>CM062807.1:340762448-342076823 GCA_031772625.1 Pinus tabuliformis | reverse complement strand
ACCAGAATTATGGTTAGAGGTATTGACTAGAGTTATGGTGACTAATTGACGTTATTGATTTACCATGAGTCAGAATTACTGACCAGGATTATGGTAATTGAATAATGTTGATGTTGATGATGAATTGTTATAACCATTTCTTAGAGAAATTTGTCAATAAGAGAGCATCTGGATAATCATTATGAATACCTCGCTAGCTAAGAGGGAGAGTTGAATTTTGTAATTATTGTTGGTCTTCATAAGTCATATTTTAGCCGTTGAAAAATATATGTAAAGAAAAATGGAAGATATGTCCTTCATGTCAATTTGAAATGAAAAATTTTGAATTTCTAAAAGTTGAATTTTTTTCTCCAAATGACAAGTCGTCTCTCCAAAATATGACGTTAGCCCCAATGAAGGCATAAACTCATTTGGGCTCTTGAAATTCCTATATAGAGTCCATTTTTCCTCCTCCACAAGGCATGAATTTAGATCATCTTAGGCAAAGATAAAAGGGTGAATTTGAGGCAAAGAAAAGGGTATATCTGAGGCAGAGAAAATGACGAATATACGGGAGAGTAAAAGACAAACTTGAGACAGTGATCTGAAGCAGAGTTTATGGGTATATAGAGAAGTAGGACTAAGATTCTTGGGCACATTAGGAGGCCGAAATTCAGCCCTAGCATATTATACCAAATTGATTTCATTGGGAAACAATTTTACTTGTCTAAGGGGAAACTTGACCAGGTGTGCCCAAACTTGTGTCACTAGTCAATTTGAATTCATATTTGAATTAAAGAATTATATGTATCTCTATTGAATTGAATAATTTATAGTAAGGAAAAGATTGTTGGGATTTTCCCCCAAGTGGGTTGTCCCAGGGTAAAATTCTTATGTCTCTTGTTTGGTTATCTCTTTATGATCCTAGTGGCATTTCGTTTCTACTGTTGAGATATTTTGTGTAATTAGTTTATGATTAATTTGAATGAAAGAAAATATTAATGTAAGAGATCATAATAATTAATTATTAGTTAGAATATCCTATGACAAATCGACACTACTACCCCTGAGTAAATTCTCATTTTCTTCCATACATTGATATGTTGAGACCTGTTAGAAGCATCTTCTTTTAATTTCGTGTTCAACCTATTTTCAATAAGTTCTCTCATTTGATTGGATTCCCTCAAGGAACTGAGAAACTCACTTATACACTCTTTTTCTCTATGACCTGAGCATTTTCATACTCTAGGCAGTTGGTCATCCTTTTCTTAACCACACAGTGCTAGATTTCATTTCTCCTCTATTTCCTCTTTTTCATCTCCAAACCTCCTTCCACCCTTTTTGAATGGTCTTTGTTGGAAATTAATTGGCCTGTTACTTATTTTCCTCATCTAATATCTATGAACATTTCATCTAATAATTTTAGAGAAGTCCACCATGGGAATGAAAGGATCATACCTTTTATTTTTCCATTGATTTTTATTAAGAAGAAAATAAGATCTTTGTTGATTTCTTTCTCCTTTCAGCATGTTGCCTTTATATTAAGCACAAAATGCAAACTCATCTTTCTCTGCCATTTTATTTCTTCTCATCTTCAACGATCGAGTTTCTTCTTTTGGTTGCACATTCTGAGAGGGAGGCCTTGTATTTCCATATCTACAAAACGTTGGCTTATGCCCAAAATTGCCACAATTGTATCATTCAACATGGTATGATAATGGAGCAAAAGGATTGTGATTTCTAAAAATGTTCTCACCCAATCCTCTATTATTGCCACTACGTTCATTCCTCGAGAGACTATTGACTCTCTTGTGACTACTAGTCAACATGCCTTGATTTCTTGCACAACGTCTACATTCTATGGCTTTATGTCCAAAATTATTGCAAGAAAAAAAATAGCCATTGAAGAACCTTTGATACCTAGAGGTACTTTTTCTTTGAGGTTTTTTCCCTTGAGAAAGAGAGGACCTTTGTTGATTCTTCACTCTATTTATATGGTTGTTTGAATTGTTTCCATGAGAAACTATTTTTTGTTTCTCTTCTTCTATGTGTTATTCTTTTTTTTTTTTTCATTTGTTACTGATATGAACCTTTGTTCATTGCATTTCTCAGAGGATGTTGTGCATTCATTAGTTTTTGTTATTGTCCAACACTTCCTTTACCTTTATTATTGGTGGATCCTTTAACTACCTTAGCCTAGTTAGTTGATTATTTTCTATACTCAAGCCTAATCTAGATGAGATTAGACCTCTCACTGTTGAGAATCTCATCCAAGACCTTGGACCCCTTTTCAAGCTTCTGATATTGAGACAAATCTTCAATATCCTTTAATAAGTCATGTCTCAATGAGACTATTTCAAATTATATTCTCTCATAGTAAGCTTCTTGTTCATACAATTGATTGGTCAACATCTCATTCAGTCTATTGACTTCTCCTTGTTGAGCATTCAGAACAACAATTTTTTTTCTCAATTCATCATTCTCAAGCTCATATTCTTGCAGTTGCTCCATTTTATTTTGATTTTATTCTACAAGCTCCTTGATCTTCACTAAAGTAGAGATGATTTTCTTCCTAAAATATATCTTCCCGTCTAAAATTTCTTCTACCCTATCATAGGTCCTGAAAGATCCACAACCAATAACTATTTCACCATCAACCCTTTCTTCATCACTACAAGGGATGCATTCACTTTCTTCTACAGATGAACACTCATGGCATATTTTCTCATTTTCCTCGTGGAGTGTTATTTCCTCTTCTTAATACTTATACTAATATACGATTGATACAAATGTAGGTATGTCTTCAAAACTACTAGATGTATATCAATCTCTATCTTCAAGGGATGCACATGAACACCTAGAAGATAAATTACCTATTTCCTTAAAATTGCAAGAAAACAATAGCTTACTTATAGTTTTCATATCCTTTTTATCTTCTTCTTCATTATTTGGAGTGATTAACAATAGCTTTCAATTATATTTCCTTTGGGGTGCTTTCTTTTTCTTCTCTTTATCTCCAAAAACAACATCTTTAGGATTCATTTCATTATTTGAGTAGCAGGATTCTCCAATCTATATTGGAGCCTATTCACTTTTTCCTCCATACATATATTGCAACTTGTCCATCATTTTTTTTGCGGATTCACAATGTCTCACCTTATTTGAATCTGGCTTGACATCCCTTTCAGGATAACTTTCTTCTTTTATGTATTATAGTCATTCTTCACTCCACAATCCATAGGAAACCATACATCTAAATAAACAATGATTAAGTATGCTTCCATTTTAAACTTCCAGAGCACATACTATGGCCCATTCAAAAATGGTACTCCTTCTAGTGTTAACCAATCCTGATTAGCCATATCACCTTTTGATCTGTCTTCCAACGATTAAGTTGTTCTTTAAGAAACCGACTCTGATACTAATTTTTGGAAAAATTGTTAATACTAAGGGGTGGGGGGGTCTCAGCATTAAGGTTAATTTTATAATTATTGTCAATTTGTAATTTTTATTTTACTTCACAACCATTCATATAAAAAACCAACAACATGTTATGTAAACAAAAACATATGTCAACACATGAACCATATATCAAAACCATAAGAAACATGCACATGAGACAGAAACATTTTAACGTGGAAACCCATAAAGGGAGAAAACCACAAATATTGTTTGTTATGATACAAATCTTAAGTAGCCACTCATATTACATCAAGTTTTTGTGAGAACCAACTCAATTGTTTTTACGACACCCACCAGCAAGAAGCACCATCTCCCTTATGTGTTTTGCTAGCACACACACCAGTAAAAAGCACCCACTCCCTCTTTATAGACACCTGATCTGCTTACAAGAAGCACCAACTCGATTTTTTCAAGCACCCACTTGTAGGAGGAACCAATCCACAAGTTGTTTATCAAGAACCCACTATGATGGAAGCATTGACTTCCTGTTCTGCAGGCACCAACTTGATGTCCATAATTAACTTAATTCTCACTACTATGGCTCTTACTTAGCCTAATTTCAACTTCCCATCCATTTTTCTCCTCGGAAACATTCTCTTTGCTCAGCCCACTCATGCTCTCCACAACATCATGCTCATGTACTCGGCTTGCTCACGGCCTATGCTTCTATAGTTCTCAACCTGCTCTTCTCTTTGGACACATACATTATCCTTATTCATCTCCCGACCTTATTAGGACATCAGGTTCACACCACCTTCCTTTTTAGCTAACTCTCATAGATACACCCAAAATATGACATTCTAAATTTAAAAATACCGACCAACCTTCTCTCCACAAGGTTATGACTTTTATAGATTCCATATTCAACTATGTTCACTTTGACTTCCAAACAACACACAAGGCTTAAGGATGCACTTCAATATGGCTCAATGTAGGGTTCAGTACACTTTGCATTGCTCGAGAAGGAGGACCTTCATTTGGCTAACCTTGCTCAAGATCATAACTTCATTACATTCACGGAGCTCAAGGATATACTTTGGTATGGCTCACCTTTCTCAAGATCATAACTTCATTACATTCACAGAGCTCAAGGATATACTTTGGTATGACTCAAGTTGTTGGGAATAGAACTCCATTACCACCTGTATACTTAAGACACATCTCCATTTAATTATGTATGGAAGGACAAGTACTTCAGTATGGCTCATTGTCTCATCCTCCAAACTTCAACAAGAATGCGTTCAAATCACTATATTGTCTCAACTAACATGTTTCTCTCTCTCATCCTCTATTTTTCAATGAGACTTCCTTAACTCATTAATGGGATCAAAAACCATTTCCATGACTCATCCTATCTTTCATAGACACTACAACCAAATTACCATGGACATAAAATTGCAATTAATAATCTTAGCAAGCATTCCACTTGATTGTATCTATCAAAATTTAGTTAGATCGAAAGGTATTTTCGAGTGGAGAATACCAAAAAAAAGAGAATTTGTGAAAAAGTACCCAAGTTTTGGGGTTTTTACCCAAAGTAGTGGGATTATAACCAAGAAAATAAATTTAATTTGATTATGAATCTTGTTATAGCTCCAAATCTCACTATTATGTTTTGTGATGCTGTACTCATGGCCTAGGGCAACCCCTCCTTCCATACCTAGTCCTAAAATTTAAAAAACAGTGTTTTATCCCTTATACGCGACATTGCCCTGAGTTAAACGCATGTATACGCGGGTCTGTGTATATCCAACCCACATGTATGTATTAAAACACTTAAAAAAATATAAAACTCCTTATTTTCGGGCGAAGATCGCGGGTTTTACCTGCTGATCACCTGTTAGTTCCCGTGGCCCAACTGTTCCCAACCAACTCCTAACTAAAAAACTACTTTGGAGATGGTATAAAAGACCTCAAAAGGAAGGCCTAAGGAGGAGAGAGGAGAGAGAAAGGTTATTAAGCTGAGATTTTTCCCTTGACCAGTTCTGAAGTCCCTTGTGCCTTCTGCACTTCCCCCATTTTGTACAGGAAACCTTTGTTTCCTTGTGTGTTGATGTTCATCCACCATTTATGACATCATGGAGAGAGACATGGAAGGAGTTTGTTAGAGGCTTGAGGTTGGAACAGATCCGGAAAGAAGCTTTGCTTAGAGCCTGTTGAAGGTGACTCAGGTGAAAATATTCCTTTTTATGTACTTTATTTGTCTATAATAAAAGAAACACATGTCTTGGTTCCCGAAATGAATCTTCTTTATGTTAATGATATTCATGTTTAGAATTCATATGTAAATGGTTGTTTGGATTTCATAACTAACTACCTTTCTTTATAACATGAAGATGGTTTCTTTATAAGTTTTTGTCCATATACAGTTGTGTTCTTTGAATTGGTTGTTTTGCAGGACAAAAGAGAAGAAGGGAACTTCAAGAAGGGTTTGGACCCTAAGGGCCTTCTCAAATGTAGGACCAAAGGTACATACCCTTATCATAGAATTTTCTTACAATAGCATAATGGCTGTGTGAATGCATGTTTCTTTGAATAGATAACTTTCAGTCTGCTAGGGTTTCAACCCAAAAAGCCCTAGGGGAACATTTCCCTCTATCAAATCTTATAGGATCAGTTCGGCCAGCAAGGCCAAGGGACATGACCCTTGGGGTTTCACACCCCATGGACAAGTATATATAGAATCCAAAGGATAATATAATTGCACAAGTGAGGTGTGTCTTCATTTGTGAAAAGAAGAGAGTCCAAGGAGTTTTCAGATCTTAGAGAGAAGATGAAACTCAAGAAGTTTGTTCTAATGGGGACGAGTGGATTGTCTAGAAAGGGAGAGAAGCCACAACTAGTTTAGAGTAGGTTGATGGTTTGTACTGTGTGGTTTAAGGGTATGTTTGGAAGGGCTGAGTATTTTGAGGAGGTTGAGGCCTAAACAGGCCTAGAATACCCTCCTCGCAGCTATAACATATTACTATTCAAGGTTCGAACCCCAGATTTGGAGGTCGAAGATGGTAGAGACTAACTACAGACCAAGGTGCTTCTAGAGTTTCCCACATGACTGAAGGAACCATCAGAGAGCAAAGAAGAGGGGTTGAGGAAGAGGTAGGATGGTTAAAGCAGCAAAGTGGGGCTGGCAGAGGTCATAACAAGGTTGGAATAGGAGTACTCAAACCTATTGAAGAGGCTGCATAGGACAATAACAATGGTCTGTGTTGGACAATGAAGGGATTGTTGGCCTAGGAGGGCTAATGAAGGTTGTACAGTGGTCTAAAGGAACAAGAAGAAGGTCTATCAAAAGGAAAAACAACAATTGAAGATGGAACAAGGTCTAAACGAGTAGACCTAGTTTAAAAAAAAGTATGTAGCGTCAAAGGAAGACAACTATAGGAAAGAAAAAAGTAGCACTAAAGTCGGTGGGCTAAAAGGAGCCAACCAAGGGGATCGAGTATCATGTTGATTTTGTTTTGTAGGCAAAGGGAAATTGATTATATTTTTATGGTGGGTAGATGAGGACCTAATGGACTAGGCCTCAGCACTAGGTTGTATGAGTTAAAGGACTGAAAGTATAACTGTGTATAAGGGTTTGTAAAGGGTCATGATACATGGTACAAGAGCCCTAAGGTTTTCTTATTAATGGAATAATAAGGAATGTGATTTGGGCCAAAAATATGTATACTCTTGTTGATGTCTTTATTGTTATATTTTGGTATGTAAATTTGTTTTTGGTTAGGCATCTCTAGTGTGTTTATGTGCTTATCTGAGTCATAGACCAGACCTAGGGTGCAGGGAAATTCCAACATGGTATGAGAGATACTTTGAAGGGTAGCTAGATCAAAGTGTGCAAAGGTGTCAGCTCTAGGATAGAATTGTGAGACAGTTGTAGGGAGTAGTTGTGTTGCCAACTCATAGTTGGTTAGACATGGAGTAGAAGGTTCAACAGAGAACATGGAGATGCAGTCTTGGCTGGTTTAGTGACTAAAAAACATGGGATTTCTGGTGGATTGGTGGAGAACTTGGTACACAATAGTATGTTGTATCACAGGTTGCTAATAATGTAATTTCATTGACTTGTTAAAGTATGTTGAGACATTTCAGGAGCCTTGACAAGGAGTGCTTTGGCATGGACGAGGTAGGACCATGTGGATGGAAAGTTGATCGTGAGTTAGTATCTTCATTGGGTTGCATAGTTGTACATATGGAAATGGAACCATGTTTACATGATGTGTTTTACCTAGGAGGATGAGGATACTTGCAGAGTTGAGTTGCAGTGGTCTAGAGTGGACTAGGCCTAGTGTTCAATCGCATCTCAGGACTAACCTTGAAAGGACAGAAGTTCAATTGCAACATTTTCTAAGAGGGAAAGTAGAGGGATTCAAGGGGAGGTTGTGTAGGCTCTAGAGGGAGTCTAGCTTCAAAGGGAGACTGTGAAGGAGAGTGATCCGCTTAATGGAAATCTAACCTTTAGGTTTAAGCAATATAGAGGAGTTTTCATCCCATGCAAGTATAGTCACGAACCATGCGAGGATAGTCATGGTGGTGCAAGTAAAGTTGTAGACCATGCAAGGACAGTCATGGATAACGTAGGGAAATTCATGGTACATGAAAGGATATTCATGCACCATGTAAGATAAGTCTTGGTCAAGCATAAATAAGACATGACACATGTAAGGATAGTCATGGACATGTAAGGGAAATTCATGGATTATGCAAAGGAAAGTCATGGATCATGCAAGGAAGTCATGGGCTTGCAAGGAAAGTCATGGAGTTGAATATTTCTATGACAAGGACATGGAAATACCTTCCTCACTAAGAGGGAGTGTTGAAATTTGGGTAGCTCGAAAGGTATTTCTGAGTGGAGAAAACCCACCAAAATATAGCTTGTGGGAAAGTACCCAAGGTTTGGGATTTTGACCCAAAAGAGTGGGCTTAGAACTAAGAAACTGAATTTAATTTGATTATGAGTAATGTAGGCTCAGGTCCACCAGTAAGGCCAAGGGGCATGACCCTCGGGGTTTCACACCCTTGTACAAGTATATATAGAATCCAAAGTATAGGCTAATTGCACAAGTGATATGTGACTTCATTTGTACAAGGTAGATATTCCAAGGAGGTCGTTGATCATAAAGAGAAGATGTAGCTCAATAAGGGGAGGAGAATTATGTTCTAAGGGGAATGAGTGGACTATCTAGCAAGGGAGAGAAGTCACAACCATTTTGGAGTAGGCCAAGGGTCTGTACTATGTGGTTTACAGGTCTCCTTGGAAGGGTTGAGTGTTTTGAGGAGGCTAAGGTGTAAACATGCCTAAAATACCCTCCTCGCAGTTGTAAAAACATATTTTTCAAGGGTCAAGCCCCACATTTGGAGGTCGAAGGTGGTAGATACGGGATGCAAGAAAATGTTCTATTGGTGTAGAGAAGAGGTGTTGAGGAATAGGAAGACTAGTTGAACCAACAAAGGGAACATAGAAGAGGTCATAATAGGGCTAGAATAAGAGTACCCAAATTTGTTGAAGAGGTTGTCGAGGACAAGGAGTGTTATGTCCCTATAACACTAGTGTATTCCCTCATTGTTATTATCATTGTAGCCACTTATTATTATCGTTGTGCCCATGTTGTCTCCATATTGTTATTATTTTGGCCCATAGGAGCCCACTAATGTTATTTTTGTGCCCTTACATTATTATGATTATCTCAGATCTGATTATATTGTGACCCCTTAGACTCCTATATATAGAAAAATGGTTTTTTCATTTGTATCATGGAAGAATTATTCATGTGTGTAATGTAAAGGAGGTTTCCCCCTCGAAGAGGCTAATTTTGAAGTCGTTGATCTATCCTTTCTTCTATTTTGTGAGCTAGTTGCATAACATTTGGTATCAGAGCCTTCGATTCTAGGGTTTAGTTGCTTCAAACAGGCCATCGTGGAATTTTAGCTATAATTTTTTCTACAAATTTTCAGAAGATGAAATTAAAATTTATTTGATCTGAAATCTTGATGAACCTCGTGTCCAAATTTCAGATCTTGTCTCACTACATTTGCGGTGATAAGTTCCAAAGAAATTAGGGTTTTTGCAGGCTCCTAAATTCCATCTCAAATAGGTGACCTTCGGAAAATCATCATATATTTCTCTTTGAGCATCAGATTTAAATTTTGTACAAAGTGATAGAAATAGGACGGACTTTAGTTTTTGGGGTATCGTTTTCAGGGCTGAATGTCGAAACAATGACACATGGCACTCCATACAAGTCCACTCTATTGAACCAGTTTATAATTAGGTCATCGTGGGAGATTGGGCATAACTCTTTCTTGGAGAATCCAATCTCGATCAAACTTATGAGGTTGGAAATACAACTCATAGGGATACCACAAGATGAAATTTCAGACCTAGGAGATATGAAATTATAGAGATATAACAGATTCAATATCGAGTTCCTACAAAGTGAAAAAAAAGTATGTACTTTTGTAAAATTTGCATAAGTTTTGTTTGAAAAAATAGTTTGAAGTGATTCAAGGGCATAGTGAAGCATAATAATCATTAATTGATGCCCCAAATAAATAAAATAGAAACACCTAGTAAGAAACCCAAAAGCTCTACTATGACGCATGAAGAACAAGAAGAAATGCAACATGATATATCAAAATTACAACACCAAGTACAACAAATTTCGCTCTCAAAAAGGGTCACCAAAAATGAAATGGAAGCTAAGATGGATGGTTTGAAGAATAGCTTAAAATCAGACAAGGTTTGAATAGTGGCATGAAATCTAATATGGAATAATTTAAGAATGGTTTAAAAGCAAACATGGATGGTTTCAAGGAAGGTTTGACAAGGTTGCTACAAGAAATGCTTCTTAATGGCGAAAAGGAATTAGATGAAACTCATGATGAGAAAAAGACAAATTTTAATCATGATTTCATAGACTCTAAGATTGGATCGAAGATCCACCATATTCCAAAGATCGATATGAGAAATTTTGATGGCAAGGATCCGGTAACATGGATACTACAAATGAAGCAATTTTTTGATCTTGATAATGTGAAACACACACAAAAGGTATGCATTGCAACTTTATATTTAGAACCGAATAAGTTTGTATGGTATCGATGGCTTTGTTCTCATAAACCACTTTTCACTTGGCCAATTTTTACGGAGGAAATGATAGCACATTATGAGGATAAAAAGAGCAACACCTTCTTTAGCCAATTGGTAAATCTCAAACAAAAGGGTTCAATGGCGGAGCACATTGAGGAATTCAAAAAATTGAATATAATGGTAAATGATATTCCATAGGAGCATAGGATTGATGTGTTCATATGGACTTTAAAGGATAGCATCCAACATGAGGTTTGTCTTTGGGAACCTGATTCATTAGAGAAGGCATTCAGGTTGGCAAGAAAAATTGAAATCAAAATTATGGCAACAAGCAAGCCTACCACTCACAACTATAAAAATGGAAGTGTTGTTTCCCATAGCCTTCCACAACCTACAAGGTTGACACCAAAACAATTGGAAGAAAAAAGAGCAAAAGGAATGTGTTACAATTGTGATAGAAAATACACTAAAGGTCATAAGTGTGCTAAGAAGAAATTATTTTACATAGATTGTGAAGAGGATGAAGAAAAGGAACAAGAAACGTCAAAAGAAGAGGATATACACCAAGAACCGACCCCAGAGAAAGAAGAAATGAATCTGACCGCATCTTGTAATGCATTGGCAAGAATTACCACTCCTCAAACTCTCAATATAGAAGGACATATCAAGAAGAAAAAGGTAATAGTGTTGATTGATTCGGGCAGTACCCATAATTTTATTCATTATAAGATAGGAAAGGAATTGAATTGCTTCCTATATTCAGCACCATAGTGTCAAGTGATGGCTGCAAATGGAGGAACCATAAATTTCTCTAGAAAGTTCCATAATATCAAGCTATCCATGGGAGAATATGTATTGAATAGTCGAATTATTTCCATTCCACTAGGTGGTGTTGATGTTGTACTAGGATTCCAATGGCTACAACCTTTGGGTACAATAGATTTTAATTTTCAAGTAATTTTCTTGAATTTTTTTTTGGGAAGGAAAGGAAGTTGAATGAAGGGGTATCATAGAGAAACCAGGAAATATAATCAAATCTAATGAAATTAAAAATCTTCTAAACAAAGAACAACGAGGCGTAATTGCATAATTATGTTCACTAGAGGTTCCCACATTGAAATCATATTTTTCTCTAGATCTCCAAAAAGGCTTGGACAATCATTCCAAGGTATTTGAAACTCCCAAAGGCCTCCCACCTATTCATGATCATGATATTCACTTGACTCTACGAAGTGTTCCTCCAAACATCGGGCCTTACAAATATCCATATGCCCAAAAGAGTGAAATTGAACGTATGGTTGTAGAAATACTAGAGGCTGGTACAATTCAACCTAGTCAAAGTTATTTCTCTGCTCCAGTATTATTGGTGCACAAGAAGGATGGATGATGGCGCATGTGTCTGGATTATAGGGAGATCAACAAGATCACTATTAAAGATAAATTTCCCATTCTTGTCATTGATGAATTATTGGATGAATTACATGGAGCAATTTACTTCACCAACTTGGATTTTTGTTCAAGATATCATCAAATCAGAATGAAGATTGAAGTCATTCCAAAAACAAAATTTAGAACTCATTAGGGTCATTATGAATTTTTGGTCATGCCTTTTGGCCTTACCAATGCACATTCTACATTTCAAGGTTTGATGAATTCCATTTTCAAACCCACCCTTAGAAAATTTGTGTTAGTATTTTTTGATGATATACTAATCTACAACAAGTCTTGGAAGGATCATGTTCAACATGCTGACAGAGTGCTCAAACTATTGGAGGAGAAACAATTATATGAAAAAACCTCCAAATTTTTCTTTGGAGTACAAGAGGTGAAATATCTAGGTCATATTGTATCTCATTAAGGCGTTAAGGTATACCCTACAACAATTAAATCCATTAAGGAATGGAAACCCCCACATCCATAAAGCATTTGTGAGGATTTCTCGAGTTGACAGGGTACTATCAAAAGTTTGTTAATAATTATGGGAGAATAGGAGCACCTCTAACAACATTACTGAAGAAAGATGCATTTTCTTGGACTCTAGAAGCAACGAAGGCCTTTGAACATCTCAAAGAGGCGATGTGCCAAGCACCGGTCTTAGCTACGCCAAACTTCACAAAAACCTGTATTGTGTAATGTTATGCCTTAGGAAATGGAATTGGTGTTGCTTTAATGCAAGAAGGAAGACCCATTTCTTTTGAAAATCATCCAATCAAAGGAAAGTATTTACACAAAACTATTTATGAGAAGGAAATGTTGTCAATACTACATGTACTTAAGAAATTGAGACCTTACCTAATGGGAAGACACTTCAAGATAAAAACGGACCATAATAGTCTTAAATACTTTTTAGAACAGATATTATCTTTAGAAGAGTAGAAAAAATGGGTCACAAATATGTTCAGTTATGACTTTGAAATCACCTACAAAAAAGGGAAGCAAAATTTTATTACTATTGCACTCTCAAGAAAGGATGAGGATGTGGAAGCATTGCTTTGTGCCATTTCTATTATCCAACTAGATTGGATAACCAAAGCATGGGATGAATGGAAGAATGATGAAGTAATGTGGGCACTCATTCAAAATTTGCAGCAAGATCCCAGTACATATAATACATTTAGCTTGAAAAATGATTCGTTATGGTACAAGTATCGCTTATACCTTTGTAATAATTCCCAACTCAAACAAAGATTCTTCTTGAATTGCACACCTCTCCCTTAGGAGGGCATTCAGGATTTTATAAAACTTACCATGGGGTTAAGAAGGGATTTTTTTGTGATGGCCTTAAATCTGATATTCAAAAGTTTGTGGCAAAATGTTTGGTTTACCAACAAAATAAAGTTGAGACAATTAAGACCCTGGCTCTGTTACAATCTTTATCCATTCCAAGTCAACATTGGGAGGAGGTTTCAGTGGATTTTATCACAGGTTTACCCAAGTCCCAAGGAAAGAGTGTCATCATGGTGGTGGTTGATAGACTTGCCAATTATGCACACTTTTGTGCATTATCTCATCCATTTAAATTCAGTACAATTGCTACTACATTTATGGAAACAATTCAAAAGCTACATGGAAACCTAAATATTATTGTAAGCAACAGAGATCCCATTTTCACTTGAAATTTTAGACAAAATTATTTTCTTATTTGGGTACTCAGTTAACTCATAGCTCATCTTAACATCCTCAATCTGATGAGCAAACTAAGATAGTGAATAAATGTTTGGAAGGATATCTTCGTTGCTTTGTATCTGATAAATAGACATAATGGTTCAAGTGGTTGCCTCTAGCTGAATGGTGGTATAACACTTCCTTCAATACAGTAGAAAAAATGACCCCATTTGTTGTTGATATTGCAACAAGATGATGGAGCTTAGTGAAAAGAGTCACCTTCACTAAGTGGGCCTGCAGGCAAATTATGGCGCAAGTTCTATTTTTGGATCCCAGCAGGGATGATCACAGCAGGAGTGACCACAACAGGGATTATCACAGCAGGAGTGACCACAACAGGAGTGATCACAGTATGAGTGACCATAGCAGGAGTGATCAAAGTCTATTTTTAGACTGGCTATCCAAAATAGAAAAGTCAAATATTATTGTCTCATAATAATATTTGGACTATAAACTTGATATTATTCTCTTGGAGAACTTCAATTTGAGCTACAGATGTGGCCCATGCAGCTGTAAGAAGGAAGTACACTTTTCTTATGAGTCAGTTGAGTTGTTGCATGCATGACTTCAATTAGAACTCAATCAGTTGAGTTTGGTGGAGTTGATTGTGGAGTTGATGGAGTTGTGTTGAGTTTGACTTGGTTAAACTAGTTGTAGTTAGTCTAACTGCAAATATACTAACGATGAGTTGTTAAACTAATTATTAACTCATAATACAACTATAGAATACATCAGTTAACTCAGTTGCGTGTCAGTGCATGTTCAGTTCAGCAGGGATAGGTGTTAGAGAATCAAATTGCTATCAGTTTTGACTATAGTTGTGCATCAGATCTTGCACAATCAAGGGATTGAGTATGCCAATGAGTTTGCTCATGTATTTTCCCAGTATTATAGCCTCTGCTCACGTCTAACACAGTGTGAGTGATTCTTTGGAGGTGAAATACGAGTCTAGTAAACCATTCTCATTCATTCTTGCGCAGGTATTGAGCAGTGGAGGCAGGCAAGCAGTGGAATAGATTTGGAGATCAGATCTTAGCTGTATTGTGTGTAACAGGTGGAGCTGGTACTGGATTGCTTGTGATAAGCATTGTACTTTGTAATGTTAAATGGTCTCAATCATTAATATACAGATAGTTGGGGTTTTTAGCGAGATGCTTTCCCCGGGTTACATACTGTGTTAATGTGTGAATGCTCTTAATGTTTTATTGTTATTGATGCTGCTATATTGATGATAAACGTAGAGGAGCTTATGTATTGTGTATGTATTCCACAATAGTACATGATCAGGATAATCTCTGTTGAATATGTGTTAAATTATTCAAAATTTCTACATGGTATCAGAGCTAGATGATTTGTAGAAAAATTTCTACATGGTATCAAAGTTGTTGATCATCAGATCTACTATTCAGAAAGTGTTTACATTCTATTTCTTCAGGCAGAGTCTGTAATCGGGCCAGGTAGCCTCTGGATTCATCCTTCCTTTGGAAGGTGAGATATCTGGTGAATGCCCATACAGTCAATCTCTGTACGATAAATATTGTGTTCTCACGAATCTTAGATCTGAGGCGGTTGAGTTGGGAGCTGGTGGAAATCGAATTTGCAGCAGTGTTGTTGAAATGTCTTTCAACGGATTGCAAATGTTATTCCAAAGCAAGAGCGACCTGGCGCTCAAGGATAAACTCAGAAACAATAAGGGTGAGAATGGATCTTCATCAAAGGTATCCGATGAAGGGAATTGCGCTTTGTCTGCCAAAGCAAAGAAAGGGAATAGCAAGAAAGCTTCTGGTGTGAAAGGCAAGAATCAGGATATGTCCAAGGTGAAGTGTTTTCACTGTCACCAGCACAGAAACTATGCCACTAACTATCCGCAGAAGAAGAAGAACAAGCAAGCTGTTGGATCTTCAGCAGGAGAGGCTCTAGCCTCACAGTTTGAGCTTGATTTTTCATTGATCGCATGCTTGGTTTCAAGTGTGATGGGATCCGTGTGGTTCTTGGACAGTGGTGTGCCTTTTCACATGACGAGAGATAGAGATTTGTTCTCTGATCTAGAGGACAAAGATCTTGGAGTGCACATCGAGATGGGCGATGATGGTAGATACAGTGCGACCAGTATCGGTACCATTTCCTTTGAGAGGGAGTCTGGTAAACCCTTCGTATTGAAGGAAGTCATGCATGTTCCAGGATTGAAGAAGAATCTCATCTCAATGGCGATGTTAGAAGACAAGGGGTATGATGTTGTTTTCAGTGAGGGAAAAGCCTTCCTGCGCAGCAAGACAACTGGTGAGACCCGGAAGATAGGGGTTCGAGTGAGGAACCTTTATCAGTTGCATGTAGATGGATGCACAACAATGGCGGGCAAGGCAGAAGGATTGGTGAGCCGGGATGATGGTGAGTTGTGGCACAGGAGATTGGGTCACCTTCACCATGGAGCCTTGAACATATTGCAACAGATCACTACAGGGCTTCCTAAAGGCACACTTGCACAGTCAGATCAGTGCAAGGGGTGTACTTTGGGGAAGTTTGTGAAAGCTGCCTTTCACGAGAAGGATAGTCGCGCCACGACGATCCTTGAGAGAATTCACAGAGACGTGTGTGGACCTTTCTTAGTTGCTTCGACAGCAAAATACAGGTATTATGTGATTTTTGTTGATGATTTCTCTCGTAAGTGTTGGATCTTCTTCATGCAGAAGAAGAGCGAGACATATTCAAAGTTATGTGAATTCAAAGCACTAGTTGAGAAGGAGTCGGGGAAGAAGGTGAAGGATCTTAGGAGCAATAATGGTGGTGAATACATTTCGGACGAGTTCAAGGATTTCTGTAAGGCAGAAGCGATTCGTAGAGAGCTCATAGCTCCCCATAACCCACAACAGAACGGGGTAGCTGAGCGGAAGAACAGAACGATTGTGGGTGCTGCACGGGCAATGTTGCATGATCAGGGCCTACCCCTTCACTTGTGGGCGGAAGCATGCAATACAACAGTTTATGTGCAGAGCCGTTGTCCTCATAGGATACTTGGCATGAGTACACCCGAGGAGGCTTATTCTGGTAAGAACCCTGATCTTTCTCATTTGAGGATTTTTGGTGCTAACGTTTACATGCATGTGACGAAGGATGCCAGGAAGAAGTTGGAGCCGACCATAGAGGTCGGGATATTTGTGGGGTACACTGATACGCCCCATAACTATCGTGTGTATTTTCCAGACAATGGTAAAACTGTCGTGCGACGGGATATAAAATTTCAGGAGGAGAAAGCCATGAAGTGTTCGCTTGAGAGGGAGCTACACTTGCATGCAGATGAGGAGCTATTAGTTCCTAAGGATGAGCTTCAGGATGTGGATCAGCCATAGGATGAGGTTCATGGAGTGGAAGAGACCACTCATGCAGTGCCAACCATCAGAGGGCGAAAGCGCTTGACAGAAGCTGAGCGACTGGCTCAAGATCCAGAGAAAGTTGTAGGACCACCTACAGCCCAACGCAGGCAGAGACAGTCACCTGATCGGTACACTGGATACATGGCTCTTATGAGCAAGTGTGTTGTGACTGAGCCATCCTCTTTCGAGGAAGCTGTGGAGGATCCCGCATGGGTAGACGCCATGGTGGAAGATTATGATTCTGTTGTCAGAAACAGTGCATGGGAGATTGTTCCTAGACCGGAAGGGAAATCAGTGGTGGGTTCGAGATGGATCTACAAAGTTAAGCAGGCAGCTGACGGGAGTGTAGAGAAGTACAAGGCAAGATTTGTTGTCTAAGGCTTTTCACAGATAGAGGGGATTGATTATGAGGAGACCTTTGCACCTGTCGCAAGGTATTCTTCCATACGGACGATTCTTGCTCTCTCAGTGCAGATGTGATGGCACATTCATCAGATGGATGTGAAGACTACATTCCTCAACGGAGTCATTAAGGAGGAGGTGTACATTGAGCAGCCCAAAGGCTTTGAGGTTTTCAACAGCGAGTCGCATGTGTGCAGGCTCAAGAGAGCGCTGTATGGGTTCAAGCAAGCACCAGATGCTTGGTACACACGGGTAGACAACTATTTCACAGGTCTTGGATTCTCCAAGAGCGAGGCGGATCCTAACCTATACCAGATTGTGGTGGAGGGTAAGTTGCTTATCATTGTACTGTATGTTGATGATTTGATTCTAACGGGCGATGAGCTGTTGATATTGTCATGCAAGAAGGATCTTGCTACAAAGTTTGAGATGAAGGATTTGGTCCTCCTTCACTATTTCCTAGGATTGGAAATATGGCAGCGCAGTGATGGATTGTTTGTTTCTCAGGGCAAGTATGATCGGGAGATACTGGAGAAGTTCAACATGCATGGCTGCAAGCCTATTGATACTCCTCTTCCTAGAGGTTGGAGGAAGGAGGATGCCACTTCGGGAGAAGAAGTGGATGCCACTGTTTATCGACAGTTGGTGGGGTCGCAATGTATTTGGTCAATACACGACCTGATATATGCTATGCAGTTAACCAGCTTTCACAAGCTATGGTTAAGCCTACCAAGCTCTTCTGGAAGGCGGGCAAGCATGTATTGTGCTACTTGAGAGGCACATCGGGATATGGATCTTGGTACAGACAGGAGGATGCAGATTGGGCAGGGAACTCAAGAGGCCGAGTATATGGTAGCAAAGACATCAGGTACCATCATATCAGAGATTGTGTGCAACGGAGGATCATGTTACTTTCATACATCCAACGGAGGATCAGGATGCTGATATTCTGATGAAGGCTCTCACCAGGAGCAAATTCGAGTACCACCAAGGTAGGATAGGGGTTGCTGATAATCCATATCTTGTCGAGAGGGAGTGTTGAGATTGCAACAATATGATGGAGCTTAGTGAAAAGAATCGCCTTTACTAAGTGGGCCCGTAGGCAAATTATGGCACAAGTTCTATTTTTGGATCCCAGCAGGGATGATCACAGCAGGAGTGACCACAGCAGGGATGATCACAGCAGGAGTGATCACAGTATGAGTGACCATAGCAGGAGTGATCACAGCAGGAGTGATCAAAGTCTATTTTTAGACTGGCTATCCAAAATAGAAATGTCAAATATTATTGTCTCATAATAATATTTGGACTATAAACTTGATCTTATTCTCTTGGAGCACTTCAGTTTGAGCTACAGATGTGGCCCATGCAGCTTTCAGAAGGAAGTACGCTTTTCTTATGAGTCAGTTGAGTTGTTGCATGCATGACTTCAGTTAGAACTCAATCAGTTGAGTTTGGTGGAGTTGATTGTAGAGTTGATGGAGTTGTGTTCAGTTTGACTTGGTTAAACTAGTTGTAGTTAGTCTAACTGCAAATAGACTAATGACGAGTTGTTAAACTAATTATTAACTCATAATACAACTATAGAATACATCAGTTAACTCAGTTGCATGTCAATGTATGTTCAGTTCAGCAAGGACAGGTGTTAGAGAATCAGATTGCTATCAGTTGTGACTATAGTTGTGCATCAGATCTTGCACAATCAAGGGATTGAGTATGCCAATGGGTTTGCTCATGTATTTGCCCAGTATTATAGCCTCTTCTCACATCTAAAACAGTGTGAGTGATTCTCTGGAGGTGAAATACGAGTTTGGTAAACCATTCTCATTCATTCTTGAGCAGGTATTAAGCAATGGAGGCAGGCAAGCAGTGGAATAGATTTGGAGATCAGATCTTAGCTGTATTGTGTGTAACAGGTGGAGCTGGTACTAGATTGCTTGTGATAAGCATTGTACTTTGTAATGTTACATGGTCTCAATCATTAATATACAGATAGTTGGGGTTTTTAGCGAGATGCTTTCCCCGGGTTACATACTGTGTTAATGTGTGAATGCTCTTGATGTTTTATTGTTATTGATGCTGCTATAGTGATGATGAACGTAGAGGAGCTTATGTATTGTGTATGTATTCCGCAATAGTACATGATCAGGATAATCTCTGTTGAATATGTGTTAAATTATTCAAAATTTCTACATTTATGGAACTTTTTGGATATCATCCATCGTCCATCACATCATCTTTAAGAGAAAATTCTAAGGTTCAAGTAGTGGAAGATCGCATCGAGCATCAACAAAAAGTTCTCCAACTCTTAAAAGATAACCTCACTTTGGCACAGAATAGAATGAAACAACAACCATATCAACATCACAGTGAAAGAAGTTTTGATGTAGGTGACTAGGTATTTCTACAACTACAACCATATAAAAAATGTCCCTCAAGCAAGTTAAGAAGTATAATAAATTATCACCAAAGTATTATGGTTCGTACAAGGTGTTGCAAAAGACTGGTACTATGGCATACAAATTGGAGCTTCCTGCATCTTCCTGAGTGCACCCAATTTTCTAGGTATCATGCTTAAATAAGGTTATAGGTGACAAGCTCCTAGTTCAAACAATATTGCCAGAACTTAACAAGGAAGGAAAAATTATATTATAACCTAAAGCAGTCACAGAAACAAGAATTTTTTAGCTACGAAATCGATCAATTTCAGAGTATCTCATCAAGTGGAAGAACTTACCTACTGATGATTCCACATGGAGGATTATAATTTTATATATAAGCATCCAAAACTACTCAAGCATTGAGGACAACACTTTTTTGAAGGAGAGGGGCATGTTAGGTCCCTATAATACTAGTGTATTCCCTCATTGTTATTGTCATTGTAGCCACTTATTGTTATTTTTGTGCCCATGTTGTCGCCATATTGTTATTATTGTGCCACATAGGAGCCCACTATTGTTATTTTTATGCCCTTACATTATTATGATTATGTAAGCTCTGATTATATTGTGACCCCTTAGACTCCTATATATAGAAAGGAGGTTTTCTCATTTGTATCATGGAAGAATTTTTTATTTGTGTAATGTAAAGGAGGTTTCCCCCTCAAAGAGGATGATTTTGAAGTCGTTGATCTATCTTTTCTTCTATTTTTTGAGCTGGTTGCATAATAAGGAAGGCCTATGTTTGACAATGAATGGAGTGTTGGCCTACGAGGGATAAAGAAGGTTGGACAATGGCCTAAGGAAATAGAAAAAAGCTCTAGCAAAAGGAGAAACAATAGTTGAAGGTGGAACGGGGTTTAAACAAGGAAACCTAGTGCCAAAAAAAAATTGTAGCATAAAATGAAGGCAGCCATAGCAAGGGAAACAAGTAGTACTAAAGTTGGTGGGCTAAAAAGAGCTAGCCCAATAAAGTGAGTATCTTGTTGATTATGTTTTGTAGGAGAAGTACAACTTATTGTATTTGTATGGTGGGGAAATGAGGACCTTATGGACTAGGCCTCATCCCTAGGTCATATGAGTCAAAGGAATGAATATAATATAACTTTGTACTAGGGTTTGTAAAGGGCCATGATCCTTGGTACATGATCCCTAAATTTTTCTTATTGACGGACAAATAAGGAATGTGATTTGGGCCAAAAATATTGTGTACTATTGTTGATTTGTTTATTGTTATATTATGTTATGAAAAGTTATTTTTGGTTGGACATCTCTAGTGTGTTTATGTGCTTAGCTAAGTCATAGATTAGACCTAGGGTGCATGGAAATTCCAACATGGTATCAAAGCAACTTGGAGGGTAGCTAAATTAGAGTGTGCATGGGTGTCAATTGTAGGAGGTGTTGATTTTTAGTGCTTGACTGTTCTATGTTGTATATAATTGCATTTTCAACCTTTGTTCTCATCATTTTCACATTATATTCACCCCATAACATCATATAATCATTAGGAGTTATGTGATGAGAACAATGAACATAAACAATGTGGTAAAATAGAAAGGAACAATAGAAGAAAAGCATACACAATAGAGACACCGGGAGTTAGGTCAAAGACCAGGATAAAACCCCATAAGGGGGAAAACCCAACTAGATTCTTCTTCTATTAGATATTCATCAATTTTTCAGCTGAGATACAAAGTAAAATTAGATACAATAATCATTTCATGCTTCCTAGAGCCAACCTAAGTCAATCCAATGAGTCCAAGAGAGCTGTTATCATATTTGTTAATTTTAGGGCAACACATTCTTTGCTTAGGAAAGTTGCTTCAATATTACATATTAGCCTAATTATTAATCCATTAGAAATCACATGAATAATTATCATATTGACAGTAATTGAAGAAAGAACATATGCAATAAATGATAAAGAAAAACCAAGGCAAGAGGACACAATAATATGGCTCAAGCCAAGGAAAAACCCTAAGATGGGGGAAACCATTGATCAAATATTCTTATTATCAATATAAAATGTTCAGAAGAGAGAGAGAGAGTACAATATATCAAAGTTTTAATGACTTGATAATTTGAAATTCCAACCTTAGATAAGAAAGTGGCTCAAAAGCTGCAAATCCAACACTTTCTCAAGGAAAGATATTCCTAGTATGGTCATGGTTTCTTTCAGTATATTGTTCTCTCACTGAACCAATCCAAAGCACCTCCTTTCATCTACGGCTTACTCTAGCATACAAGGAGTTTCCCTTCACTGACCCTTAGGGTTGATCTAGACCCAAGATATGTTACTCGACTTCCTAGTCTATGGAAGAGCAGAATTGCGACCCTTCCTGAAGCAGTAGATCTGAAGTGCGATGATACAAAGGGGAGATCTTATTCCTTATAATTCATGCATAAACTTGGCCTCGTTTCCTACTCTTGAATTTGGACTTGTTGTGAGAAATAGACCCATAGACACTACCCATACATTTCCTTAATTCCTATTGTTGTCCATTAGAAGAGTCTCGGACATGTTGAAGAAGAAAAACCCAAAATAAATAGCCCTTCGTCCTCCTCCAAAATCTCGACTATCTCAGGCATACATTGCTATGAAATGAATCCCTTTAATGTGTCAAATGAGGTTGGAGGATACCTTTATATATACAAATTGGTGAGGGTCAAGAGACACGACGTTTTGGATTTATGATCCTACATGAATGGTGAGGCCAACCTTGTCAATTTGTACATGAGAGGGCATTTATCCTTATCCAAATTTGATGACCTTTAGGTTGGTTTTGGTCCTCTTGGAAAGAGGAATTCAATGCAATAATTATTTCCTCAAATGATTTGTCTAAAGTGGAATTTGGCCCCATTTTCGAATTTTAACAGTCCCTTTCAACTAGGGAGAATTCCACCTTCTAATCCATCTAAAATCATGCCATCCTATCATCATATACCATCTCTGCATCTCATATCAATTCTTGATCCAGACTTATGCAGAAGCGCAATAAACTACAGATATAAAAATAAACACAGAGATGTAGTAGAAATGAAACTTCATTTCATTAATATCAAAGAATTGAACAATGCTTACATACATAATGTAAATAAACTAGCTTGGGTGATGGTAGTGATGAGCCTAGGTATTGCAACAAGAATGTTTCAACTCCCAGGGCTACCAACTTTACTTATCAACCCAGGGTTCATACAAACTTGGAGGTGACAGTGCTATATGCATAAGTAAAAGTGAAGCTCCTGCCTGTTGTCACTGCTCATCTAGCAAGAGACCCTAGGGGTTCCAAGCTAGACTTCTATAGGATCAGAAGAAGCTTAATTCTTTGATGGAAGAAGAGAAAATATATTCTAAGGGAGAGCTACTCTATTGCAGTAATGAAGAAAACTACATGTAATGCTAAACCACACCATAACCTAACTAACCATATAAACAATTATGCTAAATAGAATTGTTAAATCAACACTAACCTAATTCTGCTATCTAAGTTGCATAGGTAAAGAGCATTAAACTATACTAAGGTGTAGGCAAAGGAACTACACTAAATTTTTTTTCAAGCAAAAGAGTAGTCGAAGATCGAAATTGGTGAAAGGAGAACGTACGAACACAGTAGTGCATAGGGACTGTTTGATCAATCAATGACCAGAAGATGGACGGTGGAGATCTTATCATGAGGGCTTAAGCGAATAGATGGATGAATAGGGTTAATGAATAAGATGAACGATAGAGATCTTATTGCAGGTGATTTAGTGAATAGGTGAACGAACAGGGTAACAAAGCATATTAACGCCGAAGATTGTATCATGAGGAATTAAGTGAATGGATGAATGAAAAGGGTAATGAAGAATATGAATGACGGAGATCGTATCACAAGGAATTAAGTGAATGGATGGACGAAAAGGGTAATGAAGCAGATGAATGGCGGAGATCTTATCGCGAGGAATTAAGTGAATGGATAGACGAACAGGGTCAATAGGAGATGAATGGCAGAGATCTTATTGTGGAGATTAAGTCAAGAGATGGACGAACAAGATTAATCGAAGGATGGATGACGAAGATTATATCGCAGGAAGAAAATGTGTGGAAATGATGGAGTGGGTTTCAAAGGCGGTAAGCAATTTTTTGTGCGCCCTTGAAGCTGTAAGCTATATTTCTGAATTTCATGCAATTAGCCTAACTGAGTAACACGTAGCATGAGAAAAACACTTTTCTCGCGTGCTCGCAGGTGGATAATGGTAGTGCAAGAATCTGGGTGATATTGCACGACAACCGTCGGATTAGGATAGACAAATCGATGGTGGAGATTGGCCAAGCTAGTTGGCAAGCAGGTGACGTGATAGCCATTGGATCAAAAGATAGATCGACGGTGGAGATTAGAGCGCATAGAGTAGGTGGAAGAATTCACACACGATGGTCGTTGGGTAAACTAATGAATCATATGGTGATTGGTCTGGTTTTTTGTGGACCGGACGGTGAGGAAATGATGCATGAAGAACATGCTGAAGGAGGTTTCAAATTAAAACGACAGAAAAACCAGTGAGGGTGAGGGCGGACTAAGAGTGATGAAAAATGATGACATTGAAATGAAACAAGTAATTGCATCAAACAAAAAACTCCAAAGCTCATGCGAGAACTAGAAACCTATGTTTTTGGGGTTGTTGAATGGTCTCTTCCTCAAGTCATGGTCCTAGAGGGAGGAGGTGAGGCCGAGACACCTACGGACAACCTTATGGTGATATTTTTCTCCTAGCTAACCTATGAACTGAAAGAAGGCACAAATGGAAGTAAACTAAAGCACAGCTGATCTACTCTACACTACTGTAAGTGGAATGCAACTACTTAAGCAAATAAATAGAAAACCATGAATCATCTACGTTATACTGCTGTAATGGAAATTCAGCTACTTAAGAATTTGAACAGAACTAGAAAGCTACTTAAGCAAATGAATAGAACCAAAAATCTATCCTAGCATACATGTACAATAAAGAGAGCATTGGCTAATCGGGTTGGGCCCTAACCCAAGAGCTTCATCCCTCTAAGTTAACTCAGTGTTGGGTCAAAACATAACTCATCTTTATTATAAAAACCATGGATTACATCAAAAACTATCACAAGTCTTGCACCTCATAAATAAAGTAGAGTTTTACGATAAGAATCTGAATCCTAATGAGGTCCTAAGCCTCTCTACTTATACATCTTAAGTCTCCAATGACTTCCTTCCCACTAGGGAGGCTTGGCTCCCCACTCAAGATAAACTAGTTTCTGTCACTTTCACTTGTTCAATTGTCTTTTAGTCCTCATGATTTGGTTGTTTGCACTTCAAGCTGATGGAGGAATATTTGAATGGAGGGGTAGTAAATGAGGAGGATTTACCTCCTATAATTCCTCTCCCTTGTCTCATTTGAGTTTTGACCAAGGTATTTGCGACAGTTCCTTGCTTTTATCCTTTATTCCTGCATTTTTCCTTGCTTTTATCCTTTATTCCTACATTACATGCACATTAGACCACAGAGCAAAATATTCAACTCTAACTCATCTCATAAACAAAATATAATCAAAAGTATGCAATAAGTTGTGAGAATAGTTGGTTTGACTAAGCTAGGAGGTGAATTAAGGCCAATTAAGGCCCATATAATTAGCCAATGATGAGGCTCATCATCACCCCCCTACTGAAAGTGTTGCTCATCCTCTGAGCAACTTAGTCAATGTCCATGTCCTTCATGGCTCTAGTAGCCTCTCTAACATCCCATGCTTCTTTTGTGATCTCTTCTTCTTGTTTATAGAAGCCTGCTTTCCTTTCTACTTCTTCCCACAACCTCTTTTCCTCTTCTTCTTTTCTCCCTTCTAGCATCCCTAGGAGTAGTGATGGACTGAGTTTTAGGCCTATCCAATTGACCTTCAACCTTTGCAATAATTTCTTATACATAGGTGTCATGTTGAGTGCCTCTCTCAACCTTTGAGGGCAGTGATATTCTCTGATCTTCAAGTTGTGTGGCAATGTTTTCCATCTCCTTTAGCAGGCATGCATATTATCATCTCTTAGCAGCCTAAACATATCCTCAAAATGTGAAATTGTTTTCTCTTGGGCAACAAGATATCTAGGTACCAGCTGAGGATCATTTGTAATTAGATTATGGGTGTTGATTAGGGCCATGGGATTTGATTGTTCAGCTCTGATGAAAAGAGGTTCATTTTTCTCTCTGGAAAATATTATTTTCATCTCTACAACTGTTGACTTCTCACGGTTCATTGATGGTGCCAAAGCCATTAATTGTAGATCTCCTAGCTCTACATTAGGATCCCAAATATTCATGTCTGTGAGGGGCATGTTGTGTAAGTAAAACTCAGCCATTTTGGCCCTATTCTCTAGTGCACTTTGATCACAAAGACCAATAAACTACCTATAGTCTTGAAATGGCATGGTGCCCCTTTGTGCTAGTTTTTTAATCTGAAATTGTAGCCATTGTTCTCTGAGGTAAAGAGCATAGGATTTAGCTAGTATCCTACACTGGATGGCCTCCAATGAGAGGCTGGCCATACATGCTAGTTAGTTTTCCTTTTCCTATAGTTGTCCTCTCAAGGGCCTCTCGAGACACCATAGGTGACTCCTTCTTGTGTTCTTCCCCTTCTGTTTCAATGCCTTCTTCCTCTTTGACAGAAGGACTAACATCATAGATGAGGGTTTTGATGTCATCCTCTACTAGTAAGTCTCTGAAGACTGACCATTTTATAGGGATCTTGAGGTTTTGGAGGGCATCCTCAATGAGGATTCTGATCAAACCATGGTGAGACAAATGTTGGGAATTCCCTTCCTTTACTTTGTTGCTGGAGTTTATG
Source organism: Pinus tabuliformis (assembly GCA_031772625.1). Classification (NCBI taxonomy): domain Eukaryota; kingdom Viridiplantae; phylum Streptophyta; class Pinopsida; order Pinales; family Pinaceae; genus Pinus; species Pinus tabuliformis. The sequence goes on along the minus strand of CM062807.1, from coordinate 342,050,081 downwards.
AGTGATTGCATCAAGAAATAGGGTATGTTGAGTCTTTGGTGAACTAGTGTTTCTACCCCAAATCTTAGTTCTTCAAGCATCCTAAAATGGTAGCCATAAACAACATTGTATCTACCCTCATATGAGATATATTTGATGAGTTGGTAGCCTACCTCACTCCATGGGTATGGCAGGCTATCCCTCCTTACTCCATTTTTATCCTCTGTGGGTTCTTCAACTTCTAAAAAGAATTTCCTTTTTGCCACCTGACTATCTGCTTTGTCTTCTTTTCTCCATGCAATTCCTAGGGAAAGTTTGGTGACCCTACTGATGAACTCTAGGGTGAGATCTATAGTGAGCCCTCTAACTATAACAGTGGCATGGATTCTACTGTGTGGAGTGAGGGAATGAGCAAATTCTTGAGAAAACAGAGTTTCTTGTGTATGTAATCCACTAGCTTTTTAGAGGAATTCTAGTTCATTTGCTTGTAAATGGGGATGGAGTTTTATATCCTACCTCTTCAGAATGGTGGCAATGGACAATTCTCTTGAGATTACCTTTTGAACCCCTCTTTGCCTATCTTGTAGACTACCTCTATGTATCCTGTAGGCTACTCCTGTAGACTGTTCTTGTAGGAATTCTCTTGCAGAATGATGGATCCTTGCTTCCAATCGATGGCCAGAGTTATGAGATCTACTTGAGTGAGGGAGTTTCAAGGAGGTGGAATGCATGAATGCATGTAAACAATGTTTTGTTTCCCTTTATACCACCTCATCATTCCCACTCCTTGTAATCAGCTCCCACAGTTGTTAAATCCATAGTTAACCACTTCTTGTCCTACTCCTCCTCTATTCTTTGAGTTGATTGTAGCCATGTGTGAGAGGACACCCTAATTTTTATGTGATGATTAAACGAAGGTGGCCAAGTTAACTAGTCACCCTTTAACTTACAAACCAACTACCTCGTAACCTTTACAACTTTTGATCAAATGATGCATATGAGTGAGTGACTGTGATACTTACCTGTGGTCTCGATGCCATGATGCAGTTTGTCGAGGATCAGAGGTGTTGTGTTGTTCATTTTTTGTATGGTCATTCTTCTTCCTCCTCTGTTATCTGTTGATGGTGTCTATGACTGTAGATCTGAAGTTGATGTTGTTGTGTAGCTCCTGGATTACCACTTGGAAATGTTTGGTGTCTCCCTTAAAATTTCTTGATCATGTTGTTGGATGGTGCTGTGAGGATGATGTAATGAATGGAAAAAGGGATTAGGAGTGTGTGTGAGTGCAGGTATGATGGTAATGGATGAGGTGAGGTGTTAGATCATGTCTAGAATGAATTTTGGGGACCTAACCAACCTACCATTTAGGGGATCCTATAGAAAACACAATCTTCACCTTAAATTGAAGCAATTGAAGTAAAAAAACAATGGAATTGATGGAGGGATGCATGGTAAGGAGTGGAGGAGATGAATTTATGTGAGGCATGGTTCCCTTTGGATCTTCTCTTTGCTCCTTGATTGTCTTTCTCACCCACCTGCAAATAACAATTATGTCTTTTCTTTTCTTTTCTTTTTATTATTATTATTATATATATATATATATATATATATATATATATATATTTTAAACACCTAGGCTGCCTCAGATAGGTTTTCACCCTAGATATCTGCCCTGGGCACCTTGAGGAAGGTTTTCACCCAGGGATCTTCTTACTCTTTTTCATTTTTTCTCATCCTTGGGCCGCCTTACAAGGTTTTCAACCCAAAAATGGGACTCAGGTGCCTCGTGGAGGTTTTCACCTGAATCCTTATTCTTTTTTCTCTTTTTTAGTGCCCTGATGAGGGAGGAGCTAGAACTTGCTCCACCATCATCCCTATCTTATTGATATTGTCAATGAACTCTTGTTTTGATAAATACCTCTTGTACATTTTCAATCGGTGTCCATTAACAAACAATGGAATGGCTTCTTCATCTATAGTTCTGATTTTCACTGAACCATTATCATGGCATCTTTCCACCACATAAGGTCCGAGCCATCTTGTCCCTAGCTTTCCCTTGAAGTCTTTATACCTAGAATTGTATAACAATTCCCAGTCTACCTCTTGAAATTGCTTCTCCTTGATATGTTTTTCATGCCAGATCTTCCTCAGAAGTTGAACTATCTCTGTATGTAGGAGGGCCCGCATTCTGAATTCATCCAAGCCATTCAAATGGAACAATCTTTCTTTCTATATATGACTGAGATCCAAACCTAGTTGGGCTGCCATCCTCAATGTGTTATATTCAAACTCAATGGACAACAAAGCCTTTTGCCCATAGACCATCTCATAGGGTGTAAATCTAGTGGTGGTCTTCCATGTTGTATTATAGGCCCAAGTGGCCTTAACTACTCTCTCTACCCAATCCTTCCTGCTGCTACTCACTACCTTGGTTAAGATGTTCTCTAGTGCCCTGTTGGTCACCTCCACTTGCCCATTAGCTTGTGGATGATAAGGAGTGGAGTTCCTATGCTTGATTTTGTGATGGCTGAGAAGTTCTTCAATCATGCTGGAGGTAAACTGGTTGCCTTGGTCTGTGACTAGCTCTCTAGGGTACCCAAATTTGTAGAATACATTCTCCCTTAGGAACTCAGCCACCTTCTCTTATGTTTCTGCCTTAATCACCTTGGTTTTAGCCCACTTATTGAAATAATAAGTGCACACAATAATGTATTTCTTTTGCTTTGAAGGAGGGTTGATAGGCCTAATGAAGTCCATGCCCCACTTATCAAATGGCTTGAAAGTCACTTGAGGTTGTAGGGGCATTTCATCTCTTGGAGTAGGCTTTCCCATCCTCTGGCACCAATCACACTGACTAATGTACTTTTTCACATCCTGATGAAGAGTAGGCCAATAATAGCCTGATTGCAACACTTTGAATGCTTTCCTCTTTGCTGCAAAGTGACTTCCACAAGGCCCATCATGACAGTTCAGAAGGATGTCAAAAACTTCCTCTTCCCTTACACACCTTCTCAAGATTTGATCTGGGCCAAGTTTGAATAGATTTCCCCCAATCCAGGTGAAGGGGGTGCTTTTCCTTACTATCTTGCTCTTTTCTTTAGAGGGAAAATTTGGTGGGAACTGTGCTGATACCAAATAGTTTGCTATATCAGCAAACCATGGGGAGAGAACTAAAATAGCAAATAAATTCTCATCTAGTAACTGGTCATCCACCATTCCTTCTTCACCTACAGGAAAATTCATCCTAGATAGAAAGTCTGCCACAACATTTTCCTTACCAAGCATATCAACAATAGTTAGATCAAACTATTGTAATAAAAGCAACCATCTTATAATTCTAGCATTCACATATGGTTTGTTCATTAAATATTTGATTGCAGCACGATCAGTATGCACAAATGTTTGATAGCCTATAATGTAATGCCTAAATTTGTTTAATGAATGCACAATAGCCAGGAGTTCCTTTTCAGGCACATTATAGTTTAGCTCAGCCTTTGACAGGTTCTTACTAATAAAATGGATGGCATAGGGAAATTTCTCCTCTTCCTAACCTAAGGCTACTCCTATGGTTTTGTGTGAGGTATCAACATGAATATGAAAAGGGAGGGCCCAGTTTGGGCCTCTAACGATTGGTGTAGTGGTTAGCTTACCCTTTATAATGTCTAAGGCCTCTTGGTAGCTCTTTGACCATATAAACTCATAATCTTTGGCCAACAACCCAAACAAAGGAGAGGCCAACTTGCTGAAGTCCTTTATGAACCTTTGGTAGTATCCAGCTCACCCTGATAAACTCCTAACATCTCTCTGCTTTTGTGGAGGTGGGACCCTTTGGATGATTGTTATTTTGTTTGGGTCCACCTGTAGTCCTTGCTAAGATATTGAATGACCTAGCATGGTCCCTTCAGTCATTAAGAATTCACATTTTTCTAGACTGAGAGACAGGTTCATTTCAATGCATTTGTGAAATACTTTTCCTAGGTTAGTCAGGGCTTCTTGAAAATCACAGCCATAATGTGTAAAGTCATCCATATAGATTTCCATAGCATCATGTACTAATTCAGAAAAAATACTCAAGACTGCTCTCTGGAAAGTGGCGAGAGCATTGCATAGGCCAAAAGGAAGGACCCTATAGGCAAAAGTACCCCAAGGATAGGTGAATTTCATCTTATCCTGGTCCTCTGGGAAAATTTGGATTTGGTTGTACCCACTGAATCCATTTAGGAAGGAAAAAAACTTCTTCCCTACCAGGCCATCTAGCACTTGGTCAATGAAGGGTAGGGGAAAATGATCCTTCTTTATGGTTTTGTTCAACTCCCTATAATCAATACAAATCCTCCACTTACCATTTTTCTTAGGAACTAACACTAAATGAGAGACCCAATCACTATCAGAGATAAGGTAAATGAATCCTGCATCTAGCAATTTTTGTAGTTCCTCTTTGACTATGTCTTTAAGGGTTGTATTCATCCTCCTTTGTGGTTTCCTGACTGACTTGCAACCTTCTTTGATGTATATGTGGTGAGTACACACTGAGGGGTGTACTCCCTTCATTTCCTTGTAACTCCAAGCGAAGGCTTCTAGGTTTTCTCTCAGCATGTTGCATAACTCTTCCTCTTCAAGAGTAGACAGAGATGGATTAATTTTCAATGTTTTCTCTAGGCCAAATTCTATATTTTTGACACGGAGTGGGTTGGAATTGGCCAAGCATAAGTCAAATGGATGATTGTTCTAGGTTTCCCTTACTTCTTCTTCTATTGGTAATGAACTAGGAGTTAGACTTTGGAGCAGGTGTTCAATAAAGTCATCCTCATCTTGTTGTCCTCCTCCTATGGTTGCTTCCAAAGCATAAAGTTGGGTAGAATAAACCTCATATTCTTCCTCCTCCTCCAACCATAAAGGTAAATCATGCTCTAGGGAAGGTTGAGCAAGAGGGTATAGGACTAACTGTTTGGACATATGCCCATTCTTAATGGTCATATTCCCAGCTCTGCAACTAATGTAAGCATCAGTTGTGGCCAACCATGGCCTCCCAAGGATGAGAGGGTAACCAGTAAGCTTAGCCTTAGGCTGGAGAACTAGAAAATTTGTAGGGTACTCCCAAAAGTCAATGGAGACCATCACATCCTCTACAATTTCCTCTGGGGTGACTGTGGAACGGTCTGCAAGTTGCATAACTGTTGTGGCCTTCTTCAATGACCCTTGGAGGTTAAGCTTGAGCATCATGTCATTGGTCATCACATTAATGGCAGCCCCAAGATCAATCAGAGTGTGTGGGACAATGGTGCCATTGATGTGCACATCTACTACAGGGCTTCTAGGGTTCAGATATTTTGGACATACTACCTGCCCCAACATTAAGTCAGATAGCTTCCCAATGATATTAATGGTAGGGGAAACCCTTTTTCTTCTTCCTAGATGCTTGAATAATTTCTCCTTAATCAACTTATTGTAAATGGGAACATCTTTTATTGCTTGGAGAAGGGGGATCTTTACACATAGATTTTTCAATTCTCCCAAAAGTTCAATTTCTTTTGGGGTAGGCTGGAGTGGTTGGGCTAATCTCTCAGGAAAGGCTGGATTTACTTTAAGGTTGCTTTCCACTCTTTCTTCCTCAACCTCCCTATGTGGAGAGGGAGGTTGGTTTTCTTGGATAATTCTCCCGGATCTTAGGTTGATCTCCTTGATTTCTATAGCATAAGCTAGGTATGATGTCTCTCCATTGTATACTTGTTGCGCCCGACTATTGTTTGGGTTTGAATTTGGCTGGGCAGATATCTGGGGTTGCTTGGGTGGATCAGAATGTAGGAGTTGTGGTTGGGTAAGTGGTGGAGGAAATAGGGCTGGAAAATTGTTGAATTGGGGCCTCCACCCCTAAAGTGGGGTATTCCACTGAGGTTGTGGTTGAACATAAGGTTGAAATGACTGGTTGGCTGGCTGGGAATGATACAAAGATGTATAGGACCAGGGAGGGGGTGTAGACTGGGAAGGATGAGTAGGGGGTCCCCAAGAAGGTATAGTTTTGGTTTGGTTGGGGTTATAATATGCATGGGATGACTCTTGCATACCCTACTAGTATGGTCTGGGCCTAGGAGGTTTCCTTTAGTTGATGTAGCACAACTTCTCAATGACCCCTTCAGCTCCTTGATATACAGCTTTGAGTCCAAGTAAATAAGGGCACTTGTCTATGGAGTGGTTTTCTTCACAAACTGAGCAAATCGTAATATAGTTAAATGGACATTCGTTCCTAGGATGCCTCCTGGTGCATCTAGGACAAAAGATGGCCAAGGCTCTCTTTGCTTCCTCTTGCTTCATTTTGATGTTCATGGTGTCCAATTGCAAGGCAAGGGTTTGTAGTATATCACTTTTGAAATCTTCCAACATATTTCCAATTTCACCCTTGATGGATGAGTTAGAGGATGATGTACTGGCCATAGGTTAACTACCCCTACCCTTTTTCCTGGTTTCCCTAAAAAATTTTCTAAAGATAGTCTTAATATCCTCATAGGGTAATTGGTAGATATCTCCTCCTGCTATCATATGTAAGGTATCCAGAAGATCCTCCCTTACTCCTCTAAGCAGGACCAGCTTCAGTGACTCAGGGTCAAGTGTGCACCTAGCCTTTTGTAACTGAGTTGGAATCTTTCTTCATAGTCTTCTAAGGATTCATCCTGGCCTATGGTCATCCTGAAAATCTCTTCTTTAGTATCCTTTGACCTACAGTAGTCCCTATATTTGTTGTTAAAAACCTATTGCATCTGAGCCCAATTTGTGATGTTATCTCCAGGTAAACCCATGAACCAACGCAATGTTCCATCCTTGAGGGTAGATGGAAATAGTTTTAACTTTTGCTCATCATCTATATAGTCATAGGTTCGGCATATAACAACAGACTCAAATAGGAAAGTGTCAGGGTCCTCTGTGGTCAGGCCATGGAAATGAGATAGAGCAGAGCAGCTGATATTCTTCATCTTAGTGTCCCCCTTGGTATCCCTGATGGGGAAGGCACCCTAAATTCTCTTTCTATTTCCTCTGTCATTTTGGTTTTCAGCCATTGGTTCAGTAGGAATGGGTTCTTCCTCTTCTTCTTCCCCTATAGGTTCCTCAAATATGTAAAGGTTCTCACCTAAAGGGTCTTCCAATTCAGCGTCACTGAAGAAGAGAGAAGGTTGACTGTTGGATGCAGTGGGGGTATTTGACAAGAATTTCCCTGAATTGTCCCTATTCCTATGGGCCACGAAAGGAAATGTTTTTGGCTTGGTTTTTGTAAGAATTTTTTTTTTTTTAAGCTAGAAAATACTCTATAGAAAGGAAATTTCTGATTGAATGAAAAACTACTTGCTAAATTGAAATTCTACATGCAAAATGAAAAGGAAAGAAGATAATGACAAATGAAATAAAGGAAGCTACTAACAAAGAAACTATTTGCTGAATTGAAATTCTACTTGCAGAATGGAAAGGAAAGCAGATAGTAACAACTGAAAGAAAGGAAGACACTAGATTACCTTTGCAGAAATAAACTAATGGAAGAAAATTGGAGACTAGAAATAGAAGAAAGCAGGAACCACATTCTACTTAGACAAATCCTCGGCAACGGCGCAAAAAAGTGATGAGCCTAGGTATTGCAACAAGAATGCTACAACTCCCAGGGCTACCAGCTTTACTTATCAACCCAGGGTTCATACAAACTTGGAGGTGACAGTGCTATATGCACAAGTAAAAGTGAAGGTCCTGCCTGTTGTCACTGCTCATCTGGAAAGAGACCCCAGGGGTTCCAAGCTAGACTTCTATAGGGTCAAAAGAAGCTTAATTCTTTGATGGAAGAAGAGAAAATCTATTCTAAGAGAGAGATACTCTACTGCAGTAATGAAGAAAACAACATGTAATGCTAAACCACACCATAGCCTAACTAACCATCTAAACAACTATGCTAAACAAAATTTCTAAATCAACATTAACCTAATGTTGCTATCTAAGTTGCAGAGGTAAATAGCATTAAACTATACTAAGGTGTAAGCAAAGGAACTACACTAAATCTATTTTCAAGCGGAAGAGCAGTCAAAGATCAAAATTGGTGAAAGGAGGACGTAAGGACGCAATAGTGCATAGGGACTGTTGGATCGATCAATGACCAGAAGATGGACGATGGAGATCTTATTATGGAGGCTGAAGTGAATAGATGGAAGAATAGGGTTAACGAACAGGATGAATGACGGAGATCTTATCGCCGGCAATTTAGTGAATAGGTGAACGAACAGGGTAACAACGCAGATGAATGGCAGAGATCATATCACGAGGAATTAAGTGAATGGATGCACGAAAAGGGTAATGAAGCAGATGAACGGCGAAGATCATATCATGAGGAATTAAGTGAATGGATGGACGAAAAGGGTAATGAAGTAGGTGAATGGTGGAGATCTTATCACGATGAATTAAGTGAATGGATGGATGAATAGGGTTAACAGGAGATGAATGACAGAGATATTATCGTGGAGATTAAGTCAAGAGATGGACAGACAGGATTAATCAGAAGATGGATGGCGGAGATCGTATCATGGGAAGAAAACGTGCAGAAATGATGGAGCGTATTTTGAAGGTGATAAGCAATTTCTCGTGCGCCCTCGAAGCTGTAACCTGTATCTCTGAATTTCACGCGATTAGCCTAACTGAGCGACACATAGCATGAGAAAACCACTTTTCTCGCGTGCTCTTGGGCGGATAATGGTCGTGCAAGAATCTGCACGAGATTGCACGATAGCCTTCGGATCAGGCTAGACAGATCAACGGTGGAGATTGGCCAAGCTAGTTGGCAAGCGGGTGACACAATAGCCATTGGATCAAGAGAGATTGACGATGGAGATTAGAGCACATAAAGCAGGTGGAATACTTTTCGCGCGATGATCGTTGGGTAAACTAATGAATTGGATGGTGATTGGTCATGTTTGTTGTGGATCGTACGGTGAGGAAATGATGCATGAAGAACGTGTTGAAGGAGGTTTCAAATGAAACGATAGAAAAACCAGTGAGGGTGAGGGCGGACCAAGAGTGATGGAAAATTATGACAGTGAAACAAAACAAGTTTATACTTCAAACAACAAACTCCAAAGCTCATGAGAGAACTAGAAACTTGTGTTTTCGGGGTTGCTAAAGGGTCTCTTCCTCAAGTCATGGTGCCAGAGGGAGGAGGTGAGGTTGAGACACCTGCGGACAACCTTATGGCGATATTTTTCTCCTAGCTAACTTGTGAACTGAAATAAGGCACAAATGGAAGTAAACTAAAGCACAACCAATCTACTCTACACTACTATAAGTGGAATGCAGCTACTTAAGCAAATAAACAGAAAACCATGAATCATCTACACTATAGTGCCATAATGGAAATGCAACTACTTAAGCAAATGAACAAAAACAAAGAGCTACTTAAGTAAATGAACAAAACCAAAAACCTATGCTAGCATACATGTACAATAAAGAGTATCTTTGGCTGCTCAGGTTGGGCCCTAACCCAAGAACTTCAGCCCTCTGAGTTAACTCAGTGCTGGCTCAAAACAGAACTCGGCTTTATTATAAAAACCATGGATTACATCAAAAACTGTCACAAGTATTGCAGCTCAGCAATAAAGTAGAGTTTTACGATAAGAATCTGAATCCTACTAAGGTCCTAAGCCTCTCTACTTATACATTTGAAGTCTCCAACGACTTCCTTCCCATTAGGGAGGCTTGGCTCCCCACTCAAGATAAATTGGTTTCTATCACTTTCACTTGCTCGGCTGTCTTTTAGTCCTCATGATTTGGCTATTTTCACTCCGAGCTGATCAAGGAATATTCAAATGGAGGGGTAGTAAATGAGGAGGATTTACCTCCTATAATTCCTCTCCCTTGTCCCATTCGAGTTTTGACCAAGGTCTTTGCTGCTGTTCCTTTCTTTTATCCTTTATTCTTGCATTTTTCCTTGCTTTTATCCTTTATTCCTTCATTACATGCACATTAGACCACAAAGAAAAATATCCAACTCTAACTCATGTCATAAACAAAATATAATCAAAAGTATGCAATAAGTTGTGAGAATAGTTGGTTTTACTAATCTAGGAGGTGAATTAAGGCCAATTAAGGCCCATATAATTACCCAATGATGAGGCTCATCAAGTAGCTTATCTATGAGAAAATATGTGGCAGCTACATGCCTCTGAACTGTGTTACAATGAGGCTCAAGGGCCTTTTTATTATTTAACAACAAAATAAAACCCTAAACAACAAAAACCCTAACCCTAGGAGGTGAAATGACAAGAGTTTGTGGGCCTCATTGAGGTTAGTTGGGTAGCCAACTTCCTAGGGTCATAACATGGTCATATGATCTCTGTTTGGCATGTATCATACCTTGTTGAAAATATGTCTCCAAGTACTACAATATTTTCCACATGCCCATTCCTATGGCTATGGACCTAGTTCGAACCTCAAAAAGCATCATTTAGGGGGTCAAAACAACTCTTAAATTTCAGGACCTGAAAAACTATTAAAAATAGTAAATCTTGCTATAATCAAGGAAACAGATGAAACCGACAAGAGGTCTAGGTGGAATATGTGGATAGCCACCAATATCCACCTAGATCAATCCTCCCCCCTTAGGAAGAAAAGGTCCCCATTACGTGCAGAGCCTCCATTAGGTGAGGAATTTTTTTGTTGAACTTGGTCCTTGGTGAACTACTTGCCCTGTTGAAGGAGTTGGCATGCTTTGACAACTCGATATAACTGGATCCTCTGTTGGAAATTGTTTTTGATCTATCTATCCATGATCCTGTCAGCCATGGCCTGCTCGATGTAGCTAGGGTTGAGCTTTTTTGGTTTCAGATGCTCAACCACAATGGATGTCTCCAACAATGGAGGAAAGTATGGTTGTAGCCAGTCCACATTGAATACTGGGTACAGACCAAGGAATAGTGGAATGTTGAGCTCGAAGGAATTGTCCCCTACATCCTTGGTAATGGTGTACGGCCCATATCAGAGCAAGTGAAGCTTGTGGTGGGGCCTAGTGAGGTGCTCCTTCTCCAAATGTAACCAAATTTTGTCACCCACCTGGAACTTATATGGCACTCGATGTTTATCATCATGCTTCTTGTACTTGGTATTCGCTCTATCCAATATGTCATGGACCTATTGGCAGATGTGTTGAATGTATTCAATGAAGTTGTTAACCCAGTCATCTTTGGACTAAACATGAGTTGAATCTGCTTGAGTAGCTGCAAATGGCGTGGCCACATCAATGGGACATAGTGGCTAGAATCCCAACCCCACCTAAAAGGGGTTGTGGCCACCTAAGCTATGGAGATATTTGTTGTAGCTGTGTTGGAAATAGTGGAGGCTTTCATCCCATGTGCTTGGATTCTTTGAGTTGTAGATGTGAAAAATGTGCATGATCATCCTATTTACAACCTCTATTTGGTCATCATTTTGGGGGTGGAAGGTCATGGAATTAGGGACCTATTCTCTCGATCATAGATGATGGACTGTGGGATCCCAAAATGTACCCACACTCATTCAAAGAAGATATTAGCATTGGCTTCTACTGTGATACTCTCCTTGTAAGGCACCGGAATGGCCATCTTAGAGAATGTGTCGACGACCACAAACACGTAGTCATTGCCATGCTTAGTAGAAGGAAGGCTCGACATATAATCCATGGAGATGGATTCCCAAGGTTGACTAGGAGTAGGCAGAGGAGTATATAGGCCTTACTTCTTGATTGTTGGTTTTCCAACGGCACAGGCAGTGTAGGATCTGATGTACTTCCCGACATCCTGTCAAAGGTCTGGCTAATAAAAATACTTCTGCAACACTACCATTGTTTTCTCTACTCTAAAATGTTCAGTGACCTAACTGTAGTGTGCCTCCCAAATCATCGTGGCACGCTCACTTGTAGGAACACAGAGATGTCCTAGGTGGCATAACAATGTGCCCTGTAGGTGAAAATATGGAACACTCTTGCCTTCGAGGAGCATCTGGTATGTGTTGTCAAATTCTGGATCGATCTTGTAAAGATGTAGCCGCCTCGAAGTCTCATGTCCACAAGAGTTGAGCACAGTGGTCAATGCCATAACCAATGATCGGTTGAGACAGTCTGCAACATTATTGGTGCTTCCCTTCTTGTACTTGATGTTCAAATGGAAATTTTTCAGATATGTGGACCATTTCTAATGGTGATAATTTTGAAACTGCCCTTATGTCTATATGAACTGCAGAGGTCAATGGTCTATGTGGATGATCGTTTCCTTCCCCATAATGTAATGCTTCCATTATTGGCAGGCCAGCAAAATAGAATACATCTCTTTGTCATAAGTTGGATTCTTTCAGACTGTATCTAAAAGTGTCTCATTGTGATATTCTATCGGATGCCCCTGCTTAGTAAGAACTGCACCAATAGCATAGTCGGAGGCATCTGTCTCAATTTCAAATGGTTCTTGTAGGTCTGGTAATGTGAGCATTGGTGTAGAGAAGAGGTAATCCTTTAACTTGATAAATTCCTTATGTTGGGATTCAGACCAAAGAACTTTGCTTTCACTCCACCCTTGGTGAATTGACTCAAAGGCCAAGTGATATGAGAGAATCCCAACATGAACTTGTGATAGAAATTGGCAAGACCCAAAAAGTTGCGGAGCTTTGTTAGAGTGGTTGGGGCCAGCCAATCTTGAATAACCTGTATCTTGACTGGGTCCACATGCAGACCTTGCTTAGTAATGATGTAACCCATATATTGAACCTGGATCTAAAAAAAGTTCATTTCTCCAAATTAGCACACAATTTGTGTTGTCACAGGGTTTGGAGGACCTGTCAGATATGGTGTATGTGCTCTTTGCAACTCCGGTTGAAGATCAGGATGTTTTCCATGTACACTATCATGAACGAGTTGGTAAATGCTAGCAAAATGTCATCCATCAGTCACATGAAGGTTGCGAGGGCATTCGTCAACCCAAAAGGCATGACCAACCATTCAAAAAGACTCTCCTTGGATTTGAAGGTAGTCTTCCACAAATGATAGGGTTCAATTGGTACCTAGTGATACCTGGACTTCAATTCAAACTTGCTGAAATATCTGGCCCCCTTGAGTTGGTCCATAAGATCATCAATCAGTGAGATTGGATACCTATTCATACAGTGATCTTATTCAGCACCTGATAATTAATACAAACTCTTTAGGTGTTGTCTTTCTTTTGTACCAACACAATCAGGATCCCACTGGGTGATGAACTTGGCCTGATGTTCCCTTTTGCAACAAATACTGAATCTTCCTCTTAATTTCATCATTCTCCATAACAAAGTGTCGATACATTGGTCCATCGAGAAGTGGTTAGATCGATGGAGTGCTTGACCTAATAGTGTAGGCGTACCCCTGTGGATGAGGTGAAGATGTATTTTTACTCTTCCACAACCTTGTCCATTTTTTGTTGCCATGAGGAGGAGCCTTGTTTGGAGGCGGTGGATGTGGCCACAGTCTTCTTCTTTCCTTGAGGGTGAATCATAAGGAAGACAAATTTCCTAGTCTGAGAAATGATCTTACTACATTACTTCTCAGAGATCAAAGAGATGGTCATACGCCTAATAATACATCACAAACTTTAAGAGGAGAAACATCACACAGTACCTCATTTGTGAAGGGCTTGATGTTATAGGGAAGGAAACATTTTTTGCTAATGCGGAGATCTCGCCCTTGGTGAAGCCACCCAATGGTGTACAGTTGTGGGTGTGGTGTGGTCGGTAGGCCCAACCACTTCATGACCTTTGCTGAAATGAGGTTCTTTTCACTTCTGCTATCAACAATGAACTACAATGGAGAACCCTTCACCCACATTTTTGAGTGGAATAGCCACCCCCCTCCTCTGGATCTTCAAGCTCAATCTTCTGGATCTTGGTGGTGGAAATAGTGGCACTAGGCTCTGCATCAATAATTTGCTTCCCTTTGTCATTCCCCTTGTCGTTTTCTGACTCAGAGTCAGAACATGCATCTGATTTAGAAGCCTTCATCTCAGCCACCAATGATTGGTTGGATCGACCCTCACTTGTGTTGTGAGTGGGGCTCTTATGGAAATCACAACATTTCCCCATGCCCGTCTTTGTCTTTGTGGTGTTTTTCTTTGCTTGTGGCTTCGACGAGTTTTCCTGTATCGCCCCACCTTGGATTTATCCCTTTTTATGTGGTTTGGGGCTGCCTTTCCCTTGCTTCGAATTCAAAAATCCAAAGTCTCGCTTCTTATGTTTAAATTTCTACTCAATCTTGACAGCATATCAATAAGCAGCGCCAAGCAAGGAGAGGTCCATGAACTCCATCTCATCCTGGATGTACTTGTGTAGACAGTCACGGTACTTGATTACCAAATTTCACTCATAATCCTTTATACCTAGCTACGTGCAAAGGGTATGAAAAATATTTGTGAACTCTGGCACATCTTGGTCACTTCCCTGCCGCAGTGTGGTCCACTTTATGTATTTATCTTCATAGCTCCCAACAGGGTAATATTGTTCCTTGACGGTGTCTCAAAAATAATCCCAAATGGGTGCGGCTAAAAATAGCGATGATTCTCTCTCATCCTTTGGTTCACAGTAGGTTTCCCACCAATCCTTGACATGGAGGGTAGATTTGAGGAGTGAAAAAGTAATTTTTTCCTAATTGGAAAAGTCATGAACTGAAAAATATCCTTATAACAGATTTAACCATCTATCTACATCGTTTGCATCTATTTGGCCTTCAAATATGGGAATGTCAAAGTTAACTTGTACCTTAAAAGGAGTGGTGCCTCTAGAGTGGTCGTTGTATGAATATGTGTTGCCTGTGAGTAGCCGCTAAAGGATCTATGCAAATCTATCCATCATCACATTCCTCTATCACTCGATTGGTTCCTCGAGAAATATTTTGAAAGGACCTCCTGCTCCCTCGTCTTTCTTTTCTTCCACCATGGAAGGTCATTGAGATTTGTGAGGTTGGTCTTGCAAAGGTTCAACCAACTCGAGCCCTAACTCATTATACCCTAACCTCGTTGGCGACATGCAAAGAAGAGCATAGAAAGAGCAGACCGCTCTTATACCACTAATCTAGACTTATGCAGGAATACAACAAAAGGCAAATATAAACATAAACACAGGGATGCAACATAAATAAAACTCCATTTAATTAATATCAAAGAACTTAACTATGCTTACATAAAAAATGGAAATAAATTAGCTCAGGTGATGGTAGCTTATATTTGAGAAGATATGGGGTGGCTACATGCCTCTAAACTATGTTACAATGAGGCTCAAGGGTCTTTCTATTATTCAAAAACAAAGTAAAACCATAAACAACCAAAACCCTAACCCCAGGAGATGAAACACAAAGAGTTTGTGGGCCCCGTTAGGGTTAGCTGGGTAGCCAACTTCCCAAAGTAGTAACTTGGTCATATGATCTTCGTTTGGCATGTACAATACCTCGTTGGAAAGATCTCTCCAAGTACTACGTGATTCTCCACATGCCTATAGCCATACCAAAGGCATGGCTATAATCTTGCTACAAACCTCACAAAAATGTCGTTTAGTGGTTCAAAATAGCTTCGGAAGTTCAAGACCCAAAAAAATACTAAAAATAGTAAATGCTACTATAATCAAGGAAACAAACGAAAATTACTGGAGGTCTAAATGAAACTGACTGGAGGTCTAGGTGGAATATGCGGGTGGACACCAATATCCACCTGGATCAATTTTGATGAACACTAATATAGGTAATGAAGAATAATTGATTGAGAGGGAGTCACAAGGCCTTGCCACTTGATGAGCCCCAAATTTAGTAACATTTTGGGCTCATTTGGCCTAATTATCCTTGTTCAATCCTTCATTTTTCATAACTTATGCATTATTTTTTAGTATGTTTATGTCATTTGTACGAATAAGGGTAGTCACTCTTCCTAGGTGGCTAACACGTGCTCATTTCAGGATTTTTTGACACATGTTGGAGCAAAACCAAGAAGAAATGGGCTAGGAGACAGCCAAGCGTGGGTTGAGGATTCGTAGGGGGGTTGTCTATGGCATTAAATAGCCTCCCTCGGGATCTTCACCCCCAACTCCGAGCTCCAAAGGCCACCAAAACCGGATCTAGAAGGCAGCCAAGCAGATTTTTTGGAAGGAGTTGTTCACTCACAATTTGGGCAGCCAAGTCCCATAGATTTAGGAGGCCAGCTAGGGCCTCGTGGTGTATAAATGTTAAGGCCTCAGCCTTTGTGAGGGACTTTTGGAAAAACTCTTGCATACTTTGCACTACAGTGCTACTAGCTCTATTTTGTTCTCTTGTAGCCATTGTTGGCATAACTCTTGACTTATGATTATCTTTTTATAATGAGAAGCAGTCAGATTTGATGTCAGCTCTGAGTTTTCTATAGGAGCCATAGCTCTCGGGGTTGGGCCCAAACTGAGAGCCTAGGGCCTCCTTCTTTGTATCGTTATCCTTTATTTATGCATTTGAAACATGGTTTTGTTGAGCAAAGATTTAGTTGTGTTGGTTAAATAGGTCACTGTTGAGGAATAGAATTGCTTCAGATGTATAGAATAGATTGATAGGATAATAATCGATAAAGCTCTAGGAAAAGGGGTTGTCTACACTCTCAGTTTCACCTCTCCCTTATTAGATCAGGGGCTGGAATTGCAGAAACAGTGCTGCCCAACAAAAACACTAGTTTGCTTGACCATGCAATCTTTGGTGTAATGTCTTCATTTGTAGAAGTTAGTCATGCGTTCAGACCTTTTGAAATGTTTCTTTGATTAAGTGTTGTACATGGTTCTCTTTAGAAATAAAGCTGTTGTTCATTTGCTTCGTTGACAGTTAGGATAGATTAGCCAAGATTTTGATTGTGTGCAGGACTTGGTTGATTCGGTTAAGTGTACACCGTGCAGGGCATCTCCATCACTCTCTCATCCACCTAAGCTTCGTCCAGGCCAGCTGCTCCATCTCCTAGTTAGGTTCCTCGTCTCACAACTATTCTTCTACCCAAGTAACCCTACCTTCTTGCTCTTCCATTGTCTTAGCCTTATTTAAGTCAAGCCAGCTTTCCACACCCTCTCATCACTTCATCCATCAGTCACTAGGTCATTTCAGGCCCCTACCCTACCTCCCTATCCATTCATGCATCTTCTCTCACTCACCCATCCTCCAAAATCCAATTTTAGAACATCCTGTAGAAATTTCTGAACATCCTGTAGAAATCCCTGAAACATCCTGTAGAACCCTTGCAGACTTCCTGTAGAATCTCACAAATGAGGTTGTTGGATAGCCAAACTTTGTGAAACTCTCTGGAAGGGTGTTAGGGACTCCTTAGACCCTCCCTGAACCTTCCCAACTTTTTCCAAGCATTCCTCTTCCTCAATCCACCCCTGCATAGTAAAAAGCCAGTCAAAACACATGCATGATAATTCTGATAACTTATTTGAAAATACAAAAAAGATGTTTCCTTCAGATAGAGGTAGCCTAGACATTTGCATTTTACCTTCATAGAAGTAATGGCATCTCTCCTAATGGTTTGCATTCTCTCCTATGCATCAGTAGGACTAGCTGGTAGAATTAGGGTTTGCTAGGGTTTATGTTACTTTTTGGCTTTCAATTTCTTTCTGCAAGTAGATCAGTTTCCTTTGAATTAGCTTCCAGCCATCAGTTAAAAAGCTTCTTCTAAGAGTTCATAGAAGTTGGCTTAAGCCCCTAGCGGACTTGTGCCAGCTGACCAAGTGATAGCTGCGGCAAGAGCTAGTACTTGTGCATACAGGACCGTCGCTTCCAAGTTTGTTACGAACTACCGGGTTGATAAAAGTAAAGAAGGGAGTCCCAGGAGTTGCAGCATTATTGCTGCAAGACTGGAGCCCACCATCTTTTTGGCGTCGTTGCAGGAGAAGCATCAGAGTATTGGTGATTGTTGCTTTTCTTCTATTTTCTACTACAACCTTCTGCTAAGTAGTTTATTTCATTTCCATTTTGCAATTTCATTTCCGCAAAAAGTAGATTAGATATTTCCTGCTTTCATAGATTAGCATTTCAATTCCGCAATTTCATTTCTGCAAGCGTAGATTAGCATTTCAATTCCGCAAGCGTAGACTAGCATTTCATTCCTGCAATTTCATTTGAGCAAAATAGATTAGTCCTTTCCTGCTTTCATTTCAATTCCGCGTTTTTGTGTTAGCAAGATAGTTAGTTGCAGTTCAATCTATTTTCAGTTTTTCAGGTGCCAGAAACAAAGCAAAAAGCAATCAAAATCCTTTCCATTTCATGCCTCGTAGGAACAGAGATAAAACCGGCAAATTCTTACCCAACACCCCCACCACTTCACTGAGTCACCCTTCTCTCTTCTTTGGTGACAGTGATCAAGAAGAACCTATAGGCGAGCCTCCTGAGATATACGAAGATCCTATAACAGAAGAAGAGTTAGAGAACACTCCACCTGAAGCCATGGCTGAGAATAGAAGAGAAGATGAGAGAATAGAAGGTGCCTTTCCCATCCGAGAGACAAATGGAGACATGAAAATGAAAAACATAAGCCCCTCCGCTTTACCTCACTTCCATGGATTGACTACTGAAGACCCTGATACCTTCATGTTTGAGTTTGATGTCCTTTGTCGAACCTATGACTATACAGAAGATGAACAAAAATTGAAACTCTTTCCCTCTACCCTCAAGGATGCAACATTACGTTGGTTCATGGGCTTACCTGGAAACAGTATCACCACTTGGGCTCAAATGCAGCAAGCTTTCAATACCAAATACCGGGACTACTGTAGGTCCAAGGAATCCAAGGGAGAAATCTTTCGGATGACCATGGGAAATGATGAGTCTTTAGAAGATTATGAGGAAGGGTTCCAACTTAGCTATAAACGGGCCAGGTGCACACTTGACCCTGAATCTCTCAAGTTGGTCCTGCTCCGAGGAGTCCCTGAAGACCTTCTAGATACCCTTCACATGCTAGGTGGAGGAGATATTTACCAACTACCTTATGAGGATATAAAGACTGTGTTTAGAAACCACTCTAGGGCAGCCCGGAAAAGAGGTAGGGAA
This sequence comes from Pinus tabuliformis, assembly GCA_031772625.1. Classification (NCBI taxonomy): domain Eukaryota; kingdom Viridiplantae; phylum Streptophyta; class Pinopsida; order Pinales; family Pinaceae; genus Pinus; species Pinus tabuliformis. The sequence continues at coordinate 342,031,054 of CM062807.1, read as the reverse complement.
AACCCCCTTTCAGCTAGTACTACTTTCTCCAAGCATGAGTTTGTTAATCAGCTGGAGGACCTCAAAAGTGAGGTGAGATAGACCATTGCCATGCAACTTGATACATTCTGAATCCAGCAAAAGAAAGAGGAAGCTGAGAGGGCTTTGGCCATCTTCTGTCCTAGGTGTACAAGGAAGCACCCTAAGAACGAGTGTCCATTACACTCGGTAGAGGTATGTTTCGTTTGTGAGGAGGACCACCCCACAAACCAATGCCCAACCTTACCTGGGTTTAAGGCCATGTACCAAGGAACTGAGGCACCCACTGAACCTCTCTACTTCCTCAACCAAAGGAGGCCGCATGGACCTAGACCTTACCAGCAGGGGATGCAAGGGACATCCCAAGCTTATTATAGCCCCAACCAATCTGCTCCTATGCCTTCTTGGGGTCCCCCTACTCATCCTTCCTGGTCTGTGCCTCCTCCATGGTCTTACCCACCTCAATACCATACTCAGCCCACTACTCATTCGTTTCACTCACATGTCCAGCCACAGCCTCAGTGGAATGCACCTCAACCAGGGTGGATACCCCAGTACAACACTCCTCTCGCCATTTTGCCTCCACCACCAGCTCAACCACAACCATTACCTCCTGCTCCTCCAAGACAACCCCAAATGCCTGCTCAACCGAACCCGAATCCTAACAACCGACAGGCCCAGCAGGTATATACTGGGGAAACAACATGCCCTACCTATGCTGTGGAGATCCAGGAGATCAACCTGCGATCCGGGAAGACTCTTCCGGATCGCCAACCTCCTCCCCCAGAGGACGAGGAAGATCAACAAGAAAGTGAACCCAAGGCCACTCCACCCTTTCCTGAGAGACTGACAGCAAACACACAACCCGACCCAGAGGAGAATGAGCTTCTGGGAGAACTCAAACAGTTGTGTGTGAGAATACCACTTCTCCAAGCCATCAAAGATGTACCGATATACAACAAATTGGTTAAGGAAAAGTGTTTCAGGCACCCAGGCAGGCAAAAAAGAGATGCCTCAACCATCAATGTCATAGGACAACTGTCTGATCTTATGTTGGGGCAAGTAATCTGTCCAAAGTATTTGGATCCTGGGACTCCTGTAGTTGATGTCCACATCAATGGCACCATCATACCCCACACTTTGATTGATTTAGGGGCTGCCATTAATGTGATGACCAGGGATACCATGCTCAAACTCAACCTTCAGGGTTCCTTAAGGAAGATCTCGACGGTCCTGCAGTTGGCAGATCGCTCCACCGTGACTCTCGAAGGGATTGTGGAGGATTTCTTGGTCTTTGTTGACTCTTGGGAGTAGCCTGCGGACTTTTTGGTTATTCAACCAAAGGCAAAGCTTACTGGATACCCCCTTATTTTGGGAAGACCTTGGTTAGCCACTGCGGATGCTTACATAAGCTGTCGAGCAGGAAACATGACCATCAAAAATGGTCCTATGTCCAAGCAGCTAGTCCTATACCCTCCTGCCCAACCTCTATTAGAGCATGACTTACCACTTTGGTTGGAAGAAGGAGAAGAGGATGAGGTGTACTCTGCACCCTTGTGCACCTTAGAAACCACCAGGGGAGGTCCTCAAACCGAGGATGATTTGATTGAGACCTTGATTCAGAATCCACCTCCCTGTGCATTGTCCTTAGAGAAATTGGTGGAGGATACTCAAGCCAGCACCTTAGTGGACCTTTGTGTGACCGACCCAATCTCTCCCAGAGTCAAAAATGTGGAGTTTGGCCCTGAGAGAACGTTAAAGATCAGCTCCTCCCTATCTCCTTCCCAGGAAAAGGAGCTGTACAGTCTATTGGCCAGTCATCTAGATGCTTTCGCTTGGAGCTATAAAGAGATGAAAGGAGTCCATCCTTCAGTTTGTACCCATCACATCTACATCAAAGAAGATTGTAAACCGGTCAGGAAACCTCAGAGGAGAATGAATCCAGCCCTTAAGGACATTTTCAAAGAAGAATTGCAAAAACTGTTGGATGCAGGATTCATCTACCCCATCTCAGATAGCGAGTGGGTGTCCCCTCTGGTGTTGGTACCCAAGAAAAATGGAAAGTGGAGAATCTGTGTGGACTACCAAGAACTGAACAAAGCCACCAAGAAAGACCACTTTCCTCTGCCTTTCATAGATCAAGTGTTGGATGGACTGGCGGGGAAGAAGTTTTTCTCTTTCCTAGATGGGTTCAGTGGGTATAACCAGATCCAAATCAGCCCGGAAGACCAAGATAAGACCACCTTCACTTGTCCTTAGGGTACCTTTGCTTACCGAGTCCTTCCCTTTGGGTTGTGCAATGCTCCTGCCACTTTCCAAAGAGCAGTATTGAGCATCTTTTCTGAGTTGGTCCATGATTCGATGGAAATCTATATGGATGACTTCACTCCTTATGGGTCCAACTTCCAGGAAGCATTGTCCAATCTGGGAAAAGTTCTAACCAAGTGCATTGAGATGAACCTGTCCCTTAGTCCTGAAAAATGTGAATTCTTGATGACTGAAGGAACCGTGCTAGGACATACCATTTCTCGCCAAGGATTGCAGGTGGATCCTAATAAAATTTCTCTCATCAAAAAGGTTCCACCTCCTCAGAAGGTAAGAGATGTTCGGAGTTTCTTAGGCTTAGCAGGATATTATAGAAGATTTATTAAAGACTTCAGTAAGCTAGCCTCACCACTGTTTGGCCTCTTAGCAAAAGATGTTGAGTTCAAATGGACGGACAACTGTCAAAGGGCTCTGAATGAATTAAAGGATAAGTTGGTGTCCGCCCCGATATTGAGAGGTCCAAACTGGGCCCTACCTTTCCACATCCACACTGATGCCTCGAACAAAGCCATAGGGGTAGCCTTAGGACAGGTTGAACAAAAACTCCCATATGCCATATACTTTGTCAGCAAAAACTTATCCAAGGCAAAAATGAATTATACTGTAAATGAGAAAGAGTTCTTGGTCGTGGTCCATGCCCTGAACAAGTTCCGACACTACATCACTGGCTATCAAGCATTTGTACATACTGATCATGCTGCAATTAGATATTTAATGAATAAACCAGATGTGAATGCTCGTATTATTAGATGGTTACTTATATTGCAGCAGTTTGATTTGACTATCGTTGACAAACCAGGTAAAGAAAATGTTGTTGCTGACTTCTTGTCTAGACTGAATTTACCTGCAGGTGAAGATGGAACAGTGGATGACCAGATGCCAGATGAACATCTGTTTGCTATCTCAGTACTCTCTCCATGGTTTGCTGATATAGCAAACTATCTGGTCTCAGCACAGTTCCCTCCACATCTATCTTCAAAAGAGAAAAGCAGAATTGTGAGGAAGAGTGCCTCATTCACTTGGATCGGGGGCAACCTGTTCAAACTTGGCCCCGATTAGATCTTAAGGCATTGTGTAAGGGAGGAGGAAGTCTTTGACATCCTCCTAACCTGTCATGATGGGCCCTGTGGAGGACATTTTGCAGCCAAGAGGAATGCCTTCAAAATTCTACAGGCATGCTACTATTGGCCCACGCTTCATCAAGATGTCAAGAGATATATCAGCCAATGTGACCGATGCCAAAGGATGGGGAAGCCGACCCCAAGGGACGAAATGCCTCCCCAACCTCAAGTAACTCTTGAACCATTTGAGAAGTGGGGTATGGATTTTGTGGGTCCTATCAATCCTCCTTCAAGGCAAAGGTCTTACAACATTGTGTGCACAGACTATCTGACAAAGTGGGCGGAAACCACGGCAATCAAAGCAGCGACAGAAGAAAATGTGGCTGAGTTTTTAAGAGAAAACATCTTCTACAAATTTGGCTACCCAAGAGAGTTAGTCACCGATCAAGGAAGCCAGTTCACCTCCAACTTAATTGAAGACTTGCTTGCTCATCACAAGATCAAGCATAGGACTTCCACCCCCTATCATCCTCAAGCAAATGGGCAGGTGGAAGTCACCAATAGAGCACTAGAAGGGATTTTGACTAAGGTGGTGAGCAGCAGCAGAAAGAATTGGGCAGATCGCCTGGTTGAGGCCACTTGGGCTTACAACACCACTTGGAAGACCACAACCGACTTCACACCTTATGAACTGGTCTATGGGAAGAGAGCTTTGCTGTCAATTGAGTTCGAGTACAACACATTGAGGATGGCAGCTCAGCTAGACCTAGATCTCAGCCATGCCCAGCAAGAAAGGTTATTGCAGCTGAATGGGCTAGATGAACACCGAATGTAGGCCCTCCTCCACTCAGAAGTGGTTCAACTTCAGAGGAAGATATGGCATGACCAGCACCTCAATGACAAGCAATTCCAACCGGGAGATTGGGCGCTGCTGTATGATTCCAGACATAAGGATTTCAAGGGGAAGCTGAGGACAAGATGGCTAGGACCATATGCAGTGGAGAAGTGTAATAACAATGGGTCTGTTCTTATTCGGACCATTGATGAGGAAGCCATCCCCATGCTCGTCAATGGGCATCGACTAAAGATATATAGGAAACCTCTTTCGAGGCAAGAGTTCATCAAAACTGTGGAAAAATCAGTGCTGGTCATAGAAAAGGGTTCTGCCTCTGTTTTTGGCATACCCTGAGCATCATAAAAAAAGAAAAAAATAATAATAATAATAATAAAAGATCCTTGGGTGAAAACCTTTCTGAGGCTCCCAAGGCAGATGGTAGGGGTGAAAACCTCATTGAGGCGCCCCTGCTGTCTCTCTGAAAAAGAATTGGAATAAAAAAAAAAAACCCTTGGGTGAAAACCTCTCTGAGGCGCCCAAGGCAGATAGTAGGGGTGAAAACCTCATTGAGGCGCCCCTGTTGTCTCCTAAAAAAAAAAAAAGAAGAAGAAGAAAAAACAAAGAGAAAAAAGAAAAGAAAAAGGAGGCAGAAACAGAAAAATAGGCTCACTCTTTGGAAATTAATGCAGGTTGCAGGTATTCCATGCAAAAAGGAGGCCTCTCAACTCAAGGACAAGGGTCCCTACCATGCTACCGAACGACCTCACCAACACTCCCTCCATAAACACTCATCTCTTCCAAGGTTTGGGCATAATCTGGTCATAGTTTAGCCTTCTACAGGAAGCTACAGGACTTTCTATAGGAAGTTCTGTATTTCTACAGGAAACATCCTGTAGAATCTTTGGACTGGCCAGGACCGACTATGTAGAAGAATTTGAAGCTCGATGCCCAATAAGGAGGCATGCAACCAATTTTTTTTCTCCATCCCCCACTGCTGTCGCCTCCTTTCACCACCATTGCTACCATATGATTGAAATACCTGCACAATCATACCAGAACGTTGGACTCTCAGAAGAAATATTTTTAAGTGGGAAATAAAGCATGCAGAGGCTCAACGCTTTACCTGTCAAGGAAATCTGAGGACCCTGCACCTGTGAACGTGACTCCATTATTTCGGCATGCACCCTAGGAGGAGAAACAGCTACAGGATGTCCTACAGGAATCCTGTAGCAGTTGATCCGGCTAGAGCACACACCATGAAGGAACCTGCAACTCATGAAGCCGGTGCATGCACCATCCACAGCCAGGAAACTGGTCTCGCAACTAGCAGCAGTCAATGAAAAGGAGCTCCCGTGCCTGTGCACGAAGCAGCAGCAAGCGGATCCATCACCTCTCGTCCTGAAGCATAAAAAATCACGTCCACGGCCGCACAGGTAAGTGCCTCAGCCTGTTTCGTCAAATTACATAAACGATGCTCTAAAATGTGTGTAACTATGGAAATGAATGGATTGAACAAGTCAGGTAGCCATTCAACTGGCCACCACAACCAGCCCGATGGCCTCGTCGGATCCGAAAAGCTTTGGTTGTGTCGACAAGACAGGAAATGGACACGTGGGAAGCGTCCACTCGGAGAGAAGTGGCGATCTAACAAGAGTGGCGGCGATAGATATACAGGGAAGGATTCGGCGGTCAGGCGTACATGCAGTGGAACGATAGCAGGTGACGTCGGCCAATGGGCCGACGGGGACAGATCACCCCCGCGCCACGAATTCCGCAGAAATTCAAATCCGCCAGCTAGATCACGTATGGCGCACTGCACTCATTTATTCTCAATCGTTTTGCAGCCGAGTACGCATCCTACATTCTCTGAAGGCTGTTACTCTGAGTTCTCGGCCTGTTCCAATGTCTTGTTGCTGCACAGAAGGCCCAGAACCACTGAAGCGCTCCCTAGAATCCGTGCATGACTTCTACAGGAAGCTGCGCTACAGGAAGCTCAACATTACGGAGGAATTTGGACTGTTCACGTCAAAGGTGGCAATTCTGGAATGAGGTAAGCCTGAACATAGTTCTCCCATGCAATTGGTTCGAAAGGTGGTGAAGTTGACGTGTTGAAGGGGTAGGAAACCATGAATTACAGTCTATGCATGAATTTACAAGCGTTTTCGTGTCGCTGCATGAGAATTGTCATCGTAGTGTGTATGCGGGATTTTCTCCAGGGTTTGATTTATAATTGAGCCACTGTTAAGGCTCACTCATAGAAAGTTGTGAACTTTATAAACTGTGTGCATAATAGAGACATAGCTCTGTGCTCTGTCTAAGGAAATCCCAAAGATCCACTTCTGTATACGAGCAGGCAAGCTCAGGCCAACAAAGCAAGTTTTTACCATGCCAGGAGGGTTCATTAGAAAAGAGCCTATAGACACAAAGAAGTTACGGGAAACCCCTGAGGTGGTGGACATGTTTTCTCGTGCACGATGGATGTCCTTCTGTGACAAGCTTCAGGGTCACAATGACGAGGTTGCAGAAGAATTCCTGCGATCCTTGAAGCCAAAGTCAAAGACATTGGCCATTGTCAACTTCAGAGGATTGACCCTCAGACTCACCCCGCAGTTCATTAGCAGAGTAACTGATCTACCGATGGGGGTACCTTGGGATAAGGAGGAGAGAAAACTGGGTCAGAAAGCTAAGAAGGAGTTCTTTTTGCCAGAGGAACAATTCTCAGAAGACAAGAATGGAGTTCGAAGAACCAGCCTACAGCCGTTCTAGAGTGAGGTCAGCCTCCAAATTATGAGGTATATCACGTGCGAAGGGCGATTTAGCATCGTGTATGGATATCATTTCCAGTTGCTCACAGAACTCAGGCACCAAATGGACCTACCCTCAAAGAAAAAGTTGAGCATTCCTTACTTCCTCCTGCAGTCCATGACTGAGTGTGCCACCAAATTGAGAGAGGGAACGCCAGACCAGATATCCCATCATGGGCTCATTAAGCTCCTCGTGGAAGATGCACTCCACACGTACACCGTCCCTCTTTCCTGGGAAACGTTTCGAAATTTGACTAAGGATGATGACATCCGAATTTTGGCTGAGGAGCTCACCTCCTCCAGCAGCGAGGAGAAGGAACACACTCAAGCAGAGAAGAAAGGTAAAGGCCAAGAAACCCTGGCCAAAACACCAAAGAAAGAACAGAAGGGAAAACAAGAGAGAAACTAGGGTACCAAAACAGAGGGTGACAAAACCACACTAACACCCAGGGAGAAAAGACTATAGAGCAGGGTGGAAAGGACTGAAAAAGTCCACGTCAGTGAGGACACCTCTAAGGCAGCCTCAGAAAAGTTGAAAGAAAAAGCACCCTCATCCAAGCAGGCTAAAACGGTGTCGTCTGTTTCTACAGGAAGGTTAAAAACGGCTTCTACAGGAAGCCAGAAATCAGCCATTACAGGGCTTTCTACAGGAAGTCCTAAGAAAGGAAAACAGAAGGAGAAAACGGTCGAAATTCTTGCTAAGGAGGCAGCAGCTGTGCTGGCCACCCTAAGTACCTCTCCCAAGCCAAAGGAAAAACGAAAGAGGGAGACTCCTTTGTATTTCAAAGCGAGGAGAAGTGTAAGAATTAAAACCGGAAGGCCCCAACCTCCATCCAAAGACCCAATTACCATTGAAGACACCCCTACCTTGCCAAAGGAGAAGTCGCCCTCCAAAGTATCAGTCACTTATGAGCGGGGGAGCCCGAAGACAACTACCTGGAGGGAGAGAATGGAAAGATTAGCTTCAAAAACCCCTCTACAGGATGTTGAAGCTATTCTACAGGAAACATTGGCCAGGCTCAAGGAGACCGAAAGAATGGAGGGGGAGGCAGCCACATCACCACAAAGGGAAGAAGAGGTAGAGCACATTAGGGAACCTAGCCCCCAGTCCATCTTGAGCTCTTATTATAACTTTTTAGAGGCTGGGAAAATTATTCCATAGAAATTCACAGTGCCACTTTTCTTTGCACTGGAGGAAAAAAGAGTGAGGACCCACACATGGATGAGGATAGCTAAATCTAAAGGAGTAGCAGATATAGGCCCCTTGGAGGAACAACTCAAGTAGGCAAGAAGAGAATTGGCTATGGAAAAACACGTGGGAAACTGCCAGCGAGTATTTCTACAGGAAGAGAATGAGAAGCTCAAACTGCAGCTACGGGAACAGAGGAAAGAAAGGGGCACAGCATCAGAGGACACTATAGCAGAACCTCAAGGCAAAGAAGGGATGCAAGCTGGTCTTGAGGAACTAAACCAGCAACTACAGGAAAGGGAATTGCAAGCAACCATAGAGATACAAGCTCTCAAACAGCAGGTGCAGGAAAAAGAGGCACAACTGGCCTGCATGGCCAGTTGGGCTATGGATGCCCTGCAATGTAGGCAGCCAACCAAATCTTATGGCCTATACCTACGGGACCAGTGGCTGCAATTCCAAATTAATGCATTGGCACAGAGGGGTATCTCCCAAATCCAAAACCCCCAGCAGTTCACAGATTTATGCAATAGCAGATCAACAGAGGACAAGGCCAAGCTATCAGAGTTCTACCTCCATAATTTGGCCCTTCCAAACGTAACTTCATGGGACCCCAACACAATCGTGGGAGATATGCAGCTGATGGCATTTACCTCATGGTTAAACCATGAAGAAAAGAGAGCGACAGAGGTCAAAGATGTTATGAACCGAGAGTTACATGAACCACTGCTGATTAGAGCAGAGCCAGGGAACCCCACGGCATTGATATCAACCCATCAACACCTAGCAACCAACTCTTAGGCTTTATTAAAATACATGGATCATCAGGCTCAAGCTATAGCGCACTTCGAGGATATGGAGCGATTATTAGGGGACAATTGTGTGCATGCTTGCACCCGAAGGTGGAACACATTGTCCCACAGCCTCAAAATCAGGGAGTATCACACTCCAACTAGAATGAGGGAGCCCCTAGTACAGGTACCTCTCTACAAGAAGTCCATGCAGAACCTCTAGGCCAGCTGGATCGGCCTCAAGCTAAGCCCACCTTTGCTTTTGGGATTGGTAGAAGGAAACACAGAAAAAGAAGAGCATAAGCAGTGGGAAGAGGTGGAAAATAAGGCCGGGTTCCATGACAGTGAGGAGGATACTACTTCAGAAGCCTGGGATGTGAGAGTGGCGATTAAAGAAATGAAAGACGAGGAGTTGGATTAGTTGCTCAGGGATGAGCAATCATTTTAGCAGGGGGGTGATGATGAACCCCAAATTTGGTAACATTTTGGGCTCATTTGGCCTAATTATCCTTGTTCAATCCTTCATTTTTCATAACTTATGCATTATTTTTTAGTATGTTTATGTCATTTATACGAATAAGGGTAGTCACTCTTCCTAGGTGGCTAACATGTGCTCATTTCAGGATTTTTTGACACATGTTGGAGCAAAACCAAGCAGACATGGGCTAGGAGACAGCCAAGTGTGGGTTGAGGATTCATAGGGGGGTTGTCTATGGCATTAAATATCCTCCCTTGGGATCTTCACCCCCAACTCCGAGCTCCAAAGGCCACCAAAACCGGATCTAGAAGGCAGCCAAGCAGATTTTTTGGAAGGAGATGTTCACTCACATTTTGGGCAGCCAAGTCCCATAGAATTAGGAGGCCAGCTAGGGCCTCGTGGTGTATAAATGTTAAGGCCTCAGCCTTCATGAGGGACTTTTGGAAAAACTCTTGCATACTTTGCACTACAGTGCTGCTAGCTCTATTTTGTTCTCTTGTAGCCATTGTTGGCATAACTCTTGACTTATGATTATTTTTTTATAATGAGAAGCAGTCAGATTTGATATCAGCTCTGAGTTTTCTATAGGAGCCATAGCTCTCGGGGTTGGGCCCAACCTGAGAGCCTAGGGCCTCCTTCTTTGTATCGTTATCCTTTCTTTATGCATTGTGATTTTCCTTTTATGCATTTGAAACGTGGTTTTGTTGAGAAAAGATTTAGTTGTGTTGGTTAAATAGGTCACTGTTGAGGAATAGAATTGCTTCAGATGTATAGAATAGATTGATAGGATAATAATTGATAAAGCTCCAGGAAAAGGGGTTGTCTACACTCTCAGTTTCACCTCTCCCTTATTGGATCAAGGGCTAGAATTGCAGAAACAGTGCTGCCCAACAAAAACACTAGTTTGCTTGACCATGCAATCTTTGGTGTAATGTCTTCATTTGTAGAAGTTAGTCATGCGTTCATACCTTTTGAGATGTTTCTTTGATTAAGTGTTGTACATGGTTCTATTTAGAAATAAAGTTGTTGTTCATTTGCTTCATTGACAGTTAGGATAGATTAGCCAAGATTTTGATTGTGTGCGGGACTTGGTTGATTCGGTTAAGTGTACACCGTGCAGGGCATCTCCATCACTCTCTCATCCACCTAAGCTTCGTCCAGGCCAGCTGCTCCATCTCCTAGTTAGGTTCCTTGTCTCACAACTATTCTTCTGCCCAAGTAACCCTACCTTCTTGCTCTTCCATTGTCTTAGCCTTCTTTAAGTCAAGCCAGCTTTCCACACCCTCTCATCACTTCATCCATCAGTCACTGGGTCATTTCAGGCCCCTACCCTACCTCCCTATCCATTCATGCATCTTCTCTCACTCACCCATCCTCCAAAATCCAATTTTAGAACATCCTGTAGAAATTTCTGAACATCCTGTAGAAATCCCTGAAACATCCTGTAGAACCCCTGCAGACTTCCTGTAGAAGCTCACAAATGAGGTTGCTGGATAGCCAAACTTTTTGAAACTCTCCGGAAGGGTGTTAGGGACTCCTTAGACCCTCCCTGAACCTTCCCAACTTTTTCCAAGCATTCCTCTTCCTCAATCCACCCCTGCACAGTAAAACGCCAGTCAAAACACATGCATGATAATTCTGATAACTTATTTGAAAATACAAAAAAGATGTTTCCTTCAAATAGAGGTAGCCTAGACATGTGCATTTTACCTTCATAGAAGTAATGGCATCTCTCCTAATGGTTTTCATTCTCTCCTCTGCATCAGTAGGACTAGCTGGTAGAATTAGGGTTTGCTAGGGTTTATGTTACTTTTTGGCTTTCAGTTTCTTTCTGCAAGTAGATCAATTTCCTTTGAATTAGCTTCCAGCCATCAGTTAAAAAGCTTCTTCTAAGAGTTCATAGAAGTTGGCTTAAGCCCCTAGCGGACTTGTGCTAGCTGACCAAGTGACAGCTGCGGCAAGAGCTAGTACTTGTGCATACAACACCGTCGCTTCCAAGTTTGTTACAAACTACCGGGTTGATAAAAGTAAAGAAGGGAGTCCCAGGAGTTGCAGCATTATTGCTGCAATACTGGAGCCCACCACCACTCTCCACTGACAAAAGCCAGTCCACATAACTAGGGGTAGAACCCCTATCAGACTTGATCCCAGATCAAGTTGTTGAACACCATGCATCCTAGACATAGGGAATACAGTAGTACACGATGCGTCCATCAGTAGTGCTATGGTCCCTATCCACTTTTACCAACTCATTGGCCAGATGAGAGGTACGTTCCATGTGTCCCGCACTTTATGGGTAGGATGTATGCTGGAGAATCCATAGGAGAAGGTGAACTACTCATCCTACCCACATGCCATAGGAGAAGGTGAACCACTCATCCTATGCATATCTCATCAATCATAGGGGAAGGTGAACCACTCACCCTACAGTCACATGTCACAACCATCGTAGGGAAAGAATAAACCACATATTATTCACATGAAAACCATCGATAGTAGGGAAAGGATGAACCACATCCTACATGCATGCCAACCAAAAAACATAGGAAAGATCCTACACGTGGGGAAAGGATGAACCACATCCCACTGACATGTCAACCATCAATCGTAGGGAATGAGCATCCTACACATGGGGAAAGGATAAACCACGTCCCACTGACATCTCCACAAATGACAACCAATAGATGCATATATGCATCTCTCATTGGAATAAACATGTACATGGAAAGGATAAACCACGTCTTGTACATAGTGAACCCATAGGGAAAGGAGGGACCCACATCCTATGGTCGCATATGGCTTCCAACCTCTGTTTTTAGGTAAATAAACTTGACTTTAAAAATCAGCTACCTCTTACATTGATAAGTGATAGGATCATCATCTATTAGATAGACATCATCAATAAACATCATAGCTCCCTCTGAATATTGGGAAAGTAACCTTTCCCAAAACATAACCATCGAACTATCTGCAACCTACTATTAATCCTTTAGTCCATGTGCCAAAAATCATCCAATCATAATTATGCAGCTTTCATGCAGCATTTAAGGTAACAAAGATATGATCTATTATAGTCATCATACTTAGTTTTCACGACTTTCTTTCATCAAAAATCATTGGACAAGAAAATTTATCAAGGGTTTTATAGCTCCCTCTAAAGGATTGCTTTAGGTAGTCATTTATCCTTCAATCATGAGCTTTCCATATGAGAGGAATAAACTTCTAGGAAGCTTGAGGTCAAAGAGGAAAAATTATGAAGAGTCATCATGTTCCTTCTTCAACCAGGGAGAAGAAATATTCCCATTAGTTTATCTCAACACAACTATATGATCCTTCATTTCTATATGGCAGCTACCATCGTATCAATTTACCCAATCCATGATGAGGAAGGTCTTTCTCATTCAAGCATCCATATCTATAAGACTTGACTTGATGTAATGAAGATGCCAAAATCAGGGTCTTGTTCTCATCGTGCTCAAGAGTCGTGGAAATTGTCATGCACTATCTTCTTTGTTTTCATGTTGATAGGGATTGATACAAATAATTGTTCCAAAGTTCCATTCACTTCTTCTCATATGTATTCTTCAAAAATGAAAGCTTCAAGTGTGTTTCACCCCTCATCAAAGTGAAGGGTGCTATAATTTCTTGTACTGTCATATCCCTGTAGCTTCTTAATAGTAGATGATCTTTCAAAAGATAGGATATCCAAAGTTTACATTTTTCTTGTTCACAACTTCGTTTGTGAACAATACTATAACATTGTCATCAATTTACTGGGTCTACATGTTATGAAACCAGCTCACAAAAAGGTAGAAAAGATAGATCAACAACTTCAAAATCAGCCTCTTCGAGGGGGAAACCTCCTTTACATTACAGAAATGAATAATTCTTGGATGATACATATGACAAGAACTCCTTTCTATACATAGGAGTCTAAGGGGTCCCAATACAATCAGAGCCTACATAATAATAGTATTGTAGGGACACAACACTAACAATAGTGGGCTTCTATGGGGCATAATAATAACAACATGGGGACTATATGGGCACAATAATACAATAAGGGGGTTGCACTAATAACAATAAGGAGTTACACTAGTAGTATAGGGACCTAACATGCCCCTGTCCTTCAAAAAGTGTTGCCCTCGACGCTTGAGTATTCCTGGATGCTTCTGTATAAAATTCTCATCCTCCCATGTGGAATCTTTAGCGGGTAAGTTCTTCCACTTGATGAGATACTCTAAAATTGATCGATTCCGTAGTTGTTGATTTCTTGTTTTTGTGACTCCTTCCAGTTCCAATATGATTTTTCCTTCCTCGTCAATTTCTAGCAATATTTTTTGAACTGGGATCTTTTCACCTATAACCTTCCTTAGCATGAAACATGGAAAACTAGGTGCACTCGAGAAGATGTGGGAAGGTCCAATTTGTATGCTATAGTAGCAATCTTTTGTAACACCTTGTATGAACCATAATACTTTGGTGATAATTTATTATCCTTCTTATCTTGCTTGAGGGACATTTTTTTATATGGTTGTAGTCGTAGAAATACCCAATCACCTACATCAAAACTTCTTTCGTTGCGATGTTGATCTTCCTATTGTTTCATTCTATTCTAAACCAAAGTGAGGTTATCCTTTAGGAGTTTTAGAACTTGTTGTTGATGCTCAATGTGATCTTCCACTGCTTGAACCTTAGAATTTTCTTTTAAAGATGATGTGATGGACGGTGGATGATATGCATAAAGTGCTATAAATGGGGTCATTTTTTCTGCAATATGGAAGGAAGTGTTATACCACCATTCATCCAGAGGCAACCACTTGACCCATTATGTTTTTTTATCAGATACAAGGAAATGAAGACATACTTCCAAACATTTTTTCACTATCTGAATTTTCCCATCAGATTGAGGATGATAAGATGAGCTATGAGCTAATTGAGTACCCAAATATTCCACCTCTTGTACTCCAAAGAAACATTTGGAGCTTTTTGCATATAATTGTTTCTCCTCCAATAGTTTGAGCACCCTATCAACATGTGTGAACATGATCCTTCCAAGACTTGTTGTAGATTAGTATATCATCAAAAAATACTAACACAAATATTCTAAGGAAGGGTTTGAAAATGGAATTCATCAAACCTTGAAATGTAGAAAGTGCATCGGTAAGGTCAAAAGGCATGACCAAAAATTCATAATGACCTTCATGAGTTCTAAATGTTGTTTTTGGAATGTCTTCATTCTTCATTCTGATATCCTGAACGAAGATCCAACTTGGTGAAGTAAATTGCTCCATGTAATTCATCAATGACAGGAATGGGAAATCTATCTTTAATAGTAAGCTTGTTGAGCTCCCTATAATATGAACACATGCGCCATGATCCATCCTTCTTGTGTACCAATACCACTGGAGTAGAGAAAGAACTTTGACTAGGTTGAATTATACCAACCTCTAGCATTTATGCAACCATACGTTCAATTTCACTCTTTTGGGCATATGGATATCTGTAAGGCCAGATGTTTGGGGAAAAACTTCCTGGAATCAAATGAATAGCATGATCATGATCACGAATAGGTGGGAGGCCTTTAGGAGTCTCAAATACCTTGGAATGATTGTCCAAAGCGTTTAGGAGATCTAGAGAAATAGATTATTTCGATGTGGGAACCTCTAGTGAAAATAATTGTACAATTACGCCCCGTTGTTCTTTCTTTAGAAGATTTTTTCATGTTGTGAGAGTTGATTATCTTTCCTCATTTCCCTTTGATACCCCTTAATTCAACTTTCTTACCTTCCCAAAAAAATTTCAAGAAACGTTCTTGAAAACGAAAAGTTATCGTACCCAAAGATTGTAGCCATTGGACTCATAGTACAACATCTGCACCACCCATTGGAATGGAAAGCATTGGACTATTAAATACATATTCTCCCATGGATAGCTTGATATTATGGCATTTTCCAAAGAAATTTATGGTTCCTCCATTTGTAACCATTACTTGATACTCTAGTGCTGGATATAGGAAGCAATTCAATTCCTAGGCTATCTTACAATGAATAAAATTAGGGGCACTACCCGAATCAATCAACACTATTACCTTTTTATTCTTGATATTTCCTTCTATCTTGAGAGTTTGAGGAGTGGTAATTCTTGTCAATGCATTACAATATATGGTCAGAATCATTTCTTATTTTTATGGGATTGGTTCCTGGTGTATATCCTCTATTTTGACATTTCTCGTTCCTTTTCTTGCTCCTCTTCCCCATCTATGTAAATTAATTTCTTCTTAGCACACTTATGAACTTTAGTGTATTTTCTATCACAACTATAACAAAGGTCATTTTCTACTTTTTCTTCCAATTGTTGTGGTGTCAACCTTGTAGGTTGTGGAAAGCTAGGAGAAATAACACTTCCATCTTTATAATTGTGAGTGGTAGGATTTCTTGTTTCCATAATTTTGCTTTCATTTTTTCTTGCCAACCTAAAGGCCTTCTCCAATGAATCAGGTTCCCAAAGGCAAACCTCATGTTGAATGTTATCCTTTAAAGTCCCTATGAAGGCATCAATCCTCTGCTTCTTTGGAATATCATCTACCGTATATTCAATTTATGGAAGTCCTCATTGTGCTCTGCGATTGAACCCTTTTGTTTGAGATTTATCAATTGGATAAAGAAGGTGTTGCTCTTTGCATCCTCATAATGTGCTATCATTTCCTCCATGAAAATTGACCAAGTGACAAGTGGTTTACGAGAACAAATCCCTTTATACCATAAAAATTTACTCCGTTCTAAATATAAAGATGCAATACGTACCTTTTGTAACAGTTGCACATCATGTAGATCAAAATATTTCTCCATCTATAGTATCCATGTTATGGGATCCTTGCCATCAAACTTCCTCATATCGATATTTGGAACATGGCGGGTCTTCAATCCAATGTTAGATTCTATGAAATCATGATTAATATTTTTTTTTCTCATCATGAGTTTCCTCTACTACCTTTTCATCATTAGGAGGCCTTTCTTGTAGCAGCTTTGTCCCACCTTCCTTCAAACCTTTCAAATATTCCATGCATGTCTTCAAATTTGCTTCCCTACCATCGATATTAGCTTCCATGGCACATATAAAACTATTTATCTTAGCTTCAATTTCAATGTTCAAATCATCCATCCAATTTTGTTTACTAGGTGTTTCTATTTTCTTGATTCGAGTCATTTGTTTTCTTGCTTTTAGCAACTCTATATTGAATCTGTTGTAATCTCTGAAATTTCATATCTCCAAGGTCTAAAGTTGTGACCTGAAGTAGCCCTCTGTGTCTTATTTCCAATTCCTCCAGTCTGATCGAAGTTGGATTCTCCAAGAAAGAGGTATGCCCAATCTCCCAAGATGACCTGATTACATACGTTTTCAGTAGAGCGCACTTGTACGAAGCGCCACATATCATTGTTTTGACCTTCGGACTTGAAAAAAATAGACAGAAAAGTATATTCTGTCTTCTTTTTTTAAATTCTTATGAAATTTCAATCTAATGCTCAGAGAGAACGTTATGACAATTTTCCCAAGGTCACCTATTTGGGATGTAATTCGGGAGCCCGTAGAAACCCTAAATGTCTTGGACCGTATCTCTAAAACCATAGCAAACCAAAATCTAAAATTTGGGCCCGAGCTTCACCAAGATTTCATCTCAAATGGGTTCTAATTTTAAAGTCTAAACCTTTGTATAAAAACAATTATAGAGAAAGTACCAAGATGACCTATTTGAGATGGAATTCTAGAGCTTACAAAAACCATAACTTACATCATATCTCCAAAAATATAGTGAGACAAGCTCTAAAGTTCGAACCTGAGGTTCAAAATGATTTCATCTCAAATGGGTTTTTTTATCTTCTGAAAATTCATAGAGAAAACAATATAACGAAAATGCTACGATGACCTGTTTGGAGTAGCGAAACCCTAAAATACAAAGCTTTGATACCAAATGTTATGAAGCCAACTCACAAAAAGATAGAAAAGATAGATCAACAACTTAAAAATCAGCCTCTTCGAGGGGTAAACCTCCTTTACATTACAGAAATGAATAATTCTTGGATGATACAAATGAAAAGAACTCCTTTCTATATATAGGAGTCTAAGGGGTCCCAACACAATCAAAGCCTACATAACAATAATATTGTAGGGGCACAACAACAAAAATAGTGGGATTCTATGGGGCATAATAATAAAAACATGGGGACTATATGGGCACAATAATACAGTAAGGGGGTTGCACTAATAACAATAAGGGCTTACACTAGTAGTATAGGGACCTAACACTACAATATATCACAACGGCTACTAGACTTGTAACAATATCATACATGATACTGGAAGAAAAAAAAACATAAATGATGATGAGCTGCATATGTTGAGATGTAATGCATACGGAAGTGCCACACATAGTAGAACTGATGCCGCATATGACTGAGAATATTCACTGCACAGGGTTCTATCCTTAATAGCAACATGTCTTCATACTTTCAGGAAGACCATTCCTTCTCGAGAGATTCAATATATTAGCCTAGAGACTTGTCTTCAGCATATTCTCTTCTCTACTACTTGAAGTTTCCTATGATGGTATTAAATTTGCAGATGCTTTCACTTCTTGATGCATGTGGCTACTATAAGACAAAAAATATCCACAAGTTGGCTCAACGAATATTGAGTTGATTATGTCAATGTGCAAGTCATGGATCTCATACAGAAACGTATATTATCATCATTTATCTTGGTAGAATGTGTAGATGCATTAATCTTTTTATGCTATTGTAAAAAACTAAAGAGCAAGGTGATAATATTCTATTAATGTTACATTGCCCTAGGTCTCCTTTATGCATAGGAAACTCGACTCCTTTTTCTTTATGAATGCAATTGTGTTTAGAACAATAGGAGAACTATGTCTCTTCCTTTATTTGTAC
This sequence comes from Pinus tabuliformis, assembly GCA_031772625.1. Taxonomy (NCBI): domain Eukaryota; kingdom Viridiplantae; phylum Streptophyta; class Pinopsida; order Pinales; family Pinaceae; genus Pinus; species Pinus tabuliformis. Next base: position 342,012,605 of record CM062807.1, on the reverse strand, counting down.
AATGAGGATTTTGAAGAGGATTTGGAAGTTCAACAAAGAGATAAGTGTCCAAGGCTATGATTGGATCCCAAATTTGATCATATATCAATGACTTTCCAGAATACCATAACGCCCTTTGGACTGCAAGGATGCCATACACATAACAATACCTTTTTTTTATTTTTCTTTTTTTGTAATGCTAACTATATGTATGTATGTATGATGATGTTGATATAGTTCTTCCTACAAATATGATGTCATCCCAATAGCACCTACCTCATGCAAAAATCACACCTCATGCGTATTGAAGTACTGTTGTAACTAGAAATTACTGAGGATTACCTTCTTCGATGCTTGATTTGTCTTGATGAAGATGTTTTTCCTCTAAATTTAAGAATTGATACTTTTGTCTAAATTTTTGAAGATGGATCCTTGACCTTGAAGAATTCTTACCTTTATTCAATCAAAGACGTATATAGATGTCAGAGCAATCAACTAATGTACAAGGTTGACTTCACATAGGAATAAACCACAGATGCCCAACATGTACCCTTAAACCAAAGTGTTCAATCCAAACAACAATGGCTCTAGCCAACCATTAAGCTTAAGAACTATTCCTTGCAATTATCTTCTAATGATTTATAGACCTATGAATTTTGGGGACAAAACCCTTATGAAAAAACAATCTAACACTTCAAAAAAAAATAGAAAGGAGCTGGGATTGATGCCCCTTTAAACATGCCCTGCTAAATTGCATCAAGGCTCCTCACAGTATCTCAAACCTCTCATAATTATGCTTCATAATTGACAAAAATGTCCACAGATGTGTCTCGATTTATTTTACTAAGAATCTATTTAGGGCATCACCTATTAGCCTTAATTCTTGGATTAGCCTCAAGAAATAAGTTCCAAACACTTGCTTCAGCCACATATCTGTCAAATGAATGTTAGGGTTAGATGTGCACAAACTTGTGCCTTTAGTCACTAAGATAGGATTCCTTTAGGTGAAATTCATGCGTGCCAAGTACACTTTGAATTCTTATTTGACAATATTCCAAGGTCAGATTCAAGGATAACTAAGCATACTTGGACTAAATATGAATATCTGCCTTAAGAAAATTTCTCGACTTCTTCATTGATATACAGGGCTGCAAATGATTATTTCCTTCAGGAGAGAGCGAAATACTTATACCCAAAATTTGATGGAGTCGTCTTGGTTTCATCTCTTTGTGAATGAGATTTTAGGTCAAACACTATGAAATATTTATGCCTATAAATTGGTACATGTAGTTTGGTTCTTCTTTCAACTTAGATAATAATGCCTTCAAGCATTCAGACTAGGATGCTTCATTACTCAGGTGAGAGAGAAATTCATATAATACAAGCATAGAGCTTTTGAAATTTGGATCCATCTTTTATATATGATTTGACTTTCTTCAAAGAGATATTATCAAACTCTATTAAGGTCACATTTGTATAGGATGATACCTATCCAAAATATAGAATAGGAGGTGTCAAATCTGAGTTCATCTGAGAACTAAAATAGCGAAATTTATGGACGATTCTTTAGAAAGGTTTTCATCATAATAGACCCGAGATTGATTGAACTTGAATGAAGAATAATATCATCATCTTTCGAGGAAGACTTCAGTCCATTTACTAAGGCAACTTAGCATTTATGTGAGGCCTAATTAGACCCATTCTGAGGTAAACGAGCCATAAATATGAATTGATGTGAGCTAGAAAGGTGTCTTTGATTTGAACCTTAAGAGGGATAAATCAACTTTAGATCATAATGCCCAGAAAATCTAAGATCAAGATAAGGAAAGATTAGCCCAGAAATACCTCAGACATACTTCTAAAACTACCTCAAAGCAACCACAAAATTTCGTTTAGATCAATAAGAAGAAGATCAAGGAGCCTCAGAGATGCTTCCAATAGAACCATGATCCAAAAGATATAAAACCCTTCAAACATATACCTTTTCCTATTATTTTTTTTCTTTCTCTCTTTCTTGGGCTTGTCCTCTCCATAGTTCTGATACCATGTTAATTTCAGGTTAACATGTTCTTTTCTTAGGACAGCTGCTTCAATATTCCATATTATCTGAATTATTAATCCATTATAAATCACATGAATCATTATCATATTGATAGTAATTGAAGAAAGAACATATACAATAAATGATGAAGATAAGCCAAGATAAGAGGACACAATAATATGGCTCAAGCCAGGGAAAAACCCCAATATGGGGAAACCGTTGATCAAATATTTGTATTCCCAATATCAAATGTTTAGTAGAGAGAGAGTAAAATAGATCAAATTAAAAATGACTTCCTATTTGAAAGTCCAAACTTAGACAAGAAATTGTCTCAAAAGATACAACTTCAGCACTTAGTCAACAAAAGATACTCTCATCTGGTTAGGGCTTCTTTCAATATACTGATGTCTCACTGAACTAATCCAAAGCACCTCCTTTCAACTGTGGCTTACCCTGGCATACAAGGAGTTTCCATTCGCTGACCCTTAGGTCTGATCTGGACCCATGATATGCTACTCGGCTTCCTAATCTATGCAAGAGAAGAACTATGGCCCTTCCTAAAGTAGTAGATCTGAAGTGCGATGATACAAAGGGGATAATTTCTTCCTTATAATTCATCCCATAGACTATGCATAAAATTGGCCTCATTTCCTACCCTTGAATTTGGTCCTGCTGTGACAAATATATCCATACACACTACCCATAATTTTCCTCAAGTTCTGTGGTTGTCCATCAGAAGAGTCTCAACCCTGTTGAAGAAGCAAAACCCAAGACAAATAGCCCTTCATCCTCCTCCAAAATCTCATCTATCTCAGTCATACATTGTTATGAAATGAATTCCTTTAATTTTTCAAATGAATTTGGAGGATACCTCTATATATAAAAATTGGTCAAGAGACATGACGTTCGGGTTTTATGAGCCTACATGGAGGTGAGGCCGACCTTGACAATTTTCATATGAGAGGGCATAAATTCAAAAACACATTTCTCCTTATCCAAATTTGATGTTCTTTAGGTCGATTTTGGTCCTCTCGAAAAGAGGAATTCAATGAAATAATTATCTCCATCAAATGAGTTGTCCAAAGTTGAATTTGGCCCTAGTTTCCAATTTTAACAGTGTCATTGTCTCAAGTAGCATCATCCTTGTCACACAAATAAGTGTCATCACTCAGTCATTAACAAAAGATGCATTTTCATGTCAATGTCACTGTAAACATACATCATTATTATTGTCACATGAACAAGTTCATTTTCATCAAGAGAATGTTATAATCAAAGTTGTTGTCACAGCCATACTGTCTAGTCACAAATATTTTCATATCAACATTACTGTTACACATGATTCATCATGTCACTACCGTCAAGATAAATACATGAAGTTACAACCATCATGTTATATCATTGTCATAGATACAAGTGTCATCTTTGAACATATACATCATTTTCATGAGTCATCATTAGTCATGCATCACTTTCAAGGATATACTAGGTCATTGTCATATTAGGACAATGATATGGCATGATTAACACCATATCAAAGGTTTATCTATTATATATTATTATCACAGTCATGCAAGTGTCATTCCCAACATATATTGTAAGAATAGGGAATTTTCATAATCAAATATCACATATGCGAGCTACTGAGACTATAGAGAACCAAATGTAATGTACAAAGGACCACTGTCACAAATAACCACTAATAAATGTGAGCCACAAGTGCGAGCTATGAATGTGAGCTACTTAGGGATATATGAGTCAATGGTAGCAAACCTCAGAGATACAAAAAGTGATCCATACCACATTGAAATGTGAGCTCATCACAAAGATAATGCGAGCCTCATTATGGATATATTGTGGGCCTCATCGTAGAGATAATGTGAGCCTCATCATGGATATATTGTGAGCCTCATTATTGATTATAAATAAGTCCCTTTGCATCACAAATAATATAGATTCCTTGCATCATAGAGATATCCCTATAATAGGTCATAGAGAATGTGAGTTTGTAGTGTCACAGAGAATGCGACCCTTAATACCACAGAGAATTTGAGACTGTTGTGCCAGAGAGAATGTGAGCCTGTAGTGTGAGCCACAAATTGAACCACATAGAATGATATTCAAGCCACTGGAATGTCATAGACCCAAAGCACAGAAGAGATTCAAAGTAACCTCAAACAAAAGCATGAAATTACATGCCCAAAATGAAGGAGTACATATGCCAATAAATAGTTGTTTCAACATGTGAAAGGGCATGTTTTTTGGGCAAGCTAACATGAGCCAATTATGAAGCCAACTTATCGAGGGAGATCTCAAATCGAATTTGATCAAAATAATATTAAATATATATTTAATGATTTCTTACCCATGTATATTAAAACCAAACCAATTTAATAATTTCCTTCATCCAAATCATTTTTTTCTTTGGGGCTTCTATTGGGTCTTAGGGTTATTCTTGGGGTAGTAGGATTTCTCTTTAGGGAAATTCATCCTGAAGTTGCCCAATTTTCAACACTACCTCTCAAATAGGGAGGAATTTCCATCTGCATCATAAGCCTCATCTTGGACATAAATGTATGTTGTATCATGTCTCATCTTGTCTCATCTCATATCATAGAAGAAGAATAATTCATAAACGATGGAAGGGGAGATCGATTAGATCCTCCAAACCCTGTTCAACTCCAGGGCATTTTTCATTATCTTTATCTCAAATGCATCAGCATGATATCCATATCATCACATCTCATCTCAACTTGTCTCTCCTATGATCATCAGTTGAACAATGATGTCTCGTTCTATAGAAGAAGAATCATCATAAGGGAGCTCTGGCTTCCACCCTATACACATGAGCAATAGCCAGGATATTTCTTACCATTAGGTAAGGATCACAACCCTTCTATTGTTAGAAAATAGGTAGGATACTACTTACCAAGAGGTAATGATCACAATTATCCTATTGTCCATTGATCTTCCCACCTTGACCCTCAAGATTCAAGTGGTAGAACGCTTTCATCCCTTCACTTGAGCAGGATACCACTTACCATAAATGGTAAGGATCGCAACTATCTCAAGTCTCCTCATGCATTGACCAGATGGATGGAAATCCCAACAAGCCCAGCTTGTGGGTAGGATGTATACTAGGGTATACTTTATCAATCCCCAGACTTGGTAGGGGAAGATACCCAACTTTCCATAAATGACAAGGATCACACACACCCTACAATGATAATATATAGGATACTACTTACCATAAGGTAAGGATTGCAACTATCCTATCGTCTAGAGTTCCCTCAACCCAAAGAGCTCTATGGCTCAATTCCTCTCCTTGGGAGCTCAAACAAGGGGGAAGAGAATAGCTCAATGTTTTTTATCAGCCATGACCAATTCTAGGGAGGGCCACATCCATTAATCCAAGTTTTTCCTTGAAGACCAAGATATTCCCTTTTGGCACAGGCTTGGCAATAATTCTAGCAACTAGAGCATTTGTTGAAGCCTTGCTTCTTCAATTCCATAACACATCAATGTCGGAGCCTCACTACTCCCTCTACAACATATCCCGAATATATTGATATTTAAACTCAAAATGCTTGGACTAGTCAAGGAACATGGAATTCTCTGAAATTCAGATCCCATTCTTATTGTCACAATATATCATAGTCATGTCCAAAACAACTCTCCAAAATAGCTTTCTCAATCACACTTCCTCACAACTATCCATGCTAGCAACAATTTTCTCTACCTCATCCACACTCAAATCAACACACTTTTGCTTTTGGTTCATCATGGTAGACACTAAGCTATAGAAACACTTATAAATTATTTTCCTATAAACAAAATTTTTAATTCCATTCAATCATTGATGTTTCCATCAAGTTTCGGGCAGTGTGTCTCAGTCCATGATTAATCGATTCATGTAGAAATATCAACACATGTTTAGCAATCTAATATACATATCCAAGTTTTATCTAACTCATGTTGTAAAGAAAGAATTCATATGACTTCCAGCTCATCATAGGATCCAAAGTATGTATCTGAAGAGTATTTTCTCTCAATTGCTTCAGTGTAAATCATCATACCAAATATTTGGCAATATTCTTCTCTTGACAAGTAAGTCCTCATCATCTCTCCATTGCACAAGATGTCGATCATATGGACTTAGGGGTTAGCTCCCTCTGGGACTAAACATGGAGATGATTCTATCATGTCATAAATAAATTATCAACATATATAACCAAATATCATAGATATACACAAAACCTTGAAGAGAGGTTTGTGTTCATATTAGATGACCAGTAATCTAAGGATGCCAAGACCAGAGGGCTTGATCGAGTCCATATGGGACTTTCTTCCATATATAATCCTGAATCTGATCTCATGTGCCTCAAATGCCTTGAGGTATCTCCAAGTATGCTTCTTCATAAATCTGATAATAATGCATCATGCAACAGTGTTAGGATCTCATCACAGTATTCTCCCTCTAAGAGTATCTTCCTTATCACTGTTGAGCTTGATATCACAGAAACATATGACACTATTGCACCTTGTCATCCAAAATTGTCCTTGAATGAATGGCATGTTGATTTCATCATCTCAACATATGATTTCATTCAACTTGACAATATACTCCCTCTGAATCGGAAATTTCTTCAATCATAGACATCAATCTGAGATCCCCCCTTCAAGGTCTGATCTCTTGCCCATCTATCAAGTGCCACTCTAATCATGGGATGGATCTTCATTCTTCTGAATCTCAATATAGGAACTTGGTCCTCATATTCATCAGATGTATGTGTTGACCCAAAAACAAGAGCAAGAGAAATAATAGCATTTTTATATAAGCATAATGAATGTGTACCTAATGATGAGGCAGAATTATCTTCCTTTTCTATATATAAGAGTGGCTCCTTCATTATCCAACACCAACTCCTAGGAGTTTACTCTTCTTGAAATATTTTGCATCCTGATTACCCTTAGGATATGATTTCCTTGATCACATCCTCATACAAGAAGTTAGTGAAAGAATCATTCAAATATTCATGCAGGAAGAATGAACAGTAGACTAGAATAATGAATATAAACAAGAGTAGTGTCATAAAGAAATAGCATGAACTTTGAAAGTACTTATCTTTAATGAGGATTTGTAGGAAGCTCTTAGCTCATCTTTCTCCTACCTTCAATAGTCACCAATATCCATCAACCATATGTTAATATCATCTTCAGAAGAAATTCTTCCTCTTGTGTGCCACCTATATCCTTTATCTCTTCTATCGACAGCCAAGTCTAGCCATCAATGACCCTTGAATTTGCAGCATACCCTACTCCTATGGTTTCTCTGAATCTTTAATAGGTATTTGAATAATTGAATGTCTTCTTACTGATCACATCATAACATGAAGAAATTATGAATCACACCAGGCCCTTTCCATATCAAGGCCATTCCGAGGGTTATCACAAACCCTAACCTCTATTGTAAGAACAATGGTTTTTTAGGGTTTCCGTCAAACCCTAGCATTAGTGTAGGTCTCTACCATATTTATCCCTTTAACTCTAATTTGATCATGAACTTAATTATAAGTGTCTTCACAGGGGTGATCTCAAAGACATTTCTTCAAACCAGCTCTAATACTATGTTAATTTTTAGGTCTTGATTGCTCTCTACTATATATAATTGCATTTTTAAACCTTTTTTTTCATCATTTACACATTACATTCACCCCATAACATCATATCATAATTAGAAATTATGTAGAGAGAATAATAAACATCAACAATGAAACAAAACATAAAGGAACAACAAAAGAAAATAATACACAATAGAGACACAAGGAGTTAGGTCAAAGACCAGGGAAAAACCCCACATGGGGGAAAACCAAATTCTTATTCTATTAGATATTCATCGATTTTTTATTTGAGATACAATAATAATATCAGGCTTCCTAGAGCCAACCCAAGTCTGTTCACAACTTCGTTTTTGAGTTGAACGATCTGACCTCTAATAATAAAATGGGTCCAAGAGAGTTGTTATCATATCATTGTCTTAGGTAGCATCATCCTTGTCATGGAAATAAGTGTCATCATTGACTCATTAATCAAATATGCACTACCATGCCAAGGTCATTGTCATCATGCATCATTGTTATTGTCACATGAACAAAGTCACTATCATTAAGAGAATGTTATCATCAAAGTCACTGTCATAGCCATATTGTCTTGTCACGAATATTGTCATATAAGGATTACTGTTATACATCATTCATCATGTCACTTCCATCAAGATGAATAAAGTTACAACCATCATGTTATATCATTGTCATAGATACAAGTGTCATTGTTGAGCATATACATCACTTTCATGGGTCATCATAGGTCATGCATCACTATCAAGGACATACTACGTCATTGTCATATTAGGACACTAATATGTCATGGTTACTACCATATAAAAGGTTTCTCTATTATATATTATCATCACAGTCATACAAGTGTCATTACCATCATATATTGTAACCATAGGGTATTGACATAATCAAAGATAAAATATGTGAGCTACTGAGACTACAGAGAACCAAATGTAATGTATAGAGGACCACTATCACAGAGAACCACTAATGAATGTGAGCCACAAGTGTGAGTTACTCATGGGATATACGAGTCACTGATAGTGAACCTTAGAGATACCAGCAGTGAGCCATACCACAGAGAAATGTGATCCATATTATTGGGATAATGCGAGCCTCGTCACAGAGTTAATGTGAGCCTCATTTTGGAGATAATGTGAGCCTTATTATTGATTATAAATAATTCCCTCCGCATCATAGAGATAGACCTATAATAGGTCGCAGAGAATGTGAGCCTGTAGGGTCACGGATAATGTGATCTTGTAGTTCCACAAAGAATGAAATCTTGTAGTGCCAAAGAGAATGTGAGCCACAAAGTGAACCACAGAATGTTATGCAAACCATTGGAATGTCACATACCCAAATCACAGAAGCAATCTGAAGTAACCTCAGAAAAAAGTGTGAAATTACATGCCCAAAATGAAAGAGTACATGTGCTAATAAATAGTTGTTTCAAATGCGAAAGGAAATGTCTTTTGGGTAGGATGACATGAGCCTATTATGAAACTTATGGATGGATATCCCAAATTCAAATTTTATCAAAATAATATTAAATATATTTTTAATGATTGCTTGCCCATGTAGATTAAAACCAAACTAATTTAATGATTTCCTTCATCCAAATCAGATTCTTCTTTGGGGATTCTATTGGGTCTTAGGATTCTCCTTAGTGTTGGCTTGTATGGGCCTGACCCAGGTTTAGAGGTGCTTTAGCCAAACAAATCCCGGTACTACTGGCCCTTTCGGCAACAGTCCGCGGAGCGCGGACTGAGGTCTCACCCGAAGTAGTATGGGAGGGTGCTAGAACTAGTTTTATGCACCCTGGGGATGTCTGATGAGCTCTGGCGGTCCGCGGTTTGACCTTGCGTGCACATTGTTATGTGCACCTATCCGTACCTCGCATCCTATGATGCTACCTTCGCGCAGCCCTACTCGGGGCGCGATCTGTATTATTACCCAAGTTCCTTACTATTAACCTATTATTATCTGATTACTTAGCTTATATGTGTAAGTCTAGTGATAATTAACAGTATATCCAGCATTCATATAAGTGCACACAATAAACAAAATAGTATAAATGTATAGAATGCAATATATAAGCAAATGCACAGAAATTAGAATCAACTTCTCTTTATTATTCTTCGTTCAAGGTTACAGACTTGACATCGCCCTACGCGCTCAGCTACAGGGGTCCACGCACTCAGCTGCGGACTCTATTAGTCCTCTACCCACTCAATTGCAGAGCCTCTTCCTACTACTATGACCCAATACACTTAGACACTTACTCTATGCTCGAACCATTCGTATTCATCTATCTCTAGTTCGCTCTCTTTACAACTTAGAGCCTCGCTCTATTTATACAATCCCATGGTCCGCAAACCATGACATGACATTACATTACATTACAACACTTAGGGCGGACAACCCTATGACTCAACCTATACTTCGCACCCCGCACCCGCAATTCACGAAGTCTTACAATACATTTGACCAAAACTTGGGCTTTGAGCCCCAAAACATGTTCTGGGGGGGTCCAATTCCCAACAAGCCCCCAACACAAACATCATGACTCATACCTGAGTCACTCATTTGGCATGGTGATCTTGGCGTGGAGTCCCTCCAACTGGTCCCGAAATGCCTGAATGTCGGCAGCGCACTGAGTTGCTGCCTGCTTATCTTTTTCAGTCTCGGCGTCCGAGGTGATTTTGGGATTTTTGGCACGACCCCAGTATCTTCGGGAACATCGCATACCGTGTGGGTTGGCACGGCCTCGCCAGCGGTTCCTTCTTCAAAGCCCAAACCTACCCTAGTATCCGTCATCTTGTCTGTACTGTATGTGGTCTTTCGCGAACCTAGGGACTCGAATATCGCTCGGCGCTCATTACTTTGTTCTCTATTCAACCTCTCAAGTCTCAAGTGAACAAGTGTTGTCTCATGGCTAACCCTTGGAGTTTTATAGTTCCTTTTGAATTCAAATTCGACCGTTCCCCCCAATTTCGGGCCATCAATGCCTTCTTGGCGGCAGATTTTCTAAAATCTTGCCCATAACTGCTATCTTAAATGTCGGTTGCCTGCTCCATTTGGCCTCAAACCGAACATCTCGTCATGAACAGTGACACCAACAATCACTTCCCAGCCTACCCACACAGCAGCACAGCCCCTTGTGTGTGAGCATGAACCTTGTGACATGTTGATTCTGCGCACACCTCCCTTATCGCGCAGCTCCCAAACATACTCTTTTATAATCCCACGCTCTCTTTCAACTGCCTAGAGCACTAAGACTATGCTTCCTACAGCTAGTTACGAGATCGCACCACCTATGCGAGGCTTCAACTCGCCTTCTAGTATAGTCTGCAGAAAATCCTCAATTTCCCTCGCGACAGCTGGCACCGCACGTTCTATCATATGTAGTGTGCTCCCCTGGTTACTGTGGTTGGTGAGATGCGGTCGTAGCCATGGTAGCTGAGTCATAAATTCTCGGCGATAGTCTTCTAATTCAGTGGTATGATCATCTGCACCTTGCCTTGTCATCCTTGGTTTATCAACAAGACATGCTTGCTTGATCTCATTTTCCAGCCTCTTGACCTCTCCGTCCATCAAAATGTTTTTCTTCCATAATCGTACCTAGTCTTTTTCGAGTTCGCGAAGTCTAAGGTTCCTTTGTCGAATGGCTTCCTGAAGCTTTATGTGTTTAACCTCGCGTAGTGGTGCAATTTCTTTGTCCTGGGCTTCGTGCATTGTCACATTTGTAGGCGCGATTACGTGTGGATTCCCCTTTGCATTCTCTTCAGAAATTATGGTCCCTACTCTGTTTCGCACCTTTGGAATCGTTTTTGCGATCAAGGTTTTGCACATGGTCCTATACGCCCATCGAACCACTAGTACGCACAGGTCCCAGTCAGTGCATCTCACCTGGTGAACCTTGTTCAGCGCTTCGCACACCCTGTCGAATGCTTCTCTATGGGTAATCCTTGGCGCACTTCACTTTTCTTGCTTTCGCTTGTTGTTCTGATTTGCAATCGCAAGAGTGGTGTGCATGCGGGTGGGTTGTGTACCATATGTCTGTATCCATCTAGAAAGGTGGGCACACAAGTTGTTTCGTCCCTCAAACCTGGCTCTCATCGGTGGCTGGGGTTTCCCAAAGCGTATAAGTATCGTCCTTCTATAGTCACGCCAATCCTAAAAACTCTGCTAGTGCGTACCCCACCATCTTGCGGGTGTAGCACGTAGTGTCCATTTCAGAGCATCGAACCATTGTTGTTCTGGTACTTCACTTCCAAAGTTGTTAAGGAATTCCTCTATTAATGTCAATCCATCATAGATGGACAGATCCCTTGCTTTTGTTGCTACACAACGCAGTGAACTAACCATCATGTTGCAATTAAGTGTTGTTACTTCATGCAGCCGATTCTGCCATCGCTTTATTTCTTTGTTTGAATCTGAAGTGCAGGAGCTTTCGTGCTCCCACGAAATCCTTCCAACGGCGGTCAAATTCACCCAATCCTCTTCTCGTGCAGTTATCTTGTAAATACAATCGAGATCATGATCACTATCATCATCTCACGCTGGTTCAGTGTATCGCACTCCTTTGGCTGGATCTAGTGGTACTACTACGTGTAGTGACTTTTTTCAAAGATCATTTTGGGCTTCTTCATATTTATGACTCCATTCATTTTGGTGGCCTAGTCTATTCCTAGTAGCATGGGATAGGGATTACTGTCATCAGCAATCTCTATCACTTCAAAATCTGCCTGCGCACTTGCACCTTCAATATCTACTGTCACCCCTTGCAATCTTCCCATGGGCAAGATCTTCTGTTGGTTCACCATTCGTAATTGAATAGGAGACCACTGTAGCGCGGTTCTGCCCATGTGTTCCCATGTTTTCTTTGGCAGTACATTCACATCTGATCTGAGATCCAGGATTACCTGATCCATTTCATACTCGTCGATTTGCGCAGTCAACCTCATTTCCCTTCCTATGTGCAATGCATGCTTTCCAAGTTTCCGGACCACGTGTGGTTCTCCTAACCCTGCGCACCTAGTGATAAGTTCCTGTAGTCCTTTTACTGCCTTGCTATCGTGTAGCAATTCCATTCATGTCTCGAGAAAGGTAGTGAGCATTGAAGGATCCATCCCTGGTTCTAGTTGATCCTTACTACCTAAAGTGGAGGCCTCCTTGAAGCTCTTCTTAGCTTCCATGAATGTCTCCTTCACGCGTTCTAAATCAAATTCGGGTTCATTTGTAGGAGCCTTGCAAACCCACACACTTTCTTCTACCTGCTTACCTTTATCATCGCCAGTGGTCATACCACTTCTGAGCATCATGTTTACATTCGGGTCTTCTTCGCGCAGCTCAGACCTCATCATCTGCAAATTCTTAGTCGGAGGGGGCTAAAGTACCCCTTTTTCACGCAGTCTCGCTATCAATGTAGGGCAGCCTTATGCCTCATGATCAAACAGAGTATAGTACAAACATGATTTCCTTGTCAGGTTTGTACAATCACGGGCATAGTGACCTGGCCCTCTACAATTGTAGCAAATTAGCTGTCTGCGACCCCTTCCTGGTCCCATTCCACCTCGACCTCGATCACGCCCCTAAAATCTAGCGCACACCACTCCTGCATTTGGGTCGAGGGCTCGTGTTTCGGTCTGCATACTGTAGGCAGGAGTTCGATCCATCATTAGTTCATAGCTTTTGTAGGTGTGTTCATCATGGCCTACCGACCTACAGAAATTACAAAATAATTGTTGGGACGTCTGCATATACTTCTGCAATAGATGACAATTATCTGTAGTGTGTTTTTCTCCTATCTGACAGATCGCATACAATAATGGAGGTGTCACGCTTGGCCCTACCTGTGCCTCAGGTCTTAACAGCATCGGCCCTCCTCCTGCCAAGTAATTCACAAACACTGGACAGTGGTCCTTGTCATGCCCCTGGCCTTTGAATTTTATGCACCATACCTCCTCGTGTGCCTCTAGCCGAGGTGTCCTGTCCTGTTTCAAAATCTACATCTCTAGACACAGATTTTGCACTTGTGCATGGATTTTTTGGACTCCCAGACCAGGGTCTTGTATAGGGATCTCATGCAATCTCATTGCCATCTCCAAAGCTTTGGCCTGGGTGGAAAGTTTTTGTTGTTCAACGCCATCCTTAAGTGCAGTGTTAATGATGCTACAAACCATGCGCGGTGTTGTCCATCCTTCAAAGTAATGTTGGCTTCATGAATCATACCCTTCAGTATTTGGTCCAGATCCCGGGGGTCTCGCTTGGGAGCATCACGATCTCTTTATACCCGATGATTGATTATGTTTCCGACCTTGGTCTGCTAAATTCCCTGTTCAGTGCTATCTAGATTTCTGTGATTCCTATGTTCGATGGTCATTAAAATGCTTGATGTACCATGTTAATGTGCGATCCTGCAACATGCTCACCATCTTAACCTTCTTAATATTGTCATCCATGACGCTTTGTGCTTCCCATACCGCCCTTACCACGAACCAGAATTGGTTCAAATCTTCATTCCCTACTCCTCTGAATACTGGTAGTTTGATCGCACTCGCCACATTAAACTGTGGTGGTGGCAAAGGTGGGGTGGGTGGAGATGGAGGTGAGGAGGGTGAGATGGGTGGTGGTGTAGGTGGAGGTGGTAAGCGCGGAATTCGCTGCCTTGTCAGACTAACCACACTTCTTGGAGAAACTTTCACGAGCTCTTCCTTGCTTTCCCATGAGGGGGAAATTAAGGAACAGGTTTCTAATTCTTCACTACCTCCGCTTCTGTAGATCTTCCCACTTCGCGTAGCCCCAAACATTAATTAATTCGCATAACCTGCTTTTGACACAATAGCATCTTAATCCAAGTGTTCAAAGATTTAATATACTTACCTCGTGGTCCCTTGAGGAAACGTCGCTCCACCTCACTGTAGCTAATAGTTGTATCTACCACAAACTCAGTGATAAATCCTCCTATAATTTGGTCGAGCTAATTCGGTTGAGCCAATGGTCCACATCTCGTGCGACCTTATCTCCTGACGCTTCTAGTTTGCACACTAATTCTGGAGTCCACACGATTGGTTTATCGAGCCTACACCTTCCCTGACTATCTGCTAGCTTCGCAATTCACTCATACAGCTTAGAAGGAAAGGATGCAAAGAAAATTTCATGGATTTCCGTATACAAGTAGCGCTCCAACCACTGTTCCTTAGATACACATGGATTTCTATTTTCCTGCACCTCAAACTCATGAATATTCTTGTCCAACCGCCCCCAATTTCTTTGTTTGTTGGATTCCAATGGCACGACATCAGACATCCCTTATGCATATCCTAGTCCTAGAAACGGAACCACTTTTTGGCTTGTAGGGGCCTGACCCAGGTTTAGAGGTGATTTAGCCAAACAAATCCCAGTACTACTTGCCCTTTTAGCAATAGTCCACGGAGTGCAGACCTCTCGAAGTAGTATGGGAGGGTGCTAGAACCAGGTTTCCACACCCTGGGGATGTCTGATGAGCTCTGGCAGTCTGCGGTTTGACCCTGCGCACACGTCGCTATGCACACCTATCCGTACCTCGCAGCTTGTGATGTTGCCTTCACGTAGCCCTACTCGGGGTGCGATCCATATTATTACCCAAGTTCCTTACTATTAACCTATTATTATCTAATTACTTAGCCTATATGTGTAAGTCTAGTGATAATTAACAATATATCCAGCATTCATATTAGTGTGCGTGATAAACAAAACAGTATAAATGTATAGAATGCAATATACAAGCAGATGCACAGAAATTGGAATCAGCTTTTCCTTATTATTCTTCATTCAAGGTTACAAACTCGACACCGCCCTGCACACTCAGTTGCAGGGGTCCGCGCACTCAGCTGCGGACTCTACTAGGCCTCTGGTACTCAACTGCAGAGCCTCTTCCTACTACTACGACCCAATACACTTAGACTCTTACTCTATGCTCGAACCACTCGTATTCATCTATCTCTAATTCACTCTATTTATAACTTAGAGCCTTGCTCTATTTATACAATCCCATGGTCCGCGGACCATGGGTAGGCCGACATGACATTACATTACAACACTTAGGGCGGACAAACCTATGACTCAACCTATAATTTGCGCCCCATGCCAGCAATTCGCAGAGTCTTACAATACATTTGACGAAAACGTGGGCTTTGAGCCCCAAAACATGTTGTGGGGGGATTCGATGCCTAACACTTAGCGTAGTATGCTTTCTCTTTGGGGAAATTCATCCCGAAGGTGCCCAAATTTTGACAGGAGGGATTTGTGAGACAATTTTAGGAAACAATTTTGTTTCCAACTCACATCTAGCTAGACATGGAGTAGAAAGTTCAGCAGAGAACATGGAGATGCGGTCTTGACTAGCTTGGTGACTAAGCACGATGTGAGTTCGAGTGGATTGGTGGAGAACTTGGTGCACAACAGTATGTTGTATTGCAAGTTTTTAATCATGGAATTTTGTTGAATTGTTAAAGTATGTTGAGACAATTCAAATGCCTTGGAAAGGAGTGCTTTGGCATGGACGAGGTAGCTTTGTGTGGATGGCAGTTTGATCACAAGTTAGTATCTTCATTGCGCTGAATAGTTTTACATCTAAAAGTGGAGCCATGTGAACATGAGATTTTTTACCTAGGAGGATGAGGACACTGGAAAAGTTGAGTTACAATGGTATAGAGTGGACTAGGCCCAATTTTCAATTCCAACTTGAGACTGACCTTGAAAGGACACAAGTTTAGTTACAGTACTTCCCAAGAGGGAAAACACAGTGAGCCAAGGGGAGGTTGTGTAGGCTCCAGAGAGAGTCTAGCTTCAAAGGGAGACTACAAAGGAGATTCAACCACCCACTGGAAGTCTAACCTTCAGTTTCAAGTGATAAAATGGATATTTTAGCCCATGCAAGGAAATTCATGGTACATGCAAGGATAGTCATGGACCTGTTGTAGTCACTGCAAAACCCTCCAAAATTTTGGCCTGTACTCAAATTTCGAAGCCCATTGTGGATCCTATAATTAATCATTCCTTAGTCACTTATTGGTAAGTTAATGTCTCAAGCTCCCCTTTTCAATCTTAAGATTCATTCATTATTTTATCTTTCTATAGTATGTGTCATCTTTGGGGATGGGGATTATTGCTTGTTATGCAAAGGGAAGTTTGTTTTTCTTCAAGGGGAAATTTGTCCAACCTCCCTTAGCATTCAAAACTGTGCAGTGGTTTCCTCCAGTGTCCTTCCCTCAATCAGAACCCA
Organism: Pinus tabuliformis; assembly: GCA_031772625.1. Lineage (NCBI taxonomy): Eukaryota > Viridiplantae > Streptophyta > Pinopsida > Pinales > Pinaceae > Pinus > Pinus tabuliformis. The sequence continues at coordinate 341,995,696 of CM062807.1, read as the reverse complement.
CTGTCTCTAGGAACTACGCAATTTTTTCCCTCAGCTACTCAGTTTTCCTTACATCCTGAAACTGTGCATATGTGTCCTCCCAGGGCCTCATCCCACAGTAGTCACTCCCAACTGAAACTGTCTAGATGAGTCTCTCAGTAATCACAAGAAGGATTACATGCTAGAGGACTCTCAAGGAGCTACGGAGGAAGATAAGTAGACGAAGGAACCCAAGGTATGATAGAAGATCGGGACCACATGAAGACTCCATCTGATGCATAGCCCTTTAGAGGGTTGGTATGGAAAACAAAGAACGTCTTTTGAAATATACCTCATAGTGTAGCTTGAAGGACTACTTATCATTTTCATATCATTCTGTCTTCAATGACATGCATGGTTGCAAGCACTGAAATTCATTCCATGTTTTTCCTCTATGTGTTTTACTCCATTTTGCTCGCTCAACCAACTATCATCTTTTGGCTGATTGCTTTTCCATGCTTGCGATATTGTTCTGGTGATTTCTAAGGCTTGTATTTATGTGTTTGGGTTGTCTTAGCTATTTGAACATCAGTCTCACTCACACACAATGTTGTAAGCATTGTTGTGCAAGTGCCATCACAGTCATCCGAAGGTCTATCCCAAGTGTTGCACTTGTCACTTCCAACTCTAGATAATCCCACAGAGGGTCATGCTTTGCTATGTTGTCCTGATGGTCAGTTTCATCATGTTTTTGAATTATGATAAGTGTGTGATCAAAATGTTCAGTCCTCACAAGTTCACTTGCCTCTCACACTTAGCCATTTTCCTGAAAATCTCTCCGACTAAAAAACTCCACTTCACCGAACCCCGATTGATTTACATTGCCCAGTCTCAACCCTCAGTGGTGTTGCTCTGTTGTGTGGAATTGTGCAGTGCTTGAAGTTGTCCTCCAGGTCAGTTGCACTAAGCAATCCCAAAGCTGAGAAACATGTCTTCCTTCCCAGAACTGCACAGAAACTGCCTGAAAGCCCAACCTCAACTACTCACTTCGCAAGAACAATCATCAAGCCTCCTTCCTGCTTCCTAGAACCCCGCATTGCACAGAGACCTGAATCTACATTTCTCCTAGAAACTATACAAATATTTCCTCCTAGTGACTTCCCTCAGCTGGGACTCGTTGCTCTCAAACAATACGAATAATTTTCCTTTGGTCCCTCTGCTCTCTTACCTTTTCTTCCCTTTGGAAATTTCGCACAGATTTTCCTCAGGGTCCCACCTTGCAGCTACCACAAGTGTCTTCAACTGCGCGGTTTTCCCGAACAATGAAGACCGTGCCCCAAAGTTCCTTTTCCAAGCCTAAGTTGTGCTCTGCGTAGTCTCAGTGACTAGTCCTCCTCCCTGTCACATGGAACTGCATAGTTATCGGACCCTCTTCCCAGCGTGCCACCTATCCCGGGCCCGGACCACAGAAACAATGCATCATTCTAGACTAGGAGGTTTTGGATTTGATGTCGTCCCATCATGAGTGAATTGCAGGAATAGGTACACTGATAGATCATGGTGAGATGACGAACGGGATGAAGAAGGAGCACACATGCTAGAAGACTTACTTGCAGCTAGACAGGCAAACGAAGCACATCAAGTAGAAAGAAAAAGGAACACATGCATGGAACCATCTTACAAGACCAATACCATTGAAGACCCCGCAACATCAAGTCATGTGGAGGAGAAGACAAAGCACACATGAGAGTACATCTATCACTTATCAGCGCAGCAGCTTGACATTGCCACCACAGCCAGCCAACACATATCAGCAGTGTCATGTCAAGTTGTGTCATGAGTTGTTGAGGCCACATCACCACTATGGGCCATATCTATTGTAACTAAATGTAATGTAAAGTGAAAGTCCAATGGATGAACACATGAATTTGAAGAGTCACGTCAGTTGAAAATTCATAGGAAATTGAACAGTCATGATGGTAGTCCAAGAGTCACAAGGGTCAAGCATCATCCTTGGCTATATATACCCCTCCCATTATATGAGAAAATAATTTTCACCTTCTCTCCTCCCACATAGCCTTGAGAGTTTCCAGTTAGTTCTTTGAGGAGCGAGGAGTGACTCCAATGTCCCACTAATGGGACTAGTGATGTATGGTGTACATATGTGTCTTGGAACTTTTTATTAATTCAAAAGCCTATTAAGGCCAGCACGTTTTCATGCATGTTTTGTAGATGTTTGTGAGACTACTCTTTAAACATTTGTAATGCATGTTTGCTTAACCTATACTAATAGAGTTGAACTACTTTGGTTTTTTTAGTACATACATTGTTGAGAATGTGTTGTACAGGTTATCATTGTTGTCTTGTCTTTGTGGACTACTCCGCAGGACATTAGACAAACTTGTCTTGTTTACTGGTTATAACGACTATCACATCTGTGTGGACTACTCCGTTGGATGGTGTATGTGTTTTCCCTTGCACCTAGGTTTTAATGACTGCCGCATATATTGTGGATTACTCTGGTGGATGTTGGACAGACCCTTTCTGGTTCGCGTCTATCTCTTCTTGGGTGGTACTACTACCTCTCACTTAGAGGCTCACTTTACTCTCCCCCTTTGCAGTAAGAGAACCTTGACACATTTACATTACACACTCACCACGCACACTTACCTTGTTGTTTGAAGATACCAGTGTAACACTCTCATGCGCTGACAGCTAGAGCCAAGGAAGATCTCTAAGTAAATGGAAACTGGGCCATCATACCAGATGGGACTCCTACACCAAACAGTGTGAGGTCTAGTTGGGACTTCACATCAAGGAGATCCCCTCGGTTGACGTATTTCTAGCACCGTCAACAAGACCATATAAGATAAGCCTTGATCAAGCACATATAATATGTGGCACATGCAAGGATAGTCATGTCCATGCAAAGGAAAGGCATGGTTCATGCAAGGTGTTGAAAAAGTAACTAGTGTCAATCTTCCTAATGTAATACAAATATATCATTAATGTACTTATTATATGTATTTACTATATTCATCATTATTATTTTTATTTCTTGTCAAATCATGTTCTTCATGCTTATAGGGTCAATTGTGTCAAAACAGAATTTATTATGAGTCAAAGAAATGTAACTAAATCAAAGTCCCATTTGGGCTTCTTCTAAGAAAAAAAAATTGTTTTGAGTCAAAGAGTCAAAATGTCATCCACAAGATAAATTCGGCCCATGGGGAAGCTATTCGACCCTCCTAAATGTGTATATATACAGGGGAAATCATCTACTTTGGAGATAATTCATCAATCATCATCATATCATTGATCTTTGTGCCAAGATAAGAGGAAAAACCAGCGAAGTCAAATAAGAGAGAAGAAAAGTCAAAAGAGAGAGAAAATTTGGTTTTCTAGATTTTTTTTGTTCACACGTGTGAAGGTACTAAGGAAAATCTGTGAAATTACAGGTCTAAAACTTCAAATACGAACTGAAGGTCTGAAATTCTATAATTTAACCAAATTTGGCAAGCTTTGACTAGCATTGACTTTGTTGACTTTGACTTTGTGGGAGAAGACTTGGAGGGATGACTTGGGTTCATTGTGGCAGTCTTCATCTTGGTCTTGGGTCTTGGATATCTCACTTTTATCTAATTCTATAATAAGAATATTTTTGGGTTTTCCCCCTTGTGGGGTTTTGCGCTGGCTTGGAATCTAATTTTTGGTGTTCTTTGTCTCTTTGTGATCTTTATATTTTTGGTAATTGCTTGATGAATAGAACATAATATTTAATAAGAAACCAACAAAAATTCACAATTAATTATCAAGTTAAGATAAATCATCATTATCTACATGCATTTGATTTCTCAACATGGTAACAAAGTTAAGGTGGACGAAGGAAGATTAAAGATCACATCTTGATGGCACCCTTGTTTGAAGAAATTCTTATAGCATCTATCATCTCTCTCCATCTCCAATGGAAAGATACATGAGGGAAGGTCTCAAGACTCTTTTTAGTCTCTTTGAATCCATTAAAGGATGCATCATCAAGTTCATTTATAATCTATATAAAGAAGTCAAGGATGGAAGTTTCTACTTAGCTATTACAAGTTCATTTGAAAATGATAATACATGGGTAATTAATAGTCAATCTTCAAGACATATGACAGGGGAATCTGGTCAACTCAACACTCTATCAAAAGGAAACTCTTCTTACATAGTAGAACTTGGAGGCAATAATAGCTACACAGTCAAAGGAATTGGATCTAACTTCTTATAGATGGAATCAGGTGGGAACATTCATTTCGACAAGATCCTCTATATTCCAGGTTTGAAAAAGAATTTGCTTTCTATTTATTGCTTATAAGATAAAGGGTATAGGTTAGCATTTGTTGATGGAAAATTTATTGTTTTGGCAAAGGGATATAGTATAGAAAATGCAAAGACTATTGGGATTCCTAAGGGGAGGTTATATAGACTTCTAACCCCTCCTCAATCTCTAGTACATTTAGACATCAATCCTTTTGAAGTATGGCACAGAAGTTATGGCCAATGTTATAAGGACTGAACTGTATTGACAAATTCAAATTGATCCGACCATTTTGAGGCGAAAAATGGTTCAAACTGGTGACTTGAACCATTTTTTCGGTTCGGTATGGTAAAGCCACGTAGAATGCAGCAAGTGGGGCTTTTTTTTCTTTTTTTCTTTTAATGTTTGTCTGAGTTGGGCACTAACCTAGAATAGGTGCCTAATATTCAAACATATGTCCCTACTATTGTTGTGCATTTCATTGTAATGTTAAATAAGTGGCATTCTCCTTTATCTTTCATATTCATCCTTTTACTTAAATTTTTAACATTACCTAGATTATATCCAGAGTTTACTTAAATTTAACTAAAATTTGTATCTAATTATATGTTAATTTAGATCATTATTTAATTAAATAACTCTCTCAAAAAATTATATAAGAGGTACCCACTACAAAATTTTGCCATCATTGAATCAAATGGTTACTAGTATACCCCAGCTAAGAGAAGAGCATGAAGGAGTTTGTAAAGGATATGCCCTTGGTAAGAATTGAAGAAACCATTCACTAGTAGTGACACAAGATCTAAGGATGGACCTAATACACTCCAATGTTTGTGGACCCAAGTCAGAGAAGTCACGTGTTGGTCATCAATACTATGTAACATTTATCAATGATCATTCCAGAAGAAAAAAAATTGGATATATCTCTTAAATTCGAACGATCAAGTATTCGATATGTTCCAAGAGTTCAAGGAAAAAGTGGAAAATATAACATAAAAGAAGATAAAAACCCTAAGATCGTCTAATGGTGGGGAATATACTTCTAAAGGACTTGTGGCTTTTTAAAGAAGCAAGAATTAAGAGGGAGCTAATAGTTCCCTACAATCCTCAACATAATGGTGTGTCCAAACTGAAGAATCGATCCATTAAAGAATGTGTAAGAGCCATGCTACATGACCAAGACCTTCCCAAATTTTTATGTGGAGAAGCTTTTGTAACAACATTCTACATACAAAATAGAATTTCTCACAGAATTCTTGAATGCATGACCCTGGAAGAAGCATTTACAGGAAAGAAGCCAAATGTTGATTACCTCAGAATTTTTGGATGTCTTGTTTACATTCACATTCCAAGGACAAAAGCAAGAAATTGGACCCGAAAAGTATGAAAGATATCTTTGTGTTAATTTTTAGGGTTAGATTGTTCTCTATTGTAGATAATTGCAATTTTAAACTTTTCAACATTTTCATATAAAATTCACACCATAATATCATTTCATTATTAGAAATTATGTAGAGAGAACAATATCATCAATAGTGTATTGGGAAAATAAAGGAATAGTATAAGAAAAGCATGCACAATAGAGACACAGGGACTTAGGTCAGAGACCAGGGAAAATCCCCACAAGGGGGAAACCCAACCAAATTATTCTTCTTAGATATTCATCAATTATTCATTTGAGATACAAAATACAATAAGAATGAGATACAACAATCACATCGGGCCTCCTAGAGCCAACCCATGTCAGTTCACAACTTCATTTATGAACTGAAAAATCTGACCTATAATAATCGCACAAGTCCAAGAGAGTTGTTATAGTATCACTATCTCAAGTATTATCATCCATGTAGTGTCATCATTATTGTCATGTATCATAAGAGAATGGATACTGACATCATAATAGCATGGTCACTGTCATCATATATCATAATAGCAAGGTCATTGTCATTAAACCAAGTCACTACTATACAAGATCATTGTCATGACATTCATCAAGGTCTGTGTCATTAAGGTTACAACTATGTCATTTATCAGTCATTACCATGTCATTCATCAGGGTCACTATCATGTATCAAAGTCACAGCCATAAGTATACTTGTCATATTAGGGTCACTACAATATTAGGGTTACCGTAATGTCTAGGTTATATCAAAGGATGCTACCATTTACATATGTATCAAGGTCATTTTCATAGGAACAAATTATTGTTATCACTATTGTCAATATTACTGCCATACATTATTATCATGAGGGTTATTGTATATCACTCTATCATGTCATAGATCATTGTCGTAAGTCTCCAAAACACTCAGAAATACAAATCAAATCATATAGATAAGAAAGTGAGCCATCGTAATGTAATTGTGAGCCACATAGATAAGAAGGAAACCCACTATGATATGTGACTCACATAGAACAGATGCGAACTATTGTGATAGAATGTGAGAAGCTAAGAAGACGATGCATATCACAAAGGGGAGATTCAAGCCTCATATAATAGGCATAAGAAAATATGTGAGCCATACCATAAATTCAAGCCAAAAAAGGAAAAGTGATGTTACAAGGATAATGTGATCCAATAATTCAATCCACAGAACAAAAGTGATGCGACGATGCCACATAGATGATGATCTAAGTCATGAAAAAATATGATGCCATAGAGATAATGAGTTAAGCCATAAACAATATATGTGAGCTTTGTAGAACAATCCACAAAATAAATAGAAGCGAGCTATGTTTGAGATTTGATCTGAACCAAAACTGAAAGGAGTCATATCTATATATATATATATATATATATATATATATATATATATATATATATATATATATATATATATATATCCAAGCCACATAACATATGATTGATTCAATTAGAACAGATGTGAATTACCATAGAAAATGTAAGCCAATAGAACATATGAACCATAGAGAAAATGTATGTGATGATTTTTTGTTTAAGTGAGACACAACGATGGGGAATTTATAGTGTATAAGGAACACATCCCTTGAGGCCGACTTGTAATAGGAAGGGAAATCTTAAATTCAAACTCAATCATAATAATAATAACATTTAAATATATATTCCAATAACCTTAAAAATTTATTGTCCGTGTTATTATAAAATTAATATTTCTCTTTATCCAATTGAATTCTCCTTTGGGGCGAAATGGGATCCTCTTTGGGAATTAGGGTTTCTATGGCGAAATTCATCCCATAGTTTCCCCAATTTTCAGCACTCCGTTGGATATAGCACCTCATCCAAAGCATATAGAGTCTACATCAAGGAAGAACATCGTATTGAAGTTAGCATAGATGTTACATTTGATGAAAGAATTGCATACAAATATTCCAAGGATATCCCCATCAACTTTGATAAATAAGAACAACTTATCTTTCCCAGTGAAGTGAATTCAAGGCAAGACAATCCTCCAAAACCTACAACTAATAATCATAAACAACTAGAAGAACCGAGTGAACCAATACAGCTAGTCATCATTTCAAAAACTCGGAAAATACCATCTTGGTTAAGATCAACTCTACAATAAGACAAAGGACATGCAACAGAAAAAGGGACATTCAAAGAAAGCAAGAAACCCAAGAGATTTTCAGGCTATGCAACATACATGACCAAACTCATTGAAGTAGAACCTACCACTTATGAAAAATCAACTAAACATAAAGTATGGAAAAATTCAATGTTAGAATAATAAAAATCTATAATGAAGGATGATGTTTGGGAAATTTTCCCTAGACCTAAAGACAAATCAATTATGACTTCCAAGTAGGTGTACAAAATCAAGCATTCACTTGATGGAAGTATTGACAAATATAAGGTAAGATTTGTGGCAAGAGGATTCTCTCAATAAGAAGGAATTGATTACAAAGAAATAATTTCTCCAACATCCACATACACAGCCATTAGATCCCTCATTTCTATTGCAGCTACTATGGCACAGGACATGTTCAAAATGCAGCAAGAAAACCTAATTTTGACTTTTCCTTGGTCAAACTAGATCAAAATTCAAATTTCTATTTCAACAGAATACTTGGAGGTAGTTAACTACGGTGAAATAGCTCTTTTCACTCAGTTAACTCAATAAATTAGAGTTGGAGACACTTTATTTTAGTTCTACATGATTGATTTCTAATTTGCAGCAATGTATTTTATTTAATTTGAGTTATTTTCAGTTTAATTAGTTCTAATTGTCAAAAGAACTAGTGGAGGTCAAGTTGTGGATGTGTAACTTCAACCACACTCAGTGATCAACTGGTTAACTAATCAATCAGCCAAAAACAATTGTTGCATGCAGAGCATTCGAGTTACCCAGTTGAGATGGAGATTAGAAGGAAGTGTACTATCAGTTGTAGCATATTCCCATATGTACAGGTGGTGCATGCAGTCAAAGGTTGACCTAATTCTATTGCACCATTCCTTGGTGTGAAATTCCTAAAAAATAGGGGCAATTTCCCAAGGGAACAACACAAGGAAATAGGAGCTTGGGAAGTCTTGAAATTAGCTAAGTGTTGGGCCAAGTTCAGTCAGTCAAGATAGATTATACTATTGTAGGGTGTGCTCAGGCTTAAGCAAGCATTGTATTTCTTCTTTATCATCTAATTAATGCAATACAGATAGTAATGGGTTTTGAGTAGTTGCTTTCCCCTTGATAAATCTTTGTGTAATGTTTCCTTTTGCATGTCAATGATTCTTGTTTTATATGGTGAATTAACTTATGAAAATTAGTAGAGTAGCTTCAATCTTGTGGTTTAGCAAACTTCATGAGCAGTATTGAATCTACACATTAGTTTCTACATGGTATCAGAGCTGGAATCACTTTAGAGAAGAGATTTTGAAGTTGTCATTGCATGAGATTCAAGTTTGAAAATTAGTGTTGCATGTTTTCTTGAGAACTAAGAAGATGGATTTCAATGAACTCAAGCTCGAGTATGCCTTGGAAGGCACCTCAAACTTTGTTGCATGGAAGGACCGGATCGAGCCTGTATTAGATGATAATGGGCTACTAGAATACATCAAGACAGATGTATCAAAACCCCAAGCATACGATACTCAAAATCTCACTCAGTGGAAAAAGGATGTGTCCAAAGCGAGAAGAATCATATTGGAGGGAGTTCGAGATCATATTGTCTCCGATCTCTGTGGAAAAGAAACTTTGTTTGTGTTGTGGAAGAACTAATTGGATTTTTCAAGAACAATAGTGACCATATGAATATGGCACTCAAGGGAAATATTTGAAGTATCAAGATGAAAAAGAACGACACAATTCCGCAGTACTTGAGCAGATTTACACAATGTCATGATGAAAATGACGGGGTCAGTTTGACTGTCCCTGAAGAAGACTTGGTAGCTCTAGCCCTTTTGGGCCTTCCCAAAAGTTGGCATAGCTATCAATATTTCGTAAATGGTAGAGAAAAAATACCGAGTTGGGAGTGATTATGGTCTAATCTACTGTAGGAATAAATAAGGCGGAACACCAGAGACAAGACCTAATCCAAGGGCGAGGATGAGGATAAATGTGCCTTGGCTAGGAAGGCAAAGAAAGGGAAAGGGAATAAATCCCAATCCAAAGCAGATTCCAGTCAATGGGGTGAGAAGAAAGACTTGTCCAAAATCAAGTGCTTTCACTATCATGAATTCAAGCAATATGCAATGAAGTCTCCACACAAGAAAGTAAGCAAGAAGAATGCAATGGGAGTAGCAGGTGAAGCCTTGGCTTCATAGTTCAAACTTGATTTTACCCTTATTGCATGAATGGAAAGCACAGTGATGGGTAGTGTGGGGTATCTCGACAATGGTGCCTCATTCCACATGATGGGAATCAAAGAAATTTTCAATGACTTATAGGAGAATGATCTCCAAATGCACATAGAGATGGGATATAATGGAAGGTATAGTGTGATCGATATTGGTGCAGTTACTTTTCAGAGGGAGTCTGGCGCCCCTCTCAGGATCAGGGATGTTATGTTTGTACCAGGTCTGAAGAAGAATCTAGTTTCCATATAAATAATGGAAGATCGTGGATACGATGTGATATTCAGTAAAGGGAAGGATTTTTTGAGACATATCACCATGGGACAAGGGAATCAGATCGGGGTTTGAGTGAAGAACCTCTACAAATTAGATATGGAAGATTGTGCAACATTAAGCACAAAAGCAGGGAAGGTGCAAAGCCGAGATGTCGACGAATTATGTCATAGAAGACTTAGCCATTTGCATCACAATGCTTTGAAGATCATACAACATATTTCTACAGTCCTCCCCAAATAAGCACTAGAGAAATGAGATACATGCAAGGGGTGTATGTTGCTAAAGTATAGAAAATCCACCTTCAATGATCGGGACAGTAAGGCGCATGCATTCCTTGAAAGGATCCACTCTGATGTTTGTGGACCTTTCTTGAAAGCCTCCACTTCCAAGCGCAGATATTATGTTATATTTGTAGATGATTCCTTGCAAAAGTGTTGGATTTACTTCATGCAAAAGAACTACTAGACATTTTCAAATTTTTTTGAGTTGAAAGAACTTGTTGAGAAATAAACTGGTAGGAAAGTGAAGGCTCTCAGGAGTGATAACGCTGGTGAGTATGTGTCAAATGAGTTTAAAAAATTATGTACAAAGGAAGGCATTCGACGGGAGTTAACAACACCCCATAACCCACAACATAATGGGGTGGCTAAGAGGAAGAACAGAAGTATTGTGGGAGTAGTGTGAGCGATGTTACATGACCAAAGCCTACCTCTACACTTTTGGGTTGAAGCATGCAACATAGTGGTCTACTTGCAGAACAGGAGTCCTCACAGGATTCTTGTCATGAGTACACTAGATGAATATTTTTCAAGAAAGAAACCAGATGTGTTACCCTTCAATATATTTGGATCATAAGTTTTTAGTCATGTTTCCAAGGAAGAAAGGAAAAAGCTAGAGCGAACAGCAGAGTTGGGAATATTTGTGGGGTACACAGACACACCTCACAACTATCAGGTGTACTTTCCATCTCTCAGAATGACAGTGGTCAGGAGGGATGTAAAATTTGATGAGTAGAAGGTAATGAGGTGTTCTCTTGAGAGGAAGCTTCAGTTGCAGCCTAATCATGAGATTTTGGCTCCAAAGGAAGAACCTCGAGAACTTGTGGAGAAGCCATAAGTGGAGGAGTAGATAGTGGAGACATCCACTCAAGAAGAGACATCCAAAGAAGGAAGGAAGCGAACCAGGGAAGCTAACAAACTATCACAAGATGCTAGACAGAATGTGGGAGCACACACATCACAGTGTAGGTAGGCCAGGTCACTAAATCAATACACTGGCTACATGGCTCTGATGAGTGAGATGGTAGAGATAGAGCCATCCTCATTCGAAGAAGTTGTAGATAAACTAGTATGGGTTGATGCTATGGTAGAGGAATATGATTCCATTGTCAGAAATAGTGTTTGGGAAGTGGTCCCAAGACCAAAAGACAAATCAGTGGTTGGTTCAAGATGGCTTTATAAGGTAAAGCATGCAACAAATGGTAGCAAAGAGAAACACAAGGCCAGATTTGTGGCCAAAGGGTTCTCTCGGGTGGAGGGAATTGACTATGAGGAGACCTTTTCTCCAATATCAAGGAACTCATCCATCAGGTCAATTATAGCACTATCAGTGCATATGGGGTGGAAGATCCACCAGATGGATGTGAAGACAACATTTCTCAATGGATTTATTAAGGAGGAGGTGTATATTGAGCAGCCATAGGGGTTTGATACCTTTGACAAAGAGTCGCATGTGTGTAAACTCAAGCGAGTGTTGTATGGACTTAAGAAAGCACCTCGTGCTTGGTATATCAGGATCGATTGTTATCTCATCGGTTTGGGATTCACCAAAAGTAAAGTAGATGCAAACCTTTATCACATTGTGGTAAAAGATAAATTATTGATTATTGCATTATATGTTGATGACTTGATCCTTACCGATGATGAGAAGTTGATCATATCTTGAAAGGAAGACCTTGCAAGAGAGTTCAAGATGAAGGACATGGGCTTCATGCACTACTTCCTTAGATTGAAAGTATGGAAAGGAGATGGGGAATTGTTTGTCTCTCATAGAAAGTATCCCAACGAGATACTTCAAATGTTACGCATGGACAGGTGAAAAACCATGGAGACTCCTCTAGCAAGAAACTGGAGGAAAGAGGATGTTACCTGATTTGAAGTAGTGGAGGCTACCATTTACAGGCAACTTGTGGGTTCACTCATGTATTTGGTGAACACATGACTGAACATGTGTTATGTAGTTAACTAGCTTATTAAAGAAATGGTTAAGGCAACCAAAATATATTGGATGGTGTCAATGCATGTGTTGAGATACCTCAGAGGCACTACTAAATTTGGTCTTTGGTATAAACTGACAGATGGAGTGAATTTGCAAGGCTACACATGTGCAAATTGGGTGGGGGGAGTCCATCAGATTGGAAGAGCACTTCAGGAGGAATTTTCAGTGTTGGGTCTGCAGCAGTTTCTTGGTAGAGTAGTAAGCATAGATCTGTGGCACTCATCTTAGAAGAAGCAGAGTACATGGTTGCAATTCAAGAAACGTGTGAGGCTATCTGGATGAGAAAGATTATTGTTGGCTTATTTGGTTAAAATATGGATCCTACAATGATTTACTATGACAATCAGAGTTGTATCAAACTCTATGAGAATCCAGTATTTCATCATTGATCCAAGCATATCGACATTCGGTATCACCATCTACAAGATTATGTGTAGAGTCGGATTATGTTGTTGCAGTACATCCGACAAAGGAACAAGATGCAGATATTTTGAGAAATGCCTTTTCAAGAGGAAAATTAAAGTTCCATAGAAGCATGATAAGGGTATCTGATAATCCCTTTCTTTTTTACAGGAAGTGTTGAAAATGAGCAAGAAAATCTTGTTTTGACTTTTCCTTGGTCAATCTAGATTAAAATTTGAATTTCCATTTCGATGGAATACTTGGAGGTAGTTAACTGAGGTGACATGGATCTTGTCACTCAATTAAATCAGTAAATTCAGGTTGGATACACTTGATTTCAGCTCTACATGATTGATTGCTAATTTGTAGCAATCTACTTTAGTTAGTTTGGTTTATTATCAGTTTAACTAGTTCTAATTGTCATAAGAACTAGTGGAGGTCAAGTTGTGGATGTGTAACTTCAACCACACTCAGTGATCAACCAGATAACTAATCAATCAGCTAAAAATAATTGTTTCTTGCAGAGAAATCGAGTTGCCTAGTTGAGATGGAGATTCAAAGGCAGTGTACTATCAGTTGTAGCATATTTCCATGTGTACACGCGGTGCATGAAGTCAAAGATTGACCTAAGGCTATTGCACAATTCCTTGGTTGAAATTCCTAAAAAATAGGGGAAATTTCCCAAGGGAACAGCACAAGGAAATAGGACCTTGGGAATGCTTGAAATTGGCTAAGTGTTGGGCCAAGTTTAGTCAGTCAGGAAGAGGGATATACAATACTATTGCAGGGTGTGCTCAGGCTTGAGAAAGAATTGTATTTCTTCTCTATTCTCTAATTAATGCAATACATATAGTAAGGGGTTTTGAGAGGTTTCTTTCCCCTGGCTAAATATATGTTTATGTGTGATGTTTCCTTTTGCATGTCAATGATTCTTGTTTTATATGGTGAATTAACTTCCGCATATCAGTAGAGTAGCTTCAAGTCTTGTGATTTAGCAAAACTCATGAGCAGTATTGAATCTACAAATTAATTTCTATAGAGCATTCATCAAATGGACATAAAGGCTGTTGAAAAATGTAACTAGGTTCATTCTTCATAATTTTCTTTGTACTTGTATAAATATATATTTCATGTCAAAGAAAAAATAAGAAAAATATTTTTTTATTATTATAATTATTTTTATTAGTCACAACATGTTCTTCATGCTTGTAGGGTCATTTGAGTCAAAATATTATTTATTGTGAGTCATTACGTCAAAGTCCCATTTGGAATTTTTGTAAGAAAAGAAAAGAAAAATTATTTTTTAAGTCATTGTCCTCACAAGACCAAGTCGGCCCTCCAAATGGACAAGTTGGCGAATGATGAGCCTCATCATTAGGTAATTATATGGGCCTTAATTCACCTCCTAGCTTAGTAAAAATAACTTTTCTCATAACTTATTACATTTTTTTGGTTATATCTTGTTTATGAGGTGAGTTATAGTTGGATATTATGCTTTGTGGTCTAATATGCACTGAATGCAGGATTAAAGGAGAAAATCAAGGAATTTTGGAAAATACTAAGGTCAAAAATCGAATGGGACAAGGGAGAGGGATTGTAGGAGGTAATTCATCCTCATTTACTACTCCTCCATTCAAATATTCCTCCATTCATCACGTCAGTTTGGAGTGCAAATAGTGAAATCATGAGGACTAGAAGGCAACCGAGCAAGTGAGAGACAAAGCACCAGTTTATCTTGAGTTTGGGGAGATGAGCCTCCCTAATTTTAAGGAAGCCATTGGGTAATTCAGATGTATAAGTAGAGAGGCCTAGGACCTCAGTGGGATTCGAATTTTTTATTATAAAACTTTAATCTATTTTCGAGTTGCAAAACTAGTGACAATTCTATTGATGTAATTTGTTGTTTTGGTAATAAGAATGAGTTTTGTTTTGAGCCAGCACTAAGTTAACTCAGAGGGCTGAAGCTCTTGGGTTAGGGCCCAACCCTAGCAGCCAAGGCTCCTCTTTATTGTACATGTATGTTTAGTGTATATTCATAGCTTCATTGTTAATTTTTTTTTAGATGCATTTCCATTACAAGTAGTGTAGATTAGATTGGTTGTTTGATAGTTTGATTCCATTTGTGCCTTATTTCAAGTAGCAGGTTGGCAAGGAGAAAAAGGATCACCATAAGGTTATTAGCAGGTGTCTTGGCCTCACTTCCTCCCTTTGGGGCCATGACTTGAGGAACGAACCCTTAAGCAACCCCAAAAACACAGATTTCTAGTTGTTTTATGAGCTTTGGAGTTTGTTGCCTTAATTTAGTATTTGGTTAATTTTGCAAGGTAGATTTCATTGCCATATTTTTCA
The DNA here is from genome assembly GCA_031772625.1 of Pinus tabuliformis. Classification (NCBI taxonomy): domain Eukaryota; kingdom Viridiplantae; phylum Streptophyta; class Pinopsida; order Pinales; family Pinaceae; genus Pinus; species Pinus tabuliformis. The sequence continues at coordinate 341,980,367 of CM062807.1, read as the reverse complement.
TTTCCATTTCTGCAGTAGATCTCACTCATGCTTTCATTCCTTTCAGCAATTTTCTTCATGCATAGTATAGGCGGGTGATTCATTAATTCTGTTTTTCTAGTTTATGAAAATGTATCTTGTTGCATAGCTTTTTGGAAGACACACATGTTTTATATAGAGAAGGTGCTTCAGGATGAGACTAAGACTTCATAGCCAGCATCCACCTTCCACTTCATCCACCTTATCCATCCCTTGTTTTCACCATCACCTTCACTAGCTTTCCATTATTTTTCATAGAAATCCTCCCAAGCACATTGAGCGAATCTAGTCATCTATTATCTTAGATGTTGACTCCTGAGTGATCCTAGACCTTCTCTCACTCCATTCCACCCATCACACACTTTTCCTAAGCCTCCCATCACCTCCAACACCTCACATTTATCTCTCATCTGTATCCTATAGGTTTCCTATAATTCCTACAAGATCATCATGTAGGTTTCTAGTACATCCTGTAGGTTTTCCTGAAACAGCCTGTTTTGAACCTGAATTGATGGATAACCTCTAGGAAGTCACCAAAAGCCTCCCAGGGGTCCTCCACACCATCCAACCATCTCATAACCCTTCTAGCCATCCTCAAACATCCTTAATCCGCCTGCCACATCCACAAGAACAATTAGTTTTCATACATGATTTTGCATAAAAATACCAAAAAAGAAAAAACAGATTTAGTGTAGTCCCTTTACTTGCACATTAGTATTGTTTGATGCTTCTTACTTCTACAACTTAGATAGTAGCATTTGTTTCATGTTGATTTAGAATTTCTGCCTAACATAGCTTCTTAAATGGTTAATTAGGGTATGGTGTGATTTAGCATTACATGTTGACCTTCTCCATTAATGCAGTAGAGTAACTCTCTTAGAGTAGATTTACCTTTCTTCCATAAAGGAATCAAGCTTCTTCTGACTGCATAGAAGTCTATCTTCGAACCCCAGTGGTCTCTTTCCAGATGAATAGTGACAACAGGTAGAACCATCACTTTTACTTGTGCATACAACACCGTCACCTCCAAGTTTGTACGAACCCCGAGTTGATAAGTAAACCTGGTAGCCCCAGAGTTGTAGCATCCTTGCTGCAATACTGGCGCTCATCACTTTTTGGTGTCGTTTTCAGGGAGGTGTCTAAGTAAAATGTGATAACTACTTTATTTTCTTCTATTTCTTGTCTTCAATATTCTACCATTAGTTTATTTCTACAAAAGTAATCTAGTTGTTTCCTTTCTTTCATTTTGCATTGTCTTTTTTCCTTTCCATTTTGCAAGTAAGATTTCAATTCAGCAAGTAGCTTTTTCATTCTATCAGTAATTTTCATTCAATCATCAATTTCAATTGTGCAAGTAATTTCCAAGTTTAAAAAAATACAAAACCAAACCAAAAGTATTTCCTTTCATGCCTCGTAGGAATAGGGACAACTTAGGGAAATTTTTGCCAAATACCCCCACTACATCCAACAGCCAACCTTCCCTCTTCTTCGGTGGTTTTGAACTAGAGGAACCCTTAGGTGAGCAACCTAACATATGTAAAGAGCCTACAGGGGAAGAAGAAGAAGAAGAAGAAGAACCCATTTCTACTGAACCAATGGTTGAAAACAGAAATGACAGAGGGAATAGAGAGAGATTTGAGGGTGCCTTCCCCATCAGGGAAATTAATGGAGACACTAACATGAAAAATATGAGCACCTCTACCCTACCTCATTTCCATGGCCTAATGAAAGAGGACCCCAACACTTCCTATTTGAGTTTTTTGTTACATGTCGAACCTATGACCATACAGATGATGAGTAAAAGTTAAAACTATTTCCATCTACCCTCAAGGATGTAGCATTACGTTGGTTCATGGGTTTACCTTGAGATAGCATCACAACTTGGGCTAAGATGCAGGAGGCCTTTAACAACAAATATCGGGACTATTGTCAGTCAAAGGATACTAAAGAAGAAATTTTGAGGATGACCATAGGCAATGATGAATCCCTAGAGGATTACGAAGAAAGATTCCAGCTTAGTTACAAAAGGGTCAAGTGCACACTTGACCCTGAGTCACTAAAGTTGGTTCTGCTTAGGGAGTAAGAGAAGATCTTCTGGATACCTTACATTTTTTAGCAGGAGGAGATATCTACCAATTACCCTACGAGGATATCGAGACTATCTTTAGAAACCATTCTAGGGCAGCCAGGAAAAAGGGTAGGGGTATTCAACCTATGGTCAGTACATCGTCTTCCAACTCATCCATCAAGGGTGAAATTGGAAACATGCTGGAAGATTTCAAAAGTGAGATCTCGAAACCCTTGCCTTGCAAATGGACACCATGAACATTAAGAGAAAGCATGAGGAAGGAGAGAGAGTCTTGCCCAGTTTTTGTCCTAGATGCACCGTGAGACATCCTAGGAATGAATGTCCATTGAACTCTATTGAAATTTTCTTGGTTTGTGAAGAAAACCACTCCACAAACAAGTTCCCTTCTTTTCCTGGACTTAAATTTGTATATCAAGGAGCTGAAGGGATCACTAAGCAGATTTTCTACATTAACCAAAGGAGACCTCATTGGCCTAGACCATACCAGCAGGGCATGCAAGGGTCTTCCCATGAATATTACAACCCCAACCAAACCACAGCCATACCTTCTTGGGGAGCCCCTACTCATCCTTCCTAGTCTACACCCCCTCCTTGGTCCTATGCATCTCAGTATCACTCCCAGCTAGCCAGTTTCAGTCATTTTAACCTTATGCACTACCACAACCTCAGTGGAATGCACCACTCCAGGGGTGGAGGCCCTAATACAACAATGCTCCAGCTCTATTTCCTCCACCACTTGCCCAACCACAACTCCTACACTCTGCTCCACCCAAGCAACCCCATATGCATGCTCAGCCAAATCTGAACCCAAAAAACAAGCAGGTTCAGCAAGTATACAGTGGAGAGACATCATATCCAGCTTATGTTGTGGAAATCTAGGAGATTAACCTGAGATCTGGGAGAGTTCTCCCAGATAACCAACCTCCACCTCCACCTAGGGAGGTTGAGGAAGAAAGAGAGGGAAATAACCTTAAAGTAAATCCACCCTTTCCTGAGAGATTAGCCCAACCACTCCATCCTACCCTAGAAGAGACTGAAATTTTGGGAGAATTGAAAAATCTATGTGTAAAGATCCCACTTCTCCAAGAAATAAAAGATGTTCCTATTTACAATAAGTTGATTAAGGAGAAGTGCTTCAAGCATCCAGGGAGGCGAAAAATGGATGCCCCTACCATTAATGTCATTAAGCAGCTGTCCGACTTAATGTTGGGGCAGGTAATCTGTCCAAAATATTTGGACCCTGGAAGCCCTGTAGTAGGTGTGCACATCAATGGCACCATTGTCCCACACACTTTGATCAATCTTGGGGCTGTCATTAATGTGATGACCAAGGACACCATGCTCAAGCTAAAACTCCAAGGTTCATTGAGGAAGACCACAATAATTCTACAACTTGTAGACCATTCCACAGTAACCCCTGAGGGAATTGTGGAGGATTTGATGGTCTCCATTGACTCTTGGGAGTACCTTGCAGATTTCCTAGTTCTCCAGCCTAAGACTAAGCTTACTGGTTACCCTCTCATCCTTGGGAGGCCATGGTTGGCCATTGATGATGCTTACATTAGCTACAGAGCTGGGAATATGACCATAAAGAATGGGCATATGTCCAAGCATTTAGTCCTATACCCTCCTGCCCAACTTTATGCTTTAGTAGCAACCATGGGAGGAGGACGGCAGGATAGGGATGACTTGATTGAAAAATTACTCCAAAGTCCAACTCCCAATTCATTACCCTTAGAAGAAGCAGTAAAAGAAACCTAGAAAAATCATCCAATTGACTTACGCTTGGCCGATTCCAACCCACTCTGTGTCCAAACCATAGAATTCAGCCCAGAGATAACCTTAAAAATCAATCCATCTCTTTCTACTCTCCAAGAAGAGAAGTTATGCAACATGTTAAAGGAAAATCTAGAAGCCTTCACTTAGAGTTACAAAGAAACGAAAGGAGTACACCACTAAGTGTGTACTCACCACATATACATCACAGAAGGTTGCAAGCTGGTCCAGAAACCAAAAAGGAGGATGAATCAAGCTCTTAAAGATATAGTCAAGGAAGAACTACAAAAACTGCTAGATGCAGGATTCATTTACCCTATCTCTGACAATGAATGGGTCTCTCCTTTGGTGTTAGTTCCCAAGAAAAATGGTAAGTGGATAATTTGTGTCGATTATAGGGAATTGAACAAAGCCACTTTAGGTTTTAACCCCATACAAAAATTACTTGCATACGAATTCTAAAACACATAAAATAAACAATGAGAGAGCATAACACATAAAACACATATACACAGGGATTTTCCCCTGGATCCCAAAACTGGGACTACCAGCTTGATTTTTCATTATGTTCCTTTCAATGTTATAATATATATTTATACATGCGGAAGCATCCAATACCATGGACTAAAAACCATCGCGTCCAAAACCATGGACTGAAAACCCTCGCATCCAAAGACATGTGCGAAAATCATGCACAAGACTGTAAGTGGGTCCACCCAACCTAACATAGGTTCCAAAACCAAAAAGTAGGGTTACCTACACCCCTCAAACCCCTTGTGACTCCCCTTGCTACACAATTGGCACAATGAAGGGGGGGCTCCGCCCCCCTTCTAACCCCCCGGTTAACTATGTGGGCTAGTCATGGAAAGAATATAACACAAACCAACATTCTCCCACTTGTTGTTTTCTTTCCATAGGGGCCACAAGAGAGCTTAGTCATTTATCCAGCCCTGCAATGCCCATTGTTTCTCTACACCAAGTGAACTTCTCAGAGCTCACAGATTTTGTCAATGCATCTGCAGTATTTTTCAAAGTGTACACCTTTACCAGCAACACCTTTTTGTCTTCTATCATATCCCTCACAAAGTGATACTGAACATCAATGTGCTTTGTCTTTGAATGATATGCAGGGTTCTTTGGCAAGAAAATTGGACTTTGGCTGTCACAGTCTATCCTTATAGCTCCCTATACTAACCCCATATTTGAACACAATCTCTGCAACCAAACTACTTCCTTGCTTGCATGAGTGGCTGCCATGTATTCTGCCTTTGTAGTTGATAGTGCCACTACAGATTGTTTCTTACTCATCCAACTGACTACACCTCCAAATAGGTTAAACACATACCCACTTGTAGATCTTCTCTGATCCAGATCTCCAACACAGTCTACATCAACAAAGCCACAAATATCCAACACTCTGTCCAATCCTAGTCTTCCTTGGTAGCACAAACCATAATCACTAGTGCCATGCAAATACCTGAAAACCTGCCTCACTGATGTCCAATGCTCCTTTCCTGGTTTTGACATAAACATGCTCAATACTCCCACTGCATGTGAAATGTCTGGTCTAGTACAGACCATTGCATACATCAGGCTACCGACTGCACTTGCATATGGAACACGGGACATGTCCTCTTCCTCTTCTTGTGTCTTGGGACACTGTTCAGCAGATAAATTCAAACCTACAGGAATAGGAACCTTCACCAGTTTACTATCCTGCATATTAAATCTCTGCAATATTGTCTCGACATACTTCCTCTGGGTTAACCAGAGCTTCCTCTTTTCCCGATCTCTTTTAATTTCCATGCCCAAAATATAGTTTGCAGCACCAAGATCTTTCATGTCGAATTTGGAGGAAAATTGGGTCTTCAAATCCTGGATAATTTCTTTGTCATTTCCAACCAGCAACATATCATCCACATACAAGACCAAATAAATAACATGGTCACCAATTAATTTAAAATATACACAGTGATCTGATTTTCTTCTGGTGAAGCCAAGTCCCCGTATAAATGTATCAAATTTATGATACCACATCCTTGGTGACTGTTTTAACCCATACAGAGACTTCTTTAACTTGCATACCAGTTCTTTCTTACCCTTCACCGCAAAGCCTTCAGGCTGCTTCATGTAGATTTCCTTTTCCAGATCCCCAAGAATAAATTTTGTCTTCACATCCATCTATTCTACCTCAAAATCAAAAGCAACAGCAACAAATAAAAGTAATCTAATAGAAGTTGCCTTGGCAACAAGAGAAAAAATATCACCAAAATCAATTCCCGACACCTGGGAATAACCTTTTGCTACCAATCGAGCTTTGTATTTCTCCACCTTTCCTTTTGCATTTGTCTTCTTCTTGAACACCCATTTTCTACCAATGGATTTCCTTCCAGCCGACAACTACACCAGATCCCAAGCCTCATTTTTGTGCAAAGATTCCATTTCATCAACCATGGCCTCTTTCCAGAGTTTTCCATCCTATGAATCTACTGCTTCCTTCACAGTTCTAGGATCATCATCAGTAATAGATAAAGAAAAATTTGAACAGAAAGCAGATGGACTATACCTTTCTGGTTGCCTTCTTTCTCAAACTGATCTTCTCACACCCGCAGTTTGTGGCTCTTCATCTTCTGATTCCCCCTCTGCTATAGAGTCTGATTCTTCCTCCTTTAGCTCAAACTCTATCTTCTCAGGTTCCTTTGGTTGGAATTCATGTTTAATAACATCTTTCACCTCTCTGAACACCACATCTCAGTTGTACACAACCTTCCTTGTTACTAGGTTCCAAATCTTATAACCCTTTAAACCATCCTTATACTCAATAAAGATGCACTCTTCAGATTTACTATCCAACTTGGTTCATTTCTCCTTTGGAACATGTACATATGCATCACATCTAAATACCCTCAGATGTGAAAGAGAGGGTTTCTTACCAGTACATACCTCTTGTGGAGTTTTATCCTCCAATGCTAATGAAGGTGATTTGTTGACTAGGTAACATGTTGTCTCTACCACCTCTACCCAGAATTCCTGTCCTAACCCGGCACCACTGAGCATGCTTCTTGCCCTTTCCATCAACGTCTTGTTCATTCTTTCTACAAATCCATTTTGTTGAGGTGTATATGGAGTAGTCTTCTGCCATGCTATACCACACTTCTTATAGAATTCTTCAAATTCCTTACTGCAAAACTCTCCACCATTATCTGTCCTCAGCACCTTTATCTTCTTCTCTGTCTGGTTTTCCACTAGAGCCTTGAATTTTTTAAACCTGTCAAAGACTTCAGATTTCTTCTTAAGAAAATATATCCATATATTCCTTGAGAATTCATCTATAAATGATACATAGTACGTAGACTTACCCAGTGATGGAACCATCATAGGTCCAAACACATCACTATGCACAAGCACTAATATATGTTTTGCCCTCTTACCACCAGAGGGGAAACTCACCTGATTCTGCTTCCCATATACACAATTTTCACATAAATAAAAATCCAGAGAGCTATTACTCGTACCTTCTACCATACCTTTACCATGAAGTATTCGAAGGCCCTTCTCTCCAATATGTCCAAGCCCTTGATGCCACAGCATGGTATTCTCTCCAGAGACCACTAGATTTTCTGCTCCACTTTCAGGAACCACAGAACTATTGCACCCATCAACAACCGTGCTACCTTGCAGCTTGTACAGATTTCCAATTCGAACTCCTCGCATCAATACCAGTGCTCCGCAAACCATCTTGTAGGTATCCTCCTCGGAACACTGTTTTTACACCTACATCATCCAGCTTACTTGCAGAAATTAGATTTCTGGCCAATGCAGGAATATGCAGAACACCCGGAAGTGTTCTAACCCTTCCACCTTGCAACTTCAACTTTACTTTTCCGTGACCAAAAATTATAGCCTTCCTATCATCCCCTAAGAAGACATCACCACCATCATATTTCTCATACTCGCAGAACCACTCCCTATGGGGAATGAAGTGAAAGGATGCACCTGAGTCAATTAACCATGCCTCATGATCTACATGTGTACTTGAAGAAGCCAAGTACACATCCCCACCTTCATCTAAGGTGGTTTTCACCTCTGCAGAAGGAGAATCATCAGATCCCTTTCCTTTATCAGGAGCTTTATATTTACAGTCCCTTTTGTAGTGCCCTTCCTTTCTGCATTTCTAGCACACCGCCTTTACAGGTTTTCTTGGAGATTTATATCTCCCTCTAGATTTAGATCTCCCATTTGATGAATTATTTTTGTTTTTGTTATGGGACTGCCCTCATACAGACAAGGCATCACCATTCTGGCTCTCCATATTTTTCCGTCTCATCTCCTTCGTCAGCAAGGATGAGACTATTTCATCAAACTGCAAGGCAGTTGCATTGCTACCTATTGCAATAACCAGACTATCCCACGAATCTGGTAGAGAACACAACAAACTGATGCACTTATCTTCATCTGAAATTTTAATATCAACAGATGCTAACTGACTTACCACGGTATTAAATGCGTTCAAATGCTCTGTCACTGAGTCTCCATCTTTCATCCTCAGGTTATACAACTTTTTCCACAGGAACAGTTTATTCACTAGAGACTTAGATTGGTACAAAGTCCCTAACTTGTCCCACAAATCCTTTGACGTAGCTTCCCATAATACATTCAGCAATACTGAATCTGAGACACACAATCGTATTGTGCTCTTTGCCTTCTAATCCAACTTCTTCCATTCTTCATCGGACACTCCCGTTGGTTTAGTACCCGGATCTACCATGATCCACTGATCTTTATCCACCAACAAACCCTCCATCTTGAGTTTCCACAACTCAAAACTGTGACCATTAAATTTATTGATCTCTATCTTTCCACTGCTCGCCATCTTCTTTCACCACCAGAATCGATCTCGCAGATCTCCCACTGAACAGGGTATACCACAGGCCCAAGTGAAACCCCTCAGTAATAAAGGCGTCCCCTTGAAGCCAAAACAGCTCTGGTACCAAATGTAGATTTTAACCTCGTACAGAAATTAACTGCATGTGAATTCTAAAACACATAAAATAAACAATGCGAGAGCATAACACATAAAACACATATACACAGAGATTTTCCCCTGGATCCCAAAGCTAGGATTACCAGCTTGATTTTTCATTATGTTCCTTTCAATGTTATAATACATATTTATACATGTTGAAGCATCCAATACCATGGACTAAAAACCATCGCATCCAAAACCATGGACCAAAAACCATCGCATCCAAAACCATGGACCGAAAACCCTCACGTCCAAAAACATGTGCGAAAATCATGCACAAAACCATAGGCGGGTCCGCCCAACCTAACATAGGTTCCAAAACCAAAATTTTCCCCAGACCCCATAAAGTGGGGTTACCTGCACCCCTCAAACCCCCTGTGACTCCCCTCGCTACGCAATCGGTGCAACAAAGGGGGGGGCTCTGCCCCCCATCTAACCCCCCGGTTAACTACGTGGGTTAGTCGTGGAAAGAATATAACACAACCCAACAACCACAAAGAAGGATCATTTTCCTCTACCCTTCATTGACCAAGTGCTAGATGGCCTAGCAGGGAAAAGGTTTTTCTCTTTCCTAGATGGGTTCAGTGGGTACAACCAAATCCAGATCTGCCCAGAAGACTAGGATAAGACAACATTCACTTGTCCTTGGGGTACTTTTTCCTATATGGTCCTTCCTTTTGGCCTATGCAATGCTCCCGCCACTTTCCAGAGATCAGCCTTGAGTATTTTCGCCAAATTAGTCCATGACGCGATGGAGATTTATATGGATGATTTTACACCTTCTGGCTGTGATTTTCAAGAAGCCATGTCTAACCTAGGCAAAGTACTACACAAATGCATTGAAATGAACCTGTCTCTCAGTCCTGAAAAATGTGAATTCATAATGACTGCAAGGACCATGCTAGGTCATTCAATATCTCAGCAAGGACTGCAGGTGGACCTGTTATCACTCCAGGAAACTATCCTAGGTTGCAAATCGGAGATGCCTGGTAACATATAATATTCAATATTGTTCTCTAAACTATTGTAATGGATGATGGTTTGGATCAAGCCAAATAACCATTTCAACTCTGTTTTTACTCAAGACATGCATGAACACCCCCAGCTTTACAAGGCTTTAGACCACTAATGCTCAATAGTTTGTAGATTCAATGAATAGATGGAGAATACCGATTGTACCAGTAGATGCATATATAAACACATATGAATGGCCAGCTACAGGACGTAAAAGAAGATTGAAAATCTAATTTATCAATGCAGAGATAAGATGACAGTTATCTGGCATTAGACACATAAGAAACATGAACAACCTGTTCAAGTGCAAGCTTAGAACAAAAGAGAAAATGGACATTGAAAATATAACAGCAAAAGAAGTTTGTATTTGCTAGAATGAAGATGAGAAGATTGAAGGAACAGAGTATCAACAATCTCTAGGAGTTGAACCCTTGTTACATTTTTCACTCAGCCATTTATAGGCCTTTTACAATGCTCCTCGGCTCTCAAAGGCTAGGAGTGTCTTAATCTATCCTCCCTGTCTTTTCAACAACCTGATGCCCTGACTAGGCAAGCATGGGCTTAGAGGATCCTTCTTTTGATAGAAGAGTAACCAAATTAGAGTAGTTTTTTGCGCTATCTGGGAGTTCACTCGTGCAAGCGATGCTCCATGATCGTTCTGTTTGTTTGGATGAGCTGCATTGTTTGCTCCATGGTCACTTCTGTTGTTTTTGGGCTGACCTGCGTTGTCAATGCCCATGCTATTTCCATTTCGAGCAGCTAACAATGAAGCATTTGATACCCATCGTGCTGTGATGCTCCATGATCACTTCTCCGCCTCTGTCTCCCGACAATTATTCCTTGGCCTCTGTTTTGTGATAGAATGGGTCTTCGGGCCTCTGTTTTCCCTTTAAATGTTTATAAATACTGTTTTCCTATTTTTACACAGAAAACGTTGCACACAGCAAAATCCCGCCCATCTCAATTTGTTTCGGACTTCAAACGTCCCCAGATATGGCCTATTCATCTATTGGGTCCGCCCTTAGGGTCGCTATTGCATGTCGTAGATGGCTTGTCCCAATCTTCCCTTTGTATTTTTTGAATGTGTTGAAAAACACTAAAAACCATGAAAAAATCGGCCTTGGTGGACCTGAAATATTATATATTTCATTCCCTTCGGGTCTGGGCTTTATCGCATCGGCGCTACCCAAGGCTCCCTTTGTATTTCGTTAAAATACACAATACATTGAAAATTCATTAAAAATGGCCATCCTGCGGACCTAAAATATTATGCAATATTATGTATATAACCGTCGGGTCCAGTTAATCGCATCGCACATATGAATGTGTAAAGGCCCCGCCCTTTGCAATGTTCCGACGTGATATTGCGATGTGACTTGTCGCAATTACATATCGCCCAAGATAGATGTCTTTCATATAACACGACATATGTCCCTATCAATTGTGATCCTGCGATGCGATGTGGGTCATCGATCTGCGTGTTCTTGATCAATGATCCACATTACATCGCTGATCGCCATCGCTCTGCATGCTTACTCCACCGATTGCAACCCGCCTATCCAATCATCAGAGATCGCTGATCAAGGGTGTCTTGCACCCATCCTTAAGTCGTCCTCTCTGTTGCACCGATTGCGATTTGTCGCTTAGATCTGGGTCATTGATCGGCCAGATCTAACGACTGTTGTGCATTGCACTGTCTACGCCTGTGATAATGGTTTTTCACTGTTTTTCTCCGGTTTTTGCCTCACGATAGTGCTTTTTTGCCCTTCCAAACGCTCTTGGCATGCGACTGTTGGGATTTTTAAATGATCCTTAGGTAAACTTTGAAGACTTCGGGAGTGTTAAAAAGCATATTTGGATCCATTTTTGGGCCATTTTCCAACAAGGCTAACACTAGCTCCTTCTGGGGATGAAAGCCTCCCTATGAGGTTTCAAGAACTATAGAACAATGCCTTTCCTGTAAAACCAAAATAAAATCTTCCTTCTAGTGTTCCATTGGGCATGGAGTCTATTTTGCAACAAAATGAAAACTAAAAAAACATATTTACAATATCAAGGCTTTAAAGCCTTAAATGAAATAAAGTTTGAAAAACAGGCCACTGACTAGGCTACCAAAAACATCTCCTCCTTCTAGATTGTGCAGAATGAAAATGTTGCTCATATGAACTTGAGTGATGAAAAACGGACCTGTCCAAAAGGCATCATGGTTGCCCTTCTTTTCCTTCAATGCATCCCATTTAAGAACACAGTCACCAAACTAAAAATTGTCCCTTTTTAACTTTCTGTCAAAGGTTTCTTTTTCTTGGTCAATGTGCATATTATAAAATTCATCAAATACTTGTAAAATCCTATTAATTTCATCATCAGCTTCAAAAAATTTCCAATTTTTGACATTGTCAGGCAGAGATGGTCTATATTTCACCTCATCTCTGTATGCTTTCAGCCTTGGATGCTTTGCTTGGAAAGTTTTGTTGACCTGAAAAGTTAATATGAAATATGAATGAATGCATTCCTGTGTGGGGGACATAAGGATTACACCTGCCCCTGCAGCTTCTTTAGAGAAAGCTCCAGCAAAGAACATATCCCAAATCTGTGGGCCTTCTTCCTCTGTGATCTAGAAAACTGGTTTTTTAAGCTGCATGGAAGCCAACTGAGATTCTTCAATTTGAAGAAAACAAGCTCCAAAATCAGTGTCAATAGCATAGATGGGATGATTAATGGGATTCCTTTCATTGCTAATAATATAAGCCAACTGAGCCTCTCTGTACAATCTCCTATTTTCACCTCTAAAAACTGGGACAGTAGCATAGGACAGATCATTTTGCAATGTTCCACCTAATATCCTAATCCATCCTCCGGAAAGCAACATGCCAAACTTGGGGGGTACATCTACTACCACAATATCCATCATCATGCTCTTCATGGGCAGCTGAGGCAAAGTTATGGCTAGGTCCTTGATTAATCCCAGACATTTCACTTTTCTAGAGTCAAAATAAAATAGGTCATGATAAGGCTTGGTAATGTCAGGACCTAATTTATCCATGACAGCCTTGGGCATTAGGTTATGGCTGGCTCCAGTGTCTAGAAGGTAGTTGTGAAGGATTTTATCATGAATAGTCAGAGAGACATAGAATGATGGGGAGTTGTCCTCACAATTTTCAATCATTGGGCTGAGAATAATAGCTGGTTGGTCATCTTGCAGATTTACATAGTCAGTGGAAGCTTTGATGGCTTTAGGCTCAAGGGCCTCAAGGATGTATCTTTTGAAGGACTCATTCTTCACTAGTTCAATCAGAGGCACAGGTATTCTTAGCTTCTGAATTTCTGATTGAAAACTGAAGGGAGAAGGAGACTTGTCAAGGCCTATTACATCTTGAGCTGGAGCTTTGTGAATGATGGGATCAACTGTTGGTTGCTTCTGCTTATTAGCTTGCTGTACTATAGGGACAGCACCTCTTTGAATAGGATTTTCCTTGGCATTATTCATCTTCAACCTCAGATTATATCATTGTTGATCTTCAATTTGTAGAACAATTTCACCGTCCCACTCTTGGTTGATCTGGTCATTGAATAATTAATTTTCATAGGCAGCTAAGGTCAAAAAAGGGGCACAGCCTTTGTCTTCCATATAATGGATCTCATCATCTTCATCAAACTGCTCCTCTTCCATGACTTCATTTTGAAAAGGGGTCTTCACCCTTTGGTCTTCATGAGCATCTTTTCTTCTTTGCAAAATTTGGAACTGCTCATTAGCTCTTGTATATGGATTTGGATTTTTGGAACAAAGGTATTAGGAACCCTTCCTTTCCCGGGGTGTTGCTCAACTTTTAATTTGGAGATATCAGAGGTTAATGACTCTATCATCTTGGTCATTTTATCTATCTTGGGATCTGAAGATGATGAAGACTCGCCCCTCTATCTTCTTCTATCAACATTTCCCTTGAGCTTCTCTGCAGCCATGATGTTTGATTCCACTTCCAAGGTTGCATCCTGCATGTCAGTTAAAGTAGCACATCACCTCTCCCTCAACAGTGGGCAAAAGTCAGAATCAAAAGCATTGGCATAGGTGAGTTTAGCAGAGGTAGTAGTGGGTTTTACTTCAGCTGGTATCTTGCTATACATATAGTTAAACCTCTTATTAAAATTAGACAGCAACTCACCATTTTCCCTCTTTAAGTTCCCAAACTCAATGTGGTAGTAGAGGAGATCCTTCTTGTCACCCCAATGCTTTAGGAATGCATCATCTAAAGCCTCAATAGCTGATATAGATCTTGGGGTTAGTTCTCTAAACCATTTTCTAGCCTCTCCATCTAGGCTTTGGACAAAGACTCTCATCCACACATCATTTTCACTAATGTCCAGGTTATCAGCATAGATATAGAATGACTCAAGATGTTCTTCAGCTATAACACCTTCAGTCCCAGTGAACTTAGGCCTGTATTTTTGATATTCTCCAATAGGCATGGCATTCAAAGGAGTGGGCAGTATTAGAAGTCCATACCTAGAATCTATGATTCTTTCCATTTTGGTGGGTGCTTGTGGTCCTGCCATAGTTGTGGTGGCTATAAGAGTACTAGCAGTTTGAATGATAGAGGGCTGAGGAGGGACTGACAAGACTAAAGGAGTATGATGGATAGGAAGTGAGGTTTCCTTTGGGCTTACAACAAAAGGAGAACCTAAAGAATAAGGAGCTTTATGAATCTCTAAGAGCTTTTCTTCACTGCTAGTATTAGATGCTATACTCTCAACATGTATTTGTTCTATTGCAAGATTTTCTTGAAGAGATATAGAGTATTATTTAGCTTTACCTGAACCTGATGCTCCTTTCTGCAATACCTTTCTTTCTTTGATGATTTTTTTAGGATCAGGTACTGGGTCAGCTTGTGGCTTCTGAGGATTTCTCTGAGTATGCATCACAAACTGAGCCAGAACTATGAAGTGGAGTCGCCAAGAGGTTCGTCCTTCAGTAGATTCAGAAAATAGATGATTACAACCAAAAAAGTTCCCAGACTCTGTCTATCATCAAAGTTGGATCTGTGTCGTTTCCCAGGGAAGCTGAGCTTCAATTTCCTCTCCCCGACAATGGCGCCAATTATGTTATCACTCCAGGAAACTCTCCTAGGTTGCAGATCGGAGATGCCTGGTAACATATAATCTTCAATATTGTTCTCTCAACTATTGGAATGGATGATGGTTTGGATCAAGCCAGATAACCATTTCAACTCTGTTTTTACTCAAGACATGCATGAACACCCTCAGCCTTACAAGGCTTTAAACCACTAATGCTCAATAGTTTGTAGATTCAATGAATAGATGGAGAATACCAACTATACCAGCAAATGCATATATAAACACATATGAATGTCTAGCTACAGGGAGTAAAAGAAGCTTGCAAATCTAATTTATCAACACAGAGATAAGATGATAGTTATCTGGCATTAGACACAGAAGAAACATGAACAACCTGTTCAAGTGCAAGCTTAGAACAAAAGAGAAAATGGACATTGAACATATAACAACAAAAGAAGCTTGTATTTTCTAGAGTGAAGATGAGAAGCTTGAAGGAACGGAGTATCAACAATCTACAGAAGTTGAACCCTTGTTAAATTTAACTCTCAGCCATTTATAGGCATTTTACAATGCTCTTGAGCTCTCAAAGGCTAGGAGTGTCTTAATCTATCCTCCCCGTCTTTTCAACAACCTGATGCCCTAACTAGGCAAGCATGGGCTCAGAGATTCCTTCTTCTGAGAAAATAGTAACAGCATTTGAGTAATTTGTTGCGCTGTCTGGGAGTTCGCTTATGCAAGTGATGCTCCATGACCATTCTGTTTGTTTGGATGAACTACGTTGTCTGCTCCATTGTCACTTCTGTCATTTTTGGGCTGAGTTGCGCTGTCGATGCCCATGATGTTTCTGTTTCGGGCGACCGACAATGAAGCATTCGATACCCATCGTGATGTGATGCTCCATGACCGCTTCTCGACCTTTGTCTCCCAGCAATTGTTTCTCGGCCTCTGTTTTGTGATAGAATGGGTCTTTGGGCCTCTGTTTTCCCTTTAAATGTTTATAAATATTGTTTTCCTATTTTTACATAGAAAACACTGCACACAGCAAAATCCCGCCCATCTCAGTTTGTTTCAGACTTCAAAAGTCCCAGATATGGCCTATTCATCTATTGGGTCCGCCCTTAGTGTCACTATCGCATGTCACAAACGGCCTGTCCCAATCTTCCCTTTGTATTTTTGGAATGTGTTGAAAAACACTAAAAACCATGAAAAAATCGGCCTTGGCGGACCTGAAATATTATATATTTCATTCCCGAACCCCTTCGAGTCAGGGCTTTATCGCATCATCACTGCCCAAGGCTCCCTCTGTATTTGGTTAAAATATGCAATACATTGAAAATGCATTAAAAATGGCCATCCTGTAGACCTGAAATATTATGCAATATTATGTATATAATTGTCGGGTCTGGTTAATCGCATCACACATATGAATGTGTAAATGCCCCGCCCCTTCGCAATGTTCTGACGTGATATTACGATGCAACTTGTCGCAATTGCATATTGCCCAAGCCAGACGTCTTTCATATAACACGGCATATGTCCCTACCGATTGCGATCTTGCGACGTGATGTGGGTTGTCAATCTGCTCGCGCTTGATCGACGATCCACATTGCATCGCTGATCGCCATCGCTCTGCACGCTTACTCCGCAAGCTTGCCTCTGCCGATTTCTAGCCGCCGATCCGATCATCGGAGATCGCTGATCGGGGGTGTCTTGCACCCATCCTTAAGTCGTCCTCTCTGTTGCGTCGATTGCGATTTTTCGCTTAGATCTGGGCCATTGATCGGCCAGATCTAAGGGCTGCTATGCATTGCACTGTCTACACCTGCGATAATGGTTTTTCACTGTTTTTTTCTGCTTTTTGCCTCCCGATAGTGTTTTTCCGCCCTTCCAAGGGCTCTTGGCATGCGACTTTTGGGATTTTTAAATGATCCTTAGGTAAACTTTGAAGACTTCGGGAGTGTTAAAAAGCATATTTGGATCCATTTTTGGGCTATTTTCCAACAAGGCTAATAGGACCCAAACAAAATAGCTATCATCCAAAGGGTCCCACCTCCTCAAAAGTAGAGAGATGTCAGAAGTTTCCTAGGGTTAGCTAGATACTATTGAAGGTTCGTAAAGGACTTCAACAAGTTGGCCTCTCCTTTATTTGGTTTGTTGGCCAAAGACTCTGAGTTTATATGGTCAAAAAGCTATCAAGAGGCCTTAGACATCCTAAAGGATAAGTTAACTACCACACCAATTCTTCGAGGCCCAAATTGGGCCCTTCCCTTTCATATTCATGTTGATGCCTCACACAAAGCCATAGGAGCAGCCCTAGGTCAGATAGATGAAAAACTACCTTATGCTATCTATTTTATCAGTAAGAATTTATCAAAGGCTGAACTAAATTATACAGTGACTGAAAAGGAACTCCTGGTTGTTTTGCATTCATTAAACAATATTAGGCATTATATTACGGGCTATCAAATATTTGTGCATATTGACCATGCTACAATCAAATATTTAATGAACAAACCAAATGTGAATGCTCGAATTATAAGATGGTTACTTTTATTACAGCAACTTGATCTAACCATTGTTGATAAGCCTGGTAAGGAAAATGTTGTTGTAGACATTTTGTCTAGAGTAAATTTGCCTACAGGTGAAGAAGGAATGGTGGATGACCAGTTACCGGATGTGCACTTATTTGCTATTTCAGTTCTCTCTCTGTGGTTTGTTGATATAGCAAACTATTTGGTATCAGCATAGCTCCCACCAAACTTTTCCTCCAAAGAAAAGAGCAAGATATTCAAGAAAAGCGCCCCCTTCACTTGGATTGGGGGCAATATTTTCAAACTTGGCCCAGATCAATTCTTAAGAAGGTGTGTCAGGGAGGAGGAAGTCTTTAACATCCTTCTGACCTATCATGATGGGCCTTGTGGAGGTCACTTTGCAGTAAAGAGGACAGCATTCAAAATGTTACAAGTAGGCTATTATTGGCCCACTCTTCATCAAGATGTGAAAAAATACACTAGTTAGTGTGATCAGTGCCAGAGGATGGGAAGGCCTACTCCAAGAGATGAAATGCCTCTGCAGCCTCAAGTGAATTTCGAGCCATTTGACAAGTGGGGCATGGACTTCATTGGGCCTGTTGACCCTCCTTCAAAGCAAAAATAGTACATTATTGTGTGCACTGATTATTTGACTAAGTGGGCTGAAACCAAGATAATTAAGGCAACAACAAAAGAGAAGGTGGTTGAGTTCCCAAGGTAGAATGTATTCTGCAAATTTGGGTACCCTAGAGAGTTGGTCACAGACCAAGGCAACCAGTTTACCTCCAACATGATTGAAGACTTGCTCAGCCATCACAAGATCAATCATAGAACCTCCACTCCATATCATCCACAAGCTAATGGGCAAGTGGAGGTGACCAACAGAGCACTAGAGGGCATCTTGACCAAAGTAGTAAGTAGCAGCAGGAAGGATTGGGCAGAAATACTAGTTGAGGCCACCTGGGCCTATAATACCACATGGAAGACCACCACTGGATTCACACCCTATGAGCTGGTCTATGGGAAAAAGGCCTTGTTTTCCATTGAATTTGAATATAACACATTAAGGATGACAGCCCAACTAGATCTAGATCTCAACAGTGCACAAAAGGAGAGATTTTTCTAGTTGAATGGTTTGGATGAATTCAGAATGTAGGCCCTCCTACATATAGAGGTAGTTCAACTTCAAAGGAAGATCTGGCATGATAAAAATATCAAGGAGAAGAAATTTCAGGAAGGTAATTGGGTGTTGCTATTTGATTCTAGGTATAAATATTTTTAGGGCAAGTTAAGGACAAGATGGCTTGGACCATATGTCGTGGAAATATGCCATGATAATGGTTCAGTGCAAATCAGAACCATAGATGAAGAATCCATTCCTTTGCTTGTTAACGGACACTGATTGAAAATCTACAAGAGACCTTTATCAAAACAAGAGTTCATTGATGATTGATGAGCGCCAGTATTGCAGCAAGGATGCCACAACTCCTGGGCTACCAGCTTTACTTATCAACCCGGGGTTCGTACAAACTTGGAGGTGACAGTGCTATATGCACAAGTAAAAGTGAAGGTCCTGCCTGTTGTCACTGTTCATCCGGTGAGAGACCCCAGGGGTTCCAAGCCAAACTTATATATAGTCATAATAAGCTTGATTCTTTGATGGAAGAAGAGCAAATCTATTCTAAGAGAGCTACTCTACTACAGTAATGAAGAAAACAACATGTAATGATAAATTACACCATATCCTAATTAACCATTTAAACAGCTATGCTAAGCAAAATTTCTAAATCAACACTAACCTAACGCTGCTATCTAAGCTACAGAAGTAAAGGGCATCAACCATACTAATGTGTAAGCAAGAAAACTAAACTAAATCTATTTTCACTTTTTTTGTTTTTTTTTAGGCAAAATCAAGTATGCAAATTAATTGTTCTTGTGGACGTGACAAGTTGATGGAAGGTGATTGAGGATGGCTAAAACGCTTATGGAGTGGTTGGATGGTGTGGAAGGGTCCTAGGAGGATTTTTGTGACTTCCTAGAGGTTTCCCATCAATTTGGCCTCAAAAAAAGCTGTTTCAGGAAACCTACAGGGTGTACTAGAAACCTACAAGATGATCCTATAAGAATTACAGAAAACCTACAGGATACGTCCGAGAGCTAATTGTGAGGTGTTGGAGTTGTCGGGAAGCTTTGAAAAGGTGTGTGATGAGCGAGATGGGGTGTTAGAAGGTCTAGGAACACTCAAGAGTCAATATCTAAGATCAAAAATGTCTAGATTCACTCAAGGTATCTAGGGAAATTTCAATAAAAAATGACAAAAACTAGTGAGGGTGATGGTGGAA
The DNA here is from genome assembly GCA_031772625.1 of Pinus tabuliformis. Taxonomy (NCBI): domain Eukaryota; kingdom Viridiplantae; phylum Streptophyta; class Pinopsida; order Pinales; family Pinaceae; genus Pinus; species Pinus tabuliformis. The sequence goes on along the minus strand of CM062807.1, from coordinate 341,960,501 downwards.
CAAGAGATGGTTAGGGTGGATGAGGTGGAAGGTGGCTGCTAGTGATGAAGTCTAGGTCTCCTCCTAAACCACCTTCTGTGCTTAAAACATATGTGTTTCCCAAGAACTATGCAACAAGATACATTTTCATAAACTAGAAAAGCTTGAATCAATTGCCTATATTATGCATGAAGAGAGTGCTAAAGGGAATGAAAGCATGAGTGAGATCTTATTGCATAAATGGAGTAATGGAAAAAGATGACAATGAAATGAACCAAATGTTGAATCAAGATAACAAACTCCAAAGCTCATCCAAGAACTAGAAAACTATGTTTTTGGGGTTGCTGAAGGGTCTCTTCCTCAAGTCATGGTCCCAGAGGGAGGAAGTGAGGCCGAGACACCTACTGACAACCTTATGGTGATCCTTTTTCTCCTTGCTAACCTGCTAATTGAAAGAAGGAACAAATGGAAGCAAACTAACATATGACCAATCTAATCTATACTGTTGTAATGGAAATGCAGCTACTTAAGCAAATGAACAATTAAACTATGAATATATGCTAACTTACATGTGCAATAAAGAGGAGCCTTCGCTACTAGGGTTGGGCCCTAACCCAAGAGCTTCAACCCTCTGAGTTAACTCAGTGTTGGCTTAAAACAAAACTCATTCTTATTATCAAAACAATGGATTACATCCAAAACTGTCACAAGTCTTGCAGCTCGAAAATAGAGTAGAGTTTTACAATCAAAAATCTGAATCCTATTGAGGTCCTAGTCCTCTCTACTTATACATCTGAAGTCTCCAATGACTTCCTTAAAATTAGGGAGGCTCGGCTCCCAAACTCGAGATAAACTGGTGCTTTGTCTTTCACTTGCTTGGTTGCCTTCTAGTCCTCCTGATTTGGCTGTTTTCACTCCGAGCTGATGGAGGAATATTCCAATGGAGGGGTAGTAAATGAGGAGGATTTACCTCCTATAATTCCTCTCCCTTGTCCCATTTGATTTATGACCAAGGTCTTTGCCAAAATTCCTTGATTTTATCCTTTAATCTTGCATTAAATGCATATTAGACCACAAAGAAAAATATCCAACTCTAACTCATCTCATAAACAAAATATAATCAAAAGTATGCAATAAGTTATGAGAATAGTTGGTTTGGCTAAGCTAGGAGGTGAATTAAGGCCCATATAATTACCCAATGATGAGGTTCATCATCACCCCTACTGAAAGTGTTGCTCATCCTCTGAGCAACTTAGTCAATGTCCATGTCCGTCATGGCTTTGGTAGCCTCTCTGACATCCCATGCCTCTGTTGTGGTCTCTTATTCTTGTTCATAGAAGCCTGCTTTCTTTTCTATCTCTTCCCACAACCTCTTTTCTTCTTCTTCTTTCCTCCCTTCTAGCATCCCTAGGAGTAGCGGTGGACTGACTTTTAGGCATATCCAATTGACCTTCAACCTTTGCATTGATTGCTTATACATAGGCGTCCTGTTGAGTGCCTCTCTCAACCTTTGAGGGGAGTGATATTCTTTGATCTTCAAGTTGTGTGGCAGTGTTCCATCTTCTTAGGCAGGCATGTATACTATCATCTCCTAGCAGCCTAAACATATCCTCAAAATGTGAAATTTCTTTCTCTTGGGTAGCAAGATATCTATGTGCCAGCTGAGGGTCATTTGCAATCATATTATGGGTGTTGATTAGGGCCATGGGATTTGATTGTTCAGCTCTGATGAAAAGAGGTTCATTTTTCTCTCTGGCCAATATTATTTTCATCTCTATAGCCCTTGAATCTTCATGTTTCATCCATGATGCCAAAGCCATTAATTGTAGATCTCCTAGCTTGGTATTAGGATCCCAAACATTCATGTCTTTGAGGGCCATATTGTGCAAATAAAACTCAGCCATGTTGGCCCTATCCTCTAGTGTACTTTGATCACAAAGATCAATAAACTTCCTGTAGTCCTAAAATGGCATGGTGCCCCTTTGTGCTAGTGTTTTAATCTGAAACTGTAGCCATTGTTATTTGAGGTAAAGAGCATAGGATTTAGCTGGAATCCTACACTAGATAGCCTTCAAGGAGAGGTTGGCCATACATGCTAGTTGGTTCTCCCTTTCCTGCAGTTATCCCCTCAGCCATGAATTTTCCCTCTCAAGTTGATCTCTCATTATTGCTTCTCTGTCCCTTAAGCCACTTAGCTCTTTTCCCATTTCTTTGAGCTTCTCTTCCATGTGCCCAATGTCTTCCACCCCTTTTGACTTGGCGATTTGCATCCATTGGTGGGTTTTGGCCCTTTCCTTCTAAAGTTCGAAAAATAATAGGATGGCAAATTTTTGAGGTATTACCCTGCCTCCTCCAATAAACTGGTAATATGGGTCCAAGTTAGGTTGGGGGCTTGGTTTCTTTGTCTCTGGGTCTTCTTATTTTGTTTCTTGTTTCTCCCCTACCTTGCTTCTGAATTTCTTTGTTTCCTATAGTTTTAGTAGAGTATCCAGTAGGACTGTTTTTTCTTTCTGTAGGTTTTGTTGTGGATCTTGTAGGATTTTATGTGGATCCTATAGGATTGCCTTACCCTTTGAGGAAGTTGATTTAGTATTAGGCCTCCTTATATATGTGATTGGTGACTTAGGGGAAGGAATTTTATCTCTTTGAGTAGGGGAATCTTCAATCTCAATAGGAATTTTTGTTGATATTTGTGGCTTCCTTTGTTTGATTCTTGTGCTCTTTCTTATTCTGAAATATAGGGGGGTTTGCCTCCTTCTTTTTCCTTTTTGCTTGACTGGGGTACTGAGAGAAGTGAGGGCAGTTTCTGCCTCTCTCTCAATGGCCTATGGGGACACACTAGATGACCCCTCCTTGTGTTCTTTCCCTTCTATTTCAATGCCTTCTTCCTCTCTCTTTTTCCTTTCTTCTTCCTCTTGTGGTTCTTCCTCATCTCCAACAGTTTCCTCCTTAGTTTCCTCCTCTGTTTCACCATCATCTTCCTTCTCTTCTCCCTCTTCTTCTTTTGCTTTATCATGTTCCTCTATGTTAGCTCCTTATTCATCCATTTCATCCTTATCTAGCTCTGTATCTTCTTCTTGTTGTTTTTCCTCCTCCTCACTGACAGAAGGACTAACATCATAAGTGAGGGTTTTGATGTCATCCTCTGCTGGCAAGTCTTTGAAGACTGACCATGTTATAAGGATTCTGAGGTTTTGGAGGGAATCCTCAATGAGGATCTTAATCAACGCATGGTGAGCCAATTTTTTGGAATTCCCTTCCTTTACTTTGTTGTTGGAGTATATGAGTGATTGCATCAAGAAATAGGGTATGTTGAGTCTTTGGTGAACTAGTGTTTCTATCCCAAATCTTAATTCTTCAAGGATCCTGAAATGGTATCCATAAACAACACTATATCTACCCTCACATGAGATATATTTGATGAGTTGGTAGCCCACCTCACTCCATGGGTATGTCAGAATGTCCCTTCTTACTCCATTTTTATCCTCTATGGGTTCTTCACCTTCTAAAAAGAATTTCCTTTTTGCCATCTGAGTGTCTCCTTTGTCTTCTTTTCTCCATGGAACTCCTAGGGGAAATGTGGTGACCCTACTGATGAGCTCTGGGGTGAGATCTATAGTGAGGCCTCTAACTAAAATAGTGGCATGGATTCTATTGTGTGGAGTGAGGGAGTGAGAAAATTCTTCAGCCACCTCATCATCATACCCTGTGAATTTTTCGAAAAACCCCATCCAGTTATGTCTTGTAAAGATTTCAAGTACCTAGGGATGTTGTCGCATCCTCACAGTGTTTTTTGGCTCTCTCCTATTAAACCCCCCTGTAATCTTGCTTGTGAAGCTTGAGGAAAAAAAATGAGAGGGTTGACACAATTTTTTTTCTTTAAACGCAGGAGAAAAATAGAGTTGACTGTGTATGGAATTTACCTCTCATGGTTGCTAAATTCACTAGATTTTAGAGTATTTATGGTTCATTTGATTGTACATGGGGATGGAATTTTAGAGCCTACCTCTCTAGAATGGTGGCAGTGAATAATTCTCGTGATATCCCTTCTTGAACTCTTCTATGCCTATCTTGTAGACTGCCTCTATGTATCCTGTAGACTGATTTTGTAGACTGTATCTTGTAGGAATTCCTGTGCATGATCCTGGAGGAATTCCTATTCAAAACAATGGATCCTTGCTTCTGATGGGTGGCCAGAATTATGAGAGCGACTTGAGTGAGGGAGTTTTGAGGAGGTGGAATGCACTAATGCATGTGAACAATGTTTGATTTCCTTTATGGTGTTTGGGGGTGAGGCGGTGTGCTGGTAGCAGAGGTACATTGCCATTTTTGGACCATTGGTCCCCACTACCACCTCATCATTTCCCACTCATTGTAATTAGCTCCCACCTCGTAGATCCATAGTTTAACCACTTCTTTTCCCACTCATCTTCTATCTTTGAGTTGACTGCAGCCACATGTGAGAGGAAACCCAGTTTGCATGTGCTGACTGAACAAAGGTGGCCAAGTTAACTAGCCACCTTTTCACTTATAAACCAACTATCTCGTAGCCCTTACAAAATTTGATTAAATGATGCATATGAGTGAGCGAGCCGGATACTTACTTGTGGTTTCGATGTCATGCTGTAGTTGTCAAAGATCAGAGGTGTTGCGTTGTTTATTTGCTGCATGCCATTCTTCTTCCTCCTCTTACTATCTGCTAATGGTTTCTTGGCTTTTGCAAGTATCTGTGGCTATGAGGATGGTGCAATGAATGAACAGAGGGAGTAGGAGTGTGTGTAGAGCAAAGGAAACTTACGTAATGCTCTTACTCCTCTCCTTTTTTCTTTTTTCTCTTTTTTCTATGACTGGCAGACACTGTTGAAACTGATCTTTTTTGTTTTGAATGGTGAGTGCAGGGATGATAATGGTGGACGAGCTGAGGTGTTAGATCATGCCTAGGATGAATTTTAGGGACCCAAAAAACCTACTATGTGCCCTCGGATTTTTTCCTGTAGGCTTTCCGGGCCACTATAATTCCTACAGGATCATCTTGTAGGTTTTCAGGGGATCCTGTAGGAATACAGGGGATCCTGTAGAAAACACAGTCTTCACCTAAATCGAAGCAATGGAGTGGAAAAATGATAGAAATGATGGAGGGATGCATGGTGAGGAGTGGGGGAGATGAATATGTGTGAGGCAGGGTTCCCTTTGGATCCTCTTTTTTCTCCTTGATTGTCTTTCTCGCCCACCTGCAAATAACAATTTTATCTTTTCTCTCTCTCTTTTTTTTTTTTTTTTAAACAACTAGGCTGCCACAGAGAGGTTTTCACCCTAGTTGTTTTCCCTGGGCGCCTCAAGGGAGGTTTTCACCCAGTGATCTTCTTATTGTAGAGTTGAGGCTTCTGTGATCCATAACAAGTTTATGATAGATTTGTCGGCGAAAATCACATGAGAAACCATTCCCTATTCTTTTTTTCATCATTGGGACGCCTCACAAGGTTTCCAACCCAAAGATGGGACTTAGGCGCCTCATGGAGGTTTTCACCTGAGTCCTTATTATTTTTTCTTCTTTAGTGACTTGATGAGGAAGGAGCTGGAACTTGCTCCACCATCATCATTTTTTTATTGATATTGTCAATGAAATTTTGTTTTCATAAATGTTTCTTGTACATTTTCAATCGGTGCCCATTAACAAGCAATGGAATGACTTCTTCATCTATAGTTCTGATTTGCACTGAACCATTATCATGGCATCTTTACACAACATAAGGTCTGAGCCATCTTGTCCTTAGCATGCCCGTGAAGTCTTTATACCTAGAATCATATATCAATGCCCAATTTCCCTCCTAAAATTGCTTCTCCTTAATATGTTTATCATGCCAAATCTTCCTTTGAAGCTGAACTATCTCTATATGTAGGAGGGCCTGCATTCTGAATTCATCCAAGCCATTCAATTGGAATAATCTCTCTTTCTGTGCATGACCGAGGTCCAAATCTAGCTGGGCTACCATCCTTAATGTGTTATATTCAAACTCAATGGATAGCAAGGCATTTTTCCCATAGACCAGCTCATAGGGCATAAATCCAGTGGTGGTCTTCCATGTGGTATTATAGGCCCAGGTGGCCTCAACTAGTCTCTCTACCCAATCCTTCCTGCTACTGCTCACTACCTTGGTTAAGATGCCCTCTAGTGCCCTGTTGATCACCTCCACTTGCCCATTAGCTTGTGGATGATAGGGAGTGGGGGTCCTATGCTTGATTTTTTGATGGCTGAGCAATTCTTCAATCATGTTGGAGGTAAACTGGCTGCCTTGGTCTGTGACTAGCTCTCTAGGGTACCCAAATTTGTAGAATACATTCTCCCTTAGGAACTCAGCCACCTTCTCTTCTGTTGTTTCCTTGATTGCCTTGGTTTCTACCCACTTATTCAAATAATTAGTGCACACAATAATGTTGTTGGAAATACTGAGAAGGAGGTGAATCAGTATTTATTTTCAATTGTTACTTTTATCAATTAGATTACTTATATTTAGAACACAAAATGAACAATAATAATAAATGCTTTTATTAATTTCTTCAATAAATCAAGTACAATATATGTAGGGCTCCAACCCTAGGTGAAGACACCAATCTTCAATCTCCCAAGCTCCAACCTGTATTTTCCAAGCACTGACTTGAACTTCCAAGGCTCCAACCTTGTCAATTTTGAGGCACCAACCTCAAGGGCTCCAACCCTATATCTAGTTCAGGATCCAACCTGGTTTCTTGAGGACTCTGATCCTCTAGGGCTCTAACCCTATATTATCCAAGGCACCAACCTTGAGTTTAGGAGCACCAACTCCAAGGAAACCAATCCTATATTTTCCGAGCACCAACTTGGACTTTCCAAGGCACCAACCCCAAGGGCTCCAACCCTATAGTTTCACTTTGTCAAGGTATGTTTGGTTATACTTCACAGCTCCCAATGTTTTCTTCAACAACCCCTATCAATCTTCAGCTACACCTTCACTTAGTCTCCACTTCACATCATCAATGACAACCTTTTTCTTCACATGAAGGTATCACCACTGCTCTTCATGTTACCCAAACAAAACTTCTTCAAGGTCACCTCATAATGGCTTCAATGCGTCATGGTCTTCCATGATCTCCACGAAATATTCAACCATGACAACTACGGAAGCTTCAACCATGACAACTATGGCAACTTCGACCATGGAAACTACGGCAGCTTCAACCACATAAAATACGGCAACTTCGACCACGGCAACTATGACAGCTTCAACCACAGCAACTACGGCAGCTTCAACCACGGAAACTACAGTAGCTTCGACCACGACATCTATGACAGTTTCAACCATGGCAACCACGGAAGCTTCGACCATGGAAAATACGGCAACTTTGACTAAGATTTTATGCCCAAACAAAATATTCCTTTTTTTCGTCCTAAACAATAGTCTCCTTGTTCTGCTCGGCCTTCTGTCTTCTCTTGTACTTCGTATCTCTAAATTCTTACTTGAATTGATGATCAAAATGAAGTGTTTAGATGTCTATTTATAAATATTTCATTTATAAATGAAGGGACACGTCTATTTGAAGTGAGATCGACTTGTATGACTGAGTGTAGGTCGGCCCACTACTAGGAATAATTTCCTTAACTTAAAAATTCAATATCTCAAAAACTATTGGGATTTTCAGGGCAAATAAAGGCTTGTTAGAAAGAGGAAAAAATCCTCTTTAAGATGGTCTAGGATCCATTTTCAAAGGATGCCTCCAAGGTGTCCAAAATATTTTTCCTTTGTGACTATCCTTAAATTTATGTATAAAAAGTTTGGGACAGCGTGGCTTCTTCATTCTTTGGCTTCTTCATTGTTATCAATGTCATCATAGGATCATAGAGTCATTATGTAGGAGTGCAACATCCATGTAGCATGACACATTAACAATGTCATGATATACTAGTGCAATCATAGTGCAACATTATTAGGATAACTCCAAAATAATCTTCCAACCATCAAATGATCTCCAACCATGTTATCAAGACCTCATCAAGTGCCATCATCAATTGTGGTCATTCATCAAGAATATGAAATCATCAGATGTAGTCCTCCATATGTCATCAAGGGCTTCTAAGTACTTGGCACTTGGCACTTCTTAAGACTTCTTCATTAGTGACTTGGCATATTAATTGATGACATTCTTATGAAACAAGAGTTATGACATCATCATTTGGAACCAAGCATCTCAAAAATATTTTCCATCTCAGCTAGTGCCATATTGACATCAATGACAACCTAGATTAACAAATGTATTATTTTTGCTTTGAAGGAGGGTTGACAGGCCCAATGAAGTCCATGCCCCACTTGTCAAATGGCTTGAAAGTCACTTGAGGCTGTAGGGGCATTTCATCTCTTGGATTAGGCTTTCCCATCCTCTGGCACCGATCACACTGACTAGTGTATTTTTTCACATCCTAATGGAGAGTGGGCCAATAATAGCCTACTTGCAACACTTTGAATGTTGTCCTCCTTGTTGCAAAGTGACCTCCACAAGGCCCATCATGACAGGTTAGAAGGATGTCAAAAAATTCCTCTTCCCTTACACACCTTCTCAAGATTTGCTTTGGGACAAGTTTGAAAAGATTGCCCCCAATCCAGGTGAAGGGGGCGCTTTTCCTGACTATCTTGCTCTTTTCTTTGGAGGGAAAGTTTAGTGGGAACTGTGCTGATACCAAATAGTTTTCTATATCAATAAACCATGAGGATAGAACTAAAATAGCAAACAAGTGCTCGTCTAGTAACTGGTCATCCACCATTCCTTCTTCACCTGCAGGCAGATTCACCCTATATAAAAAGTCTGCAACAACATTTTTCTTACCATGCTTATCAACAATGGTTAGATCAAACTGTTGTAATAAAATCAACCATCTTATAATTCAAGCATTCACATCTAGTTTGTTCATTAAATATTTGATTGCAGCATGGTCAATATGCACAAATGTTTGATAGCATGTAATGTAATGCCTAAATTTATTTAATGAATGCACAACAGCCAAGAGTTCCTTTTCAGTCATAGTATAATTTAGCTCCACCTTTGACACGTTATTACTGATAAAATAGATGGCATAAGGCAGTTTTTCCTCTACCTGACCTAAGGCTACTCCTATGGCTTTGTGTGAGGCATCAGCATGAATATGAAAAGGGAGGGCCTAGTTTGGGCCTCGGAGAATTGGTGCAGTGGCTAACTTATCCTTTAGAATGTCTAAGGCCTCTTGATAGCTTTTTGACAAAATAAACTCAGAATATTTGGCCAACAACCCAAATAAAGGAGAGGCCAACTTGCTGAAGTCCTTTATGAACCTTCGGTAGTATCCAGCTAACCCCAAGAAACTCCTAACATCTCTCTACTTTTACAGAGGTGGGACCCTTTGGATGATGGCTATTTTGTTCAGGTCCACCTGCAATCGTTGCTGAGATATTGAATGACCTAGCATGGTCCCTTCAGTCATTAAGAATTCACATTTTTCAGGACTTAGAGACAAGTTCATTTCAATGCATTTGTGCAATACTTTGCCTAGGTTAGTCAGGGCTTCTTGAAAATCACAGCCATAAGGTCTAAAGTCATCCTTATAAATTTCCACTGCATCATGTACTAATTCGGTGAAAAAGCTCAAGACTGCTCTCTGGAAAGTGGCAGGAGCATTACATAAGCCAAAAGGAAGGACCCTATAGGCAAAATTACCTAAAGGACAGGTGAATGTGGTCTTATCCTAGTCTTCTAGGTATATTTGATTTGGTTGTACCCATTGAATCCATCTAGGAAAGGAAAAAACTTTTTCCCTGCCACAACATCTAGCACTTGGTCAATGAAGGGTGGGGGAAAATGATCCTTCTTTGTGGCTTTTTTCAACTCCCTGTAATCGACACAAATCCTCCACTTGCCATTTTTCTTGGGAACTAACACTAAAACGGAGACCCACACACTTTCGGAGATAGGGTAAATGAATCCTGCATCTAACAGTTTTTGCAGTTCTTCTTCGACTATATATTTAAGGGTTGGATTCATCCTCCTTTGTGGTTGCCAGACTGTCTTGCAACCTTCTTTGATGTATATGTGGTGAGTACACACTGAGGAGTGTACTCCCTTCATTTCCTTGTAACTCCAAGTGAAGGCTTCTAGGTTTTCTTTTAACATGTTGCATAGCTTTTCCTCTTCAAGAGCAGAAAGAGATGGATTAATTTTCAAGGTTTTCTCTGGGCTGAATTCTATGGTTTTGACACGGAGTGGGTTGGAATTGGCCAAGCATAAATTAATAGGATGGTTGTTCTTGGTTTCCCTTACTTATTCTTCTAATGGTAACAAACTAGGAGTTGGGCGTTGGAGCAAGTGTTCAATCAAGTCATCCTCATCTTGTTGTCCTCTTCCTATGGTACTTCTAAAGCATAAATTTGGGCAGATTAAACCTCATCTTCTTCCTCCTCCTCCAACCATAAAGGTAAATCATGCTCTAGAGAAGGTTGAGCAGGAGGATATAGGACTAACTTCTTGGACATATGCTTGTTCTTGATGGTCATATTCCCAACTCTGCAGCTAATGTAAGCATTGGTTGTGGCCAACCATGGCCTCCCAAGGATGAGAGGGTAGCCAGTAAGCTTAGCCTTAGGCTGGAGAACTAGAAAATCTACAGGGTATTCCCAGGAGAGAATGGAGACCATCACATCCTCCATAATTCCCTCGAGGGTGACTGTGGAACGGTCTACAAGTTGCAAAACTATTGTGGTCTTCCTCAATGACCCTTTAGGTTGAGCTTGAGCATGGTGTCCTTGGTAATCACATTAATGGCAGCCCCAGGATCAATCAAAGTGTGTGGGACAATGGTGTCATTGATGTGCACATCTACTATAGGGCTTCCAGAATCCAAATATTTCAGACATATTACCTGCCCCAGCATTAAGTCAGATAGTTTCCCAATGACATTAATGGTATGGGAATACATTTTTATTCTTCCTGGATGCTTGAAGAATTTCTCCTTAATCAACTTATTGTAGATGGGAACATCTTTTATTGCCTGGAGAATGTGGATATCTACACATAGATTTTTCAATTCTCCCAGAAGTTCTGTTTCTTCTGGGGTAGGCTAGAGTGGTTGGGCTAATCTCTCAAGAAAGGGTGGATTTACTTTAAGGTTGCTTTCCTATCTTTCTTCCTCAACCTCTCTATGTGGAGGGAGAGATTGGTTATCCAGGAGGACTCTTCCAAATCCTAGGTTAATCTCCTCGATTTCCACAGCATAAGCTGGATATGATGTCTCTCCATTTTATACTTGTTGAGCCTGCCTATTGTTCAGGTTCGGATTTGGCTGGGTAGGCATCTGGGGTTGCTTGGGTGGAGCAGAGTGTAGGAGTTGTGGTTGGGTAGGTGGTGGAGGCAATAGAGCTAGAGAATTGTTGTATTGGGGTCTCCACCCCTGGAGTGGTGTATTCCACCGAGGTTGTGGCAGAGCATAAGGTTGAAATGACTGGATGGCTAGCTAGGAATGATACTGAGATGCATAGGACCAAGGAGGGGGTCTAGACCAGGAAGGATGAGCAGGGGGTCCCCAAGAAGGTATAGCTGTGTTTTGGTTGGGGTTGTAATATGCATGGGATGACCCTTGCATGCCCTGCTAGTATGGTCTAGGCCCAGGAGGCCTCCTTTGGTTAATGTAGCAAAGCTGCTTAGTGACCCCTTTAGCTCCTTGATATACAGCTTTTAGTCTGAGTAATGAAGGGAACTTGTCTGTGGAGTGGTTCTCTTCACAGACCGAGCAAAGTTCAATACAATTCAATGGACATTCATTCCTAGGATGCCTCTGGTGCATCTAAGACAAAATATGGCCAAGGCTCTCTTTGCTTCCTCTTGCTTCATTCTGATGTTCATGGTGTCCATTTTCAAGGCAAGGGTTTGCAGCATCTCACTTTTGAAATCTTCCAACATATTTCCAATTTCACCTTGATGGATGATTTGGAAGATGATGTACTGGCCATAAGTTGACTACCCCTACCATTTTTCTTGGATGCCCTAGAATGGTTTCTAAAGAAAGTCTTGATATCCTCATAGGTTAATTGGTAGATATCTCCTCCTACTAACAAGTGTAAGGTATCTAGAAGTTCTTCTCTTACTCCCCTGAGCAGGACTAGCTTTAGTGACACAGGGTCAAGTGTGCACCTGGCCCTTTTGTAACTGAGCTGGAATCTTTCTTCGTAGTCTTCTAAAGATTCATCCTGAAAATTTCTTCTTTAGTATCCCTTGACGTATAGTAGTCTTGATATTTCTTGTTAAAATCTTGTTGCATATGAACCCAGGTTGTGATGTTATCTCCAGGTAAGCCCATGAACCAGTGCAATGTTGCATCCTTGAGGGTAGATGGAAATAGTTTTAACTTTTTCTCAACATTCGTATAGTCATAGGTTCGGCATATTACAACAAACTCAAATAGGAAAGTGTCAGAGTCTTCTGTGGTCAGGGCATGGAAATGAGGTAGGGTAGAGGGGCTTATATTCTTCATCTTAGTATCCCCGTTGGTTTCCCTAATGGGGAAGGCACCCTCGACTCTCTCTCTATTCCCTCTGTCACTTTGGTTTTCAGCCATTGGTTCAATATGAATGGGTTCCTCTTCTTCTTCTTCCCCTGTAGGTTCTTCAAATATGTCAGGTTGCTCACCTAAAGGTTCCTCCAGTTCACAGCCACCAAAGAAGAGAGAAGGTTGGTTGTTGGATGCAGTGGGGGTATTTGGAAAAAAATTTCCTAAATTATCCCTATTCCTACGAGGCATGAAAGGAGATGTTTTTGGGTTGGCTTTTGTAAAAAAAAATTAAGGCTGGAAAGTACTTTGCAGAAATGAAATTGTTGATTGAATTAAAATCACTGACAGAATGAAAAAGCTACTTGCTGAATTGAAATTCTACTTGTAGAATGGAAAGGAAAGCAGATAATGACAAATGAAAGAAAAGAAGCTACTAGATTACTTTTGCAGAAATAAACTAATGGCAGAAAATTGAAGACAAGAAATAGAAGAAAAGAAAGTAGTAATCACATTATACTCAAACACCTCCTCAGCAACGGCACCAAAAAGTGATGAGCACCAGTATTGCAGCAAGGATGTTGCAACTCCTGGGCTACCAGCTTTACTTATCAACCTGGGGTTCGTACAAACTTGGAGGTGATAGTGCTATATGCATAAGTAAAAGTGAAGGTCCTACCTATTTTCATTGTTCATCTGGCGAGAGACCCCAGGGGTTCCAAGCCAGACTTCTATAGAGTCAACAGAAGCTTGATTCTTTGATGGAAGAAGAGCAAATCTATTCTAAGAGAACTACTCTACTGTAGTAATGAAGAAAACAACATGTAATGCTAAATTACACCATATCCTAATTAACCATTTAAACAGCTATTCTAAGCATAATTTCTAAATCAAAACTAACCTAATTATTCTATCTAAGCTACAGAAGTAAAGAACCTCAACCATACTAATGTGTGAGCAAGAAAACTAAACTAAATCTGTTTTCACTTTTTTTTTTAAGGCAAAATCAAGTATGCAAGTTAATTGTTCTTGTGGATGTGGCAAGTTGATGGAAGGTGATTGAGGATGGATAAAAGGCTTATGGAGTGGTTGGATGGTGTGGAAGGGTCCTAGGAGGCTTTTGTGACTTCCTATAGGTTTCCCATCAATTCAACCTCAAAACAGGTTGTTTCAAGAAAACCTACATGATGTACTAGAAACCTACAGGATGATCCTATAGGAATTACAGAAAACCTACAGGATACGATCGAGAGCTAATTGTGAGGTGTTGGAGGTGTCATGAAGCTTGGAAAAGGTGTGTGATGAGTGAGATGGGGTGTTAGAAGGTCTAGGAACACTCAGGAGTCAATATCCAAGATCAGAGATGGCTAGATTCACTCAAGATATCTAGGGGAATTTCAATAAAAATGACAAAAACTAGTGAGGGTGATGATGGAACAAGACATGGTTAGGGTAGATGAGGTGGAAGGTGGATGCTGGTGATGAAGTCTGGGTCTCATCCTGAAGTACCTGTTATGCTTAAAACATATGTGTTTCCCAAGAACTATGTAACAAGATACATTTTCATAAACTAGAAAAGCATGAATCAATTACCTATATTATGCATGAAGAGAGTGCTAAAGGGAATGAAAGCATGAGTGAGATCTTATTTCAGAAATGGAGTAATGGAAAAAGATGACAATGAAATGAACCAAATGCTGAATCAAGACAACAAACTCCAAATCTCATGCAAGAACTAGAAATCTGTGTTTTTGGGGCTGTTGAAGGGTCTCTTCCTCAAGTCATGGTCCCAGAGGGAGGAAGTGAGGCTGAGACACCTGCTGACAACCTTATGGTGATCCTTTTTCTCCTTGCTAACCTACTAATTGAAAGAAGGCACAAATGGAAGCAAATTAACATACAACCAATCTAATCTATATTGTTGTAATGGAAATGCAACTACTTAAGCAAATGAACAATTAAACTATGAATCTATGCTAACATACATGTACAATAAAGAGGAGCCTTGGTTTCTAGGGTTGGGCCCTAACCCAAGAGCTTCAACCCTCTAATTTAACTCTTTGCTGGCTCAAAACAAAACTCATTCTTATTATCAAAACAATGGATTACATCCAAAATTGTCACAAGTCTTGCAGCTCGAAAATAGAGTAGAGTTTTACAATCAAAAATCTGAATCTTACTGAGGTCCTAGGCCTCTCTACTTATACATCTGAAGTCTCCAACGACTTCCTTAAAATTAGGGAGGCTCGGCTCCTAAACTCAAGATAAACTAGTGCTTTGTCTTTCACTTTCTCGGTTGCCTTCTAGTCCCCATGATTTGGTTGTTTGCACTCCGAGCTGATGGAGGAATATTCTAATGGAGGGGTAGTAAATGAGGAGGATTTACCTCCTATAATTCCTCTCCCTTGTCCCATTCGATTTTTGACCAAGGAATTTGCCAAAATTCCTTGCTTTTATCCTTTAATCCTTCATTAAATGCACATTAGACCACAAAGAAAAATATCCAACTCTAACTCATCTCATAAACAAAATATAATCGAAAGTATACAATAAGTTATGAAAATAGTTGGTTTGACTAAGCTAGGAGGTGAATTAAGGCCCATATAATTACCCAATGATAAGGCTCACCAATGATATCAATAAAACAGTGATGATAGTGGAGCAAGTTCCAGCTCCTCCCTCATCAAATCACTGAGAAAAAAAAAATAGAATAAGGACTTGGGTGAAAACCTCCATGAGGTGCCTGAGTCCCATGATTGGGTTGAAAGCCTCTTGAGGTGGCTCAGTGGTGTCAAAACAAAACAAAAACAAAAACAAAAAAAGAGAATAAGAAATATCCCTAGGTGAAAACCTTTCCTGAGGCTCCTAGGGCAAACAGCTAGGGTGAAAACCTCTCAGAGGCAGCCTAGTTGTTTTTCAAAAAAACAAAAAACAAAAAACAAAAAAACCATGAAATTTCATTTGCAGGTCAGTAAGAAGGATGGTCAAGGAGAAACGGAGGAGCACAAAGAGACCCCTGTCATGCACATATTTATTTTTCCACTCATTACCATGCATCCCTCCATCATTTCTGTTGTTTTTTCACTCCATTGCTTCAGTTTATATAAGGACATTGTTTTCTACAGGATCCCCTATATTCCTACAAGATCCCCTGAAAACCTACAGGATGATCCTCTAGGAATTATAGTGATCAAGAAATCCTACAAGAAGCATTCCAAAGGAAAATGATTGACTTTCTACGCCACTAAAATTCACCCTCTTCATCATCAATCACCACACCTTGTCCACCATCATCATCCCTACACTCACCATTAGAAAAAATCAGTTTCAAGAGTTTGTTTTTCCAGTCTTCGAAAAAAGGGAAACATAGAGGAATAAGGAACATCACCTGAATATTCATTGCTCTCCACACTCCCACTCCTTCTTTCCATCCATGTCACAATCCTCACAGCCCCAGCAAGAAGAATGATTAAAGTGTTCTGAGGGAGAAGCAGCTACAGGATATCCTGTAGGAAATCTTGTAGCAACCTATCCCATAGAATACCAATCATACTAGCAACAAGCCTTTAGCATGATGATCCAAGAGCTCCAAAGCAATAGCATCATATCGTCAACCACAAGTACCTACACAAACAAAGAAGCCATTATCAGATAGAAAGAGGAGGAAGAAGAATAGCATGCATCAAATACACACAGCAGAACCTCTGGCCTTCGACAACTTCAGCATAGCATTGGAACCACATGTAAGTATCCCGCTCACTCTCTCATATGTATCATTTACTCAAAGAAAATGTAAGCGTTACAAGATAGTTGGTTTATAAGTGAAAAGGTGGTCAGTTAACTTTACCACCTTCGTTCAGTCAACACATTCACAACCGTGTGTCCTCTCACACGTGGCTACAATCAACTCAAAGACAGAGAAGGAGTATGACAAAAGCGGTTAAAACTACAGATTACAAGGAGTGGGGAATGATGAGGTGGTAGTGGGGACCAATGGTTCAAAAATGGAAACGTACCTTTGTGGCCAGCACACCACCTCACCCTGAATCACCATAAGAGGAAATAAAACATCATTCCCATGCATCCATACATTCCACTTCCTAAAAAATCACTCACTCAGGTCGCTCTCATACCCAGGAAACCCACTAGAAGTAAAACTCCATTGTTTCACTACACAGGAATTCCTACAGGATTGCACAGGAATTCCTACAGGATCATGCACAGGAATTCCTACAGGATACACAGAGACTATCTACAGGATTGGCAGAGAAGAGTTCTGAAGGGATATCACAGGAGTTGGCCACTGCGAACAATCTAAAGAGGTAAGCTCTGAAATTACATCCCTCTTTACAAGTAAATGAACCATAAATCCTCTAAGTTTGAGTGAATTTAGCAACTGTGTAAGGGAATTACATACACGGTCATCTCTATTTTGGTTCTGCATTTGAAAATTGTTTCAACCCTCTCATCTCCTCAAACTTCACCAACAAGATAACAAGAAGGAGCCCACCAACACTGTGAGAATCCAACAACACCCCCAAGTGCTTGAAATCTTCACAAGACATAATTGGATGGGTTTTTTCAAAAAAAATTGAGGGTATGATGATGAGGTGGCTCAATAATTTGCTCTCCTCACTCCACTCACCATAATCCATGCCACTGTTGTAATAAGGGGGCTCACTATAGACCTCACCCCTCAGCTCATCAGCAGAGTCACCACACTTCCCCTTGGAATACCATGGAGGAAAGAAGACAAAGGAGATAGCCACGTTGCCAAAAGAAAATTCTTTTTAGAAGGTGAGGAACCCACTAAGGACAAAAATGGAGTAAGGAGGGAAAGTTTGCCATATCCATGGAATGAGGTAAGCTACCAACTGATCAAATACATTTCATGTGAGGGTAGTTATAGTGTAGTATATGGCTATCATTTTAGGATCCTTGAAGAATTGAGATTTGGAGTAGAAACACCCCCTCATTAAAGGCTCAGCATACCATACTTCCTGCTTCAATCACTCATAGACTCAAGAATCAATGTGAAGGAAGGAAATTCCCAACAGTTAGCTCACCATGGGTTAATTAGGATACTTATAGAAGATTCCTTCCAGAACCTCAGAACTCCTATAACATGGTTAGTTTTCAGAGACATGCCAGTAGAGGATGACATCAAAGCTCTCACTTATGATGTTAGTCCTACTGCTAGTGAAGAGGAAGTAAAACAAGAAGAGGAAGATACAGAAGGAGATAAGGATGACATGGATGAAGAAGGAGATGGCATAGAGTAACATGATGAAGATGAAGAAGTAGAGGGAGAATAGAACGAGGATGTTGAAGAAACAGAGGAGGATGTTAAGGAAAAAACTGATAGAGATGATGAATATCTATAAGAAGAAGAAGACAGGAAGGACATAGAGGAAGAAGGCAATGGAAAAGAGGGGACAGAAAACAAGGAGGACTCACCTAGGGTGTCTCTAGAAACCATTGAGAGAGAGGCAATAGATTCCCTCACTACTCTTATTACCCCAATCAATCAAAAAGGAAAAAGGCAGAGGCATAGCCCATTATATTTCAGGACAAGAAAGAGCACAAGAATAAGGCAGGGGAAAGCCCAAACATCAACCAAATTTTCTATTTTGATTGAAGACTCCCCTACACAAAAAGAGAAAATTCCTTCCCCTAAGTCCCCTATCACCTATGTGAGAAGGCCTACTACTATATCAACTTCTTCCAAGGGAAAGGAAATCCTATAGGATACAAAGCAAAATCTACAGGAAGTAAAAACTATCCTACGGGATACTCTGTTGAATCTACAGGAGGCACAGAAATTGTAAAGGGAGGTAGGGGAGCAGCAAGAAACTAAAGAAGAGGACCCAAAGACAAAATAACCTAGCCTCCAACCTAACCTGGACTCCTATTACCTATTTATTGAAGGAGGCAGGGTCATATCTCAAAAATTTTCCATCCCACTATTCTTCGAGCTTGAGAAAGAGAGGGCTAGAACTCACCGATGGATGCAGATCACCAAATCAAATGGGGTGGAAGAAATTGGGCACATGGAAGAGAAACTCAAGGAGATGGGCAGAGAGCTAAGTGGCTTGAGGGATAGAGAAGCTATAATGAGAAATCAACTAGAAACAGAAAATGCATGGTTGAGGGGACAGCTGCAGGAAAGAGAGAATCAATTGGCTTGTATGGCTATTCTCTCTTTGGAAGCAATCCAATGTAGGATGCCAGCTAAACTCTATGCTCTCTACCTCAAAGAAAAATGGTTGCAGTTTCAGATTAAGACCCTAGCACAGAGAGCCACCATGCCATTTCAGAACTACAGGCAGTTTATTGATCTTTGTGATCAAAGTACACTAGAAGATAGGGCCAAAATGGTTGAGTTTTATTTGCATAACATGGCCCTCATAGACATGAATGTATGGGATCATAATGCCAATCTAGGAGATCTAAAATTAACGTCTTTGGCATCATGGATGAACCATGAGGAGTCTAAAGAGCTGCAGAGATGAAAATGATATTGGCAAGAGAGCAAACTGAACCTCTTCTGATTAGAGCTGAACAATCAAATCCAATGGCCCTCATCAGTACCCATAATTTGATTGCAAATGATCCTCAATTGGCACCTATATATCTTGCTACCCAAGAGCAAGCAATATCACATTTTGAGGACATGTTCAGGTTGCTAGGAGATGATAGTATACATGCTCACCTGAGGAGATGGAACACACTTCAATACAACATAAAGATAAGATAATATCACTCTCCTCAAAGGTTGAGAGAGGTAGTCAATAGGACACCTATGTATAAGCAATCTATGCAAAGGTTGAAGGTCAATTGGATAGGCCTAAAACTCATTCCACCACTACTCTTAGGGATGCTAGAATGGAGAAAATAAGAAGAAGAAAAGAGCTAGTGGGAGGAGGTATAAAAGAAAGCAGGCTTCTATGAACAAGAAGAGGAGACCACAGCAGAGGCATGGGATGTTAGAGGGGCCACTAGAACATGAAGGATATGGATATTGATTAAGTTGCTCAGAGGATGAGTAACACTTTCAGTAGGGGGATGATGATGAGCCTCATCATTGGGTAATTATATGGGCCTTAATTCACCTCCTAGCTTATTCAAACCAAATTTTCTCATAACTTATTACATGTTTTTGGTTATATTTTTTTTATGAGGTGAGTTAGAGTTGGATATTATGCTTTGTGGTCTAATATGCACTGAATGCAGGATTAAAGGAGAAAATCAGGGAATTTTGGCAAAGACTAAGGTCAAAACTTGAATGGGACAAGGGAGACGGATTGTAGGAGGTAATTCCTCCTCATTTACTACTCCTCCATTCGAATATTCCTCCATTCATCACATCATCTTGGAGTGCAAACAACCAAATCATGAGGACTAGAAGGCAACCGAGAAAGTGAGAGACAAAGCACCAGTTTATCTCAAGTTTGGGAGTTGAGCCTCCCTAATTTTAAGGAAGTCGTTGGGGACTTCAGATGTATAAGTAGAGAAGCCTAGGACCTCAATAGGATTTGGATTTTTTATTGTAAAACTCTAATCTATTTTCGAGCTGCAAAACTTGTGACAGTCCTATTGATGTAATTTGTTGTTTTGATAATAAGAATGAGTTCTGTTTTGAGCCAGCACTGAGTTAACTTAGAGGGTTGAATCTCTTGGGTTAGGGCCCAAACCTAGCATCCAAGCCTCCTATTTATTGTACATGTATGTTTATTGTAGATTCATAGCTTCATTGTTAATTTGTTTTTAGATGCATTTCCATTACAAGTAGTGTAGATTAGATTGGTTGTTTGATAGTTTGCTTCCTTTTGTGCCTTATTTCAAGTAGCAGGTTGTCAAGGAGAAAAAGGATCACCACAAGGTTCTTAGTAGGTGTCTCAGCCTCACTTCCTCCCTCTGGGACCATGAATTGTGGAAGGGACCCTTAAGCAACCCCAAAAACACATATTTCTAGTTATTTTATGAGCTTTGGAGTTTGATGTCTTTAATTTAGTATTTGGTTAATTTTTCAAGGTAGATTTTATTGTCATCTTTTTCATCCCCATTTCTACAGTAGATCTCACTCATGCTTTCATTCCTTTCAGCAATTTCTTCATTCATAGTATAAGCAGTTGATTCATTAATTATGTTTTTCTAGTTTATGAAAATGTATCTTGTTTCATAGCTTTTTTGAAGACACACATGTTTTATGCAGAGTAGGTGCTTCAAGAGGAGACTAAGACTTCATAGCCAGCATCCACCTTCCACTTCATCCACCTTAGCCATCCCTTGTTTTCACCATCACCTTCACTAGTTTTCCATCATTTTTCGTAGAAATCCTCCCATGCACATTGAGAAAATCTAGCCATCGATTATCTTGGATATTGACTCTTGAGTGATCCTAGACCTTATCTCACTCCATTGTACCCATCACACATGTTAGGCCCCTATACTACTAGTGTAACTCCTTATTGTTATTAGTACAACCCCCTTATTATATTGATGTACCCATGTAGTGCCCATATTGTTACTATTGTGCCCCATAGAAGCCCACTATTGTTATTATTATGCCCTTACATTATTATTGTTATGTCGACTCTAATTATATTATGACCCCTTAGACTCCTATATATAGAAAGGAGGTATTTTCATTTGTATCATCCAAGAATTGTTCATTTGTGTAATGTAAAGGAGGTTGCCCCCTCGAAGAGGCTGAATTCTAAGGTGTTGATCTATCTTTTCTATCTTTTTGTGAGCTGGTTTCATAACATTTGATATCAGAGCTTTGGATTCTAGGGTTTCGCTGCTCCTAATAGGTCATCGTGGCACTTTCGCTATAACTTTTTTCTGCGACGTTTCAGAAGCGAAAACAAAACAAAACAAAAAAAACAAAAACAAAAACAAAACAAAACAAAAAACAAAAGAACAAAAAACAAAAAACAAAAAACAAAAAACAAAAAAACAAAAAACAAAAACCAAAAAACAAAAAAAAAAAACAAAAACAAAACCCATTTGAGACAAAATCACATTGAACCTCGGGTCCAAATTTCAGAGCTTTTCGCGCTACATTTGCAGAGATATGATCTGAGGAAGTTGGTCTTTTTACAGGCTCCTGAATTACATTCCAAACAGGTGACCTAGGGAAAATTGCCATAACTTTCTCTCTGAGAATCACATTGAAATTTCATAAGAAGGTACAGAAAGAAGACAGACTATAGTTTTTTGTGTATATTTTTTAGAGCCAAAGGTCAAAATAGTGACATGTGGCATGTCGTACAAATTCGCTCTATTGAACTAGTCTATAATCAAATCACTGTGGGAGATTTGGCATAACTCTTCCTTGGAGAATCCAATTTGGATCAGACTAATGGCATTGGAAAGAGGACGCAGAGGGCTACCGTAGGTTGCAATTTCATAACTTAAAGATCTGAAAGTACAGAGTTACAATCATTTCAAGATCGAGCTCCTAAAATCAAGAAAAAGCAAGATGAGGAAGTTTGATGGCAAGGATCCGGTAAATTGGATACTTCAGATGGAGCAATATTTTGATCTACATGGTGTACCACTGTTACAAAAGGTATGTATTGTATCTTCATATTTAGAACCGGATCAATTTTTATGGTATAAAGGGCTTTGTTCTCATAAACAACTTGTTACGTGGTCAATTTTCATGGAGGAAATGATAGCACATTATGAGGATACAAAGAGCAACACCTTCTTTAGAGCAACACCACAACAATTGGAAAGAGTAAAAGGGCTTTGTTACATAGTGGAAAGTAAAATTATGGCAACAAGGAAGTCTACCCCTCACAACTATAAAGATGGAAGTGTTGTTTCTTCTAGCCTTCCACAACCTACAAGGGTTACACCACAACAATTGGAAGAAAAAGGAGAAAAAAGGCTTTGTTACAATTGTGATAGCAAATGCACTAAAGGTCATAAGTGTTCTGAGAAGAAATTATTTTATATAGAGTATGAAAAGGAGGAAGAAAAGGATCAAGAAACATCAAAAGAAGAGGATATACGCCAGACCCAACCCCAGAGAAACAAGAAATGAATCAGACCATATCTTGTAAAGCATTGGCAAGAATTACCACTCCTCAAACTCTTAATATAGAAAGACATATCAAGAAGAAAAAGGTGCAAGAAGTGAAAGATCACATCGAGAAAGAAGAAATAAGTCCAACCATATCTTGTAATTCATTGGTCAAAATTACCGCTCCTCAAACTATAAAGATAGAAGGGCATATCAAGAAGAAAAATGTTCAAGAAGTGAAAGATCACATCGAGAATCAAGAAATGAATCCAACCATATCTTTTAAAGGATTGG
Source organism: Pinus tabuliformis (assembly GCA_031772625.1). Taxonomy (NCBI): domain Eukaryota; kingdom Viridiplantae; phylum Streptophyta; class Pinopsida; order Pinales; family Pinaceae; genus Pinus; species Pinus tabuliformis. Next base: position 341,937,651 of record CM062807.1, on the reverse strand, counting down.
AAGAAATTATCACTCCTCAAACTCTAAAGATAGAAGGACATATCGAGAAGAAAAAGGTTCAAGCAGTGAAAGATCACATCGAGCATCAACAACAAGTTCTCCAACTTTTAAAGGATAATGCCACTTTGGTGCAAAATCGATTGAAACAACAGGTAGATCAACATCGTAGTGAAAAAAATTTTGATGTAGGTGATTGGGTATTTTTACTGCTACATCTCAAGCAAGTTATTTATGAGAAGGAAATGTTGGCAATACTATATGCACTTAAGAAATGGCGACCTTACCAAATGGGAAGACACTTCAAGGTAAAAATGGATCATGATAGTCTTAAATACTTTTTAGAACAACTATTATCTTTAGAAGAACAAAAAAAATGGGTCACAAATATGTTGGGTTATGACTTTGACATCATCTATAGAAAAGGAAAGCAAAATTTTGTTGCAGATGCACTCTCAAGAAAGGATGAGGATGTGGAAGCATTGTTTTGTGTTATTTCTATTATCCAACCAGATTGGATAAACGAAGCAAGGGATGAATGGAAGAAGGACGAATAAGTATGGCCACTTATTCAAAAGTTGCAAAAGATCTCAATTCAAACAATATTGCTAGAAATTGAAGAGGAAGGAAAAATCATATTGGAACCTGGAGCAGTGACAGAAACAAGAATCCGACAGCTACGAAATCGATCAATTTCAGAGTACCTCATCAAGTGGAAGAACTTACCCACTTAAGATTCCACATGGGAGAACAAGAATTTTATACAGAAGCATCAAGAACTACTCAAGCGTTGAGTACAACACTTTTTGAAGGAGAGGGGCATGTTAGGCCCCTATACTACTAGTGTAACTCCTTATTGTTATTAGTACAACCCCCTTATTATATTGATGTACCCATGTAGTGCCCATATTGTTACTATTGTGCCCCATAGAAGCCTACTATTGTTATTATTATGCCCTTACATTATTATTGTTATGTCGACTCTGATTATATTATGACCCCTTAAATTCCTATATATAGAAAGGAGGTATTTTCATTTGTATCATCCAAGATTTGTTCATTTGTGTAATGTAAAGTAGGTTGCCCCCTCGAAGAAGTTGAATTCTAAGGCGTTGATCTATCTTTTCTATCTTTTTGTGAGCTGGTTTTATAACAACACACCTTTCCTAAGCCTCCCATCACCTCCAACACCTCACATTTAGCTCTCGGTTGTATCTTGTAGGTTTCCTGTAATTCCTAGAGGATCATCCTGTAGGTTTCTAGTATATCATGTAGGTTTTCCTGAAACTTCCTGTTTTGAGGTCGAATTGATGGAAAACCTCTAGGAAGTCACAAAAATCCTCCCAGGGGTCCTCCACACCATCCAACCATCTCATAACCCTTCTAGCCATCCTTAATTCGCCTGCCACATCCACAAGAACAATTAGTTTGCATACATGATTTTGCATAAAAAGACCAAAAAAGCAAAAACAGATTTAGTTTAGTCTCTTTACTTGCACATTAGTATTGTTTGATGCTTCTTACTTCTACAACTTAGATAGTAGCATTTGTTTCATGTTGATTTGGCATTTTTGCGTAAGCATAGCTTCTTAAATGGTTAATTAGGATATGGTGTGATTTAGCATTACATGCTGACCTTCTCCATTAATGCAGTAGAGTAACTCTCTTAGAGTATATTTACCTTTCTTCCATCAAAGAATCAAGCTTCTTATGACTCCATAGAAGTCTGGCTTGGAACCCCAGTGGTCTCTCACCAGCTAAACAGTGACAATAGGCAGAACCATCACTTTTACTTGTGCATATAGCACTATTATCTCCAAGTTTGTATGAACCCCAGTTTGACAAGTAAAGCTAGTAGCCTAGGAGTTGCAACATCCTTGCTGCAATACTAGCGCTCATCAACCAGCCCATAAGTCATGTATTTTCATATGGTCAAACAACTATATATTGGCACATGTGCTCCACATTTTGGCATTCAATTCAGGTTATCTATGGAAGAAGAAGTTCAGATCTGTAACATTAAATTATGTGCCAAGAAGAAGAAGAAGAGACCAACGAAGTCAAAGGAAGGAGGAACTCAATGGAAAGAGAAAGTGAACTATTTTTTCCCTAATTTTTTCCACACATATGAAATTTTTCAGAGGTTGTTATAGGGTCGAGATTTCAGGGGCCAAATTTTTAGGGGATCACCAGAATGTGGAGATTTGACCATTGTTAACTTTGTTGACTTTGACTTGGTGAATAAGACTTGGAGGAGTGTTGACTTGGGTTGATTGTGATAGTCTTGGTCTTGGTCTTTGGTCTTGGATATCTCACTTTGATCTGATTTTATAAGAAGAATATTTTATGGGTTTTCCCCCTTATGGATTTTTGCTCTGGCTTGGAGCCTAATTTCTTGCATTCTTTTGTTTCTTTGTGATCTTCATGTACATTTTCGTAATTTCTTGATGAAAATAACATATCATAAGTAATAAATGTTGAGAAATCTAGGGAAACTAGATTAGGTGATTTCTCTTACTTTAATAACTGCTTGTGATGTATTTTTACTTAACTTGATTAGATTCTTTTTACACTTGATTATTATTAGTGTTCTTTATCATCAAAAAACTACCAAACAATAAAATCATAGAGACAATAGGACACAAGATGTAGGTGATTAGTCAGGGCCAAAACCTCTCCAACTGAGAGGATAACCCTCAAGAATTCTTCTCTTCTTATAGAAATTCAATTAATGAATTCCAAGACCTATGACCCTTGACCAAGACCCTCCAAGACCAAGTCAAACCTTGATTCCAGCAACTTCTACAATTTTGACTTGCCCATCAGATTCTTCTAGAAATTTAACCTGGCCAACACATTCTTCTGCAAATTCAATATGCCCAGTAAAAATTTCTGAAACTTTGACTTGCCCAGAAAATTCTTCTTCCCATCAAATGTAGAAACCCTAACATGAGAGAGAGAGAGAGGCCCAAAAACTACGATCTAATTCTTCTCGTTTTTTTTTTCCTTTTTCCAGCTTCTACCTTGAGAATATTTAACTTGCCTTAGTGAGTCACAATGAGGTCAAGTTCCTTCTTATTTATAGGCTTGTGAGGGGTATGAATTTCTCTATTTAGGATTACTTGTCCCTTCATGTAGGCAGACTTGATATTTGTGCCATGACAAGGTCTTGTAGGGTCTTTTGATTCTATTTTGACTCAAATAAATTTTATTTACAATATGTAACATGCCCAAACAGGTCTTCAATATATGAAAATGACTCAATTGACTTTATGAAAAACCTAGAAGCACTCAATGGGTGCTTGACCTAAAAATAAATTTCCCTTGAGCATGAAACCCATGCCTCAAGAATAATAATAAATTTATTTTTCTCTTTTCATTAAATACATAAAATCACGATTACATATGCCATTATGAAGACCGAACCTATTTACATATTTCAACACTCCCTCTTAACTAGGGAGGTATTCATAATCCTTACAAGGTACTTGGACATTCTCAATCTGAAGAATTCTCATAAGAAGAGTTGGATTGGTAACTCATCTGTATAGCATCATATCATCTAGCATTTCACATAGCAAGTCCTTGACTGAAAGCTCTATCTCTTCATAAGATCAAAGCACAATGTTGGTGAGACCAATGATTTATAGACACCCTCATCATTGTCTCCTTCAAAACATACCCCACCCGAGTTCTCTCCAAGTATGTTCCACCAAGATTGTTCTTATCTTGGATTCCCAATCCTCAAAGAATATCGGTCCTCTATGAATACTCTTATATTGTATGCCTTACCACATCCTCAAAGTGTATCAGATTCCAGATGCTTACCCAATCCTCCATTCTTTCTTCCCAAGTGAAGACAAGAATGATTGTTTCTATCTCTCCCTCTCAACTAAGGAGGATATACCCATTCCTATAAAGGAAATTTCTCAAACTCCCTCTTATCCAGGGACTTTTTCAGGCTCCCAGGGACTTTCTTCCAAGCTCCCTCTTAGCTAAGGATTTGTTTCCAAGTTTCTACCAAGTTAGAAAATTGTTTCCAGGCTCCCTCTTAACTTGGGGCTTGTTTCTAGCGGAAACTTTTTATTCATTGGTGGAGATTGAGGGACCTTCAATTGCTTGTAATGCTCCTCCATTCGATGTCATGAATTTTATCTTTAATATTATGGAGACTTCATCTTGTATGGCATAGGTCATCCATCACTTTCCTCAATTCAGTCATGTCATCCTTCCCCTTATCGGAAAGTGATTTTGTAGTCCACATTTGTCTTTCCTTCATACAGCTACCTCTTCCACATCATGTTTCCTTTGGGATCTTGTATCCCAACACATGATTGCTAGTTGTAGACAGCATCCACAACTCTTTTTCTGGTATCCCTGCATTAGCCCATCCAGATTTTATTCAAAAATCAAAAAGAACATCAAATAAAAATCACATTTTGTGATGGCCCTTCATCATGACATCTATTTGCTTGCAATATTAACATCTCGCACATATATTTGACACATCTCCAAGATATACAATGTCAAGGGTCTCCTTCTTTTCCAAACTTCATCAGAGTCTTCATATCTTTCCCATGGAGATAGCATAATCAAACCTTTTAGTCATTGGATTTTGATTGCCTTCTCCATAGTTGCAGCTTTCATGATCTCTTCCTTTCTTTATTCACACATTGCTTCCCATGAACTCCCAGTGGTAGTTCCTTCATTTTTATAAACCACCTCATATTCCATATGAGGACTTATTATGTTGATTTCATCTAGTCAATATGTGAACCATGCCTTTATGCATCCTTCCAAAGGAGGACATCCCTTTCCCTTGATCAAGCTCATGAGGTCGAGCATTTATTGATGCTATCTGCAACTATATGACATGACTCATTTTATTAAACATATGCATACATACCTATTTTCTCCTCTAGTCATCTAGACTTCCTTTAGTAGCTTCCTATCCTTGATTTAGAGTGCTTCAATCATCACTTACATGCTACATTCACTTACCATCATTCTTTAAAACAATGAATCCCATCCAAAGTGTAATTCTCAGCGAGACATTTTCTTCTCCCAAGAGATGAACTTTCCAATGAATATTCTAGCTGAGGATCCTGATTATCCTCATCTTGCAGATGATCCTTCCCAATGATTTATGATGATTTCTATAGTAGATGACTCGCTTCTACCCATAATTACTACTTATGCTTTTAATGAGGTTATCAAGATCTACTTCCTTCTAATAGTGACTTCCATAAACTTCAATTATCTTTCAAGCTTTCCATGAGCTCTTACTTTCAATCATATGTTGTTATGATGCCATTCCCTAAAATTATGTATCCTATCATGCTTCTAATGCTTCATACCATGATAGCTATATTTACATAAACTGAAAAGAATTAGGTGGAGAAGACTTATCTCAATCATAGTAGAGATGTTTTACTTCTTCCTTCTTGGATTTCTTCTTTTCAACTTCTTCCACTTCTTCAGTGATATGGGCTTTTCCCTTCCTCTTTTGTTGTCATCCTTCTTGGGCTTAGGAAAATCTCCCTTATAGTTCCCATATCCATAGCATTGAACCTTCGACATATTCTTCTTCCTTTTCTTAGGACCAAATTTCCCAAACTTTCCTTTCCTCTTCACCATGGCATCACATGCTTGAGTTTGCTCGTTTGATCCTACTTCACTTTTTTCCTTCAACCTAGTTTCTTCAATTTTTCATAGTGACCATAACTCATTAAATGGAGTAGATTCCTTCTTCCCATAAATGCTTGATGTAAAGTTACCCCATTCCTCTGGTAGTGCAAGTAGTCATTTCCTTATTAGATGTTATCTATCCCAACTCTTGCAATTGGTTCCTTATTTCAAACACCCTCATAAAGTAGCATTCCTTCTTCCTTTTATGTCGTCATCTTGTAGAGATTGTTTCTTAATGATATCACTTCTCCTACAAAACTTGCAGAGAATAATTCCACCAGTTTGTCATAAATTTCTTTTCACTTTTCCATTTTTTCTACATAAGGATTCTTTGAGCCCTTATTTCCTTTTTCATGTACTCAGCTAGAGCTTGAGTTTCTTCCTTTAGAGGTTTAGTGATAGAACCCTTAACATGCTCAATGACTTCATTTTCTATGAGGACCAAATCTATACTCTTCTTCCATGCAATAAAGTTTGACAACCCAACCAATTTGTTTCTCTCCTTGCAAAATGAAGTCATTTTGATAGATTCAAATATAGATATAAAGATACTTACTTGTCAAGTGAATATGCTCCTTGATGTTAATATCTTCAACTTGATTCCTTCTTGATTTTGATGATGATAGAATATGTCTTCTTGATGAAGATGTATTCCTTCAAAAGTGATCCTTCAACGAGAGGGAGATCACCTTCATTCCTTGATGATGATGATTACACTTCTTCATGGTTCTCTATAACGTAGACACTTTTAGATGCTTTAATGTGTAGTTCTTTTATGGATGAGATAGCATTTTTAGGTCTTCTTACAACTTCATATTTCTATCCTTCTTCATATTTTAGGTGTATTGTTGCAGGACTGCAATTTCAGCTTCTCCTATAGAAACCCTAGGTCACACGTGTGGTTAGAATATGGACATAATTACCTCATTTTGACTTTGCCTGACCTTGAATCCTTATCTTGAAAATTTGGCTTACTAAATAGTCCTTTAATCCAAATTTTGTCTCCTTTGAGTGACTGCAATTTTTTACTTCTATTGTTGCAGGATGATGCCCTAAGCTTCGCACATGTAGAGGAGAATTAGCCCAAAACATAGTAGGAAATGCTTCGCTCTTCTTTGTTCTTCCTTCACTGGTATAGGGCTTCTTTTGCATACTTGATCGAACTCTTCTTGATGCTTATTAGATGTTTTTCTATTGCTTTTGCACATGAGTGTCCTTCTTTAAGTTGCCTTTCCTTGTCTTGACACCTTAGCTCTAATACCATGTTGAGAAATATAGGGCGACTAGATGAGGTTATGTCTCTTACTTTAATAATTGTGTGTGATGTATTTTTACTTAAATTGATTAGGTTCTTCTTACACTTGATTATTATTAGTGTTATTTATCATCAAAAAACTACCAAACAATAAAATCAAATAGACAATAGGACACAAGATGTAGGTGATTAGCCAGGTCCAAAACCTCTCCAACTAAGAGGAAAACCCACAAGAATTCTTCTCTTCTTATAGAACTTCAATTGATGAATTCCAAGACCTGTGAACTTTGACCAAGAACCTCTAAGACCAAGTCAAACCTTGATTTCAACAACTTTTGCAATTTTGACTTTCCCAATATATTTTTCTGGAACTTCAACCTACCCAACACATTCTACTGCACTTCGATATGCCCAACAAACTATTTTGCAACTTCGACTTGCCTAGCAAATTCTTATACCCATCAAATGTAGAAACCCTAACACGAGAGAGAGAGAGATAAAGAGAGAGAGGCCCAAAAACTTCGATCTAGTTCTTCTCCTCCCTTTTCGTCCTTTTTCCAGCTTCTATCTTGAGAATATCGAACTTGCTTTAGTGAGTCACAATGAGGTTGAGCTCCTTATTATTTATAGGCTTATGATGGATATGGATTTCTCTATTTAGGCCAATTTGTACCTTCTTGTAGGCTGACTTGATATTTGTGCCATGACGAGGTCTTGGAGGGTCTTTTGATTCTATTTTTGTTATGAAATCAACTCACAAAAAGATAGAAAACATAGATCAACGCCTTAGAAATAAGCCTCTTCGAGGGGGCAACCTCCTTTACATTACACAAATGAACAATTCTTGGATGATACAAATGACAAGACCTCCTTTCTGTATATAGGAGTCTAAGGGGTCATAATATAATCAGAGCCGAAATAAAAATAATAATGCAAGGGCACAATAATAACAATAGTGGTCTTGTATGTGGTGTTAGCGCTCGAATTTGGCCTCAGGCTAAGGAAGGCAAAATCCAAGGCAACATCAAACCACTTAGCCTCGTAGCTAGCCCTACGAGGATAGGAGAGGGCTCTCTCTGGGTCTATCTCGGCAAAAGGTCTTCAAAGGGCTGAGATGACCAATAAAGAACATTGATTTTAGGCTAGTAAACTGATAGGGAAAGTTTGATTTCAAATTCTTAGGGTTTTGTTGGAAAACTGAGCACAACAATTTTGGGTGCGAGGATGAGACACAGTTTTTGCAGAGGTCTTTTTGGGGCAAGGTAGGAGATTGTCTTGATGCCTTTGAAGGAAGTGAATGGATAGGTATGACTGGTGAGGAGCTAAGGAGAGCAAGAAACCATCAGGAGTTCTCCTTAAACAGATGAAAACATAAATATTAAGAAAACTTAAAGGCAGAGCATAGAAACCATGAATTCTACCTTAACACTTCATTTACTTAATTTGCAGAAGAGAAGAGTAGGAAAATGATACACATAACAAACTTACAAGTACATGAGAGAAACACACCATCAACACAAATAACCACAGGAATCCCAAATAGTGCCGCAAAACCCTGGTCTTTCCTTTGCCAAAATTGCAGAGATACAAAGAGTAATACAGTCTAAGCTTATCCCTAAAGAGTCCAACCATGAAAATGACTAAGAAAGTATATAATATAGGAAATCTAACACATTTCCTTGCCTCTAGGGGTCGAGCTCATCATCCTAGGAGCTGTTTCAACCAATTCTAAACTGAGCTCTACAATCTAGGCAGTCAAAACAACTTGCCTCTATAAGTTAGGAAACCAATTCATTCATTAATTTTTTGCTATTTTATGAATGAATCTTCTAGAATAGGTAAAAAAGTGTCATGTCATCATGAAAATACATTAGTTACATCAAAGAGGGCGAAAAATCCTATGAAAAGTCAAAACTAGTCAAAAGTTGCGTTGTCCTGAGCTGTAGATGAAAAACTGGCAAATTTCCCTGATGCGTAGCGCGCCATTTCTCTACACGTAGCGCGCCTTTGAGCCCACTTTTGGGGCACTTCCCGGCATCCAAATGAAGCTCAAGTGGGCTTTTTGGAAAGTTCTGGATGTCTACTCTCCAGCCCAAGTGGAATTTCTCAATTTGGTGCCAATTTTCCCCTCCAAAAATGCAATCTCCCAAGACTGCTTCCTGTGTGTCCAAAAAGTGGCAGAAGGTCATTTTTTGCTTGTTTTTTGACCTTTTGGGGGCCCAAACCTCAATGAAATGTCTTGGCAGTGGCTGAGCAAGTGTAATTTGACATGAAAAATCCAAAAATGCAGAGTTTTTGTGAAATGGACCTCCCCATCTTCAGGGTAGCGCGCGGCGCGCTACGCGTTGAGGGCAAAAACCTGTTTTTAGCAAAAAAAAAAAAAAAAATTGACCAAAATTGCTCCAAATTTTCTGAATTTTGAGCTGGGGGTGTATCATTGAGCACCATGCTCCTTCAAGGAGGCTTCGGCCAAAATCTGAAGTGGATCGGGCCTTTTCCTCCGTTTTAGTGCCTTGGCCAATCGTCCTTTGAGTACCTTCATTTTCGCTTTGCACACATGCATGTGGGCCCAATAATGATTCTTCATGTGGCGGAGCATATCTTTGTCCCTGTTTGCCTTGGCTAGCAACTTCTCTAAATGAGTGTTCACCCGGATGAGCACAGACCCTTGCTCAATAGGTGTCAAATCACCGGGTCTCTTGCGGGCCAAGTTTCGGTCTTCTCGGATTCACCGCAACTCATCAAGAGTGTGTTCATCTTCTAGCTGCTTGTTACGCTACTCCAAGTAGTTGATTGTCCAATTGGCCGTTTCCAATTTCTGTTGCAACAAGCGATTTTCAGCCTTCTGTTGCTGAATGATCTCCTTTAGCTCCGAGCTAGGAGAACTGATGTCAAGGTCAATAATGTCTATGTCCGGATCACCTGATGGTCCCTCATCAATCATGGGCTGCTTGCCTCTCTCCTGTACCTGTGTTGCTGTCGAAAGCGAGGCCCCTTCCACCTGATGTGGAGATAACACTCACTGTGCTGATGAAGAAGGCGAGACCCCTTCCACCTGGTGTGGAGATAATACTCGCCGTGCAGATGCAAATAAGGCCCTGTGGCCTCTCTGATATGTAACACATGCTGGAGTGCTGACATGCTCGGGCTCTGTAATGTGAAACTGATGTGAAGACCCTCCCTCATCATGGACAATCTCAGGGGGTGGCTGTGGCACCATGAAGAAGTCGCGAGAGATGAAATCCTCCCAAGAAATACCCTGCTGTGCCAACTGATGCATCACTATGATCTCGATCAGTGCATAATGATATATACTCTTGTGTTGTTGTGCGGGGTTCTTCCTTTGCACTAAGGGCACCATCCTCTCTATATTTCGGCACATGAAAAATGGAATGTTCATCATTTGTACCCGGGTGAAATGCATCAACAAACGGATATGGTACGAATATAAACGTGAAAATCTGCCCTCACAAGTGAAATAGCGCATAATGAGCCTCATCAAGGGTGCATACTCATCCCTTAGGAATCTGAAGGGAAAAACAGCAGTTAGGTGTCTCATACACCCGGGTTTGATATATGGTTCATAATGAAATCTGTCTAGTTGCTGGCGCTTGTTCCACTCCTCCCCAACATTTGGTATCCCGGTGGCTTGAGCAACAATTTTGGGTGATAGGGTGAAGTCCACTCCTGCAAGGTTCACCTGCCCATTGTGCAAATGTAGGAAAAACAAGCGGACTAGTTCTCTGTGATGTTGAATTTGCGAGATCCGCTCACAATATCTAAAGCATGATTGATACTGAAAACATGTCATTGCAAGTGGACAAGCTTGCAACTGAGCCAAAGAAGTGGGCTCCTCCCTGACATGCCGACCACCTTTACCACCCTTATGATGCCTCCTTGGCACTTCTATCTCCAGTGTCGAATCACTGTCATAACTCTGCTCATAATCTGATTCGGTTTCTAACATGGTTTTGAAGGCAAGATGGCTGAAATGTATTGCTGACTTTGCACCCAATTAACTGTTGTTTGACTTTTTCAAATGCTGTCACCAAGGGGACATAAATACAAGGGGATTGTTAGGGAAAGGGGAACATGAGGGAATTAGGGACAATAAACATAAATAAGGAATTTAGGGAAGGCAACATGGGAAATCATAATATTGTGGGATTTTAAGGTGAAGTAGGGTTTGGGAATTTAGTAGGTTTTAGGGATTTTAGAGAGGAAGATTATAAAATTTTATGGGAAAATTTGAAGGAGAATGTTGGTGAAGATGAGGGAAAAGAGGGATCAAAAATGGGCAACCTTGGACAACAAAATACTTTCAAACCCTAGCACAACTAAGTCTTTAAATTTTCCACAGCAATGTAGGGTTTTAATTTCTCATTTTCATGGCATTTTTAACATATTAATTTCTCATTCATCTTGCAAAACCAAAACTAGCCATGGAGGAGAGGCCTACCTAAAATTTGCTTGAGAGAAAAGAGGATTTGGTAGCTTGCTGGCAGTTTATTGGGCGAAAAACCCAACGCGTAGCGCACCTTGCCCAACACGTAGCGCCCCTCTAGTGCGTAGCGCCCCTCTGGTGCGTAGCGCCTGAGTAAAAATGCACTGGAAAAGTCGCGTTGATGCGTAGCGTGCCCTGGGTGCGTAGCGCGCCTTAGTTGATGCGTAGCGCGCCCCTGAAACTGCCCAGTTTGCTCAATGACTCTTGAAATCGCCTTTGCAAGGATTCACTTGGCTTGTGAGAGGCAAATGAGTTGCTAATGAAGAGTGATGTGCTTTTATAGGCTCCTTTTTTATTTTTATTTGCCCAAAACCCACTTTATAATGTTTGAGTGTTGACACTTTTTGAATTAATTGGCTCTGACTTCTGGTTTCCTTTTTTCGAAAAAAAATTGGTTGAAATGATGATTTCTTCTGAAAATTTTTGCAGGGATGGCTTCTGAGATGCTTTGGAAAAGGAGACCAAGGCTGCGCTTCAACATTTGGAGAATTTGAAATTTTGACAATTTTTTACAAAAACGAGATAATGACCTTTGTTTTTCAAAAACAGAGTTTTGAAAACAAGGTGAAAATTTAGTTGTACAATAATGAGAATTATTGAAATGATGTTTTATGAAGGACATCCCTCTGGCCTGCTGGTCCTTTATGACCTCTCAAGACAAAAATTGACTCAACCCTAGACCTAAGACCTCGAAATTTAAAACAAGATGAATGACCCTTTGAAGATTTTATTTATTTAAACAAACCTGAACCAGCAGTGCCAAACAGGAGGGGAATAAAAGCCACAAACTCCTCCACCAGAGTTATGGCATGCCTAACGGAATGCAACATGATCACACTGATGGGACACCTAATCATGAAATGCAAAGAGCTTTGATCTCTGGTGGAGGGCTACTAGACCGACTCTAACATGTGGCACAATAATAACAATATGGGGACTACATGGGTACAACAATATAATAAGGGGGTTGTACTAATAACAATAAGGGGTTACACTAGTAGTATAGGGGCCTAACATGCCCCTCTCCTTCAAAAAGTGTTGTCCTCAATGCTTTAGTAGTTCTTGATGCTTCTGTATAAGATTCTTGTCCTCCCATGTGGAATATTTGGCGGGTAAGTTCTTCCACTTGATGAGATACTTTGAAATTGATCGATTTCGTAGCTGTCGGGTTCTTGTTTCTGTGACTACTCCAGGTTCCAGTTTTATTTTTCCTTCCTCTTCAAGTTTTGGCAATATTGTTTGAATTGGAATATTCTGCAACTTTTGAATGAGTGGCCACATTTCTTTGTCCTTCTTCCATTCATCCCTTGCTTCGTTTATCCAATCTGGTTGGATAATAGAAATAGCACAAAACAATGCTTCCACATCCTCATTCTTTCTTGAGAGTGCATCTGCAACAAAAATTTTCTTCCCTTTTCTATAGATGATGTCAAAGTCATAACCCAACATATTTGTGACCCATTTTTTCTGTTCTTCTAAAGATAATATTTTTTCTAAAAATTATTTAAGACTATCATGATCCATTTTTACCTTCAAGTGTCTTTCCATTGGGTAAGGTCACCATTTCTTAAGTGCATGTAGTATTGCCAACATTTCCTTCTCATAAATAGCTTTCTTGAGATGTCGCCATAAAAATACCTAATCACCTACATCAAAACTTTTTTCACTGCGATGTTGATCTACCTGTTGTTTCATTCGATTCTGCATCAAAGTGGCATTATCCTTTAAAATTTGGAGAACTTGTTGTTGATGTTCGATGTGATCTTTCACTACTTGAACCTTTTTCTTATTGATATGTCCTATCTTAAGAGTTTGAGGACTGGTGATTTCTTCCAATGCTCTACAAGATATGGTCAGATTCATTTATTGATGCTTGATGTGATCTTTCACTTCTTGAACATTTTTTATCTGGATATGTCCTTCTATATTGATAGTTTGAGGAGTGGTAATTCCAACCAATGCATTACAAGATATGGTTGGATTAATTTATTCTTTCTCGATATGATCTTTCACTTCTTGAACCTTTTTCTTATTGATATTTCCTTCTATCTTAAGAGTTTGAGGAGTAGTAATTCTGGCCAATGCATTACAAGATATGGTTGGATTCATTTCTTCTTTCTCGATGTGATATTTCACTTCTTGAACCTTTTTCTTCTTGATATCTCCTTCTATCTTGAGAGTTTGAGTGGTAATTCTTGCCAATGCCTTACAAGATATGGTCAGATTCATTTCTTCTTTCTCAGGGGTTGGGTCTTGGCATATATCCTCTTCTTTTGATGTTTCTTGATCCTTTTCTTCCTCTTCTTCATACTCTATGTAAAATAATTTCTTCTCAGCACACTTATGACCTTTAGTGCATTTTCTATCACAATTGTAACAAAGCCCTTTTTCTCTTTTTTCTTCCAATTGTTGTGGTGTAAGCCTTGTAGGTTGTGGAAGGCTAGGAGAAGAAACACTTACATAATTATATTCATGAGTGGTGGGATTCCTTGTTTCCATATTTTTGCTTTCAATTTTTCTTGCCAACTCGAATGCCTCCTCCAATGAATCAAGTTCCCAAAAACGAACCTCATGTTGAACGTTATCCTTTAAAGTCCCTATGAAGACATCAACCCTTTGCTTCTCTGGAATATAACTTACCCTTCTATTCAATTTTTTAAAGTCCTCAATGTGCTCTTCCATTGAACCCTTTTGTTTTAGATTTATCAATTGGCTAAAGAAGGAGTTTCTCTTTGTATCCTCATAATGTGCTATCATTTCCTCCGTGAAAATTGACCACGTGACAAGTGGTTTACGAGAACAAAGCCCTTTATACCATAAAATTGATTCAGTCCTAAATAATTAGATGCAATACATACCTTTTGTAACAGTGGTACACCATGTAGATCAAAATATTTCTCCATCTGTATTATCCAATTTACCGGATCCTTGCCACCAAACTTCCTCATCTTGCTTTTTCTTGATTTTAGGAGCTCGATCTTGAAACAACTGTAACTTTGTAATTTAAGATCTTCCAGTTCTAAAATCGTGACCTGAAGTAGCCCTTTTTGTCCTCTTTCCAATGCCACCAATCTTATCCAAATTGGATTCTCCAAGGAAGAGTTATAACAAATCTCCCATGGTGACCTGATTATAGACTAGTTCAGTAGAGCGAACTTGTACGATGTGACACATGTCCCTGTTTCAACCTTTCGCTCTAAAAAATATATACAAGAAACTACATTCTATCCTCTTTCTATAACTTCTGACGAAATTTCAATCTGATTCTCAGAGAGAAATTTATGATGAGTTTCCCCAGGTCACCTATTTGGAATGTAATTCAGGAGTTTGCAAAAATACCAACTTCCTCAGATCATATCTCCACAAATATTGCGCGAAAAGCTCTAAAATTCGGACCCGAGGTTCAGCGCGCTTTCATCTCAAATGGGTTTTTTTTGCTTATGAAGCGTCTGTTGTGGGGAAAAGTATCCGACTCGGATGACCCTATCCCTACTCTAAGGGTGACAGTCCTTAGCAACAACTGAAAGTAAAGCTTTGATATTTTCCTTTATGAAAGTACAGAGAAGGAAGAAAAGATTGACCAACCGGTGTCTTTCGCTTTTGTCGATCCTGTCCTCTCTCTTTGTCTCTTGTTCCCAGCTCCTTGCTCCCTTTGCCGGCCCAGCTACACACAGATCCTACACAAACAAGAGAGGGAAACTACAAGAAACATGTACTCATAACTGATGCATGGATTAGAGTGAATCAGATATACAAGTAAATACAATACATCAATGCAATACAAGTATATAGGAGAACATTCAAAGCTTTATTGATAGAAGTAAAAGGGTTCTGAGAAGGTTACAACCATCAATGGCTCCAATCCAACAGCACCTCCCCAGCAGCAAGAAATCTCCTCTTCACCTCTATAAAAGCAATCACCCAATAGCTCTAACTGTAAACCAACAGCACTTCCTTGCTTTGCACAAAATTCCAGCCTCCCTAGACCTCATAGAAGAGCTCTATATATAGGATAGAAGAAGAAAGGATGAGTCAACTTGAGACTGACATAAAGCTGCCTTGTGTCCTCTCCCTCTTCAGTTAAACTTCAGTTCTTGAGTCCACTTGGAGATCCTTGCTTACACATGGAGATCAAGTACCTCTTACTCATCACAGGGCGAAACCCTTGAACCAAGTGTCAGTTTGGAAGCTTCCTGGGCAATTGACACCTTGCAGAATGACTGTGCCACTTGGCCAATCTCGCCCAGCGCAGGTAGCCTTCATTAGATTTGACTTTCAACGCAGGTACAAGGAGGAGCAGTTGCATTCCAGCGCAGATGCTCAGTGGAGCAGCTGACATGATCCAAAAATAGCCTGTTTTTGAGTGTTTTCAGGTGGAGAACTGATGGGAAGTGCTGTGGTTTGCTGACCTTGTTCTTCTAGGGGTAAGAACAACATGTTTAGGGACTGAGGATCCCTGTAATTATTGACATTTCATGCTCCATGCTGCGAGGCACAAAAATGTCTATAACAGTTGCCCCCTAAAGTATGAGGCCGTTTATCGGGTGAAATGCTTTATCTAGAGGGTCCGAAGTTCATTCCAGTGCTGAGGAGGCGCCCTGTAATACAATACAATACAATACATTATTTTTCATTTTGTTTTCATGATCTAGCTGAGGCGGGCATTCCCATGCTCAGCTTTATAAATACATTTTGGTACATAGAACAGACGATCGTCTGATGGTAGACTGATAATTCTCTGCTGAAATTATCATCCTTTGAGTAGGATGATCATCTGCTGCAATGATGTACATGACAAATGCTTTTATATTTCCTGAATATGTATCGCAGCCCGGATGGATGAAACTAGATCCGGGGTCTTCAAACTCGTTCGATCTTCACTCTAAGTACAAGTCGATCCATGTGAAAATTTCGCTGAAGTCGAACATGGAAAGACATCGCTTGATTACCGGTCAATGATGAAAACCGTTAACAAGCGCGAGAGGAATCACCGATAATGATAATGACCCTCAAGGTACTGCAGTACAATTCACATGGCGTGAATAAAGGACTTGGCGTCGAACGCCACGCAAAATCTTCTGGTCGAAGGTCATTGATGTATACCTGTCGCCGGAAGTGAGAAACTTGCCATTGAGGCATGCAAGCTTCAAAGTACTGATGGGGTTGTTCCTAGATCAACTTCTTGGATAATGAGCTGAAGTCGACAAGAAGCGATCCGTCAAAGGAGGGCCTTAATGAATCCCACATCAATGACACGGAACGGAGCTAATGATTTTAGTGGAGGTGAAAACAAACTGTGATATATGATTCAGGGTGGCGATCATGAATGGATGAAGGATAATGTATGGCAGTGGATGGGACACGGTTGACACTTTCAAAATGACCTCTCTTGAACACATAACGACACTGATGCGATGGATCGGTAGCATTACCCCAAAATGTGGATGGTTTGGCGAAGACCATGGTGATGAGACCGGTGAATGAAACAACCCAACCCGATGTGGTACGGAAGAAAAGTGTCATGTTCAAGAGCGACTTGCTACCATTAAGCTTCGATGTTCTCCCAATTTTTCCCCAGTCATTTCTGACCAGTACCTCTTTATTTTTGTCAAGCTTGAGGAGGATAACATATGCTTGTTCTATAACCTGCCCTTCGGGCAAGCCCATCGCTATGATTTAACGAGCTTAGCGATAGGGAAACTCGTTCTCGTCTAAAGACAAGTTTGTCGCTATTTAATCATTTTAACGAGTCTAACGACAAGGAAAACTCGGTCCTTTTCATTTTTAGAGAGTCTGAAAAGGTACAGAAAGTTAACTCCATAATTCCTTTTTCGTCATCTAATCCCTTAAGTCCGAAAAAGTATAAAACAATACAGAAGGGATGGGTGTTCGGTATTTTTAACGAGCCGAACAAGACAAGCGCTCGATCTTTTTGTGTAATAATCCCTCAGGTCCAAAAAGATTAAAGTCTAAAAGAGGGATAGCTCTTCCGGTCCCTTTAACGAGCTGGAAGGCCAAAACTCGGCAAACTTTTCATATTTTACGAGTCTGAAAAGAGCTCAAAGAGGACTCGTCTTTTGAGGAACGAGTGATGGACAGGGATAGCAGCAGATTCCAGGTACAGGTTGGAATTCTCCAATCACGGCAGTGTCACAAGGATGGCTAGGTGAAATCACTCTTCGCAGATGTTCCTCAAAATGGGTAAACACACAAATGGAAGTGAATGATCGGCCAAATGACGGTGGAGGTGACGGTGCACAAACACGACCAAGGCTTTTATGGCTGATGAATTTACGATCTCAAAAAGGTATTTACCGGTTCATTTTTTCTGAATGAGCTTGAACTCTAAAGGAAAGCCTGCTCATAAACTTATGTTTATTTTTTAACGAGCATGAACTATGCGCTAAAACTGCTCGAATCTTGCGTTTATTTTTTAACGAGCATGAACTATGTGCTAAAACTGCTCGAAATACCAGTCATAAAATAAGAATGCCTCCTCTAAGGATCCATTTTTTATAGAGCTTGCGCCTTACCACAGCTATGCTCCAACTCATCCTTCCTTTGTGTAAGTTCGGAAAACGGTTAATCTTAAAACCAGATAAATAACCGCCCCTAGCTTGCACTCCAGAAGGTTTGCATGCCCCCAGGTATAGGATAGAATTTCGAGGCTGCCCCTCCTCTCCCCCACCTCTGCTTTTCTTTGGGTGTTCACAGCTACTTGTCATCTTGCCAATCTAATGTTAACGATACTAGTCTTCTCGTTATTTTAAGGGATCTTACGCGGTACTCAGTCTTCCCGTCGGCCCAACTTTTAACGAACAGCTATTTGTGACAAGAGAAGGACACTACTCAAAGACAAAACATTGGTATTATTGAGGGAGGCTTGCCTCTTTCTTATTATCCGAAGAGGGTTCTATTTGCTGCCGCAAATCAATCTCTTTCTTCGGCGATGTCTATCATTGGGTTACTCAAATATGGTTACCCTATATCACAACAATAGAATCTCTTTCTTTGGAGGCTGCCCCTACTTATCCTTCAAAACATTTGTTTTAATGGGTGAGGCTTGCTTTTCCCCAAAGATGGTTACTACTTGTTGCAATAAGGGAATTCCTACTTGGGCAGTGCCCACCTCTTTAGACAAAGGTGAATGACTCTTTAGTCAAACACATAACTTTAACAAAAGAATACTATTCCAGAACAACCCCTCTTCCATCCACGGACGGGGTACGGACTAGTCATATTCTTCTGCGGAAATTCTACCTTATACCCAGGGTTTCTTCTGCCCGAAGCAGACCAGGGTGCATGCCCCCTGGGTTCCAGTCTTTCTTTCCGAATCACTCGCACTCATCGGGAAGGAGGACTGGGGGCGGAGGCGAATCTTGTGTGAACAGACCATTTAGGAATGGTATTTGACTATTTGCGATGCGAGATCCCGGAAATGAAAGTTGGTCTACGAGCTTGACCATCCTTCCTTCGTGTGGAAAACACATTACTCTAAAGAGTGAGGAGACTATCGCTCCCATGCAATAAATATAGTCACGTCCAAGGAGTAGGTTATAATCCAAGGGTCCTTGGACGACCATCACGTTCAAATTGACGGTCTTCCCTTTCAATGTAACAGGCACATTGGGGAGGATTCCTAATGGTCGACTGGTTCCTTTATCAAAACCTGAGAGATTTCTTAACTCAGGTAAAAGCGCCGGGGAACCCAGTGCTTTCCAAGCAACAGAGGAAAGGATACTCACAGACGCCCCTTCATCAATGATAGTACCAGCCATGATCATTCTATAGATCTGGACAATGATTCTGAATGGTACACTGGCTGGTAACCGGGGTCTGCCTAGTTGATTCCAATCAAAGGATACAACCAGGTTGCTTGGTGGTGGGACCGAATATACGGCCGGATATGACCCTGATGATGTTCCTTCCTGCGATAAAGGAATGGGCGCATTGCCCTGACGCTCATCAGAGTCGGTGCTGATGAAAAGAACCTGGATGGTGTCATCCTTATTCTCTTCAGTGATGGTGTCGCATGAAGATGACTCTTCGGCGACGGTGTCATTTGAAGATGAAACTTCTGAAGGTAGAACCGAGTCAACTGCCGTATCGACCTTTGGACTTTCGTCCGGTCTGGATTCAGTAGGTTCATTTTCAGTGACTGACGCTTCAGCCGACCACTTGAGCGGGCCAGCTGTATTTTCAATCAACGAAGGACTTGGCACGAGTTTTTTGTATCCAGGAGGAAGTTTTACCGGTGAAACCGGACGATCTTCCAAAACTCTCTTCGCTTCGTCTAAGAAGGGACAACGGTGGATGGCATGACTGCCTTCACACAACTTACAGGGGAATCTTACTCCCCCTTTTTGTCTCGATCATTCACTTTCGCTGGTTGACGGAAAGCCATAAACCTGATTGTCAGAGGTTGATGCCCCCGAATTGTGCAGACGAGGGGACCAGTCCCTTAGTATCCGAGGAATACAGGGACAATCTCTGTGGAAATGGTCTCCTCTACATATGACACATGGCGATTTAGGCCCGGTCTGTGCAGTGGGTGGGTTTTCGTCAGATGTCTTTTGCTTGCCCCCAGTCGCCTTAGGCTCCTTCTTCTTCTTCTCTTTCTTCTTCCTTTCCTTCTTCTCCTTGGGAGGCTGACTTTTGCCAGCTCTACCTTGCGAAGATGAAGGATCAGAGGAAGTATTGTAAGAAGTGGAAGGCTGGTGGGTAGCTCTAGACTGGTCTGACTGTTGATTCGATTGCTCAGGATTAGTGGCGATCTGGACTACATTAGTTGAAAAGAGCCATACAGGGAGGCCGATTGTCAATCCTGGAAGTGACAATGTTGCCATATGAGGCGCACCAACATCTCCCCAAGAGGAGAAGGGATTTGGACTTCCGCCAAGGTTGCCTCCTTGGTTGGTGGGCTCCATACTTTTCAACTAAAAGATCAACGTGGGAATAACAGGTGATTTTGTTCCGCTTAAAATAAATTTTATTAACGACGCTTTTAGACACAAACTTGCTTTTTCATGTTTTAAGAGTCGAGAAAAAGCTAAAGATGACTCTAGTCGCCTTCGATGTATTAACGAGCCCGAAGTGACAAATGCTCGGTTGGACTTTTTCAGTTATAGAGTTTGAAAAAGGCCAAAAGAAACTGCTCTGGAGATCTAGGCAGAGGGTGTGCCAAACCTTTCGCGAAACCACAGAATACGTTTTACGGTACGGGTGGTCGATCTTCGTGAATGCTGTGTTCACTGCATCGCGATCAGTAGGGCGGTCGACACGGCTTCCTATGGATAAAGGATAAATGCCTATAGGGGTCTCCCAATATACGCGACGGTACGCGGGAGCACAAGTCCGTATTAGTGCCACCGACTCTCAGGAGGAATCACCCACCTTCGTAGAGATCGACAGTCACTATGTTTAACGACGCCGGAACACGTCTCTACCTAGACCTCTAGATGTTTGCGTTATGTTACAAAGCGTTGTTATGTAAATTGGATTTATTTTAATGTTGATCTTGCTTAGCAGTTTGCCTTTAAGGATCACCACGAGATGTATATATACAACTTCCTACATGCAATCTAAGATGAGAAGCAAAACTTTTCGATCTTTCAACTTTGAAAACCTTAATCTACTGAGGGAAAAGAGGATATCAACTTTTCTCACAGATCATAGAACACACACTAAAATGCAAATTTTCCTAAATCGTCAAGCACACATTCAAATGCAAAATGCACAATGCAGATATTTCTTTTCGTTATCCTTAATGTTGATGTAAGACAAAAAAGAAACTGTTGTATAACTTTGAATCTAATTTCGAGCGAAAGTAAACAAGCTTGTCCAAAATCAAAAGACACCTTAAGATCGACTTGTTTAGACACTGGAAATGTATAGATTCAAACCACAAGATGAAAAACAAACAAACTCAAACAGCCATGAACAGTAATAAAACTAGCTCTTAAGATCACAAAGACACTTTTACAGTTCAGGATCTAAGAGGCCACAGCTATACTGGTTCGCTTTTCACAATGGGAAACTGTAACTGAAACAAGAAATACTGAAAGAACAATCACAGTTTCATCACACAACTGAGGCGGAATAATGTCAAGGAAAGTTGGTTTACAGCAAGTACAATGACAAGCAATCAGCAGCAAAACAACAGTGAAAACAGGGCTAAGACACAGTGGGAAACCTCAGGAAGACATAGCCTAACTGGATCAGCGCAGGCTCTGGTCTGTCAAATTGACTCTCAGCGCAGTTCCCGAAGGGAGTACCTGCGCTGGAATGCAGACTGCCTGTGGACAGCCTGCACTGAGACACGAGAGTTGCGTTTACAAGGATTTCCGGGTCATAAAAAGCTCAAAAATTCACTGTTTTTGCTGAAATAAAAAGCTATAGGTCAAGTACAAGCTGAGGGATGATCAAGAGGATGAAAAGCTATCACAAAGAGTACAAGAGTCTTTTGTAGATCAGCTCTTCAAATCATGAATCTGCTCAGAAAATGAGCAAGAGTAGCAGCCCCTCTACTTCGCTTTTGATATAGTCAAAAGCTTTTCGATTCGGTACTCTTTGGTTCAGGAAATGAATAGCAAAGATACTACAAACACCAACAAGATACTAGGCTCCCCAGCGGAGTCGCCAGTTTGTTGTGGGGAAAAGTATCCGACTCGGATGACCCTATCCCTACTCTAAGGGTGACAGTCCTTAGCAACAACTGAAAGTAAAGCTTTGATATTTTCCTTTATGAAAGTACAGAGAAGGAAGAAAAGATTGACCAACCGGTGTCTTTCGCTTTTGTCGATCCTGTCCTCTCTCTTTGTCTCTTGTTCCCAGCTCCTTGCTCCCTTTGCCGGCCCAGCTACACACAGATCCTGCACAAACAAGAGAGGGAAACTACAAGAAACATGTACTCATAACTGATGCATGGATTAGAGTGAATCAGATATACAAGTAAATACAATACATCAATGCAATACAAGTATATAGGAGAACATTCAAAGCTTTATTGATAGAAGTAAAAGGGTTCTGAGAAGGTTACAACCATCAATGGCTCCAATCCAGCAGCACCTCCCCAACAGCAAGAAATCTCCTCTTCACCTCTATAAAAGCAATCACCCAATAGCTCTAACTGTAAACCAACAGCACTTCCTTGCTTTGCACAAAATTCCAGCCTCCCTAGACCTCATAGAAGAGCTCTATATATAGGATAGAAGAAGAAAGGATGAGTCAGCTTGAGACTGACATAAAGCTGCCTTGTGTCCTCTCCCTCTTCAGTTAAACTTCAGTTCTTGAGTCCACTTGGAGATCCTTGCTTACACATGGAGATCAAGTACCTCTTACTCATCACAGGGCGAAACCCTTGAACCAAGTGTCAGTTTGGAAGCTTCCTGGGCAATTGACACCTTGCAGAATGACTGTGCCACTTGGCCAATCTCGCCCAGCGCAGGTAGCCTTCATTAGATTTGACTTTCAGCGCAGGTACAAGGAGGAGCAGTTGCATTCCAGCGCAGATGCTCAGTGGAGCAGCTGACATGATCCAAAAATAGCTTGTTTTTGAGTGTTTTCAGGTGGAGAACTGATGGGAAGTGCTGTGGTTTGCTGACCTTGTTCTTCTAGGGGTAAGAACAACATGTTTAGGGACTGAGGATCCCTGTAATTATTGACATTTCATGCTCCATGCTGCGAGGCACAAAAATGTCTATAACAGCGTCGCAGAAAAAATTTATAGCGAAAATTCCACAATGACCTATTTGGAGCAGCGAAACCCTAGAATCCAAAGCTCTAATACCAAATGTTATGAAATCAACTCACAAAAAGATAGAAAACATAGATCAACACCTTAGAAATAATCCTCTTCGAGGGGGCAACCTCCTTTACATTACACAAATGAACAATTCTTGGATGATACAAATGACAAGACCTCATTTCTATATATAGGAGTCTAAGGGGTCATAATATAATCAGAGTCGACATAACAATGATAATGTAAGGGCACAATAATAACAATAGTAGGCTTCTATGTGGTACAACAATATAATAAGGGGGTTGTACTAATAACAATAAGGGGTTACACTAGTAGTATAGGTGCCTAACCATTTTGACTCAAATAAATTTTCTTTACACTATTGAACATGCCCAAATGGGTCTTCAATACATGACAATGACTCAATTGACTTTATGACAAACCTAGAAGCACCCAATGGGTTCTTGACCTAAAAATAAATTTCCCTTGAGCATGAAACCCATGCCTCAAGAATAATAATAAATTTATTTTTGTCCTCTCATTAAATACATAAAATAATGATTACATATTCCATTATGAAGACCGAACCTAGTTACATATTTCAACAATAAAAATCCAACATACACCCACAAGTAATTATCGTGACAGATAAATCATCCTTAATCTTATTGCATTTAATTTCTCAACATGGTATCAGAGTTAAGGTGAAAGGAAGGCAATCTAAAGATCACATCCTATTGCCTTATATGAATATTTCGTTGTAGCAATTACATCTCTTTCTATCAATACAAAAGAAGAAGGAATGTTCAATCTTCTTTGCAAAAAGATTAGTCTCTACGTGAAGAAGCATCTATTCACCTTCTCCTAAGTATTAGTGTATCTTATCCTCTTAAAATAATAACTATCATAAGGAATATCAATGAAAATTTTGAGGCATACATGTGAGTTCTTAGAGGTACTAATGATGGTATCCATCCGAATTTTCTATGTACTATTTCCTCTATAAACAAAAGTTATCTAAGATATCACTACATCAGCATTCACAACCTGGACCAAGACCTATGTTACTCGTCTAAGGCAATATCATTATATAGTTAAGGAACAAGCATCCGAACTCTCTAACAATCCATTATCATCCTATGAAAAATATTACAACTAGAGCTTACCAGCATATACAAACACTGCTCTAAGGCTTCCGAAGCAATGTATTTGAAGATCCAAGGCATCCAAATTTCTTGAACAATGAAGTGTGTACAAAAATATATATACTATGTCATGAACCTATGACTAATCCAAAACTCCTTATGGCACTACGATGCAAGTTCTGAAGTTATATACCTGAAATATGAAGGGCATAATTTATTTGAAGAACAAAAGTATGACTAATGCTGATCATGTGTGTTTAAGGAACCAAAACCATATGTCTGGAATTTATGAGGCAAGAAAACAAGCATGAAGAGAAGTATCTGAGTTTATATAAAGAGAAGTATTGTTATTTGTGGTATGAATTCATGTAGCCCAAATTCTTGGAAGTTTGAATCACCATTATTGTGAAATGTCACAAAGTCCAAGACCAAGTTTGCATCTAGCCCAAAGCAAGTCTAAGTTGGATACCACTGTGAAAAATACTAAAAGTAAATCAAGAGTCTAAGTTCTATCCCTGTGACATAAACATGAATATCAAGTCTATTCTTAAGGAGAAATTTGTTAACCTCTTTATCTCAAAAGAAGGAACAAATTCAAGATCAATTATATCCCTATGGAAATAACTTGTGGTGGCATAAAAGAAGGTGGAACCCTAAGATTTATCTCTTACACTAGATTCTAATCCAAAGTAAAGGCTATCTCATGAAATTCGGAGATAAAAATAAAAAGGTGTAAGGTTTGACCTAGTTGAAGTTATGTTATAATCCTACTAATTGTAGCTTGCTTCGTCGAAATTGGCACCATCCTCAGATATCATTTTTTTTATCTAAGCCCTATCTGAAATTATGTCTAGTTTCTCGAGTACTATACCTAGATCCTAGTGTTGGAATCCTACTACTATGGATTTCCTAGATTGATTTTTGAACTAAATCAGAGGCCTGTAAGAAAGAGCTTCTTTTCATGAACCTGGAATAACATTGATGTCGACATATTATCCACTGGTAATACTAATCGGAGACAAAATAATCACCTTACTATGAAATAAATTGAAATAAGAGGTTGAGACTTTAAGGAGAACTACAACAATACATCTGAAGTCCAAATAAATCTCTATGGTCCACATTCTAGTTCGATGGTTGAAGGCTCAAAGAACTTAAAGGAAGTTAATTCATGCCAACTGAAGAAATGACAAGGATGGATAAGGTAAGGTTATAAGAGGTATGTATACCTTTTGTTCTTTTGCAACTAATGACCTATGAAAATTGTAGTGCATATATAATGATCTTGCATAGTTCTTGAGATCAAGAAACGAAATATATAAAAAGGCTTGTCAATAATGTCACTAGGGTTTTTCGGCTAATCCATTTGCATGCTTGTAGAATTTGCAATTCCTAACATGACATACCTTGAAGATATTGAAAAATCTAGGGTTTTGCAACTAAGTCTCTAGTGATTATATAATTTTGCAATTCTTGAATGGAAGACCTTAATGACTACAAAGAATATAGGGTTTGTAGAACTTAAAATTTGTAAGATCTTGTAGACTTTTGGAATTTAGGGTTTATAAACCCTAGCAAAAATTTTGTGTTAGGAAACCCTAGAATAGAAACCCTAACTAACGATTTTTGCTATAAAAAGAAAATATGGCTCTTGAGATTGACGAGAATGACATCATGTTGATGTGAGAAAAAATTGATAAAGAGATTCAAGATTAAGAGGGAGCTAACTCACTTCAAAAGGATAAGTATTATATACCTACTTTCTTTAATTATTACTATTGTTATGCACTTTGTCTTTTGTTCTTTCATAGTCTTCTAACAAGGGTTGTAGGTCAAGACAAGATCTATTTATGCTTGACTTTCAGTAGGAAAATTTGGAAGAACGTAGAAAGTCGTGAAGACAAGAAGAAAGAAGCTTGAAGTATGCATCAAAGGAATTCAAGGAAATAATTTTACCTATGTCAGCTAGAATGAGGAAGATGACAGATCTTGGATGGATGCAATACTACTTGAAGTTTGGCAAACAAATCTGAAGAAGTTTATGATAAAAAATATAAGGTGATATATCAATGACAAGATCCTTTGACAGAAAGTTGAAGAATTCTAATATCATTGTACCGACAACTAATTGATTCAACCCACGAACACACTGGTTCAAAGTACTAATGTTGATAGATGATTGGAAGCTAATATAATTTCTTGGAATAACATGAAAGCAGAACCATGTCACGAAGAAATATTATGTGAAGGCTTGTGTGATCAAAATTGAAAGAGTTTGGCTCCATAAGATGTTTGAAAAATTACTTGATGACATGAAAGGTCTAGGAAGGTCGAAGCTTGTTACGATATGATGCAAGATAGCAGCCCAACAACTACAGTAGATCTCCACAAAAGAATATGTAGTTGATGTTATGATGAGTATTTTTTGAGACAAGATTAGGCTTGTGATTGTTCCTCCCTGTTTGAGAGGGAGTGAGGATTTCCACCCTATTTGAGAGGGAGTGAGGTTGGACACCATATTCTCCATGTGTCATGTAATATGGCTAGGACTAACTGTCGTAATCCTAGTGAAGGCACTATTAGGTTGAATGGTCGATTGGATAAGCATCTGGTACTGATACTCCTTAAGGAATGGTATCCACGATAGGCCCATAGTCCCGAGGATCGACACTCTTTGGATTAGGAATCCAGGATAAGAATAGTCCTGAGGACCGATATTCTTTAAGGATGGGGTGGTATCCAAGATGAGGATAGTCTTGTAAGGACATATCTAGTGAACATATGGTTGGGGTACGTGCCTTGAGAGGTGCTGGTGATGTCTAAATGTATGCCTCCCAGCATTTTTTTCTGATCTACAAGAGAGATAGATCTTATCAATCAAGGCCTTGCTATTTTATAATTGACAATGATGGTTACGATGATGCTTGATGATGTTTATCAATATGAACTCTTCTTATGAGAATATTTCAATTTGAGAGTATCCTAATATCATGTTGAGTCATTATGAATACCTCCCTAGTTAAGAGGGAGTGTTGATAAATGTAACTATGTTCGGTCTTCATAATTATCTTTGTACTTATATCAATATATATTTCATGTAAAAGCAAAAAGAAGAAAAATAAATTTTTATTATAATAATTATTTTTTTTATTCAAAGCATGTTCTTCATGCTTGTAGGGTCATTTGAGTCAAAATATTATTTATTGTGAGTTAGTGAGTGAAAGTCCCATTTGGACTTTTTGCAAGAAAAGAAAGAAAAATTATTTTTTGAGTCAAATGTGTCCTCACAAGACCAAGTCAATGCTCCAAATGGACAAATCGGCCAACCCATAAGTTGTGTCTCTTCATATGGTCGAACAACTATATATTGGCACTTGTGCTCCACATTTTGGCTTTCAATTTGGGTTCTCTATGGAAGAAGAAGTCCATATCTGTAACATTAAATTTTATACCAAGAAGAAGAAGAAGAGATCAACGAAGTCAAAGGAAGGAGGAGGTCAATGGAAAGAGAAAGAAAATTGTTTTTGCCCTAATTTTGTCCACACATGCAAAGTTCCTACAATTTTTCAGAGGTTATTACAAGGTCGATATTTCAGGGCCCGAAATTTCAAGGGATGACCAGAATGCAAAGATTTTACCAGCGTTGACTTTATTGAATTTGACTTGGTGAAGAAGACTTGGAGAAGGGTTGAATTGGGTTCATTGTGATAGTATTTGTCTTGGTCTTGGGTCTTGGATATCTCACTTTGATCTAATTCTATAAGAAGAGGATTTTTGGGGTTTTCCCCCTTGTGGGGTTTTTCCCTGGCTTAGAGCCTAACTTCTTGTGTTATTTTGTTTATTTTTTATCTTCATGTACATTTTGGTGATTTATTGATGAAAAGAACATAAGATAAGTAACAAAAATCCAACATATACTCACAAGTAATTATCATGACAGAGAAATCATCCTAAATCCTACTACTTTTGATTTCTCAACAAAGACAACCTTTCTGAATGGGACAATTGATGAAGAATTCGGCATTGAGAAACCTTAAGGATTTAAAGTACATGGAAAGGAAACACATGTTTTCAAGCTAAACAAGGCTCTATATGGCTTGAAACAAGCCCCTAGAGCATGGTATGCCATAATGGATGCTTATCTACTAAGACTTGGTTTCGTCAAAAGTACTGTAGATCCAAATCTCTACATTAAAGTGGTAAAGAATGAACCCGTGATCATATTACTTTATGTTGATGACTTACCAATAATAGGTGTGGAACATTGTATTTATAAATGCAATAAGGAATTAGCAATTGAATTTGATATAAGAGATCTTGGGCTAATGCACTATTACTTAGGACTCGAAGTGTGGTATAAACCTAGCAATATATATCTTGGTCAAGGAAAATATGTGATCAAGATTTTACAGAAATTTGGTATGATGGATATTAAACCAATGAAAAATTATATAATCACCAACTTGAAGAAGTTAAAGAGTTCAGATTCAAGTTTTGTTGATCCAACATCCTACCAGCAGTTGATTGGTTCCTTGATGTACCTTGTGAACACCCGGCCAAATATATGTTTTGCAATAAACACTCTTAGACAATTTCAGATGGAACCAAGACATGATAATTGGATAACATCCAAACACATTTTTAGATATCTCCATGGGGCTACACATCATTGTCTAAAATACGTTGTAGGAAATAAGATTCAGTTATTGGGCTATACAAATTCAGATTGGGCAGGTAGTGATACAGATGGAAAAGTACTACAAGTGGATGTTTTTGTTTGGGATCCTTTATGGTTTCATGGATGAGCAGAAAAAAAGACTCAGTTGCATTGAGTAGTGTTGAAGTTGAATATATAGAAGCCAGTGAAGTTGGTCGAGAAGCAGTTTGGCTCTGGAAGTTGCTTGCAGATTTATTTGAAGGACCTTTGGATTCTACCATCATATGTTGTGACAACCAGAGCTGCATAAGGTTGACAGAGGACTTGATTTTCCATGCAAGGACAAAGCACATTAATATCAAGTATCACTACATTCGAAGCTTGGTGCAAGATGGGGTCATGAAGCTACAGTACATCTCCACTGACAAACAAGTAGCAGATATATTGACAAAGTCTCTTCCTAACAAGAAGCTTGAGTATTTGAGAGACAAGCTTGGGCTTGTGGATATCTCCTCCCTGGTTGAGAGGGAGTGAGGGTGGACACCATATTCTCCTTTTTTCATGTAATATGGCCAGAATTAACAGCCATAACCCTAGTAAAGGCACAAAGGATAATGGTGGGTTGGATAATCATTTGGGACCAATATTCTTTGAGGATTTGTATCCAAGATAAGAATAGTCCCAAGCACTGATATTCTTTGAGGATGTGTATCCAAGATAAGAATAATCATGTGAGTAAATACCTCATGAAAATATGGATGGGGTATGTGCCTAGAGAAGCAGTGGTGTCCAAATTTATGCCTCCTAGCATTGTGCTCTAATCTAGTGGAGAGATATAGCTTGTTAGTCAAGGCCTTGTTATTTTTGAAAATGTTGGTTATGATAATGTTTATCAATCTGAACCGTTCTTATATGAATATTTAAATTTGAGAATATCATGTTGTGTCATTGTGAATACCTCGCTAGTTAAGAGGGAGTGTTGAAAAAGTAATTAGTGTCAGTATTCACAATGTAATACAAATATATCATTGATGTACTTATTATATTTATTTATTATATTCATCATTATTATTTTTATTTCTGGTCAAAGTATGTTCTTCATGCTTATAGGGTCAAATGAGTCAAAATAGAATTTATTATGAGTCAAAGAAATGTAATTGAGTCAAAGTTTCACTTGGACTTCTTGTGAGAGAAAAAAAAAAAAAAAAAATTGTTTTGAGTCAAACAGTTAAAATGTCATCCACAAGATCAATCCAACCCTAGGGGAATCCATTCAACCCTCCTGGACATGTATATATACATGGAAACTCAACCACTTTGGAGACCATTCATCACTTGTTATCACATCATCGATCTTTCTGCCAACATAAGATGAAAAATAAGCAAAGTCAAAAGAGAGAAGAAAATTCAAAGGAGACAGAAAATTTGGTTTTCTAGCTTGTTTTTGTTCACATGTGCAAAGGTATTGAGAAACTCTATGAAATTACAGTTCTAAAACTTCATAACTGAACTATAGGTCCAAAATTTTGTGATTGAACCAATTTTGACAAGGTTTGACCAGTGTTGCCTTTGTTGACTTTGACTTTGTTGGAGAAGACTTGGAGGAGGGTTGACTTGGGGTATTTGTGGCAGTCTTGTTCTTGGTCTTGGTCTTCTATAAGAAGAGGGATTTTGGGTTTTCCCCCTTATGGAGTTTTTCCTTGACTTGGAGCCTAATTTCTGGTGTTCTTTGTCTCTTTGTGATGTTTATGTTTTTGGTAATTGCTTGATGAAGACAACATAATCTTTAATAAGAAGCCAACAAACATTCACAAGTAATTATCAAGTTAAGAGAAAGCATCATTACTTACTTGCATTTTGTTTCTCAACACAAGGAAGTCATGGGCATGCAAGGAAATTCATGGAGCTGGAGATTTCTATGAGGACATGGAAATACTTGTTGGGTCGTTAATATGCCATTATTATTATCACTTTTGAACACTTATCCCACCCATTTCCACTATTCTTCATCATATCATTTGTTATAATTTATCATTTAAATCCATTTTATAAATGATTTATGCTCTCATGGATGAATATTATTTATCCTCCTTTATTTCTAATAAATTGATGATTATGCATTATTTTATCAATGATAGTTCTAATAATTTGGTTATAACATTATTCACCATTTTTAGCCTCCAAGGTAACTTCCAGATTGAAGATTTGATTTTTAAATCTGCCAACTCAAAAATTCGCTGGTTTAAGGAGTGACAGTTTTGCGGTTGAGATTCTGAGCAAATGAAAACGAATTTGAGAAATCCGGAACATGGGTTTTGTCCAGAACGTGCCCAATTAACTTTGGCAAAGAATGGTTTGCCCAAATTCGGCTTGTACAGAGAGAAACGTAGGGTTCTTTGAGCACGATTTTATCATATTTGCTGTTGCGGCCGTCCTCCAAATCTCAGCTGCAAACCCAAATTCGTCTTGATTTTGTTGAGAAATGAAAGGAAATATATTTTCTTGTTGATCATCTGGTTAGAATCAACCCAAATTTGTAAAAGAAATCATGTTGTAATTATCTATGTTATAACTGCTCTCTGATCTTTCTCTATTTAAATGAAAACAAAGATCAGAGAGGGAGATGACTTCGGGAGACTTCAGGATGACTTTGGGGATTCGAATGATGGCGAATTGATGATTTGAATTAGAGATTCAGAAGCAAGGATTCATGATAGGATAGGAGGAAGGAAGGATTGTTTTATGCTGTAAGTCTCAAAGCTTCAACTATTGTAATGATTTCACTATTTAATGATTAATACATAATTTGGGCGTTGTTGTTCACTCTTTTCCTTCTGAAGTAACCCAGCAGCGTCCGCTGGCAGCTAAGGGCCCAGCCTCTGGTGGAGTATGCTGCTCCTGTTGTGTATCATATCTTTACAATTGCTTTTGTATCATTATAATTTGGTTTCTGTGTGGATTGTCTGTATAATTTGGTAATCTGACGTGTTTGTCATATGTTGTTCTATGCTCTGTTATGACTACTTCATTAATGGTTTCATTCAGGAGATTTATGTAAGTAACTCTGTATTGTATAAATGAACCTCTTTGGAGTTGATTGCATGTTCACTATTTAAGCCAATTGTTTCTGTTACAGAGCTTTCATATTAAATATTGCTATTGGATTCATTTGAACTCTTATTCGTGGGAACCCGAAAGTAATATTATTTCATTTGGAAACAGAAGTCATGTTCTTTGGAAACATCAGATTGCTATAATAAGTGTGTTGTGTATATATGATAAATGTTGTTCCATAATTCATTTGTGAATATCTCCTCATAAAATAAGGTTCATTGAAATTGCTTTTGAAGATTGTTATTTCATAGCAGAGTGTGAGTAAGTTGGTTTTGACTCGCGAGATTTAATTCTTTTGATTGTTGTTTCATTTACTGTTGTTCTATTTCCTTTTGCTATTTCATTTTACTTGCTGCCATTCCATTTACTTGCAATTGCTGCTTTGGTGTGAGAGAAGGTCTAAGGCTGTAGTGAGCCAGCAAGTCGCTGCTTAGCTCCCAGACCTATGGTCCATGCTCTAATTTCCTTTCCATCAGTTTCTAGAGGGATGGGTTATCACTTCCGCACCCTTGACTGATAAGCTGTCTTGTGTGATTTTATCCTTTTGAAGTAATTTAGTCATAGTTTAGCATCCATCTACTCTTGTGTTCTCTGAACGCTGTACTACTAAACATTACTCTTGAGTAAATAGCCACCTCAGACTGAGTACACTCTTGAAATAAAAAGTCGTCCCTGGGTTGACAATTAATGTGAAGGTAATTAGGAGTTCAAAAGACACCTTTTTATCGCCCCACATTTTGGCGCCGTTGCCGGGGAGAGTGTAGCCATTTCTAAAGAGTAGTGTGAATCTGATGAGTGCCTGCTAGGGAAGAGTTGGATCTTAAAAACGGAAGGTAAGAACCTGCGTACGGAGCATGTAAAAGCCCTGCTCCCCAGTCCGCTTTCCAGCAGGACTGTTAAAGAACCTAGGGTAGAAATAGATGTTTGAATTTTTGAATGATTAGGAAAAAGATAGAAATTTAAAAAAAAAATGAATCACATGATCTCACGCAAGTGGTGATGTAAGCACCACCCATTTCACTAACCGATTGACAGGAACATTTGAAGAAGGAGCCTCAAACAAAACACATGAAGAACATCTTATATTATGGTAAGAAATGGCTCACGTTTCTACTTTTGAATTTCCTATCAAAGATCTAGGAGAAGTGACACAAATGCACATAATTCCCCCATCTTTACCAAATTTTCATGGTTTAGCAAATGAAGATCCAGATACATTCTTATTTGAGTTCGAAATACTTTGTAGAGGATATGATTATTGTACTAATGATCAAAGATTGAAAGTGTTTCATCTTACTCTAAAAGGAGCAGCTCTCCAATGGTTCATGAGCCTAGGTGGGAATTGCATCAAATCATGGGAGGACATGAAGAACATATTCTTGAAGAAGTACCAAGACTATTGTAAATCCAATGAAGATATTTTCGGTATGATACAAGGGGAAGATGAAATTTTGGAGGACTATGTAGATCGATTTCAATACAACCTTCAAAAATCAAAATATAAGCATTTGGAGAAAGAGATCTTAAAAACACTCCTTCTTAAAGGAATCAAAGATGAATGTTTAGAAATCTTAAATCTGATAGGAAAAGGTGATGTTTTTTAGTTATCATATGATGATGTTTGTGAGTTGTGCATAAGGTATTCAAGAGGAATCTCCAAGGCTGGTAAGAATTCTATAGATGTTTGTTCTTTCTTTTCCAAATCTGCTACAAGAATAGGAGACATAAGAGCTGAAATCAATGTGTTATTTGAAAATTTTAAAGTTGATTTTATTAGCTCTCTAAATGAAAAATTGGATGTTTTGCAGGTTCATAAAAATCAAGAATTGGATGAAGTGTTTTACCCTCAGGACCGAAAGGAGCATCTCATAGATACTCACTCTTCCTTGAGAGGTAAGGAAGTTGCAACAAGGTCAAAACCACGGAAATCATGGCCTACAAGTATGGTTCAAAACACTCACTCTCCACTTTCTTACTTGCATAATCCATTATGGAATACTAATGTGTTAGGGCAGCCATGTCAATCTCAATATAACCACCAGCAATTTTCTCTACAAGCTTGGCATGGTTCACCTTATGATTGCATGACTACTCTCCCCCATCTTGTAGCACAAGCACATTCTCCATATTCTCCACCAGCTCTTCCACAATATCTTGCTTGCCCATCAAAACCATTCACACAACCCAATCAACCATATCATCAAAATGCTCCATTCCTTACACATTTTCCTGCTCAACTAATTCCACACCCTCACCATAATAAACCAGTACAACATACTTACAATGTTGAACTGGCAAATTTACCCACCCTTCCCACCCATTCTATCTCACATGTGTTATTAGAGAAAACCTACAATGAGATTCAGAATGTTTCAAATGCAAAAATTGTAGAAGCTATGGAGGAAAATGAGGTTTCTTTTACTATGCATCAACAAACCATTTTAAAAGCTCAAGAACTTCATGATATGATGGATATGGGAAATCAAAAAAGTAAAGGATATATTGAAGATTGGTTTCACTCCATCATTTGTTTGCAACATCACTCTATGCTTCAACAATTTTTGATACCATTTTTTGAAGGGAAGTTGGCTTCTCATACCCTAATATCCATTAACATGCATTTTTCAAATTTGGGTATGTGCATACGTGAAGCCTTACTTCGAAAATGGCTTCACTGGAAGTACTCATATACGTAGTCATATTCATCCTTCAATCAAAGTAGGTTAGTGAAAAAATAAAATAAAATAAAATAAGGACATAAATAAGTGCATTTTGTTCTTTTGTAAAACTAGTTGTTTTTGTTGCAACATGCTATCGAAATCAACATCGGTGATAATTTTTTAATAATTTGTGTATGTAGATGATTTACAATGGAAATAATAAGTTCTACAAACACTCATTTTCATTTTTATCACCAATTTGAAAAAATGCTTGAATTTCATTTTTTTGGCTTGCGGGCTTGATGAACTTTCTGGAAAAACAGTCGGGACAGTCATGTTTTGAGGGACCAAAAGTGAATATTTCTAAAACCTGTTTCTACCCCAAGTAGCCCTTGATGTCTACTTTCTAACCCAATTTGAATCACTCAATTTGGATTTGAAACGAAAAAGTTAGAACCAAAACATTGACAGGGTGTCTAGCGGGCAGCTCAGGAACAGAGTTGGGACAGTCAGTTTTTGGAGGCCTAAATGACCATATTTTTAAAACCTGTTTCTATGGTAGATTCCCCTATAAATCTAGTTTACAATGCAATTTGAATCACTCATTTTCGATATCGTATGGGGAAGTTATGATCAAAATACTGACTGTCTATTGTAAATCAACACTCTTAAAACTATGTCTTTCTGGTTGTTCCTTACACTATTTGACCTATCAATTCTTCTTGTCTTCAAAACCTGTTTCTATTGGAGATAAATAAATGAATATACTTTCATTTCCAATTTGAATCACTCGAATCCGACATCAAACGAAAAAGTTATGTTTGAAATATCAACTGTTGGTCTAAGCCGGGTAATCGAAAATGACTCTATTATGCAGGTTGTTCTAAACAAATTTGACATATCATATCATTGAGTTTTTAAAACCTGTTTCTATTGGAGATACACCTTTGAATTATCTCTCATTTTGCTTTGGAATCACTCAATTTCGACGAAAAACAAAGAAGTTGTGATTAAAACACTGCAGGTTAGTATGATTGGCCATTGCTCTCCCGCAAGTAACAAATAAATTTTACTTTGTTATTTTCTCTGTGGATTTGTTCTACAGAGTAACTACTTGTTAGTTTTTTACATAATTCTTGGATTAGGGGAGCCTATACAGCTCTCTTTCTTCATGATTTAATGTTTTATTGCAGGTAGATACTCAGTTTTTGCAGGTCTTGGGAAAATAAAGAAGGTCAATTTATGGACGAATGATTTTTGAAAGAAATTTTAAATGAAACAAAAGAATTTCATCCAACTCATTACCCAACGGATTCATAATAGAAGAAATGAAGAATTGATTTCCATTTGAAGATTCATGTCTTGTCACTGTTGCCAAAACATTTTTCAAATAGATCATTTTTTTGACATAACATCATAGCTGTTGTAACTCAATTTATTTATTTACATACTGCTTTTTGTTGTTTTTTTTCTAATTTCTCTTATATTTTGTGTTTCAGGTGTTGCTTCATTCAAAAGTGCAACTCATCCTCAGCATCAATGCCGTGAACAGCTAATTTGTTTTTTGCATGTTTGCATTTTATGATTGTTCATTTTGTTGTTCCTTTTTCACAGTTCATTTTGCTGTTCCTTTTCGAAATGGAACAGCTGTTGTTCCTTTTCGAAATGGAACAGCACTTTTGCACTTTCACATTTTGTTGTTCCTTTTCGAAATGGAACAGCTGCTGTTCCTTTTCGAAATGGAACAGCACTTTTTCACTTTCACGTTTTGCTGTTCCTTTTCGAAATGGAACAGCACTTTTGCACTTTCACGTTTTGCTGTTCCTTTTCGAAATGGAACAGCACTTTGTTTTGCTGTTCCTTTTCGAAATGGAACAGCACTTTTGCACTTTCACGTTTTGTTGTTCCTTTTCGAAATGGAACAGCTGCTGTTCCTTTTCGAAATGGAACAGCACTTTTGCACTTTCACGTTTTGTTGTTCCTTTTCGAAATGGAACAGCTGTTGTTCATTTTCGAAATGGAACAACACTTCTGCACTTTCACGTTTTGCTGTTCCTTTTCGAAATGGAACAGCACTTCTGAACTTTCACGTTTTTGCTGTTCCTTTTCGAAATGGAAC
Source organism: Pinus tabuliformis (assembly GCA_031772625.1). Taxonomy (NCBI): domain Eukaryota; kingdom Viridiplantae; phylum Streptophyta; class Pinopsida; order Pinales; family Pinaceae; genus Pinus; species Pinus tabuliformis. The sequence continues at coordinate 341,900,769 of CM062807.1, read as the reverse complement.
AGCACTTCTGCACTTTCACGTTTTGCTGTTCCTTTTCGAAAGGGACAGCACTTCGACACTTTTCATTTTTGATGTTCATTTTCCAAAGGAACGACACTTTTGACTTTTGCTGTTCCTTTTCCAAAGGAACGGCACTTGCGTTTTTGCTATTCCTTTTTCAAAGGAACGGTACTTTTGATTTTTGTTGTTCCTTTTTCCAAAGGAATGGCATTCGCATTCTCACATTTTTTTGTGTGTGTATTTTTGCTTTTTGGTGTGCATTTCCTTTGTTGTTCCCTACAAGGGATAACACTTTTTGAGTGTTTTTGCTGTTCATTCAAAAAAGCAACACTTTGGGAATATTTTTGAGAGCAACTCTTTTCTTCCTCTTGTGATATTATTCCTAATTCATCTCAACCACATTTTACCGATTCCCTTTTATGGCATGAAGTACACTACTTTTATGAGGACAAGAATTATGGATTCTATTGAAGCGAGTTAATATCATTCACGTTATGATCTTTAACAAGACAGCTCCTTGATGATAGATTTTTTTTCAAAAGGGACACAATTATTTTACTGCATTGTTTTCTGTTGAACATGATATTGATTGATCATCTTAATACCATGCTGGTTCCACCCTTCCTGGTTATAATCTTCTATGTCTGTAATAAACGAGATTATGGGTATTTTTTTTTCTATTGACATGTTCAACTTCTTCCACCATCCCTGCTCTTAAGGAGTACTGAGCCTCTCTCTTTTTATCATAAAAATGTGTAATAATAACAAAATTTTGTTCGCAGATGGAGGATAGGGGGTCTCATTACGAGCCAGCCTACCATGTTCATAAGGTTGTAAGAAAGTGACATTCCCATTATGGCCACCACACCAGGGTTATGATCCATTGGATAGCCAAATTATCCTTGGAACAGGAGGTCTCATCACGAGCCGACCTGATCACTTTTGCTACATCCCAGTGAATGGCAGTGTGATTATTTGGTTACCACGCCAGCACACTGATCTCTTCTGTAGAACAACACTGTAACTCTCCATTTATAAATTGAGGATCCTGGCTCATATGGGTTAAAAAGCAACCCTGCCGAGGCTATGGACGCCTGCTGGCAGCAGAGGCTCTGCTTATGGTATTGAAGTTATATCTTATCATCGATTATTATTATAATACCCTTTTCTTATTTTCCTTTTTTATCAGAGAAGTTATTTCCTTAACTTTTTCCCTGTTTTGAACCTTTATGCATGAGAAATTGTTTTATGATCAATCACATCATTTTCAGCTAGAATACCGTCAGCAAAGCATCTTTTTAGCACATTGTTGTCCTTTTTCTTTTTGTATAAACTATCATCAATCCAAAGCGTCCTATCTCTTATTCATAACTATCTTTACACACTTTACTCTCAATATAACCATAATTTTCACCGTCCTATCATTGATAAGTGTACTCTGTAGAAATTTTGAATAATTTAACACATATTCACAGAGATTATCCCGATCATACAATTATAAGCGGAACATGTATAATACATAATCTCCTCTACGTTGATCATCAATTTACAGAAGCAGAAACATTCACAGGCACACATAGAAGCATCAATCAAACTCATAAACACAGTATGTATCCCGGGGAAAGCATCTCGCTAAAAACCCCAACTATCTGTATATTATATTGATTGAATCATGTAACATTGCAAAGCATAATACTTCTCACAAGTATCTCCACCTCTGTTACACACAATACAGCTCAGATCTGATCTCCAAATCTCTTCCACTGCTTGCCTGCCTCCACTGCTCAATACCTGCTCAAGAACTGATGAGAATAGCTTCCCAAACTCGTTTTTCACCTGCAAAATAGTCACTCACTCTTTGTGGACGTGAGCAAAGGCTAAAATGTGGGCCAAATACGTGAGCAAACTCATTGGCATACTCAATCCTTTGATTGTGCAAGATCTGATGCACAACTATAGTCACAACTGATAGCAATCTGATTCTCTACCACTTGTCCTTGTTGAACTGAACATGCACTGACATGCAACTGAGTTAACTGATGTATTCTTTAGTTGTATTATGAGTTAATAACTTGTGAATTAATTAATAACTAATTCACCCAACTCATCTCTAGTCTATTGATCAGTTAGACTAAATACAACCAGTTTAACAAAGCTAAACTGAACACAACTCCATCAACTGCACCTCTAGTCCACTAAACTCAACTCACTTGAGTTCTAACTGAAGTCCTGCATGCAAATATTAGTCATCCCATAGGTAACCACGTATTTCCTTGTGGGATCTGCATGTACCACATCCGTAGCTCATTCTGAAGTGCTCCAAGAGAATAAGATCAAGTTTATAGTCCAAATATTATTATGAGACAATAATATTTGACTTTTCTATTTTTGACAGCCAGTCTAAAAATAGACTTTGATCACTCACACTGTGATCATTCACATTTTGATCAAAAATAGAAGTCCATCTATTTTTCCCAACTTGACCAATCATCCATAAACAGCAATCTGCAATCCATAGACATGATCCATATGTCTAAAAATAGACATAGTCTAAAAATAGACTTGCGCCAAAAATAGCCTGCGGGCCCACTTAGTGAAGGCGACTCTTTTCACTAAGCTCCATCATCTTGTTGTATTCTCAACAAGCATTTCTTGTTGCACACTTTTCAACATACTCTGCTTCACTTACTGATATATTGTTCATTCCATTGCCTTGCCGTCCGCACCACCCCTCTCATATGCTTTATGGTTATGGAACCCATTTTCCAATTGGAGGGGGGGAATGTATGCATTATGGGATTGCATGTGATATGATTACTACACTCTGCCATAAATTGTTGATTTGATAAGTTTTTCTAATTGAAATTTGTGCATGCATTTTATTTGTTGCTATTCAAACCCAACACTATGGCTTCAAGAACATTGTATGCACAAGTATGATTTGTCTACAGGAGAACAACCAGTATGCAGGGGAAATTCTATTCACAGCATGACCACACTATTGCAACTAACAGACGCGGCTCGAGCAACTTGCGAACATGAACAACTCTTCAGACATTATGTGCTTACCTGGATTCCACCTTTTGCATCACTTTCAGCACCAACTTTGCCTACATCAGCTTCAACAACTGCCAATACATATATGTAATTCCACATTTTTCTTTTGGAGGTAAAACTTGAGGTAAAATAGCATAATTTTCTGGTTTATTACGAATTTAGGAGAATTTACTGAACATCCATTTTGAGCATTATTTACCATCCTTCATTTCATAGTTTTTACCACTTTTCAGCAGCATATCATTTCCGAGTATGGGGGAGTGTTCATTCATTTCTTTCTTATCACCACGCCATTCATATTCTTTATCATCCATTGCTATTCTTATTAACTCTCAACACCTCCCTTATTCTATGTTGTTTTACACCAAGCATAGAATTCAACAGCTGGTAGCAACCACCTCTATTTGTTTTCTAGCATCGCATGAGGACATGCTAATTTTTCAGAGAGGGGGAGGAATTGCTATGCATGATGGATGTTTTCTACTTTCTTCCTTATTTAAGGCATACAATTTCATTTTTACACAGTGCAGAAATTGATTTCCACATATTTTTAAAACTATGAACTCAATTCTTGTAATTTTTGGAAAACACATACGTATCATTAATACAAACCCACACAATTTCAAGAAATATTGGTTCATAAAATTTCGGAAATCATGCACTCTCACCTACAGCCATTTTGTTTATATCTCATGATCCATGCATCAAAACAATCCGATTTTTGGATCATAAAGGCATTCATATATTATAAATTTACTTGCCAAATTTCAACAAAAGCTGGGTTGTAGTTTTTGGGAAAATGGTTAATAAAGGTTGTTGTTATTTATATTATATTTTGCTGCAACTTAATTGTTATGCCTTCATCAAGATTCCTAAAATTGAATATTCATTTATTGAGGAAGAATTCATTTGTTCTATCCATTTCATGCGCTGAGATGAACATATTTATCTTATTACTTGGCTAACACATAGGTTTTTGTCTTTGGATTGCATGAGGACATGCAATATATTCAGTTTTCGTTGCATGAGGACATGCAACATATTGAGTGTGGGGGTATGTTGGGTCGTTAATATGCCATAATTATTATCACTTTTGAACACTTATCCCACCCGTTTCCACTATTCTTCATCATATCATTTGTCATAATTTATCATTTAAATCCATTTTATAAATGATTTATGCTCTCATGGATGAATATTATTTATCCTCCTTTATTTCTAATAAATTGATGATTATGCATTATTTTATCAATGATAGTTCTAATAAGTTGGTTATAACATTATTCACCATTTTTAGCCTCCAAGGTAACTTCCAGATTGAAGATTTGATTTTTAAATCTGCCAACTCAGAAATTCGCTGGTTTAAGGAGTGACAGTTTTGCGATTGAGATTCTGAGCAAATGAAGACGAATTTGAGAAATCCGGAACATGGGTTTTGTCCAGAACGGGCCCAATTAACTTTGGCAAAGAACGGTTTGCCCAAATTCGGCTTGTACAGAGAGAAATGTAGGGTTCTTTGAGCACGATTTTATCAGATTTGTTGTTGCGGCCGTCCTCCAAATCTCAGCTGCAAACCCAAATTCGTCTTGATTTTGTTGAGAGATGAAAGGAAATATATTTTCTTGTTGATCATCTGGTTAGAATCAACCCAAATTTGTAAAAGAAATCATGTTGTAATTATCTATGTTATAACTGCTCTCTAATCTTTCTCTATTTAAATGAAAACAAAGATCAGAGAGGGAGATGACTTCGAGAGACTCCAGGATGACTTTGGGGATTCGAATGATGGCGAATTGATGATTTGAATTAGAGATTCAGAAGCAAGGATTCATGATAGGATAGGAGGAAGGAAGGATTGTTTTATGCTGTAAGTCTCAAAGCTTCAACTATTGTAATGATTTCACTATTTAATGATTAATACATAATTTGGGCGTTGCTGTTCACTCTTTTCCTTCTGAAGTAACCCAGCAGCGTCCGCTGGCGGCTAAGGGCCCAGCCTCTGGTGGAGTACGCTGCTGCTGTTGTGTATCATATCTTTACAATTGCTTTTGTATCATTATAATTTGGTTTCTGTGTGGATTGTCTGTATAATTTGGTAATCTGACGTGTTTGTCATATGTTGTTCTATGCTCTGTTATGACTACTTCATTAATGGTTTCATTCAGGAGATTTATGTAAGTAACTCTGTATCGTATAAATGAACCTCTTCGGAGTTGATTGCATGTTCACTATTTAAGCCAATTGTTTCTGTTACAGAGCTTTCATATTAAATATTGCTATTGGATTCATTTGAACTCTTATTCGTGGGAACCCGAAAGTAATATTATTTCATTTGGAAACAGAAGTCATGTTCTTTGGAAACATCAGATTGCTATAATAAGTGTGTTGTTTATATATGATAAATGTTGTTCCATAATTCATTTGTGAATATCTCCTCATAAAATAAGGTTCATTGAAATTGCTTTTGAAGATTGTTATTTCATAGCAGAGTGTGAGTAAGTTGGTTTTGACTCGCGAGATTTAGTTCTTTTGATTGCTGTTTCATTTACTGTTGTTCTATTTCCTTTTGCTATTTCATTTTACTTGTTGTCATTCCATTTACTTGCAATTGCTGCTTTGGTGTGAGAGAGGTCTAAGGCTGTAGTGAGCCAGCAAGTCGCTGCTTAGCTCCTAGACCTATGGTCCATGCTCTAATTTCCTTTCCATCAGTTTCTAGAGGGATGGGTTATCACTTCCGCACCCTTGACTGATAAGCTGTCTTGTGTGATTTTATCCTTTTGAAGTAATTTAGTCATAGTTTAGCATCCGTCTACTCTTGTGTTCTCTGAACGCTGTACTACTAAACATTACTCTTGAGTAAATAGCCGCCTCAAACTGAGTACACTCTTGAAATAAAAAGTCGTCCCTGGGTTGACAATTAATGTGAAGGTAATTAGGAGTTCAAAAGACACCTTTTTATCGCCCCACAATACCTTCCTCACTAAGAGGGAGTGTTGAAATATGGATAGCTCAAAATTTATTTCCGAGAAGAGAAAACCCACAAAAATAGATCTTGTGGGAAAGTGCTCGATTTTTGAGTTTTTGACCCAAAAGAGTGGGCTTAGAACTAAGAAAATGAATTTAATTTGATTATGAGTCATGTAGGCTCAAGTCTACCAGCAAGATCAAAGGACATGACCCTTGGGGTTCACACCCCTTGGACAAGTATATATAGAAGCCAAAGGATAGGTTAATTACACGAGTGAGATGTGACTTCATTTGTACAAGGAATAGAGTCCAAGGAGGCCACAAATATTAAAGAGAAGATGTAGCTCAATAATGACAGGAGAAGTATGTTCTAATGGAGTGAGTGGACTATCTAGCAAGGGAGAGAAACTGCAACCAATTTGGAGTAGGCTAGGGGTCTGTACTATGTGGTTTAAGGGTCTGTTTGGTAGGATTGAGTGTTTGAAGGAGGTTGAGGCATGAACAGGCCTAAATGACCCTCCATGCAGCTATAAAAAAGTATTGTTCAAGGGCCAAGCCCCAAATTTGGAGGTTGAAGGTGGTAGAGACCTGCTGCAAGTACCCAGACATATTGGAGAGGATATCGAGGATAGGAAGGAGGGTCTGTGTTGGACAACGAAGGGATTATTTGCCTCGAAGGGATAAATAAGGCTAGACAATGACCTAAAGTAACAGGCAGAAGGTTTAGCAGGAGCAACAACTATTGAAGGTGGCATGGGGTCTAAAGGACCAAACCTAGTGCTAAAAAAAGTATGTAACAACGAGGGAAGGTGGTTGTAGCAATGACAGAAAGTAGTAGTGAAGTCGATGGGCTAAATGGAGCCAACCCAAGTTTGTGATTATCTTGGTTATTGTGTTTTGTAGGTGAAGAACAATTGATTATATTTGTATGGTGGGAAGATGAGTACTTGATGGACTAGGCTTCATTCCTAGGTTATATCAATCAAAGGACTTATTGTACTATAGCTTTGTACTGGGGTTTGTAAAAGGCCATGATCCCTGGTAAGGAAACCCTAAGGTATTCTTATTGATGGACTAATAAGGAACATTATTTGGACCAAAAATATTTTGTACCATTGTTGATCTGTTTGTTGTTATATTCTGTTATACAAATTTGTTTTTGGTTGGGAATCTCTAGTGCGTTTATGTGCTTAGCTAAGTCATAGACCAAACCTAGAGTGCATGGAAATTCCAACTTTATCAACTAGAAATTTGTCATTTCATGTTCATCAATTGCCATGTCATTTTATAGTTGCTACCCACCAAGTGCTATGAGCAATCAACCTATAGCTTCTCATTCTAGTAATTATTTTTTTTACCACCTTGACAGACTCAATCTGTTAAATTTTCATAGGGTTGTATTGTTCTTTGCTTTAGATAATTTCATTTACAAATTTCTTCACCATTTACATATTGCATTCACCCCATAACATATTAACATTATTCGCAATTATGTAGAAAGAACAATAACACCAATACTATAGTAGAAAATTAAGGAACAACAAAAGAAAAACATGCATAAAAGGGACACCAAGATTTTGGTCAGAGACTAAGGAAAAACCAAAGGGGGGGGACCTAGAATTCAATTATTCTTCTTCTATTAGATATGCATCAATTGTTTAGCTGAGATACAAAGTACATCCATAGTGAGATACATCATAAAATCGGGCCTCCTAGGACCAATCCAAGTCAGTTCACAACTCCGATTGTGCACTAAAATCTGATAACCAAATGAGATCAACATAGCTTTTTTCATACCACATAAAGACATGACCATTCATGCTAGGTCATCAAGGAGAAAGGTCTTAGATCACTATAGTAACACTTCCATGAATATTTGTTGCCATCATGAATCATCGTCAACATATATCACATAAAGGTGTATGTCATATCTCTCACATACATATATTACATAAAGAGCCTGCCATGTATGTCACATACATACATAAGGTTGTCATTCATGTTTTTCATATACATACATTACATAAAGAGTTTGTCATTTCTGTCACATACATAAGGTTGTCTACCATCTTTGTCTCATACATACATAAGGTTGTCTGCCATGTCTATCTCATACATACATAAGGTCATCTTCCATGTCTATCACATACATACATAAGGTTTTCTGCCATACTAGATTCATTTTCATATTGAATTAATGTCATATCACAAGATTCACATACAAATTATGTAAGAGATCAAGGTCACATTTTCAATCAATAAAAATTATTCTTCAAAGAATACCACGAACAGAGATAGCATAGAATACCATATGCAAGCTTCAATGTGGACCATAGAAAAGTGAACCATAATGAAATTGAACAATAGAAATCATCATACCATGTGTGATCCACACATAAATGTATAGCACGAGTTATAGAGATTCACAACAAATCAATATAAACATATGTGAACTATCACAATGCAAGATACCATAATGCAAGCCTCAGAGTTACTATAAAGCAAGCTTCAAAAATCCTATACCAACACTAGTTACATTCTTCAACACTCCCTCTTAACTAGGGAGGTATTCATAATTACATATATACATAGATACATGGATAAACTCAAAATGACATCATCTATGAAGAGTTATAGCGCACGCAGTGCTACAGGTTAGATACCTGACCAAGGTATATAACTGGGTTGGACCAAGGTGTGTTCCGAGATTTAGCCTCTATAGGTACCATCAGGCTTTATCTCTAACACCAACCTAGGGATCTAGTTATCATATCCAAGGTCAGAGCTCCACAAGACCAATGATACCCTCCCTACTTTGAGATCTAGACATCATCATAGGTCGGTCAGATGTCCTCCCAAGCATCTTATCACCCAATATGCTTCATCTCTCCCTATCTACTAAATTTGTAATATCAACCAATCCAAGCATGCTTCTGAAATATTTGAACTTCTTACTTTGAAGAGACTTTGTCAACACATTAGCTACCTATTCATCTGTCAAAATATATTGTAGCTTCACAACCCCATCCTGCACCAAACTTCTAATGTATTGGTACTTGTTGTTAATATGCTTCATCCTGGCATGAAACACGGGGTCTTCCGACAGCTTGATGTTGCTTTAATTATCATAATTTGTCATTGCAGGATCTAGTGGCCCTCCAAAAAAATATGCTAAGAGTTTTCATAACAAAACTACTTGTTTTCCCACTTCACATGCAACAACATATTTTGCCTCAGCACTACTTAAAGCAACATGATCTTGTTTTCTACTCATCCATGAAATCAGTGCGGATCCCAAACTAAAAAAAGCCATCGGTAGTACTTCTTTCATCTGTCTCACTGCCACCCCAGTCGAAATCAATAAAACCTGTCAATCTAATTTCCTTCCCATCATACTTTAGGTAGTGATGAATAGTTCCACATAAGTATCTTAAAAGTGCTTGGAAATTATCTAATGGTCATGATGAGGCTCCAACTGAAATTGACTAAGAACATTTATAGCAAAGCATATATCAGGTCTAGTATTCGCTAAGCACATCAAAGATCCCACCAACCTATGATAACTTGTAGGATCCATGGGACTAGAGTCGGAGCTTCTTAACTTCTTTAGATTTGTGATCATGGGAGTAGTCATAGGCTTGGAATCCATCATACCGAACTTTTGTAACATGTTGATTATGTACTTTCCTTGACCAAGATTTATCTTACTGAGTTTCTGCCAAGCTTCCAAGCTCAAGTAGTAATGCGTGAGTCTCAGATCTTTTATTTGAAATTTTTTTGCCAGCATTTTCTTACGTTCTAGAATTCTTCGCTCCACACCTATGACAAATAAAGCATCCACATATAAAAGTATAATAATTGATTCATTCCATACTATCTTACTGTAGAGGCTTATATCATCAGAACTTTTGACAAAACCAATCCTTAGAAGATACACATCCATTCTTGTGTATCAAGCCCTAAGAGCTTGTTTAAATCCATATAGAGCAATCTTTAATTTGCAAACCTGAGTTTCCCTGCTATTTATCTCAAAGCCTTATGGCTGTTCAATACATTAGAGAAATTTTGAGGTAAAAAATGGACCTCAAAACAAAAATGTAGAACAAAAATCAACTTTATAAGAACCAATAAGATTCAAGATGATAATATCAACCATGGGGGATGATTCAACATTTTTGGAGTAAGAAAGTAAAAAGACAAAAAAATAAAAAAATAAAAATAAAAACTACTTTTTCAACTTCTATTTTCAACTTATTTCCTTACAGTTTTACTCAAATTTTGAGTGGGAGCACTAGTTGGATGCGAAATTTAATTCCTCATCTACGGAGTACCCATGTTGCATACTTTTGATGGACCCTGCTACACGAAAAATGAGAAATACATGAAAAACTTGATTTCAATCATGTTTTTTCATGTATTTCTCTTTTTTCGTGTAGCAAGGTCCATCAAAAATATGCAACATGGGTACTCCGTTGATGAAGAATTAAATTGTGCATCCAACGAGTGCTCCGGCCCAAAATTTGAGTAAAACATTAGGGAGATAAGCTGAAAATACGAGTTGAAAAAAGTAGTTATTTCTCTTTTCCCTCTAAAATTTGATGATGTCATATAATCTTATTTTATTATTTCCATTACTACTTTATAATATTCTTTAGAAGGCCAGTTTTAGACCTGAAAATTTCTCTAATATATACTTCTTCATCTATGGTTCCATTTAGGAATGTTGTTTTGACATCCATTTGATGGATATTCCATCCCATAGTGGTTGCTAAAGAAACCAAAGTTCTAATAGTAATGTACTTGGAAGTAGGAGAAAATGTTTATTCATAGTTTATTCCTTTCTTTTGAGAGAAACCCCTTGCAACAAATCTTGCTTTGTATTTGTATATGCTTCCATCAACGACATGTTTGATCTTGTAAATCCATTTTGAATTGACAATAGATTTGTCACTACGTCTAGGAATGATTTCCTAAACCCCATTAGTCATGATAGATTAATATTCTTCTTGCGTTGCTTTCTTCCATTCTTCTTGATGAGCAGATTTTTCAAAGGTAGTTGGTTCTCCTTCAATTATCTTTGTCATGTATGTTGCATATCCTAAGTATCTTATTGGTCCTTTTCTTTCTCTGAAAGTTCCTTTTGCTGCTCCATGTCCTTCGGCATCTTCAAGTGTATCTTTTAACCAATTTGGTCTCTTCTTTGTTTTGGGAATGATTGTAGGTTGAATAGGTTCACTTGGTCCTTCTTCTTGACTTGTAGGAGACTTATCATGTTTCTCTGCTTCTTTAAATAGTGGTGCATCTTCTTCATCATATTCAATAGGTATATCCTTGGATGTTTTGTAGGCATGATTTTCATCAAATATAACATATTTGCTAACTTCAATTCGTCTTTCTTCTTTGATGTAGATTTTATAAGGCTTTAATGAAAGGATATAACCAATGAATAGACCTTTCATACTTATAGAGTCTAACTTCTTTTTCTTGTCTTTTTGAACATGAATGTATGTAGGGCATCCAAAGATTCGGAGATGGTCTACACTTGGCTTCCTCCCTAAAATTGCTTCTTTTTGTGTCATATTTGCAAGGATTCTATGAGAACTTCTATTTTGTATGTATATTGTTGTCATGGATGCTTATTCCCATAGAAATTTTGGTTGTTCTTGATCAAATATTGTACTCCTATTCATTCTTCAATGGTTCTATTCTTCCTTTTTGCTACTCCATTTTGTTCGGGATTGTAGGGAACAATGAGCTCCCTCTTAATGTATGCTTCCTTGCAATAAGCTATAAGTTTTTTTAAGTATATTCACCACCATTGTCGGATATAAGAGATTTTATCGTTTTTTTAGTTGGGGTCTCAACTTCGGATCTAAACTCCTTAAATTTTTCAAATACTTCATCCTTTGTCTTAAGAAGATAAAGTTATGTCTTTCTAGAGTAATCATCAATGAAGGTCACATAGTATTGGTAGCCTCCAAGATATTTATTAGACATAGGCTACATGCATCATAATGAATGAATTCTAATATTTCCTTAGACCTTGTTTCACTACTTGTAAAGGGTCTCCTAGTATTCTTTCCCAGAGCACATCCCTTGCACACTCCTTCATGATCATCCTTAATGTTGGGGATGCCCTTCACCATTTGACTTAGTGAGGGTATTATCTTATAGTGAATGTGTCCATATTTTCTATGCCAAAGTTCAATGGAACTAATCTCCATGTGAAAAATGTATTGAGGAGATGGTGTTATGACTTTATACAATCTTCCTTCATGAACCCCAATAATCATTGCCTTTTCAAAACTTGAATCCTTCCCCCAAATCAAAACTTTACCATCTACAAAATCAACTCTATCTCCTTTATCTTCTAAACAAGAAGTAGAAATTAAATTCCTTTTCAAACCTGGGACATAGAGAATGTTGTTGAGATGTAGCTTTCCTCCACTTTCTAGCTCCAATGATGTAGATCCAAGGCCCCTGACAACATAATTGTTGTTGTCTCCAAGCTCCATTGCATGTGATGATGATCCCTTTGATAGAGTATGAATTTGTCCACTTTCTTATGTCATGTGTCTTAAGGCTCCACTATCAATAATCCATGCATTGTCATCATCAAGTGTACATGTAAGTGCAACCAAGAATACTTCATTCTTGACTCTTCTAGATAGATTAAAGATGATTCTTCCCACGAAGTTTCCTATAATTTTAAAAATATTGAGTCTCGTCTTCAAATATCTTGCCATTGAGTGAGTGATATCTTCTTCCAACATTTCTTTCCTTCCTTCAAATGATAGCCAACAAGGTGATCTTCAAATATTACTTCCTTCATCTTAGCATTGAAACCATGTTGAGATATCAAGGTATGTAGATATTAGGGTTTGATTCCTCTTTTCTTGATAATTACTTGTGATTTATGTTGGATTATTTTACTTATTTTATTATGTTATCTTTCATCAAACAATTACCAAATTAAAACATGTTAAAATCACAAGAACAAGAACACACAATATATAGGCACTCAGCTAGGGAAAAACCATTATCCAGGGGAAAACCCAGCCCAAATCTTCCACTAATAGATTAAATCAAAATGAGACAATCCAAGACACTTTTGACCTAAAAAATTACTTCCTCCAATCACCAAGTCAGCACTTCCTTCATGTAGAAAAACTCTTCCAAATCCTCCAAGTGTCATCTCCTCAAATACTGCTTCAATCCAGAATTGTAGCCCCCTAGCTACAGAATTTCTGACTTGCATTTATTGCAGAAATTTTGGCCCATGCAACTTGCCTAGAAACCCTAGAAAAATCACACATATGAGAGAGAGATATGCTCCAAACTTCGATTTATCTTCTTCCTTGAATTAGGTCTTCTTCTCCTACAATTCGCTCTCTTTTTTGTCCTCTTCCTCTTGTAGATCAAACTTATGTGTGTAATTCCAAATGAGTTGAGCTGCCTCTATTTATAGTGCTTCTCCTAGGTCGAATAGCCCTAATCTGGGCTGACTTCATTAGGATAAGGCCAACTTGGTGAGGACGTGACAAATGACACTTTTGACTCAAGAATAATTCTCTTTAAATGATACAAATTCCCAAGAAGGGTCTAATAAATGTGACAAAGACTCTTTTGACTCTTGACAAAACGTAGAAGCCTTCAATGGAGGCTATGAGCTAGAAAATAAATAAAAGAGCAAGAAACCTATGCTTCAAAAATATTTTTCTTTTACAATAAAATTTATTTTTCTTTTCTTTTTGAAAAATACAATTATGAAGACTGAAATTGGTTACATTCTTCAATAGACTTAGGGTTTCTATGGCAAATTTGTCCCATATATACCCCACTTTTCAACACAATCATCGTAGCAACCATCAGGCACTTCTTCAGCTTAATTTTTAGTTGTGTTTTTGGTGCTCGAATGTTGTGTTCCTTTTTTCGCCAAACAACATTAAACATTATTTTGGACAGAAACATTTATATAACTTGTTTTTTGTCCCAAAGTGCTTTACACAGAAACAATCCTCCAAATGCACCCTTGGCACAAATCCCATGGATAGCCTATAATTTAATCTGAGTCATCAAATCATTTCTCATCCACCGTCGGATCTATCACACTCCTTCCTATGGTATCGTACTCTTACCTACGTTATTGCCTTGATGCCCATGCTAAGCTCCTACACACTTAAGTCTTGGCATTTTATGCCCGAGAGCTATGACCTTTACCTTATCGCGCCTCGCCCCATCGTGTTATTGCATGTTCCTTTATAAACCAAAAATAATCCAAGGCGCAAACTTCCCATCAAATCACAGTGTTGGACATGTTCTCATCTCTCGGTAACCTTCAACCGCGGCACCACACCATCCATAACACTTCCTTCAGCCTTTTCTCGCACGGTGCAGTGATGTCATCACACTCCCATGTGTCACCCAGTGAGTGGTGTCGTGTAACCCATATTATGTCCACTTGGCCTTCAATAAAGATCACATATGTTTTCCATGTGTCTATCTATTGGAGTGGCATATCATCGACCGTGCCATGTCATTGCCACACAGCTCTTCTTCATTGGGCCCCGTATACTCCAGTTTTCTGCCACCTGTCATTTTGTCATTGGCCCCTGTTGTCAACATGCTACCACATCACCAACTAGATCAACACCTTTAGCCAATAGGATAATACAATATGTCACGTTGTCAAGTCATCTCGTACAAAAGAGAGGTCTCGAGCTTGTGTTTTGAGACCAGGTTATTTGTTAAACAAAATCTGGCCCATAGCGTTGCCTCTATTTAGAGTGCTTTTCCTGGGTTGAATAGCCCTACTCTGGGTCGACTTCATCAGGATAAGGCCGACTTGGTGAGGAGGTGACAAATGACAGTTTTGACTCAAGAATAAGTATCTTTACATGATACAAATTCCCAAGAAGGGTCTAATAAATGTGACAAAGACTATTTTAACTCTTGACAAAATGTAGAAGTCTTCAATGGAGGATATGACCTAGAAAATAAATAAAAGAGCATGAAACCCATGCTTCAAAAGTATTTTTCTTTTACAATAAAAAATATTTTTATTTTCTTTTTGACAAATACAATTATGAAGACTAACATTGGTTACATTCTTCAATAGAATTAGTGTTTCTATGGGAAATTCGTCCCATAGCTGCCCCATTTTTCAACATAATCATCGCAGCAACCATCATGCACTTCTTCAGCTTAATTTTTAGTTGTGTTTTTGGCGTTCGAATGTTGTGTTCCTTTCTTCGCCAAACAATATTAAACATTTCTTTGGCCAGAAACATTTATATAACTTGATTTTTGTCCCCAAGTGCTTTACGTGGAAACAAACCTCCAAATGCACCTTTGGCACAAATCTCATGGATAGCCCATAATTTAATCCGATCCATCAAATCATTCGTCATCCACCGTCAGATCTATCGCACTCCTTCCTATGTTATCGCACTCCTACCTAAGCTATTGCACTAATTCCCATGCCAAGCTCCTATACACTTGAGTCTTGGCGTTATATGCCCGAGAGATATGACCTTTGTCTTATCGTGCCTCGCCCCATCATGTTATTGCATGTTCATTTGTAAACCAAAAATAATCCAAGGTGCGAACTTCTCGTCAAATCACATTGTTGGAAATGTTCTCGTCTCTCGGTAACCTTCAACCGTGGGACCACACCATCCATAACATTTCCACCAGCCTTTTCTCCCACGGTGCAATGATGTCATCACACTGCCATGTGTCACCCAGTAAGTGGTGTCGTGTCACACATATTATGTCCAGTTGGCCTCCAATAAATACCACATATGCCTGCCATGTGTCTCTCTATTGAAGTGGCATATCATCGACCCTGCCATGTCATTGCCACACATCGCTTCTTCATTAGGCCCTGTATACTCCAATTATCTTCCACCTATCATTCTATCATTGGTCCCTATTGTCAACATGCTGCCACATCAACAACCAACTCAACACCTTTATCCAATAGGAGAATACCATATGTCACTATGCCAAGTCATCTCGTACAAAAGAGAGGTCTCGAGCTTATGTTTTGAGACCAAGTCATTTATTAAACCAAATCTGGCCCATGGCGGGATTTCAACATTGAATACCACCTTTCACATGTTGGTTAATTCTCCATCTACCAGAGCTCGTTCCATGCGCCGCCAACAGTCCTGTTTTCATTTAATCACTCAGCATAACCTCTGCAGCGAGGAACATGAATATTCATGTCTATTGATGAAGGATTCTTTGTCCCCTGGCTCCATCACTCACGTCATGCCACTTTACAACAAACCCATCTAAAAAAGGAACTCAACAGCGTGAATGGAAATTTAATTGTTCATTAACGAGAATAAAGCTCATGTCATGGGTTTTGTCAACTTGTGTGGAACCCTGAGCCTTACAACCCTACCAAACTTCAATTGGCCATAACTTTTGATTCATTGGGAGTTTTCTAGCTTCCTTATACCATTGGAAAGGTCTCTTCAAGGACTATCCAAATATGTAGTTTGTAGGAGCATCTATACAACTTTCCTAGAGGAAACATGCCTGTAAAGTTGGACCATCCATCTTCCTCACTTATATTTCTATTATAATGGTTCTCAACTAATGACCTCACATACTAGCACACTCCCCCTTATCTTAACACTGCTTGACATCAAGTTTCTTCCTAAAGTTCTACTCTCATCAGGTTCCACAATGAAACCCCAACTCCTTCTGGGCTAGGCAAGGCAATACACTAAACTACATCTCCATCTTTGCTCACTCTCTACAAACTCTCTCATCAGTGCCAAGTTCCATCATAACAATTGCCAACATTCTTCCATTCATTGAGGTTGACATCAATACCAACACAACAATTCCAATATTCCCATGCAAATTTCCCTTTCAACTTCAATAATTTCCCATCATTTCATCCTATCATGACAACGATGTTGTTTGAAGGCCTTCTTAGTTCACCTTTTCCATAAAACATGTGAATATAATTTTCCTTGTTTATGAATGTGCACAAGAGATAGTGAATTCCTCCTCAGCTTAGAATGATAGAGAAAATTATGCAAAATAAAATCCAAGAATTTAAGCAATTTGTGCCTAATGGTGCCAATTTCTATATATTTGAGACTAGATCCATCTGCAAAGTTTACTACACCATCTACATTTTTATTCAATTCTTCAAAGAAGTCTCTCTAAAAATTCATGTGGAAAGTGGCATTAGTGTCAAGAAATCAAACATCTCTTCAGGAAGGAAATGGAGTTTTCAACAAATCATCATTTATGTCAATATTTCAATGTGTAATAATAGATTGAACGTGTTTAGGAGCTTTACCTTTGCCTTCCTTTTGTTTATGCTCGTCATTGATCTTCTCCCATGGGATTTTACATCTCTTTGCCTCATGCCCATTCTTTCCACAATGAACACAACAAAGATCAAATCTTTCACAAGCCATGGTACCAATGTTCGCTCTTAAGGACCTTCCACCTATATCAATGTCAGGGTGACAATGGCATCATTAACTTCACTCTTTGATGAGTATGTAATGAATCCAAATACCTGTGACCACCCAGCTTATCATTCATTTACAACTCTTTTTTCCAAAACCTTTCCATGTTCAATGAATGATTGGAACAAATTGTTATCATCAAGTTGCCATGGCAGATTCCCAACATAGATTTTTTTGGAAGAGCCAGCTTGAAGTGATCTTTAAACTTTGGTTCCTCAAGATGTAGTCTCATTGATTGTAAATAATTTGGCCTCCAAACTATATCTATTAAAAGGTTCAATACATTTATCTATCTTTTCAATAGTACCCATAGTCATAAGACCAAAGTCACCAGGCAATTGGGAGCAGATAAAGAATAAGGCACTTGAATAGGAGTAGAGGGTACTCCACTTCGTAAGTGCTAGAGGAACAAGAATATGAGGATCTCATTCTCCAACACTACAATCTATCATCTGATCCAACATTTTGCAACAACTTGTATCACCAAATATGGTCAATCAAAATTGCACTGATTATGCTCACCACAATGGATAAGTGCATCGCTAGATCTAAGATAACAAGGATGCTAACAATCTTATGAATCTAGCCAATCAAATCCCAACAATCTTGCTTGATAATGGTAGAATAGAATGCCAACATTCTTTGGAATGACAACAATCAATTTAACTCCCACTATGGTCACTTTGGTTCATCTAATGGTTACCACAATGAATTAGGGTTTCTAAGATACCTGGAAATCTAATCAAGGTGATGGCCAGAGTGGGATTCATTAAAGAAGCACCACTAGAAAATATCAAAGGATTTATTCTATATTAGAAGAATTCGCTAATTATTTTGTTTTGGAGATCAACCTTAAGTAGCATAATGAAGGGTTGTATCGTTCAAATAAGCACCATTTTTTGGAAATGCAAGTCCCACATAGTTACCTATGGACATAATAATGAAGTTGTCACTAAGAAATCACCTCTAGATGATATACAAGAAGGACCTAACAATATTATCCTTGGTGATTGAAGACAAAGATGAAAAATTATTCAAAATATCACTACTTGATGGATTGACTTGAATAGGTACCGTCACATCGAAAATAGAGTTCAACTTCCATAGTGGGTATTTTTTATCATATCAATGTTATTTGGATTTGATATTGAACAAATAATTCATTCTTCCATCATAATCCCAACATCAAAAGTTAAATTATATACAGTAACCCCCCTTCCTCATGGACCAATGAGTAGGAAATGTAGTATCCCCTTCTTGGTGAGATCGTTTTGATGACACTTAGAGAGGGTGATTTTGATATAATGATATAGTATTATGTGTGAGAAACCTATGTACATGCTTATATGTTATAGACCTATTTTGGGTCACCTAGTTTTTGTGTGGTTAGGATAATACCTATGGTTGTGTGTATAAGAATTGATTTTGGTTAAGAGCAAATTATCGATGTTTTCTCTTTTGGTATCTTAGTTTGGCAATATGTGTATGACGTGGATGTTGATTCGGGATTGAGATACATAGATCCATGGATGATCATGGTTATGTGGAACATATGTTTAATTATGATTTATGGAAGATACATGATTTATATGATTATATATGTTTAATCTTGTAATGAACAAGATGTGGTAGGTACATAGTTATTTGCAAACAAGGATGCTCAAATTATAAATGACTGTGGAATTCATGATACATTATTTTTATGATTTTATATGCTTAATCTTGTATTAAGCATGATGTGATATGGAACATGGTTATTTTCAAACAAGGATGTTCAATTTTTAAATGGTTACGGAAGTCATTTCTTTAGAACCAAAATGGTTGTGGAAGTCATGCACAATCTTTGGTAAAATGTGAATAAGTTAATTATGAAATTCATTGATTCCTTTGACCTATGAGATTGTGATATGTGCAGGTCTTGGAACAAGGCCTTACCAACAAACCATCAAATGGGTATGAACTCACAATCAGTACCTTAATGTGAAGTGTGGAGTTTCAAAGCAGAGTAGATGAGAAGCCATGAAAATTAGGGCTCGAAGTCCTAAATCCATTAAAGATAAAGACATGGAGTCTTGTATCTATAATAAAATGTTTAGGGCGTCGAGTCCTAAATATTTAAAAAGATCAAGGTTTGGAATCTTGGATCTTTAGAGTAGATCAGGGCGCGGAGTCCTCAATCTACTCAGACACGAAAATGCATGCAATAGGGGTACAAAATCCTTATTCTCCGGAAGAAAAATACCACTCATGGGAAGCTCAGGGATGAATTTCCTTAATAAAACCTCTTTTCTAACAATCCTAGAGTGACTTTCTAAAAATAGAAAGTCATGTCTAGCATCTCAAGCATGACTTTCCAAAAATAGTAAATCACCTTACATAAATTGGCAATCAAGTATAATTGAAGGAAAATCACTTAACTTATCATTAATCAATCCTAATCATTCAATCTCGAATTAATCCTAAATATTATTAATATTATTATCTTTTATGAGACTATGATATTATTATTAAAAGATAATTGCAAGTCACCTTCATCTCCTCAATCACTTCACACCTCTCTCCTTGATGACTCTCATGGCTCTATGTAAATCTCTCTCTTTTAATAATACATTACACTCTATTTTAGGCACTCATCAAAGAATGGCATATTTCTCTTCAACTCATTAAAGACATGTCATAAAATATTCCTCTTACGCTCTCTTTAATGCATAAGTTACACTATCCTTAACTAAGGCATGCATACCTCTCCTTAATGGCATGAGTTACACTCCTCTAAATGGAATACAATGCATGCATATTACTCCTCCTTTATGACAAGAATTTGTTTCTCCTCCTATATATGTGTCTCATGTATTCTCACTTAGGGAGAGGGAGGTGCATTGTGATACCAAGAGTTGGAGAGATTTAAAAAATATTATGAGAGTGAGAGACTTGGAGAGTAGCCAATTGCTTTCGAAATGATTTTGAAATTCCTAAACTAAATTACTATGTAGCTCTACCTGGTGGAGCTGACCATGAGTGGTGTTGGGAGGAAGTGAAACTTATCTTCCTCAGCTTGCCTTGGATATCTCTCTACTGCTATATTTTGGTATTGTTTGTGAGCTCTTACAGCTCGGGGGTTCCAGGGGGAGAAGTTCTCCCTGGATATGGTTGGGTGGAAAACCAGATGGTTCAAATGAGTTGGTTAAGGGATCAAAGATGGATCATATTCTCAGCGATTGGAGTTGAATATCTCTTCAGGTATAATTTTTATTGTCCTAAAATTATAGTATAGCTTTAGCATAAAATAAAAAGTAGAAATTTAAATTATTGTAAGAATCTAATTTTTGTTTAAGCTTATGTTATTTGGAATATTATTAGATAGTTGAAAATGAAGACTGAGAGTGGCATATATGAATGGATGTTTAGATCTCAAGATGTTATGGAATTATTATTGGTGTAGTCTATTGTACAAACATTAGTATTGTAGCATTTCAAAAAGGAAAGACAAATATTGTTGAAGGTAATCGAAATAAAGAAATTCCAAAGAACTTGGGTAAGAGTTCATGAGTTATGTTTTTGTTTCATGAAATTAGAGACATGTTTTAGAAAGGGTTTCAGGATATTTTGCAAAGTGTTTGACAAAATCCGTGAATGAGATATGCTATTATTATTTTTATCATTATGCATGAATAAGTGTTAACTTGTAGCCTACCAGAGCAGGAAATGGATGTGTACCAGGAGGATTCACTAGATCAATCGTTGAAATAAAAATGTTAAAAAAAAAAAACAAGATGGAAGGCAAGAGTTTTAAAGAGAATCAGACTTAATTTTCAATCATTATGTATTGCAATAGTTCAAGATGCTTGCCATTGGTTTGTAGGAATGATTGAATGAAGATCATGTTTGATGAATCTCAAAGCCCTTCAAATCACTTATAGTGGATGAAATGATTTTGAAAGGCATTTATACAATACATAAGTAATTATAATTTAATTATAGGTTGTTATTTGTTTTTCATAGTTGTAGATTCAAGCTTGCATGCCATATGTTTGACAAAAATTGTAAATGAAATTCCTGGAGTCAACATATTTGCTAGTTTTTAAAAATGCATCTATGTGTGGTTTCCTATGGATTCGAGACAACATCAGGGGGTATCTATGCCAATAGAACCCGTAACCCTTGATTTGATTTCAAAAAAATACTTTTCAAAATTTAGATCGTAAATCTGGGTGATTTTGCATATTGTTGTTGCCAACTTTGTGTGCTTGTTGTCAAGTTTTGGGTGAAAGAATAAGATGATTTAGTCATTGTTTTAATATTTTGTCATTTGAAGAATTAATATATAAATTTTATGAGCTAAATAGGTTGAGGGAGAATCTTATATTCATGTCAAATTTCCTTAAGAGATTGTGGCTTCCAAGTGTTTGACAAAATGCCTCAATGGTTGTAGATTGCATGTTTGCAAAGTGTTTGTTAAAAGGCCTCAATGGCTGTAGATTGCATGCTTGCAAAGTGTTTGTCAAAAGGCCTCAATGGATGTAGTTTGTAGATTGCATGCTTGCAAAGTGTTTGTCAAAACTTCAATGGATGTAGTTTTTGTGCATACAAATTGTTAGAGTAAATGTCCTACTTACTGTAGCTTTTATGCACTAGAAAATTTATGAATATATTATTTAATGGATGTAGCTTCCTATGTCTGCAAGTTTTTGTATGAATGTGAAATTGAATTTAATAAGTTGTTGAAGTGTGAATAGATAATAAGGTAGGTGTTACTTTTATTATCTAAAGATTTCATTTAAAAAAATGGTTGTTGTTGGAAACAATTTTACAGTGACTAATTTTGTAGGAATTTGTGCAAATGAGCATAATAAGTTTCGTATGACCTGCATGTATTCATGGGTGCATTCTTGTGCTTCAATGACTGTAGAAAACAACTACTTGTGCCCTTATGCCGGTCCATTGTTTTAGTTGACACATTTTGAAGAATAATATGCTTCTGAATTGGTAACATTAATTTCTCTTGCTGCAACATTCATTACACAATTCTCACGATTGAAGCATTAACTTAATAATTGGGATTGGGAATTTTAATTGATGAATTTGGAAATGTTGTTGGGTCAATATAGTTTGTGATATTAAGGGAAAGTTATCCTTGACTTCTTATGTTATATTCTTACATTGAAATAGTTGAGGGAACATGATTACATGATAGCTAAGTTAGTCATCTTATGAGTAAAAGAAAAATATTATTCAGTAATAGTATTCAATGTGACCTTTACTTCTCTATGCTATTGATGGTTGGTAAGGTGGGATCTTACATATGGTATCAGAGCTAGGTTAAAACACTAGGGCCTAATGGGCCAACATGCTTGCTTGTAGGTTGATGCGTGAATGGTTATTTTGCATGCATGTTGAATTATTGTGTATGTTGACTTGGAAACATATTTGTTGCATAAAGGATATTATTATTATTATTATGTCTTTTAGAAACTCGTGAAAGAAAAAGCATGGCTTCTTATATTCCTTTATATTTTTTTAAGACAAATTATAAGAAATATGATAAAGGACTTAAAAACATGTAGGGAAATGATGTGCTTGAAAAGTTGGGGTTAAACCCAAGCATGTGAATGGTTTGATTTTCAATGCGTGAGTGAGATATGTGGAGTGGATGCATGGTTGCATATATTTTTAATGCATCATTATCAATGTGATGTGGACCTACTAGCCATCTCTACTAGTTGAAATTGTATCTACCAAGAAAAATATTAGCCTAATCTAAACTATAGTATGGTTGCCTTGGTGTGTATTCTTTGGGAATGTGTAACAAGTGTAAGGCCAATATTCAATTAACATGATGATTGAGTTCGTCATGTTAATTTTGACTCTTTTCTTACCTACACTAATGGAAACTTAACAGAAGCTACCTTGAAGGATGTCACTTTTAACTGTGAATGTAGATTCAAGAGTAATGTATGTGCATTAATTTGATGTGTTAAAATATGATTTGGGAATACATTCTTAATGAGTAAGAATGGAATTCCTATGATTTCTTTGACATGACTTTGTGTAGTTTGGGTTGACTTTATGCATCAAATAACTTGAAATTACTCAAATACTAGGTTGAGGTATGACCTTCCTAATAAACAAGAGGCTTAAATGACTGGTGCATGAAGGGTTGTGGAAGCCATTTGAAGGAACACTTGAAGGTTATGTTTTCCCTAAGTTATGTATGGGTGTGGAATCCATACTAGCATATATCTATGAGAAAATGTATGGGTGTGGAATCCATAGTAACATATATCTATGAGCTAAGTAATAAGGTAAGTTATGGGTGTGGAATCGATAGTAACATATATCTATGAGCTAAGTAATGAGGTAAGTTATGGGTGTGGAATCCATACTAACATATATCTATGAGCTAAGTAATTCTTTTGGTTAAAATGAACAAAAATATTTTGATGAAACCTCATAGACATGATTAAGGAGGATTGATTATATGTAATTAAAGTTAAATGGATAGAGATTTGTAACATGAATTTGCTTGATATTTAAATCCATCATTTTATTTTTATTACAAACAAAGATACTAGGATTGGTATACTGAACACCATTAAGTGGTTTAGAATGTTTGGAATAATTGATTTTGATATATGGAGTCAAGTGTGAACTAGGGATTTATCTCCTAGTATTTTAATTATTTTGTATGTGTTGGATTTAGGTAGAATTAAAATGATTTTCAAATGATTGAAATGTAGAAAAATATTATTGTGATAAGTTGATGAAATATCCTTTCTATTGGCTCAAGACAAATTAGGTATAGGAAAGCCATAATAGTCTCTTTAATTATTTTTTCAGTTGAATATTGGTTGAATTCTATTTAACCAAAATAATTAGAGAAATTATGAGGATTGAACTCATGAATTGATCTAAACTATTACTAGTTAGGCGATCGGGTCAAAATTCATATTGTTTATGAACTTGATGAACTACCTTCTTGGAATTTGATTAACTTGTAAATTTTTAAGAGAATAACATGTTTAGAAGATAAACATTTTATGTGGTGAGAACTTTGTTTTATTTGAACTTAAAGAAAAAGGTATGTGATTAATGAAAAGCTTAGTTGAGTTCTTGTTTTACAAGAAGTGATATTTTTTAGGGAGAAATTGAAGGAGAGTGAGATCACATTTTGATGAATTGGAATTCTTGCATGATTTAAAAGCCTAAGATGATTGTATTATATGTGGAATGGAAGAGATTGAAGGATTTAGGACTTTTTTTCTTCAATGTATAGTTGTATGAGTAGTTAGTAATCCTGCAAAAGGTTATAATCTTTTGAGAGGTAAAAAAAAAAACTTATCCTTAGGCTAGAAATGTCTTTATGATAGTCTAAATCTTATTTAAAATCAACAAGATTCTTCATAATTTGAGAAATGTATGGTTTTCATAACTTGTTTTTTTGTGTTTATGTATTAATAGTAAGGAATAAGACGTGAAACCAAATGGATTGATTAATTATTGAATATAAATCACGAGTGATTTTATAGTGGGAAAACAAGTTGACTTATAGTTATCAAGATAGATTCAATAATATAGATATTGTATTTGTATAATTACAAAAGTTGTTCTTGATTACAAGCCACTTTCGAAAAGATATATTTAATTATTTTTGGAATGAATATCTTCTAACTGAATCATTCATAATTGATTCTCAAGTAAGAGAAGTGAATAATAATGAAGATTATGGGAATTAAAGGAATGGTCTATAATACAAAAGTGGGTCAATGAGGACTGTATGGAACCTTAGCTTGTTAGTTTAAAAAAAAAATGGTGTCTTAAACCTAAAATTGTGATTTTTCCTAAAGATTAAGCATTTAGTAAAAACTATAGGTAGATCCTAAAGATTTTGATTGCAAGAATGTCTTATGGAATGAAAAGGGGAAACTTGGATTGAGAAGACATAAATTAAGTGAGATGTAAGAGTGGGTTTTATATATGACATCATGTTTTGTTGCATAGTTTCACTAGCAATTGTATGTGGATGATTTTATGCTTCTTGTATGCAAATTTGATTGTGAGATGGGATGGACCATTATTGTTTTATTTTACAACCAATGTGTGAGCTATTTATAGCTTGGCAAGCTCAACGTACTATAGAACCAAGAAGATGACACATGTAGGATTCATGTAGACTATGAAAAAGAAGAACATGTAGAATATCAAATTATTATAGATATCTTAATTAGATGTCATATCAATTACATAAAATAGTATTTTGATATGGTACTATAAATTGTATGGCTGGTTTTGATATAGAAATATTTGGCATTTTATATAGAAATATGCCTAATATGGCATGGATATATTTTCTACCTAATTCAAAATGGTACGTTTCAGTTTTCATGGAGTTGCTTCCAATTTAGAAAACATTAAACTATGGTTTGGCATAAAGAAAAAGATATCAAATACATATACATAAGGTTAACACCTTAGTGATAGGAGAATCGAAAATAACTAAGTATCTTATGATTGTAGGAAAAACTTTGGGCCAAGTTTAGCCCAAGAGGGGGAGTATGTAGTGTCTCTTCTTGGTGATATAGCTTTGATGACACTTAGAGAGGGTGATTTCGATATAATGATATAATATTATGCATGAGAAATTTATGTACATGCTTATATGCTATAGACCTAGTTTGTGTCACCTAGTTGTTGTGTGCTTAGGATAATACCTATGGTTCTGTGTATAAGAATTAATTTTGGTTAACAGCAGATTATCGATGTTTTCTCTTTTGGTATCTTAGTTTGGCAATATGTGTATGACACGGATGTTCATTCGGGATTGAGGCACAGATCCATGGATGATCATGGTTATGTGGAACATATTGTTATTTATGACTTATGGATGATACATGATTTATATGATTATATATGTTTAATCTTGTAATGAACAAGATGTGGCAGGTACATAGTTATTTGCCAACAAGGATGCTCAAATTATAAATAACTGTGGAAGTCATGATACATGATTTTTATGATTTTATATGTTTAATCTTGTATTGAGCAGGATGTGATATGGAACGTGGTTATTTTCAAACAAGGATGTTCAAATTTTAAATGGTTGCGGAAGTCATTTCTCTAGAACCAAAATGGTTGTGGAAGTCATGCACAATCTTTGGTAAAATGTGAATAAATTAATTATGGAATTCATTGATTCCTTTGATCTATGAGATTGTGATGTGTGCGGGTCTTGGAACAAGGTCTTACCAACGAACCATCAAATGGGTATGAGCTCACAATCAGTAACTTAAGGTGAAGCATGGAGTTTCAAAGCAGAGTAGATGAGAAGCCATGGAAATTAGGGCACGAAGTCCTAAATCCATGAAAGATAAAGATGTGGAGTCTTGTATCTATAATAAAATGTTTAGGGCGCAGAGTCCTGAATATTTAAAAAGATCAAGGTGTGGAATCTTGCATCTTTAGAATAGATCAAGGCGCAGAGTCCTCAATCTACTGAGGCACGAAAATGCATGCAATAGGGGTACGGAATCCCTATTCTCCGGAAGAAAAATACCACTCATGGGAAGCTCAGGGATGAATTTCCTTAATAAAACCTCTTTTCTAACAATCCTAGAGTGACTTTCTAAAAATAGAAAGTCATGTCTAGCATCTCAAGCATGACTTTCCAAAAATAGTAAATCACCTTACATAAATTGGCAATCAAGTATAGTTGAAGGAAAATCACTTAACTTATCATTAATCAATCCTAATCATTCAATCTCAAATTAATCCTCAATATTATTAATATTATTAATAGTATTATGTTTTATGAGACTATGATATTATTATTAAAAGAGAATTACAAGTCACCTTCATCTCCTCAATCACTTCACACCTCTCTCCTTGATGACTCTCATGGCTCTATGTAAATCTCTCTCTTTTAATAATACATTACACTCTATTTTATGCACTCATTAAAGAATGGCATATTCCTCTTCAACTCATTAAAAACATGTCATAAAAGATTCCTCTTACGCTCTCTTTAATGCATAAGTTACACTATCATTAACTAAGGCATGCATACATCTCCTTAATGGCATGAGTTACACTCCTCTAAATGGAATACAATGCATGCATATTACTCCTCCTTTATGACAAGAATTTGTTGCTCCTCATATATATGTGTCTCATGTATTCTCACTTAGGGAGAGGGAGGTGCATTGTGATACCAAGAGTTTGAGAAATTTAAAAAATATTATGAGAGTGAGAGACTTGGGGAGTAGCCAACTGCTTTCAAAATGATTTTGAAATTCCTAAACTAAATTACTATGTAGCTCTCCTTGGTGGAGCTGATCATGAGTGGTGTTGGGAGGAAGTGAAACTTATCTTCCTCAGCTTGCCTTGGATATCTCTCTACTGCTATATTTTGGTATTTTTTGTGAGCTCTTACAGCTCAGGGGTTCTAGGAGGAAAAGTTCTCCCTGGATGTGGTTGGGTGGAAAACTGGATGTTTCAAATGAGTTGGTTAAGGGATCAAAGATGGATCATATTCTCGGCAATTGGAGTTGAATATCTCTTCAGGTATAATTTTTATTGTCCAAAAACTATAGTATATCTTTAGCATAAAATAAAAAGTAGAAATTTAAATTATTGTAAAAATCTATTTTTTGTTTAAGCTTACGTTATTTGGAATCTTATTAGATAGTTGAAAATGAAAACTATGAGCGGTCTATATGAATGGATGTTTAGATCTCAAGATGTTATGGAATTATTATTGGAGTAGTCTATTGTACTAACATTAGTATTGTAGCATTTGAGAAAGGAAAGACAAATATTGTTGAAAGTAATGGCAATAAAGAAATTCCAAAAAACTTGGGTAAGAGTTCATGAGTTATGGTTTTGTTTCATGTAATTAGAGACATGTTTTAGAAATGGTTTCAGGATATTTTGCAAAGTGTTTGACAAACTCTGTGAATGAGAAATGCTATTATTATTTTTATCATTATGCATGAATAAGTGTTAACTTGTAGCCTACCAGAGCAAGAAATGGATGTGTATCAAGAGGATTCACTAGATCAATCATTGAAATAAATATGTTAAAAAAGCAAGATGGAAGACAAGAGTTTTAAAGAGAATCAAAGGTAATTTTCAATCATTATGTATTGCAATAGTTCAAGATGCTTGCCATGGGTTTGTAGAAATGATTGAATGAAGATCATGTTTGATGAATCTCAAAGCCCTTCGAATCACTTATAGTGGATGAAATGATTTTGAAAGGCATTTAGACAATACATAAGTAATTATAATTTAATTATAGGTTGTTAATTGTTTTTCATAGTTGTAGATTCAAGCTTGCATGACATATGTTTGACAAAAATTGTAAATGAAATTCCTGCAGTCAACGTATTTGCTAGTTTTTAAAAATACATCTGTGTGGTTTCCTATGGATTCGGGACAACATCAGGGAGTTTTTGTGCCAACAAGGCCTGTAACCCCTGATTTGATTCCAAAAAAAGTACTTTTCAAAACCTAGATCATAAATCTGGGCGATTTTGCAAATTGTTGATGCCAACTTTGTGTGCATGTTGTCAAGTTTTGGGTGAAAGAATAAGATGATTTAGTCATTATTTTAATATTTTGTTATTCGAAGTATTAATATATAAATTTTATGAGCTAAATAGGTTGAGGGAGAATCTTATATTCATGTCAAATTTCCATAAGAGATTGTCGCTTCCAAGTGTTTGACAAAATGCCTCAATGGTTGTAGATTGCATGTTCGCAAAGTGTTTGTTAAAAGGCTTCAATGGCTATAAATTGCATGCTTGCAAAGTGTTTCCCTAAAGGCCTCAATGGTTGTAGTTTGTAAATTGCACGCTTGCAAAGTGTTTGTCAAAACTTCAATGGATGTAGTTTTTGTGCATACAAATTGTTAAATGTCCTACTTACTGTAGCTTTTATGGATTATAAAATTTATGAATAGATTATTTAATGGATGTAGCTTCGTATGTCTGCAAGTTTTTGTATGAATGTGAAACTGAATTTAATAAGTTGTTGAACTGTGAATAGAGAATAAGGCAGGTGTTACTTTCATTATCTAAAGCTTTCATTTAAAAAACCAGTTGTTGTTGGAAACAATTTTACAGTGACTAATTTTGTAGATGTGCAAATGAGCATAATAAGTTTCATATGAGCTGCATGTATTCATGGGTGCATTCTTGTGCTTCAATGACTATAGAAAACAACTATTTGTGCCCAATTTATGCAGGTCCATTGTTTTACTTGACACATTTTGAAGAATAATATGCTTCTGAATTGGTAACATTAATTTCTCTTGCTGCAACATTCATTATACAATTCTCATGATTGAAGCATTAACTTAATAATTGGGATTGGGAATTTTAATTGATGAATTTGGAAATGTTGTTGGGTCAATATATTTTGTGATATTAAGGGAAATTTATCCCTGACTTCTTATGTTATATTCTTACATTGAAATAGTTGAAGGAACATGATTACATGATAGCTAAGTTAGTCATATTATGAGTAAAACAAAAATAAATAAATAAAATAAAAATTGAGTAATAGTATTCAATGTGACCTTTACTTCTCTATGCTATTGATGGTTGGTAAGGTGGGACCTTATAGTGGATGAAATGATCATGGACTTATCAAAACTTAACCAGCTTTGATATCAATGGACGGTCATGGATAAGTAACTTCATGAACTACATATCATTCAATTATACATAATACAATAAGTGACCCTTGGTCTCATCTTCCAAAATATTTGAATGACATTGCTTATTCACCTATGACTCTTCATATTTCTCCTAATTAATATTTACATTATACCATAATCCAAAGGAATATATATCTTGCAGGGATAACCCTCTTATTTCTTTTAGTTCAATGACCTCTCATAACTCCACAAGATCCACCCTACTTCACTCTCTTGGTGACTCTTCAAATGATTCTTGGCATCTTTCAGTGGATCAATTTGTTTATGTTGATATTTTTCCACACTATGATTGGGCATAATATTTGTAGGATAATTCAATGCTTCACATGTATCTTGTCTCTCTCCATTGTGACCTTGGTTTCTCTTGGATATGCTATAAGTAGCAACTTAATCTCATTAAAAAATTGTGCTCCTTTATGTTCCTTTCGATTCAATGTCAAGTATGTTTTCATGGCTCTTTCCTTCAAACTTTATCCAAAGGCCACCTTTGCTAGGTTGTGGAACTATGTTGGTGTTTGAATCATCACGCTTGGGGAGGTATCATTCTCAAGTGGCTTGTGTTCAACATTAAGGGGGGAAGAAGTGATCTAACACTTTCACTTCTTGGCCTCTTATCCATATTCAAGCAAGTTGTTGTGCATAGGATCAACCTTAAATTGAGATGGGTATTAATTAACCCTTTGATTTATTTTCACCTATGATCAACCACATTTTCAAGTTAGTTATCGACACCACAGCTCTCACTTGAATTTCAACCACCTATATTCTATATTTTGGCTACAACTACTCTTTATGAGTTGGTTATTTATCAACTTGTTCTCATCTTGTATTTGAACTTCCAAGCGGTGCTCTCTCTAGCACATTTTTGTTGGTATTTACACATCAATGCCCCTGTTGTATTCACGTTCTCTTAGTTATGTTCAAGCTCTCATATTGTTTTCAAGCTTTCTTCTCAATGTGTTCTTTCAGACATATTTGTGTTAGCGATTTATACACTCTCCCATATTGTCTTTTAACGTTACCAGTTGTTTGACATCTACCATATATATATGAAGTCGAGTCTTCCTACTCTCATTCCAGCTATGGATGACCTTAGTAGAGTTGAGTACTCCTATTTTTTCCATCTTGCAAGGAGTTCCTTTCAACACTTCTTAAGACGGAAAAATGTTTAGCACTATTATTCTATAGATGTACATTGCATGTCTTCTATCCTCCATTGGATGAGCAAGTCAATGACAGTAATTTCCAACATATGAGCAATTCAGTGGCAACTGGTACAATGATCACATCTTTTCAAGGAATGAAAAGCTCAAAGTTTATTCTTATATGGATGATTCATCCAACCTTGTTTTTAGATGGGTGATCTAGAATTATAGTCTCCTAGATGATGAGTATTTTGGTGGCCACATTCTTTCAATGGATTATTAGGTCTACTTTTGTATTGAGTTGGGTCATCACAAAGCCACTATCTCTTCTTCCAATGGGGACCACCTCTTCATTAAGTCAAGTATGCCCACTCATTTTTATACTCTCGTTCTCTTGTATTTATGTCTCTTTAACACTTATTTATCGAGGGAAATAAAAAAGATTATAATCCCCCATATGATGAGTAGTTTTGTGTGGCATTTCTTTAGGAGTTGTACAGTTTTATGTTGATAATGGTTTAGTGTTCATAAACCCTTCCACATTTGTATTGAATTCAGTCTTCACAACCCCACTATGCCTTGTTACAACTACAATTGACCCTTTATTGAATTGGATATGGCCACTCCTTTTGTTCTATATCATCTTTCTCCATTACCCCCAGCTAAGATTAAGTGGGGGTCTTGAAATGATGGTAATATTCACTTTGGTTACTTGACATTATGGCTAAACACCCTTACTATTGTGTTACTAGGTTATATTTTAATAATTGACCTACTCGACATTATTTTATATTATTCTAGATGGCTAAGGATGACCTAGGCAATTATATGGGTGCATAACTCCTTTAAGGAGAAGACACCCCACCTCATAAGTTATGTATCAATACACACTTTATGATTCTTTTGTATTATCATCTTTAACTAATTAGCTTTGGTACATTATATATCTTGTTCTCTTGGTCATTGCTTCATTGCTTTCCAAGTGATATTTGTGTTCAAGGTATATAATAGATTAGGGTTTGTTAAAGTCTTTATCATAGAACCATGATCTCTTCATCATTCCAACAAGCCTAGGAAAATAGCCAATCCACTTTGTCCTAAGGTTTGACAATTCAATGGATAGTAAGCTACATATTCGATTAAGAATTTCTTTCAGAAAGTTAATAAACAAATGGGCAATGATCAAAATTGTTATTTCGCAGTATGGATTTTCAATACATAATTAGTTAGTGTTAGTTTTGTTGAAAAGTGTAACTAGGTTCGGTCTTCATAATGACATGTAATTGTGATTTTTGTAAATGATGAGAAGACGAAAATAAAATTATTTTTGTAATGCTCGCTTCATGGTTTTCTTGAGCAAGAGATTTTATTTTAGATGGCTCCCATTGAGAGCCTTTAGGATTTGTCATAAAAATCATATAGAGTCAATGTCATGTATGAAGAATGTATATAAAAGTGTCCATAATCCCTCCAACGACAAGCACTAGTCATCTTCCTCTGTCAGCCTCAAGATGGAGCAGAACTCATGTCGGCTCACCTTATGAAAGACACACCTATTCGGAAATATAGGTCGACTTATTTATATGGATCAACAACTATAAATAGGTGTGAAGGGTCCTTGCATTAGGATAGTTCAGAAGTTCAGATATCTCTGAGATTTTTGGGTGACCAAGAATAGTAACAAGTTCGGATTCGGATAGGAGATTGTTGTAATGGGTTCGGATTTCAGAGTAAGCACAGTTCGGGGTCATAATAAGAGAGACGCAATTTCAGACAAGGATATCACTATTGTTTGGATATCATTACAGTCATGAGTTTCAGATCTTTGTGAGAGAGTCGCGGTGCTATGAAGGAAGCCTCAAATCAGTGCTACAATGAAGACCACAGAGTCGATGTTATCTCAGAAGTTACACTTCGATCCTCACAATGATTATAGGTTCAATGTTATCTCAGTGTTGATGTTATTATAGTATTGTGAGCTCAGTGCTTCTACAGTGTTAAGGGATCAATGTAATCACAGTAAGAAGGATGTCATTACAATTAGAAGTAATGGATCTAACACAGTTCGAAGGATGACCATCACATAAGTAAGGTCTCAAGAATATGACAGCAAGGTCTCACAGTAAAGGAGATCTCGATGTAGAGGCAGTGATAAGATCTCGATGATAACTATGTCTTGATGCAAAGAAGGTCGAAGCGAAAGAGGAGTCAAGAAGAAGAGAAGACAGTCAAGAGAACTAGTGTCTTGGTCTTGGAATAGTTAATAGGTCAAGGGTTGTGGTCTTGGTATTCGTCAATTGGAATCTCTATAAGAAGAATTTGTGTGGTTTTTCCTCTCAAAGAGTGAGAGGTTTTGGCACTAGCTCATAGCCTACATTCTGTGTCTCTTGTCTATTTATGTTGATGCATTGGTAACTGTTTGATGAAGAATAAAACTAATAAATTAAGCAACTAGAAGATCCTAATCTAATGAAGTAAAAGTTACAAGTAGTTACTAATTAAGAGAAATCACCTAATTCATGATGTCTTAGATTTCTCAACATGGAATCAGACCTAAGGTGACAGTTAAGGAAGGGCTTCTAATCAAAGAGACACTCAAGGATCGAGTTTCAAGAATGGCATCAAAGCAAGTCAAAGGATATCAAAGAGAAAGTTCAAAGATCTACATTGAAGAATCAATCCCTAGATCAAAGATGAAATTTTACTTCAAAAGAAGTCTTGGGATCATCAATCAAATCAAGGAAACTAGAAAACTACACCAGCATAAGTGTTGGATCCAATAGTCATTGTCAAAAGACCACAAAGACCGTCATCAAGTTGAAGAGATCTACAAAGCAAGGTAGCCCAAAGTATAGACATCCAAGAGAAGCACTTTAAGAACAAAGATCACATCATCTTGGAGAAAGTAGAAACCCTAAGAAGCATTCCTGGGATCCAATCTCAATCAACTTGAAGTTGAAGTATCTTGAAGGATGTTCATCCATAAAAGGCTAGATCGAAAGGCGTTGTCATAAAAAGGGTGATCTTCTCTTTATTAAAGCAAGGATTCCATTTGGAAGAAGATCATCCAAAAGGAGGAAATCTCTCCCTCGTTGAAGCAAGGACCTCCTTATCCTTAAAAAGGATAATCCGAGAAGCATCAAGTCATCCTTATCGATCATCATCAACAAAGAAATCAAGTTGAAGATTTCATCTTCACTTACCAAGTAAGTATCTTTATTCTATAATCTAAATTTGGTAAAATGACTTCGTTTTGCAAGGAGATCTATAGGTTGGTTGGGTCATCGAACTTCCTTGCATGGAAAAAGGAGGATAAACATAGTGGATAAACATAGTCCTCAAAGAAAGTGAAATCATTGATCATATCAACGGAAAAGTCTCCTCTAAATACATGGAAAGGGATCAAAGGGCTCAAGGGATTGTTATGAAATCAGTCAAAGGTCCTCTCATATAGCAGAATTGGAGACATCAAAAAGATATATATAAGCTGGAAGAACTATTCTCTGAAGATGCAATAAGAAAGCTCATATCACTTAGATCTGATCTACACAAATTGAAGGTATCAAGGGATGAAGGATATATTCATAAGATCTCAACTGCAAGATCTGGGAGAGATGATTTCGAAAAAGAAATAAACTCTTTTGTTCCAGATACACTAACTAATGAACATGGTAACAAATGTCTATGATGATAAGAAGGTTATCCCATTCAACAACTTGTGGTTTCTATGCAAGATAGACGAAGACAAGTTGAGGGCAAAAAGTATTCAAACATTTGTCGAAAGGAAAGAAGAACGTAGCTAAGATTCAATGCTATGAAACATAACAGGAAAGATTGTCCTAAGTTCAAGAGGGGCAATACCAAGAAAGATAGAGAAGAATTCCATTTCACCAAGGAAGTGGAGGAAGCTAAAAGAAGGAAGTCCAAGGAAGCGGAAAAGCATTAGAAGTGAAATCTTGTGACATCACCATAACATGAAAGATGTCTGATAATCAACTATGAAGGATATAGCTCTTGATAACATCATTATAAGCTCAAGTAAAAAAGGAAGAAGTCATCTAGGAAAAGTCTCATCATACATCAATCAAAGGGAAGCATCTGTTGGATAGGGATATGCAATATCCTCAAGATTCTCTGATTGAATCCTCATCGAAAGGTTCACCGATCTAGAGTGGAAGCAAGTGTTTCATCAAGAACTCCAACTTGTGCAATTCATGGGATGATGGTATGATGACATAAGAGATGAAGCAGATCAAGGGGCTAAAACTCTCTTCAATCAAGGAAGTTGTTGAAATAAGCCTAGTTGACCTAAAGGTAAATGAGGTATGTATGCTTGTATTCAATATTATAAAGTCATGTTGTATGGTTGCAGGTAACATGGATCACTGCTCGATCTTGAGAAGCATGATCAAAGGAAAGGAATCTCCTCCTATGAAAGGTTGCCAGAAGGCATGGGTCACACTAGATGAAATCAACATAATATGTCCTCATATGAAGAATGAGGTGGTTGACTACAATTGAGGAACTCTGAATGGAAGCTCATGTGAATGAAATGTGTGAAGAAAGGAAGGAAGAGATCGTGAGATATGCAACCATGGTAAAGAAAATCAACATCTGAAAGACCAAGAAGATTTGACTAAGAAATCTCCCGGAAAGACATGAAGACTTTCATGGAAGTCTAAAAAAGATGGAGACCCTTGACAATGGATTTGGGAGATGTATGTAGGATGCTAATACCTACAGGAAGATGTCATGATAAGAAACTATCACAATGGTAAGTCTGATTTAAGTTTCATTTCTTATTTTGAACAAGTATTTGGATGGGCTTATGCAGGACTGCCAAAAGAAGAACTAAGGATGTCCTCCCCAAGAACCATGAAGAAGAATGTAAGATCCTTCCGAAGAAAATGGTATGAAGAAGGCAGCATGACATGAAGCAAGGCCAGATGTAGACTAATGAATCACATTCTGATTAAAGGTATGAACATGACTAACTCATGAATAAAAGTGATGAATGGTCCACGCCCTATGAAAAAGTTCCAGAAAGATGAAAACTCTATGACGAAGGAATTCATGACATCGAAGGAAGGAGTTCTTCAAACAATTGAGTTGTTGTAGGTCCCTGATTAAGAGGGAGCCTGAAAATAAGTTTCTCACATGGAAGAAACTTGGAAATTCCTAAGCCAAGAAGGAGCTTAGGTACATTCTTTCCGTAGGATTTGGGTACATTCCTCTATTGGAATTGATATGTCCTCCCTAACTGAGAGGGGGAGATAGACACATCATTCGGGTCTCCACCTGGGAAGACAAAATAGAGGATTGGGTAATCATCTGGCATCTAATACTCTTTGAGGATGAGAAAGGGCATCCAAGATAAGAGTAGTTGTGGACCGATATTCTTTGAGGACTAGCTATACAAGATAAGAATAGTCCAAAGAAGGTCATACTCGGTGAACACCCGAGTGGAGTATGTACCTTGAGAGACAATGGTTATGGTGTCTATGAATCATTGGTCTCGTCAGCGTTGTGATTTGATCATGTGGATAGAGTTGTTAGTCAAGGCCTTGCTATGTGACAATGTTGGTTGATATGATGCTATACAAATGGGTTACCAATCCGACTCTTCTTATGAGAAATTCTTCAGATTGAGAATGACCAAGTACCATTATGAATACCTCCCTAGTTAAGAGGGGGTGTTGAAAAGTGTAACTAGGTTCGGTCTTCATAATGACAAGTAATTGTGATTTTTGTAAATGATGAATAGAAGAAAATAAAATTATTTTTGTAATGCTTTCTTCGTGGGTTTCATGAGCAAGAGATTTTACTTTAGATGGCTCCCATTGAGAGCCTTTAGGATTTGTCATAAAAATCATATAGAGTCAATGTCATGTATGAAGAATCTATAAAAGTGTCTAGAAGCCCTCCAACGACAAATACTAGTCCTCTTCCTCTGTCAGTCTCAAGATGAAGCAGAACTAATGTCGGCTCACCTTATGAAAGACGCACCTATTCAAAAATATAGGTCGGCTTATTTATATGGATCAACAACTATAAATAGGTGTGAAGGTTACTCGCATTAGGACAGTTCAGAAATTCAGATATCACCGAGAATTTCGGGTGACCAAGAATAGTGACAATTTCGGATTCGGATAGGACACTGTTGTAATGGGTTCGGATTTCAGAGTAAGCACAGTTCAGGGGTCATAATAAGAGAGACGTTTTCAGACAAAGATATCACTATTGTTTGGATATCATTACAGTAATGAATTTCATATTTCTGTGAGTCTCAATGCTATGAAGGAAGCCTCAGATCAATGTTGCAATGAAGACCACAAATTCGTTGCTATCTCAGAAGTTATGTTTCGGTCCTCACAGTGATTATAGGTTCGGTGTTATCTCAGTCTTGATGTTATTACAGTATTGTGAGCTCGATGTTTCTACAGTGTTAAGGGATCAATGTAATCACAGTAAGAAGTATGTCATTGCAATTAGAAGTAATGGATCTAACATAATTTGAAGGATGTCATTACAATTAGAAGTAATGGATCTAACACAATTCGAAGCATGACCATCACAAAAGTAAGGTCTCAGGAATATGACAACGAGAAGGTCTCACAGTAAAGGAGATCTCGATGTGGAGATAGTGAAAAGATCCTCATGATAACTATGTCTTGATGCAAAGAAGGTCGAAGCGGAAGAGGAGTCAAGAAGAGAAGGCAATCAAGAGAACTAGTGTCTTGGTCTTGGAGTGGCTAATAGGTCAAGGGTTTTGGTCTTGTATTCGTCAATTGGAATCTCTATAAGAAGAATTTGTGGGTTTTCTTCTCAAAGAGTGAGAGGTTTTGACCCTAGCTAATAGCCTACGTTTTATGTCTCTTGTCTATTTATGTTCATGCATTGGTAATATTTTGATGAATAAGAACACTAATATCTTAAGCAACTAGAAGATCCTAATCTAATGAAGTAAAAGTTACTCACAAGCAGTTACTAATTAAGAGAAATCACCTAATTCATGATGCCCTAGATTTCTCAACAAGTTTTTGGATGATATGGTAGTATCAAACAAATGTTCTAGTCTCAATTTGTGTCTAAGAGGCTAAGGAACACGAGATCTCCAAAACCTAGAAAATGTTTCAAGAGAAAACACTAAAAGACCACCCAATTAAATTAATTGATCAATAATTAAAAATGCCTACGTTTAACTTAGGAAAATTGATTAATTAATGGGAATTAATTGAGGAGATTGACTTATGCTCTAGAGACTTCCAAAAAATGACTTGGATCAAGTCTGTGATGGTCTTAGCCATCGATCAGGATTAGATCTCAATCGTTGATGCTTCAGCGAGAGATTATAAGAGCAAGTCGATGGGATGGAGAATGACACGAGGGAGAGTGAGTTAGCTAAGGCAATGTGAATTTCCCAGTGTGCAGTGTTCATCAAGGGAAGAATTTGAACCAGAGAGTATCAGGGGTTTGCAGCGGAGAGAATTTCCAGAGAAATTCTCTAGTGGTTTTCCAGTTTCCAGCATCAGGGAAGGGAGGCAAAATTATCCAGCAGAGAGGTTGAGTTCTACAGTGCAAGTTGCCTAGTTGCCAGAGTGAGTTTCCCAGAGACGTTCGATTCAGTTGCTAGTGCTCGAATCTAGCACCGAGTGGCCTAGCGAATTGTTTCCAATGGCAGAGACAGGGAGGACGGCTTGCGAGGAGGGGTCTCCAAGACAAATCGAATCATCCAAAGGCAGCAATGTGTACTCTCAGTCTAGCAATGCAAATTTCCAAGGAAGTGTGAATTGCCCAGAGAGGGCCAGATTGAGTTGGAGCAAGGGAAAATTCATTTTCCTAGTTGGAATATAGTTTTTGGAGCTGAGCCAGGGAGGCAAGCAGTTGTAATTTTCTATTTTGTTGCATAATAAAATAAACCCTCATATGTTGTACTGATTTTCCCTTCAAGGTTTTTCCGAGGACTTTTTAGTCCAAAAATATTGTCATTTTTATTGTGTGCATCTATTTCTCAATTCATTATTTACTTCCACAACGTATTTATGTTGTTAAGAATTGCAATGTGATTTATTCGTTAATTGTTGTAAACAATTAAACTACTAATCAATTAGGAGAATAAATACCAGTTGATGCAATTTCAAGGAAATTTCACCGTTAGAGCATAGGCATGCATGAATTAAAGAAAATAAAATAAATACCATGTGAGTTTGTTGATGAATTTGATAAAACATTTTAGGAAAGTTTGAATGAAAGCACAACATTTATAACCAAAGCACTAAAGATTGAATAGTTCTTAGGCGCCATCCACTCTTTGTTCACTTATGGATGGCCAATGAAAATCTATGAAGTTACGGTGTGTGCTTGCTGTAGCAAACACTTTGATCTAACCTTCAATGTTGAAACTACACTGGTTTTTTTTTAAGATGGGAAACTAGCAACCTCCCCAGTTACAAGGTGTGCTTGTTGTAGCAAACACTTTGATCTAACCTTCAATGTTAAAACTACACTAGTTACTAACAATTCAGCGCTAGTACAAAGGGTGGTAGGTATATGACTTCAATAGCTATTGCTCCCAGCAAAAGTTCAAATTTATTATAAAAATTGTAAGCAAAGTCATTTATAGAACAAATGTGCTCTGAATAGGGTATCTTCAAGTTTTTCCACTGCACCAAGCTTGAGGCTTAAAAGGCATATGCATCGTTTCTTCCAAAACAATTGCAGTCATTTCACCAATAGTTACCTCACTATGTAGATGGCAGATGTTTGACAATGCACAATTTGCATAGCCACAAACTCTATTGGCAACATACAAGCAACGTAGCTCACCCCAACATCAAAAAATGCCTCAAATGGCACCTTACATGCCTCCACAAGCATTCTGATACCCATATGTCTCTATGTCACAATGGGTAACATGCATGCAGCATAGGCATAAAACTCAATGCACCCTCATGTGCTCCAAAAATGCTATACCTATGGGCAATGAAGGCATCCCTCCCACAATTATCATTTTTTTGATCCTAACGAGAAGTTATGCATTTTGTGTGGACAAGTCAATCATGACTTCAACAATTGTCAAAAAAGGTGAGCAATAACAATCAAATAGAAGCCATTCCACATAATGAAGTGAACCTGCACTAGATCCAGATACACTTAATAGCAGTTCAGTGTGGAAACAATTGACTTGTGACCTACCAATATATATGTTCATACACACACAAAATGTCAGGGATATGGGCTTGTACCCATTCAGCACACACCAACCACCATAACCATAGACTGTTCTGGAGCAATGAAGCACGGGCAAACAAAGGTAAGAAAATCACAGTTCCTAACAATGTAGTGTTTGGCGATATTTTTGAGCAAGAAGCAGAAGTGAAAGATTCAGCCTCAGATATTGTCAATGAATGGATTTTTCAAATCACACTCAGAAAATGTTAGTCAAATAGCAATGCTTCCAAAGAAACTCGACCATAGACGAATGAGTACACCATTGTTAATACCTAACGAGCCTAACTTGTACAATATCATTGAATCAATTAAGAATCTAGCTCCCACGGTTTCTACAAACCCAACATGGCCAACCCTTGCTATGCAAAATTATTCATCC
The DNA here is from genome assembly GCA_031772625.1 of Pinus tabuliformis. Lineage (NCBI taxonomy): Eukaryota > Viridiplantae > Streptophyta > Pinopsida > Pinales > Pinaceae > Pinus > Pinus tabuliformis. The sequence goes on along the minus strand of CM062807.1, from coordinate 341,859,774 downwards.
TTACATCTCTGTACAAGATCATTAGGGAATTTCCATGAGATGGCAGCGATACCACATCAATGTGCCAAATAGTTAAAATGGGTAACAAAATGCCAATCAAGTTTAATGGTATACAAGTCTAAAGCATTATTGTGAATCAAGGCTCAACTGCCAACCATCTGCCAAATTCAACTCCACAAAGTTTTGGAACAAAATGGGACAACCAAAGTAGTGCCACTTTACTACATATGGGTCATCATAGGCGTGAAATAATTCAGGGCAAGTTTTCAGATTGTGGTTAAATCCTTGTTGGCAAATTCATATGAAGATTTAGAAGATGAAGGATATGAGAAGAAAGAGGAAACGTATAAAAAAATTCCACCTTAAACATGGACTAGGAAAGTCAAAATATACATTCTAAACCCAGAAAACATGTACGAAGACAGTGGATCTAGAGTATGAATTGGTGTATGCACAGGCATTCAGGAATCAGGAGACACCCTCGATTGCTTTAGAACAGTTGTCCCCTACAGAAATTAAGGCAACTCAAAATACAACTGATGAGCAATTTGATGCTAAAGGTAATTTTAGATGTGGATAACGTTCATTCCAATGCAGATTTAGAGAAGAATTTGCCCAATTAATGAGACATTCTACATGAATTCCATGTTTCCAAACTCATGCACGTCACTATGGAGGACCTTTCTGTACACTTGCAGTATCAAGCACTCCAGTGACGTCAGCAGTCCAACCGGAATTTTCAAGCATTAGGATTGCACAGTATCTTTAGTAGAAGCATGGTGACAAATTTCTACATTTTGTATTCAAATTGCATTTTGAGGGGCAATTATGAAAGGAATAATTCATGTAAGCATTTCGATGACTAATTTTGTAACCAGACATCAACTATTTTTTCTTGAAACATATCACGCACATGTTTTTCCAGTGTACTATAAATATCAGAGTTTGTAATTGCAGTGTTGAAAGACGATATCTGATCACTCCAGTTCTCTAAGAATATAGATAAAATCTTGTTCCTTGTTTTTTTCTTCTTCTAAGTTCTTGAATTTCATTATATCTATTTCTTTTTCTCCGGACTTTAAGAGTTCCCATATGTTTGCTTTAAACTTTTTTGACAATCAGAACACAACTAGATTGAAAATGGAGTGAAAGAATTCAATTCAAACTGTATAGGGCGTAAGCCTTCTTTGCTCAAATTGCAAAAGACATGCTGACAAATTTTGCAAATTTGGCGACCAGAATACATTCAAAAGACAGGCTCGTGCAAGACTCGACTTTCTGGTAAATTTGTTGGACTCCGCACCCCACTGTTCCACCTATTTTCTAGATTTTTAAACAGGTGCAATCCTGGATAAGTAACAATCTACTTAATTCAAGATATTTGTAGCAATTTATGTTTTATTTCTCAAAATATTATAATTCCAGCGCGGCCCCGGAGATGTTACCAGATTGAAGGAAAAGACAACCAAATAATAATTAAATAGATAAAAGTGGAAAATATTTCTAATTAATGTCGAAATTGTTTTGCCAATGTTTGCTATAACATGATATGAGACTAAACAAATGAGAGAAGGATTAAAAAAACAGTAAATGAACCTTTAATTGGGTTACAAATATCATTTACAAATGCAAATATTTTACTCAGAGAATGGTCACTGGACACATCTCATGGAAGATTCAGGAATCACATAGAAGCTTATAAAAACAAAATATGGTACACTAACTGTGGTATAGTACTGTAAGGGTAAGAATTCGTATTTTGCAGAGGTATCCATATCCTGGAAAATGAATGATAGAGGGTCCAAAAATATGCAAGCAAAATCAGTCAATCTCCTCCTTGAATACCAATCTCAGGGCCTTTGGCTGCGATTCAGATCATATAGAACACAGGTCTCTGCAGCTGTCTTAATCTAGAGCATAAAGACAATGTGAATTTCAGAGTCAAACTTTTAATCCAAAACCATAGAAGCAGCTGTAAAAATTATTCATGCCAAAATGTTGAGCAAATTCAGATGAAGTTTCATTCACATCCCTCAGCATGCTTTTGCAATTTTTTTGCCTGAATTACTTTTAACATCTAAGATGATGTTTTTCCATCGAACACAATGCACAATGCCATGATTGACAGGAAAAATACACTCAATTTTGTTATGTGCAGCGTAAAACTATGGTCAATAACCACATGTAGACATGTGCTTTGAATTTAAAAAGTGTAAATAAATGCATATTCTTTCAAAAAAATAAAAAGAAAATTCTAGAAAGAGGATGTTAAGCTTTCTGTGTTCCCTTTGTGCTGAACTACGGAAAAATAGAAATAACACCCATGACTATAAAGAAATAACATCAATAACCATACATGCATTTCCTAAAACTTCTTCACAACAAAAGATTATAAAAAATCCGAATGCATGGTTGAAATGCAATAGAATACCCGAAGGACTTCTAAGTAAGCTGCTCTGGCTACAGACATGCATTATGATTTTGATTAGTCGCTAACAAACTAGAATCATGACACTTTTAAGTTTTAGTTTACGTAAGTATTGAAGAAAAAATAAATAGAAATTCAATCTTCTACTGGAAAACGAAGTCTGATTATAAGGAAGTAGCTATAACACAAGATAATTCAATATTCATTGTAACATGTTTACCATCCAGAAAAACAGAAGCCATGACCTGAGGTTCACTGGCTTGATTGTCGGTGCAAGCAAAAAAATGAAATATCATTTATGTGATTATCTGTGGAGGAAGTTATTAATTAATGATCCATATCCCACGAACATTAGTCTGAACTGACCAATTTTCCTGAATCTTTTGCAGTAAGCTCTCTTGAAGGCAGAATTCCCATATGAAAACTTGCTGTTGGCATTTTGAAGTATAGCTTTCCTGGGCAAAGGTTTGTTCTAGTTTGGCATCGATTTCACATGCTTAAATCTGCTAAGAAAGCACTTAGCTTGAATCCAATATTGTTTCATTTTGACCAGAATCAGCTTGTGTCCATACAGTCAAAATAGCTAAATCAGATCAAGCCTTAAAGCATGACTTAATGCTACGTTTTTCGAAGGAAAACGAATTTGCTGTTTTGTCCTTGTCTAATATCCTTCCAAATTATGTTGAGCAAAGGCATCAAAAAACTGGGAATTCATGATGCCAAAATTGGTCTAGTAAGGAAAAAAAATGCTGAATGCCCCCATGCACATAGCAGCCTTGTTGAATCTTGTTAAGAAAGATCTTGAAACGAGTTGCTGGTTGGAATGGTCAAACAAGGAAAGCTGGTGCAATTTGCCTAGATGATAACTAGCAGTACACTAAATCTGGTCGACATTTAGTCTTTTAGAAGCTAATTTGACTTCCAATATCCCATCTATGCATGCAAACAGTGAAGTATTTCGACCCGCCTTGTATCATAATGATATGGAAACAGCTTTAGAAGTTTGGTCTTGAGTGAAAGGTTTCATGTTGAAGGGTTATCAAGGGAAGAAGCCAGCACTAGTGAGGAGTTATGCTGCAGCTTCTCATTCAACGTAAAGCTATTACAAGTAGTTTTGGACTGCATTTATCAATGAAAACAAGTACTTGGCAGAGAATAGGAGCTTTGTATGCTAGCAAGTTTAGAGTTGGATAGGAGGAATTCGACCTAGGGAGGAGAAGGAAGTTGTTTAGGTAGTGAATAAACAGCAGAAATGTCTTCTAAAACAGCAAGAAAAGCCATTCTGAAGGCAAGGCAAAGCTAGTAAAACAGCAAGGGAAAAAACTATTCCAAAAGCAAAAAGGGAATCATACTTAGCTTGCATGAAGAGCTTTTGATTTAATCCACTCTATTTCCTTCTCCAGAAGTAAGGGCAACTTCTATCTGGATGAGATAAACCTTCTTTACATTCATCTTGGAGAAATAGTTTGGGGTGTTGGACAGTATTGTGTTGAACAATTTGTGGCAGCCAAGGACTTCTCACTCACTCACCTTCTACACCTCACACCAATGTTATCAGAACCAGATAGGTCATCGAACTGGTAAACCCCCCACACCAAGAACCAGTCAGAACTGGACCAGAACCAGTAAAGAAACTGGACCAAAAAACCGGTCAACCAAAATCACATAAAATATTCAAATTTTAAAGAAAACCACATATATTCATGTGCATCCATCTTAATCCAAACCATTTATACACAAAGAAGTCAACCCAATATTTTCCCTTCTAGCAATCGATCACAGATATACCCTGATCACCCCAGATAGCAGAAAGCCTCCAAACTGCAAGACCTCATGTGATAAACCTCCTGCCAAATAATCCTGATCAAATACTATCTTACTGATGAAGAAGAGTCTCTGTGCTGATAAATTTGTCACAAGATCAGCTCTGAAATCCACCTCTAGAATAAGCCTCGATATGCTACCCCTCCTCATGGTGTTGATCCCACCACAGAGAATGCTCTAGTACCAATTGTCATGCCCCCACAGCGTTCCCACGAGTCAAGGCACATCATGACCTCTGAGCATGCAACACCAGCATGGTTCCTCAGCAATTGCACAACCAACATGCAAGTAATACACCTGGACTACACCTCTACAATTATACTCTTGTCTATGTGATTAGTTAACAATGTAATGTGGAATAAGAACACAACCATTCACAAGTACAATTACACATTTAACTCATCATCAATTAATCTTCATTTAATGCAATTACACATACACATCCAACAATGTAACAGTACACAGATATAGGGTGGAGGGTCATAACTTCCAAAACTTATATTACAACAAAAATATTCAAGTATACAAATGTTACATCAATAATGAGCGGGCTTGGATGTCCTCCTACGCGTCCCCTCCATAATACTCACAGCAGCACCCTCGATTAGCCTCGGGTCACTTTGGGTCCCTCAAGTCCAACTGACCCTATCTGTTTCTCTCGTTGGGTTGTAATCCTCCACACTTGGCTCGGACTTGCAACATAAATGCGACCTCAACTACACCTTTGGACTGGCTCCAACACTTCAATTGTTCATAATCCTTGTATGCCCCAATACCCGGTAGGGTGGACAAGCCCATGCAACGTTGGTTAAGGTCATGTGAATCCCATAGCCCTATGGCTTCGGCTCTTGTCCCATCCTTACTCATCATTCAGATAACCTCTGTCCATCAAATGCTTCTTGCTCTCTCCCGCCAAGTCTCAATTCTATTTATACCTTCCTTGGGTAATTGAGGGGTTGCAACTCCTCAGCTACTTGGGCCGACCTACAGGCCATCACAACACCCACATCCAACATGTCATGAGGTCCCTTGATTATAATCACTCATTCCATCTCTTAGCTCGGTCGACACACCCTGGTGCCTATACTTTGGTTATGTGTGACACTATGCAGTCCCAGTCATCCCAACTCATGTGGTGTGGGCACATCCCCCTGGGCACGGTCATTCATCTTGTGCCACTTGCTCGGTATGTTGCAGCACTCTCGGCTCATTGGTGCCCATGTCTCCCGACTCCCAACCCAATGCTCCTCTCTCACACAATGGGCAAGTTGCCCTCGACTTTGGGCGAAAGCCCCAAACGTCAAATTCTCTGTCATATTTCTTGCGATGGGCACTCGACCACACTTGCCATCCCAATGTCGTTCGAGGTGCACGTGGGCACTCATCTCTGAGGGTCTAACATTGTTGGTTGATTAGAAGAGGTACCTACCTAGGAGGAGGAGCATTATGCACTTGGAGGAGGGCAATAAGACCCGGGAGCTTAGGATTGTTGCCACAAAATCTAGCAAGCCTTGTGAGGGGACTCACAATGTGAGGGCCAGACCTTATGGCTATGTTGCAAGAAACGTTGGCCAAGAGGGAGTTTCAACCTGGACACAGAAACGAAATGTTGAAACGCGTTTCGTACGGGCCTAAAATGTGTGTCAGGACATACAAGCGAGTTTCACGAGGCTGAAACGTGGGTGGTACGGCCTGAAATGCATTTCAAGTTCATATGACCGCATTTCCGATCAAAAACTATTTTTTCCCGTTTTTTTCTCTTGTTTCCTTTTAACTTTTTTATTTGGCAATTAAAATAAAGTGTGGACGTTTCTAGATGTCTCTCGCAAGTTATAAAAAGGCTATCTCCCCATCATCTTATTCCGCTCAACCATCCACTGTTTAGCATGCTTCTTCTTCTATTTTTGACGAGGATGAAGATTGAAGACTAATAGTCTTTATTGTTTACTAGATTGAGCTCATGTTTAATTTCTATATGTGTTCATTGTCCACAGTTTGATACTTGTTGATGTAGCATTCTACTTCTAGCCTCGTATATAAAGGTTGATTTTGGATATATATTTATAATAAACCTCATTTATCAAGCCTCTTTTTGGATATTACTGCTTTCATTATGTGATCATTCATGAGTAAATGTGATGTTTGTACATTTCATCATCATGTATAATTGATAGACTTATAGTTTATGCAATGACATTGGACAATGTAATCATAATATAATAATGTATCATGTATAATAATCATATATATATATATATATATATATATATCGTGTTTCCCCATTTCCAAAATTTGGGGGTTCACATTTCGTACCCATACCCATTTCAGAAACTCGTACCCACTTCCTAGTATCATGCAACTTAAAGATTGCCACTGCCACGTCAGCAATCTTCATCCTATTGTTTAGTGGAATTTCACCACAATGGAGGTGTCCTTGTATTCATTCACCTATAAGGATATTTTAATTACAACGCTCAAGGTGATATAAATAGGCTAGGGAAAGTTCCCTTAAAGATGAAATAGGATCAAATCTTCTTTGTAAAAGAATAGAGAATTCTAACGCTAGACTAGACAAGGACTACTAAAAGCTAGGGTTTATTGATAAGCAATGATAAATGAGTATCTAGACATGTAGAAGTCGAAGAAAGGATTTCCTTAATGATTAAGGTCAACAAGAGAGAGAGAAACCCTCATATAGGCTTCAAGTTTAAGCTTGGCTAGGGAGTAGGGTTTCCAATACACAAAATTGTTTGTGAAGGATGACATCAACTGTATTTAGGGAAGTTTCACCACAATCAAAGCTAGATTTTGTGCTCAAAGGGTTTATAGAGGCAAAACTTGAAATTTCATCCACAAACGCCCACCCAAAATAGCCCTACAAGCAATTCGGCCCTAGAAAACAATAAAGGCTTGCCTTAAAATGCCTAGGAGAGATAAAAGAAAAGAAAAGAAAATATTTTAGTCTTCATGGTTTTTTATCAATACAAACTTGGCCAATGTCTAATCTAATTTGGGAAATGGAGTTCAAGGGAAAATTCTTAAAGGAAGATGAGAATTGATGAAGGGGGAAAATATAATTTTCCTCTCGTATGGCCATGAGGGGTAGCCAATTCGCAATCGTCGTGTTATGAAATATTGTGTAAAGCATGAGATTCAAGGTTCAAATCACCCATTGGTCAAGCCAACAAAAAAAAAAAATCCACTTGTAAGTGTTGAGAAATCAATACTAGTAGGATTTAGCATTTGATTCCTCTTTCTTCATAATTACTTGTGAATTATGTTGACCTCTTTGACTTCCTAATTAGTTTATCTTTCATCAAGCAATTACCAAATTATGTGTATGAAGATCACAAGACAAGAGACACAAGATGTAGGCGCACAGCCAGGGCAAAACCCCTATAAGGGGAAAACCCAATCAAAACTCTTCCTTCAATAGTTTCAAGAACAAGATGAGACAATCCAAGACTCTTTTGACCTAGACACAGACTTCCTCCAATCACCAAGTCAACCCTTCCTTCTTCTCCAAGTGACAGCTTCCCAGCAACAACTTCGACCTTCTAGCAGCAAAATTTCGGCCCCATAGCAAAACTTCGACCTGCAATAGATTTCAGAATTTCAGCCCTAGCAAATGCCCAATAACTTCACACGTGAGAGAGATAGATAGCCCAAAACATAGATTTAGATCCTTCCCAACAAACTTTGTCCTTCTCTAGCTATTTCGCACTTTTTCTGCCTCTCCTACTTGTATATCAAACTTCTTGAGTGAATGTGACAAATGGATCAAACTGCCTCTCTATATATAGCCTTTTCTGTGGGTCGAATTGCCTTAATGTAGGCCGACTTCATAGGGATAGAGTCGACTTGGTGTGGAGGTGTCAAATGATTTATATTTGACTCGAAAATAATTCTTTTTACATGATATAAAAGCCCAAGGGCCTAATAAAAATGACAATGACTCAATTGACTCAATATAAAACCTAGAAGCCTGCAATGGAGCCTTTGACCTAAAAAAGGATGACCCAAGCATGAAACTCATGCTTTAATAAGTCATTTTATTAATAATAAAATTCCTTTTGACTATTATATTACATCATACAATTATGAAGACTGAACCTAGTTACATCCTTCAAGGCTCCCTCTTAACTAGGGAGGTATTCATAATTACATATACATATAAGTACATGGAAGATCTCAAAAGACATGAACTATGAAGAGTTCTAGCACACTCAGTGGTGCTACAGACTAGATACCTAACCAGGGTTATCTATCCGAGTGGGAATGAGATGGACTCAAGCTTTTAGCCAGTCTAGGTACCATCAGGCTTACTTGCTAGCCATTAACCCAGGGATCTAGGTGTGTTTCCAAGGTTAAAGCTCTAGGACCAATGCCACCCTCCCTCTTCGGGATCTAGACATCAACACAAAGGTTGGCCAAATGTCCTCCCAAGCATCTGTATTTAGATGCTTCATTTCTCTGTATCAACTAAATCTGTAATATCAACCAACCCAAGCATGCTTCTAAAATACTCAAACTTCTTATTCAGAAGAGACTTCGTTAGCACATCAGCTACATGTTCATCTATCGGAATATGTTGTAGCTTTACGACCCCATCTTGTACCAAGCTTCTGTTGTTGATATGCTTCATCCTTGCATGGAATACAAGGTCTTCGGACACCTTGATGTTGCTTTGATTATCATATTTTATTATTGTAGGATCCAAAGGTTTTCCAAACAAGTCTGACAAAAGTTTTCTTAACCAAACAACTTCCTTTCCTACTTCACATGCAGCAACATATTCGAGTTCGGCACTACTTAACACAACAGGATTTTGTTTTCTACTCAGCCATAAAATCATTGCAAATCCCAAACTGAAACGTCCACCAGTAGTGCTTCTTCCATCAATCTCACTACTGCCCCAATCGGAATCTATAAAACTTGTCAACTTAACTTCCTTTCTGTCATACTTTAGGCAGTGATGTATAGTGCCACATAGATATCTCAAAATTTGCTTAGCAATTATCCAATGGTCATGACAAGGCTCCAACTAAAATTGACTAAGAACATTTACAACAAAACATATTTACCAGGTACATCAGAGAACCCACCAACTTGCAATAGCTAGTAGGATCGACAAGACTAGAGTCAAAGCTTCTCAATTTCTTGAGATTAGAGATCATGAGAGTAGTCATAAGTTTGGAGTCCATCATACCGAATCTCTGCAATATCTCGATTATGTATTTACCTTCACCCAAATATATTTCTCCAGGGTTTCTGACAGACTTCCAAACCCAACTAATAGTGCATAAGTCCCAGATCTTTCATTTCGAAATCAGTTGCCGGCATCTTCTTGCATTCTTGTATTTTGTGCTCCACACCTGTACTAAACAAATCGTCCACATATAGTAGTATAATGACTGGTTCATTGTTCACCACCTTGACATAGAGATTTGGATTTGCAAAACTTTTGACGAACCCAATTCTTAAGAGATATGCATCCATCCTTGCATACCACGCCCTAGGAGCTTGTTTCAAGCCATATAGGGATTTCTTAAGTCTGCAAACATGTGTGTCCTTGCTATTTATTTCAAATCCTTCTGGTTGTTCAATGTATAGTTCATCGATGTTTCCATTCAAAAATGTTTTTACGTCCATTTGATGAATATTCCATCCCATTGTAGCAGCTAGAGAAACCAAAGATCTTATAGTAGTATATCTAGCAATAGGTGCAAAGGTTTCTTCATAGTCTATACCTTCTTTTTAATGAGAAGCCCTTGCAACGAATTTAGCTTTGTATTTGTCTATACTTCCATCAACAGCATGTTTGATTTTGTAAATCCATTTTGAGGTGACAATTGATTTGTCACTTTGCCTAGGAACAATTTCCCAGACTCCATTCTTCATGATGGATTAATATTCTTCTTGCATCTCCTTCTTCCATTCTTCTTGATGAGAAATTTCTTCAAATGTAGTTGGTTCAGCTTCTATCAATTTTGTCATATATGTTGTGTATTTTGAATATCTCTTTGGTATTTTGCTTTCTGTAAAAGTTCCTTTAGTAGCTCCATGTCCTTCGGCATCTTCAAGGGTAGATTTTAACCAATTTGGCCTCTTCCTTGTTTCGGGTATGATCACAGGTTGAATCAGCTCGCTTGGTCCTTCTTCTTCTTCTTCTTCTTCTTCTTCTTCTTGGTTTGTAGTTGTCTTATCATGATGCTCTTCTTCTTCAAATAGTGGTATATCTTCATCATCCGGATCGATTGGAATATCCTTGGAATATAACATCCCTGCTCACTTCAATTTGTCTTCGTTCCTTCCTTGATGTAGATTCTATACGCTTTTGAAGAAAGACTGTAGCCAACAAAGATCCCTTTAATGCTTGTAGAATCTAATTTCTTTCACTTGTCCTTTGGAACATGGATGTATGCGGGACACCCAAAGATTCGGAGATGGTCCACACATGGCTTCTTCCCTGTGAATGCTTCTTCAGGTGTCATATTCTCAAGGATTCTATGAGGACTTCTATTTTGTATATATACTATTGTCATTGTTGCTTCTCCCCATAGAAACTTTGGTAGATCTTGATCAAATATCATAGTTCATATACATTCTTCAATTGTTCTATTTTTCCTTTCTGCAACTCCATTTTGCTCGAGATTGTAGGGAACAATGAGCTCCCTCTTAATACCTTCTTCTTTACAATATGCAATTAGTTATTTTGAAGTGTATTCCCCACCACAGTCGAAATTTGGAACTCAAAGTCTTTATCTTTCTTTCGGTTAAGGTCTCCACTTCAGATCTAAACTCCTTAAACTTTTCAAATACTTCGTCCTTTGTCTTGAGAAGGTACAACCATGTCTTTCTAAAGTGATCATCAATGAAGGTCACATAAAAAAGATGGCCTCCAAGAGATTTATTAGACATAGGCCCACACACATCGGAATGAATGAGGTCTAATATTTCCTTAGACCTTGTATCACTGCTTATAAAAGGCTTCCTTGTATTCTTTCCCAAAGCACATCCCTTACATACTCCTTCATGATCTTCCTTGATGTTAGGGATGCCATTTACCATTTGATTGAGAGAGGGAATGATCTTGTAATGTATATGCCCATATCTTCTATGCCATAGTTCGATAGGATTGATTTGCATGTGAACTAGGGCTTGAGCAAATGGTGTTATAACTCTATATAGTCTTCCTTCATGAACTCCAATAACTTTCGCCTTTTCAATGCTTGAATCCTTTCCCCAAACCAAAACTTTACCATCTACAAAGGCAACCCTATCTCCTTTATCTTCTAAACAAGAAATTGAAAGTAAATTCTTTTTCAAACCTAGAACATAGAGTATATTGTTGAGGTGTAGCTTTGCTCTATTTTCCAGCTTCAATGATGTAGATCCAAGGCCCTTGACTGCATAATTGTGTTGCCTCCTAGCTCCATAGCATGAGATGATTGTTCCTTTGATAGAGAATGAATTTGTCCACTTTCTCCTTGCATATGTGTTGATGTTCCACTATCAATGATCCATGCATTGTCATCATCAAGAGTACCTGTAAGTGCAGCCAAGAACCCTTCGCTTTTGAATTTCTTAGATAAGTTGTAGATGATCCTTCCAATCCAGCGTCCTGCAATTCTTATGATATTAAATCCCATCTTCAAGTATTTGTCATAGTCGGAGTAACTTTTTCTTCCAAGCCAACAAAGTGATCTCCAATCTTCTTCGTCCTTAGCTCTAATACCATGTTGAGAAATCAATACTAGTAGGATTTACAGTTTGATTCTTTTTTCTTGATAATTACTTGTGAATTATGTTGGCCTCTTTTACTTCTTAATTAGTTTATCTTTCATCAAGCAATTATCAAATTATATGTGTATGAAGATCACAAGAACAAGAGACACAAGATGGACTCAATAGACTTTAGGACATGATGACCAATCCTAGAGGCTCACAATGGGAGCCTTAACTGTAAAATGAAATCCCTTGAGCATGAAACCCATGACTCAAAAGCATTACAAAAATAATTGTATTTACTTCTTTACATAAAATCATAATTACACATGTCATTATAAAGATTGAACCTAGTTACACTTTTCAACATCATTAAAGTTTTGAGATGAAACCCCAGGTTGTACTTGTTGAAGAGAAGAAGGGGAGAAATTGTTTGAAGGACATGTTTGTGTGATGTTAACTTGTTGGAGCTCCTTGGTGTGAGCTAAGATATTCATTATTTTTCCTAGCTAGGGTTTTGGAAGCTAGAGGATTGTATTAGCCTTGGGATAATGCTATATTATGTGCATGATCATCATCTTTATGTATATTAATGAAGTTTCCAACTCTCTAATACTTTTGTAATTCCCAGCACTTATTTGTCTTCTGATTCAACATAAGTTAAGACTGCAATTGTCAAGTGATTTAACATTTATATTGAGAAGATGGGACAGATTTGTTGTTGTATTTATTGTTTTCATCAGTAGATTTCAGATCTATGTTATGCATGATAAGAGCTCCCTTGAGGGCACACTTGGTATCTTTTCTCTTGAATTCCTTAAGTTAACTGGCGTTGTTAAGAGGTGAAATATTGTCCATTGTTGCTCCTGTTTTCTTTAAATTTCACAACAGGTCTAATGCTGAATATTCATATGATTATGATATGGGAAACCTATAGTTAAGAGGTGAAATTTCTGAATTGTCCAATTTGTGAAATTTCTACAAAAATATAAAGAGAGTGGGCATGAGATGGCCCAACTCAAATATAAGCATTAATGGGTATATGAAGACCCAACAATCATCATAGAACCGCTTAACTCCCAAAGAAATAACACCACAAAACTGATTATCTTCTAGAGATACACAATACTGTTAATTTTAGGCAACAATGGTATGTTCTATGTTTTACTTCAATTTCTTTATTAGCCCAGTATCAATATTCAGATTAGCAATCACATCAACATGATAGTAAAACGCAGATAGAACATAAACATAAATAGTAGAAGACAAGCCAATACAAGAGGACACAAGATGTGGCACCAGCCAGGGACAAACTAATGTGGGGAAACCCTTGATCAAATCTTCTTTTAGTCTTCAATAGTTCAGCACACAGAGAGAGTACAATTTACAAAATCTGATCATTTATAACAGCAGCAAAAGAGTCCTAACCAGAAAAGTCAACGTTGGTCAACAAGGAAGATTTGACCCTCAGCAAATCGGTCAACTTTAGTCAACTTCGGCCTCCAAACAGCAAGATAAAACAGCCCTCAAAACAGTCAAATTCAGCCCAGTCAAAGTCTAGTCAAACAGCCAACCTGCGGTCAGCCCTAGCTGCAATCAACGCTGGTAAACATTGAACGTTTAGCCTCGATTTCTATGCCTAGAAATGTGGCCTGCCCAAACAGAGATAGCCCTCACAAAAATGCAGTCAAAGGAGGTCAACACTTGGTCAAACTGTCCAGAAATTCGGTCTCTTGAAATTTCGCTCTCCTAAAATTTCGGCCTCCTAAAATTTCAGACGTGTGGAGAGAGAGAGGACCAGAAATCCGTACCCAATCAATGAGGGGAGAGAGAGAGAAGTGTGAAGATAAGTGTATCCAAATGAGGCTAAGTCACCTTCTATTTATATGCAACGTTGAGGATGAATAGACGTGACTGTTGGGCTTCTAAGCCTTCTGAGTTTGTTGGCCGACCTTGACAATTTGACCATAATCAAAATAAATTCTTGATTTGTACATGTCATAATCGGATGATCTTTAGATCAATCCTGCACCTCTCGGAGAGAGGAATCCAAGAAAAATATCAATTGTCATAAATAAGATGACTCATGTGGAGTTTGGCCCTAGTTGCCAATTTTAACACTCCCTCTCAACTAGGGAGAACTCCAACTGCTAAGCCATCTGCCAATTCGTACTATCTCTGCCATCAATGCACTGCTTTGCTTTGCTGAACTATGAAGAAGAAGAAGTGATCGAGAATGTATCATACCATTTTCTACTAGCCCGAGGTCAATCCCAATCAAAGGAGAGTGTGTCATACCACTCTTACTAACCCGAAGTTAGTTCCAATCAAAAGAGAGTGTTTCATACCACTCTTATTGACCCGAAGTCAGTTCCAATTGATCCCAGATCAATATCAATCATCCTAGCATAAGGAGTACGGTAGTACACGATGCGTCCATTGGTAGTACTATGGTCCCTATCCTCATTTCCCTACTCATTGGCTAGATAAGAGGTACTTCCCATAAGTCCCAGACTACATGGGTAGGATGTCTCAGCAGAAGGATGAACCACTCATCTTGCCTACATGTCGCCAAGGGTTATCACAGGGGAATGATAAACCACTCACCATGTACACAGAAAACCACTAGGGGAAGGTTGAACCACTCACCCTATGGTTGCTCATTGCTCCAAGAAGTACCCCAAGCCCCTCGAAGCTCCCAGAGCTCAATGTCCATCTCATACAAGACCCTCATAAGAGGGTCTCTCCACGACTCCAAATCATTCTCGGAAGGCCAAGATCTTGACCTTCCCCAAGGGCTTTGTCAGAATATCGGCAACCTGCTCATCAGTCCTAATGTGATGGAACCTTATTGCTCCTCGTTGTACCATATCCCGAATAAAGTGGTATTTGATATCTATATGCTTGGAGTGATCATGAAACACGGGATTCTCTGATAATCGGATCCCACTCTGGTTATCGCAGAGGATCACAGTGGTATCCAGCACATGTCCAAACAACTCATTGAAGAGCTTCCTCAACCAGACAGCTTCACAAGAGGCCATACTAGCAGCTATGTACTCGGCCTCAGCGATGCTCAAGGCAACTGATTTCTACTTCCTTCTCATCCAGGATATCGAAGCAGAACCCAAAGAAAAACAGCATCCAGAAGTGCTCTTTTGATCCACCACACTGCCAGCCCAATCAGCATCAGAATAACCATGCAACCTCACATCTCTGGCAGTGTATCTCAGTTCATGAGTGATTGTGCCCCGAAGATATCTCAGAAAATTCTTGGCACTAATCTAATGTATATGATAAGGCTCAACCATATATTGGCTCAATGTGTTAACTGCAAAACATATGTTCAGACGAGATTTCACCAAGAACATCCGTGCTCCGATGAGTTGACGATACTCAGAAGCATTTCCCAATTCAGGTCCAGCAGCGCTACCACATAACTTCTTAAAGTTAAGTTCCATCGGAGTAGTCATAGGCTTGCAATCCACCATTCCAAATATTTCCAATATCTTCACAACATATTTTCCTTGAGAGAGGAAAATTTCACTTGCCTTTTGCCAGACCTCCAACCCTAGGAAATAATGCATCGGTCCTAGGTCCTTTATCTCAAATTCAAAAACCAACTCCCTCTTACATTTGTGAATGAGAGGGTTCGCACTTCCATCAACTCCATGCTTGATTTTGTAGAGCCACTTAGAGGTGACAACCGATTTGTCCTAGGATCTACGGACCACATCCGAGACATCATTCTTCATAATTGACTCGTATTCTTCATTCATAGCATCCTTCCATACTTGATGCTTCACGGCTTCTTCGAATGATGAAGGCTCATTTTGAATGATAGTGCTCATGGCGGTCAAATATCCTTGATACATGTTCGACTTCTTGCTTTCATGAAAAGTCCCCCTTGGTGCAATGTGTCTCTCGACATCTTCCAGAGTCTCCCTAAGCCATGAGGGTCTCCTTTTGTGGGAGGAGGGCTCATGAGGAGGAGGATCAATAGGATCCACAGGTTCATCAACATCAGGCATCGTTTCGTCTTCTTTTGCACCCTGATTTCTGGTGTTAGCTTCTTTTTCCTTCCTTAGGATAGGAAGGTTGTTGATCTTCCTGAGGGCCATATCTTCGTCGAAGGTGACATCATGACTTATCTCAACTTCCTTTTGACCAGCGACATAAATTCTATATCCCTTAGAAGTTTCACTATAGTCCACAAAGATTCCTTTCTTCCCAGATGCACCCAATTTGCTTCTTTTCTCTTTCGGCACATGATAATATACGGGACTTCTAAAAATTCTAAAATGAGAGACATCGGATTTCTTACCAGTGAACATTTCTTTGGGAGTCTTGGAGTTCAATGCTTGATGAGGACATCGGTCTTGAACATACACGGTGTATTCGCAGCTTCAGCCCATAGGAACTTCGGAAGGCCTTAATCATGAAGCATGGCACGAACTGCTTCTACAATAGAGTGATTCTTACTTTCGGCCACACCATTTTGCTCATGAGTGTATGGCACTGTAGTCTCCCTCTTAATGCCAGCTTCTCTGCAATAATCTTGGAATTCATTGGATTCGTACTCGGTCCTATTATCAGTCCTCAATATCTTGATTTTCTTCTCGGATTGGATTCGATCAAGGCTTTGAAGTGTCGAAACCAAGTGAACACTTTATCCCTCTTCTTCAAGAAGTAGATCCAAGTCTTGCGAGAATAATCATCCATAAAGGCGAGATAATATAAGTGTCCTCCCAAAGAGTTTACAGGCATCATACCAGATATGTCAAAGTGGATCAATTGCAATATATCTATGGTCTTGCTATTACTTGAGGGGAATGGTCCCTTTGTAAGTTTTCCTTCGGCACATCCCGGACATACACCTTCATGCTCTACTTTGAACTCGGGCATACCTGTCACCATTTGTCGCACATCGGGTAGGGCCTTGTAATGAAGATGGGAAAACCTCTGGTACTATAGTTCAGATTGTAGAGATGTGTCACAATACATGGCTCCCAATGGACTTCCTCCAACTTGATACAAAGTGTCAACCCTGAACCCGAGAGTAAATGCATCTTTAAAATTTCTTTTCCAAACACGTACCTTTCCATCGATGAATGCCACCTTGAATCCTTTGTCCTCCATGGTTGAAATGGACACCAGGTTCTTCTTGAGATCAGGTACATATAGTACTTCTTGCAAATGAATAGTGTTACCTTGAATCAATTGAAGAGTAACATTCCCTACTCCCTTCAAGGGATACGTGGCATCGTCTCCAAGGATGATCTCCAAGTTTGTATCATTTTCTATCAGATTAGAGAGGGCTTCCTTATATCCAGTGAAGTGCCTTGAGGCACCACTATTAATCAGCCAATTTCCCAAAGTGTCCAGTGGAGAGGGTCGATATAAGATAGCACTCTTTTTGCTTATTGTTAACAACATTTGATTCTTCATACCTAGAGTTCCTTGATTTCTTGGAGGGTCGACCATTTCCTTGATGTCCAACATTCATTTTTTCCTTTGCCATTGGACCTGCCATTCCTTTGATCGTTGTTGTTGAAGTTGCCCCTGGAATGATTGTGATCATCATCATGCGATGTGTCCCTTCTATTTGGACACTCCCTTGCATAGTGGCCAAACTTATTGCAAACAAAGCACCTGCCCTTCCTTCCTCCCTTAGATCCACAATTTCTATGGAAATGACCTTTAGACCCTGCATTATTTCTCCTTTTGGCATGAGCAGAGAATGCAGTGGGGTTGCTTCTATTAGAAGGCATTTCTTGCTCCACCATTCTTATTTCTTCATGAATGCATCTCGACATCAATTCTTCAAACCCTAGAATTCGATCATTGTTGAGGACGGTGGTTCTAAATACATACCACTCAGGTGGGAGTCCTCCAAGGGTGGTGAGGGTAAGTTCCATGTCAAGAATGACTTCTCCAATCGAGGGTAGATCATTCTTGATCTCAGTAATCCTCAAGAAACAAGATTGAATATCCTCCTCCTTGCCCTTCTTAATATCCTTCAACTTATTCTTGAGAAATAGAATTTGATTAGCATTACTAACCTTGAACATGTCGACCAACCTGTCATAGATCTCCTTGGAGGTCTTCAATTTGGAGATGTAGACCACCAGATGCTTGTCAATGGAATCCCTACTAATCTTCTTTGCTTTGACTTCAACCCCATTGTACTTGGTCTTCACAGCAGTCGATGCATTTGAAGGAGGTTCAGGGATTTTACTTGCACATAGTCCATCACTTCTTTTTCTTCCAAGGTCAAATCAAAGGACATCTTCCATCCATGATAGTCAGATTTATCATGGAGCTTGTCTTCAAGCAGGAAGTAGGATGAGGAACCCATTGAACCTTTTGTCCTTGTCCAACTGTCTTTGGTGATTGCTCTTTCACTCTTGCTTGGGCTTTGTCTTCACCTCAGCCCTGATACCATGTTAATTTTAGGCAACAATGGTATGTTCTATGCTTTAGAGCAATTTTACTTCAATTTCTTTATTAGCCCAGTATCAATATTCATATTAGCAATCACATCAACATGATAGTAATATGAAAATAGAACAAAAACATAAACAATGGAAGACAAGCCAAGACAAGAGGACACAAGATGTGAAACCAACCAGGGACAAACCCCAATGTGGGGAAACCCTTGATCAAATCTTCATTTAGTTTTCAATAGTTCAGCACAGAGAGAGTACAATTTACAAATCTAATCATTTATAACAGTAGCAAAAGAGCCCTAACCAAAAAATTCAAAGCTAGTCAACAAGGCAGATTTGACCCTCAGCAAATCAGTCAACTTCGGCCTCCAAACAGCAAGATAAAACAGCCCTCAAGACAATCAAATTCAGCCCAGTCAAAGTCTGGTCAAAGAGCCCACCTGCGGTCAGCCCTAGTTGCAGTCAACGCCGGTCAACAATCAACATTTAGCCTCGATTTTTGTGCCCAAAAATGCAGCTGGCCCAAACAGAGATAGCCCTCACAAAAGCAGTGAAAGGAGGTCAATGCATGCTGGTCAACGCTTGGTCAAACTGTCCTGAAATTTCGCTCCTAAAATTTTGGATGTGTGGAGAGAGAGAGGCCCAAAAAACCATACCCAATCAATGAGGAGAGATAGAGAAGTGTGAAGATGAGTGTGTCCAAATGAGGCTAAGTCACCTTCTATTTATATGCAACATTGAGGATGAATAGATGTGACTGTTGGGCTTCTGAGCCTACATAAGTTTGTTGGTCGGCCTTGACAATTTGACCATAATCAAAATAAATTCATAACTTCATTTGTACATGTCAAAATCGGATGATCTTTAGATCAATTCTACACCTCTCAGAGAGAGAAATCAAAGAAAAATATCAGTTGTCATAAATAAGATGACCATTGTGGAGTTTGGCCCTAGTTTCCAATTTTAACAAACTCTGATTTGGCTATATGATAAGGAAGTTCTAAAAAGAGACATAAGCACAAGAGAGAAAAGAGCATGGGCATACATAACTTGATGTAAAGTCAACCATAGCTAGAAGAAGAGAGAGTGGGGTTTGTGATGACCAAACTCAATAGAAAAGAGGACACGATAAGCTATAAGAATGTTGCCCCCAAACTACTCATATGATAGAGAATTGTCACTGATTGCTCATCCAATGGAGGAGGGTAGTAAGACGCATCCTTACCATACTATAGACCTGTTGGAAGAGTGTTACTACCTATGTTGCCAGGAAATGTGGGTGCGGGAACGGGACCGGGACCGGGACCGGGACGGGGACGGCATTTTTGGAAACAGGGTGCGTGGGTTCGTCGGGTAATATAATAATATTAAATTTTAATAATTATATTTTATAAATTATAATTTGTAATTAATAATATATATGAAATTTGAATTTGTATATTTTTTCAACTTTAAACAAGAAAACTTTAATGATAATCATTTAAACATGCACATCATTGAACATTCAACATTGACCTTGAAATTTCAAAATTTATCACCAAAAAACTGTTCTTTTGAATCTTTTCCGTGTAACCATGACACTGTGACAGCTATGTGAGAGAGCTCAAGGCTACTACTAAAACTGAAAATTCAAAATACATACTAGGATAAATGCTAGACTCAGCTATTTTCGTGAAACTTGGGACAGATTTTGTCACACACAGGCTTTAAAATAACTATGCAGCTTAGGTTCATTTGCAAGGATGCCTATCAATGAATCAGGCTGTGGTCGTACAGACCCTTCCTCCTACACAGCCAAGGAGTGTTAGCATTTTTGCCTCCTGCTCTAATTTCAAGACAGCTTCTCTCCTTATTGAAATTGCTCATTCTGGCTGGAGATTGAGCTTGTAACTTTGCTTTGAATGTTTAGTCTCTCCCATATAAAAACACAATTTTTTCATAGGAGATTCTTCTCAACCTGATAGTGGTCTAGAATTTTCTTGATGTCTAATCATCCACCTGCCCCTTGCATGGTGTGCTCTGTGGTAAAGTAATCCCAAAAACAGTGGCAGCCTTACCCTTCCACAAAACACGCTTATCAGTCTTTGTTTCCCAATAAAATGCACAGCAGCCATCTGATGGCTTGAGGGATAGTTTGTCTTTGAGTGCGAAGCTCTGCCTGAATATTAATTATCTAAACATAAAACATCTTCGCAGTTTTTAGAGATTACTTGGTGTACAAGTCTGTAGAGACCATATATGATTTAGGCATATTTTCCTAGTTTTAATCTTAACATGATGTTATCAGAATGCTGTGAGAAATTGGCAGATTTTGATACTTAATTTAGCCATTGTCCAAAATAGCCCTTCGCCATTTAACAGCATCAGCTGATTACAGCTTATGGCTGGTCTCAATCCTACTTTCTATTTGATCGAAAATGTCTGAACCTGTATGTGTGCATTTACAGTTTATAATTTGATGGTTATTTGGCTCGGGAATGAATGTTTCATTCCAAATTGATTTACAAGAATTTTTAAAAAACAAGACTTGTAAAAAACTTAAAAAACCGGGTGCGGGTACCCGTGCAACACAGGTTTTGATGGTAAGGACTGTGGAAGAATGTTTCATTCCAAATTGATTTACAAAGATTGATTTAGGGTTTTTTAGGTTTTGTTATAAGTTTTACCTTTGTTATAAGTTATTTTTTAAATTTCAATAAAAAAAAATATTTGAAAATTAAATTTTTAATGTAGTTTTTTTATGAAGAACCCAACCCGAAGAACCCGAAGAACCCAAGAACCCAAGCACCCAAAGAACCCAAGAACCCGTTAAAGGAAAAGAACCCAAATTTTTTTTTTTGAAGAACCCGGTTCTTCTGGGTTCGTCTGGGAAGAACCCGTACCCGAATCCGGTACTTGGGTGCGGGAACCCGAAACGGGTTCGAGAACCCCACCCCCGGGTGCGGGTACCCATGCAACACAGGTTACTACTGAACTATTCATCCGATGAAGTAATAGAAGAAACATCCAATGTAGAAATGAGCAATGTGGCCACCTGACTACTAAAAATTGTTATTGACTTGCTCATCCAATGGAAAAAAGTGGGAAGACATATCCCTACCATATTGTTCATCTATTGGGAAACTAGTATTATTAAACTATCCATTTGAAGAGGTGTCAAAAGAGAAATCCCATATAGGAATGATGAAGGCAACCATCGTTCAGCTCATCCAATCGAGGAGGACCAAAAGATATATCCCTACCATATGGTGCATCTACCAGGAGAGTGATATTGAATTGTCCATTTGAAGAGGTGTCGAAAGAAACATGATATAATAGAGAGGAGATAAAGGACCCACATTAAGGCTCATATAAGATTAGTTGTAGCCGAAGTGACAATGAGAAGATCCAGTTCCATGTATCTAAAAATGTTTGAATACGATCAAGCATGCTCAAATACAATAGTGGTATAGGTTTATGGGTACCAAGCACAAGTACACCTAAGAGACTCAAATTCAAAAAGCAGCGTCAAATTAAGATGAGAGTGGATTCATAATTAACCAGCTCCTCACAAAGTGTGGTCATGGCCAAAATATAGAATATAGATCATTGAAATACAAGTAAGTTGTTGTGTGGGTAACCAACTTGAAAAGATGGTCAATCGTAGATGAAATAAAAAAGTGAGATGGCTAATGAATACTCTCTTCAACATACACTAATCCATATGCATAACATCCTCCTTAAAGATGGAGATTAGGCCAATGAGAGAAACCTTTATATAGCACTTCCCTCTCATAATGCTAAACACAAGCCATCTAAAGATAGAACCTCCCCAAGAGACCATTGTACCAATACCAATATGGTTCCATTTCCGAACAAAAGGGGTCTCTGGCGAAGATCTAAAAGAAGGATCCAACAAAGTTTGTTGCATAAAGGATATTCAATATGAAAAAGTATCATAGTGTGAAGGATAGTGATCCATACAATCAAATTGATCCACTAAAATAATTTGAGAATCACCAGTAGAATCATTAGTAATGTGAAGTGGGGCAATATCGTATGGACATTAGTAGAAACTACATCAAAGGAGCTAAGAGGGATTTCCCTTCACAAACAAATAGTCATAGGCTTGTTAGAGTCACTATGAATCTCCACTAGATGCTGAGGAGTAAGACTTGACCAACTCCTATATACAATTTAAAAGTATAAATCCTAAGAATATGAAGAATATCTCCATATTAGGTGGAGTCAATTATCATCCTCTAAAACTAGTATAAGTCGAACTTCAAAGTATATTGCCATATGTGTAACAAATATGCAGTCCATTCGGTCCAAAAAAAGAAATTCTCCATGAAGACCTTAAGAAAACCTACTAAAGTGACCTGAAAGGGGTTTGAAAACCTATAATAACAAGATCCAAAAAAAGTCACCACCAAGCAATTTTCCAGCTGAATAAGATAATTTTATTAATTCTCGACAAATGACCACAAAATTAGGTCAATTGCACTGAAGAGTACAACTACTGTGAATACAATGTGGGAGTGCCAGCGCAAATCCTAGAAAATGCCAAAAATAATACAAAGAAAGAAACCTACATAAGTATAACAACAGTACATATGTATAAAACAGTGGCAAAGGTATGGTGATACAAAACACTAACTGAGTTTGTCCAAGGCTGGAAAGGTGGGCAACCCAACCCAAGAACCAGTCAAAAGAGAGAATGAGAGAGGGAGACCAAACAATGAGGCCAATGATATAAAGGTCTCCTAAAAACACTGCAGATTTTCCATTGTATGAAAACAACAAAGGAGTGCACTGCCATAGAAGAGAGCACAAACCCACAAAAACTCTTGTTGAATATCCTAAAAGGCCCGAAAAAAGTGCCAAAGAAAAAGGGTGATTGTGAAATGAAGGGTAGAAATATTAGAAAACTGTGCGGTGTCCAAAAAAAGGTGAAGCCTTAATTTTCATAGCTAAAACCAGCTATTGGGCAATTTTTACCAGCCACAACTCCAAATTAGCTTCAAACAAGTCCCAGAAAAAACATTGCAGGTGAAGAAACCAACATGTATAGGTTGAGATAATGTTGCACAAAGCAGGGATGAAGCGGGGACGTTTTTTGGAAACGAAGCGTCGGAAACATCATTTTCCAACAACAAGACTACAAGTCTAATCTATGAAAAAAATAGTAAACCGTGAATATATCTACTAATCTCTCCTCCTTCCACCACGAACAGGTACGTGAGCCTCCACATGGTGGCAATGAAAAAGATGGGTGTTGTGAGAGTTGTGGCAATGGAAATGATGAAGATGAAGCTTGTGTTGTTGGTGTTGAAGCATGGAACCTAAGAACCAAGGGACCAGATGGGGGTGGCATCTCAACTCGATCATCATCATCATCATGGATAAGAGCATCCTCCAATTGCTCTAATCGCAACACTCCATCCTCCAAATTGGCTTCCTCTAGATTTTTGTCCCAAGCATAAGGTCTTTATTATTCTTTGCATCATCACAGTAATGGGACAACAATCACAAGTTGTAGGGAACATAAACCAAGCTCTCTGCCCGGTATAAATTTAACCTGTTCCCTTTAACATTGTGGATGAAAGAAAAAGAGCTCCAACACCTCTGCAGAAGAAGTGTTTACCACCTGTGATAGCACTTGCAATGCCAAAGTTTGTAGAAGTGGAGTAGCACCTCCATGCATGTTCCACCACTCAAGAAAAGAGAAATTCTCTCGATCTCTAATTGCATGATAGCTCCCAAATGGACTAGTGCCAAGCATATAGTTGCTCAATTGTTTCTGTAGCATGGCGGACTCCTCATCAAGGACCAATTTATCCAATGCTTTCATATAACTAAATAGAACCTCTAGATCTAGGTATGGTTTTCTCCTACTCCCCCCATAGGTGTTGGTGTTGAAAGCCATGATCGATGATAGTATTTAGGTGTCGAAACATATGCTAAGGCATGCAATGGATTGTTTAGCATTTTCCATCATTTTTCCACCTCTGCACGATTATAATTGTATAGGGTGATATATCTAGGTTCAATAATGTCTTTAATCTGCCCCAACATGTTTTCCATCTGCTCATACACCTCCCCAATTATTGGTCGATCTGAATTTGCAAACTTGATCATGTAATAAATTGGTTTAGTGAATTGCAAAACATATTTAATCTATGACCAAAAGTAACTATCAAGAATAGTGTCCTTGACTACATTAGCACCATCTCTATCAGTGTTAGTGTCAACCCATGATTCTGAGGTCACCCTATTATTTAAAGCTTGTCTCACCTACACTATCCACCTAAAGGTGAGGTAATAACTTGCAAATCTTGTTTTCGAAAGTTTAAAAAATTGCAACTTGGAGTGAGTGCCATAAAAGTAGTTTACCCTAGTTTACCCTTGTATGCCCTGTGATAAATTTAATGAGTTGCTTCCCTTTCTTGTAAATTTCACTAATCCATCCACATTCTTTATGCTTCACAATATCATGCATCAAAACATTTAATGTGTGCACCAAGCAGTTGGACCAAAAGATGTGTGGATGAGTACACTCCATAATTTTACTTGCTACCTTACCATTCGCTGCATTATCAGTGATCACTTGAATCACATTTTTAGGACCAACATCTTTGATTGATTTCAATAGGAAATTTGCAATGTTTTGGGAAGTTGCATTGATGGAGGAGGAGTTGTGACTTGCAAGAAACATTGCACCGCTAGCAGAAACACCAAGAACATTTATCAAATGTTAGTTTCTAACATTTGTCCAACCATCTTATACAATGGATACCCCACAATCCACCCACTCATTTGTAAAACATGTCAAAGCTCTTTGAACCTTTGTTTTTTCTCTTTCTAATAACACAACTCTAGCTTTCTCATAGTTGGGGCTCTTGTATCCTTTTGGGACTTCATTGATGCCCTTAACCATATCATGCCAATAGGGAGAGCTAAGCACATTGAATGGTACACAGCAAGCACAAAGAAATCGAACCACCTTTCCATCCACATCATCCCTCCCAACAACATTCAAGAAATTTGCTTTTGTTCTTCTATTTGCAGAGGTTGCAAAAGTACCATGAGGAGGTGAGCTACCAAATCTAGAGGTTGCCCTTGATTCAGAATGAGTTTTTTGTTTCTTTTTTTTCTTTTGTGCATCCTCCTCTATTTGAACGTATTTTCTTCTTTGTTCCATTGAAACCTTAGGGCAAATTTTTATCCTCATGAGACCCTTTTTCTCATCATTGTCCATCACCCCACAAAGATGCCTCCTCACCCAGGCATATGAAACACTATATGGTGTTCGTCCATGACAACGATGAGGGCACACAAACTTGTAACTTCCACCACATTTCCCCTCTCAAGTTTGGTCACATAATTCCACAAGGGTGTCAATGGTTGCCCCTCTTGCATTTCATTGTCCTCTTCATCCCCTTCCTCTTCAAACCCTTCATCCTCATCATACATTGGATCACTCATATGGGGACCACCATCCTATTCTTCTTCTTCCCTTCTATTCCTACTCCCCAACACCATCATGAAAACCAAAAGAGGAATGATACAAATAAGCCAAAAGAACAGCATTTTGGAATATGAATATAGATGGACAAACTGCAATGAAATCAGCAGTAAGAAAGAAAAGAGTAAGAGAGGGCGGAGAAAAAATACAAACAACAATGACAAAAAAAAACGAAGGTTTGCACTTACCTCTTTAGTTGTTGTAGATGTCAGCCCTTCTTTACTCCTCCAAGCTCCTCCTCCTTCACTCCTTCTAGCTCCTCCTCCACTCCTCCTAGCTCCTCCTCCTTAACTCCTCCAAGCTCTCCTCAAGTCTCTCTTCTCCATGCTCTCTTCTCCTCTCTTCTCCAAGCTCTCGAAAGATACAAGAACGAGGAAAAGAGAGGGGGAAATGCCTTTTAACCCCATTTATCGTTTCGCTAACTCACCATAAACCACCCCCAACCCAAGCTAAATCACCAAAAAAAATAAAAATAAAAATAAAAAAAGGTGGGCCTCCGTGGAACCACCCGTCGACCCTCGGATTTGCACGGATCCGTGCCTGATCCTCCACGAATTTGAGGGGGATCCTTGTCCAGAATGTGGATCAGAATTCCAGAACAGCGTATCGAGCTCACGCAGTTTTGGATTTCTAGGAATCGGCCTAATCTAGTGAAACTAATTTTCGGTTCCACAGTTCCACCAGAGGATCCCCAAGGATTCCTACGAGGCACAGTTCCGACCTTGGATCCTTGGGGGAGGGAGGGATCGTGCAACCCACAATGAACCCTTGCATAAGTGCACGGTGCAAGAGAATTACTATTGTCATTAATGCGCACAAGAGAGAAAATGCCAAGCATCAAAACAGTTCACATCCGGTCCAATATCACATTGATATCACAAGAGAGAAGTTCAAGCCTACTCTTCTTTGTTACAAAACATCGCTCTTAATTTCATCAGATCTACAACCCTTCAACATTGCCCACACATTCTACAAAATGACACTGCTCTAGTCTGCCAAAAAACAACAGAACACCACTGACAACAAAATGTTGTTTTGAAAAATGACTTTGTCTCTATAAATACTCTGCAATATTTGTATACAAATTAGTGTGCTCTTCAATCACAACATTGTTGTTGTCTACTCGGTCTACAAATATCTTCTTCTCTAGTGCTAATGAAAAACGTCTCTCATGGGACCTGTGTTTATTGCAATTATTTTCTCTATACAGAGAAACATATGTCTTCCTTTTGCATTGGTCATTGTTCAATGCCACAAATCATGATTTATATCTAGGTCGGTTGTTTCATCAAGTTTGCTTTTTATTGGCTACACTGTCAACAATTGGATTGATCTATAATCTCAAATATCAACCAATTGCTTGACATACAACAACATGTTGGAAAATCGGGAGGCTTCACGATTAGATTAGATTTTCCTTTCTTCGATAACTGTTTGTGAAATTTGTTAGCTTCTTATTCATTTAATTATGTTTTTCTTCATCAAACAATTATCAAAACGTAAACATGAAGATCACAAGAAACAGAGAACACAAGGAGAAAACCCAAAAAAATCTCTTCTTATAGAATCAAATCAAAATGAGATATCCAAGACCCATAACCAACCCTCTAGATGCCAAGTCAAACCTTCCTTTCTGCACAGCAAATCCATCATTAAGAGACCAGCAATAAATCTTCAACAAGAGTTGTAATATGGCAGAACTTCCATACACTTTACTTCAAGAGAAAGCCACTTTTCTTCCTCAAACTTCGGCCCTGCTTGCTTCTACGAAATTTTAGATCAAATCCAACAAAATTGTATGTCCAAACGAGCTCCAAATTCTCTCTATTTATACTTGTGCAGAGGGGTGCGAATAGATATGTCCTTTGGAGCAGGGTCGACTTGGCATCTATAGGGTTTTGACCCAAAAATACATATTTAAAAATTCTTTTTTTATTTCTTTTACATGTGACTCACAAACCTAGAAGCATGAAGAACATGCTTGTCTAAAAGAATAATAATAAATAAATAAAAAATTTATTTTTCTTCTTTTTTTTTACATAAAATTAATTTTGATACACTTATGAAGACAGAACTTAGTTACATTCTCCAACACTCCCTCTTAACTAGGAAGGTTTTCATAATTGTACACCTTATACAAGGATATGTTGAAGAAAGTGTAACTAGGTTCGGTCTTCATAATGACACATTCCAATGTAAATGATGTAAATTGTATCTAGCAAAATATTTTGTAAATTTGAGTCATGGGTTTCATGCTCAAAATTTGTTTGTAGTAGCTCCCATTGAAGAGCTCTAGGCTAGGTGATAGGTTTGTGTCATTGATGTAAACAATTACACTTGTAAATTATATAGTTTGTGTCTCCGAGATCAAGGGAAAAACCATTGGAAATATCTCCTCCAAGTTCAAATACGAACAGCTATTAAAAGTCTCCTCCAAGCAAACGAAGATAAAAAGGCATTGCAATTTTGGCAAAAATATATTATATTCATGTCAGCTAAATCAAGTATGTAAGTCGGCCTAAAGACAAGTCATGTCGGCCTAATGAGCAACCTTGAGAGGACTATAAATAAGGGCCTCTCCTCCCTCATTCGAACACACACTCAACACATCAATTCGGTCTCTCTCCTATGCGAAGAAGTTTGTCTAAGGGTGCGAAGAAAGGGTCAAGTCAAGGAGTCGCAGGTCAACAAGAAGGAAGTATGTTCTGTTGTCCATCACCGCAAGAAGTCTGCCCACACGTGCGAGGCTAGGGCATCATCTTATGTGCTCTCATTAGCAAGGAAAGAGTTCGATCTTGGATCTATTTGAAGGGCAGATTTATTTGAAGAGCAGAGACAAGTAGAGCGAAGGTTTAGGAGGGCTAGAAGAGCCCTAAACCTCTCACATGTGCAAAGGAACAGGTCACCATTAGGGCTGCATTATAGTCCTAGGTCATCTTCATAAAAGGTGTTGATTTGAGACCGAAAGAGTTCGGTTGTTGGCCTAGAAGGAAGCTCCAAGTATAGTGAGGCAAGGAGGAGGCTAGAAGATCAAGTAGCTCACTCACACGTGCAAAGACAGTGACACCTTCAGGTTGTTGAACAGTTCACATCAAGGAAGAAGATCATCTTGTCTAAGGCAAGCATTGAGGTCAACAAGCTTGACAAGTGAACTATTTTGTACAAGTGAAGCTTGGAGCAAGAAGGCAGGGAGAGGGAAGCTAATCTATAGTTGTAGATCTGATCTATGGTACAGCAGGTCAGTGGATAGCAGTAGCAGAAGGTTCTAGCCTTGATCTTGGAGACACTTTGGTCAAAGGGTCTTTGTATGGGTCTTGGAAATTTTGTCAAGTGAAGATTCTATAAGAAGAATTACCGTGGGTTTTCCTCTCAGGTTGGAGAGGTTTTGCCCTGGCTATTGCCTATATCTTGTGTTATTGTTCTTTTGCTTATTGTGCATGATAGCTAGTTGATGAAGTTAATAAACATACACATATGAAAAGATCTTGTTTGAATAAGTAAAAGGATAAAAATACTTCACAAGCAGTTATCTAAGATAGAGAAATCATTAACATATCAAGCCCTTTGATTTCTCAACAGGATACTATCAAACTGAAATGTTCTCATAAGAAGAGTCAGATTGATAAGCCATCTTTAAGCATCAACATCATAACCAGCATTGTCAACATAGCAAGGCCTTGACTGACAAGCTCTATCTCTCCACTAGAATAGAGCACGATGTTGGGAGGCATACACATGGATACCACCATAGCCTCTTAAGGCACATACCCTATCTGGATGTTCACCAGGTATGTCCTTTTAGGATTATTCTTGTCTTGGATTAACACATCCTCAAAGAATATCCTCTTCAACCACTCTTGTCTTGGATACTTGTCCAATCCTCAAAGAGTGTCAGTCCACAAGACTACTTCCTATCTTGGATTATCTATCCTCAAGGAGTATCTATCCCAAATGCGTATCCAATCTTCTGAACCCCATTCTCCCTCCATGGCCTTCACTAGACGTACGGTTGTTAGTCCTGGCCTAGTGCATGGTACATGAAGAAGAGAATATAATGTCCATCATCACTCCTCTCAAGTAGGGAGGAGATCCTCATTAATATCCTTAGCTGGTCTCATACATCATCAACACATCAGCTACTTGTTCTTCTATGGAGATATAGTTGTAGTTGCAAGGCTTCTTTACACCAAGCCTAGGCTTCGTCCTTTCAACCATTTTATGAAACCAAAGTCTTTCACACTTTATCTTCATGACAAGGCTTCACAGCTCCTCATAGCACTATAACATATCAAACTTCGATCTTTCTAGATCTTAGTCAATCATCAATTAACCTTATCATCAACAATTTCATCAGTCTTCTTCAAGGAGCCAAAACTTCCTCACGGCTGCTAGCACATATCTTCTAATGAGTTCTGTCACCTGTGTCATACTCTTCGAAGAGTGATATTAGCTTTCCGATATCAATTTTGTTCTCATGCTTGTCCAAGCCATCAAAAGTGTTATCCACACAATTACATGTGTTCCATTTTCCAACTACGCAGTGGTAGGTACAACATCATCAAGTAGACTCTTATTCCAACCTCCTCACATGTTTTTGCAATATCTCCTACTAGGGAGCCAAGTCATATCCCGAGCAGATCATCAATTATTAGAGTTGCCAAATTATAATGTCCTTTAGACAAAATACCATGTCAAAATTTTGTTGTTTGCTCCCTCTGAGTCAACATTCCTTTGCATGATTTATCTTCATATTGCAACAATGTTCTGCTTCGTCTTTTCAATCATCAATGTGTTTCAGAATGAACTCATCAAATGGAAGCTTCAACATCATGTTCATCAGGGTCCTTACAGTTCCCTCTTTCCATCATGCTCATCATTTTCAAGGAGTCATCAATATGCACGAGTGTTGCTTTGCTTTGTTCTTCCATCCTTCTCATCTTGCTTCTATAATTTTGACAGTCTCCATTATGTGCCTGCATTTCTCAATAGCAAGTAAAACCAAACAAAATATACAAAGACAAGAGCATGATGTCAATTCTATTAATCTAGGGTTTCCATGGTTTCTTAGTACGTGTACTTCTAGGGTTCTAGGTACAAACCCTATATTTCTTGATCTAACCTTATTAGGGTTTTTAGCGGAAACATAAGCACTAGGGTTTTAATTTCAAGCCCTAGGTTTTATCCAATTCAACCCTTGCTAGAGGTTTACCACACACCCTAGATTATACTTTCAAAATTTAAATATGCAAACCCTAGATATTATATCCCAAGAGCTTAGTGTTTCCTAAGGGAGAACAACCAGATAGAGTTAGGGTTTTCTTTATTAGGGTTAATTCAATCTAAACTAGGGTTTAGAAACCCTAAGTACCAATAGTCTTCAAGACTTCACAATGTACAAGTCCTATAAACCGTAGAAACTTCATGGATATCAAGACCTACAAGGAATTGCAAAACCATACTGCTAACTGCAAAACCCTAGAGACCCTTTATATCTATATCTAAGCAGATCATTTCAAATGATCGCAAAACACAGAGAAATCATACATACCTCTTGTAACCTTACCTTACCTCTTCTTTTGCAAAGATCTGACCCTAAACAACTTTCTTTAAGTCGGCTTCATTGACATCATCCTTTCTTAAACCAGGGCATCATAAAGATGATCAAACCTACTGTCATTGTCCTCGTCTTATGAAGACCATCTAGTCACTATTACAGTCATTTTCTCACTGATATATAGATCACTATTGTTTTATGATAGTCTCGGTGCTTTCACTACGAGCCATAACAAGATAGCAAAGTTACTTCATGATGATTGCTCTCCATGATCACTATACTCCAGAAAATCACTTTCTTGTCTCATAATATCTATCTGTATTCTCTGGAGTCTACACTATTTTTTTTCAATAACAACTTCACACTTGCACAGAGGACATATTTTGTTGTTGTAATCACCATGGAATATATGGGAGCATGGCAACTATTGGATTCTCTCCCCATCTTCATAATTCTCCAAACACATTGTACTTTTCTTTCCATTTCCTTGGTTTGTTTGTTTCTTCAATGCAATGGGTTATAGCGTAGTGGTGGCAGCCTGGTTTTCACAAATCTACTCCTTCGTTGTAATACCAAGAGATCCTCATAGCTCGTGAATTCATCATCATTAGAATCGCTCATGAAATCACCATTCCATGGTCCTTCAGTTCTCATAACTTCACCCTCTCAAGTGTGGGGGCTTTGCTCATCCATTTCTATTACGAGATTGTCATCCCCCATGTCATCCCACAAGTAGCTTTCTTAGTGTGGTGTCTTTTGAGACCCATTTCTACCTCGAGCTCATCAGAGCTCAATGCATCCTGTAATTCTTTAGATATAAAATGGCACTCTATAGTGTTGTGTCTTGGGCACTGATCCGTCCTCTACAAATTATATTTTACAATTTTGATGTGGAAATCGCCACGAGGTTGATTGCGATGAATATTGATCCTCAGAGATATGAGAAATTCAAGCTACTGAACGAGTCCTTATCATCATGCAGATGTGAGCCACAAGAATTATAGCATGCCACTGTGCGATATAATTGTGAGTAAAGCAATGCCATGTGGTGCGATAAAAGTGCCATCGAGAATCATTGTGCCACTGTATTTCGTGTGACAGAGTGAGTATTATGAATCTCAATGGAGAGTAAGTCCATTGTTTATGCGAGATGTGAGTACACAGTAAATAATATGATGCCACAGAGTCTAGTCATTGCTAGTGCAATGCCATAGACCACCAGATCTTTATGTATGCAATGCCACTACCACGCCAAACACTGAATATGCATTTCCATGCCACTATTATATCTAAGCTGAAGATCCGGACCATATAGATGTTGAGCCTCTCCGATGTCATTAAATGGTGCAACATGGATTGAATTTGTACACAACTTTAACCAATCGAAGCCACCTTGTAGCAAGTCATTTAAAAGATCCTCATGCGAGCTAAATTGTAGAGTGAGTCTCTGTTGAACCACAAAGAGGTAGATTTGAAACTTAAGCCATTGTAATTAAGTCACAGAAAGTAGGATCTGAGTTCTATATGAGTCACGAACCATATAGAGCATATTCATTGAGCCTATATTGACCAATGTGATCCTATTTTGACACAAAGATATAAATTAAGCCGAATTTTGTCTTATGGATCTTGTATTCTTCAGAAACTAGAACAACGAACTTATTAAAGAAGTTCCAACAGAATGTGATCTCCAGACCTCCTCCTTCAAAAAACCTTAGCTCTGATACCATGTTGGAAAATCGGGAGGCTTTACGATTAGAATAGATTTTCCTTTCTTTGGTAACTGCTTGCAAAATCTGTTAGATTCTTATTCATTTAATTATTTTTTTCTTCATCAAACAATTATCAAAATGTAAACATGAAGATCACGAGAAACAGAGAACACAATATGTAGGCTCCAAACAAATGCAAAACCCCTCCAAGGGGAAACCCAGAAAATACTCTTCTTCTAGAATCAGATCAAAATGAGATATCCAAGACCCATAAACAGCCCTCTAGATGCCAAGTCAAACCTTCCTTTCTACACAGCAAATCCATCATTAAGAGACCAGCAATAGATCTTCAACAAGCATTGTAATAAGGAAGAACTTCCATACACTTTACTTCAAGAGGAAACCCTTCTTTTTCCTCAAATTTCGGCCCTCCTTGCCTCTGCAAAATTTCAAATCAAATCCAACGAAATAGTATGTCCAAATGAGCTCCAAATTCTCTCTATTTATACTTCTCCAGAGGGGTGCAAATAGACATCCTTTGGAGCAACGCTGACTTGACAGGTAGGCCAACTTGGCATCTATAGGTTTTTGACCCAAAAATACATATTTAAAAATATAATTTTCTTTTTCTTTTACAATATGTCCAAATAGGACTTTGACTCTTTGACTCACAAACCTATAAGCATGAAGAACATGCTTGTCTACAAGAATAATAATAAAAAACTTTTTCTTCTTTTTCTTCCTTCTTTTTACATAAAATTCATTTTGATACAATTATGAAGATCGAACTTAGTTACATTCTCCAACACAACATTTTTTGTCTAACAAATTTCTCTTGTTTGACTACTGTATACAACAATTTCGTGTGATAGGGGGCTTGTCCAGTTTGACTGTCATCCATCATTCTAGTTATTTTTGTTATAGTTATTCTAACTTTTGTCACTTGTCCTCATCTTATTTCCTATGCTTTTGATTTTTTCTTTTTAATTCCAAAGTTTTTAATAATAGGATGTTTAATAAAGTTTTAAGAATCTCGTTTTAAATTAAAAGCTTCAACTTGTCTTTACTTCACGTATCCTGCATTCCTTTCATGAAGTAAGATTTTTGTCCTTGCAGAATCCTTATCATTATCAAGGCTCTTTTGTCTCCAGCTTGGATCTTCTTCTTCTTCCCAGCCTCCAATTCCAATCCAATTGGATCTCTAATACCACAAGCTCTAGACCATCTTTTAGTCTAACATACCACCATGACCAAATAAATTAAAGCAAAAGAGAAACTTGTGCACAATGTAAATGATAAGGTTTATTATGAGAGATAACTTTTATGTAAAATGCCTTGGGCATAATAGCATTACTCCAAAAGTATGGCAGCATGTTCTCATCCCTTGCATTATTTGCTAATATATAGTCACATTAACTTTATAACCAGCACTAAGACTTCGTACAAGCTTAACATTGGTCATTATTCTATCATTCCACATACCTTAGCCACTGTCATCTTCCAAGATCCATGAAATTTGATTGGATCATGAAAAACACTTCAAGACTGCAGAGCAAAGAATCCAACTTATGCCCATTGAGAGATCCATCAAATTTAGCTATCAACATCAGTGTCCAACTGGAAAGGTTGTCAAGCAATGGGAATAGTTGAGGGTATGTTCTAAGGAGATTGTTGTTATAGATGTTGTTGTGCAACCATCAATTTCTGGAACAAGCACATCAAGTCCTATAGGCTGCATCATCTTGGTTTGAAACTCATCTTGGGTTTAACTTTTCACTGGCACTCCCACATTGTATTCATATTGGTTGTACGCTTCAGTCTAACTGACCTACTTTTGAGGTCTTTGGTGAACATTAATAAACATAGCTTATCTTATCTTATCTTATCTGCACTGCAAGTTGCTATTGTTGCTCAACAAATTACTCTACTAGAAACTCATTCTATTGGTATTTATAGTCCAACTAATATGCCAAGAGTTGGATGAGATTGGACTCAAGGAACATTATGTGACATTCGGACCATGAAGGGCCATGAGTTTACTAGGCTAATATGGAGATCAACAAAATAACAGCAAACAAACATGAAATTCTGCTAGTTTTGATTATTTCGCCAAAAAAAGAAGAGATAAATCACAAATCTTGAAAATTTTGTGGGCTTTGGTAGTTTTGTAGCAGAAATTCTATTGGAATGGGCATTTTATGTTTATAATTGATATCGTGAACCATATCAAGCTCCATAATACTTCTAATAAAAGCAAGACTAGTTTAGATACATGGTGGCAGAAACATTTTGTATCTAACATTCCCCTCTACAAATTGGTCACTCCCAAAGAATGGTCTATCTTTTTCTTTATCTCTTTTATATGGTCTATGGTAAGTTGACACTCTAGTTGAGCCTGAATAACCTCCAACACCCCTCCTATTGTTCACTTCAAGTCATCTAGTGATCGTCTTTGGACCCTCAAGGCCAAGCACAAGCTCTTTTCACT
The DNA here is from genome assembly GCA_031772625.1 of Pinus tabuliformis. Lineage (NCBI taxonomy): Eukaryota > Viridiplantae > Streptophyta > Pinopsida > Pinales > Pinaceae > Pinus > Pinus tabuliformis. Next base: position 341,824,084 of record CM062807.1, on the reverse strand, counting down.
TATGAGCAAAGCCTTTACTAACAAAAGTGTTAATTTTAGGTATGTTCTATGCTTAAAGCAATTTATTTCAATTTTCACAGTTAGCTCAATACCTTTTCCAGATTAGTAATCACATCAGCATTAAAGTAAATTGCAGATAGAACATAAACATAGATCGCAGAAGACAAGCCAAGACAAGAGGACACAAGATGTGGCACTACCTAAGGACAAACCCCAATGTGGGGAAACCCTTGATCAACTCTTCTTATATGTTCTTCAATAGTTCAGCAGAGAGAGAGATAGAGAGAGATAGTACATTTACAACAAAAGTCAAGACTTTGACTTATCTAAATAAGAGCATAGATCATCTCTACATAGATGATACATGAGATCAGTTGAAGACATGTTGCTTCAACTGATTCTCCAAGGTGACTACTTCACCTATCATTGTGTTGCATCTCGTCATCATGCTGCACCTCACCGTGCTGCACCATGTTGCACCCATCATCACAATGTTGGACCTCATGACCATGTTGTACACATCATACTGCTGCACCTTATGCTACACTGTTGTCCCATGGGCCATTGTTGCACCATGCTGCCACAGTTGTCCAATGTGGCATTCTGTTGTCCCACTGTTAGTGACATAGCCATTCCATGTTTGCTTGTTGTCCCATTGTTTTGTTGTTGTCCCATCACAGCTTGCTATCCCAATTGTGCCATCATTGCACTATGCCATTGCTGCTAGCACTGTTGTCCCATCACAGCTTGTTATACCTTGTTGTTGTCCCAATAGCCTTGCCATACCTTGCTACTGTCCTATGTAGGAGTATAGGGCTAACACCAGCACCTATACTCACTCAACAACCCATAGATTAGGGCTTTGACTCCTTGTGCAATCCGTTGTCCCAAACAGCCTTGATAGAACTCGTTGTCACCTAAATCAACATATATCCTTCACGTTGTAATACTAGGTTCAGCCTTCTGATTAGGGCCTCACAAACTGCGGTTAGGAGGGCTGTGTATTAGGGCCTTTTGTGATAGCAATAAGGACCCTTTCTAATCTGCGTATGTATCTTCTTGACAACAGATTAGGGCACAAAGGGACTGTGTATAAGGGCATCTTTAAACAGCGAATAAGGGCAGTTGATTAGGCCTCTTGTAAGGCCTGCGTTTAGGGCATAATGGCACTTCTAAGACAACGGATGTGTCTCCTCGTTTAGGTCATCATTAGGGCTTCCTGAAATAGTGATCTTGGACAACATTAAAGCTAAGTAGCAGGAAACGCAGGGGGGGGGGGGGGGCCGTTTCCGTACGGAAACGAAACGGAAACGAGTTTCCCCGTACCATACGGCGTGGAAACGAGTTTCCGTCCGTACGGGCGCGTTTCCCGAAATGGAAACGCGCCCGTACGGACGGAAACTCGTTTCCACGCCGTACGGGCCCCGTTTCCTGCAAAATAATACTTGTTTTTTAAAAAAAAAAATTCCTAATTAGTTTTTAATTAATTTTAGGGTTTCTAATCACTTCTAGAAAGCATTTCTAAAGTTATAAAAGAGCAGTGCCTCTCATTCTCTCATCACACTATTCAGCAAGGAGTTTCTCTTGGAGATTGGCAGTTGTTTCAGTAGCTGGTGTTTTGAGCATTGAGCAAAGTAGATTTCAGCAGCAAGAGAAGGAGATTTCAGCAAGAGAAGGAGATTTCAGCAGCAAGAGAAGGAGATTTCAGCAAGAGATTTCTGTAGCAGCAGATTTGGCTCAGCTACAGCCATATTTCTCTTCTCTTTTCTGGCATTTCCGGGTAGTTTCAACCACAGAAAATTAATTTGGGTAAGCCACATTCATTTTGTTAGTTTTTTCTTACTATTTCTTCAATTTTGCTAGGGTTTATGCAGCTAAATTGCTGAAAAACGTTTTTTATTTATAGATTTGTTTTTTAAATTTATTTTTGCAGCAGATTTGGCTTAGCTACAGCCATATTTCTCCTCTTTTCTGGCATTTTAGGGTAGATTCAGCCACAGATAATTAATTTGGGTAAGCCACATTTATTTCTTAGTTTTTTTCTTACTATTTCTTTAATTTTTCTAGGGTTTATACAGCCAAAAATATGAAAAACGTTTTTATAAATTTATTATTTACAGATTTGTTTTTTTAATTTATTTTTGCAGCAATGGCTTCCAGCCAAAGTGCAGCTGCAACTTCAAACCCTAGGGCCAACCCAAGGGCTGAATATTATCCTCTTTGGAGGCATGTGACGAAGCTTCAAAAATGTGGAGGTGGTGGCTCATGGGAATGGCGATGCACTCTTTGCAATATTACGTACAAGGGCTCCTACCCAAGAGTGAAGGCGCATCTGTTGCATGGAGGAGGACAGGGGATTCTGGGTTGCACAAAAACAGTAGATCCGTTGGTAAGGAGGGCATATCAAAGAGAGCAAGACGAGGCGGATGGTACAAAGAGGAGGCATGATGAGCATACTCAGGCTACATCTAACATTGAGCCAAGGATTGTAGTTGAAGCAAGAAAGAGGAGAGGTGGTCACAGTCAAGAACATGAACAAGCAGCACCCAAACATACCAGAGGCTCAGGGGCATCCCAATCAGTTCAGGATAGCAGAATTGCTAGATTGGTGAATGTGCAAGCAAGAGAAGAAGCTGATTCCAGAGTTGCCAGGTGCATTTATGCATGTGGTATCCCATTCAATGTTGTTCGCTCTCCTTACTGGCAAGATATGATAAGGGCAGTTAACAAAGCTCCTCAAGGGTACAAGGGGCCCAACTATGAGAAAGTCAGAACCCAGCTTCTCAAAAATGAGAAGGAACTTGTGGAGGATGTTTTAGCTCCAATTCGTTCTTCCTGGAGTAGCTCTGGGGTTACCATAGTCTCAGATGGTTGGACAGATATGAGGCGCAGACCATTGATAAATATCATTGCCACTTCCCCCAAAGGAGCAATGTTTATCAAGGCAGAAGACTGCTCAGGAGAGGTGAAAGATGCACAGTTCATTGCTGATATTATTATAAAAGCTATTGAACAAATAGGGGCTAATAGGGTGGTGCAAGTTATCACGGATAATGCACCAGTTTGCAAAGCTGCAGGTTTGATTATTGAGGGGAGGTATGACCACATATTTTGGACACCATGCATTGTCCATAATCTGAATCTGATCTTAGAGGAGATCGACAACAAAGTTTCCTGGATAAAGGAAGTCACAGGGGATGCAAGGGAGATTATCAAATTCATCACCAACCACCACCAGTCTCAGGCCATATTTCGAGAGTACTCCAAATTGGAGTTGTTAAAAGTTGCTGAGACAAGATATGCCTCAAACTTCGTGATGTTGCGCCGCCTTGTTGAGGTTAAGCATGCATTAGTTTCTATGGTGGTGAGTCAACTGTGGATTGAGTGGAGACAAGCAGATTCAGAGCGGGGATCTATGGTGCGTAGATTGTGCCTTGATGAGGATTGGTGGAGCAAGGTAGATTTCTTGCTAAAGTTCACAACCCCTGCATTTGAGCTTCTCCGGAGTGCTGACACTGACCAACCTTTCTTGGGAGAGGTATATGATGGCATGGATTCCATGGTTGAGAAAACTATGGAAATCATTTCGCAGGAGTCTCCACAACTTCTGTTTGTTGATGATCATTTTGCTGGTTTGATCAAGAAAATCATTGTTGACAGGTGGAACAATTTCAATACACCATTGCACACTTTAGCACATGCTTTGAACCCCAAATTTTATGATGAGGAGCTTATTGCTAAAAGCAATGGGAAGAGGAAGGCACCCCATAAGGATAGAGAGGTGGCTACTGGGGTGAAAAAAGCACTAATGAGAATGTTTCCTTCTCACCTACATAGGGAGGTAAAGGAGGAATTTGCCAGTTTCGCTGCAGGAATAGATGATTATGCAGATATATCAGCTTTGGAGGAGAGAAGCACCATGAATCCAGTTAGGTGGTGGATTTGTCATGGAGCAAATGGTGTACATTTGCAAAGCCTTGCCATTCGTATTCTTTCACAAGTGGCAAGCTCTTCATCAGCAGAAAGGAATTGGAGCACTTATGGTTTTATTCATTCTGTGAAGCGCAATAGGTTGGGCTCACAGAAAGCAGAGGATCTTGTTTATGTGCACTCCAACCTTCGCCTTGCATCTCGTAGGGGTCCAGAATACAACAGTGGTCCTTCTAAAGAATGGGATGTGGATGCAGAAAATCCTGATTTGGATCTCTCTCTTGCTGCCCTGAATATTGAGGATGATTCTGGAAGTGGAGTTGGTGCATCATCTTCTTCAGCACCACCATCCACTGTTGAGCATTCTTCTGCTTCTATTTTTGATGAGGATTGTTATGATGAGGATTAGTCTTTTGTGACTTGTCTCTATAGTTCTTGCAGCCTTATAGTCTTTATTGTACTTGCAGCCTCATATACTAATATAAATAAAGGCTGATTTTGGATTTTCCAGTTCCTATATTTTTATTTTCATTATGTGATGACTCATGAGTAAATGTGATCATTGTGATGTAAATTTAATCTTAATGTTAAAATGTTTAAGTAAATGTATCATTAATGCTTTATGATTGCACATATATATATTAATAATTTTTAAATGTTTTTAATATATATATATATATATATATATATATATATAAAATATTATTATATATATTCGCGTTTCCCCGTTTCCAAAATTTGGGGAGGTCGCGTTTCGTTTCGCTTCCGCGTTTCCCCGTTTCGTGCAACTTAGCATTAAAGCCTCTCCTTGCTGCGCTATAGAAGCCTCCTTTAGGACAGTGTAGAAGCCTCTCTTTGGATAAGACTCCTCCAAGACTGCAGCTAAGGCATGCTTCCTTGACAGCGTTTTAGACTTCTCTTTGACATCGTCTAGGGCTTCCATTGACAGCTATAGAAACCCTCTCCTTGCTGCTAGAAGAGCCACCTCTTCACTGCATATAAACCTGCGTAGAGCCTTCTCCTTTTGACTGCATCTAGGGCTATGGCATCTCCTCTAGGGCAGCTCCCTTAGTCTTCTTTCCTCTAACGTCTAGGGCTTCAACTCCTAGATTTCTCTTCCACTAAAACCCAAGACAAGTGGAGAGAAATCAAGATAGAAGTGTGTGTGAAATGACTCTCAAGTCATCTTCTTTTATACTAAAACGTTGAGCACATGTGGGGTTTATTTGGTTGTTGGCCGACCTTGACGAATTGTCTTATAACACAAATAAATTCATAACTCCATGAATACTTATCGGAATCGGATGATCTTTAGATCAATCCTACACCTCTCGATGAGAGGGAAGCTGCTGCCTAGCCAAAGTTGCTAGAAGCGGTCGAAGATCTGGAAGGCTAACTTGGTGTGGAGGGAAGGTCTTGTCTTGGTCTAGGGTGAAGAGTCTCAAAGAATACTATTGAAAGGAAGAATTATCTTGACTGGGTTTTCCCCTCAAGGGGGGTTTTTTCCCTGGCATAGTGCCTATATCTTCTGTCTCTTGTTTTGTGATCTTCATACACACATAATATGGTAATTGCTTGATGAAAGATAAGATAATAAAGAAGTAAAAAAAGCCAACACATTCACAAGTAATTATCAAGAAGGAGAATCAAACCCTAATATAACTACTTTGATTTTCCAACACCATGCTACACCATAAAGGAACTCTTGAATGTCCCAACCCCCAGCATTGCGAAACTACTACATCTTCAAGGGGTATTGGAAAAGTATAAAGCAAGTTTGGTCTCCTATGTTATGCAATGAAGAAAGATAAATCAATATACTAAAAGGCACACCAATGGGGGGGCAAAGTAGGTCGAGGAAAGGGATAACTCATGCTTCCATGATTGCTCAGTCTTCTCATTATAGTGCTCAGAGATGTTGGCCCCCTCTAGTTGGTACCAAGGATATGGCCATCTTCCTTGAAGCCCTGCCCAGTCCATCACCATCATTATCACATGCACATATGGATCGATGGGTATACACGTGAAATGCCCTTCCCCTTGGGGGCTAGAAGCACCTAAATGGGTTGAAGGTATAATGATCCCTAACACAAGTGTGGTAACTTGCTTACAAATTCAAAGCTAGAGAGACATTGGAAGGTAAGGTTTGTGGGAACTATTTCTGCCCCTAACATTGAATATCGTCCACTTTGATACTTTAATGGTTTTTGTCCTTGGTAATGTTGATCTCACATGATCATGAGGATATGTTTCACATGAAGACTTGACACTCATCCGGCACCTTTCAAAGGACGATTTGCCCACTATTGAGAGCAGACATGACCTTGTAGCCCTAGTGTTGCCCTCATGAGATGGACATTGGGATTTTGATGAGACTCCACATGGTTGTATGCCCCATGCTACACCTCAAGATGCTAAAACATTATCCCAAAAGCCAAGGCGTTTGGCTTGTATGATAATGCGCCCAAATGGAACCAAGACAACCCTAGGCTATGTTGATTTTTCTAGTACAATAGATGCAAGTACTATATTTCTGAACTATGATAATTGCTTCCAATGATATAGATGTTGTTTAGTGCAGCAATATGATCATTAAGTAATTATACTTCATAAATTCAACACCATAGAAAGTAGAGCAATAGATATCACAAATGCACAAAGAGAAAAGAAGATTTTTACCCTAGGAAAACCCAAAAAGGGGGTAAAACCCAGCCAGCTACCAACCTTTTCCTTAGAGAATCAATGCAACAAGAGATAGATCAAAGACAACTAACCAGCAAGATGACCATCCACCAAGAACCAAGTCAACATTCACAGGTCCAAGACAAAATATCCTTCAATTTTGTCCACAAAAAGTATCTGCAATAAGATCTGTAATAAGTCTTCAAGAGGGTCGAAATTCATCCTCTGTCTCAGCCTCAGAATTCAGATGATGCCACCGAAATAGTGCCTCAAAACTTCACACTATGCCTGTTGGAAACACTGACGGGGGAGGTGAATCAGTATTTCTTTTTCAATTATTATTTATATCAGTTAAAAACATTTATATTTGGAACACAGAAGTAGATAACAGGAATAGATGCTTTTATTAATGTGATATTTACAATAAATCAAGTACAATATATATATATGGTTTCAATCAGTTGCCAAGCACCAACTTGGACTCTTTGTGAGGCTCCAACCTCCAGGGCACCAACTTTGTCTTGTCAAGGCACCAACCTTGAATTTAGGAGCAGCAACTCCCAAGGACACCAATCCTTTTAGTTCTAAGGCACCAACTCAAGGGCTCCAACCCTCTGCTGTAAACCACCTAGATCTATTTGGTTGTAATTCTCTACTCCCAACCCTGTTAGGCCTATGACTTACTTTTGTCCTCCTGTTCCTTCCACTTCTACCAGAGCTTCGGCTTCCTTTATTTTCTTACAGTTTTTCAATAACACTAAACTTTCCTTGTTCTTTGTTTTATATTCCTGATACCCCTGACCTTTGGCTTCCTTTCTCCGTTGGCTATTCGGCTTCCTCAACGCGCGCTTGATCTTTCAGCTTCACCTGCGTTCACTCTTCGGCTTCCTCTGTGTCTTCAAATCCATCAATACACAGGACACGTTAATGTGGAAAAGAGGCTGAATTACAATAATGTTGCATATTAAAGAAAATATCAGAGAGGCCCCCCTTTTATAATATTCATATAGTATACAATAGTAATCCCACAATCGCAACGATTTAGGCCCACTAAACTATCAAAAGCATTAATTTAACTTTAAGCCCCGGGCAACACATTTATCGGAACCACAGGAATACACGGAAATACACCCTCCGAACACATAAGGCCAGACTTCAAATGCATTACGCCCGCATCTATAACTTCATTGGGTCCGCTCCTCCACAGCTTTATCGCAATCGGCAGATTTGCACATAACATAGCCAATTCCCCAATACCCAGACACAATATTATTATAAATTGTTTTTAATAACTCTGTCGGGTCCATATATATATATATATATATCGCAATCGATGATTCGGGGATGACAGCCCTTTATACATTGCGATTACCGCAAATGCAACATTTGATTAAGCCATGCTATAATGGTGTAGTCGGGTCCGCAATTATATCGCAATCAGCATTTTAATGTGGCAAGGCTTTAAAGAGGCTTGTGATATTGCGACAAACGCAAGATTATATTACATCATATTGTAATGGTCCTGTGTGTCCATATCTATATATATATATATATATAGATATATCGCAATCGCATTTTTTAATGTGGCAAGGCTTAACGCCGGAATACAAGGATACATATGAGATACATTGAAAACCCTGCTCCGAAACTCTTAGCCGAACTTCAACTATTTATACACCCGGACATATATATCGTCGGGTCCGCACATGCACATTTTCCGATGTTTGCCTTTTTCGAAGCAATCCTTCACCGTAGATCTTACCATCCCATCCGACGGTTGATATTACACCCGACCAACAAAGCCGCTCGGTGATCTTGCACCGTAGATCAAAATGAATTTGATCCAACGCTCGACAATGATATCGGGTGAGCTACATGCACGAGGATTACCCACCCGATAAGGCAGTTTCCTCTCTTTTTCTCCTACCACGCGTCAGTCGATGAATGGTATCGGGTGAGTCCACCCAAAAACCACTTACAGCCTTGAGTCCACCCGAAAACCACTGTCACTATTTCAAACTTGCTTTTTGGAATATAACCACATGCATTCACTCTTCATCCGTATTCTTGATTTCTGCCTATATTATATACTCCTCCGCTCTTTTGGCTCCTTTGTTGACTTCTTTGGATCCCGATATGGCTCCTCCTCAATCTCCCGCTCTTACACTTACTTGGCTTTCCTGTGGCTTTCGATACCACTGTTTATGCTTCTCTGCTACGTGTTCCTCTTTGTTTCTTCCATTGAACTTCTTCCTCTGGCTTTTCTTTGACTACTCCTGTTCTGATATTCTGCATTGTCTTGATTTCTGTCGCTCCTTTGTTAACTCCTCTGTTAGCTCCTCTGATGCTCTGTTGCTCTTTGTTCTTCCGATAGCACTTTCCCTTGGACATATCTCTCTGTGATTTCCGATGACTCTGTTTATGTACCTTCGCTGATGCAATCCTCTTTCCAGTGGCTTTGCTCCTGTTCTTCACAAGTCTGCTTTGCTTCTCCTTGGCTTCATATTGACATTAATGACAATCTAGATCAACAATCTCCCCCTTTGTCATTGATGGCAATATTCTTCTTCTCTCCCCCTTTGACATCAATGGCAAAGGAGTGCACAAGGACTCCCCCTGTCAAACTGCTCCCCCTGTCCTACAACCTCTTTATGAATTAACTTAAGTGATTCTAAAGAGATAACCCCCATCTTTTGACGAAGATGTTCAAATGCTTCTCGAGGAAGAGTTTTGTGAAAATATCAGCTATCTGCTCCTTAGTATTGATATATTCCAAGAAGATGTTTTGTTCATCTACTTGTTCACAAAGGAAATGATACTTGATTAGTATATGTTTGGTCTTTGAGTGCATCACTAGATTTTCGCTGAGACTGATCGCACTTGAGTTATCACAATAGATGGTAATTGGTTGATTTGTACCTATGTTGACATCTTTTAGAGCTTCCTTCATCCATAGTATTTGAGTACAACAATCTGCGGCGACTATATACTCGGCTTCAATTGTAGATAGTGATATGGATGTCCGTTTTTTTGTTGAGCCAAGATACTAAACAGTATCCCAAGAAGAATGCATTTCCACTAGTACTTTTCCGATCATCGACACTTCCGGCCCAATCAACATCGGTGTATGCAGTCAAAGTAAGAGTTGAGCTCTTAGGGTACCAGAGACCGAAATCAGGAGTTCCTTTCAGGTATCTGAGAATTCTTTTTACAACCAACAGATGGGATTGTTTAGGAGTTGATTGAAATCTTCCCACCATTCCTACTGCTTGCATAATGTCGGGTCTTGTAGCAGTTAAGTACAGAAGGGCTCCAATTATTGACCTGTAATGAGTTGCATCTACCGGAGGGGAGTCATCATTTTTGCTCAATTTGCAATTTGTGGTCATAGGTGTGCTCATGGGTGCACAGTCTTCCATTCCATATCTTTTAAGCATGTCTTTAAGATATTTGGCTTGAGATATAAACAAGCATGTCGTGGTTTGAGATACTTGTAGTCCAAGGAAGTGAGATAACTCTCCTATCATCGACATCTCGAACTCTTTTGACATGTTTTGAGAAAATTCATGGCTCATCTCATCATTATTACTAGCAAAAATCAGATCATCAACATAAACAAGTGTGACTAGTAACTTATCCTCATCTGTCTTTATGTAGAGATTACTTCCTGCCACCCCCTTCTTGAAGCCTTACTGTTGTAGATAGTGATCCAATCTTGCGTACCAAGCTCCAAGAGCTCATTTCAACCCATATAATGCCTTTTTCAACTTACAGACAAAGTCTTTTCCTTCTGTTATATTAAACCCTTCTGGTTGCTCCATGTAGACTTCTTCCTTGAGTTCCCCATTCAGAGATGTTGATTTTACGTCCATTTGATAGATTTTGAATCCTTTTGAGCAAGCAAATGCCAAGAACATCCTAATAGCTTCCATACGAGCTACTGGAGCAAATGTTTCTTCAAAGTCAATTCCTTCAAATTGTGAATAGCCGTTACAGACAAGCCTTGCCTTGTTTTTGATGATTTGTCCATATTCATTCATTGTGTTTTTGAATACCCACTTGGTTCCTATTATGGTTTTGTCCTTTGGACAAGGTACCAACTCCCATGTCTCATTCTTCTCAATTTGAGACATTTCTTCTTCCATGGCTTTTACGCAATGATGATCCTTGCTTGAGTAAATGTTTTTGGTTCTATCATGAATAGAAGAGCAACATCATTTTTTCTTGGTGTGTTTGTCATTCTTCTTCGTGTCTGCATACCTTCATCTACATTGCCAATAATCTTCTCTTCTGGGTGATATTTTTGGAGAAACTTCATCTTTGAAGGGGTTTGAGATGGTTCTTTTTCCCTGGGTTTTTCTTGATCTATTTCTTCTTTTTCAAGTTCTTCTTCTTCAATGAGAGGATCAACTTCATGTTCTTCAATTTCTTTTTCTGGAATTCTGCGTCAATATTTACATCAATGATTTCCACTATTTTCCGTAGTCGATTACTATAGCACTTGTAGGCTTTGCTTCTTATACAATATCCAAGAAAGATCCCTTTGTCAACCCGAGAATCAAACTTTCCTGGTGAGCCATCATTGATTTTTATGAAGCACTTGCTTCCAAAAATCTTGAAGTATTTTACTGAAGCAGGTCTTCCTTTCCATAATTCATAAGGAGTCTTTTCATTATTTGGTCTTAATTGAGTTCGATTCAAGGTATAGACAGTTGTCCCGACTACTTCTTTCCAGAATTTTGTCTGCAAGTTAGCTGCTATTAACATTGTTCTTGCCATTTCTTGAATTGTTTGGTTTCTTCTTTCAACTACCCCATTTTGCTTTGGTGTTCTGGCAGCAGAGAGTTCTCTTTTGATTCCATGTATTTTACAGAATTCATCAAATTCTTTTGATGTGAATTCTCCCCCTCTATCTGTTCTGAGACACTTAATCTTAGAGTCCTTTTCGTTTTCCACAAGAGCTTTAAGATTCTTAAAACACTCAAATGCTTCAGATTTATATTTTATAAAATATACCCACATCATTCTAGTATAATCATCAACAAATAAAGCAAAGTACCTTTCTCCTTGGAGTGTCAGATTTCTAGTTGGTCCACATAAATCAGCATGAATGATCTCCAAAGGCTTTGATGTAGAAAACTCCTTGGTCTTGTGACTTGTTCTAGTTTGTTTTCCATGTTGACATGGGCTACATACTCCTTGATTTGGTTTGAATAACTTTGGGATGTCTCGTGCTGCATTTATCTTGCTGATATTGATCAAACTATCGAAGCTTGTATGTCCAAGTCACTTGTGCCACAACCAACTTTCATCTGTTTGACTTGAGTAGCATTTGTCTTCTTGAATCTTGTTTAGAATGTAGATGTTGTCTGGTGTTGACTTGTTCTAGTTTGATTTCCATGTTGACATGGGCTACATACTCCTTGATTTGGTTTGAATAACTTTGGGATGTCTCGTACTGCATTTATCTTGCTGATATTGATCAAACTATCGAAGCTTGTATGTCCAAGTCACTTGTGCCACAACCAACTTTCATCTGTTTGACTTAAGTAGCATTTGTCTTCTTGAATCTTGTTTAGAATGTAGATGTTGTCTGGTGTTCTGACCCCTTTCGCCACAACTTCCCCTGAGGAAGAGTTTCTTATTTCACAATCTTTGGTACTAAAGACAACATTATGTCCTTGATCACAGATTTGGCTAACACTCAGGAGGTTGTGTTTGAGCCCGTCTACTAGCAAAGCATTTTGAGCTTTTCCTTTTCCAGTAATAAGAGTAACAGTGCCTTTTCCAACAATTTTGGTAGATCCACTTCCAAAGGATACATTTCCTTCCTTTTTGTTCAATGAGACAAACTTCCTTCTATCCCCTGTCATGTGTCTAGAGCACCCACTATCCACAAACCAATGATTTTCATTATTTTGAGCACATAGAGCTAGGCCACATTTATCCGTGTTGGGATTCTCACTTCTTGCTTTTCCTCTTTTGAGTGGGCAATTTTGTTCATTGTGTCCATTATTATTACATAATGAGCAAATCAGATCAAATTTGGCCAAGGGATCAAAAGAATTGTAGGTCTTGATTTGTCCTTGCCCTTTGGGGCCATATGGTTTGTTTATTTGATCCTTCAGTTTTGGTGTGTCATTCTTACGAGCCATGCAATGTCTAGCTTGATGACCAAAATTTTTACAATGGAAACAATGCCCAAAAAAGATAGTTTTGTACCTGTTGTAATAGCCACGATTTGAATCAACATTCTTCCTTGGAGTTACTCCCACTTCATTCTTTGAATTTGAGATGGGCCTTTGATGAAATACTATTTTGTATCTGTTGTAGCATCCATGATTCGAATCAACATTCTTCCTTGGAGTTATTCTCTCTTCATTCTTTGGATCTGGGATGAGCCTTTGATGAAATAATCTTTCTTCCTTTGGGTTGCTGGAAAGTACATCGGCATAGCTTTTCGCATTATTCTTAGTGCTTGATGATTCTCCTTTAAAACCTATTCCAGATTTATCATATTGAGGTTTTTGATTATTTAGGATAGTGTCAAGTATTTGAGAGCTTTTCCAACCCTTTTTAACTTGCTCCAATTCCTTCCTCAGAGATACTATTTCGGCTTCACGTTCTTCGCAAGCTTCTTCTTTTTCTTTTAGCTTGTTTTTCAAGAGATCTTCCCTTCTTTTTGTTTCCTCGTTTTCTACCTTGAGAGAAATGATTTTATTCCGTAATTTCTCATTTTCTTCAATGGCACTTATTAATAATTCATCTACATTTCCTTCTAGCCCTGAGTCATCATCACTTGTAAATGCAATGAATAATATTTCTTGGCTTCCAGCATGGTCATTTTCTTCATCTAATTCTTCATTACCTCCTTTGTTGTGAGGGCACTGGTTGGTTAATTTCTTTTTAATGACTACAAATTCATCATCATCAGGCTCATCTTGCTTAGAGAGGAAATTCTTCTTATTGAACCCTTTCTTTTTGTATACCATCCTTTTAGAATTTTCTTCATCATCACTATCATGCTTATGAGGACATTTTGCAACATAATGACCTATTTTTCCACATTTGAAACAAATAAGAGGGTATTTACCTTTTAGCTTAGATCCTTTCTTCAGCCTTCGTACAAATTGCGCCAATTCGGATTCAACATCGGAGTCATCACTACTGACATTCCTTTCTTTCCCCTTTTTTGATTTTGAGGCCTTGAATGTTGCATCTTTGGAACTTGGGCAACCTTTTCTCATCTCATAGGCAATGAGGATTCCATGGAGTTCATCCATCTTGAGAGTATCTAGATCCTTCACTTCTTCTATGGCACTTACTTTGGAGTCAAATATGTCTAGGACAGATCTTAAGACCTTTTGAACAATGGTGCTTTCTTCAATGTTTTCGTCCAATCCTTTAAGAGAGTTAACCACTTCAGCTACTCAGAGAAAGTATGATGCAATATCTTCTTCATCATCCATTTTCAAACTTTCAAATTGCCTTCTATGTGTTTGAAGCTTTGCCTTCTTGACTTTGGAGTCCTCGTCATATAGGCTAATTAGCTTATCCCATACTCCTTTGGCAGAGTTACAATTCATGACTTTTGTAAATTCAAAATCAGTGATTCCATTAGTGATGGAGTTTAAGGCTTTTGAATTTGCAACATAGACTTTCCTCTCGTCTTGATCTGTTGGAAGAGTGGAAGGAGCTATGTACTCATTTAAGACCAAATGCCAAACCTCAGGTCCAAGAGACATTAAGTAATAGGACATTCTCTTTTTCCAGAAACCAAAATTTGTGCCATCAAATAGAGGAGGTCTTCTTGACACTTCTTGATTTCTCGTCATGACTAAGAAACCTTCTTCAAGTTGTTAGGTTGATATGAAGAAGCCCACTCTGATACCAATTGTTGGAAATACTGAGAGGGGGGGTGAATCAGTATTTTTTTTTCAATTATTATTTATATCAGTTAAAAACATTTATATTTGGAACACAGAAGTAGATAACAGGAATCGATGCTTTTATTAATGTGATATTTACAATAAATCAAGTACTATATATATATATATATATATATATATATGGTTTCAATCAGTTGCCAAGCACCAACTTGGACTCTTTGTGAGGCTCCAACCTCCAGAGCACCAACTCCCAAGGACACCAATCCTTTCAGTTCTGAGGCACCAATTTCAAGGGCTCCAACCCTCTGCTGTAAACTGTCTGGATCTGTTTGGTTGCAATTCTTTGCTCCAAACCCTGCTAGGCCTATGACTTACTTCTATCCTCTTGTTCCTTCCACTTCTACCAAAGCTTCGGCTTCCTTTATTTTCTTACAATTTTTCAGTAACACTAAACTTTCCTTGTTCTCTGTTTTATATTCCTGATACCCCTGACCTTTGGCTTCCTTTCTCCACTAGCTATTCGGCTTCCTCAACGCTCGCTTGATCTTTCAGCTTCCTCTGCATTCACTCTTCGGCTTCCTTTGTCTCTTCAAATCCATCAATACACAGGACACATTAATGTGGAAAAGAGGCTGAATTACAATAATGTTGCATATTAAAGAAAATATCAGAGAGGCCCCCCTTTTATAATATTCATACAATATACAATAGTAATCCCGCAATCGCAACGGTTCAGGCCCACTAAACTATCAAATACGTTAATTTAACTTTAAGCCCCTGGCAACACAATTATCGAAACCACAGGAATACACAGAAATACACCCTCCGAACACATAAGGCTGGACTTCAAATGCATTACACCCCCATCTATAACTTCATCGGGTCCGCTCCTCCACAGCTTTATCGCAATCGGCAGATTTGCACATAACATAGCCAATTCCCTGATACCCGGACGCGATATTATTATAAACTATTTTTAATAACTCCGTCGGGTCCATATATATATATATATATATATATATATATATATATATATATATATATATATATCGCAATTGGTGGTTCGGGGGCGACAACCCTTTATACATTGCGATTACCGCGGATGCGACATTTGATTAAGCCATGCTATAATGGTGTAGTCGGGTCCGCAATTATATCGCAATCGGCATTTTAATGTGGCAAGGCTTTAAAGAGGCTTGCGATATTGCGACGGACGCGATATTATATTACATCATATTGTAATGGTCCCGTGGGTCCATATATATGTATATATATATATATACACATATCGCAATCGCATTTTTTAATGTGGCAAGACTTAAAGCCGGAATACAAGGATACATATGAGATATACTAAAAACCTTGCTCTGAAACACTTAGCCGGATTTCAACTATTTATACACCCAGACATATATATCGTCGAGTCCGCACATGCACATTTTCTGATGTTTGCCTTTTTCGGATCAATCCTCCACCATAGATCTTACCATCCCATCCGACGGTTGATATTACACCCCACCAACAAAGCTGCTCGATGATCTTGCACTGTAGATCAAAATGCATTTGATCCAACGCTCGACAATGATATCGGGTGAGCTACATGCACGAGGATTACCCGCCCGATAAGGCGGTTTCCTCTCTCCTTCTCTTGCCACGCGTCAGTCGATGAATGGTATCAGGTGAGTCTGCCCAAAAACCACTTATAGCCTTGAGTCCGCCCGAAAACCACTGTCACTATTTCAAACCTGCTTTTTGGAATATAACCATGTGCATTCACTCTTCATCTGTATTCTTGAATTCTGCCTATATTATATACTCCTCCGCTCTTTTGGCTCCTTTGTTGACTTCTTTGGATCCCGATATGGCTCCTCCTCAATCTCCCGCTCTTACACTTACTTGGCTTTCCTATGGCTTTCGATACCGCTGTTTATGCTTCTCAGCTACGTGTTCCTCTTTGTTTCTTCCGTTGAACTTCTTCCTCTAGCTTTTCTTTAACTGCCCTTGTTCTGATATTTTGCATTGTGTTGATTTCTGCCGCTTGTTTGTTAACTCCTCTGTTAGCTCCTCTGATGCTTTGTTGCTCTTAGTTCTTTCGATAGCGCTTTCCCTTGGATATATCTCTCTGTGATTTCCGATGACTCTGTTTATGTACCTTCGTTGATGCGATCCTCTTTCCAGTGGCTTTGCTCCTGTTCTTCACAAGTCTGCTCTGCTTCTCCTTGGCTCCATATTGACATTAATGACAATCTAGATCAACAATGCCACAGAAATTTCGCACTATGCCACAAAGAAATATACCTCAAAAAATTGTCCAAAACTCGGCCTCATTTTATTGCTAGAGCGAGGGAAAATAGGGCAAATATCTTCCTTCTAATTTCGGCCTAACACACATTGTCTTCTTCACATAAAATAGAGATATATGTGATGATCTGAAATGTGTTCTTGGAGGGATACGATTATGCTACTTATAGCCTTTCAATCATGCGAATGGGTGTCTCTCATCGGCAGGCCAACATGTCTCTTGGAGGGCCGACTTGGTCACTTGTGGAGGCAAATACAAATTTCAAATTTTTCATTTTTCCTGTTTTGATAAGGTCATGAAGTACATGCCTTACAAAATTTCTTTTAAATATAAAAACAAATAAATGTTTTCTTTCCATGCAAGCATAAAGAACATACTTCAAATAAATTTTTATTTTACAAATATAATTTATATTTTCATCATTACAAGTACAAATGGAACATTATGAAGACCAACCATAACTACAAAATTCAACACTCCCTCTTAGCTAGGGAGGCATTCATAATGACTATCTAGATGTTCTTTATATTCATGATCTCTCTAAGGAAAGTTATAACTCATCGATAGCATCATCATCTAGGTCTACACTCTTGACCTTCATCAGCATCATCATCAAAAATGTACCACAACCCAGGTTAGCTCTCCTAACCAATGGTACTCACTCAACTAGTCACCATGATTGAGTGGGCGCCTCACCTCATGGTACTCCAACTAATTTAGGGTTGCCATCACTCATGGTCAAATCCTAGGGATATCCAAGTCCTAACTCCAAAGGCCTCACTCTAGGCGATGATGCTGAAAAAGGCACCCACTCCATTCAGTGTCCAGGCCTCAAGACCATCCTCTCTAGAATGTTTGTCACTCATGCTATCTCACCAACAGTTCAGGCCATGCTCTTGATGTCATTAATAGTCTGAGCCATGCCCCTATTGTCCACGAATCAGTAGTCTAGGCCATGCTCCTATTGTCACTAAGAGTCTGAGCCATGCCCATGTTAATGTCACATCAATGCTCCCTCTCACTAATAGATGGGTTCTCCACAAGTCCAAGCTTATCCCTGAAGTATACAAACTTTGCCTGGGACAGAGGCTTTGTGAGAATATCTGTTGAAAATGTAGCGATGGAAGGTCTTCTGGCTTGTGCCTTAGCCAGTGAAGACCTCAAATTAGTCTCTCTAGCATGAATGCGAGTTCATGAGATAGACTTCAATTACGATGAGTCGATTTCCAGTTTACTGGAATGGTCGTCAAGTTTGCATGTGTGATGTTGGAGCTTCTGTTAGTTGGAGCCTTCTTCAGTTAGACTACAAGATGAGGTGGTAGTGACAAGTTGACTTAGAACGAGTTAAAAATTTAGTGTTGATTGGAGAGAGAACATGTTGAGTTCTCAGTTAACTTGCAATCACAACTAGAGTAAATCAAGGAGGAACTCGAGCTAGTTAACTCAGAGCTAGTCCAAGCATAGTTGGGACTTGCTCCAATTAACTAGCAAAGGAAACTCGTGACACTAGTGTGAACTGATATTCGAGTAGGCCATCTTGCATGCATTGATTTCTATCAAAAAAGTGAAGGATGAAGGTACAAGATCATAAATCATTCTTTGTGTGTGGAGTGCACATAATTGAGGAGCAACCATGCGCAAGGAAATAGGAGTCAAGAGTGTGCAAGGATTGTGGAGTAGGGATCAAGATTCTTAGGGCAATTCGAGACTATCTTCCGCAGAGAACGGTAGTAGAGATGAGAATAGTGAGAAGAAGCCAAGCACTTTCTCAGAGAGATTGTTGGTTGCAGTAGTAGCGTGAATTGTAATAGATCCATTTGCTCAACAACAATCAATAAAATACCACAACAAAGAAAGCAAGTTTTCCCTTTTGGGTTTTCTGGGTAAAGCAAGCATGTCAATTTTGTGTGCCTGTGATTTTATCTCTAGTGTTTTTCTGATTCTTATTGATTGTTAAGAAACTTTGTATCTTGGTGAAAGTAAATTTGGTTTTAATTTTCAGTGGCCTTGTTTTTCAGTAATTCGGTGCAAAGTTTCAAGAAAATTAGCATGGTATCATAGCCAAGTTCCACAGAAAGACCAACACCAAATTGTTCAGTTAGTGAAGAGCACGGTTCAATTTGAAGGCTTGCGCTAGAGTTTTGAAGAGCATTTTTTGGATAGCAGAATGTCGTTCCAAGGACTAAGGGCAGATCATTGTTCCTAGATTGCTAATTACTTCCAATGATTTATCCATTATTAATATTGGATGTATCACATTCATCATTAAGCAATTATACATAGGAAATCTCAACAATACACAATAATGAAAATCAGATCAAGAAGAGACTGTTGAACATAAGAGACACAAAGTTTATTCTAAGAAAACCCTAACCAGGGAAAAACCCAGCAACCTTTTCTTAAAGAAATTATTCAATTCAATAAGAGATACAATCTTACCTTTCCAATCAAAAATAAAGTCAAACTAACCAGGAACCAAACCCAGGTCAAACCTGGTCAAACAGAGATAAATTTGTCCTCCTGGAATTTCGGCCTCCTATCCAAAACTTTGTTTTGATGCCCCAAAACTCATCCTGCTACCCAAAATTTCAATCCTTTTATTTCTTCCTCAGATTTGTCCTCTTTCTGCCTCAGATTCGTCCTTCTTATGATTGAAATTATGCCTAAAGGAGGAGGCCAAATGGCCTTTTTATAGTGATGAAAGGTGCCCCAAGTGGTGTGATTCTTGGGATAAGCCGACTTGAACTTATGGAGGATCCAACTTGTCTTTTGGAGGGAAAAATAAATTTAATTTTGAATTTCAAATCTTCCTTTTGATTTTTCTTTTTTGGGTCGATTTGTAGAAGAAGAATACCGACGCAAATATTCTTCATTTTGATTTTTCTTTTTAGGGTCGATTTGTATAAGAAGAATACCAACGCAAATATTCTTCCTTTTGATTTTTCTTTTTAGGGTCGATTTGTATAAGAAGAATACTGACTGTAGTTATAAAAATTCAACATATGCAACCATAAAAATGATTGTTTACTTAACCCATGCTTGCGTCCTTCATAATCTTTGCTCCTTTGTTGATCCTATCACTCAAAGGCTATTTACTAAAGCCAC
Organism: Pinus tabuliformis; assembly: GCA_031772625.1. Lineage (NCBI taxonomy): Eukaryota > Viridiplantae > Streptophyta > Pinopsida > Pinales > Pinaceae > Pinus > Pinus tabuliformis. The sequence goes on along the minus strand of CM062807.1, from coordinate 341,804,176 downwards.
TATATGCCATTATGTGCCCTAAATATGCATATCATAAAAACCTTAACTTATAACAGCGTTCTTCCAAGACATAAAGATCCTAGGAAAGTGTACTTGAACTCTTCACAACTCTTATTTTAGCCTTTCAGGGCTTGGCTAATACCGTTTCCTTCAATTATTAGACCTTCCATCACCCTTGAGCCCTCCTTAGTTGAACACCTTGCTGGTGAATTCTTTTAGGGAAACCTCCCTTGTGGGGATGATATCCACCACTAAATAGCTGGGGAGAAGCACTTGAGCTAACAGTGGTGACTGATCTCTTTTGGCATAAGACCTAGGAGGCTTTGCACTACGTCTACTAGATTTTGCGATAACACCTCCATAGGCTGCGACGGATGGAAAACAACTTTCGAGCTATGATAGAAAACTTTGATCATAGAAGGGGCTAGTCTAAGAACCTTGTTGGTTTGTTGAGGAAATTTCTTTTAGATAGACAAACAATGTATATATTGATAGAATAACCTCGTAGAGTATCTCTCCAAATGTCCCCAACCACCTCTTCTTTCTAAAAGAGGAGAACTAGACAATTGTTAAGAGTGTGATCCATAAGAGCTACACTTGAAGCTTTTGGTTTTCACCAACTAGACCCCTTAGTCACAATTTGGCTTTTCTTTTTGAGCACTTTTTTCTGACAGACTTATTTTTTTAGCCAAGCTACCACCAATGGCCCTTTTATGAGTGGCTTCACATTCCTCATTAACAATTTCAAGTATGTTTTTCGCAATTGAGAGTGGAAACAACTCATTATCTTCCCAAGGAACAAAAATATAGGTTATGTTCCCTATCTGAGGTGAAGATAGAAGAAAACATTTTCTTATATTGTCCTATTTAAAATGAGATCGACAGTAGATACCGCTACCTCTTTAGGGATTCTAAGGGTTCAATTTCTATCTTCTTCAAATACCTCAACCAAAGGTGTTTGGCTTTATTCATAAGGGAAGCAGTTTCCCTCCAAAGTCGTATGTGTTAAATGGATTAAAGGAGGAAGGGTTCAGCTAAATATAGAGGTGCAATAAATTTAGTAGAGGGACCTACAGGTGGGCCAACGTTGCAACTTACACTTTATCTCATTGTTTTGACTTAGGAAAATTTTAATTATAGTCAAAAATTGAAATGGTCTCAGGCACCCACTGAGATTTAATCTTAGCCATTGGTGGAGTTGGTGAGCCTAGGTCAACTTCAAAGGAGGGAATGGGCGCAAACTTGGTTTATTATGCATTAGATGAGTGTGTACTCTCCTCAACAATAGAGCAAAGTGAGTTCCAGCACTAGGGTTCCCATACAACGCAGACCAACAAAAGAATAGAGGCCATATAGCCATCACAATTTCTAGATTCGTGTTTCCATCAACAGTGTGTGGGTGCCTGTGCAAAAGGTCATATGAGGTAATACAGAATCCATACTGCGTAGAAGAGGGAGGCCGAGTGGGCTAGATAAATCCCAGTTGGCAACAGAAGGGTGTTGGTCAATTTCTAAGTGAAGCCTTTCCCTCTTCCATGTAATTTTCTGAATGAGCTATTGCTGAAGAAAAATAATAGAGAACACAGTTTGCAAGTTTTCCCCAATTGGTGTTTCTTGGGTAAAAATTTCTGGTGTTGAATTTTTGCATGTGCTTGTGTCTTCAATTTTGTACTTTCTGCTGCAAATAGTTCAGTTGGTATGGCCTGTATATTTGATGAATGCATGTTGAAAGTTCAATAGTTGTTGCTTCCACTTCAATGAAATTCATTGAATTAGTTGTTGGGTTTACTAAGTCTAACAATATGCTTAAAAATCCCCTTCAACAAACATTTGAATTATCTTCTTCTAACCTATCACTACCACTGAGAGGGCTAAATGCAAAACAATTATTAATGAGAACGATAGTCACAAGTCCACCAGCATTGTCCCTTAGTATGCTCCATCAAGCCTCAAGTCAAGCCAAGATTGGGACATGGTGGATTTGAGTTTCTCAATGGTAGCACTTCGATTGATCATCTAAACTCCAACTTCTCTATTTTCGATAGTTTTTCATACTTGGTTGTTGAAAGAGCTTCTGCCCTAGCTCCCACCTCAACTTCAAATTCTTCTACCACTCACAAAGTGAACATCAAAACGCCACCATGGATCACCCTGTTAATTTTTGGGTTAACATGTTCTTTGCTTAGGACAGTTACTTCAATGTTCCATATTAGCCCATTTAACGATCCATATTATTTTCATTAGCAATCACATAAATCATTATCATATTGATAGTAACTGAAGAAAGAACATAAATGAAAAATGTTGAAGACAAGCCAAGACAAGAGAACACAAGAATATGGCTCAAGCCAAGGAAAACCCCTTGATCAATTCTTCTTATTATTAATATCGAATGTTCAGCAAAGAGAGAGTACAAAAATTCAAGATTGACTTGCCAATTTGAAAATCCAATATCACTGCCCTTAGATTAATAGATGGCCCTATCACAGTTGCAATTTTGGAGCAGTCCAATTGTGTCCTTTTAAGCTGGTGTCATATTGTTGAAGGAGCTTGGTCTAGTTAGGGCTACTAGTAGTCCATCAAGAGGCTACTGCAAAGTTTCAAACTGTCCAATCTGGACAACCATCCAACTAGCATCTACGACTACACGAATACATCATATCTTATGATCACAAGAGTTGGAGTTCACTGTTGTAGCTTGCTGCTCCTAGTTAGGGCAAGTGCCACACTGTTATAGTCTTCACAAATTCACCCAAAACAGCCTTCTACAGTTGCGGCCTTCCTTCATGATAATATGTCCTCCTTATGCTTCAAATCTGAGCTTGATCCAGCCCCCAAACAAGCCTTCATGTAAACCAAAATAGGTCTGCGGCCCACCTGAGCAGATGCTTACCCTTTCAACCCATTGTTTAGCAAAATAAGGTTTGCGGCCTACTTGAGAAAAGCTCCTTGTAGGTGCAGCCCACTTGGCAGAGAGTTTTCACACCATAAAAACACACCCAAACACTCCAGCTCTTCCCTTATGCCTGCGGTCAAACTCAGAGATTACTAGGACCTATAACAAAAGATAGATATGCCCAAAACAGTCCTCAAATAAGCCCAGACTTGCACCCAACAGGCTTAGCCTCCTGCCTAAGGAACTCAGCCTATCAAACAGCCCATCCATGACATCAACCTTGCACTTCCTCCTTCGCTGGAGTCATCTTCCTTCTGCGGTTATTTCAAAGAGAAGAAATATGTGTAGTGGATGCAGAGTTGTGGGGGAGCCCCCCCCCCTTGAACCCGCTCCCAATCCGCGCTCCGGGCGGGAGCAGGTCGGGAGCACACTCCCGATAAAAAAACATCTGCTCCCTGCCAAAATCGGGATCGATCTCGGGAGCATCGCTCCCGGAGCGAAAATTAAAGCCCGGGAGCGATCAGGGAGCGATCGCTCCTGATTGCTCCCGAGCTTTTAATTTTCGCTCCGGGAGTGACGCACGCGACGCTGGGAGCGAAAAGCGCGCAAAAAATTCCGCGGATGCCAAAAAAAATTGTTTTAAAAGGGCTTGGGGGACATTTTTTATTTCATTGTGACTTGAATGAGTTGAGGAGAGCCAAGGAGATTGTGCAAAGGAGCGAGGAGAAGCGAGGAGCGAGCGCCGAGGAGCAAGGAGCAAGCCTGCAAGGAGGTAAGTAACTTAGTAATTTAGTAGTTTAAACTTTAGTTACTTAGTAATTTAGTAATTTAGTTTAGTTTAGTTAGTAATTAAGTAAATATATGCCCACGGGGCTTTGGATGGACGGTGAATGGGTACGTTGTTAAGACACTCCTTGCGATAAGTCACCGGTTCAAATCCCCCGTGGGTACTTAAGTTAGTCTTAACTAGAAAAAAATAAATAAATAAATAATAAAATAAAAATAAAATAAAATTAAGTAAATATATAACTTATTTAGTAAATAAATCATGAATCTAAATAAATTAAATTAATTTTCTCATTCATATTCGCATTCCCATTCTCATTAAATTTTGCAGATTCAAAAGCCTACAAATATCAAACATCATGGACCTGGTTATATTTCTTGGCATTTTCCTCTTCTTGGTCCCTTTTCTGGTTATTATGGTGTTGGAGAGTAGGAAACGGAGGGGCCAAAATGAAGAGGGGGATGGAGAAGCTGGAGAAAGTGGATTTGATGAAAACCCCGGTGAGGAGGAGCTGGAGGAGGGTGAACATGACTCTCAAAAAACTAAACAAGACCAAACCCCATTGTGGAAATATGTTAACAGACCTGAAGCAGGGAAAGGGGGTGGAACCACTAAATTTCATTGCCCCCATAGCAACAATAATTACACTGGTTCATACACCCGTGCCAGAAAACACCTCTGCGGGAAAAGGCCATGGGATGGAGATAAACAAATAGGAATTAAAACTTGTGCAACTTTGTCAGCAACAAATAGAGCCAAATACATAAGGGAAGAGGAGAAAGCCCAATACAAATCTAAAACATCAAGGGGTTTCTTTGAACCAAGCTCACAATCACAAGCACAAAGAACTCCTTCAGCATCCTCCCAAGGTAGTGGATATGGAGGCATAGGGTCACCAGCTTTAAGGCGTAGAACCATATCAGATTTCCTTGATGAGGGGTGTAGGAATGATGTGGATTCAAAAGTTTACAGGTTTCTCTATGCATGTGGGATACCATTCAATGTTCTTCGCTCACCTTATTGGCACGAAATGGTTTCTGCCATAAATGATGCTGCTAAAGGATACAAGAGCCCTGGGTATGACAAGGCAAGAACCGTTGGAATTGATCATGAAAAAGCAAAAATATCACATTCTTTGAATAGAATGACAAGTTGGACTGACCATGGGGTGTCCATTGTATCTGATAGATGGACAAATGTAAAAGGCAAGCCATTGATAAGTGTTCTTGTTGTGTCTGTTAGTGGTGCCATCTTTCTAAATGCATATGATTACTCAGACAAGTTCAAGGCCGCCATCAACATTGCAAAAGCATTACTTGAAACAATTGACTGTATTGGGCCATACAATGTCATCCAAGTCATCACTGATAATGCTCCTAATTGTAAGGCAACGGGAGCAATTATTGAGGATAAATACACCAACATATTTTAATTTGGGTGTTTGGTTCACACATTGAACCTTTTGATGCATGATGTTGTCAAGAACAAAAATGCACAATACAAATGGATTGGTGATTTGTACAAGAAAGGCAAACAAATGACAAAATTTATTACAAATCATAGCAACACCCATGGACTTTTCCGCAGTCACTCAAGATTGGAGTTGTTGAAGATTGCGAAGACTAGATTTGGTAGCTATTACCTCACCTTCAGGCACCTTTTGAAGGTAAGAGAGTCATTGGCTAGCATGGTATCAAGTCCACACTGGCAGGTATTAAAGGAAAGGGCTACAAATGCAGCTGACAGGCGAGGTTTTGAACTAGTGGAGGAAGCCGCTCTTGATGGTATGTTTTGGTCAAGTGTGAGGCAAGTATTGGATTTCACCAAGCCCATTTATCACATGATTCGATTTGCAGATACAAATAAACCAGTGATTGGCAAGGTGTATGAGCAAATGGATACCATGTTGGGGAAAATAAAAGATATTGTTCATAACAAAGATCCCAACTTGTACAAACTGATTCACGATTATGTGTGTGTATGGTGGAATAAACTTAATCTTCCACTACATTGCTTGGCGTATATCCTTACGCCAAAATACTACTCTACATCTTGGTTGGGCCAACTTGCACCAGGGGGTGGGATTAGGACCAAACCCCATTTAGATGCAGAGGTAACTAGAGGATATTTGGATGCATTAGAAAAGTTGATACCTGACAAGGAGGAATGTGCAGCTATGCGCCTTGAAATAGGCAAATACATCAGTGGCACTGATTTGTTTGGTACCTTCCATGCAATGGAAGACAGAGACAGATTTGATTCTCTCACATGGTGGGAAACATATGGCAGTCGGGGACTTTTACCAAAATTGGCAAAAAAAGTTCTATCACAGGTTGTAAATACTTCTTCTGCAGAGAGGTGTTGGAGCACCTACAGCTTCATACATAATGTGAAAAGAAATAGACTCAATGAAAACCAGGCAAAAAGCTTGGTTTATGTGCATTACAACTTGAGGTTGTTGAGTCATTACTGTGATCAGGCTTATGAGAATCCCACATATAAATTTTGGGACAACCACCCAAAGGATGACAATTTGGAGGATGGCACTATACATCTTGAAACACTGGAAGAGGAACTTATAAGGGATGAAGATGAAGCAGCTGCATCAACCATGCCACCTCCACCATCCAATAGCAGTGCTCGAGTTCCGAGTCTTGTTCCTTTGCTGTCGCCACCTCCATCTACACCCTCATGTGGAGGGCATGTGCCTTCTAGTTCTAGTCGTCAGTCTGTGCGGGAGACTCCTAGAAGACCACCACGACCTGCTTATACATGAGACTCTCGTGGCAAGGGCCACATGTAGATTTACAGTTTACTTATCTTTTCTAGTTTCTATTAGTTTTCATAATTGTTGAGTCTTGAGTCCTTGACTCTTGACTCTTGACTCTTGACTCTTTCATATCATAATGATATTTTTTGTAAACAATATATGACTGTGACAATGAAAGTTTGAAGTTTGAAGTTGGCAATTATAACTCATTGGTAATGATTGTGAATTATGAATATGATGCTTCGTGCAAGACTAAAGTTGTTTCATTTCATTTCATTATTCATATTTCATTTTATAACATTTCATTTCATGTTAATAATTAGAAGTTAGAACTTAGAAATATCTAAGATATTATTTCTTGTAATGGTTAAACTTAGCTTACAAGTACAACTTTGGCGATCAATGATGATAAATGTTATATATTGAATTTTCAATTTTGAAAGCTAGAAGTTGAAACTTTAAGATTGAACTTGATGAATCATGATTCACGAGACTCAATATGTTGCAGTTGTAATATGTATGTTACTAACTTGTGGACATGGTTGATGAAGATTATAACTCCTAGATGATTGATGTGATATGGTTCAATGATCAATCTTTGTTTTTTTATGTTTTTTATATCTAATTCATCATTCTACATGTTTTTGTTGACATATATGTATCAAAAATTAAAAAATATATATATTTTTAAAAAATCGCTCCGGGATTCGCTCCCAAACCATGAGCTTCTGAAAATGTCACTCCCGCTCCTCGCTTTTGCTCCCGCTCCCAAGTAACATTGAGTGGATGTATCAAATCATGTTGAAGGACACTTCCTTTTATAGGAGACGAAGAGGGGTTTCACTTGATTAATTAACCCCAAGCCGACCTTGACAAATTGCACATGAGTGGACTTGATTCAAAAACATATTTTTCCTTGACCAAAATTGATGATCTTTAGGTCGATTTTGATCCTCTCAAAAAGATGGATTCAATGCAATAATTATCTTCTTCAAATAAGCTGCCCAAAGTGGAATTTGGACCTAGTTGTTAATTTTAAGACTCCCTCTCAACTAGGGAGAATTCCACCTGCCAATCATGCCATCTTGTCATCATGTACCATCTCTGCATCTCGCCTCAACTCTGTTGAACATTGATATGGATAATGAGAAAAAATTGATTGAGAGTGAGTCACAAGACCTTACCACCCTCCACTGACAAAAGTCAGTCCACATAACCAAGAGTAGAACCCCAATCAAACTTGATCCCAGATAAAGTTGTTGAACACCATGCATTCTAGACATAGGGAGTACAGTAGTACACGATGCATCCATCTGTACTACTATGGTCCCTATCCTCTTTTCCCAACTCATTGGCCGGATGAGAGGTACTTCCCATGAATCCCGGACTACATGGGTAGGATGTATGCTTAGGGTATCCATAGGAGAAGGTGAACCACTCATCCTATGCATATCTCATCAACAATAGGGGAAGGTGAGCTACGCACCCACACACGTCAACCACCATAGGGGAAGGTGAACCACTCACCCAATGCAGGTGTCCTTTGCCCAAAACACAACCATCGTAGGGAAAGGATAAACCACATCCTACGCGCATGTAAACCACCGATAGTAGGGAAAGGATGAACCACGTCCTACATGCATGCCAACCGACAATTGTAGGAAGGATCCTACACGTGGGGAAAGGATGAACCTCGTCCCATCTATATGTCCATATGTGACAACCGATAGATGCCTATATGCATCTCTCATTGGTGTAAACACGTATAGGGAAAGGATGAACCGCATCCTATACATAGCACACCCATAGGGAAACGAGTGAACCATATCCTATGGTCGCATATAGCTCCAAAAAGTACCCAAGGCTCCCCGGAGCTCCCAGAGCTCAATGACTGAAGGAAGATAATGATGACCTTACCAAGAGGCTTCGTGAGGATGTTTGCACATCCATCCTGAAAAGATGGAGCTTGATTGCTTCTTGCAGTACCATATCCCAAATAAAGTGGTACCTGATGCCAATATGCTTGAAGCGGTCATGGAACATGGATTCTTTGAAAGGTGAATCTTTCTCTAATATCGCAATATGCAATGGTGGTTTCCAGTATGTACACAAATGGCTTACAGAAGAGCTTTTTCAACCAAATGGCTTCATAATGCACCATGCTTGCTGCTTTTTACATTTAGCCTCAGTGCTGCTCCCAAAGCAACAGACTTTAGTCTTTGACTCATCATACTGCTAGTCCAGCCAATATTGAAAATCCATGGAATCTTAGATTCTCGGCAATGTATGTCAAATCATAGTTAAATAATCAACAATCCAATAAGAGAGGCTTAACTATAAATTATCAGTCTTTGAAGCAAGGTATATGTCTTATCAGGTGTTTATCAAAAACACCAGAGCCCCCACAAGTTGTCTATATCCAGATCAGCAGATTCTCCATTTTATTAGACCTGTAGTCTATTTTGACTTTAAAAGTCAACTCCCTTTTACATTGATAAAAGAGAGGATCATCATCTGATCATCAACAGTTGCACCAACCATTGAGCTCTCTGCAACCTATCATCATTCCTTTGGTCCATGTGCCAAAGTCATCCGTTCAATTAGGTAAATCATAATCATATAGATTCCATGCAGCTTCTCAGATAATAGGGATGTATCAAATCATCAACAGAGTCATCAGATCATAATCAGCGGTCATGTCTTGCCCTTATCAACGTCTTTTGACTTGGACTTCATAATCATCAGGCAAGAAGAGTAAACAAGCTATTCTGCCAGGGATCCTATAGCTCCCTCTGAAGTCTTACTTCAGTTGATCATCAAGCCTTCATCAATCTGCTCAACATCTTTAAGATGAGACTTTATCATACAACAACTGAATCAGTAAATCCAAATCATAGAGAAAATTATCTTCATGATCCTTCAACCAAGGTGAATAAATCCTCCCATCAATCAACCAGTTGTATCATGACAGCTACCAATCCATTATATGGAGGTCCTTCTCATCCAGGCATCTGTATCCATACAGCTATTCTTCATAAAATCTAGGCTTTACATAGAGTGCCCAATGACCCAACCAAAATCAGGGTCCTCTCTGTTTCCTTCATTGCTTTATCCATGAGGCACCACCATCCTTCATGATTATATGGGCTGCTGCAAGGGCTTGCTTCAAGATACCATGTATTAGCTATAAAGAAAAGGATATCATAGACCTATCCAACTTCTGATAGGTCCTACTGATGTATTCTGCTTCAAATCTGATTATGCCAGAATTTCTTATGTAACCCTGTTTCAGAGTCCAGGCCCTTATTGGCACTGATCCTAGAATCTTCTGCCACACTCTAATGCATATTAAGGGCTAAATCATACCATAATTCGGAGCTTCAATGCTTCAACTACAGTCTCACGTTAGTGACATCAATAGGGCCGCAGGCATATGAATGTAAGCTGTCAAGGAAACTTTAAGAAATTTGAACTGAACTTTGCTATTAAAGTAAGTTGCCAGAACAATATCAAGCCAAGTGAATAGCTCTAGTTTTGTTTCTCATGACTTGCTTCAGAATTTTGCTCACATCTGTAATAACTTAGTCCTGGTGCCAAGATGTTTCAGATATTTGTAATGGATCCAAGCCTCAAATTAGGTTCATAACATAGGCTGAAAGTTTAGGGCTGCCTGCAACAATATCCAAATAAAACAAATCCCTTGATCCTTGAAATAATTCAGTATTCTTGCTCTTTTCTAGTCTCAAGAATAGCTTTTGAATGCCCTTCAATTTTGTCAGCATGCACTTCAGGGTTCCACTTCAGACATGATGATACAAATAGTGAGTTCAGAACTTGAAGGCGGCAGAGTTCAAGGATCTCATACTGTTCAAAGTATTGAGCAAGGGTTCTTACTTCAGATGACTGCAATTTCCACCTTCAGATTTCCAGAGGAAGGAGATTATGGAGACTTGTCAACAAACTTCTAAGTGATTGCTCTTTCTCTTACTTGGGCTTGTCCTCACCGGAGCTCTGATCCCATGTTAATTTTTGGGTTAACATGTTTTTTGCTTAGGACAGTTACTTCAATGTTCCATATTAGCCCATTTAACGATCCATATTATTTTCATTAGCAATCACATAAATCATTATCATATTGACAGTAACTGAAAAAAGAACATAAACGAAAAATGCTGAAGACAAGCCAAGACAAGAGAACACAAGAATATGGCTCAAGCCAGGGAAAAACCCCAAGATGGGGAAAACCCTTGATTAATTCTTCTTATTATTAATATCAAATGTTCAGCAGAGAGAGAGTATACAACAATTCAAGATTGACTTGCCAATTTGAAGATCCAATATCACTACCCTTAGATTAATAGATGGCCCTATCACAGTTGCAATTCTGGAGCAGTCCAATTGTGTCCCCTTAAGCTGGTGTCATATTGCTGAAGGAGCTTGGCCTGGTTAGGGCTACTAGCAGTCCATCAAGAGGCTACTACAAACTGTCCAATCTGGACAACCATCCAACTAGCATCTAAGACTACATGCATACATCATATCTTATGATCACAAGAGCTGGAGTTTACTGCTGTAGCTTGCTGCTCCTAGTTAGGGCAAGTGGCACACTGCTACAGTCTTCACAAATTCACCCAAAACAGCCTTCTACAGCGGCGCCCTTGCTTCATGATAATCTGTCCTCCTTCTGCTTCAAATCTGAGCTTGATCCAGCCTCCAAACAAGCCTTCACGCCAACCAAAATAGGTCTGCGGCCCACCTGGGCAGATGCTTACCCTCTCGGCCCACTGTTTAGCAAGATAAGGTCTGCTGCCTTCTTGAGAAAGGCTCCTTGTAGGTGCATCCCACTTGGGAGAGAGTTTTCACACCATAAAAGCACACCCAAACACTCCAGCTCTTCCCTTATGCCTGTGGTCAAACTCAGAGATAACTAGGACCTGCAACAAAGGATAGATATGCCCAAAACAGTCCTCAAATAAGCCCAGACTTGCCCCCAACAGGCTCGGCCTCCTGCCTAAGGAACTCGGGCTATCAAACAGCCCATCCATGGCATCAACCTTGCCCTTCCTCCTTCGCTGGAGTCGTCTTCATTCTGCGGCTATTTCAGAGAGAAGAAATATAATTATATATGTAGTGGATGTATCAAATGATGTTGGAAGCCACTTCCTTTTATAGGATATGAAGAGGAGTTCCACTTGATTAATTAACCCCAAGCTGACCATGACAAATTGCAGAGTGGGCTTGATTTGAAAGCATAATTTTCCTTGACCAAAATTGATGATCTTTAAGTCGATTTTTGTTCTCTCGAAAAGAGGAATTCAATGCAATAATTATCTTCTTCAAATAAGCTGCCCAGAGTGGAATTTGGACCTAGTTGCCAATTTTAACTTGGGGTCTATCAATCCAGGTCCCAGGATATTCTCCAAGGAACATTCTCAGATTGACTCTTAAGGCGGGCATTTTCACTCCTTGCTTTGGCGATGATAGAAACTACCTCTTCTTCTTACGTACAATCTATTCCTCTACATGCTCTATGAGGCCTCCAAGTCAAGCAAAGTTTGGGACATGTTGGTGGATTAGAGTTTCTCGATGGTAGCATCAGTGCAGTATTTTGACTGATGGTCTAAACTCCAGCTTCTTCTATATGGTTGAGAGTTTTTCATATTTGGTTGCTAGAAGAGCCTTTGCCATTGCTCCCACCTCAACTCCAACTTCTTCCCCTACCCCCAGTGGGAACATGAAAATGCCACCATGGATCACTCCCTCAGAATCCATGAATTCAGGAAATTTTCCATGGAGCATTCTCAGATTGACTCTTTAAGGCAGAAATTTTCATTCCTTGCTTTGGCAATGATAGCAACTAACTCTTCTTCTTACTCACAATCTATTTCCCTTCTTCTTCGGGATTTCCATTCTCACCTTTGGAGACAATAGAAACTGACTCTTCTCACTTCTAGCTTGTATATTTTGGGGAGATGACTATTGTATTCTCATGTCGCTAATTTTGGTAGGTTGTGCTTTATATTCCAATAAACTTATTTTGGTCATATGTGGACGTTAATATAATATCATTTATTTCTGATCTTTTGGAAAGCAGTTGTAGAAAGCTCTATGCTTCAAAATATTTGGATTATCTGTCTATTTTACAGTATCACAAAATCATGCTTATTTTTTAGTGATTAAAAAAAATACATATCAATTCATTTGAGCCCTATAAGAAGAAGAGGAAAGTTTCAGAAGAATTACATGTCTGCGGGATAGTGATCCCATCTATAATTACAATTTAAAAGACTTTAAGAATTACTGAAGAAATGGAAAACAGCCAGAGGTTCAAAATAACTTAAGTTTTCTTCATTTACTTTGTCCCCTACAAGTATTTCTGGCAGTTTTCAAAACCTGTTGTTCAATGTTGTTTTTCAATATCCTGCCAAGAACATCCACAGCCACATAATACACTGTATAGTAATTTCCCTTATGGTTCTAAAAACTCGTTATACAGTGAGAAATACTTGGTCCTGAGCTGGAAGAAGAGGACTTAACCATAATATAAATGCCTTCTCTAGCTTACCAGTTCAAGTTTCCATCTTTCCAGATTATAATTAGCAATAAACTGAACAGGTGCACACATGTAACACAATTAACTCAAAATGTTACCAGTTTCTTCTAACATTTCGTCTAACATGGAGACTGAGAGAGCCACTAAACCAAATAATACAGCATAGTAGATGACAAAAAATTACCTGTACGAGATTGACAATTTGTTTGATTGCCCAACCTGGCAAAGCTAACAACCCTAGAAGCATCAATGGAGACTTCTTCTTCAATGCTGCCATAAATACCTGACTCCCACGATTCAAGATTTCAGCACAACACACCTTTTATGTCTAATAAGTATATAAGAATTGTGTTAAGTCTCTTTACCTTAACCACGCTATCTGATGGGTTTTCTGCAAGCTCATACAATATCAGATAAAGCACCTGCAACCATCTTTTATATCTGTGTTAGTGTATCTAAAAATAAACTGAACCTTGTACATAAGTATAGGCATGCTGCTATAATTTACAAAGACCAAAGTGCATCACCTCAGCGCTAATACAACAATAACCCATGAATAGACGACGTTGATAATAGACCTTCATCAGCCAGCTCTTATTATCCTTTACATCTTTATGGCTGGTCTTGCTTGAAAGAAATGTACTACACCAAACAGGGAAAATTAGAGAACAGTCAGAATAGTCTATCTGAACAAAACAAAAGAAAAATAGATATTAAAAGAATATTTCAAAAAGAACAACAGACTTAATGAATTTTGCTAATACCTGTACATTTGTAGCCAATGACTTGCAATATCAAGTGCAAGCATACCCAAAAAGAACATAAAGCAAGGCCTATAACAACAGCAGACTACTTGCTTCAGACAATTGATGATTATCAGCTTTTAAAAAGAAATAGAAGCATAAACTTCGCAGGTGTCTAGACTCTAAACTATTAATGATATTCCATGTAATAGCAGCTAATATATTGATCTTTCTTTGTGAAGAGATCTTACTTGTAAAGATGTGAGAGGACCACCAAAAGGGCAGCAGTGCTCACCCTACACCAATAAATACACCAAAAGTAATCAGTTTTCAAACAGGTGAGATAAAGCGAAAACAATATATTCTAGAGAAATGTCAAATCCATAAATAAATACACAAACAAGAAATATATGGATTAAAATGAAAGACAATGCTCAGTTTGATCTAATCACTAATGAGTTTTAATTACTAAGGGTCATGACTCATAATTTAAATCCGATGAAGAAATTTCACTTATAGACATAGGGCACAAACATCAAAGATAAATGGACCTGTTACTCCTCTGTTAGTTTTCTTAAAACCCAGCTATCTAATTCATGAATTTTATTAAGTAAAGAACTGAAAACTGAACAGTACCTTGATGTTAGTGACATTACTCGTCAAACTCCTCTATCATGACCCTACTAAAAATGTACCCATCACTCAAACAAAATCTTGACTTGACATGTTACGTTTTTTCTATTTTATGTTAATGCTTAGAGGGTGATATTAATGACAAAGATCCCAAGATAGGCAATGATTTTGATGATATGCAGGTATTTGTTGTAGCATGATTTTTTGGATGCTAGAGGCCATCTAGAGCCTATTTGTTGATGTATTTTCAGTTCAGAGATGGATTGCACTGCATGTTATTTTGGTTATGTGCACCCTTGGATACTATATAAATGAGAACTTGTAATTTGTGGAATTGTCGTTGATGAATGTTATAACTACTAGATGAATGATGCTATATGGTTTAATCCATGTTTTTATGTTTTTTATCACTAATTCATCATTCTACATGCTTTTGTTGACATATATGCATCAAAATATATAAAAATATATATTATATAAAATTCACTCCCAAAATCGCCCCTGACCTTGGAGCTTTTGAAAATGTTGCTCCCCACTTCCACTTCCCACTCCCAAGCAGCCATGAACTAAACATTAACTTTTAACCGACAAATATGTTGAGTTTACTAACTATCATGCAATGGAAATAAGGAAAAAATGAAGACAAACACACAGTAAACAATACACAGCAAATTTACCCAAGAAACCCCAACTTGGTGTTTTTATATTATTCAGCTCAGCAAATCTTCAGAAAGGGATTACTGCACTTCATACCAACTCGGCCTCTCTTCCACTCCCTACACGAGTTCGTACGGCCTGTATGCATAAATTTCGGCCCCTGGAAGAAGTCTACAAATTGCTAAAGGTGATCTGAGCTGAATTGGCTTCTCTTCTCCCTCTAATTCGTTGATTTGAAACCCTAGCATTGAGTTGAATACTTCTCTTCTTCACTGAGCTGAACACCAAGATCTTCTAGTGCATAATGACCAAGTTTTGTGCCCTTTTCCCTCTTAGAATTCAACATGGGCCCACCACTGCCACGAATGGCTGATATTAAGTCTCCTCGGATGATTGAGATCAATCTAATTTTTTACTATAGAAAAATTTAAATTTACCTAAAGTCAAAAACAATAGAAAAATTAATTCCTACGCCTTAGCCCCACTTGTGGGTCCCTTTGCCAAATTTAGTGCACCTGCTAAATTTGGTTGAACCCTTCCTCCTCTAACTTCATTTAACACTCCCTCTTAGAGAGGAAGGTGTTTTGCACTACACCCAGTTTGTCGTTGAAATAGACAAAGCTCCCTCTAGACAAAGCCTTAGTCAATATGTTTGTTGTCTACTCTATTGTAGGAATGTACTGAAGCCTAATCTTGCCCTTCTGAACACATACTCTAATATGATGGTACCTGATCTCAATGTGCTTGGAGCGGTCATGGAAGACTGGATTGTCAGAGAGCTTAACGCAGCTCTGATTATCAAAGTGTATGCTCCAAACTCAAACTAAAGAGCCCAATAAGCAACTTCCTCAACCAAATGGCCTCACAAGCTGCCAGGTTGGCAGACATGTTTTCAGCCTCTACTGAGCTCAGTGCCACTGAGATCTGCTTCCTGCTAAACCAGGAAATAGTTGTTGACCCAACATTGAAGGCGCAACCTACAATACTCTTCATGTCTATGGAACCCCCTGCCCAATCTGCGTCTGTGAAACCTTCCAGCTTCAGTCCATCAACCTCTTTGTACATCAACCCATAATCCATTATGCCTCTGAAGTATCTAAGAACATGTTTAGCAGTAGCCCAGTGTACTCTAGTAGGCTCTACCATGAACTAACTTAACTAGTTCACTGCATAGCAAATGTTTAGTATGTGTTCACCAAACACATCAACAACCCGATAAGTTGCCTAGAGAGAGAAGCATCAACTCGCTTTGCTCTGCTAGCGTCTATCTTCCTCTAGTTCGTCACCAAAGGCATGGCTATGGCCCTGCAATCCAGCATGTGGAACCTCTTGAGAATCTCCAAAGCGTGCTTGCCTTGTCCCAAGAAAATCTGTCCATCTCCCTGCCAAGCCTCCAACCCAAGGAAATAGTGCATGAACCCTATATCCTTCATGTCAAACTCTGTTGCAAGATCCTTATTGTAGCCATTGATGAGCTTCTTGTCCCCTGTCAATATGAGGTCATCTACATACAACACAAGAATGAGAGGTTTCACCCCAACCACGATGTAAAGGTTAGGATCAGCTTCACTCTTGGTGAAGCCCAATCCTAGAAGATAGTTGTCATTGCGAGAATACCATGCTCATGGGGCTTGCTTCAGCCCAAATAGAGCTCTTTTTAGCTTGCTACATGTGTCTCCCTACTATGTGCCTTGAAACCCTTTCGCTGCTCTATGTAGATCTCTTCCTCAACCACACCATTGAGAAAGGTAGTCTTCTCATGTATCTTCCACCCCATCTAAGCTGCAAGCGTCATAATGGTCCTGATGGATGAATAACGAGCCACGGGTGCAAAAGTATCATCGTAGTCAATGCCCTCCACCTGAGAGAATCCTTTGGCTATGAATCTGGCCTTGTATTTCTCCACACTCCCTTCAGCTCCATGCTTCGTCTTGTAGACCTACTTGGATTCAATCACAGATCTACACTCCGACCTTGGCATAATCTCCCAGACATCATTTTGCATGTTGGAAGAGTACTCCTCCACCATGGCATCACGCCAAACTTGTTGAGAGGCAGCCTCCTTGTAGCTAGAAGGCTTTGTGTCTATGGCCTCAGTCATCAATGCCATAAAACATGAGTATCTCTGAGGTTGTTTGCTCTGTCTGAATGTGGGTTTGGGTGCCCCAAACCTATCATGAGCCTCCTAAATCAACTGATCAACCCACCTCGGCTTCCTTCTGCCTATGCTAGGTGTCATCGCTAGAGTGAATCCTACTTGCTCTTGTGT
Source organism: Pinus tabuliformis (assembly GCA_031772625.1). Classification (NCBI taxonomy): domain Eukaryota; kingdom Viridiplantae; phylum Streptophyta; class Pinopsida; order Pinales; family Pinaceae; genus Pinus; species Pinus tabuliformis. Next base: position 341,786,868 of record CM062807.1, on the reverse strand, counting down.
CTCCTCCTGTTCCTACGCAACCTCCCCATCTAATTTTTGCACAGCCTGCTCAGCAACTGGTTGTGTCGTCGCCTGAGGGGTTGGTTGAGCCTCGTGCTTAGGAGCTAACAACGCCTCCACCTGTGTTGTTGCCTGCTCACGCTCTAAGGACTTCATAAGAGCCCTTTCCTACTCAAACTTGACATCACGCCTAATAATTGTCTTCCTTTGTGCTAGCAAGTACACCTTGTACACCTTGGATGTCTCAATGTAGCCCACGAAAATCCCTTTCTTGTTGTAGGCTCACACTACCAAAAATTCGGAAGTGTGAGACAATCGGCTTCATGGCAATGAATGCCTCCTCTTGTGTAACTCGTCCAAGCGCCTTATGTGGACTCTTGTTCTATAGATAACTATAGTGTTGCATGCCTCTGCCCAAAGGAATAATGGCAGTCCCTGGTCATGCAACATGGCCCTGGTCGCTCCGACAATACTCCTATTTTTGTGCTCTGCCACCCCATTCTACTGATTGTTATAAGGTGTAGTGAGCTCTCTCCTGAATCGTGATGCCCTCCTTGGCACAAAAATCCTTAAAGGCATTGGATATGTACTCCCCTTCATTATTTGAACTCAGCACTTTGACCTTCTTTCCTGTCGTGTTCTCCACTAATGCTCTGAACTTCTGGAACTTCAAGAACACTTTGTCTTTCTTCTTCATGAAGAAGCTCCATGTCTTTCTCGGATCGTCATCAATGAAGGTGACGTAATACCTATATCCCATGAGGGATGGAGAAAAGAATGGACCACATACATCCGAATGAACCAAGTCCAAGATGCTCTAGGCTCAATTTTCACTGGTGGGAAAAGACGTCTTGCCATACTTGCCAATTGTGCAGCCCTCATACACGTCATGTTGGTCCATGTTGCACTGTGGTAACCCTGTGGCTATCTCCCTAAGGATTTTCAGTGCTCCATGGTGTAAAGGGCCCATACACTTGTGCCATAGCTCCCCAAGGTCTCGACCCTGCTCACGGCCCTCCTTGTTGCTACTCAAGATCACAATTGTCTCCAACTATAACCTATAAAGGTTCTTCACCCTCACACCAATCTACTTCATGGCTTTAGAATTTAAGGACTTGAGGTAGCCCTCTCCTCTATTGAAAATGATCTCATAACCTGTGCCCTCTAGGGTTGAAACAGAAACAACGTTCTTTTTAAGGCCTGGAACATAGAGGACATCCTTGATATGAAGAGGGTTACCAGACTCCCTCTCAAATCTAACATTACCCACGCCCTTGGTAAGACATTTTGTTGGTCGAACTCTTCAGGAACCCTTGCACGTTGGTGTAACTGGTGAAAATTGCGCTCTTTGGGTTAAAAACCTAGGTCACGCTTCTACAAACCCTAGCACAACCCTTCTTCTCTTCTGCGCCTTAACATGTTCCTAAGGTCGAAAACATGGTATTGGTCTTCACTGAGAGACGTGGCTCTTATACCATGTTAGTTTTCATAAAACCCACCTATCTAATTCATGAATTTTCTTAAGTAAAGAACTGAAATCTGAACTTTAACTTTTAACACACAAATATGTTGAGTTTACTAACGATCATGCAACAGAAATAAGGAACAAATGAAGACAAATATATAGCAAACAATACACAGTGAATTTAACTAGGAAACCCCAACTAGGAAAACATGTAATCTTGGTGTTTTTATATTATATAGCTTAGAAAATTTTAAGAAAGAGATAACAAACATGAGGGAAAAACTTCACTTAGCCTCTGCAGACCCTTTGTGCACTTTACACAACCTCGGCCTCTCTTCTGCACCTTATGCGAGTTCATACGACCTATACCTATTTTGCACATAAATTTTGGCCCCTGGAAGAAGTCTGCAAATTGCTGAAGGTGATCTGAGTTGAATCGGCCTCTCTTCTCACTCTAATTCCTTGATCTGAAACACTAGCACTGAGTTCACTACTTTTCTTCTTTGCTATGCTAAACACGAAGATCTTCTAGTGCATAATGACCAAGTTTTGTGCCCTTTTCCTTCTTCGAAGTCGACTTGGGCCCACCACTGCCACAAATGGTTGAGATTAAGTCTCCTTGGACAGTTGAGATCAATCTAATTTTTACTATATTTCCGTAAGTCAAAAACAATAGAAAAAGTTATTTTTGCGCCTTGGCCCCACTTGTGGGTCCCTCTACCAAATTTAGTACACCTACTAAATCTGGCTAAACCCTTCCTCCTCTAACTTTATTTAACACCCTCATGTCAACAGGGGTACATACATTTTCACATTGCATTTATCACTGTTATAAGCCCCAAGGTCGAAAGTAAATGACCTTGTAAAAACCATGTGGGACTTTGCATTTAGGTATCCTAGACCTTGCGATGGTCAGCCACGGTTTGTCCTGTTGGGCTAAGTCTTTGGTCTCTTTCTCCTGTATAGGATTGGGAGATTGTGGATTGATCCCAAAGAGACTCCTCATTTAGAGGAGGCTTGGTTATGAAGGGATGATCACCAATGTATGGGCCAATCTAGCCCACGTCAAGGTGCACTAATGTCTTACCACATGGTTATGAGTCATAGAGTCTGTATGTGGCCTTAGTCTTGGTGCAGTATTCCTCAAACAATTCTCAACATGGTCGTCTTTGTTGGACACCTAATCCTAAGGGTTGGTGTGGAAGTTGCACGGTCAAAGGGAGCCCAAGAAACCTTGGAATATGGAATCCAACAGTCACTCTAATGTATTATAGATGTACATCTAATTTAATAAGAAATGCAATTCAATGTTTATCATTCATATTCTATCTCTGACATTATCATGTTTAACATGGTATCAGAGCTCACGGTTTCTTGAATAATCCTAAGTGTTTTGGTTCACCTACAGCTTCTCTGCAGTTAGCTCTTCCCAGTGTCAGAATTTTGCTTTATACATGCCAATTTCTATTCGTGCTTTGACTGTCAAAGTGAACGTTTATGCCACTCTGCGTTTATTTGCAATCTCATCGACCCTAATAACGCTTCTGCTTTGAAGTCATGTTTGATGAATGAGTAGGCTATTTTGAGTGTTTTTCTACTATCCTGTTGAGTTCCTTGTAAGTCTAGAGCGGTTTCTTTTCTCTGTGGTGCTTGCAGAAAATGGCTATATGCATCTATCTGGCTGAGATGATATTAGAGGCCCATCTCCCCACATTATAGTCTCATTTGTTGTACTGGTTGCCTCACACAAGCTCTGTCATTTTTTTGAAAGAATCTGCAGTAATTTCTTCATATGTGTCCTGCAATCAAATCTGAAATTATAGATTTACGCAGTCATTGGGTTTCCTCTCATTGAAGTCGCTCCTCCTGTCCCTCCATTGAGAGCTAAGATTGTTTTATTTTGAAATCACAGCAAGCAAGATATCTCAGCGTGGTGTGTTAACGCTGGGAGAAAAACTGGAAATGCAACTGTCATGTTGAATGGTGGTTCAAGCCGCGGTCTCTTTTTGTTTTCAAGATACAGCTGTGCAAGTCGTTTTGTCACAAAGACATGTTGTTCGATTCAACTGTAAAGTACGTGAGTTTATAGCTAGTCTGATCTGAGAAGTGAATAGTGTATCCCTCTATAAAGAAAATACATGGCAGTGGAGCATTCTTTTGTGGCTTTCAAAATTCCATGATCTAGTTGTGAACCAATTGATGATGGTAAGTGAGATCCAAACCCTGAACGAGATCCAGCCAGCGTCCATCATATTTACATTTGAAGAACACGTGTCCCAGTCCGACCCAGCAAGCTGAGAACCAAGAAGTCAATTATTTTGAGCCTAGTGTTGTTTCTATTTTTGGTTGAGGAAGAGGTGTATCTTCAATATAATCTAGTCGATTGTGGCATTTCTTACAGATATTGCCAGTTGTATGAAGTACGTTGATCCTATCAATAGTCATTCTCTAAAATTAAGCCACGCATGTCCAGATTGTGCTCTCTGCTTTAGATGGGTGTTAGCATACGTGCTTTTTGGAAGGTTGTGCAATTCCATAAAAGCACACAACTCGGTTTTCATGCTCTAGATTCAATCTCTTAAGGGCTTTTGCACTGTGTTACAACCCATTTACATTTAACCTCCGAAAGGTAGGTGCTTTTGCACTGTGTTGCAGCCCATTTACATTTAACCTTCGAAAGTCGGGTGCTTTTGCACTGTGTTGCAGCCCATTTACATTTAACCTCCGAAAGTTGGGTGCTCTCGCGCGGGCCTCCTAAACCGCCCACAAGTATAAAGACCCCGAGACAATTCAAAAAATAGCGCATTTTGCTTGCTATGGTTACTTCTTGTTAATAAAGTGTAGGAAATTGAAGTTGTCAACATGCCCATGCCTGAACAATGGCATTTGGCTCCAAGAAGGCAATGTTGTAGATTGACAGAAACTAAAAACAAGGGATTGAGAATAACAGTTGCGTCTTGTGAGCGAGGAAGGATTAGCTCCAGTTGAGGTTCTCATGAACAAGACATCAATTCAATTTTTTAAACAAGTTGAGGTAGAATTTATTTGTCTTTACATGTACCATTTTGCATTGGGAATCTACCTTTTGAGTTTCTCTCCAACAGTTCAAGCTCACTATTTTTAGCCCAATTTTCAAGTGGTATATGTTGAAAATTGGTCTTAATGGTTGCTCCAAAGCCTACCATCCAGGCTTGATATTGTTTGTAGAAGAAGATATTGCATAATTGCTCACACTCTTTATTTTCCAGTTGTTAAGAAAAATGGCTAAGCTTGAAAGAATATCAGAGTTACTGAGAACTCTAATCGTATCCATTGTTGACAGCGCAGTCATAATCAATAAAGACACTATTGCTAACATTCAAAAATGTATACAAAATGCACAAGAAAAAATAGAAATTTTGCAGCTTGAATCTCATCTTCAGCAAGAAGAATTACAGCGGTGGAGTCATCATTCTCGACCGGTTTCTGTTCAGAACATTGAGACAGACTCCCATCAGCAGCAAGAATATAAAGTTGAGGCTGATTCAATGCCCAATTCCAGAGCATATTTGCATGCAAATGTAGAAGTTCAGTCTGCACTTCCCAAGCCCATCATCAAACCTTGGGAAGAGCTTGTCCATAACAAGAACAGAATCGGTCTTGGATATGAAAAGGATGTGTCCTTTCATATTCCAGATTACTCAAAGCCCATCAAATTTTAGAGTGTTGGGTTTCTTCATGAAGGTTCACCTTCAAATGTTCTAGATTCTGCTCGTCCACATTCGCAGCGAAAAGTTGTTAAATGCTAACACTATGACCGAGTTGGCCATATGAAAGATCATTTTTTGGTCTTCATCCGTGCAAGCATTGTGGTCAGCGTACTCATTCTTCACATAGATCCTTCAAAAACAAGCCTCCTGCAAGAAAAAAGATTCATCTTGGATGGATCGCTTCTTGGCAATGGGCTTCAACAACCAAGAAGATATTTCAGTCATATGTCAGAACTTGTTCTAGAGTATTGAACAATCTTGCAGTTGAGTTTTCGCCATCTTCTCACCTTGTATCTGACAGGGGGGGAAATGATGGTCATATACAAGCTTCAAAGCCACATCAAGTGAGCCTGAGCCACAACCTGCCATACCGGATTCAGAGTTGTAGCCAGAGACAAAGATGCCACTGAGCATTACTTCGGTTGGTGGTCAGCCTTAAACCATCTATGCAGGGTTGAGACATATCTTCAAAGAATTGGGGACACATCCTCTAGCAGAAGACTTCATCTTCTTGCCAGTTTTCGAAGAGTTCCAGGAATTGCATTAAGCATTCTAGAGTTGGTGCTCATCCTTAAACCATCACAAGTTGAGACCTCCCTTTTCAGGTTAGGGTTCACCCTTTGTATGCAGCGTGAGACCTCCCTTTCAAGGTTGAAGATTTCCCTCTTCAAAACGTTAAGAGCACTTCCTCTGGCAGAAGACCACAACTTCATGCCCGATTTGGAAGAGTTCTGGGAGCTACACTAAGTGTTTCAGTGTTGGTGGTCATCCTTAAACCACCCCCTTTATACCAACATTTCAAAGAGCACATTCAGCCTAGTGTTGCCATGCATTTTTTGCACATTTTGTATTACAGCTCTCTTCTTGTACTCATACATACCCCTTTGGATTAAGGGGGGGAATGTTGGACACCTAATCCTAAGGGTTTGTGTGGAAGTTGGACAGTCAAAGGGAGTCCAAGAAACCTTGGAATATGGAATCCAATGGTCACTCTAATGTATTATAAATGTACATCTAAGTTAATAAGAAATGCAATTCAATGGTTATCATTCATATTCTGTCTCTGACATTACCATGTTTAACAGTCTCACAAAATCAGTAGTTTCACATTTCTCGAGGCAGTTCATGTTTCCTGATGCAAGTGGTCCCTGAAGTCAAAAAGTCAACTTAGTCCCAAAATGCTTAGAATGATGAGAAGATGACATGCGCATTGAAGTCTTTCCAAGCAATGAAGGCATGATATGGTTACAAGTGGTGAAGGTTGGCCAAATGATATGTGTGGCTTCCAAATGAAGAAACAGGGGCAGGGCTTATTAGATTTCTACATGCAGTACATCAAAATTGGCTTGCAGAAAGAGAGTAGTAAAACCCATTTTGCAGTTTTTCTAAGTTCCTAAGGGTGTTAGAGATTGGGCTAGATAACATGGCATAGACAATGATGATGTGACAGCATAAAGGGTTATTTTAGCCAATGATTACAAGTGAAATCAAGGAAAATATTAGTAAAATCAAGTGAAATCCATGCAAAATTCATTGGCATGTTGGAGATCTCAAGCAAAGGTAGCAAGGTCAAGTTGTACTAGTCGTTTGGGTCAAAGAAACTTGTCGTTTGAAGTCAACTCGTTGTTGCAAGGTCAAGGTGTGAAAATTTCATCTATTGCAGCAACTGGAAATTATTCTCCTAACTGTAAATTTATTTATGCAGTTTATTTGTTGTGGCAAACAATGAATAAAATCACAACTGCAATTTTCACCATAAAAATGTTGCGAAAAAATAAAATGCTGGAAACTGAGAAATTCTAGCACACACAAAAATTTTGACACCATTATTTTTGGACAATTATCTCCCAAGAAACCCAATTGGGAAAAATGGTGCAGCAGTATGAGGGTTTATTTTTGTTATGCATCAACAAATATCTGAGTACAATAAAATGTTGCCAAACTGGCAAATTTGCCCAAGTGAAATATCGGCAAAATTATCTAAGAGCTAATTACCCCCACTCCAAGCAATCCTGCAACAAACTGACCCACAGAACTGGCTCTACAACACTCCGGCGTCAGCCTTCTACGTTGCCTCTGCGTCGATCCCACAAGTGCTACCCAAAAACTGCCTCTTATGTGACCTCTAGCATGTTGTTCCCACTGGAAGTGATTCTTTCGGCCTCCTAGAAATTTTCTTGACCACTGGGAAGCTAAATCAATTCTTGCTATGGCCGAATCCTAAGTTGCAGGAAACGTGGCCCTAGGGGGCGTTTCTCCAGGGGAAACGAAACGAAACGCGTTTCCCCGTACCGTACGGCCTGGAAACGTGTTTCCGGCCGTACGGCCACATTTCCCAAAACGGAAACATGGTCGTACGGCCGGAAACGCATTTCCAGGCCGTACGGGCCACGTTTCCCCCAAAAAAACATTTGTTTTTTAATTTTTTTTTTTCTAATGTAGATCTCTTACATTTGTTTGCCCTAGTGTTGATATGCAGTTCATGGTAATGTTAAATTCTTAAAGTAAAAGTGATATTCTCCTTTATTTTTCATTTTCATCCTTTTACTTAAATTTTTAACATTACCATGAAATGACTCAGGATGTTTGAGAGTGGTTTCACCGTCATTGGATTTCATATGGAGAAAGTAGAATTTTAGATCTTACTCAAAATCCAGCAGACTTATCTGTTTTTCAGGATTTCAGGATTGGGGGGATTTCAATGTTTCCATTGGATTTTATCATGTACTAGGGTATGGAACTTGTATTTAATCGAGAGAACAAAGCCCTCTATGTAGGGGAGACTCCCAATAATCAAGAGAATGTAGGGTACTAGGGTATGAAACTTGTATTTAATCAAGAGCACTAAGGTCATTCGACTATGTAGGAGGAGACTCCCAATCAACCACGAGACAAAAAATTAGAAATTTCTCGTGGCTGATTTTGGATATTTCTATTTTCATTATGTGATTATTCATGAGTAAATGTGATGTAAATTTAGATACTTATAGTCTATGCATTGACAATTGACAATTTTATCATAATGTAATAAATTAGAATGTATCATATATGCTTTATGATTGCACATATTTCTTAAATTCCTATATATATATATATATATATATTCGCGTTTCCCCGTTTCCAAAATTTGGGGAGGTCGCGTTTCGTTTCGCTTTTCGTTTCGGAAACTCGTTTCCGTTTCCCCGTTTCGTGCAACTTAGGCCGAATCGAACTGCCTTTCTTGAGGCTCTGCACAGTCCTTGTGCAGCCTCCTGGAGCTGAAATTCGACCTCCTCTCTTGACTCTTCCGGATCAGGAATCCTCCTTTGGAAATCTGTTGCTCTACCCCTCTGACACCTGCTACTCACTCACTGACTTGATCTCCACTGTTGAATCACTTGCTACTAGTAAATCAAACTGTCTGAGCATCTGAGTATCTGTTACTATGTGTTCTCCATCTACCCATCAACTTCTTCTTATAATCCTTTGTTGGACCTCCAACAGCCAAGATTAAAACTTAATCAAGGGCCCAAAATTAATTTCCTGTCGATTCGTGTGAGTTTCTAGATGATTCACACCTTATCTCAATTAGTTATGATTAATTAACCCCCCTTTCCTAAGTTTAGACTTAGGAAATAATTAAAAATAAGCTAACAATCTAATTGAAAGCTAACAATCTAATTGAGACACTTCTAGGTGGAATTTCCAGCAACGATTTCTGGGTCATGGAGTACTCCTGTGTTTTAGCCTCTCCACAAAGTTTTGAGACTAGAACACCTCCGATGCTACAAAAACTAGGTGTTCTCTCTAGTGCTACACACTTTGCCACAACACTATGTCTCTGTACCACCCTCTATCACGATGTTGATGTCTGGCCACTACCCACCAACCACTACGCAACTCTAATGCTACATCTATGTTGTTGCTAACACTGCACAACTTTGATGTTGCATCTGAGTTGTTCTTCTAATTGGTGATCATGGGCGTAGACATGGGTCTACAATCCTACATTCTGAATCTCTTTAGAATATCTATAGCATATCTTCCTTGCCCAAGGAAGATCTCCCCATCCTTTTGCCAAACTTCCAATCCTAGGAAATAGTGCATCTACCCCAAATCCTTCATATCAAACTCTATCGCCAAGTTCCTTTTGCAATCCTCTATGAGCCCCGATGATCATGTTAGGAAGAGATCATCCACATACAATACTAGGATGAGTGGCTTACCCTCTACCATCAAATAGTAAAAGTTGGGATCTGTGTCACTCTTGACGAATCCCATCTGTTGCAAGTAGCTATCAATTCAACCATACCATACCCTGGGAGCTTGTTTTAGCCCGTATAGAACTTTCTTCAATCTGCATACATGAGTGCGCCTCTCATGAGTCTTGAAGCCCTCTAGTTGATCTATGTACACCTTCCTCTATCACATCGTTCAAGAATGTTGTCTTGACGTCCATTTGGTGAATTTGCCACCCCATTTGAGCTGCAAAGGATATCACTGATTGGATAGAAGTGTATCTGGCAATTGGGGCGAAGGTCTCCTCATAATGTATCTTTTCTTTTTGTGCATACCCCTTTGCCATGAATCTCGCCTTGTACTTCTCTACGTTGCCATCTGCAGCATACTTGATCTTGTAGATCCAACACGAACCTACAACTGACATATCCTCAAGTCTCGGTACTACCTCCCAAACATCATTCATTGTGATAGATTTGAACTCCTCTACCATGGCATCTACCCACACCTCATGATGTGTGCACTTTTGAAAGTTGGAAGGTTTTGCAACATGAGCCACCAATGCTTGTTACCTGTCAGGTTGTCTGCGTCATCTCTTGCTCGTCTTAGGAGTTCCAATAAACTCCCCTGCATCTCTCAATGTTTGAAGAACCTCTTTGCTGGTTCAGCCACTATTAGTGAGAGGTTTCAACCAGCTCCTCTCATCTTGCCTCTGCTACTCTGTCTGTTGTGAACTCACTGGATCATTTGTACCTGAGGAGATGCCAGTACTAGTCACTGTACTAGATCCCTATGATTGTTCTACTGGCGGTCCCACTAGTTGCCCCTGTTGTTGGACCAATGGAGCTTTTGTTGGTTGATTCTGATCACCTGCAGGCATCTCACGAGATCTTCTGAAAGTTATGGCCTCCATGAACTTCACATCTCATCTCACCACAATATTCCTATTACTAGGAAGGTAGATCCTATATGCCTTAGAGGTTATGCTATACCCAACAAGGAACCCCTTTTCTTTAGTTTGATCCAATTTGGTGCGCTTCTAATATGGCGCATGGCAATAAGCAATGCTACCAAAGATCCTGAAGAGACTAACTTTTGGTTTCTTCCCTGTGAAGACTCCTTCTGGCATTTTCTTCCCCAATGCTCTATGAGGATTCTTGTTTTGAATATACATTGTTGTGTTACATGCCTCTGCCCATAGTAACCTGGGCAAATCTTGGTCATATAACATTGCCTTTGCAGCTCCAACTATAGTTTTGTTTTTCCGCTCCGCTACCCCATTCTATTGTGGATTGTATGTAGTTTGTCCACTCTCTTTTGATGCCTTCCTTCGCACAAAAATCTGTGAAGTCTTTATCAATATAATCTCCACCGTTATCTGAGCAAGGCACCTTGATCTTCTTCCCTGTCGCATTCTCCACAAGAGCTTGAAACTCCCTAAAACGATCGAAGACCTCATCTTTGGTCTTCAAGAATTAGATCCATGTTTTCCTAGAATGGTCATCAATAAAGGTCACGAAGTATTCGATCCCACTGAGATATCTAGTGGACATCGGGGCACAAATGTCTGAGTGTATCAATTGCTGTCACTTCCTAGGAATGTTGTCTTAACATATTTCTCAAGCATGCACCCTCTGCACACATCATTGTGTTCCATGCCAAGTTCTGGAACCCCTGTTACTGTCTCCCTGAGCATCTTGAGTGCTCCATGCTGTAAATGTCCTATTCTCCTATGCCATAGCTCATTCAGTTCCTTCCCACTGCTACTGTCACTACCTATTAATACCATTAGAGAGTTGACCCGCAATCTGTACAACCTATTTCTTTGAACTCCAATCTGCCTCACCCTCTTCCAGCTCGAGTGTTTGACAAACACTTTCTTCCCTACAAAGTGGATATCATATCCCTTATCCTGTAACTGGGACACTGAAATAAGTTTCATACCCAATCCTGGCACATGGAGTACATTTGTGGTGCTAGTGCGTGCTCCTGACTCCCTCTGAAAATTGATGGTACCTCTCTCCACTGAAATACACTTCGTTCTGTTTCCCATCATAATTTGGAAGTCCATCTGCTTCTCCTTATAGCTAGAGAAATATTCTCTAACCCATGTCATATGAGTTGACGCCCCACTGTCTATATACCAGACACCCTGTGAAGCTGAGCCTAATAGGCAAGCAAATTTGTCCTCCAACCTATAAGACAAATCTGAGGCCCCCTGAATGTCAACTTTATCCATGGTCATACTGAAGATTTTACTGAGGACAAATTTGTGTTAGTCCTCTTCCACCCGGTGTTGATTCAACTACTACAAACTGCTACAAAACCCTCTGTGTCCAAACAAGGAATCTACTCATCGAAAATTTGAGTTGATGTTGCTCACTCTGCCTGTTGGAATCACTGAATCTGCAAGTTGAATGTTTTCTGCCAATCTGCACTGAAAAATCGATCTGCCCAACAATTCAAATTGTCTGGCTTAGGCTTTGCGCGACCTCTAGAAATTAATCCTGCTGCTCCCTCTTAACAGCAAATTTATGCCTCCACTTCTAAGCTTCCCTGTCTGATCAATCACGCTCTGATACCATGTGAAAATTTCATCTATTGCAGCAACTAGAAATTATTCTCCTAACTGTAAATTTAACTATGTAGTTTATTTGCTATGACAAACAATGAATAAAATCACAACTGCAATTTTCACCATAAAAATGTTGGGTAAATGTCGGAAACCAAGAAATTCTAGCACACACAAATTTTGACACCGTTATTTTTGGACAATTGTCCCCGGAGAAACCCAATTTGGGAAAACCAGTGCAACAGTATGAGGGTTTATTTTTATTATGCAGCAGCATACAATAAAATGTCGCCAATCTGGTGAATTTGTCTAAGAGAAATGCTGGCAAAATTATCTGAGAGCTAATTACCCCCACTCCAAGTAATCATGCAACAAACTAAGCCACAAAACTGGCTCTGGAACACTCCTACATCAGCCTTCTATGCTACCTCTGCGCAGATCCCACACGTGCTACCCAGAAACTACCTCTAATGTGACATCTAGCCTATTGCTCCCATTGGAAGTGATTCTTCTGGCCTCCTGAAAATTTTCCTAGCCACTGGAAGCTGAATTAACACCTGCTCTGGCTAAATCGAATTGCCTTTCTTAAGGCTCTGCGCAGTCCTTGCACAACCTCCTGGCACTGAAATTCGACCTCCTCTTTTGACTCTTCCAGATCAAGAATCCTCCTCCCAAAATTTGTTGTTTGCCCCTCTAACACCTGCTACTCACTCACTGACTCGATCTCCACTGTTGAATCTCCTGCCACTAGGAAATCGAACTGTCTGAGCATCTGAGTATCTGCTACTGTGTTCTCCATCTACCAATCAACTTCTTCTTATAATCCTTTATTGGACTTTCAACGGCCAAGATTAAAACTTAATCAAGAGCCCAGATTAATTGCTTGTCGATCTGTGTGAGTTTCTAGATAATTCACACCTTATCTTCATTAATTCTGATTAATTAACCCCTTTTCCTAAGTTTAGACTTAAGAAATAATTAAAAATAGGCTAATAATCTAATTGAGACACTTCTAGGTGGAATTTCCAAAAACAATTTGTGGGTTATAAAGTACTCCTGTGTTTTATCCTCTCCACAAAGTTTCGAGACTAGAACACCTCCAATGCTACAAAAACTAACACAAGGGTGGAATACTGAGGTCTAAAGGACCAAAGGTTGGCAAGTGGACAAAATTATAGCCAGTATTGTAGAGAAACTAAGTGTAATAGAGGCAAACACTTAATTTCACTTTCTTGATAATTAATTGTGAAAATTATTGTCCTTTTAGTCTTTATTTATTCTGCATCAAGCAATTATACTTTTGTTCAACCACTCAAAATAGAGATCACAATAAGACAAGAGACACCAAAATTTTGGTCAACGACCAAGGCAAAACCTACAAAGGGAAAACCCCAATAATCCTTTCCTTATAAAATCAAATCAAAATGAGAGATATCCAAGCCAAGAACCAATGCTAAAATTCCATCAAGATACAAAGTCAAACCCTCCTCTAAGTACCTCCAAAAGTCAAAGTCAATGTTGGTCAAATTTGCTCCAATCTAGTCAAACTCAGAAAAACTCGGTCTTGCAACTAGGGTTGGAATTCGCCCCACAATCAACCCAGAAGAAACTCGGCCTACTCACAGAAATTTGTCCTTCACACGTGCGAGCTAGTAAAAGTCAGAAATTCGGTCAAAGATGCTAAATTCTTCTTGCTTTGACTTGCTTCTCTCTCTCCTTTGATTCGTCCTTTTTCCTCCTTCACTAGGTGCAGAAGATACTTCTTGTGTGTTGAATGAATGATCTCCAAATGGGTTGAATGGATCTCCAATATAAGTTGTCCAAGAGGTCAAATAGGTGCCACTTGGAGGGTTAGACCGACTTGTCCAAGGAGGGCTAACTTGGTCAACTTGTGGGCTTATGAATCATAATAAAAATTCAAATTCTCTTTCTTTTAAATGTCCAAATGGGACATGACACAAATAATTTTTCTTTTTACTCGAAAATAAATTCTTTTGACTCTAGCATGAAGAACATGCTTTACAAATCATAATAAATACATCAATGGTAAATACACATTATGAAGACCGAACCTAGTTAGAATTTCGATAGTTACAAAGTCAAAGATGTTTCTCTTCAACCAAATTGAACCACCTTTCAAGCAAGTCGAAGGTACTATGGACCAAGTAAAGCTTCTACCTAGTCGTCTACGTTGGACGTTGGGCATCCAATACGGTCGTTGGGCAAGTTTGGGTACTATTCTTCATTTCTTTCACTTTCAGGTCAAATGCAAAGAGAACATTGAGTTGCTAAGGGTCTTGTGAGCCAAGTCTGTTGAAGAATCTAGGGAAAAATAGTGTAGTGTGATTCTTCATTACTTGATAACAATTTGTGGAGTCTTTTTACTTTTTCTAGTTAGCTTAATCTTCTTCTTATTATTAATGCATGTGTGTGTACTTCATCAAATTGCTACCAAAATATAAGAACAAGAACACAAGATATTGGCTCTCTGCCAGGGCCAAAACCTCTCTTCTCTTGAGAGGAAAACCCTTTAGTGAATTTCTCTTATTGAAGCTTCTATTGATCAATGCCAAACCCTAGACCCCTAACAAGAGTATCCTCCAAGCACAAGTCAAGTCCGTCCTTCTTTCTGGACCTTATTCCTCAGCGCTTCTTCCGGCACTTTGTTCTTCTGCACTCCGTCTTCCTTCTTCCGGCACTTCATTCTCTTACTATGAATCTTGTCTAGAGATAGACCTTCTTTGATTGAGTCTTCTAGGTGAGATGTTCCTCTTCTATCCCTTGCTCAAGTATACTTCAAACTTTGACCAACCAAGATCCTTCTTGAGTGTATGACTGTTCTGTTGTTTTGCTAACCTAGTTTCTTGCACGTGTGGAGAGTATTACTAAGTGATATATGTCCTTCTTCTCCTTCGCTTGAGTATCTTTCTTTCACGCTGGAGGAGGCAGCCTTGTAGGCCTATTTTTAGCCCAAACGAAGGTAGGTGTGTGTCTATCGATTGCTGCTGTCCTAACCACAGGGACAGCCCTCAGATTTCCCCACACGTGTGACTGTAGCAGCCCTTGGAACAAAGTCTAGACTTTGGCGGTGTACCCTTTCTCTTTGCTGCCTTTGGAGACCCTCTTACTTCGTCTTCCTTCCTTTTCCCTCGCAGATTTCAGAGCTCTTGTTGTGCGTTCTATTTGGAGTGAACAGTCCCTATAAATAGAGGACTGTCCCTCCATTTAGGCAGACTAGAAGGCCGACTAGTCCTCTTAATTGTAGGCCGACATTGAGGGCAGTTTGGTGGCTGATTTGTTGAGCAGACTTCAGATATTTTCCATTGTGGTGTAGCATGCTTGAAGGTGCCAATGCATAGGAGTAGACTTGACTTTAATATATATTTATAGATGGTGTAACATGCCCTTAAGGCCTTCAATAATTTCTCTTGACTATTTGACTCACCTATAGCACTTTGACATGTGCTAGACCTACTTCAGTGAGCAAGAAACTAATTGACATATATTATAAAAATAACATTTCTTTTCTTGAATAAGTACAAACATCAAAAGTACATTTATGAAGACCAAACCTAGTTACACTTCCTTCAACAAAGTCCACCCCCCTTGAGTGGGAAAAAAGCATTGTAATTACAAATTTTATCAAAAATAGTTGTGTGGATGACAAGTAAAATATTTTCCTAGAGGGAGAGTTAACTAGCCATTATCTCGCCGTTAAAGAAAGACTATAAAGGCTAGCCTCTCCTCTAGCTGAAGTCGTTGTGAGATCATTTGATGCCATAATAAAAGAACTCATTTTTGCAAAGATTTATGAGGGTTGGTCTTTCTCATATTTTGTCTTCTCTTAATTTATGTTGTATCAAGGTTTATAATGAAACAATCTCAAAATAAGGTCACACAAAGATTGGAGGGACGATTCGTTGAGGGGATACATAGCCACGTGGAGAAGGTGGAATAGGCGGTAGTCTACTCTGTTCTTCTTGTTGTAGGTGGAGCACCTGGAGCAAGCGGTTGGACCAAAACTATTAAGGAACAGCTTCAATCATGCGAAGAGGATTCTATCATATAATCGACCCAAAGGTTAGAGATGCCTGGCTAGGAAGCTGCTTCTAGTTGGATCTAAAAGTTGTGAGGGGATTTAGACATAGGTGGGGGCGATATTCTCTTTTTGGGACCAAGACCACATCACTATCCAAAATGAATTGTCCACAACCAATAATCTAAATGATATTGGAGGTCCTGCTCCTACAACTGAACACAAAATATCTTTGATAGAAAAGGATTCACCAAATTTTTAAAATTCTTCCAACCCCTCTCTGTGCATTTCAATTATAGTAACAATTGGTGAACTAGCTAGAAATAAGATAGTTCCAGCATTGTTTACTGTTTATTACAGAGAATGCTTTCCTAAGAATATTGGGGTATTTGGTTATTCAATAAGTCATTTAAGGATGCAAGGAATTTAACAAGTAGAGTATACCATCAAGGTGAGAAAATGTTCGTGTTCTTCAGAAGGACTTATTACCTATTAATACCTCATGCTACTTTTTTTTCCATCACAGATATATAGACTGCAGCAACCATTGATCTCAAGATGGGTTTTGTTGTAAATCACATATAGAACCTCGAATCCCGCAAGATGGAACACACAGCTTCCCGACATCTTGAAGAGGAGGAGAATGATGTTCTTGAAGAGGCCAAAGGTGCAGAGTTCGATTCCAAATTAGAAATATTACACCCTTGGCCAGAGTGGATTTCATTAATGGAACGCTTGGTGAATAATAATTACTTTAAAGCATAGCTTCCTTCGATGAAGACGAGGATTCGAATACCTCTGGCATGTTTAAGGATTTGAACCGTGTCAGAAATGCCTGCCTCAAATTCAGATGAGAACGTTTCAACATATTAAGATCCTTGTCTATGGAAGATATTAAAGCTATCGTGGAGCATGGATGTTCCAATACAAATAGAAAAGTGGTTAATTCAGGGAAGCGTTTGAGGGCATATGTGAACCTGAATGAAGGAGATTTATGTAGCACATGCAATCTAAGAGGCTCCTGCAACAGGGTATATATAAAAGCCTACCAAGAGGAAAGTGACCGCACTGTTGGTATATGTGATTTCTGCTTACTTGCGGGCTTGATCCTCTGGAAGGTTCTACTGAGAACAAGTCACATATGAGAAAAGCAGTTAAATTATATGTTCCTAAGTTGCTTAAAGAGGTAGTTGAGTTCAGTGCAACTCCACTTGATCCAAACCTTCCAAATCCTATAATCAAGCAGCCTTTTCCAAGAATGAAGCAATCGCCACTATTACCAATGAAGAGACCGGGTATTACTGATATTGAAATGGAAAATGGGGATTGACTTTGTCCAAGGTGCAATATAATAATCTTTGCCAGGAATACGACACGCATACAATGTTCTGAGAAGCCATTGAAATTCAAATACAATATAGAATTACTTATCATGGTAATTACTTGTGACTGATATGCAATCTTTTTCTTAGTATTTAGTAATTTACTTTGATTAGTTATGTCATCAAGCAATTACACATTAACAAAATTTAGGAATCATAATGCACAAGAGACAAGAGAAACTAGAAGTTAGGCTCCAAGCAGGGAAAAACCCCACAAGGAGGAAAACCCAACAATCCTTTCTTTATAGCTTCTTCATCAACAAGAGAAATCCAAGTCATACTAACGACTGATCCAAGTGCCAAGTTAGCCCTCCACAAATACAACAGTCCACATGAAGTCTGCTACAGGTCTGTCCACAAGATGTTATGATTCTGTCCACTGGAGAGTCCACAAGATTGTTCACAAAACTATCTATTAAATGTCAAATATTTTTCCACAACAAAATCCTCAATTTCGGCCTATTAACCACAGAGATAAAGCTACGGAACCTTTGCATGAACAATGCCTCAGAACTTCATTCATATGCCACAAAAATTTCGTTCATTTGCCTCAGGAATTTCGGATGTATATGCTTCAGAACTTTGGATATTTGTGCCTCAGATTTTCATATATATCTGCCTCAAAAATCGGATATGTATGCCTCAGTGTTCGTATGTATATGCTTCAAAACTAGGATATGTTTGCCTCATAAATCTAAGTCACAGACTCGAACTATTCTGCCTCAGGAACCTTCATCTTCTGCCTCAGAAATCTGAAATATTCATCATTGATCATAGCCGAATTGCAGGCCAAATGATGGAGGATAGGTGCCAATTTATAATTGTTTCTGTATGTGAAGGGTCACGTCTTTTGGGCAGGACGACATGAACTCTAGGGGGACCGACTTGGCTGGAGGATCAAATGATGCTTACAAAATTCAAATTTTCTTTCTTTTTACAGGGTCACGAAGAACATGACCTTTTGACTTTTCTTTTGACCAAAATAAAGCATGAAGAACATGCTTGATATAAAATAATAATAATAATATTTATTTTCTTTTCCTTTTGTTTTTACGTGGAATACATATTGATACAAATATAATAATTATGAAGACCGAACCTAGTTACAATTTCAACACTCCCTCTTAACTAGGGCGGTAATAATAATGACCTATTAGGATATTCTCAAGTCGAGAACTTCTATAAGAAAGGATCTGGATTGATAAGCATCAATGATGATTTACATCATCATAGCCAGCATTGTCAAAAATAGCAAGGCCTTGACTAACAAGCTCTATCTCTCCATTAGATCAGAGCACAACGCTGAGAGGTATAAATTTGGACACCACCACCTCTCAAGTACATACTCCACCCGAGTGTTCCTAAGGTATGAACTCACAGGACCATTTCCTAATCCAAGGAAAAGTACATCCTCCTGACCATTCTTTACCAAGTCCATGTATCCAACTAAGGATGTTAATCCTAGTCAATCACAATACATGACTCAAGAATGTACATCCCTAATGCTTATCCAATCCACCACTCTCCAAGCTAGTGTTTTTACTAGGCTTGTGGTTGTTATTCCTAGCCATAGTACACAACGCATGAGAACACGATGTCCACCCTCACTCCCTCTCAACCAAGGAGGAGATCTCACTCCCTCTCAAACAGGGAGAAATAACCACAAGCCTAAGCTTGTCTCAAAAATACTCATGAATGCATTGGCTACCTGTTCTTCCGTGGAGATCTGTTGTAGTTTCTCAGCTCCTATCCGCGTCATACTCTTGAATCATAAAGCACTTCGACCTTCCTTGTTCTCTAACAATCTTCACATCCTCTTTCTTTGTATTGCAACAGAATTTTGCTTCACACTCTTCCAAGAAATCATATCAGCTCCCAATCATCAGTAGTATCTCTATCAGCATCAGTATTATTGTTAACTCAATCAATTTGTTGCTCAATCGAACCAATTAAAGCTCCTTCTTTCCAACTGAGGTAGGTGAACTTCTTTTATTAAGCCTTGTTTTTCATGCTGCTATCTAATTGACTTCTTTGATGCATACTTCAAACTGCTTTTTTCTTGTCTTTGTGCTTTGCTATGTTCTTCCAATTCTTCCATCTATTAGTCAAGCTTAGATAGATCTTGTCTTGACCTGCAACCTTTATTAGAAGACTATGAAAGAACAAAAGGCAAAGTGCATAGACAAAATAACAACAGTAATAATTAAAGAAGGGAGGTGTAGAATACTTCGCTTAGAGGAGAGTCAACTCCCTCTTAATCTTGGCCATTTTTATTAGCCTTGTTCTTACATCATTATGATGTCATTCCTTTCATTCTCAAGAGCCAGGTTTTCTTTGTACAGCGGAAATGATTAGTTAGGGTTTTTATTTCTAGGGTTTTCTAACTCAAAACTTTGCTATGGTTTACAAATCCTAGATGCTTCAAACTTCAAAGCCTTCAAGACTTGCCATTTAGGAATTGCAAATTCTACAAGCAGACTAATGGGTTAGCTGCAAAAACCTAGAGATGTTACGGACAAGCCTACTATGAGATTCCATTCCCTGATTATAGAAGCCTAGTCTTCATATGCAAGAAGAGACTTCAATGCTATATCAATGATCTCTAACATATCTACATAGATCTTTTCACAATATGATACTAGCCTTCAAAAGAGCCTAAGATCATTAACTTGTTCTTTATGTGAGTTCACCATGATCTAGAAAACTTAGCATTATATGCACAATAGTTTGTAAGACAACTTTGAAATGAACAAGAATGATACATACCTCTTTTAACCTTACCTTATCTCTTCTTGCAAAGATTCAGTCCTCTGACTTCAGTTGTCATGTACCAACTTTCTCCAACAACAGTGCCTCAAAACTTCAACCAATGTCTGAACCACAGAAATTTCATTGAGTTTCTTGCTTTGTCTTGGTTCCTTTCATATATAGGTCGGCTTCATTGATGTAAATCGTCCTTTTATGTATAGAAGAGTAGCATAGCAGCTTCACAAACTTGTGTCACTGAGATAAGCTTCATATGTCTTCAAATATCTTATCACAGTTCTTTCATAAAGTTTGCAAAATCACAGAGATGGCCCTTATGGTTTCAGTCCCTTCCACTATATATCACAGGTCTGTTTTTCAACATCAACTACAAAGATCATCCTTCTAACGAAGAAAACTATATATCATGAAGTAACATCCTTCAGTTCTTTGCACAGGTTGTCACAAAACTTGAATTCTTCCATGCTCAGTCATGCATGGTCTTCAAGCTTTAATAATTTCAAACCGTCATACAATTCGGATCCCTGTCACACATAGTTCTGATCTTCTACCACACCACAGATTCTTTACAGATTTGTATCTTTTCAAAGTATCAATAGAGGTTCGGATTATAATTGCTACCACAGGTTTGGATCTGCTACAAGATCACGTTTAGTTTTGGCAAGGCTTCACAGAGTCTCCAAGATTCTTCAACACTTCAGAAACTTTTAATGATAGGTACAGTGTCATCCAAGGCCACTCATCAATCTAGGGCAGCTAGACTCCAAATAGATTTGAAGACTTCTCCAATAAGGTTTTCAATAAAGTTTTACAAGGAGTGTCTTTAATGATCCTTGCAAATTACTTCAAAGATGTTTCCAAGCCTGTCTCAACCACAGTCACTAGGCTGCTCCAAATGATGCCTCTAATCTGCTTCAAAGAATGATCAATTGCCAAGCTCTGTCTTCAAAAATAGTCTAATCATTTCACAATAAGAAAGTTTATAGATTCAAGAGTATGAACCTACAGGGTCAAGGAGAAATAGGCCTCAGGTCCGAAGCTAAGATGCCACAGGACCGAGATGTTGGTCTCATAGTTCTGAAAAAGAAGCGCCACAGGTCTGAAAAACTTCAGGTCCGAAAATTCCACAGGATTCGGATCTCTTCTTTCTCACAGTATGCCACATGAAACTCAGACGAATCCTTGTTAGCTCGTCCTTTTCTTCTTTAAAGCTTGGTTTACCTTGTCCAACTTGGTGCTCCTGTCTTTACCATAACTCTGGAGTCTGATACCATGTTGAAATTTGAATACAATATAGAATTTCTTATTATGTTAATTACTTGTGACTGATATGCAATCTTTTTCTTAGTATTTACTTTGATTAGTTATGTCGTCAAGCAATTACACATTAACAAAATTTAGAAATCATAATGCACAAGAGACAAGAGACACCTGAAGTTAGGCTCCAAGCCAGGGCAAAACCCCACAAGGGGGAAAACCCAACAATCCTTTCTTTATAGCTTCTTCATCAACAAGAGATATACAAGTCATACTAACCACTGATGCACGTGCCAAGTCAGCCCTCCACAAATACAGCAATCCACATGAAGTCTGCTACAGGTCTGTCTACAAGATGCTATGATTTTGTCCACTGAAGAGTCCACAAGATTATTCACAAAACTGTCTATAAAATGTCAAATATTTGTCCACAACAAAACCCTGAATTTCGTCCTTTATTTTGGCATATTAACCACAGAGATAAAGCTACAGATCCTTCACATGAACAATGCCTCAGAACTTCGTTCATATGCCACAGAAATTGCATTCATTTCCCTCAGGAATTTCCAATGTATATTCTTCAGAACTTTCGATATTTGTGCCTCGGAGTTTCGTATATATCTCCCTCAGAACTCAGATATGTGTGCCTCAGAGTTTAGTATGTATTTGCTTCAGAACTCAGATATGTTTGCCTCACAAATCTAAAGTCACAGACTCGAACTATTTTGCCTCAGCAACCTTCGTCTTCTGCGTCAGAAATCCAAAATCTTCATCACAGATCATAGCCAAATTGCTTGCCAAATGGTGGAGTATAGATGCCAATTTATAGTTGTTTCTGTATGCAAAGGGTCACGTTTTTGGGGCAGGCCGACATGAACTCTAGGAGGGCCAACTTGGCAGCATGGAGGAACAAATGACGCTTACAAAATTCAAATTTTCTTTCTTTTTATAGGGTCACAAAGAATATGCCTTTTTGACTTTTCCTTTGACCAAAATAAAGCATGAAGAACATGCTTGATAAAAAATAATAATATTTTTTTTCTTTTTGTTTTTACATGGAATACATAATGATACAAATACAATAATTATGAAGACCGAACCTAGTTACAATAAAATCATCCTAAAAGGCTACTAAATCCAGGGAAGTGGGATTGTCCAGTGTGCAAATTCATAAATTTTAGGAGAAATATAACATGACTAAAGTGTAATTGTAGGAGTCCAAAGGATAACCATATGTAGAATGCCAAGCAAGTTTGGAAGGGTTATCGGATTGATGTTATGAGTGGTTTTCAGTAATCCAAGTATTTGGAACAGAAGTTGAAGAATCCAGTTATGATGGAAAACCCTTTGAATGCCTGGAATTATGACTATGATCATGGTTCTATAAGTGATGATGATTTGCTCAATATAGCAAGGAGGAGCAAGGGTCATGGCATTAATGATGGAAATTCTGATTTTGATGACTTCCATGTACGTGAAGGAAGCACAATTGGAAGAAAGAAAGAACAGAATGAGAAGAAAGCCTTCACTCAAAGGGATCTGGGAGTGGAGAAGAGGTTACGATCTTCCAATGCTAAAGCAAGTCACTTTTCAGACTTGGATTTAGATGACAATGATGATGATGATGCTATTGATTCTAATTGGAAAAAGGCAAGTGGTGGAAGCATATCTAAAAAATATGGTAGAGATTCTAACAGTGTCAGAGAAAAAGGTGAGCCCACAATTATGATAATACTGATGATGAAGATGGGTGGTTTGGAAGTGATCAAAGGAAGGAATCTCGATCACTTGAGAGATCCTCAATCTTGAAACCCATAGGAGAGAAGAACAATTTCAAAAACTCTGGGAACTTGGATTTGGATGACGATGATGATAAGAATAATTTTTTTGAATCTAAGGACGAACAACCTCAGACATCTAGATTAAAGCTGAGAGGAGAGGAAGGTTTGATCATGGCAAGGGAGAAGAAAAATAACAGGCTACTGAATTTGTTACAGAGTGGGTACCACATCAGGAAGCAGAGAAATGAAACAGACACTAGGTTGAAGTCTTCAGAGTATGACAATGAATCTAGGACAGTACAGAAAACGTATGTTGGAGCATTCTTCAAGCATATTTGGGATCATAGTATTGATGTGCAAACTCTGCAATTGCTTGAGGGCAAGCAAAGTTGGGAAGGGGGGACTGTAATGTCCTCTTTGGATTAAAATGCCCAAGGGAGGATGAAGTAACCTATCTAACCCTATAGGCTATAGTCATTTGTAAGGGGGGAAACCCATTATTTGATGTTACTGGGGTAACATTACACAATATGGGGTAAATGGAGGAAAACTTACAATAAAAGCCAAATTTTGGGCAAATGTAGGGAAACTTATTAGCCACTAAAATTAAAATTAGGAGGGAAGACCCAAAGAGAATCTATCGAAGTAAGAGAGGAGATTCATTTTAACCATGATAGGTTGTGGTTTTTTTTATTTGTGGGATGAGGCTCTTGGAAGGTTTTAAGACCCCTTTTTCTTTGATTGGTTTTGATGGTGAAAAATTCCACCCGAGCCAATCCACCCTTCTCTTTACTCTATTGGCATAATTTATGAGGTAACAATTCTATCGCAACAAGGGTCTTTAGGCCTAATCTGTGGTAAGCAAAGGTTTTTGAGGCTAACTCTTTGGCAGCAAGGCTTTCTATGGCATTTTCTGGGCAGCAAATTGTCGCTTAGATATTATCTAAGCCAGTGACCCATCTTCAAGTGCTTATCTGTGGCAATGCCAAAATTTTGAGGCTCATTTGTGACAGCAGATCATCCCTAAAGGATCCCTCTGTGACAATGAGGGTTTGAATAAACACTATTGTGGCTGCAGGCTACTCCTGAAGGATTCTTTATGGCAGTAGCTAATCCTCAAGGTCAAATATGAGGCAGCAAAAGCCTACTGAGGTCTAGTCTAGATAGTTGGGTACCTCCAAGGGCTAGAATTGCCCTCTGAGAGGCAGCGAGATGGCATATCTGGAATAGCAAGGGAGCATCTAAGGCCACGGAAGAACCTACAGGCCTCAATAGGCCCCCTGTGGCAACCAAGGTCGAGGTGTTGATAGCTGAAACAAACAGAGGCCACAAGGAATAGGAGGAATCGGCTAAGTGGGACTAAAGCAACAAGACCAAATCCAAGGAAGCTAAGTGACCAAGGAGTTAAGACCTTAGTAGGTTGTAAGGTCAGAACGATAGTATAGGGACAATAGGGACTGTGGATACAATCAGTACTGGATTGTGAATTAAACTACAGTGTGTTATTGGAAGAATATGGACTTGTAACTGTTGAATTGGTTTTATTTGTATGAGCTGTTGGTGGAATCAAATACTTGTTACACTGTTTGTTGCATCTTTGTTTGCAAAAATTGAAAGAATACTATGATAATAGTTAGAATACAAATTTGTCAAGTACTCTTTTCAACCCTAAGGGGCATTACATTGACTTGATCATATCTTGTTTTCAGAGATATATCATTTTTTATCTATTTTAATTTTATTTTTCTTGCTGGAAATTTTCTTGGTTGTTCACCCAGTGGGGTTTGACCCCATAACCACAACATAGTAATTTCCAACTTGCTGGAAATTGTTTTTTAACTACTGGTCAAAAGCTTGGGATTGACCCAAATTGGTTTACCTTTAACCTCCTAGCCTTCCCGCCCTAGATCTTTGATCTAGAATGCTAAGGCACTATTTGAGTAGTTGTTTTCTAGAGCATTGTTGTTCTCCTTGTGTTTTTCTGCAGATTTTACAGACTACACTCACACAGCAGCAAACAAATTAAAAAATGGACCCCTTTAACCAATGATTTAAACACATAAATAATCTTAGATTTGATTAATATATTAATTAAACACTCATGTCAGCAATTTACATTGTTATATCTTTTGTTGATTTGGGGTAGCATCGGATGTGCTCTAACCATGTAAATTGGTGGAGAGGCTAAAGCACATGAGATCTCCAAAACCCAAAAATGGTTTGGGGAAATTCCACCCGGTCAGAGAGATATTAAAATAATTAATATTTTTAATGCAGTTCCTACGTCTAAACTTAGGAAAATTAAAATATTAATGAGTATTAATATAAAATTGGGTGAGAATGTTCTAAATGACATGGATCATACCAAATCTAATGTTAGTCGTTGATTAAGAACTTAATCTAGGTCGTTGAAGACTCAACATGAAAAGTATAAGAGGAGGCTTGAGGGTCAGATGGAGATAGACCAAGATTGATCAGTCAGTTCGATTTTTTGGACCAGGGTTTGCTGAGAAAATTTGAACAAGTGATCTGTTGCAGTGAGGGGTAGTGAGTACATAGCAGAGGCAGAGATAGTGCTTGAGCATCATCACAGTGACTGAAGAGGTTGACGCAGAGGCAGCCAGAGCTACGCAAAGGCAGCAGGAGCCATGCAGAGGCAGCTAGAGACCGCACAGAGGCTGAGGGGCCTCTGTGGGTGACGCAGAAGGCCAGAGAGCTGACGCAGATAGGCAGAAGGCTGACGCAAAGGGTTAGAGCTACGCTGAGGCTAGCAGGGCTGACGCAGAGCCTTGGAGAAGTGCAAGAAGATTTTTCATGGGGCAGACTTGCTGAATATCTATCTCCGAGAAGAGGTATTACTGTCGTGTAAAAGTCTATGTTGGGTGAGCCAGTTTGGCGCCCTAGTTGTACTCAAAAAATCTACATAATAATAAAACCCTCAGAACTGCTGCACCGATTTTCCCGCATTGGTTTTTCTGAGGATGATTGTCCAAAAATAACGGTGTCCCTTGTGTGTTTGTCTAGTATTTCAGTTGTTGATCTGTATGTGAGTTAAGGCTGCATTTCTGTTTATTTTCAGTATTTATATGTATAAATAACTTGTTAATGGAATAAACAAGTAGGTGAAATAAACCAGATAATGCAGTAGGAATTTCTGACCTGTCAAATTTAGAAATTTCAACATAGTACTAGAGCATTGCAGATCACAGGGAACTGAAGGCATCAGCGATATCGGAAATTTGCAGTAGTAGCAGTTGTCCCGAGAGACGAAGTTGCTCCTAAACAGAAGGCAATAGAGAAGGAGTGACGCAGAGGGCCTGCATCATCATTTTCGAACCAGAGAGAGGGCCAACGCAGAGACAGAGAGAGGCAGAAGAGGCTCACGAAGAGCCACGTCATCCTACTCAACCAGGTAGGCTTGACGTAGTTGGCCAAAGGAGGGATTCAGCCTTTGTCGGGATTGCGCAGAGCTGGAAGGCTCAGTTTCCTCACTTTTCGGGGCCTAAGGAGCAGTGGGCAAATTGTGGATTGGGAAGCTGGTGGGGTGTTGTGTCTGTCGAAGCAGAACAGTACCTAACAGGACAGACCCAAGGTAGAGGAAATCGCTGCCTTGACGGATTTCTGACCAAGAAATCCAAATCCGAGTTGCAATTGCAAAGAGGATCGAAGAGGAGCGATTCGACATTTGGTGGGGAGATTTCCAAGAGGGAAATTGAAACTCAGAGGGAGTCTAGAAGAGATTTCCAAGAGGGAAATCGAGACTCAGAGGGAGTCTAGGAGAGAACTCCCAGGAGGGAAGTTGAGACTCATAGGGAGTCCAGAAGAGGAGCAAAGATGGCAAGGAACGGACTGAGGGATCAAGACAGTTTGGACGAGGCCTCCAACTTTGTCATCTGGAAGGCCAAGATCCTGCCAGTCCTGGATAGACATCGCATCAAGGGATTCGCCGTGAAAACTGTGGCTATCCCAGTAGACCCAGTTGATAATGAGAAATATGAGGATGCAATGGCGAGAGAAAAGTGCATAATCCTTGATGGAGTCAAGGATCATGTCGTACCACATATTGCTGAAAAGAACACAGCAAAGGAGATGTGGGATACTTTGACAACATTGTATCAGGGCACTTCCGTGCAGCGGAAGATGCTATTGGAGAATCAGTTGCGGTCATATCAGATGCAAAAGGGGGAGCAGATAGATCTATACCTCCTCAGATTGCAGGAGATTCAGGACCAACTTACTTCCATAGGGGCCATGCTAGATTAGGAGTTCATGGTGAGAACTGCCCTGAATGTAGTCTCCGAGGAGTGGGAGGCGTTTTTCCAAGGCATTTTGGGCCGAGCTACTCTTCCAAGATGGGAAGAGATGTGGGCAGCTCATCGCCAAGAAGAGATCAAACGGTTGACCAAGGCGGGGAGTAGCAGCAAAGGAGGAGGAGGAGGATGCGGCTCTGGCATCTGCGGGACAACAGGGGAAGGGGAAGAGGAAGAAAAAGGACATCTCCAAGGTGAAATGCTTCCATTGTGGGGAGTTGGGTCATTATGCAACCCAATGTTCCAGGAAGAAGAACAAGGGAGAGGCTTCTGACTCCAAAGCAGCTTCGGCTAAGGCGGAGAAAGAAGTCGAGACGGACGATGACTGCCATGAGTGCTCATGCACCTCTAGAGAAGAGGTTGGGTGACATCAAGCTGTGGTTAGGAGGACTACAGAAGATGAGGGGCAAGATCCTTGAGGTACCCAAACTCTTGGATCAAATCCAGCTACAGGAGCCCCAAATGACAGTAGCAGGATCATGGATGTTGTTAGAAGCAAGATGTGATGAAGTGACAAGGCAGAGCTAGAGTGCAAAGGTCTGTAGCAGCGCAGTGGGTGTTGCAGCAGTGCGAGACGCACAGAAGTGTTTGCAGCAGTGCGAGAGGCACAGAGGAGGTTGCAGCAGTGCGAGAGGCACAGAGGTATATGCAGTAGTGCGGAGGCAGCAGAGGGAGCACAGGATAGCAGTAGAGGTAGCTTCAGCATCAAGAGGCTTCCGGACTAACAAGGATGTCAGAATTGGGTAGATCAATTACTTACATCTCAGTAACTGTGTTGCAATGCAGTAGTTAGCAGTGGTAGTGCTATGGGCAGCATGTTGAGAGGGAGTTGGAGTACAGATGTAGCAGTGGCAGTGGCGGAGCCATGGGCAGCAGTACAGGAAGCAGCAGTACATTGATGTTGGGCAGTAGGCCAAGCATCAGCACAGGTACCGGTGCGGAAGGATTAGTGTGATGTTCAGTGGTGGAGCATTACTAGAGCATATTCCTCGCTAAGAGGGAGTGTTGATTTAGGGTAGCATCGTATGTGCTCTAGCCATGAAAATTGGTGGAGAGGCTAAAGCACATGAGATCTCCAAAACCCAGAAATGGTTTGGGGAAATTCCACCTGGTCAGAGAGATATTAGTATAATTAATATTTTTAATGGAGTTCTTAAGTCTAAACTTAGGAAACTTAAAATATTAATGGGTATTAATATAAAACTGGGTGAGAATGTTCCAAATGACATGGATCAAGCCAAATCTAATCTTAGCCGTTGATTAGGGACTCAATCTCAATCATTGAAGACTCAACAGGAAAAGTATAAGAGATGGCTTGAGGGTCAGTTGGAGATACACCAAGATTGATCAGTCAGTTCGATTTTCTGGAGCGGGGTTTGCTGAGAAAATTCGAACCAGTGATCTGTTGCAGCGAGGGGCAGTGAGTACATAGCAAAGAGGCAGAGATAGTGCCTGAGGGTCAGCGCAGTGACTGAAGAGGCTGACGCAAAGACATCCAGAGCTATGCAGAGGCAGCAAGAGCCACGCAGAGGCAACTAGAGACTGCGTAGAGGCTGAGGGGCCTATGTGGGTGACGCAGAAAGCCAAAGAGCTGAAGCAAAGGCAGAAGGCTAATGCAAAGCGTTCTAGAGCTACGTTGAGGCTAGCAAGGCTGACGCAGAGCCTTGGAGAAGGGCAAGAAGGTTTTTCGTGGGGCAAACTTGCTGAATATATGTCTCCGAGAATAGGTATTACTACCATGTAAAAGTCTCTGTTGGGTGAGCCAGTTTGGCGCGCTAGTTGTACTCAAGAAATCTGCATAATAATAAAACCCTCAAAACTGTTGCATCAGTTTTCCCGCATTGGGTTTTTCTGGGAACGATTGTCCAAAAATAACGGTGTCCCTTGTGTGTTTGTCTAGTATTTCAGTTCCTGATCTGTATGTGAGTTAACGCTGCATTTGTGTTTATTTTCAGTATTTATATGTATAAATAACTTGTTAATGGAATAAACAAGTAGGTGAAATAAACCAGATAATGCAGTAAGAATTTCTGACGTGTCAGACTTAGAAATTTCAACATCTTCGAAATGAGTGATTTATCTTGCTGTTTTAGGAGTATTTGTTGCATATTTTACATAGTAAACCAGAAGGAGAGCAATAACTAACTCTGCTTCATCCATACACTCCATATAAGGCACTGATCATTATTTGGTGGGGTGAGATCTTCAAAGGGAATCCTCCCATAGCCTTTTAGGAGAGAGCTGGGCTAAAATAGTGTGAATTTGAGCCTAGGTGACAGTGGGCCCTCTTTTATTTTAGAAAACCAAAACTTTTTATTTCCTGTTTTAGATTAGTTTCATTAACTAAATTGTTCTTCAAGATTCTATCATTTAATAGCTAATTTTATCCTCGGAGTTCTAACATTGAAAACACATTTGAACCAAGGAATCAATATACCTGTTTTAAATCTTTATTACAACATATTTTTCCCAGTATATTTAGTTTTATGTTGCAAATCTGTGTTAATATACTGCTGTAGCATAACAGATCTAGCCAATTTTTCAAGAATCTTAACTAAAACCTTGTCGGTAGACTCTACATTTAATTTATTTCATTATATCTTGTTTTTAGAGTTGAAATATATCATTTTTCAGCTACTGTAATTTTATTTTTCTTGCTGGAAATTTTCTTGGTTGTTCACCCAGTGGGGTTTGACACCATATTTTCCTGGTGGTTCACCCAGGGGGTTTCTACCCATATTTTCTTGGTTTCACCCAGTGGGATTTGAACCCATAACCATTGCATAGTAATTTCTAACTTGCTGGAAATTGCTTTTTACTACTAGTAGAAAGCTTGGGATTGACCCAAAGTGGGTTACCTTTAACCTCCTAGCCTTCCCACCCTAGATCTTTGATCTAAAGTGATAGGGCACTATTTGAGTGGCTGTTCTCCAGAATTTTTTTGCTGTTCCTACGTTTTTCTGCAGATTTTACAGTCTGCAGTCACCAAACACTGAACAGCAAGCAAATTAACAAATGAACCCCTTTAGGCTTTAACCAAGGTCCAAAGGTTTAAACACATAAATAATCTTAGATATGGTTAATATATTAATTAAACACTTGTATCACCAATTTACATTGTTATATCTTCGAATTTGAGCGATTTATCTTGTTGATTTAGAAGTATTGTTGCAGATTTTTAACAGTAAACCAGGAGGACAGAAATAATTAACTCCTTTAACTTCAGCCATACACCCATATAAGGCACTGATCATTATTTGCTTAGGTGAAATCTTCAAAAGGAACCTCCCGTAGCCTTTTAGGAGAGAGTTGGGCTAAAAGAGTGGGGATTTGAGCCGAGGTGACAGTGGGCCCTCCGCATGTGTGTGCCAATCATAGTAGGCTGCACAAACCTTGGCAACCCTGCTAGTTAGATTAACAACAAGGCCCAAGGATGAGTAGCATAGATCACTCAAATCTATCAGAATTCAAGTATACCAAAATTCCTCTTTCAAAGAGGGAAAAGGACAAGAATGCCTCCATTCAGCAGACATAATTCTCCACATAAAAATCAAAACATTAAAAAGTATAAAGTTCCAACTTCCAAGCAATAACAATTAAATCTTTCCAAAGGGGAAAGGTCTGCACCTGTCTGTCACCATGTCAAGGACAGCTCCAAAAGTAGATGCTGAAAGCATAAACAAAAACACTAGTTGTAATTGCACTAGATAAGGCCAAAGAGAAGAAAAACATATGTAATAGCATAAAAGGTATTGTGAAATATGAGGCATATCTTATGCAGGATATAGTTGAATTCAAAATTATATTACCAATCATGCCATGGATATAAGTACTCTCAAAGTAAGTTACATAAAAGAGAACAATGCTTGACCGTGTCAGCCAGAGATTGGATGCTTAAATTCAAATATTTTGCCTGATAGAGTGAATTTAATATGTGTAAAAGAAGCTTACGTAAACCTCGTCTTGATAACATCCACATAAAAAGATCTATTTGTAACCATAGAATTATAAAAACGAGAACTCCAAAGAATCAAGAACTGGTATGGAATGAAAATTCCCAAAGTCTTGGTTTCTCGGTTAAGTAAATCTACATCTGCTTTCCAGGCCCCAAAACAAATGGTTAAGGACCCAAAGCTTCACTTGTGACTCACCTAAAAAGATCAGCTTACCGTGTCCCCCCTTCACCAGTTGTCAAACAATAACCGAAAATTGCCTTCTGCAACCTTTCAGATTGTGCCACAAAAGGGATTTGACCAAGAATTAACTACTAAAATTATTACCTTGATTCAGCATGCGTGCAAAACGTCCATCCAATTCATCACATACAAAGCTGCACAAAAACAAATTCACTGGGACTCTCAATCACTCAATATCTCCATTATCTCAAATTACCCACAAAAGGAAAACAAATAACACATCTAAATGAAAGTGTTAATATGCACTGAAAAAAGCTTTCAAGAACTAGCTACGGAAATGAAATTGGAGAAAACCAACTATGAATCTTAATGAAGGTTTCCAGAAGATCACCTAACAAAATAAAGTGCAGTGAAGAGCTTCTTGTTGGAAAAGCACTCTCCAAATGCAACAATGTTGGCCAATATCCTTGCATATCCTGCATCTCCAATAAACAAGGTTAGCCTTTGCATTTCACACTGGTCGGAGGAAAAAAAAAAGAATAGTATCATGCACATATATATAATGGATCTGTAAAGACCTAAGATACCAGTAAACAAGATAATATAAAGAATCAAAAGTTGTTCAACTATAGGTTGCATTGGATTAGCTGTGCTGAAGGCAGATTTGCGTTGTCAGACTAGGAGAAAATAGAATACACATATTCATAGATGGTTTCCTACGATTTCATTTCAACATGGTAGGTAAAGAGAACAAACTTGGCTCCCGCTCATTCACAGCCCCAGGTTTTAAACTGCACCATGTTGACCTCCTCTTTGGTCAACATGATTAAATGACATGCCATGCAGTTTGTTTACGCATTGCAACGATTCATTATAATAATAATATTTCATGTTTCTGCAAGCATATATTGTGTGTTCGTGTGGTGCTTGCTTACCATTATAATCACAGTTGCACACCTGCCAATTATCATGGACTTGATAGATATCAATGATGTTATATCTGGTTGTTGAAACATATTGCAGCATGGCAGTACTTACATAGTGACAAGGTTAGCAAAAAAGAATAGATAAAAGGTTTAACATTTACGACATTACAAGTTATGAGTATTGACTACATTTCAACAATAGTGTGCTGTAAATAATCATTCTTGCTATGTGCTAGTTCATTTTCAAATGACATATTCATGTTCTATATGGTAGACCTATTGTCAAGAAGGATGTTGCATGATTGCCTTTGCAAGATGCGATAGCATTGCCAGAGCACATACGTGTTCACTTTTGGCATGGCAATCAGTTAAGGGTTCAAATGTGAAACAGATTGTTTTATTTTGATGTGGTATTTTCTTGGCGTATGTCACTTCACTTTGGTAGCACTTATGGTAATATGTTTATTTTCTATTGTCCATGGTTTATACTTTGGATGTGGCATTGCCTCTCCTAGGCATAGTCAACCCTATCGATTCCCTTGGTAATGATTGGGGTTGTTTAAACACTGGAAAAGGATACAAGGAAAGAGAATGGCCTATATTACACTGTAGCAACATTGGGATTTGATGTGGATTTGGCCAGTCCATTGAATGCCATTTGTTATCCCTGTACTGTGTACTCACACTAGTGTTCAACATAACATGGAAAGGGTAGTTGAGTATTGTTGGGTCATGGCTGTTGATGCAAATCCAATGAGCCTCATGCATTGAGGTCATTTTATGACGTGTTGAGAAATCGGGAGGCTTCCAATAATTATTAGATTTCTCTTCCATTGATAATTATTTGTGAATTCTGCTGGCATCTTTTAAATTATCAAATGCAAACCACGAGGATCACAGAAACAAAAGAACACGGAATATAGGCTCTCAGCCAGGGCAAAAGCCCTCTCCTAGGGGAAAAACCCAGTCAAAAATCGGCCTCATGCATTGAGGTCATTTTATGACGTGTTGAGAAATCGGGAGGCTTCCAATAATTATTAGATTTCTCTTCCATTGATAATTATTTGTGAATTCTGCTGGCATCTTTTAAATTATCGAATGCAAACCATGAGAATCACAGAAACAAAAGAACACGGAATATAGGCTCTCAGCCAGGGTAAAAGCCCTCTCCTAGGGGAAAAACCCAGTCAAAAATCTATTCTATAAAATCAGATCAAAGTGGGACATCCAAGACCCATGACCACAGAAGAACTTTCACCTCTAGATGCCAAGTCAAGCCTTCCATTCTGCTCCACAAATTCATCATCAAGATATCAGCAACAAGAGAAATACCAAGGCAGAACTCTCACATGTTCCATCTCAAGAAGAAACTCTTCTTCCATTTCAGACTTTGTCCCTCCACTTCATCGCTCTTCTTCTGCGAAATTTCAAACCAAAATCGCCTCCAAGTGTGTGTCCAAATGAGCTCATATCATCTTCTATCTATACTATCCAGAGGGGCGTGAACACACATGTCCATTGGGGCAGGGCCGACTTGTCATGTAGGCCAACTTGGCATCTAGAGGGGTTTTGACCCAAAATTACATAATAAAAAATATTTTTCATTTTTTCTTTTCAAGAGGTCCAAATAGGACTTTGACTCTTTGACTCAACAAAACCTAGAAGCATGAAGAACATGCCTATCTAATAAATAATAATAATAGTAATAATTATTATTATGGATCACAGAAGCCTAACTCTTCTCAAAAAACTTGATATGGATCACAAAAGCCTAAATTCAACAATAGTAATAATTGTTTTGAGCATGAAACCCATGCTTGAAAATAATTTTTCTTTTTCTTTTTCTTCTTTTTTCTTTTTACATAAAATACATAGAGGTACAATTATGAAGACCGAAACTAGTTACATCTTTCAACACTCCCTCTTAACTAGGGAGGTATTCATAATTGTATAAACGGTACAAGGATTATCTCAAGTTGAAATGTTCTAAGAAGAGTTTCACAATCAGCATATACAATGCTAGATACCATCTAGACTAACTGCCAAGGTATCAATCCATCAAGGGATCTAGGTACCATCTAGGCTACTTGCCAAGGTACCAACTTCAACAGGGATCCAGGTGTCATCTAGGCTACTTGCCAAGGTACCAACTTCAACAGGGATCCAGGTGTCATCTAGGCTACTTGCCAAGACACCAACTCAACAAGGATCCAGGTGTCATCTAGGCTACTTGCCAAGACACTCATTCAACAAGGATCCAAGTGTCATATAGGCTATCTGCCAAGACACCAACAGGGATCTAGGTACCATCTAGGCTACCTGCCAAGGTACCAACCCAACCAGGGATCTATGTATCATCTAGGCTACCTGCCCAAATACCAAACCTAACAGTACCATCATACGAGCTATTCAGCCGAAGGTACAACAACTCGTCACCATGATCTGGTCGGTGCTCCAAGGTCAAACTTTTTAAGATGCTTACCCAATCCTTTGGACCTCATTCTCTCCTCATGGCCTTCGCTAGCCTAGTGCATGACACATGAAGTATGTCCATCATCATTCCTTCTCAACTAGGGAGGATATACACAAAAGGGAATATATCTAAGTGCCCTCTCAACCAGGGAGATGTGTCCAACATCAGCTACTTTGTTCTTCTAGTGGAGATCATAGTAGTAGTAGCTACACATGCTTCTACTTTAGCATCATCATGTCATCGGAGAACTTCGACCTTCCTGAATGTTAGGCCCCTATACTACTAGTGTAACCCCTTATTGTTATTAGTACAACTCATTTATTATATTGATGTACCCATGTAGTGCCCATATTGTTACTATTGTGCCCCATAGAAGCCCACTATTGTTATTATTGTGCCCTTACATTATTATTGTTATGTCGGCTCTGATTATGTTATGACCCCTTAGACTCCTATATATAGAAAGGAGTTCTTTTCATTTGTATCATCCAAGAATTGTTCATTTATGTAATGTAAAGGAGGTTGCCCCCTCGAAGAGGCTGAATTCTAAGGCGTTGATCTATCTTTTCTATCTTTTCTTGAGCTGGTTTCATAACATTTGGTATCAAAGCTTTGGATTCTAGGGTTTCGCTGCTCCAAACAGGTCATCGTGGCATTTGCGCTATAACTTTTTTCTGTGATGTTTCAGAAGTCACAAAAAAAACCCATTTGAGAAGAAATCGCGCTGAACCTTGGGTCCAAATTTCAAAGCTTTCTGCGCGATATTTTCAGAGATATGATCTGAGGAAGTTGGTCTTTTTGCAGACTCCTGAATTACACTCAAAACAGGTGACCTGGGGAAAATCGTCATAACTTTCTTTATAAGCATCGGATTGAAATTTAGTAAGAAGGTACAGAAAGAGGACGGACTGTAGTTTTCGTTTATATATTTTTCCGAGTCAAAGGTTAAAATAGTGACACGCGGCACTTCATACAAGTTCGCTCTATTGAACTAGTCTATAATCAGGTCACTGCGGAAGATTGTGCATAACTCTTTCTTGGAGAATCCAATTTGGATCAGACTAGTGGCATTAGAAAGAGGACACAGAAGGCTACTACAGGTTGAAATTTCAGAACTTAAAGATCGAAAAGTACAGAGTTACAGTCATTTCAAGGTCGAGCTCCTAAAATCAAGAAAAAGCAAGATGAGGAAATTTGATGGCAAGGATCTGGTAAATTGGATACTTCGGATGGAGCAATATTTTGATCTACATGGTGTACAACTGTTACAAAAGGTATGTATTGTATCTTCATATTTAGAACCAGATCAATTTTTATGGTACAAAGGGCTTTGTTCTCGTAAACAACTTGTTACGTGGTCAATTTTCACGGAGGAAATGATAGCACATTATGAGGATACAAAGAGCAACACCTTCTTTAGAGAAACACCACAACAATTGGAAAGAGTAAAAGGGCTTTGTGACATAGTGGAAAGCAAAATTATGGAAACCAGGAAGTGTACCCCTCACAACTATAAAGATGGAAGTGTTGTTTCTCCTAGCCTTCCACAACCTACAAGGGTAACACCACAACAATTGGAAGAAAAAAGAGAAAAAGGGCTTTGTTACAATTGTGATAGCAAATGTACTAAAGGTCATAAGTGTGCTGAGAAGAAATTATTTTACATAGAATATGAAGAGGAGGAAGAAAAGGATCAAGAAACATCAAAAGAAGATGATATACGCCAGGACCCCACCCCCGAGAAAGAAGAAACGAATCAGACCATATATTGTAAAGCATTGGCAAGAATTACCACTCCTCAAACTCTCAAGATAGAAGGACATATCAAGAAGAAAAAGGTGCAAGAAGTGAAAGATCACATCGAGAAAGAAGAAATGAATCCAACCATATCTTGTAATTCATTGTTCGAAATTACCACTCCTCAAACTATCAAGATAGAAGGACATATCAAGAAGAAAAATGTTCAAGAAGTGAAAGATCACATCGAGCATCAAGAAATGAATCCGACCATATCTTGTAAAGTATTGGAAGAAATTACCACTCCTCAACCTCTAGAGATAGAAGGACATATCAAGAAGAAAAAGGTTCAAGCAGTGAAAGATCACATCGAGCATCAACAACAAGTTCTCCAACTTTTAAAGGATAACGCCACTTCGGTGCAAAATCAAACGAAACAACAGGTAGATCAACATCGTAGTGAAAAATGTTTTGATGTAGGTGATTGTCTATCTTTACCGCTACATCTCAAGCAAGCTATTTATGAGAAGGAAATGTTGGCAATACTACACGCACTTAAAAAATGGCAACCTTACCGAATGGGAAGACTCTTCAAGGATGAGGATGTGGAAGCATTGTTTTGTGTTATTTCCATTATCCAACCAGATTGGATAAACAAAGCAAGGGATGAATGGAAGAAGGACGAAGAAGTATGGCCACTTATTCAAAAGTTGCAAAAGATCCCAATTCAAACAATATTGCCAGAAATTGAAGAGGAACGAAAAATCATATTGGAACCTGGAGCAGTCATAGAAACAAGAACCCGACAGCTACGAAATCGATCAATTTCAGAGTATCTCATCAAGTGGAAGAACTTACCCGCTGAAGATTCCACATGGGAGGACAAGAATTTTATACAGAAGCATCAAGAACTACTCAAGCATTGAGGACAACGCTTTTTGAAGGAGAGGGGCATGTTAGGCCCCTATACTACTAGTGTAACCCCTTATTGTTATTAGTACAACTCACTTATTATATTGATGTACCCATGTAGTGCCCATATTGTTACTATTGTGCCCCATAGAAGCCCACTATTGTTATTATTGTGCCCTTACATTATTATTGTTATGTCGGCTCTGATTATGTTATGACCCCTTAGACTCCTATATATAGAAAGGAGTTCTTTTCATTTGTATCATCCAAGAATTGTTCATTTATGTAATGTAAAGGAGGTTGCCCCCTCGAAGAGGCTGAATTCTAAGGCGTTGATCTATCTTTTCTATATTTTCTTGAGCTGGAGCCATCCTTTAACACTTGTGATAAGGTTCATGTCATCAATCTTGCACATCAATGAGAGCATTATGTTGATCGTATTCAAACTTCAGTTGATCATAGCTTCCTTATGAAAGTGATCTCCTTGTTTTTGTACGAACTTAACTTTCAGGTTATCTTCTCGTAGTGCTACCTTTTAATCCCAGGATGAACACTTCTTATCTTCATAGTTGCCAAATATGTTGAGCTTGCCTCAACATTCTTCCTATATTCCTGCAATATCCTTCCTAGTAGCAAAACAATATGTTAATCAGATTACCAACAACAATTATTAATATTAGACTTACCTCATCATGATGACTTTCTCATTATAGCATCAACATCATTATGATCCATCTCCACACAAATCTTCCTTTATGCATCAAAGTGCCCAAGGATCAAGCTTGATAAGCAAGCTGTAATATCTTACTTGGAGTTGTCATAGTTAACTCCCTTCTTTTCTTCCGGAGACTATACTTGATGTTGATCTCATGCCATTCAATCAAGCACATTCATGACCAATTCTTCCTCCATGATCCCTATAGATATGTTCTTCAAATATGCATACCTTTGCTTTCATGTAATCATCTAGTCATCCTGAGATTGCTTCTTATACTTGTCAAAGATAAGTTTCCTTTTCCAAGAAAAGAAAGACTTTTAATATATCATGACCATTAGCATTCCTTCATCCTTTAGATACATCATTTCCAACTAGATGGAATATATATATACTAGTCGTAATGTTACTTCAAGAATCTTCATAATGATGATTCTTTATAGGATCTTGATGATCTTTCTTTGCAGACTGACTACCTACAACATGATGTTGGAAGATGCTATGATGAATAACAACATGCAATGTGGTCCTGTTCTACTCATTTTCTTAAAACTAGATGATCTTTCCCAAAGCAAACCAAGTAGATTACAATCTTTCTACTATCAAGTGCATCTATCTATGATGCCATACAAAATCAAGATTTTTCTAGAAAACATAACGATGCATGTTATTGTTTTGTTAGTATCAATTCCTTTAGGGTTCTTACAATTCCCTCCTTCCATCGTGTTCATAATTTTCAGAGGTCAAGCACAAGAACTTCTTTGCATTGCCATCCTTTTCGTCTTGCTTCCTTTATGTACCTGCAATTTTCAAGCACAACTACACAAATACAAGAGCATGATGTCAATCTTGTCAATCTAGGGTTTCTATGGTGACTCAGAGGGTGAATTCGTAGGGTTCTTAAATGCAAACCTTAAATTCCTTAACCTTTCCCTTGATAAGGTTTTGAATTTTGGCAAAAACATCAGCCCTAGGGTTTTTTATGTCACATCCTAGGGTTTATCTAACTTAACCCTTTCTAGGGTTTACCATACACCCTAGATTCTTCTAGTAAACCCTTGATATCAAGAGCTAGATTTTTATTTTAGAAGGAACAACCATTAAGAATAAGGGTTGTTCATCTTTCTAGCGTTTTCCAATTCAAGTCCCATCTAGGGTTTGCAAGCGTTAGATACAAGAAAATATTTGGACAATCTAGGGTTTACAAGCCCTATTTACTTTATAGACCCTCTCTAATGACTACAAAAAAAATGTACATATCTCTATAAGCTTTACCTTACCTCTTCTTCAGAGATTTGGTCCTTCAGCAAGTGTCAACGTTTCTTCAGATACTCCAGAGCCTTCGTTGGCCTTGCTAGCTTTGCCTAGGTTTTAACTATAGAGATGAGTTATGTCAAATTCAAAACCTTGACTTCTTTCTCTGAAATCAAGGTAAGCAGATCAGCCACTAAATGGATCGGCTTCAACGTATAATCTATCGTCCTTATATATATATATATATATATATATATATATATATATATATGACGACTTTCCCAAAAGGGTTTTTCTCTTTTCAGCAAGGCCACTTTAGGGTGCCTTCAATTTCATTGCGTCCCATAATCAAGCCAAGAATTCGCAAACGAGTCATTGTATGTTACTGTAGGGATAACATACCCAGAGACTTTTATCGATCCACCATCGAGCATATGTAGTGATGCTAGACAGTTGCTCAAAATTTTATTGAAAATTCCAGTCTACATGCCTTGAGCTTATAGTCGTATTATTTTATTTTTTTAGCCACATGGTGAATCGGTAACTGCCAGTCCTAATCTATGGGAGACCCAGGATCAATCCTCGTAGTTGCCACTATAACACCAAGAGTACATCCAACTACCTGCAAGTCGATATACTAAGATCCTATGGTTTTAGCAAAGCGAGACTTCGTGTCATCAAGGCGGGGGTGGGGAATCCGCTTCTCGAGCATCCACCTGCAAGTCGATATACTAAGATCCTATGGTTTTTGCAAAGTGAAACTCTCGTGTCACCAAGGCAGGGGTGGGGAATCTGCTTCTCAAGCATCCACCACAACAGGCCAGTGTACTCAATGAGATTTGAACTACGGTCTCCCAGGCTTCGCCCAAGTAGACTTACCGTCAAACCACACATCATTATGGAGCAAGCGCAATCCATACTTGAGCCACTGTGGTGTGCTATCACAACCAAAAACTTACAATACACCATTAACCACTGTAATATATAATTTTGAAATTCCATTGATGCGAGCTCCAAAGAGTTATTGGTACAGTGCAAATGATGCCATAGTGCAAACAATAGGTGTGTGAGCCTCAACATGGAAATGCAATTCATTACATGAATGATGTCACAGTTCAAAACAATCGAACCTATCCCTCAAAATGATGTCACATGATTGTGCGAGCCTCTGAGGTTATACGAAAGTCAAACAAGCCTTCGTTCAACCATGAATTAGAATCAAGCCACTGTAATAGCCATGAATTTTAATACAATGCCAGAATTCAAACCGCAACCAATTAGAGCTACTATACATTCAAAACGACATCACTGTGTATATATAAGTGAAGTTATCTTGAATACTTCAAAGTGATATGGTCAACCTTGAGCCACAGATCTACAATGATACGACAAAATCATAATAGTGTAAGATCTGATCCAAAAGCTACAGGGGATTACGGATGCTACAAGTGTATGCGGACCAACGAGTCATACAATCATTCACAAAAATAATCCATTGTAATCTATCACAAGAACTTTGTTACAGTGATTTGTCTAGAAAGGGCTATACTTTAGAAGACCATCGAAAATCCTTCACATATTCTTCAAAGATGTGATAGACCTTGAACCATAAGTAAACAGGATGTGATCTTCAAGCCTACTTGTACAAACCAAACTTTGAAACCATGTTGAGAAATCGAGAGGCTTCCAATAATTATTAGATTTCTCTTCCGTTGATAAATATTTGTGAATTTTGTTGGCATCTTTTAAATTAATTATGTTCTTCATCATCAAAAAATTATCAAATGCAAAACATGAAGATCACATAAACAAAAGAACACAAAATATAGGCTCTCAACTAGGACAAAACCCCTCTCCTAGGGGAAAAACCCAGTCAAAAATCTCTTCTTATAAAATCAAATCAAAGTGAGACATCCAAGACCCATGACCATAGAAGAACTTCCACCTCTAGATGCCAAATCAAAGCTTCCATTCTGCTCAACAAATTCATCATCAAGATAACAGCAACAAGGGAAATACCAAGGTAGAACTCTCACATGTTCCATCTCAAGAAGAAAATCTTCTTCCATTTCACGCGTCGTGCCTCCACTTCATCTCTCTTCTTCTGCGAAATGTCAGACCAAAAACACCTTCGAGTGTGTGTCCAAAAGAGCTCATATCATCTTCTATTTATGCTATCCAGAGGGGTGCGAACAGAAATATCCATTGGGGCAGAGTCGGCTTGTCATGTAGGCCGACTTGGCATCTAGAGGGGTTTTGAACCAAAATTACATAATAAAAATTCTTTTTCATTTTTTTTCTTTTCAAGAGGTCCAAATAGGAATTTGACTCTTTGACTCAACAAAATCTAGAAGCATGAAGAACATGCTTATCTAATAAATAAAAATAATAAAATTCTTGAGCATGAAATGTGATCTAGGATAGAATCTTAAAATCTTTGACGCTACAAAACCAAGAATCTCAACAAAGCTACTTTGCACAACGAAATATAAATAGCAGTAAATCACACATGCACAAGTATAGACAACGTTTTACGAAATATTGTACAAATATGTACAACAACCCAATCTTCGTTATATTAAACCGACTGAATAATACTATTGTCTAGGGCTCCCATACAAGGGATAATGGCCCTCAAAAATCCACAAGTAAAAGAATACAAGATACAATGACAATGTCGCTACAAGCTCAGCATCTATGTCGTATCTCATCCTATCGTTCCTTCACTTATGTTCTGCTCTCTAGCTGCCCCTTAGTCCATCAAGAGACAACACACCAAGAGGGCCGCCACCTATCACTGTTGCAAGTCACTTATGCTCCAATGAACACAGGCTGATCCAATCTGCTCCTCTAGGCTGGCCAATACCTGAGCTCCAATCTGCCTTCTAGTAGCTCCTTTTTTCCATCAAAGAGCTACACATAGGCTCCAACAACTTCACCCAAACTTCAGTTGTCAAGCTCCCTTTATGACTGCTTGTCAAGGGCTACTTTGGGCTACCAACACGTTTCCCTCCACCAGTCCAATGGCACCCAATACAACACTGTGAAATCTACTCCTAGGAGGGGCTTCTAACCACCAATTCAAGCGCTCCAAATGGCTCCCACGGGCTGCAACAAAATACCATCGAGATTGATCCAAATACTAGGATCCAACACCTACAAGAATGTACCAAAATACATACCTCTTGCTCACTGTTTTAGGGTCTGTCCTTTTGCTGTTGACTTCGGCCTAGCTAGGGCAAGATATCAATCCCTTCTAGCCCTAAACCCCTGCCAAGAAATCCTCCTAACAGTTGTGGGTTTCCTTCCTTGAGAGGTTGTCCCTATACGTTGAAGTTTTGGGTTGTTTCTAGCCCTTAAAACAAACTTTGTCCCTCACTTTAGGGATGTAGCCTACTTCAACTCTCCTGTACAGGACTGCGGCAGCCTCTTTTGAGATCTGTTCACCCACAAACGTCACCAAAACAAGCCCAATTCCTTCTCCTCTCACTCAGCCTTCTTGCTAGACAACCTCAGCCTACCAAACAGCCATGAAAATGATTGCCCAAGCCCTTTTCTCCTTCGTTGGTCCTACCTTATTTGCCTACGGCCAAATCAGAGATATCCTTTCTCTTCAACGAGCTTTCTTCTTGTTATGTGTTGCACACTTGGATGTGTTAAAATGAATCCTCTCACCTTGTATTTATATCCATACAAGGGCTCCACGAATAGACATGTCTTTTGGCACATTCATACCAAGCCTACATGACTTATGAGCAAAAAAACCATCATCAATGTTCAAAAATTCATAACTCATCAAGGACATCTCGCATTTCGATGATTCTCGAAGCGTTGGATTCTCCTCGCCATCCTCTATCATCTCCATCCATCACATGTCCAAAATGCTCCATGGTTTTGGCCCAAACATCGATGGGTGCAAAACACCAACCTTGGGCTCCAAGCCCACAAGTGACTCTTGTGGTGCTCCAATCTCCAAACCCCGAACCCTAGGGCTTGGACTACCTCCCAAGCTACTCAATATTCAACACTCCCTCTTAGCGAGGGAGGTACTTCCAAGACTAGGAAGTAAACCACCATCATCATCACTAATCGCAACACTCGCCCAACTCCTGGCGCTCACAACTACAGCAATCCCTGTATTATGAACTACGCCTCTCTCGGAAGTGTCGTTGTCACTGGAAGCATGTTATGTCCCTATACTACTAGTGTATCCCTTATTGTTATTAGTGCAACCCCCTTGTTGTATTGTTGTGCCCATGTAGTCCCCATATTGTTATTATTGTGCCCCACAGAAGCCCACTATTGTTATTGTTGTGCCCTTACAATATTATTGTTATGTAGGCTCTGATTATTATTGTGACCCCTTAGACTCCTATATATAGAAAGGAGGCCTTGTCATTTGTATCATCCAAGAATTGCTCATTTATGTAATGTAAAGGAGGTTGCCCCCTCAAAGAGGCTAATTTTGAAGTCATTGATCTATTTTTCTTCTATTTTGTGAGCTGGTTGCATAACAAGAATCCTGCTTCTTCTTCTTCTCCTAGATTGCTTTTCAATCTCTACATGATTCCTTCTTGGTAGATGTAGAAGCACCCTTGCTCCCCACTGACCACGCGCT
Source organism: Pinus tabuliformis (assembly GCA_031772625.1). Taxonomy (NCBI): domain Eukaryota; kingdom Viridiplantae; phylum Streptophyta; class Pinopsida; order Pinales; family Pinaceae; genus Pinus; species Pinus tabuliformis. The sequence goes on along the minus strand of CM062807.1, from coordinate 341,742,561 downwards.
CTTCTTGGGCTGCAAGGTCTCCCTTTGAACCTGCAAATCCCGTTAGAACTTGACTCCCTCTGAGCCTCTAGAATTTGGACCTTCTTTTATGGAACCTGTACCTGCCCCTTTGAAGCTTGTACCTACACCTGCTTCTCTGGAACTTGCACCTAGTCCTCCTGCGTCTTCTTCCCATGATCCATAGGCTTGCCCGTCAGCCTGTATAGACCATGCTCTTTAACTCCAAGTACAATACTTGCGGAGCTAGAGCCTCTAGGCCTGAGTCTTGCCTTCACATCGTGGAATAAGACCTCAAACCCCTTCTTCTCGATCATCGAAATAGATAACATGCTATATCTAAGTCCTGGTACAAACAGTACATCTTATACCTGCATCACCTATCCTGTCTCCATCCTGAATGGCACAACTCCCGATCCTCGGATCTCCTTATGACTCTTGTCGCCCAACACCATGTGCAACTTTGAGTCCCATTCTGCTAGAGTCTCGAAAACCTTCTGTGACCTTGTCATATGTTTCAACGCACCATTATCCACGTGCCATCCATCCTCATTGATAGTACCCTGCGAGGAATGAGAGATCATGGGAAAGTCCTCCTCCTTTAACCTCCTGAAGAGAGCTTCTATTTCAGCAGAGGTGGAAACACCGGCGACCTGCTTCCCCTTCTTCTTCTCGTCATCTCCCGTCTTCTTCTTCATCGGACATCTCGACGAAAAATGACCCATCTCGCCACAGTTGAAACACTTGACTTTACTAAAGTCCTTCTGCTTACCCTTCATTTGTGCTGCAAGTGCCACGTCATCATCGAAAGCCTTTTTCTTTAGATGAAGATCCTCGTCTCGCAACTCTTCCTGGATGAAGTCATCCCACAGCATATTCCAGTCTGGCAACGATCCCCTTGATGAAGGGCTTCCATTCCTCAGTGAACCCTTTCAAAGCAATCCTCACCATATCTAAATATGAAATAGTCATATTGACAGCAACAAGCTCATCTTTGCCCTGAGACAATCTCGTCAGATACGAAGTCACTCCTTCACCCTATATCATCTTGGTGGACTTCAACTTGTCCTTCAATACCAGTACCCAGTTCTCATTCTTATTCTAGAACAAATTTAGCAGAGCCATCCACATCTCATGTGCAATGTTCTTCCCAGAAAAATGAGGTATTAGGGGATCCTTCACACCATCAAGGATGATCAATCTCGCCCTCGTATCCAAATCCTCATACACTTCCAGCTCCTTTGGGTCAATTGGCTTCTTGATGGCTTTCTCGGCAAACTCCCAGATCATGTTGACCTACAAGACCAACTTGATCCTTTCCTTCCATGGACTATAATTGGATAACCCCTCCAACCTATCCTCATACTGGAGACCAACCTGCAACTTCGACATTGTAGTGAGCCCTTCACCTACAATGTGACCAACTCCCTCTTAAGATGTACTTCATTGTGCACTCTTTGATTCACTGTCTCCCAAAGTAGCTCAGACACGCTCTAATACCATGTTGAGATTCCACGATCTTGGGATCTAACCGTCTAGGATAGAATCTTAAAATATCTAATGCTACCAAACCAAGAATCTCAACAAAGCTACTTTGCACAGCGAAATATAAATAGCAGTAAATCACACATGCACAAGTATAGACAACTTTTTACAAAATATTATACAAATATGTACAACAAACCAATCTTCGTTATATTAAACCAACTGAATAATACAATTGTTTAGGGCTCCCATACAAGGGATAATGGCCCTTAATTATCCACAAGTACAAGAATACAAGATACAATGACAATCTCGCTACAAGCTCATCATATATGTTGTATCTCGTCCTACCGGTCCTTTGCTTTTGTTCTACTCTCTAGCTACCCCTTAGTCCATCAAGAGACAACACATAGAGACTCCAAGAGGGCTACCACCTATCACTGTTGCAAGTCACTTCTACTCCAATGAACATGAGCTGATCCAATCTGCTCCTCTAGGTTGGTCAATACCTGAGCTCCAATCTATCTTTTAGTAGCTTTTTTGTCCATCAAATAGCTACACAGTCTCCAACAAATTCACCCAAATTTCAGCTATCAAGCTCCCTTTATGATTGCTTGTCAAGGGCTACTTTGGGCTACCACCATGTTTTCCTCCACCAGTCCAATGGCACCCAATACACCACTGTGAAATCTGCTCCTAGGAAGGGCTTCGAACCATCAATTCAAGCCCTCCAAATGGCTCCCACAGGCTACAACAAAATACCATCCAGACTGATCCAAATACTAGGATCCAACACCTACAAGAATGTACCAAAACACATACCTATTGCTCACTGTTTTAGGGTTTGTCCTTTTGTTGTTGACTTCGGCCTAGCTAGTGCAAGATATTAGTACCCTCCAACCCTAAACTCATGCCCAAAAATCCTCCTAACAACTGCGGGTTTCCTTCCTTGAGAGGTTGTCCCTATACGCTGAAGTTATGGGCTGCTTCTAGCCCTTAAAACAGACTTCAGCCCTCACTTTAGGGTTGTGGCTTACTTCAGGTCTCTTGTACAAGACTGCGACAGCCTCTTTTGAGGTTTGTTCACCCACAAACGTCACCAAAACATGGCCAATCCCTTCTCCTCTCACTCCTCTCACTCGGCTTCCTTCTAGACAACCTCGACCTACCAAACAGTCATGACAATGCTTGCCCAAGCCCTTTTTCTCCTTCGTTGGTCCTGCCTTATTTCCCTGCGGCCAAATCAGAGATATCCTTTCTCTTCAACGAGCTTTCTTCGTGCTATGTGTTGCACACTTGGATGTGTTAAAATGAATCCTCTCACCTTATATTTATATCCATATAAGGGCTCCACGAATGGACATGTCTTTTGCCACATTCATACCAAGCCTACATGACTTATGTGCAAAAGGCCCATCATCAATCTTCAAAACTTCATAACTCATCAAGGACATCTTTGATTTTGATGATTCTCAAAGCGTTGGATTCTTCTCGCCATCCTCTATCCTCTCCATCTATCAAATGTCCAAAATGCGCAAACCTTCCAGTCAATCACCCAGGTGTGTTGCATGTTAGTTCTCAAGTTCCTTTTGGTTTTCAACTGACAGATTGCTTGCCATGAGTGTTTCTCTATCTCCAGGTATCATAGGTGTTCGTCTATCTCTCAGCAGTACAGGTACAATGGCTTCCAAGAGAGCAGTGTCAAAGGACACCTGTAATGTCCCTTCCTAAATTATTTTGGAACAAGATTAATTTCTACATTTTGGGGCCCATTTTAGATGTGATGGGGCCGATTCGATTTTATTAGGAGGCTAAACTTAGTAGAAGTTATTTCGATGTGGTTAATTTGTACGTGGGGGCCACCCACACTAGGAGAATATGCATTCCCTAGTTTGATTTACATGGAGGGGTAATCGATGGTTAAGTGAGGGATCCACGATGGAGGGGAAAGTGCTCCAACCTTGGGTTCCAAGCCCACAAGTGATTCTTGTGGTACCCCAACCTCCAAACCCCGAACTCTAGGGCTTGGAGTACCTCCCAAGCTACTCAAAAATCAACATGAAGCACATGCATGGAAATTATTTTTCTTTTTCTCACATGCATATAATTCATTTCAAATTTTCATGTTTAGTGTTTTGAGGAACTTGGAGCTCAACCGTTGACAATTTTCGTATGTTACCAAAATAAAGCAAGATGTCCATGAGCTTTTTGGCCAATTAATTGTTGTTAACCTACAAGTTGACAAGGAAGGGGAAACATGTTCAAGGGATTATTCTTGAGCCTCCATAACTATCATAGATGCAATTATAATCCCTTTTGTTGCCTTGGTGCTTACCATCCCAACTTGCAATTGTCTCTTGTGCTTGGAGAAAGTTTGGTTGTTCTCTGTTAAGCTTGGAGCATGACACAACAGCATTTGCTTTGAGGCAAGCACCCAATTGAACGTACCATTGTTTTAATGATTGTTTGGATTATGGGTGTTTGGTTCTAAGCTACTACTCTAATGAACTCTTGGGTAGTTGCCTCCAATTTTTGAATCCCTATCTTCAACCTTGCCCAAGTTTATTACAATTCTAGTTTTAGATTAAATGCTCTAGTTGACTTTGTATATTATATGGGCTATGGGTTTGACTATGTTAAATTTGGGTATGTTCTATGCTTAGAGCAATTTAATTCAATTTTCATAGTTACCTCAATATCTTTTTGAGATTAGCAATCACATCAACATTAAAGTAAATTGTAGATAGAACATAAACATAAATCGCAGAAGACAAGCCAAGACAAGTGGACACAAGATGTGGCGCTAGCAAGGGACAAACCCCAATGTGGGGAAACCCTTGATCAATTCTTCTTATATGTTCTTCAATAGTTCAGCAGAGAGAGAGAGAGAGATAGTACATATACATCAGAAGTCAACACTTTGACTTGACTAGATAAAAGCAGAGATCTTCACCATGAAGATGACACAATACAATTATACACCTGACACCAAGGAATGCAGCTCGGAGAGCAACCTTCAATCTTCAACTGATTTGCAACATAAGGTCCTTCAAGGTGAGACCCTTACATCATCATGCTGCTCCTTGTCAGTTGAACCAACCCATGACACTAGCTTTGTCCATCTTATATTACAGCAGCATCAAACAGTCCTCTAATAGCTTCAGCAGCATGACAGCTCCATATATATTATGCTAATGATCTGAGCACTCAAATACTCATACTAAATATTCACTGTGGTGTTATGGCCTGCGACCTAACACACAGTCCTCCTTTTCTGCTCACAAGGAAGTCTGTACCTTCATACGATCAGCTCTTCATTCTGCCTTCTATTAATGACGAAGTTCCACCAATGTCACTGAACATAGGCCTATATTAATCTGCCCTCTAACAGTCCCCTTTGTTGCTCCAAAGATTTCCAACCAAGGTCTTCAACACAGTGATTTCTCTCATAGAATTTACCGTTCATAACCTTCATCAAGTTCACACCCCTTTCTCCATCCAAGTGACTGTACTATTATCAACACAGTCCTAACATATGCTGCCTTGCTGGACAGACTTCAACGTATACCCTTCAACACTCTTCTCCATGTCATACAAACCACTTTCAGACCTTCCTCATCTGCATGAAGCTTGACGCTATTGTTGTCCAAATCTGAGGTCTGATAGCTGTGGTAAGACTCCTCTATGGCTATGGTTGGGGCATGCTTGAATAGTCTTCTTTTGACTACGTTAAGGGCTCCTCTTTTCAAAGGAGCCCAGATTTTCGAGATTGTCCCTCCAAAAGATTCTCAGCTTCCCAAGAAAAATCCTCCTTATCCAGCTTCTATGTTCCCAGAGAAAGCCAAACAGATCATTGCTTTAGTTTCTTGCCTTTTAGGGTATCCATCAGACTAGTGGGTAGATGAGCCTATTCTAGGCTTTCTATCTATTTTCTCTAATGAATACAAGCCAGCATTCATGTTTAATTTTAGTCAATTTACGGTTGATAATATGCATGAACAAATTATGAAGATTAGTACAGAAGGCATGTTTAATTATGCATTTGTATTAGTCTATATGTTTCTTTTTCAGCAAGCAGATAAGTTCCCAATAACTCTACATAAACAAGATGATCAAGGCATCAACCAATCGGTGATCCAGTGGACTTCATTAGTCAAAAAAAGCTCAACAGTATTTAAATTTGCAAACTTCATAAATAGTTTTGTTCATACAATGGCAGGGCTTCTTAGCAGTCAGAGTGAGCCAAGGATCAATTTAGAGATTAAAAGGGTTTTGCACTTGAGTGAGCAGACAAAAACTGGAGACTGGTATCTATACCAGAATTATATAGAGATAAGGGTATATGGATGTGAGTTGGCTCCCTACAAGCTGCCTAAATATGTTCCAATGAGGATTTTCTCTCTGGAATACATAAGGCAGATGATCAATATGGATGAAATCCATTTTGTCTCAGGTAAAAGAAAATCACAATTTAAGATCAAGACTCAAGTGGGAGCATTCATATGTAATACCAGAACAGCGGGAGATGAGGCAGACTCAATCCTCAAGCAATTCAACTTTCAGCCCAGTTTCACCTGGTCATATGATCCATTCAGCATAATTTCTAATTCATGGGTGGAACCCAAAACCACACTTTATAATCATACCCCCAGACCAGAGATCGAGAAGTTTATGAATCAAGACCAGTGGGAGGAAAATACATTACAAGAAGCAAAAGAGCAGATTTTGTCTACAGCCACCCTCCACACTCCAGTACCTCAAGATAAACAGGGAAAAAGGCAAAGGGAAGAACCTTCATCTTCAGCATGTACAGAAATAAGTGCCCAAGAATTCATGATTCAACAGAAAAAGCAAAAGACACATTTCAAAGATGTCACCATTCAAAATGAGGAAGAACAACAAACTATTGTTATGAGTGGTTTACAATTTTCCATAGGGTCAAAGGAACTCTTCCCTGATACCCCATCCTCCTTGGCCTCACAGAATCCTTCAGAAAAATAACAATCAACAGAATTGGGTGAACATGATGATCCCAATATCTTTAGTAAGGTTTCGCAAATTAAGCAGAAAAATGAAACACTCAAAGCCAGCACCTATCCTCAGTTTTGGAAGCAGACTTCTACTTCCCAGCATAGGTTGTTAACAGCATTTGATAGTGAGAAAGGAAGGATGCAAATGCCATTCTTACAAGCTCAAGTACCATCTCCAAAAACCCTTGCAGATTATAAGAAGACTATCTTCTCATTTGATACAAAGCTAATACATCCCATTGATCAAATGGATATGCATAGACAGTCAAGAGAAATGATTTTCTCTACCATGACAAATACTGCTATAGAAATTTCAAAGTTAACGACATCTCTTACCAATGTGTAGACACAATTAAAATTGGAAAAAAAATCTTCATTATCAAAGGACACTAAAATCAAAACATTGGAAGATTTGGTGATCAAGCTGAGTTATGATCCCAGTGGTGTCAAAGCAGTGGAGGAGATCATCAAGAAAAAGAATGCAGACATAGCAACACTCATGAAACAATGGAAGTTACCTTTTACAGAGGATCCACAAACAAAAGAGATGAAAATGAGCAGCATAAAGAAGACATGCTCAAATTGATCATTGAGTGAAATATGCAGATAAAGGAGATGGAAGAACAGATAGAGAAGCCACTTAAGGAAAAAGAAGAGGTTGCACAATTGACTATAGCTCCAGTAACAACCATACCAATTACAGTTGCAGGGACAACAGGGGATTCGACATCAGTACCAGATGATTTGAACAAAGTTATGCAGGACCTATCTCTTCAGAGACAAGAAAATGATAAGCTCCAGCACAAACTAAAGAATCTAGAAGCACAAAAGATAAAAAATGATACTCTCTTGGTGGAAGAGATGCAGAAATCTCACCAACTTGCCAAGAAGATTGATAAATTAGAAAATCAGTCACTGATGGCTCACATCTTGGCCCAAGCCAAGGAAAGAATTTGGGTGGATATAAATCATGCCATAACTAAGATTTGGCCATCTATTCAAATTATTTTCGAACAAGAAGAGTTAATTGACAGCAGCAAAACAGCTATTGAACAAGTCAGAATGGCACTGGAACAAAAACCAGCTGAGGCTACATCCATGATCAAAGTGTTGAATTCAAAGACTAGATCAAAGTTAGAGCAGATCCAGATTGCAGATAGGACAGAGACCATCCTAGAAATCAAGAAGGTATTGCAGAAAAGGAATTTAATGACTCAGTTGGAGACTAAGTGTCAAGCTCTAGAAAATGTTGTCCAGAGATTTCATACTAAATTTAATTTGCTGAATCAAAGAGGATTGCCAAGGTTAGTGCACCCAATGACAAATTAATCAACTTGGAAGATTACTGTGAGAAATTTTACACTATTGCAATAGATACATCCAAGTTTGCAGGTATCAAAGGACATGTCACAGGTAAAGCTTTCATTGAAGCCTTGGAGTTTGATTTAACTATCAAACATGAAATCAAGCACATTTTCATCAACAAACCAACTTTCGAGAAATACACTGAAGTAGATGAAGTTTATAGAAAGCTAATAAAACTTTCTATACCCAATGATAAAAGTTGGGATCAGTTGTGTGATATTATCGATTAAAAAAATTCATCTCCAACAGATAGACAGCAAGACAACACATTTTGGGGCCAAGTCATCAACCATTTCCTTGAAGATAGTGCCAGCAACCTCGACAGTTTAAGCATTCCTATATTTTTGTACTATTTTTGTAATCAGTTAGATGTTTCTAGAATCCAAATATTTGTGTATAAATAAATAGCAATTCAATATATTAAGGGTTGAACCCTTTGGATGAGTTTTCTGAAGCAGAATTGTATCAAACTGAAATGGCTTCATATTAATGAAAGGATTCTAGATTTGCTTCAAACAGCTTGTCACTTGTGAGTTTTTCTTATGTTTTCACTTCACTTTGTTGTTCTATATGTATCCTTTTATGAACAAAATTGGGTAGGAGAAAATTGAATATCAATCTATCTTAAACGCCCTCTGAAGTTATAATCTATTTTAGAGATTAGTTTATTGGACTATTTGTCTTTATAAGCTCCTCTACATTTATAAATTGTCAAGCATCTTCATAAGATTAAATATATTTTGTTGGGTTGTAAACATTGTTTACATGCATGCTTTCTTATGATTAACTAAAAATTCAATTTGAATATTTAGGAAATCATATCCTCTTACATTTCTACCTTTCCACACACGTTTAAATCAAATTATTGTTCAGAAGTAAAGAATCAGCGCTTTATTAATATTTAGTATTAATAAGGTTTAATCATTTGCCCTAATCTGCTCATAACATTGGTTATCCAAAAACTTTTAAAACAAAAAAACATTTTAGATGCTCTGGCATAATTAATTAACCTAGAATTATCTCAGAGGACAACATGGTACATAGTGCCAGGATCGAAGGGCAAGTCAATTGTAAGTTCTAGCTGACTCTACAAGATCAAGCATGCCACAGATGGTAGCATTGAGAAGAAGAAAGCAAGGTTTGTGGCAAGAGGGTTCTCCTAGAGAGAGGAAGTGCACTATGAGAAGAAATTTGCTCCAGTCACCAAGTACACTTATATTAGAGTTATTATGTCCTTGGTTTCATTTATGGGATGAAGAATATATTAATTGTGTGTGAAAAAAGCTTTCCTTAATGGGATCATTGAGGAAGAAGTGCACACAAAGCAACCTCAAGGATTTGAGGTATAAGGGAAGATGTCCCATGCTTGCAAACTTAAGAAAGCCTTGTATGGACTCAAGCAAGCACTGAGATCATGGTATTTTGGGATCAATGGATACTACATAGTATGGGTTTCACCAATAGCAGGGAAAATCGTGACTTATATTACATATTTGTTGGGACCGAGTTGTGTGTTTTGGTGTTATATGTAGATGACTTGTATGGGTTTCACCAATAGCAGGGGAAATCGTGACTTATATTACATATTTGTTGGGACCGAGCTGTGCGTTTTGGTGTTATATGTAGATGACTTGTTTCTAATAGGTGCAAAGAAGCTCACTGTAGGGTGCAACACAAACATGGCAATTGAGCTCGAGATAGAGGACATCAACATTATGCATTACTACTTGGTTTTGGAAGTCTGACAAAGACCAGGGGAGACTTTCCTTAAGTAGGGTAAATATGTGATTAACATCCTAAAGAGATTTCAAATGAAATTATGCATTACTTCTTGGTTTTGGAAGTCTGACAAAGACCAGGGGAGACTTTCCTTAAGTAGGATAAATATGTGATTAACATCCTAAAGAGATTTCAAATGGAAGACTACAAACCTATGGCCACACCTATGATCACTAATTTGAAAAAGGTGATAACTCCAAATTCAAAGTTGGTGGATCCCACATTATACAAGCCACTAATAGGTTCTTTGACGTATTTGGTAAACATCAAGCTAGATATATGTTTTGTAGTGAACACCATGAGCCAGTGCATAGTGGAACCAAGGCAGTAGCATTGGTAGTAGAAAAACATGTGCTTAGGTATTTGTGGGACACAAATGGAGTATAATTTTAGATATCTTGGAGATGTGTGGTGAAGTTGCAGGGGTATTGAAACTCGGATTGGGCAAGCAATGCAACAAATAGAAAGAGGACGTCAAGGTGTTGCTTTAGCTTGGGATCAACGATGATATCCTAGTTCAGTATGAAGTAGATTTTGTGGCACTTCGCTCAGTAAAAGCATAATACATGGCATTAATAGCAGCTCTTACACATCCTTTCATAAAAGGAATATATTGTAGTTGTGTAAGGAATTCAATCATAAAGTTGCCATAACTATGTAAAAGGGATCTATCATCATTGTAAAAGAACCTATCATAACCTTACACTAACCAAAAATAGAAGATGTTAAGCATTATATGTATAACAAATCCATCATTGGGGTGTAAGGGAATCTCTCCCACATGGCACACCTATCATGAAAGGAATTCCCTAAAACACCCATACACCCTCTTCCTACGAGAACAACTCAAAACAACCAAAACCTAAAATGGTGCAGTATGAATAAGACATCAAACATGTCCTCTATCGATTTTGTCTCTATTATGTGAGGGATCAAATGATCCTTCATTGAATAAGGATGATTTGTTTCACCTAGGCATGTTGGAGGGGCTAGTCGACTTAGCCGACTAGCCCAGTCGAGTCAGGAAGAATCCATTGTAAAGACAATTGATAACCCTGTTAAGATGATAACTAAAGTCGAATTAAGTTAGAGTTTGGTCGGACAGTTAGATTGTTGTAATTGTCTCAACGTGATATAAATATTTGTTAACGCATCAATGTATCGGTTCTAATTGGCTTTCAAGAGATATAAGATAAAGTGTGTTTCGTTGGTTCTCCACTCCCTATGTCTCTTCTCTTTCTATTTACTTATGTGCTTTGCTATGTGAATGCTTGATGTCCTTACTATTAGTAACCATGCATACTTTTCCCTAGATTACAGCATTGGTTCTGTTGTCGATAGTTTTGGACTCAAGTCGTAAAAAAATATGCAAGCATAAATGTTAACATTCGAAGAGATACAACTGTGGTGGGAGACGAAAATCAATAACTACCCAAAGAACTATACGTGAAGGAACAGATTGTCACTAGCAGAAGCTAGAGTCAATTTTTTGACAGAAATGCCCGAACAATTTATCAAAGGCGCCCCAAAAAAAATCAAGAAATTCCTCAACCGAATTGCTCATGAAAAGACCTCAAAGTGAGTTTGATGCTCGACTTTTGTTGAAGCTACCAAACGACGGTCGAATGAATCTGCACGAGTGGGTCAAGTCGATTTTGGATGATTTTTGTGAAGAACGAGCAATAGAAGAAAGAACCTCTATTGATCATATCAAAGTCAGGTTCTTCGATGATTTGCATGATAGTTTCTTTTGCTCAATTCCCACCCTTTTGCACAAGTTCCTCCTTGACAAGGGTGTTGGTCATATCATAGAATACCAACCTCCGTTGCAGACTCCAATAAATACTGACCAATAGCAAAGGAAATTCGACTGGCAGAACTTTCTCGATGCCTAGTGTAAAGATACGAAAGAAGCCTTGGATTACTTTTTAAGCAAATAAACATGGTTTCTATGTACTCCCTCGCTATCCAACACTAAGTCAAGTCGGCATGGGGGGAGAGGGGCAGGGGCGAGGGGGGTTAATGATTCATGAGAAATAAAGAAAAAGAAAGAAGTAAAGCTAGAGAAGTAGTTAAAAGTTATAAAGATGGAAGCAAGAAAGTCGACTACCAGAAAGCAACAACAAGAAAGGACCCGACAGAAGAATAACCAACAATACACGCAGTCGACCGACATTCAGAAAATAGCAAGGGACAAAAGACAGCAACGACGTGAAAGAATAAGAGAGGAATACTAGAGGATGAAGATGCAAAATCGTGAGTGCATGAGCGAGATGCATGGGACTCCTCTAATGATTTGAGAGGCGTAGCACTGCTCACTCTGACAGAAAATAATCGTCAACAAATAAATCTTAGGAGGCAAGTAGACGTAATGCAAATTGATGACTATGGTCCTACCATACGACGAATTAGGACTGTATCAATAACAAGTCCCACCGTTATAGAATTCCTTCAGCAAACATCATGCAATTATTCAAACATACTCGTTGTTTGGCATAACGAAGATGAACAAAGAAATAAGGCAGAAATCAAATTCTGATGAGAATCAACCAAACAGTGAGAATAAAGAAATTGAACAAGTACTTCTCCAACTCAGTAATCTCACGATCGTACCCCTCCTCTCACAATTAGTATCCATCAAAGAAGTCGAAAGTACAAATTTGGTCGGCGAAGACTCATGACCCGTAGTAAGTCAGTTTACCGAATACATAGATAGAGCGTGCCAGACCGATGAGTCATTCTCAAAAGACATCGTTGACAAGCAAGAAAGCAGCACACCTGAGAGCAATCGACCCACCGTCAATCCTGCCATTAACAACCAATCAAGTAATATTGGAACATCTAGAACGTCGAAATCTCTGATAAGTAACATGGGATTAAACCACATACCCGTCTATGAGGGTGAAGACCTGAAAAAGCATTGGTTCATTAGTGAGAAATTTTGGTATGCAAATGATATTACTGATGAAAATAAACAGATGGCTCAATTTGCATCAGTCTTGAGGAAACGTGCATTGAAATGGTCCATGAATCTCACTGAGAAGCAACCAAAATCAAAGGACAAAATTAAAACTAGCTTTCTCACCTTCTTCAAGGCTCAAGATGTAAAACATCTGGCAGCACAGAAGCTAAAGGAAATTAAACAGTGACCCCATGAAACAGTGAGAGAATATGACAAAAGATTCAAAGATTTGTTGAGCCAGATCCCATATATCATCAATGAAAACTTATTAGTCCAATGGTATGTGGTTGGTCTCCTCCAAAAGATCTGCGGCCCACTAAAAATGCATGAATTTAAAACTTATGGTGCACTAACTATCGCACTGAAGGACACACTAAAGATACTTGTAATATGCGGCCTACTTTGATCAAGATGTCCGACCGATACAATCTGACATATATTGTGATATATGTCAAATCGCTTCAAATCATACAACTAAAGATTTTTCAGTACAATCTTTGTAATTCTAAGCCTAAATGGTGCGCCATTTGCGAGGATAACACACACTCAACGCAAGAATGTCCACTCAATGGAAAAATCAAGCCAAATTATCACGTTGTGTATCATACACAAACCACGCATCAATTTAACAAGCCACCATCATATGGTGTCGAGCAAACAGTTAAGAAGGTTATGGTGGCCGACCAGGGGGATACAACGGCAGAGGTCGAGGTTGTGGCCGAGGGCGAGGAAGGTTTTACTACTTTACCTGTTGGCAGGAGGGGCATACAGCCCCAAAAATGTCCATTAAAAGATAAGACCAACCTGTGCTTCTGCAATATGTGCAGCTTGGGGGATCATTCCTTGGAAGATTGCCCCAAGATCATTGAAAAAGTTTTGAATAAAAGAATTGTGAATTTACTCCAAACTATTCCAAAAAAAGATATCTTGAATTCGAAAAATCTTCATGTCGTTATGAGATCGGGCACTAGAAGAGATAATACCAGTCACAATCAACAAATTATTTGACCAACAAAAAATACGACTAGACATCCAAATATGTAGGTACAAAACGACAGAATGACAAGAGCAATAGAATTTTTTACAGAAGAAGTTGACTCACAAAAACTGGCAAAGGATGTCATATTAGAAGAATTTTTGGAACTTCTAAAAGAAGAAAATTCAGTTGGACATCTAGTAGAGCTTTTGAACATGCTAAAATACTGCAATGAAAGCAAGGAGAAATGTAAAAATGTACGACAGCTATCACAAGGAAAACAATTTGAAGATCATGATCCACAAGTCGACCTTGAAATAAATGGATACATGGTGAAACAAGTCGTTGACTTTGGATCTCAAGTTATAATACTCCCGCGACAAACATGGAGGAGCATGGGCAGACCAAATCTGCACAAGTTGACTAGTTATCTTAAACTTGTCGATCAAAGATTCATTGAACCTATTGGGGCGTTAAGGCAAGTAAAACTTCAATTATGGGCATCTCCACAACAGTCGATTTTGAAGCCATTGACTTAGTCGATGAAATACCTGCATAGCCTACACTAGTCAGTAGACCGTGGGGAAGAAGGATGAAAGCAACTATATCATTAGAGAAAGACAGAATTAAGCTTAAAGCTATGTTGCAAGAAACGCTACCCCATGTCCGTTTCAGCCAGGAAACGAAATGAAAACGCTGAAATGCGTACCGTACGGCCTGGAAACTTGTTTTCGTTCATACTGGCACATTTCACACTAGGGAAACGTGGCCAGTATGGCCGAAAACAAGTTTCCAGGCCATATGACGGTGTTTCCACTTCATATTACGATTTTTATTTTTTTCGCTTCCAATGATTGGGCGAAAAAAATATCTTGTGGATGCTTCTAGATGCCTCTCTCAAGTTATAAAAAGACTCTCGCCTCATACCCTCATCACACAATTGAGCAAGTTGTTTCACTTGGAGACGAATAATTTTAGAAAGGAGAAAAGAGGAAGAGAGCGGTGGTTTCCGCTAGGGCGTTTGCAACAGTGAGCAAAGGAGATTTCAGCAGCAGATTTGGAGTGCAGAGTTTCCGGCTACGGCATTCTTGGCTTTTGGCTCAACTACAACCATATTTCTCGTCTTTTCTAGCATTTTGGGGTAGCTTCAGCTACAGAAAAATTAATTTGGGTAAGAAGCATTCATTTTATTAGCTTTTCCTACTATTTCTTCAATTTTTCGAGGGTTTATGCTTCCAAAAATATGAAAAACGTTTTTTCTTTACAGATTTGTTTTTCTAATCTTTTTTTGCAGCAATGGCTTCCAACCAAGGTGCAGCTGCAAGTTCAAGCCCCGGGTCCAACCCATGGGCTGAATATTATCCTCTTTGGAGGCATGTTCAAAAGCTTCAAAAATGTGGAGGTGTTGACTCATGGGAATGTTGATGTAATCTTTGCAGTAATTCGTACAAGGGCTCCTACCCAAGAGTGAAGGCACATCTTTTGCATGGAGGGCAGGGGATTGCAGGTTGCACAAAAACAGCAGACCCATTGGCAAGGAGGGCATATCAAAGAGAGCAAGATGAGGCGGATGAAATTAAAAAAAGGCATGATGAGCTTAGTCAAGCTACTCCTCAAGCTCCACCTAACATTGAGCAAAGGATTGTAGCTGAAGCAAGGAAGATGAGAGCCAGTGCCACTCAACAACATGAACAACCAACATCCAAAAATACTAGAGGGGAATCCCCTTCAGTTCAGGATAGCAGAATTGCTAAATTGGTGAATGTGCAAGCAAAAGAAGAAACGGATTCCAGAATGGCTAGGTGCATCTATGCATGTAGTATCCCATCCAATGTTGTTTGCTCTCCTTACTGGCAAGATATGATAAGGGCAATTAACAAAGCTCCTCAAGGGTACAAGGGGCCCAACTATGAGAAAGTCATAACTCAGCTTCTCAAAAATGAGAGCTTGTGGAGGATATCTTATCACCAATTCATTCTTCCTGGAGTAGCTCTGAGGTTACCATAGTCTTAGATGGATGGACAGATACAAGGCGCAAACCATTGATAAATATTCCCACTTCCCCCAAAGGAGCAATGTTTTAAAGGCAGAAGACTGCTCAGGAGAGGTAAAAGATGCTCAGTTCATTGTTGATGTTATTATAAAATCTATTGAACAAATAGGGGCTAACAGGGTGGTGCAAGTTATCACGGATAATGCACCAGTTTGCAAAGTTGCAGGTTTAATTATTGAGGGGAGGTATGACCACATTTTTTGGACACCCTGCATTGTCCATAATCTGAATCTAATCTTAGAGGAGATCGACAACAAAGTTCCATGGATAAAGGAAATCACATGGGAAGCAAGGGAGATTGTTAAATTCATCACCAACCACCACCAATCTCAGGTGGTATTTTGAGAGTACCCCAAATTGGAGTTGTTAAAAGTTGTTGAGACAAGATATGCCTCAAACTTCCCAATGTTGCGTCGCCTTGTTGAGGTTAAGCAAGCATTAGTTTCTATGGTGGTGAGTCAACTTTGGGTTGAGTGGAGACAAGCAAATTCAGAGCGAGGATATATGGTGCGTAGATTGTGCCTTGACGAGGACTCGTGGAGCAAGATAGATTTCTAGCTAAAGTTTACAACCCCTGCATTTGAGCTTCTTCAGAATGTTGACACTAACCAACCTTTCTCAGGAGAGGTATATGATGGAATGGATTCCATGGAGTCTCCACAACTTTTGTTTGTTGATGATCATTTTGCTGATTTAGTCAAGAAAATCATTGTTGATAGGTTGAACAATTTCAACACTCCATTGCACACTTTAGCACATGTTTGAACCCCAAATTTTATGATGAGGAGCTTATTGCTCAAAGCAATGGAAAGAGGAAGGCACCCCATAAGGATAGAGAGGTGGCTATTGGGTGAAAAAAGCCCTTATGAGAATATTTCCATCTCATCTACATAGGGAGGTAAAGGAAGAATTTGCTAGTTTTGTTGCAGGATTAGATGATTATTCAGATATATCAGCTTTGGAGGAGAGAAGCACCATGAATCCAATTAGGTGGTGGATTTTTCATGGAGCAAATGGTGTACATTTGCAAAACCTTGCCATTTGTGTTCTTTCACAAGTGGCAAACTCTTCATCAGCAAAAAGGAATTGGAGCACCTATGGTTTTATTCATTTTGTGAAGCGCAATAGGTTGGGCTCACAGGAAGCAAAGGATATTGTTTATGTGCACTCCAACCTTCGCCTTGCATCTCGTAGGGGTCCAAAATATAGAAGTGGTCCTTCTAAAGAATGGGATGTGGATCCAGAAAGTCTTGATTTGGATGTCTCTCTTGTTGCACTGAATATTGAGGTCCACCCTGGAAGTCGAATTGGCCCATCAACTTCTTCAGCACCACCATCCACTATTGAGCATGCTTCTGCATCTATTTTTGATGAGCACTGTGATTATGAGGATTAGTTTTTTGTCTTTATAGCTCTGGCAGCCTCATAGTCTTTATAGCTCTGGCAACCTCATAGTCTTTATTGTACTTGCAGCCTCATATAATAAAGGTTGATTTTGAGATTTGGATATATAATAAAGGTTGATTTTGGTTATTCCGATATTTTTATTTTCATTATGTGATCATTCATGAGTAAATGTGATGTAAATTTAATCATAATGTTTAAAATTTAAATGTAATAAATTATAATGTATCATGTATGCTTTATGATTGCACATAACATTTCTTAAATAACCCTATATATATATATATATATATATATATATATGATGTTTCCCCGTTTCCAAAATTTGGGGGGTCACGTTTCGTACACATGCCTGTTTCGAAAACTCGTACTCGTTTTGTGCAACGTAGGCTTAAAGGTAACGACAAGAAAATTATTATTCTTTTGGACCCAAGTGAAGGAGAGCCATGGGTTCAGGCTTGCAAAGAAGAATCAGAAATGAGAAGATTGTACCAAGTACTACATGAAGATCAAGATAACGTGGAACCAAATGCCTTTGGTGAAATTTTAACAGGTTCAACTCTCTCCATTGGTCCAAATTTTGACACGGATCTCTACAAGTGGTCAGTCGAAAACTATGAATCAAAAGACAAAGAATGTTGGACGATTGAGACAATTCCAACGACAAAAATCTGACCTTGTTATTTTATTAAAGTAGTGCCTATTTTAAAGAGAAAAATTGTAGAGGAACACCGTCACTGGACTGATTTAAAGCAAGATTCTAGCAATATGATTCGTTTTAAGGAATGGGCCTCCCTGTTAACCACATCGAACAAGTAACAAAATCTATTGGTGAACAGGGAAGGATGCAAAGTCTGGTGCAAACCTTTACGGGTCAAGCGGCAAGATGGTGGGACACCCACTCATCTCGACTTCAACCGTGGACAACAACTACGACATATTTCATTGAATGCTTTGGAGGTCAAAAGCTTTCTGCACAAGCAAAAATACCCATGTTTAGCCTCAGATAGGACCCCATCCTTCACATATAAAACTGAGTCGAAATGCCGCAGGATCAAATACAGAGATGAGAGATTCTGGCCTCATATGTTTCTGAATACTTTGGACGACTTGCCCAATAAGTGGTATAAAATAGAAGAAGCTTGAGGGAAATCTTTACAATGGAAAGAGTTGAGAGAAAATTTCATTAAGGATTTTGAATTTAAACCGAAGGAACGAGAACTTAATGACGCAGTTCAGAAAATGAGCGAATTTATAAATGAAAACCCAACCGACAATCAAAAATCAGCAGTCGACATCTCATCGACCTGTAATTACATGTCATGTACATCAGAACAAAAAATGGCCAGTCAGTTAGAAATGGAAGAAGCACTTATCCCTGGCCAAAGCTTTTGTTGGAAGAAAGATCATCCAGAAAACCACAAAAGAATAAAATTAGTGTACAAACTTGAAAAGCAAGAAATTGAGAAACCTGAGAACCAAACTTTTCACCTGCATACCAAGAAATAAAAGTTGGGAACCAGTGACTCGACAAGTCAAAGGCACCCGACTGGATGGACGCGGAAGTGAAGATACAAGAAGTTGATATATCAAATGATGATCGACCAAAGATCGCACGACTTGGTGACTATTGGTTAGACAAACAAATAACAAAGTTTGTCAACCTACTCAAAGAATATCAAGATGTATTCACCCATGACTATAAAGATTTAAAGGGACTTGTAAAAGAAATGGGGGAGATGAAAATCAACCTCATTCCAAGAGCTAGGCCAATAAAAAAGAGACCTTACAAGCTTGATCATAAGTATAAAGCCATCGTACAGAATGAAACAGAGGGGATTCTTGCCACCGGCATCATCTACCCAATAGAGACATCAGAATGGGCAAGTCCCATGGTCCTAAAAAGCACGACCCTCCTAAACTACGCATATGTGTCGATTACCGCAGGTTGAATACATTAACAATGGTTGATCCATTTCTTACTTTGTTCGCTGATGAAATCATAAATGAAGTCGCAGGTCGTGAATGTTATTCGTCTACAGATGGTTTTGTTGAAGAAAGTGTAACTAGGTTCGATATTTACAAATGTAATTTTGATCTTTGTACTTGTCAATAAAAAGAAATATTATTTTTTGTAAATTATAAGAATGAGTTTCATGCTCATTTCATAGGTCTAGGAAGGTCAAAGAGTCAAAGTCATGTATAAGGAGCTCTTCTTGAGCCTATGTGTAAATGTATACTAGTCTAAAAATCCCCCCAAGACAAGCACAAGAAGAAGTCTGCAAGCTAAACGATGAAGAAGACAATCATGTCGGCCTCAAAGCATATATAAATGTCATGTCGGCTCAATAAAAGAGACACATCGGTTCACATTGACACGTCGGCTAAATATGGGAGCCTAACTACTATATATACCCAGCTGGAGTCACCACAGGAAAACTGATCCGTAAACTGTCGTGGATATTCCACTGGATAGTTCGTCACAAAAGATCTAATAATATTATATTAAAAATTTGAGATTTTACACTATTACGGTTTTATTTAATTTATAGATCTGTAAACTTAACTGTAATTAGTGCATGCATGCAAATATAAATTATGCAGAAAAGTAGAGAACGAATAAAACAAGCTCACACACACATAAGACACAAGATATGCTCTCTAGGAAACCCTTTCGGGAGAAAACCCAACTGGAAGGTGAGCCCAATTCACTCTCTTTCTCTGTCTACAAATATTGTTGCAGATACAAAGAAGTAATGTCTATGCCCCGTGGGCTACTACAGTGCACAGATCCTCTACGTGTGCCCTACCTCTGATCTCTCCCGGCTATCTTTGCTCAACTATGGAACAAAATACTCTCGAAAGAATGGAATGTCTTTTCCTCCTATTGGCCCGATTATAACACAGCCCGATAGCCTACTAGTGGTTAAGTTTGACTACATCAACTGTTAACTAGAGCTACAAAATAGACTCTTCTAAAGTCTTTTACATCACAAACACGTGGCTATCCCCTTTTCCATGAATAATGGGGGTTGACACAGCGTCCTCGCGAACTATAGGTGTGAAAACAGGAAAGTCAACTTCTGAGTGGCATAACTTTTGCATGCGGACTCTGATTGACGCGATTCTTGCGTCGTTGGAAAGCTTCCTGTGTGTAGAATAGCATGAAAAGGTGTGGCGCTTAAGCGACAAAGTTTTACCCCCAAAAGACGTCGTTTGATGCCTCAAAACGCTCTTGGAAGGTTTTAGACCTTGTTTTTACAAACTAGGTCCTGCCAGTAAAAACGGTCCCGTGAACTGATTCATCCACTTTTTCCACTCCAAATGCATCGAGATGGATGACAAACAATATAATGATCCAATTCAGATCAAAAACAAAATTTCGGACATACCTCTGCAACTTCAAATGGCACAATGAGTGCAGGAATCTCAGACAAGATACAGTGGTACAGAATCTCGGACAAGCACAAGAGTACAGACACTTCGGATTCTCTTGGATGGGTACAGGGATCTAATCCGCATTATAGGAGGACATTGTCTTGTGGAAAACTTTAGTGAGTAGATTACAGTCTCGGTCTAACTATGATGACAATCTCGGTGCAAGAATGTCACTGTCTCGGTATAGATAAGATGATAAAGATCACAGTGCTAATCATTGTCTCAACATATCAGATGGAGAAGATACACTCACTGTCTCGGCACAACTATGATCTCACAAGTAATACACTCTCAACATACTAACTACAGTCATGACCTTAATAGAGAAGATCACTGTCTCAAAGAATCTAAGTGCAGCTCTCCTATATATATATATATATATATCTTTGTTGTGAAGATCTCGGTAAGGGCACAGCAGTGATGATCTCCGTGATAGTGCAGCAAGGTGCAATAATGATGTAACAGTAATGGTGGTAGAGATGATCTCACTATGCAACAATGATCTAAGTAAAGATGGAACAATGATGAAGCAGCAGTGATGATGCTCTCAACAGTTACAAAGAAGAGGATTGTTGTCTTGGTCTTGGATTGGCATGATAGGTCAAGGGTCACGGTCTTGGTATTCGTCAATTGGAATCTCTATAAGAAGAATTTTGTGTGGGTTTTCCTCTCCAAGAGGGAGAGGTTTTGGCCCTGGCAGGATGCCAACATCTTGTGTTCTTGTCTCTTTGTTTTGATAGCTATTTGATGAACTAACAAAGACAGACTCTAATAATAATAAGTGAAGATTGGAATAAGAAGAAAAGTTGAAAAACATCTCACAAATAGTTATCATGCACAGAAGAATCTCATTAACTATAATTGCCCTAGATTCTTCAACAGATTTCTCAGGGTACAATCAAGTTCCTATTGCAGAAGAAAACAAAGAAAAAACCATGTTTATCACTGAGTTTGGGTCTTTTGCTTATTGGGTAAGGCCTTTTGGACTCAAAAAATGCTCCAATAGTATTTTCACGAATTGTCGTCAAAGCTTTCCAAGAATATATTTATAAAACAATGGCATTTTACTTTGAGGACTAAACGGTTTACACATTGCTTAAAGATCACAGACAAAGGCTCAGATTAATGTTGGAAAGATGCAGACAGATTCACCTATCATTGAACATCAAAAAATGCATCTTTGCAACACCCATTGGAATACTGCTAGGCCATGTGGTTTCAAAGGATGGAATCAAAGTCGATATGGCGAAAATTAAAGTGATTTTAGACTTGAAACCTCCTGTGAATCAAAAGCAAATCAAAATATTTTTGGGCCATACTAGTTACTATAGATGGTTCATTAGGCATTACTTCGATATAACATTCCCCATAGATGAACTTTAAAAGACAATGTTCCATTTATCTGGTTAAAGGAGTACGACGAGTCGTTCCAATTGCTAAAAAAGAAATTATTCAAAGCACCCATTCTCAAGTTTCTCGATTGGACAAATCAGTTTCATGTGCATGTTGATGCATTGAACATCGTAGTCGAAGCAGTTCTGGCGCAACCCAACAATGAGTCGATAGATCACCCTAATGCATACGCCAGTTGGAAGCTCAATAAAACCGAGAGAAATTATTAAACCTCTGAAAGAGAAGCTCTAGCCATGATCTTTGCTTTGCAGAAATTCTGACTCGTGAACCCATTTAGATTCTGTATTGATCATCAAGCACTGAAGTACCTCGTTAATAAAACAATTCATCAAGGGTGCATTTGTCAATGGTTATTATTATTTCAAGATTTGAATTTGAAGTTATTGTTCGACCAGGCAAGAAGAATGTTGGTCCTAATCATTTATCTTGAATAGAATTTGGAGAAGAACCAACAGATATTGAAGATGACATGCTAGCAATGTTATCAGAACCGAACCGGTGATCGAACCGAAAAACCTTGTGCACCGAGAACCGCCAAAACCGGTAAAAAACGGGAAAAAACGGTTTACCAAAAACACATAAAATATCCATATTTTAAAGAAAAACATATATATCCATGTTCATCCATATGAATCCAAACCATTTATATACAAATATGCAAAAGTTCTCATTTACATAGCATGTAAGGGTTCACATAACCAAAATAACATCAAGTACAATCCATCTTTGAACTGAAAATACATCAACAAATAGGCTCTAGATGGCCTCTAGCATCCAAAAAAAATCATGCTACAACAAACGCCTACATATCATCAATATAATTGCCTATATTGGAGTCTTTGTCATCAATATAACCATTCAGGCATTAAAATAAGATTAAAAAAAACGTAGCATGTCATGTCAAGATTTTGTTTGAGTGATGGGTACATTTTTAGTAGAGTCATGATAGAGGAGTTTGACAACCAATGCCACTAACATCAATGTACATAGAGGGCTTGGTGCTCTTTATTAAATACTAGCTCCATACAAAAATCCAATGGAAACGTTGCAATCCCCTCAATCCTTAAATCCTGAAAAATTGTTAAGTCTGTTGGATTTTGAGTGAAATTTAAAATTCTACTTTCTCCATATGAAATCCAATGAAGTTGGAACCACTCTCAAACATCTTGAGTCATTTCATGGTAATGTTAAAAATTTAAGTAAAAGAATGAAAATGAAAGATAAAGGAGAATGTCACTTTTACTTTAAGAATTTAACATTACCATGAATTGCATAATAGCAATACTAGGGCCATAGGTTTGAGTTTTAAGGTAACGGCCATAGGTTTGAATATTAGGCTAGCCTAGGGAAGAATCAGAAGTGGGCCAAACAACTGAAAAATGAAAAAACAAAAAAGGCAATTTTGTATGTTGGCTTGCATAGGTACATTGAACCAGTCCTGAACCGATTGGTTCGGTGAAATAGGTCGATTTCGGTCTGGTTCTGATAACACTCTGCAAGACGCGCACTTGTTTAGAGTTGAAGCGATCCCTACAGAGCTCGCTGATGTAATAGAGTTTTTACACATGAGAAAGGCACCTAAGGAATTATATGAAAAGAAGAAAAAAAAAATCGCAATTAAAGCAGTGCCATTTACATTGATAAATGGACAATTATATAAACTTGGTATCAACGAGGTACTTCGAAGATGTGTCTTGGAACATGAAAGGGAGGACATTATTGACGAGGCACATAAAGGGGGAGTTAGAGGTCATTATCAGGGCGACACGACCGCAAGGAAAATACTGCAAGCAGGGTTGTGGTGGCCAACAATATTTCGAAACTATTGACTACATGTACAAAAATGTGATATATGCCAAAGATCTGGGCGACCACTACCTAAACACCACATGTCGTTACACAATTGTTTCGTTGCTACGCTTTGAGATCTGGGCAATCGACTTCGTTAGACCATTTCCCAAAAGAGTTAGACATATGGGAGCAAAATACATCATAACAGCAATGGAATATCTAACAAAGTGGGCGGAAGCAAAACTAGTTGAATCGTGTACAAAAGTAGCAGCAAAATTCATATACGAAAATATAGTAACTCGGTTTGGTTGTCCTATGGTCATCATTAGTGATAGAGGGACTCATTTTGTAAATGCTACAATTCAAACACTAATGAAGAACTTCATGATTGAACATAGGAAGACTATTGCATACCACCCGCAAGCAAATGGCGTCGTCGAATCATTTAATAAAACATTACACAAGGGACTAACAAAGGTTTGCAATTTAGACAGAGATTATTGGGATAATAAGGTACCATCCATCCTTTGGGCATATCGCGCAATGTACAAGTAGTCGATGGGTCGACACCTTTTAAACTTGTCTATGGATAGGAAGCAATCGTCCAACTTCAGTGCTTGGTGAATGCAGTAAGTGTATCGACTATATTGAAATATAACGAAAAATTGCAAAAGGAATGACTCCAACAATTACAACAATTAGAGGAAGATCGACTCCATGCACTCTATCACCATCAAGCTAGTAAAGACCAACAAAAGGCATGGCACGATAGAAATTTGCAAACAAAGATTTTTAAAGTCAATGATTTAGTTTTTTATACGACAGTCGAGTGAAGGGTAAACCAAGAAAACTAGAGATTGCATGGTTGGGACCCGTCATTATTGAAGATATGTGTCCTTCATGAGTTATACACATGAAGACATTGCAAGGGCACCTATTCAAGTCACTTTTCAATGGTGCCTGACTCAAGAGGTATGTCTCTTAACAGCAATGGTGTGTTCCTCGCGAAAACCTTTCCAAGGCGCTAGGGATATGGATTAGCTTGAAAACCACTCTGTGGCGGG
Source organism: Pinus tabuliformis (assembly GCA_031772625.1). Classification (NCBI taxonomy): domain Eukaryota; kingdom Viridiplantae; phylum Streptophyta; class Pinopsida; order Pinales; family Pinaceae; genus Pinus; species Pinus tabuliformis. The sequence continues at coordinate 341,717,804 of CM062807.1, read as the reverse complement.
CTAACTGACCAAACAAATTGTAAAATTAGAAATTTTCTTTTTAATTAGAATTTAGTAAGTTCACTACAAAAAGCAGTTATAGATTAGAAATAAAATAACTAACGCAGCAATTGGGGATCCAATAAAGAGAAAGAAAGCACAAATCTAGAAAGACAGATATGATAGAAATCTAGAACAAGAAATAGATCTATGTAATCTCTTAAATAGCAGAGCTAAACAAAATATGGATCGACATCATTCCAAGGACGAAAGACGGCAAGAACGCAGAGAAAGATTCAGAGACTTGTAATAAAAGATCTGACTCAGCAGACAAACCGAGAGAGCATGCTTGAAGCCGACCTAAAGAAAAAAAAGTTGTTCAGCAGAACATGGTCGTAAAGAACATCTTGACAAGACAAATAATCAGGACAAAGGCTTCGACCGTTTGTTGAAAGGCAGTAGCAGAAAAGCAGTCACAAATAAATTCCAAGCATGCGAGTCTAAAAGCACAAGCTCACAAGAGACAAAAATTAAAATTTAAAAACCAAAATACTCAAATGCATCAATCTACTCATGACACGTTACATACTCCACAAGTCCCATCACTGTCAGACGTACGTCAACCATCAACTCAAATCATCACAAAATCATTTAGCGTTCCACAAAGAAGGTGGCAATCAGGTGGCATGCACACGCTACGTGACATTGGAAGATCAAATCAAAATTCGACGAGACAATTCATGGAAGAGGAAGCAAGCGGGAATGATGGTGCATTTAATTCCAATTCCATAAAAATTGATGAAGCCTCGGGCATGCCTAACATTTTGCTAGAAATATCGTTAAGTGTAAGTGTCAATTGTGACCTTGACGATATACCAGACATCCTGAGCCCTATGATTTCCGATTCCAAATTGTTAGATTGTTTGAGAACTGCAGAATTTCAGAGTGATTTTGCAATGGCGAAGAGGAAAGTTCACTTTGAGGATCATGATGTTACAGTCGAGCTACGAACCAAGGCGAGATTTGATCTTACAGGCAAAATAGAGCTCGAAGTTCGCATGCACCATATAAAGCAGGTGAAGGTAGATGAGCCACCATGGGAGAAGCAATACGAATCATTTCTTCGATGGGTAAGTCGAATAATCAGTGGAATTCAGAGTCTGAACAATTGGAGAAGGCAGGAATTCGTGACATTCTCAGTGCCCCGCTAGTGGCAGATATGTAGGGCATGTAGGAAGAAGCTACAAAATACTTGATAAGCCAAGGTGGATCCTCAAGAACTACCTTATCAACCCATTGTCGAGCAAGTGTTTAATGAATTGCCATGATAGTCTAACACAATGTTTCCTATTCCTCTTGGAGTCTTGGATCCATCTAAAGACATTATTACCCCGCTTTCTGATGCGGAGTTGGAAGATGAGAAAGAAGATGCATTGTATCTCCATTCAAAGTTGACTTGTCAGTTCCTCTAGCGGAACCATCACAAAAGTCTAGTCGAAAAGAGTCATTGAGTCCCAAGGCCACTCTGACTTCCTCTAAAGGAGTTCGGTGGGAAGAGGTATTATCAGAAATTCGTCTAGAAAACCCTCAACAACAACAACAGCTTGATGAAGTTTGACAAGTGATTGAATCTACTAAGGCGAAGGGTGAAACAGTTAAAAGGCCACGAAAGACAAAAACATCAGTTTCATCTGTTGAAGCTGATATACAACAAGCAATAGGAAATGCCAAGGACACTTTTATGGATAGTATCTGACAGAATATGGAATCAATCTATCAAGCTGGGAAATCAAGAGAAGTGACAAATGATACTCTTAATGGATTTGTCAATTTTCATCCTTTTTCATGGGGCAAGAGCCAGCCCATTCTTATAGCATCCAAGGAAAGAAAAATGCCCATGGCAGCTCTTAAAAAGATAGGAGAGGAGTGTGTTAACAAAAGATTACCTTTCAATCAAGTCAAAATCATCGATCAAGCATGTTAAGCTTTTTCTACCATATTTAAGGCATATTAGGTAGTTTGATCAAAATTGGGCAATGTTGACTAGTATCCCTAGACAATCGAGGTAGACGCAAAGGCTAGACAAGAGGAGAAGAATCTAGATTCTAGATGGTTGATGCATCTAAATGGTTGATGCTCGAATAAATAATCATTAATGTACAATGGATGCCATATCTATCTTGATTTATGTGCAAATATGCATGCTTCCATATCTTCTACAACTATTTTGGTATTTTGGATGTTTTTTTAATATAATGCAAAAAATATATATATATATATATATATATATATATATATATTGCCAGACCAGGAGGTAACTCCTCAAATGAGAATATGTTTATTCATTTGGGTTGTTCATAGTTATATACATGAGGGAGTGACTTTTGAGTTTCATCTCCCGATGACTCTTCATTTTCCCTTATTTATTATTTACACTATTTACAATTGTTCACCCAATCCCTATGATTAGGTGTCAACATTCCCCCCCTTAATCTGAAGGGATGTTGGTGAGTCCAAGCATCGTTCTGAATCTTTCAAGCTTTTCTCTTCCAAGCGCTTTGGTGAAGATGTCTGCAATCTGCTCATTAGTGGAACAATGGCGAAGATGGATTGTTTCGGCCTCAACAAATGTCGAATCAGATGATATTTTGTATTGATGTGCTCCGTTCAATCATTGAACTTTGGGTTCTTGGCCAACTTTATTGCAGAGGTGTTGTCAATCATGAGTGGAGTCAAATGTACTTGTTTTACCTGCAAATCTTCCAGAATTTTCCTGAGCCACACAATTTCTTTTGTTGCCTCAGCTGTTGCCACATATTCTGCCTCTGTTGTGGAATCTGTTGGAACTGATCAGAGACTCATAGCATAACCAGAAGTAGATACCCCAGTTTCTCTGTCTCCATCGAAGTCTGAATCAGAGTATCCAATCAAGCTGAAGTCGCCCACCTGTGTATACTTGAGTCCAAAGTCTTGAGTTCCCTTCAAGTACTTTAGAACTCTTTTTGCAGCAGACCAATGTCCTTCACAAGGCTTTTGCATAAACCTGGAGAGGATTCCAACGGCAAACAAAATGTCTAGTCTGGTAGTAGTCAGGTAGTTGAGACTTCCTACAAATTGTCTATACTTTGTTGCATCCTCAAATTATTTTCCTTCAATGGATGTGAGCTTTAAGCTTAGTTCCATTGGAGTAGTTAGAGGATTGCATTCAGCCATGCCAAACCTGTTCAACAGATCTCCAATGTACTTCTTTTGAGAAAGGAATATGGACTTCAGATGTTGAGTTACTTCAATACCAAGATAGTAATGAACATAGCCCAAATATGTCATTTCAAAACCTTTCCTCAATTCCTTCTTTATGGATGCAATGTAGCTCTCATTGTTCCCTGTCATCAAAAGATAATCAACATATACCACAAGATATACAACTGTTTTGTCAACTTTTTTGACAAACAAAGTTGCATCATCAAAATCATAGTGTTTGAAATTGAGTTTCAGAAGATGCTCAGTTAATTTTTCATACCACGCTGGCAGTGCTTGCTTGAGGCCATACAAGGATTTCACAAGTTTGCATACTTTATGTTCATGTCCTTTCACAGCAAATCCTTCAAGCTGGGACAAAAAAACATTCTCTTTTAGATCTCCATTCAAGAAAGCAGTTTTTACATCCATTTGATGGACTTTCCAACCATTCTAAGCTGCTAGGGCAAAGAGTGTTCGGACAATAGCCCATTTTGCTGTGGGGGCAAAAGTCTCCTCATAATCAACCCCTTCCTTCTGTGCAAAATCTTTTGCCACAAGCCTAGCTTTGTGCTTGTCAAGTGAGCCATCAGCTTTATACTTGTTCTTGTAGACCCACTTGCAACCAATTGGTTTGGTTCCCAATGGAGGATCAACCAACTTCCAAGTGCCATTCTTTATCAAGGCATCATACTCCTTTTGCATCACTTCTTTCCATTCATCATGAGAAGTGGTTTCTTTGAAGGAAGTTGGTTCAAAATCTGTAGACAAATTCAATTCACAATCAAAAGAAACATCCATATTAACAGGTGAATCAAAGTCATCTACATCACCTCCATTTTACCGAATTGAATTTCTTGTTCCTGTCTTTCCAACCTCATCAGGATGAACACTTTCAAGTGTTTTTGTCAGCCACTTTGGGGGACCTTTCTAAGATGGTCCAAACTGCTCGGTCGATTGAGTTATGACTGAATCAAGATTGAGTCTCCCAATTTTGTCAATCACATCACTCAAAGTATCATCAGTGGTTGGAGTTTCATGCAGGGGAGAGAGTGCTTCAGAAGAAGATTCCACAGGTTGATCCAGTAGAGGAATCCCCCCTTCAAGATGTGGAATCTGATTAACAAATTCTTGAAATGAATTTGCATTTGAGAATCTATCCAAGCGATTAAGTTGCCACTCAACAAAATTGTCAACTTTGGATGATTCAAGAAATATTACATCTCTAGATACAACAAACTTTGTATTGACTTCATCATAGAGACGGTATGCTTTGGAGGTGTTTGAATACCCCAAGAAGATACACTTACGACTCCTTGCGCCAAGTTTGTTTCTATGTACCTTTGGTATCAAGGCATAACAGGTGGAACCAAAGACCCTGAGATGTTTTACCGAAGGAATGTGCCCATACGACATTTCATAAGGAGTCTTGTTTCTAATAGCATTAGATGGACATCTATTCTTTACATATACATCACATAAAACTGCATCAGCCCAAAACATCAATTTTACATTCTTGAAAAACATCATGGAGCGCACCATATTTAAGATTTTCCTATTCATTCGTTCAGCTACTCTGTTCTGTTGGGGATTATAAGGCACAGTTGTTTGATGTTTGATCCCATGTTGACGAAGATAGTTTTCAAATTCATTTGAAGTGTATTCTTTTCCATTATCAATGCGAATAGAGCCAATATGACATTGTGCATCATTTTCAATCCATGTATGAAAGTTCTTGAATGTTTGAAAAGCATCAAATTTGTTCTTCAATAAATAAACCCAACACATTTTGGTGTAGTCATCAATAAATGTCATCATATATTTATTTCCATTTGCAGAAGGAACAGACATTGGACCACATAAATCTGAATCAATGAGTTCAAGTTTTCTATGTGCTATGGAATGTGAATCATGAAAACATTGTTTTCTATGCTTTCCTAGAATGCAAGCATCACATTGCTTAAGTTTCCTAGGAATTGTAGGCAAATCAGTAACACCATTTTTCTTCAACAAGCGGAGGTTGTCATAGTTCAAGTGTCCAAATCTAGCATGCCATAATAAACTTGATGGAAATGTACCTTCATCATAATGAGAATTGTATGAGAAATTTTGTGCACGAGCAGAGGTACCTTACAGCTTGAGAAGCCTTTCTTCTTCTATCCCCGTCATGACAAGTGAGTGATCTGATGCTTTTCTCACCTCAACCTTGCCATCAAACATATGAATGGAGTGTCCTTGTTGGCGGATGTGGACCAAGGACAGCAAGTTTCTCCTCAGCTGTGGGAGATATAAAACATCATGCAGAAGAAAGTCTGGAAGACCAAGCAATTTGAGCCTGATTGTGCCAAGCCCTGATGGCTTGAGTTTTGATTTGTCTGCAAAGTATACTGCTCCATCAACATTGTCAGTAAATTCTTCAAAAAAGTCTCTTCTAAAAGTCATGTGACAAGTTGCTCCTGAATCAAGCAACCAATCATTTTTCCAAGAAGCAAGTGAAGCATTAAATAAGTCTTCATTTACTCCAATATTACGGTGTGCCACAACATAGTGAGCGGATTCAAGTGCTTTGCCTTTCTCTTTGTCATTAGTTTTAACTTTAGGTTGATTTCTTTCTTGCTCAATTCTGTCCGAAGGCAACTTGCATGTGGATGCATCATGTGATCCATCTCTATTGCAACATATGCAATGCAAATCTGACTTTTCTCCTTGAGAGTGTCTACCCCCCCCGCCTCTGAAATTTCTTCTTCCTCTTCCTCTGGAAGAATCTTGAGCAAGATTATTCTCTCTATGTGCAAGAGACACAGCCTCTTCAGAAAACTGAGGAGTTGTCTTCTTCCCAAAAGCTTTCTCTCTTTTAGCAAATTTATTCACAAGGGAGTCAAAGGTAATTTCTTTGAGGTTTCCATTTGCTTGCAATGACTCAAGATAATTTGAGAAAGTGGGATAAGTGCCTTGACAAAAGATATCAGATGAATGTCCAGTTCAACATTAGTGACTTTGATATCATGCATAATAGATTTTACTTCTGATGCAAGAGCAAGAGGATCATCATTTTGTAATTCAAAGCTGAACAATTTAATCATGAGTTGAACAACTTCAAGTGCAGAGCGTGAGTCATAGAGTTCCTTCAGTTTTGTAAGGCTTCGAAAGCATTTGAAAATGGCGAAATATGGCGACTAACCTCTTCATTTACTGATGCTGCAATCAAGGCATAAGCCTTGCTATTCTTCTTTTCCCAAATGGCGAATTCCTTGTCTGAGGTAGGTTGTTTTGGTTCTTTGTCTCCGTCTCCAACACACACTCCTTTCCACAGCTCATTAAAAATGAGAGTATGTTTAATTTTCCGAGACCACTCGGGATAATTCTCCTTCCCATTGAGAACCACTCCCACAATAGATATTAATGAGTGCATTTTAAAAAATGTATTCTATTGTCAATATACAAAAAAAAATGCAGTTCTCGTGATTATAAAAAATGCAGTAAGGGAAGGTGGTATATGGGAGAGGTGGTATATGGAACAGTGTTATACCATAATTCCAAGATAATAAAAAACAATGAAATGAGCGTTCTATATATATATATATATACCATTGTATATGAAACCTGGACAGCGTTATTATTATGGAGACAACGTTATTATGTATATGGGGGAGCGGATTCATGTTAAGGCAGAGTTACCGAGTATGGCAACCGGTGGGGAGAGAGCAGATAAAAAAAGGTTGAGCGTTTGTGTATACGTTGAATTATATGACTGCACAAATACCAAATGCCGAACAACGTGTTTTGGAAATTTGAACACCATGTTCCCGTCTTTGAAGGAGGCAACGATCATTCAATGCATAGTCTCCCCATCGCTACTTTCTCAACATTGATACCGGACAGTGATGAGCACACGGAGGGTGTGGTCCGATCTGCAGAGTTTCCGGTCGATTCTGAAACCATGGGTATCTCACAAGATTCACTTCACAAGAAATGTGCAACTGGAGGGAAGAAGAAGGTATGGAGGAAGAAGCGAAAGTATGAGTTGGGCAGACAGGCTTCAATGACGAAATTGTCGAGTAACAAGACCGTGAGAATGGTGTGTGTGAGAGGAGGTGAAGATTTTGGAGGTCTCTGCGAGAATGAAGGGCGGGTCTAAGAGCAGACGAGCATGCATGTACAAAGGGAAGGCGGAGAGCCAAGCCAAGTGGGTCGACACTAATGTATAGCCAGCGGAATGCTATGCGCAATGGGAGGAGGCGGACCACAGTGACAGAGTAGGAATGTCAGAGTGCACTAACCATAATAAATACACAACATCCAATTAATTCAATGCAGAGAAGTAATCTGGCCAGAGGACAGATAGAATAATGGCAGATATGATAGACTGGGAGTTACAAGGCAGAGAGGGAAGCCAAAAAATGGCACTGGCTCTGATACCATGTCAGGCCAGGAGGTAACTCCTCAAATGAGAATATGTTTATTCATTTGGGTTGTTCATAGTTATATACATGAGGGAGTGACTCTTGAGTTTCATCTCCCGATGACTCTTCATTTTCCCTTATTTATTATTTACACTATTTATAATTGTTCACCCAATCCCTATGATTAGGTGTCAACATATACATAGTAGAAGCTTCCGAGTTGTTTCGCTTCCTAGATTTCTGAGAAATGACACTTTCGCGTCCTCGCTTCCAAAAAACATCCCCGCTTCGTGCAACATTGGTCCACACCTTCCTCATGAGAGAAGCCTCGAGCAACAAACCTGGCCTTGAAATTTTCAGCACTTCCATCCAACGTTGCACGAAGCGGAGACACGGAAGCGTCATTTCCCAAAAATCTATGAAGCAAAGCATCTCGGAAACGTCTACTATATATACAATAGAAGTCATATCTATCTTGATTTATGTAAAAATGTGCATGTTTTCATGTCTTCTACAACTAATTTGGTATTTTGGATGTTTTTTTAATATAAATGCAAAAAAATATAAATATTTATATTTTTTTGCATTTATATTAAAAAAACATCCAAAATACCAAATTAGTTGTAGAAGACATGAAAACATGCACATTTTTACATAAATCAAGATAGATACGGCATCTATTGTACATCAATGAATTATTCCAGTATCAACCATCTAGAATCTAGATTCCTCTTCTCTTGTCTAGCCTTTGACTCTACTTCAATTCTATAGGGATATTAGTCAACATTGCCCAATTTTGATCAAACAGCTTAATCCAAGCCTTATAATATGGTAGAGAATGCTTAACATGCCTGATCAATGATTTTGACTTGAGTGAAGGTTACATAATTGTTAAGGCCATGACAAAAAAGTTCAACAATCAACAACACCAACACTGGGGTACATATAGGGCTTGGTGCTCTTGATTAAATGCCAATAACATGCCCTCATACATGATATAATCCAATGAAACGCCACAATCCCACTGATCTTGAAAACTGTTAAGTCTGTTGAATTTTGAATGGGATATGAAATCACATTTTCTCCATATGAAGTCTGATGAGGTTGGAACCACTCTCAAACACCCTGAGTCATTTCATGGTAATGTTAAAAATTTAAGTAAAAGAATGGAAATGAAAGATAAAGGAGAATGTCAATTTTACTTTAAGAATTGAACATTACCATTAGGAAGCATCTAGGGAGCATCAAGGGGCACCTTGGGAGTATTCAGAAAGTGCAGTTCCTCACATAACAATTCAAAATTTCCAAAACAAAATAAAACAAAAAAAACCTGCGGAACTGTGTGAACCATCCAGCTTTTCTCGGATCCGCTTGCAATCTGCAGTGGATACATGCCCGAACCTCCACAGATCTGCACCCAATCCTTTCTGGATCTGGGAATCAGGCCCCCACGAATCCAATTTTCAAGGAATCACAAAAAAGGCGGAACCGCGCATCCAATTTTCGAATTCGCGATTTCTCTAAACGATTAGTGGCAGATCCGTACGGGATGCGGTTCTGCCTTCAAATCCTTGGGGGGGAGGACAGTTCTTGCAACCTGCTTCCATCAGCTCCATGCTTGATCTTGTAGAGCCATTTTGAGGTGACAACAAATTTGTCCTTGGGTATAGGGACCACATCTCAAACATCATTTTTCATATTCGACTCATACTCTTCGTTCATAGCATCCTTCCAAACTTGGTGCTTCACAGCTTCTTCGAATGTGCAAAGCTCAGTTTGAACAATGGCGCTCATGTCAGCTAAGTACCCTTAGTACCTATTCGGCTTCTTACTTTCACGAAATGTCCCCCCCTTGGTGCAATATGTTTCTTGGCATCTTCGAGAGTGTCCCTAAGCCATGAGGGTCTCCTTTTTGAGGAGGAAGGCTCATGGGGAGGTGGATCAATGGGATCCATCGGTCTTTCAACATCGAGCATCAACTCATCTTGCGATTCTCCCTGCTTTCCTGTATCTTCTTCTTTGTCCTTCCTTGGAATAGGAAGGACCCTAATCTTCCCAAGGGCAGCATCTTCATCGAAGGTGACAACATGACTTATTTCCACTTCTCTTTGACTAGGCACATAGATTCTATATGCCTTTGAAGTTTCATTGTAGCCCACAATGTTCCTTTCTTCCCAGATACATCCAATTTGCCTCTCGTTTCTTTCGGCACATGAAAATACACAGGGCTACCTGTTGATTTGGGGTAGCATCGGATGTGCTCTAGGCCTCAAATTTTGCAGGGAGGCTTGGGCACATGTATTCCAAAGAACCCAGAAAGAGTTTTGGTAAATTCCACCCAAAAACAATTTTATTAAAATAATTAATATTTTTTAATGGGCCCTTAAGTCTAAACTTAGGAAATTAAAAATATTAATAGGTATTAATCTAATTGTGGGTGTAACTTCTAGAAGAAGACGAAGATCAAGCAAAAATGATCTTAGCCATTGATTAGCTTCTAATCTGAGTCGCTGAATGTCAATGAGAATATTATTTAAGGAAGCTTGAGGGTCATTTGAATTTCTGAAGTGAGAAGTTCTCAAGAGGAAATTTTGATCGAGTAGATTTCTTGCAGTTGAGGGGCAGGGATAGCATCTGGAGAGAAAAAGATTTTCTCAGCTGGAGAATCATCAGCAGAGAGTGATCCAGCAACTCTCATGCAGAGGTTGACGCAAGGCCACGCAAAGGCAGCGCAGAGGTAGCGCAGAGGGTGAGAGAGAGTCCGAAATTTTGTAGCAGAGTCAGTTTCAGAAGTCGAGAGTCGGGGTGTGAGACCGGGAGGCTGAGAGCAGTGACTCCGGGCAGCAAATCGATCAGTTGGCTGGGTGACGCAGTGCCTAGAGGGGTTGACGCAGGGACTGCGTGAGGACTGCACAGAGGCAGCACAGGGCCTGCCAGAGGCACCTCATCCAGTGACCGGATCAACCAGGATTTTTCTTAGTGATTGTGTGAGGTAATCTCACAAATATTTCTGCCAGTATTTCTCTCTCTGTAACTGAATAACCATTGAGGTATTGAGAGATGTATTTAGAATTTGCTACTGCTTAATAATAATAAACTCTCAGATCTACTGCACCGGTTTTCCCACATTGGGTTTTTCCGGGGACATTTGTCCAAAAATAACAATGTTATTGTGTTGTATTTTCTTTCTTTCTCAATCTCTTGTTTCCGCATATAAATTAATTAAGTAAAGGTTGTTGTGTACGTATTTCAATATTTGTCGTAGGAGTTGCAAATAACTTGTTCATGTAAATCTAACAAGTAGGAAAAATACCATCAGTTGTTGCAATAGGAATTCTGGTTTAGGAATTTTCACATGGTATCGGAGCTGCAGGTGGAACAAGAAGAGCAGTGCCAGAGAACCCAGCACTGAGCGGAAAAGGGAGATCGAAAAGTTGCAGGAGGCAGCAGTTCGAAACCCCAGAGAATTTGCGCAGTTCTTAGTCGGAGGGCTGAAATTTCAAGGCAGTCTCTCTCTAAGTGAATCAACAGAAAGAAGGGCTTCCAGATCAAATTTTTGCCAGGGCAAAGGGAGCAGCGTGAGGAGACGCTGGTGGGATGGAAATTTTTTTGCAGGCAATTTGTTGGGCAGAAAATCGTCAGAAGAGAGAGGAGAAGCATGGTTGAGGGAATTTCTTCCTCAAAGAATTCCTAGCCAAGGAATTCGAATTCTCTAGAGCTGAGCAGCAGCAAGGGGCAACAGTTTTACTAGCTCCAACAGGGAGTGCGTAGGCTAGCCCAGCAGCAGCACAGAAGAGAGAGGAGATTTTTTACATTTGTGGCAGAAATGGCAACCAGTGGCTTGAGGGATCAGGATAGGTCGGGATGGGGCATCCAACTACGTCATCTAGAAGGCAAGAATGTTGTTCCTTCCAGATGAGCATGCCCTCAAGACATACGTCAATATCATGGTGGTTGTCCTTACAGATGCAGATCCGTTGAAGAAATACAAGTCTGAGATGGCAAAGGCAAAAAGAATGATCCTCGACGGAGTGAAGGATCATGTGGTATGTCATATCATTAGCAGAGGGACTGCTAAGGAGATGTAAGACGCTTTGTCTACGTTATATCAGGGATCTTCTAAGCAACGGAAGATGTACCTTGAACAGAAGCTAAGATCTTCTCAGATGCAGAAAGGGGAGCGTGTGGATCCATTCCTCACGAAGCTTCAGGAGACCCATGATGAATTGTCTGTTGTGAGGCATACACCTCAAGATTTAGAGTTGGTTACACTGGCCCTCAATTTTGTCTCAGATGAGTGGCAAGTCTTTGTCTAGAGTATCCTGGGCAGAGAAATTTTGCCGAATTGGGATGAGATGTGGGCAGCTCTAAAACAAGAGGCATTGAGGAGAGACTTAGTCAAGGTTAAACTTGATGGAATCAGCAACAGTGGGTCAAAGCCCAAAGAGGAGGAGGAAAATGCAGCCCTTGCATCGAAGGGGCAGCAGGAGCAGCGAAGACGTAAGAAGGACGTCTCGAAGATCAAGAGTTTCAGGTGTGGTGAGATGGGTCACTACGCTACACAGTGTCCTCTCAAGAAGAAGGACAAGGATGAGAAACACGATCCGAAGGCTACGCCCACAAAGATCGAAGAGGCGTTCGCCATGACAGCCGAGATACTTCCAGGAGGGAGGTGGGCTGACTTGGAGTTGTAGTTCGAAGGAGCTACAAATGGTCAGGATCCTTGAGGAGCCCACTTCTTTGATCATTTCCTTGCTATGGGAGCCTAGATCAGAAGTAGCAAGATGGACTAGTGTCTGATGGTGCCTTGGAGTGTTGGAGAGACAATTGCAGTGGCTACAAGCGTAAGACAGTGAACAACGCATAGCAAAGTTGGCAGCAGTGCAGATGGCACAAAGCAGAGGTCAACAGCAACGTAGTTGATTCAGAAGGTCAACGCAGAGACTAGCAGCAGTTAGGCTTCAGAATTCATGTGGTATCATACTGAACACAATTAGTTCAGTAAATTTGGATAATTTTCCGTTGTTGATGGAGTAGCAGCGACAGTTTGTAGTGCAATGGCAGTCCTAGCAGCAGCACAGATACAACACTTGAGAGGAAGTTGTAGTACAAATGCAGTGTCGACAGTGCCAGTGTCAGCAGCGCAGTAGTTGGTGGACGGCATGTGAGACATCAGCGGCGCAGAGAATGATGCTTCAGAGTCAGAGCGGTACGCAACAGCGTATATTGCTAGAGCACATTCCTCACTAAGAGGGAGTGTTGATTTAGGGTAGCATTGGATGTGCTCTAAGCCTCAAATTTTGCAGGGAGGCTTGGGCATATTTATTGAAAAGAACCCAGAAAGCATTTTGGGAAATTCCACCCAGAAACAAATCTTATTAAAATAATTAATATTTTTTAATGGGCCCCTAAGTCTAAACTTAGGAAATTAAAAATATTAATGGGTATTAATCTAATTGTGGGTGTAACTTCTAGAAGAAGACGAGGATCAAGCAAAAATGAACTTAGCCATTGATTAGCTTCTAATTTGGGTCGTTGAATGTCAACGAGAAGATTATTTAAGGAAGCTTGGCCACTATGCTAGGGAGTGTCCTAATAAAAGGGATACGCCTTTGAGGAGGCATTGTCTTCCTTGTCCTAATAAAAGGGATACAGCATTGTCTTCCTTGTCCTTGTTTCTTTGAACCAGCATTGTTCTTCTTTTTAGCATGAGCGGAAAATGCAGTAGGATCGTTCATATTTGAAGGCATGTCTCTCTCCATCATCCTTGTCTCTTCTTAAGTAAACCTAATCAACAATTCATCAAAACCTGGAATCCGGTCATTGTTGAGGATAGTAGTATTGAACACATCCCATTCACGAGGGAGACCTCCAAGGGCAATGAGAGTGAGCTCCCTGTCAGCTATAACTTCTCCAATAGATAGAAGATCATTTTTTATTTCGGTAATCCTCATGAAGTAGGATTGGATATCTTCTCCTCTTCCCTTCTTTATGTCCTTCAACTTGTTCTTGAGAAAGAGGACTTGGTTTGCATTGCTAGCTTTAAACATGCTAACCAACTTGTCATACATCTCCTTAGATGTGCCCAGATCGGAGATGTAAGCAACTAAATGCTTGTGAATAGAATCCCTGATGATCTTCTTGGCTTTGACCTCACCTTTCTTGTACTTTGTCTTAGTGGCAGCCAGTGCATTTGAAGGAGGTTCCGCAATCTTTCCTTGCACGTAGACCATAGCATCATGCTCTTCCAAAGTCAAGTCAAGAGACATCTTCCATGCATGATAATCAAACTTATCATTGAGCTTGTCATCGGATTTGAAGTAAGATAAGGAGGCCATTGAATCTTGTCCTTGTGCAACAAGTCTCAGTGATTGTTTTTCTCACTCTTGCTTGGGCTTTGTCTTCACCTTAGCTCTGATAACATGTTAATTTTAGATAACAATGGTATGTTCTATGCTTTAGAGCAATTTACTTCAATTTTTCTTATTAGCCCAATATCAATTTCCAGATTAACAATCACATAAACATTGATAGTAAATGTAGATAGAACATAAACAATAAGCAAAAGACAAGCCAAGACAAGAGGACACAATATTTGGCAGATGCCAGGGAATGTGGGGAAAGATCAAATCTTCTTATTATTCTTCAAAAAATCAGCAGAGAGAGAGTACATCATATGAAATTTACTTGCCCAAACACTGTCAAAACAGTCTAGTCAAATAGTAGTCAACAGGATGCCCTAACCAAAAAGTTGTTGAAATTTGGTACCAGAGGACAGGTGGTTCCCTAAGGTTTTGATCTTTGGCCTAGGGAAAAGTGTCCAAAAGAAGTTAATTTTTCTCCTAAAGTGACTTTATAATTTTTATAAAGTCAAATCTAATTTAAAAGTGACTTTAAGTGATAAAGTTACTAAAGTCTAATTTTAAAGTGACTTTAATAAAGTCAATGTAAAATTAGAAAGGAAAAGTGACTTTGGAAATAAATGACTAAGTGGGTCTTTATTAAAGTGGGGTGAATTAAAAAATAGAAAGTGAGATTTAAATAAGCATTTAATCTCAGCCCTAGATCTCAATCTATTTCAGCGATTGGATTTAGGGATTACCCAAAAGTCACTTAGGGTTAGATTAAGGGAGGAAAAGGTCATTAATTCTTTCATGAGCAGATTGAGAGAATGAGAGCAAGAGAGCAAGGGAGATTTCTGGACAGTGAGGAGAAGGTGTTTCAGCAAGTCCGTACAGCAAAGTTTCAGCAACGCAGAGTTTCAGCAAGTCGGAGTTTCAGCAAGTCCGTACAGCGGAGTTTCAACAAGTTCGTACAGCGGAGTTTCAGCAAGTCCGTACAGCTAAGTTTCAGCAAGCCGAGGGCAGAAATCCGTACAGCTGTATTGCTATTTTTTCGAGGAGGCCGTACAACATTTATTGTTGTTTTGTTTTACTGTTTGCAAGTTTTCCCAATTGGCTGTGAGGCACGGAAAACGAGATAAGTTGTAAAAGTTTGCTTGCTAATTTTTTGTTGAATATTTCTCACTGTAAAAAGCATTTTTCAGAAATAAGAAGGAGCTCTCGAGCTGGTTTTCCCCAATAGTTGTAGGGGGGTTTTCCAGGGTCACCTTGACCAAAAATTACTGTGTTTAAATGTGTTAAATGGTTGTTTGTACCTGCTGATTTTTTATTTCTGCATTTTCCAGCATTCTGTAAAATTTCTAGAATTTTTGTTTTCAGCAAAATTTATTTTTCAGTTGTTGAATGTATGGATATGGGAAAGGGCATTTAACTATTTTGGATAAATAAAGTGAAACTGAAAACTGGGGTGGGAAATGAGAATTTTTACATGGTATCAGAGCTTGAGTACTGAAGTGCAGTTTGGGACAGCAAGGAGGAAAATTACAGCCTGCTGATTTTTCACTCAGAAAATTGCAGCAAGCTGATTTTTCACAAACAGCAGTTTTATTTTTACTACAGCAATGCTATTTTTCAGTTTTAGGACAGCAGGATGTCATTGGGATTGAGGGTGGAGGATAGGTTGGATGGGCATAGCAATTATAGCGTTTGGAAGGAGAGAATGCAGAGTATCTTTGAGGAGGCAGAAGTCTGGGACATCATGGTGCATACCACACAGAACCCTGTTGTTGTGCATACTGATGCTACTCAGTTGGCTGAGTATAATAAAAAGAACAACAAGGGTAAGACACTGATTCTAGACGGAGTCAAAGACCATTGCCTTCCTCATGTGAGAGGAAAGAGAAATGCCCATGAGATGTGGACAGCATTGTCCAATCTCTACCAAAGTACCAATGAGAACGGGAAAATGGTCCTGAAGGAGAAACTGAAGACCATTAAGATGGGCAATGATAGTGCAGTTGGATATCTCACAAAGATTACTAATGTGAGAGATGAGTTGGCAGCAGTTGGAGAGGTCATTCCACCCACTGAGTTGGTGCGAATTGCAGTGAATGGCCTCCCCCGTTCATGGATAAACTTTGCTGATGGGGTTTGTGCACGTGAGACCCTTCCCAAATGGGAGAGGTTTTGGGATGATTGCATGCAGACAGAGATCAGGAAAGGTCAGCTTGAGGCAGCCAAGCCAGTTGAGCAGGATGAGGATGTAGCACTGTTGGCAGGAGGCAAGAAAGGCAAAGGGAAGAAGCAGGCTTCCACAAGCAATGGTGGGAGCAAAGGCAAAGGTAAAGGTAAACAGGGTAACACACAGAAGGACTATTCCAAGGTGAAGTGTTGGAATTGTCAAAAGATGGGACACTATGCAGTTGTGTGTCCGGAGAAGAAGAAGAAGAAGGGGAAGAACCAGAGCGTGGCAGCTTCAGCAGAGGTTGAGGACTTTGCAGTTCGTTTTGACCGGGAGTTTGGGTTCACTACGTATGAGTCCTCTAGTGCAGGATCACCTACCACACAGGTTCAGAGGGAGCATGCTTTTCCCTTGATTAGCGGAGCATCTTCGGGTATCTGGTATGTGGACAGTGGGGCTTCACGTCACATGACAGGAGTCCGTGAGTACTTCTCAGAGCTTTCAGAGAGTGGCACTGATATAGAGGTAGTACTCGGTGATGACAGAGTTGTTAGAGCAGTCGGGGTGGGGACACTGACATTTCAGAGGGAGTCCAAACCTCCCTTGAAAGTGTCAGATGTTCTTTATGTGCCAGGGATGAGGAAGAACCTCATATCCGTCTCAGCTTTGGAGGACAGAGGATATGAGGTACTGTTCAGGGGAGGACAGGTGTTGATGTATCCCAAGGGCACTCCAGCTGATTCAGCTAGAGTGATAGGTGTACGCCATGCAAAGGTGTACAAGTTTGCATTCCAGCCCCTTTTGGCATTGAGCAATAGTACTGACAGCAGAGCTAGCAGTTCTAAGCTGTGTGAGATTTGGCACCGCAAGATGGGGCGTATGTATCATGGAGCCTTGAGGACCTTGCGGGAGATCACTACAGGTGTGCCAGATTTCAGTACTGATCACTTTGATACTTGCAGAGGATGTGCGATGGGCAAGTTTGCCAAATCCCCTTTTCCCAGCAGTGACAGCAGAGCGACTGGGATACTTGATTTGATTCATTCCGATGTGAGCGGTCGGATGTCTCATGTTTCCTTGAGTGGATATGAGTACAATGTTTTATTCATTGATGATCACTCCACGAGGACCTGGATTTATTTCTTGAAGACCAAGAGTGAGGTCTTCAAGCAGTTTCAGGAGTTTAGAGCTCTTGTGGAGACACAGACAGGTCGGAAGATCAAGTCCCTGAGGTCGGACAATGGGGGAGAGTACACCCTTGGGGAGTTTGTTGACTATTGTGCGGAGGCAGGCATTAGGATGGAGTTCACTGTTCCTTACAACCCCCAGTAGAACGGGGTTGCGGAGAGGAAGAACAGATCCATCGTAGGGGCTGCCAAAGCCATGTTACATGATCAAGGGTTGCCATTGTTCTTGTGAGCAGAGGCCTGCAACACAGCTGTTTATTTGCAGAACAGGAGTCCGCATCGTGCCTTCGGACACATGACTCTGGAGGAGGCTTTTTCTGGGAAGAACCCTGATATTGGTCATCTTCATATCTTTGGATGCATTACATACTCCTACATACCCAAGGAGAAGAGGACCAAACTAGAGCCCACAGCAGAGAAGGGTATCTTTGTGGGCTACAGTGAGACTTCAAAGGCCTTTCGGATTTACATTTCTGCACAGAGGAAAGTTGTTGTCAGACGGGATGTGAAATTCGAGGAGGGCAGGGCCTTTAGGAGGTCACGGGAGTTAGAGTATCTGGATCAGCCAGACCCTCAGCAGCAGTTGAGTCAATCGCAAGGATCCAGTGGGCAGGGATCAGGAGGATCCGGAGGTACATCTATGAGGATGTCAAGTCCGTCAGTGAGCAGTGGCTCACCGAGCCAGAGGGGTGGTGCTCCGGGCAGCATGCAGAGCAGTTCACAGAGCAGTTCACTAGGGAGTCCACTGATGGACAGTTCACACGTTACCTTAGCTTCTACAGGTTCAGGTGTAGGCAGGAGGATAGCAGACAGACAGTCAAGAGTTCAGGCTCCTGATGATGATGAGGAGGAGGAGTTTCATTCTCCTATGGGAGAAGTGCGCTCAGGGAAGAGGAAGCCCAAGTGGCTTCAGGACACCTTGAGAGATGCCACATCTGTTGCTGAGCCTAAGAGGCCGGTCAGAGAGAGTAGACCACCTGAGAGGTTTTGTAGCTATACCAGCATCCTTGACTCTGAGCCTTCTAGCTATGAGGAGGCAGCTAGCCAGCAGGTCTGGAGAGGGCATGCAGGAGGAGTATTCTTATATCATGAAGAATGATGTTTGGGAGGTGGTGCCGAGGCCTGAGGGCAAATCTGTGGTTACTTCTAGATGGCTTTACAAGGTAAAGCATGCTGCAGATGGCAGCATTGAGAAATTCAAAGCGAGGTTTGTGGCTAGAGGGTTCTCCCAGGTAGAGGGAGTTGATTATGAGGAGACCTTCGCTCCCGTGGCTCGATATACTTCGATCCGCTCCATTATATCGATAGCAGCAGAGATGGGTTGGAAGATCCACCAAATGGATGTGAAGACTACATTTCTCAATGGCTTCATACAGGAGGAGGTGTACATTGAGCAGCCACAGGGCTTTGAGGTGCATGGGAAGGAGTCCCATGTGTGCAGACTGAAGAAGGCCCTTTATGCCCTGAAGCAAGCTCCCAGAGCTTGGTACTCCAGGATAGATACATACTTGCAAGGGATGGGTTTCACAAAGAGTGCGGCAGATCCGAACCTTTACTATATTGTGATAGGTGAGAAGCCTCTCATTCTGGTGTTGTATGTGGATGACTTGGTCATTACAGGTGCAAAGAGACTCATAGAGCACTGCAAGAGAGATCTTGCGGCGAAGTTTGAGATGAAGGACATCGGCTTGATGCATTACTTTTTGGGTTTGGAGGTGTGGCAGGAGGAGGGGCATTTCTTCCTGGGGCAGGGGAAGTATATTGTGGACATCCTTGGCAAATTCCACATGGAGGATTGTAAACCCATGTCGACACCGATGATTACCAACTGGAAGAAGCTTCATGCTTCGGGTTCCGAGTTGGTGGATCCCACATTGTACAGGCAGCTGATTGGTTCCTTGCTGTATTTGGTCAACACTAGACCAGATATTTGTTTTGCAGTCAACACGATGAGTCAGTTTATGTGTGAGCCTAGGAAGGTTCATTGGGTGGCTGCAAAACACATTTTGCGGTACTTGCAGGGGACAGTGGATTATGGTCTGGACTACAGGCAGGGGGATGGAATGAGATTCGCAGGTTATACTGATTCTGATTGGGCAGGTTGTGCTTCTGATAGGAAGAGCACTTCAGGGTGTTGTTTTGGGTTGGGTTCGGCAGTAGTGTCATGGTTCAGCCGGAAGCAGCAATCAGTAGCATTGAGTTCAGCGGAAGTATAGTATATGGCAGCCAGTCTAGCTAGTTGTGAGGCCATCTGGCTTCGCAAGATGTTGTTTGGCTTATTTGGTCAGCCATTGAGACCTTCAGTGATTTACTGTGATAATCAGAGTTGCATTAAACTCACGGAGAATCCAGTATTTCATGACAGGTCAAAGCATATCGGGATCAAATATCATTTCATCAGAGACTGTGTTCAGAAGGGTGCTGTGAAGCTTGAGTATATTCCCACTGATGAGCAGGTTGCAGATATTCTTACCAAAGCCTTACCACGGGGCAAGCATGACTACTTCAGAGACAAGATGGGTGTGGTGAGGAACACCTTCCTCGGTAAGAGGGAGTGTTGAAATTTGATACCGGAGGACAGGTGGTTCCCTAAGGTTTTGATCTTTGGCCTAGGGAAAAGTGCCCAAAAGAATTTAATTTTTCTCCTAAAGTGACTTTATAATTTTTATAAAGTCAAATCTAATTTAAAAGTGACTTTAAGTGATAAAGTTACTAAAGTCTAATTTTAAAGTGACTTAAAGTCAATGTAAAATTAGAAAGGAAAAGTGACTTTGGAAATAAATGACTAAGTGGGTCTTTATTAAAGTGGGGTGAATTAAAAAATAGAAAGTGAGATTTAAATGAGCATTTAATCTCAGCCCTAGATCTCAATCTATTTCAACCATTGGATTTAGGGATTACCCAAAAGTCACTTAGGGTTAGATTAAGGGAGGAAAAGGTCATTAATTCTTTCATGAGCAGATTGAGAGGAGAGCAAGAGAGCAAGGGAGATTTCTGGACAATGAGGAACAGGAGTTTAAGCAAGTCCGTACAACGGAGTTTCAGCAAGTCCGTACAGCGGAGTTTCAGCAAGGCGGAGTTTCAGCAAGTCCGTACAACTGAGTTTCAGCAAGTCGAGGGCAGAAATCCGTACAGCTGTACTGCTATTTTTTCGAGGAGGCCGTACAACATTTATTGTTGTTCTATTTTGCTGTTTGCAAGTTTTCCCAGTTGGCTGTGAAGCACGGAAAACAAGATAAGTTGTAAAAGTTTGTTTGCTGATTTTTTGTTGAATATTTCTCACTGTAAAAAAAAAAAAGCATTTTTCAAAAACAAGAAGGAGCTATTGAACTGGTTTTCCCCAAGAGTTGTAGGGGGTTTTTCCAAGGTCACCTTGACCAAAAATTACTGTCTTTAAATGTGTTAAATGGCTGTTTGTACCTGCTGATTTTTTATTTCTGCATTTTCCAGCATTCTGTAAAATTATTAAGGAATTTAGACTTCTGTGATCCATAACATTGTTTAGATAACTTCAGCAAAATCACATAACCAATCTTTTGTCGACGCGTTTCGAACCAACCAATGTGGTTCATCGTCAGGACAAGTTGAAGAACCAATCCGGCTTATGCTTGATTAAATAGAGTGTGCAGAGACTCCAACAGCTATAATGCTAACGGCTAATTTTGACCTAATGATCCTGGTCAAACCACTAAATTAGTTAATTAATATTTCTAGAAATAGCTAAAATAGGTAAATAAAGGAATTCATTTGTTAATTAAAATAGATATATTATTATTAATATCTCAAATATTAAGAGAATCCATAATATTATTATTTTAATTATAATGGTCATTATATCTCATAATATATAATAAATAATCTATATTTAATATTATTCCAATATTATTTAAATACAAGGAATGGTAATAAATCACTATTATTTTATAATTTAGTTACACTAGGTAATCGTGTAATAATTATTTTATGGTACATTGGTAAGTTAGATCTTTACTATTTAGTTCTTTAAAATATATCATATTTCTTATTAAATATAAAGGTTCATTAAAATAATAAGCTATATAAAATAATATATGTTTATTAAAAAATCAAAGCTGCGATCAAAGGTCCTGTAAAATTTCCAGAATTTGTGTTTTCAGCAAAATTTATTTTTCAATTGTTGAATGTATGGATATGGGAAAAGGCATTTAACTACTTTGGAGAAATAAGGTGAAACTGAAAACCGGGGTGGGAAATGAGAAATTTTTACAAAAGTCAACATTGGTCAAACTAGCAGAAAAAGTCTCCAAATGAGCTCGGTCAAACCCAGTCAACTCGGCCTCCAAAGACAGACAGAAGCAGCCCAAAACAATCCTGAAATATTCAATCAAACTCGATCAACGCTGCGATCAAAGGTCCTGCAGTCAACGCAGGTCAAACTGCTACAATTTCCTCAATTTCTATGCCAAGAGATGTGGCCTCAAGAGATCGGATTTTCTGCCTAAAAAGTGCAATCAAAGGAGAAGGTTTGACCCTCGGTCAACGCTGGTCAATGTCCCTGCAATTGGCCCAAAACAAATTTGCGATTTTCTGCCTGTAATTCCAGTCAACCCAAGTCAACGCATGAAGAAGAGAGATGCTCTTGTTTGCTGTACGAACCAATGAGAAGAAGAGAGAGAAAGATGTGTTGATGGTGTGTCCAAATGAGGAAAAGGCCTCTCTTATTTATACACAACGTTGAGGGTGAAGAGACACATCCGTTGGGCTTTATGAGCCTACATTTGACTGGAGCCGACCTTGACAATTTGTCCATAGAAGAAATAAATTCATAATTCCATTTATGCTTGTCAAAATGAGATGATCTTTAGATCAATCTTGCACCTCTCGAAAAGAGGAATCCAATAAAAATATCATCTCCATCATATGAGCTGTCCAAGGTGGAGTTTGGCCCTAGTTGCCAATTTTAACACCCTTCTTTATGCATTTCTTGCAAGTAATAAATCTGCTCATCAACAAAATTAGCATGGATCCATGCAAGGTCTTTGACTTTTGGGGCCATGGTAAAATTCCAAGTTGCAAATTCAAATATGCAACATTGAAAACTCTATCTCAAATTCTCATTATGTAAAGTTCATACTTCAAAGTTCAAAGTCCAAACTAGTAGTAGGTTGAAAGTACAAAACTTTAAGGACATATAGTATACCTAGCTGGGACAAATCACTGCTCTTCGACGCTGCTCCAAATGCTCAATAAGAAAGGTAATGGGAGAAGGTGTGTTCTCTTGATAACATTTTGGTAAGGTTTACAAGTTAGGTTTTTCTATTTTTTTATTAAAAAGTTTGAATCTTGCAAGCTAAGTCCGCCATGGTCGGGTCTAGTACCTACTCAACCGATTAGCTAGAGACTCAACGAAGAAGAGCCAGTTTGGTACCAAATCAACCATCTAAACTAAGTGAATGGCCAAGTCAATACCGTTGGAAGTCAACTCAACCAAGTTGACCAACTCTAAATTAACTTGGACCACTTTTAAAAACTATGACGATAGCCCCCTTCATAAATGCACCCCACTAGTGCTCATTAATGAGAGGAATCATTCCTCCACCAATTCACCTTAACAATAGGAGATAACAATCCACCTAACCAATACAATATAGCAACCTTCATAAATGTGCCATGCCCATAAAATAATGCAAACAACATCAAGTGCAACCACCAAAGTTAAATCACTCAACACTGCTTTAGCATTAAAGTACCCACCCAGGCAAGTGTCGCCATCATGACAGGAAGTAACCCTAACAAAACAAAACAAAAGATAGAAGGTCCATAAAATAAACCACCCTCTTGAAGATAACCCTCACAAGTGCACCTTCTCTCCCCAACTCTACAATCCTTATTGTTGTTCACCCAAGCTAAAAGGAGAATAACATTGTAGCAACCAAGTAAGAATTCTAATAGAGACCTTTGTTTAATTTTGTCAATATTGTGATCCTCCTTGCCCAAGGAACTACAAAGACAGATCAATGCCCTATACAACATCTACAACCTTCGACGATGGATGATTAACCTCAATTCTGATCTTCAATGCATCTAAGTGTGCTCTCTTTAATTATCATGTCTATCTCAAAGGGGCAAAAAGCATAATCACCAAAACCTATACTTATTTCAAGATTTAGATCTCAAGGCTTCACTTCAATGTGAGACATGCTTTAAAGTCTCGGCTTAACAAGGGACAAGGCTCACTTGCTCTACTTGAGAGATGTGTTAGATTTCTTATACTCAGCTATCTGATTTGCATTTATCTAAAATTTATACTCAGAAATACGAACAGAAAATGCAGCTATGAAATTTAAAAATGCAAACACAATTGAGTATCTAACCCTAACATGCACAACGAAAATTGAATCTGAAGACAAAACACACACATAAAAATTGGGCACCAAATATACCCAAGAAACCCCAACTCTGAGAAAAACCTGCAACTTTGTGTTCTTTTATTGCTCTAGAAAATTCTTAGGAAATGTTATAGCTAGGTGAAAAACCCTTTTTCTATGCCCTTCCCTCCTGAACAACTCCTCCTCTCAGCGTAATTTTTCCTCTAGAAGGGTTGTGGCCTGTATGGTTGGTTTGTACGATACAGCCACGTTGTATAGTTGCCTATGCACCCCGCAGAAATAATTCGGTTTGTTGTTGATTCGATTCCCAGATTGTGCGGCCCTCTCTCCTCAACTTGGACAAATTCTGCTAAAGGCTAAGTTGAACCTGCTAAAAAACAATTTTCCTGATCTAAGCACTAGAACACTTGTTGATGCCAAATCGATCTACCTCACTTTTTCCCTTATCTCCCTTTTATAACTTGAATTTGGCATTCTAGAAGCATCCAAGGGTTAAGATTGCCTCTTGAGCTTCCTAGATCAATGGCCAAGATCTAATCTCTTGTTGACTTAGTACTTTTTAATTTTTCCTAAGTCAACATTAGGAAATAATTTAATTATTAAAATAATTCTGGCTAAGTGACTGATCTCTGATTTTTTGAAAGCCTTGGCACCTAGGAAACTGCATAATCCTTCCTGCTCTACTCCAATCAACACTCCCTCTTAGGGAGGAAGGTGTTCCACACTACTCCCAACCTATCTCTCAAGTAGACAAACTTCCCTCTAGGCAATGCCTTGGTCAGAATGTCAACAACCTACTCTTCAATTGAGATGTACTAGAGTCGAGTTGTACCCCTCTGCACACTGTTTCTGATGTGGTGAACCTAGATCCCGATGTGCTTTGAGATCATGAAACAATGGGTTCTCATAGAACTTAATGTAACTCCTTTTGTCATAGTGAATCAATTTGAGCTCTAGCTTCTATCCAAACAACCCCACAAGCAACTTCCACAACCAAATGACCTTACATGTTACCAAGTTGGCAACTATGTATTCAACCTCTGTTAAATTTAATGCTATTGATCTCTACTTCCTACTAAACCAAGAAACAATTGTTGGTCCAAAACTAAAGGTGCAGTTGGAATTGCTCTTTATGTTTGTCGAACTGCTTGCCCAATCTGCATTTGTGAAGCCCTCAAGTTTCACTCCATCAACCTACGTGTACTGCAATCCAAACTTGACTGTGCCCCTAAGATACCTCAAAACGTGCTTAGCAACAACCCAATGCACCTTGGTAAGCTTGACCATGAACTAACTCAATGAGTTAACTGAAAAGCAAATGTTTGATCGTGTGTTCACCAAGAACATGAATGACTCAATCAACCGCTTATAAAGAGTGGGTTTTACTCGCTCTGATCTTAACGTATGCACCTTCCTCCAGTTTGCACTAGAGGTGTAGTCATGGGCCTGCAATCCTGAATCCTAAATCTCCTCATGATTTCTATAATGTATTTGCCCTACCCCAGGAAGATCTCGCCATCTCCCCACAATGCCTCCAAAAAAAGGAAATAGTGCATCAACCCTAAATCGTTCATCTCAAACTCACATGCAAGATCTCTCTTGCACTTCAGGATGAGCTTCTTCGTCCTTGTCAAGAACAAATAATCAACATATAATAACAAAATGAGCGGCTCACCTCCAACTATGATGTAGCAGAAGTTGGAATCTGCCTCACACTTAATGAAGTCGAATCCCTGAAGGTAGCTATCAAGACAAGCATACCATGCATGTGGAGCCCATTTGAGCCCATACAAGGTCCTATTGAGTCTGCACACATGCGTCTCCCTGATATGTGCTTCAAACGCCTCTGGTTACTCAATGTATATCTCCTCCTCAACAACATCCATTTGGTGGATCCTCTACCCCATCTGCACTGCAATAGATATGACAATCTAGATGGACAAGTACCTAGCTACAAGGGCAAATGTCTCATCATAACCAAAGCCCTCTCTCTGGGACAATCCCTTGGACACAAACCTTTCCTTGAAGTTCTCGATGCTCCCACCACCTCCATGCTTGATCTTATAGATCCAGTGACAACCCACCAGTGACTTGCCCTCTGGCCTCAGCACCACTTCCCATACATAATTTTTCATGATGGAGGTGTACTCCTCCACCATGACATCTCTCCACACCTGCTACATGGTTGCCTCCTAATACTTGGAAGGCTCAACCTCCAACAACTTTGTCATGAGTACCATGTACCCTTTGTACCTTTGTGGCAGTCTACTCTCCCAAAATGAAGTACTAGGAGCACCAACTTGCTCCTGCACCTCTTTGATCAACTAATCAACCCATCTATCCCTCCTTCTCCCTATGTTATGAGTCATTAGTTGAGTGGGCTCCACTCGTTCCTCCCCCTTCATGTCACTCTCATCCTCATGCTGCTTGGCCTACCCATCATCATGTATAGCTCTTGTCTGAGGAGTTGAGTGAGCCTCCTACTTGGGAGCCAACTACTCC
This sequence comes from Pinus tabuliformis, assembly GCA_031772625.1. Lineage (NCBI taxonomy): Eukaryota > Viridiplantae > Streptophyta > Pinopsida > Pinales > Pinaceae > Pinus > Pinus tabuliformis. The sequence continues at coordinate 341,691,605 of CM062807.1, read as the reverse complement.
TCCTCCTTTACTGAAACCAATTCACGATCCAAGGACTTCTTCATAGCCCTTTCCTCAAATTTTACGTCCATCCGGATGACAGTTTTCCTAAGTATTGGTACATAGATCCTATAAGCCTTAGAAGTCTCACTGTAACCCACAAAGATGCCCTTCTCTAAGGTGGGCTCTAGTTTTGACCACTTTTCTGCTAGTACGTGAAATTACACCAAACTGCCAAATATCCTGGAGTGTGATACATCTGGCTTCTTGCTTGTGAAGGCCTCCACTGGTGTAACTCCCCAACACTCTATGTGGGCTCCTGTTCTGCAAATAAACAATAGTGTTGCATGCTTTTTCCCAAAGAAACATGGGTAGCTCTTAGTCATGCAACATAGCTTTGGCCGCCCCAACAATGGCCAGATTCTTTCGCTCTGCCACCCTGTTTTGTCGAGGATTGTATGGTGTGGTCAACTCCCTCCTCATGCCCTCTTTGGCACCAAAGTCTTTGAAGGCATTTGAGGTGTACTCCCCTCCATTATTTGACCTCAACGCCTTGATTTTCTTGCCAGTCCGGTTCTCAACCAAGGCCTTGAATTCCTGAAACTTCGAGAAGACTTCATCCTTTTTCTTCATAAAGAAGATCCAGGTCTTTCTCAAATAGTTTTCAATAAAGGTGACATAATAGTTGTACCCACTGAGGGATACTAAAGACATGGGCTCGAAAGCATCTGAATGAACAAGGTCCATGATGCCCTTGGCCCTGTTATCACTGCTAGGAAATGAGATCTTGGCATACTTGACAAGTGTGCAACCCTTGCACACATCATAGTAATCAATGTTGCATTGTGGCAGCCCAAATGCTCTCTCTGAGAATCTTCAACGCGCCATCGTACAACTACCCCATGCGCCTATGCCATAACTCACCTAGCTCCCTGCCTGAGTCACGACCCCTCTGCTCATAAGTGTTGTGATTGTGTCAAACTGTAACTTGAACATGCTCTTCTATCTGACCCCAATCTACTTGGATGAGTTGGAATTCGTGGGCCTGATGTAGACCTTTCCCTCCCTGAAGGTCACCTCATGCCCCTTATCCTCCAACGTTGAAACTGAGATGAGGTTTCTCTTGAGCCCAGGAACATAAAGCACATCATTGAGAAACAAGGGCTTTCCTGACTCCCTCTTGAATACGACTATACCAAGTCCTTCTGCTCAGTACCTCCCATCGTCTCCCAACTCTATGTGAAACTTCATGTCCTTTTCTGTCAGCTTGCAAAAATAGTCTTTGTTTCCCATCATATGACAGGAAGCTCTGTTGTCAATGTACCAAACATTGATACCCACTGAACTTGTTGTGCAAGCAATGAGAGAGAACTCCTTCTCAAAGCTAGATGAAAACTCATCAATCTTTGCAGAGTCTACTACTTGGTCCATCTTGGACCCATTCTTCAGGTTAGAGCACTTAGTAGCATAGTGCCCAAATTGATGGCAGGAAAAGCACTTGATCTTGCTAAGATCCTTCTTCTTCTTCTTCTCACCCTTGGAGCTCGACTCACTTCCCCCACTACCCTTCTCTCCCTTTGACTTGCCCCCTTTGCCAGCTAGAGCAAAGTTCTCCTCGCTCTCGATCTTGGAATGAGACCCTGGCAATGTATTCCTTCAAAGCTCTTCATGGACAAAATCACTTAATAGTTGCTCCCAATCTCAAAGCTTCTCCCTAGCACATACTCCATTCACAAAAGACTCCTAGGGTTCGGTGAAGCCCATTAGGGCAGAACGCATCAACTCAATATCTGGAGTTGTTTCGCCCATTCCTGCCAATTCGTCTCTTACTTGGGTGAACTTGGAGAGGTAAGACACCACATTGTCTGACTTGGTCTTTCTGATAGTCCTTAGTTTATCTTTCAACATCATTTTTCTGGTCTCACTGGTACTCTGACAGAGACCAACAATGGATGTCCACATTGTCTTGGCTATCTTCTTCCCAGCCAAGTGGGGAATGATGTCGTCTTTGAGTCCCTCTAACAAGATTCTCCTTGCCTTGGCATCTTTCTTGTTGTGCTAAGCCAACTGTTGAGGATCTGTGTAGAGCCAGGACACTATCCACGAACTCCCAAACGCCTCGCTCCTCAAGCACCATGCCAATCCTTTCTCTCCATAGACAGTAGTTGGACACACCCTCTAATATATCGTCAAAGCACAGCCCCTGGTATGCCATGTCTGTCTAGCAACCCTAATTGGCAAGTCAAACTGGTAATACTGCTCCCTATGAACGCTGAACCTGGACTTGAGAAGAAAAACCTGTGCTTTGGCTCCAATCAGAGGCTACAACTCTAATACCATGTTAGATTTCTTATACCCAGCAATTTGATTTGCATTTGTCTAAAATTTATACTCGAAAATACAAATAGAAAATGCAGATCTAAAGATTAAAAATGAAAACACAGCTGATTATCTAACCATAGCATGCGCAACAGAAATTAAATCTGAAGACAAAACATACACATAAAAACTGGACACCAAATATACCCAGAAAACTCCAACTCCGGGAAAAACCTGCAACTCTGTGTTCTTTTACTGCTCAGATAATTCTTCAGGAAATGTTACAGCTGTGTGAAAAACCCTTTTTTTGTGCCCTGCCCTCCTGAACAACTCCTCTCAGCCTAATTTTTCCTCTAGAAGGGTCGCGGCCTGTACTGCTGGTCCGTACAGTATGGCCGCATTGTACGACCACCTCTGCACCCCCAGAAATAATTCAGCCTGCCGCTGATTTGATTTCCAGGCCATGCAACCCTCTCTCCTCAACTTGGATGTTGAACTTCTGCTAAAGGCTGAGCTGAACCTGCTGAAAAACAATTTTCCTGATCTGAGCACTAGAACGCTTGTTGATGCCAAATCGATCTACCTCACTTCTGCCCTTATCTCCTTTTTATAACTTGACTTTGGCCTTCTAGAAGCATCCAAGGGCTAAGATTGCCTCTTGAGCTTCCTAAATCAATGGCCAAGATCTAATCTCTTTTTGACTTAGTACTTTTCAATTTTTCCTACGTCAACATTACGAAATAATTTAATTATTAAAATAGTTATGGTTAAGTGACTAATCTCTGATTTTCCACATGCCTTAGCACCTAGGCAAGTGCAAAATCCTTCTTGTTGTACTCCAATCAACAAGATGGTGTTTCCGTAATCATTTCAAAGATATCTTGTCCAAGATGCAGCTCTCGGACATGATCTTCAGACACTATCCTTCATGGCTCTATGGTCTAAGAGCCATCTTTGCTTCAAACTGATCAAGCTAAGACAAAGAAAGCCTAGACTTCTTCCTAAGTGTAACATCTGGTGCGGGCAGTTCCCACGCCCATAGTCTAAGAGGAGTTCAGGGCATTCCCTTACACCTCAAGCCATTTACAAACTAGTCTCCTTCCTCCACATAGTCTACATTCTTTCGGACTCAATGTTAGTGAGGATCAATACAGGTATCTTGCACTCTGTCATTCTAAGGCTATTGCTTGGCAAGTCAGCTAGAAATGTTCACTGTTGGTTTTTCAAAAGCTTCCCAATACTTCAGTTAATGGCCATTTCATTGAAGTGACTCCCCCTTTTTAGGTATTCTTTAGATGCCCCAGGTCACCTCCTACTATCTAACCAAGACTTGAACTGAATAATTAGAGAGGACATCTATAGATAGTACATCCATGTCACTTGGATTGCTCCCCCTGAGGGTCTTGGCCCTAAGATGACCTATTATTCTAAAAATGTTTTAGAGTCAATTGAAAGCATTTTGTTAGACCTTCATATACACACAAACACTAGATGTCTGCCCTCGAGATTCCCAATGGTCAGGCTTAGTGGAACTCTCCCAAAGTTGGGTTAAGAGTCGAGACCAATCACCAAATCCTATGGCTTATTAGGATTTGCCAATAATGCCACTAGCAGGAGACAGAATCAGAAGAACATCTCATTTCTCGATGTCCTATCTACTATGAGACTAAAGTGAGATATCACAGCCTTAACCGGGACTCAAGGAGCTCCCTCTCCACATTCTTTTGCTATCCTTGACCAGAGATGCCTCTATCTTGATGAAAAAGATTTTTGAACAGAGATTGCAGTCTTTGCGTACCCCGACCTGGCCAGAGACAATCAAGAGGATGGCCTCTTTCTTTCCAATGGTCCCATTAAATCGGGGCAGCAAGCAGCAAGAAGAGATACATGTTTCCAGACTAGTGGGCCTCCATTGATAATAAAGTTCATGCTTCACAGTGTAAATTCCATTTTTTAACATGGTATCAGCGCAGACAGGACGGGAGTGTGAACTAAGTTCATGGTCATTGAAGATCATGCAACCCAAAGGTTTGGAGTTATGCCCTTTGCATTGTGTATTTCAGTTTTTTTTTAACATGGTAGCAGAGCAGAGGTCCTAAATCCTAATTGAGTTCATGGTGATTGAATGTCATGCACCCCAAATGTTTGAACTTTGGAGTTATCAAGTTTGGCTCAAATAAAGACAACATCACAATATCAATACAAAGAAGACAAATAACGGCAAGTTTATTTATTGAGAATAAATATAATCTATAAAGAAAGGGCGAGGTATAGGAAATTTCACGACCAGACAGCTAGAGAGCGCACTGAAATAAAGAAAACGAAGCCGAGATAACAGAAACTCGACGCCAAACACTAAGGGCACGCTAGACCAGACCGCCAAATCGACCAGACGTGTGTCAAACTAACGCTCTGCATAAGTAATGTCATTAAAAAAATACCACCAGCGCTCAATGAAAAGAAACGCCCACGCATTTTTTTACATTTTTCGTGCCCTGAAACTGGATTTGATTATAAAATTCATATTTTACATCTTCCATGCATTATGTATTTAGCTTTTTTATGAGGGAAAGGGGAAGCATCGACTGAAACATGAAACAAGGCCAAACAACAGAGCTCGGTGGAAAAGAAACATTGGCAGGGAACGATGGAGAGGCACTTACCGATAAGATTGGGAACGTACAGATAAATGGGCCATGATTTCAATTTCATATCCCTTCCCCTCTCCGTCGCCATCGCCATCACCAGGCCTCCTTCCCTCCCTCCTCTCAATAAACTGGCTTCTTGTCGTTTAACTTCCCTCTCTCACGCACATCCCATTATATTTTTTCACTGAAGTCTCACCCTTAGAATATAACTAGCCGTCTCAGCAGACAGGCCCACCCTGGTTCTCGGTATATGGGAAGACTTCATATGGATTTGTCTTTGCCATATCATATTTGAGAATGTTGACATATATTTTACTTCTTGAATTAGATATCGAATATCAGCACTTTCTCTTTGTAGTCCAAAAGCTCAAGGATAAATGCTCATGTCCCTTTCATATATTATTTGGGCGATACTTTTTATTATTTCCCTTCACGAGTATTGCTCCTTTCCTCTGTAAGGTGTTTTTTTGGTTTAAACGGGACAACAACAAATAATGAATTATATTAAAAAATTATGTCATATCATTTTGGGGTGAATCAAAAAGTGCTAGGTTTAATGTCATTATTATCTTTATGAAAGTTTAAGTTTCACTTAGGGTTAGGTTAAAGAATAGATAGTTGTATTGAAAGGTGTTTGCCAATTAACATAGGGGTTTCATAAAAGCGGGATTGGGTGCTGGAACAAACAATTTTGCTGAGCTCATAATCTTGCGACATCTGCTGCACTTTGCATTAAGCCATCATTGCACTAGCATCAACATTTTCGGGGATTCACAGATTATCATAAATTGGTTTAATAGAATTTCTACATGTCACTCGCACACACTCAGCATCATTCTTGATGAAGTCTTTCAGCTCAAAGAGGCTTTTAATCATATCACTGTATCACATATCTACAGGGAACATAACCAGGATGCTGACAAATTTTCCAAGGAGGCCGCGCTGATGGAGCAAGGATATTGGGAGATATCCGAGATATTGGATCAACAGGAGCAAAAATTTTATCATCGCCCATATACAGACCCGGCATACCCTACAGTGGGTCTACATGCGACTTAAATTATAACAGCAGTATGACAGCAGCATTATATATGACAGTTTTTTTTGTAAAATCTTTTTTGTAACAGACTGAAGGATGCCAAAAAGGCATCAAAATCTATACAGCCTACATAGCAATTTTGATCAGAAACCAAAACAGCATAGACATGCAATTTTGTGTAAAATGTACAGAGAATCATCGAACATGGCATATGCGTAAAGCATCTACATATGTAATCTTTCATATTAATGAAATGTTACGGATTTTTCCAGTAGAAAAAACATAGGGGTTTCATTTAAGTTCGAGACTCGATTTATCTATTTAGCGTAGTTTTTGGGTGGTTGCGCTAGGCTCAAGAGTATAGTGGCAGTTTCACTGACTCAATCTCAAGTCTCCTTTATGACAAACAAAGGGTCTATCGATTCCTTGATAAAAAATAAAAATTAAAAATTAAAAAAATAAATAAAAAAATAAAAGAAGTTTCAATTAGGACGGGTTTATGCATATGTTTGTTGTACATGTAATTTTACATGTAATTTTTTGGTAAATTCGATCGAATGTATGGGATGGTAGTTGGGGCTATATGTAAATATTTGGTAAATTTGATTGAATGTTTGTGATAGTAGTCAAGGTTGTATTTAAATATTTGGTAGATTCAATTGAATATATATCCTTAATTATAACATCTTAGTTAACGGCTTGCTTTCACAAATCTACATGCTTGTGTGCCCATGGTGATTGAAAGCATGATACCAAAATAAATATATGTCATCTTTGCATTTGGTTTGTATAAGTCAATACATATTCATTTCTAACTTCCTTTGAAATATTCAAATTAAAAGGTGTATTGCAATATTTCAAACATCTTGTGGAAAGGGTGTTATCATTTGAAAAGATTTCCCCTGTAATCTCAACATATTTAGTAGATCCAATTTATCTTATAGAAGAAGTTCATGGCCTCTTCTCCTAAGTATTTTCATGTCTTAGGTTCCCAAAAAAATTATGTCCTAACTCCATTTTGAAATTGGGGTTGAGCCTTTCCAACTCTTTCCAAGACTTCTCATCTCTACCTTAACTCTCTTAGAAGGTTCTCCAACCCACCCTTTCCTCCCTTATATCACATTTCCAAATTGAGATGCCAACTAATAAATTCACTCTTGTATGTTATCCACATTTTGACTCCTTTACAATCTCAAGAGGTTTTTTAGTGGAGGCTTACCCATTGTGCTCCCATAATTTGATGTGTTTTGTGTTTCTTATACGACATGACAAATCATTCCTAATGAATCCTATTAAATCTTGTACCGGTTTCCAAATTTAAGACCCATTTTCCTTAGTGTTGACATTATCTAGGCATCTTCTGATCCAGGTGGATATCAGTGGCCACCCACCTATTCCAACTAGCTCATAGCAAAATTTCCTATCAGTTTCCTATTTTTCAACACAATTTCCTATTTTGGCTGTTTTTTATTTTGGTAGTTTTTAGATCTTGAACTTATGAAGTAGTTTTGAGGCCCTAAATGGTGTTTTCTAGGGAAACAAGCAAACATAAGTCTTTGACTATGTTTGTAGTAAAAGAAGTGTTCTCCTTGAATAGACCTTTCTAACGAGCTATCTTGTGCGTCAAACGGAGATCATATGCCAAAGTTACGACCTCGGGAAGTTGACTTTCCAACTTACACCATCAAGGCCCATAAGTCTTTGGTGCTTCATCTCTTAGGGTGAGGGTTTTAAATGTTCAGGGTTTATCGATGTTTTTTCATTATAAAAAGGCCTATGAGCCTCATTGTAACATGATTCAGGAAGGCACATAGCCATCACATCTCTTCTCAAAGATAGGTTACCACCATTCGAGCTCATTTGCTTTCATTCTACATGTGAACAATTTTATCATTTCTATTTATTAAATGAAGTTCAATTTCATTGCATCTCTGTGTTTGATTTTAAATGTGTATCTCATTTTGTTCCCCTCTTCAATTTGGAACAACGGCATTAGAGCAGTCTACTCTTTCTTTGTTTTTTGTGCATGTCCCCAACAAGGTCAAGGTATAAGGAGTTGGGACTCGAACCGCTTAAGCCCTTGCAAGTCCAGCCTCGCTGAGCTCGAAGGCCTCCCATGGTGGAAGAAAAGAAAGATGAGGAGGCAGGGGATCTTAACAAAATGTTTCTCAAAGAAGTCCTCAAACAATAAAGGAACGAGATGATGAATATTTTTTCCCAAATCCTTTGGTGTATGCCAATAGGAAATGAATCTTCATCCAACAACCTCGGAGGCGTCATCCCCTTTAAGGTACAAGTTAATTTTGATATTCTTATATTTGAAGGCTAGATAGATGTAGATGCTCTAGATAAATAGTTAAATTTGTAGGAAGCATATTTTCGATCCATAATTTTTCCAATAGAGAAAATATTACTTTTGCACTCCTTAAAGGTTGCCCCCATGTCAAGGACTGGAGGGGAACTTATTGTGAGCAAACGACCAAGGAGGAATCCCCACTATATATAGTTTCACCCTGTTGGAACTCTTTTCAGGATGTTGTTAAGGAACAATATTACCCTATTGGAAGTTATGAAGACAAATACATAAAATGGACCACACTACGGAAAGAAAGGCACCAAGAAGTGCCAAAGTTCACAAATATATTTCATACCTCGCGCGCGAAGTTGGGTATCAAGGACTTTGAGCAACATTTGGTGCTCAAGTACTGTGGTTGTCTGCACAAAGTCGACTACCTTCCACCCTTAGACTGATGGCTAGAAAAAGTTTGTCAACAAGCTGATCATGTACATTTTATGCATGTACAACTCCAAGCACCCACAAACATGGGAAGGGAGTTTCCCTTATGTACAACACAGCTACAGCAAAGCTCTCCATAACTCAACTAACCACAAACTCTTTTAGATGGGCCTGAGATTTCAACTAGTTTATCACATTGATGTTGCATTACCCCTTGTAACTACACAGGCAAAATTGAACATGATCAATTTGAAGCCGACAAATCCCCCAAGTTTATTGGATGAATTTAGTACATCCACCAGTGGGTTCATGATATCCAGCACAAGGCCAACACTATGTACAAGCAACGTCATGATCAACATTTGGTGCCACATAAGTTTCAAGTGGGTGATAAGGTTTGGTTACATTTACAGAAGGAACAATGTGTAGGAGCCCATCGGAAGCTTCGACCACTCCGATATGGACCTTACACCATCACCAAGGGTATGAGTCAAAACACTTTCAAACTAAGTACCCTTCCATTCCTTGGCCTGCACTCAATACTCAATGTGGGCTGCCTTCAACCATACTTTCCACCATTGCCAGACTCATCAAACATTGTTGAGCAACTAACACCAACATAAATCCACCTTGATTGCATTGAACATGCCACCACTCATCAAATCATGGACACAGAGATTAAGAACACTTGACAACAAAGCATTCAAATGTATCAAGTTGTCAAAGCAAGCCAGCTCTTGCACCAAGGCACGTGGCTTACCAGGGACCAAGTTCAATGGAAGTTTCCCCATCTCATTGAGGCACTCAACGTAATGGGGACCATTAATTCCTAATGGGGGAGGATTGATGTAGGTGGATATTGGTGGCCACCCATCTATTCCACATAGTTCATAACATAGTTTCCTAATTTGGAAGTTTTCTATTTTTGGCATTTTTAGGTCATGAATTTCTGGAGCCGTTTTAAGGCCCTAAACGACATTTTTGGGGGAAACAAGAAAATGTAAGTAATCGACTAATGTTTGCAATTGAAAGTTTTTCTCCTCAAATAGACCTTTCTAATGAGCTATCATGTGTGCCAAGTGAAGATCGTATGCCAAAGTTACAACCCTAGGAAGTTAATGTTCCCAGTTATCCCATCAAGGCCCATAAGCCTTTGGCACTTTATCTCCTAGAGTTAGGGTTTTAGATGTTTAGGGTTTATCAATGTTTATTCGTGGTAAAAAGGCCTTCGAGCCTTGTTGTTACACAGTTCAGGAAGGTGTGTAGTCATCACATCTCTTCTCAAAGATAAGCTACCACCATTCAAGCTAGTTTGCTTTCATTCTGCATGTAAACCATTTCAACATTTCTATATATTAAATGAAGTTTAGTTTCATTATATCTCTATGTTTGATTTTAAATATGTATCTCATTTTATTCCATTCTTAAATTTAGATAGTATTCTTTTGTTAATCCCATGAAGGTTTTCTTATGTTTGATATCTTTGCACCAATTGGTTTATCTCGTTATAATTCTCCATGATATTTTAGTTGTCAATGCCTTGTTCATCATGACATTGTCCTTGATGCATAGTCCTCTTCCATTCATGTGGGCTAAGACTTTATTCCAACCAACTGGATTGTATTTATCTTCTTGGCCAATTTCCCCACCCCCACTTTCTAGAGGAAGTACTAGATCCTTTTTCTAAGATATTGACAACATCGATTGGGGCAAGTACAGTTACACATAAATACTTCGAGACTAATTAGAGCATATATTTAATCAACATAAAATTTCCTTAATAATTGAGCCATTTTGTTCCCCATAATTAGAGATTCCTTTTGACATTTTTCAATACCAACTGTTGGGTCTTGAAAATGTCATCCATTTCCATTACACTTTCACTATTATGTCTATTATATCACCTCCATTTCACTACTATGTCACTACATTCATCCCACTTTCATTATCATTGGGCCACATTTATGTTTTTCCAAACTTTATTAATTCTAAGCCTTTTTAAGTGAATTTGTGGTTAAAAATTAGAAAATATTGTGCATATGTTTATACCTAACAAGTGGGTTGAGATTGTTGACATGTGTAGATTGAAAGGAGGCTTCTATAATACCTTTATGTGGCACCCTAAGGCCAAATTCGAATTTGAGTGGAGAGAATCATGAGATCATGAGGATATGTGTCACATCTCCTAATTGTATTGAAACTCTAAAAAGACATGTGTCTTATTAGTTCCTATTTTGATTAAGACTCTAGAGGTAGAGGGAGAGATTCATGGAGTCTCATTAATGAGATGGCTTCTCATCTTTTTGTATAAATAGGAGATCTCTCTCCTTCATTTGTTAGTCTTAGCTTAGCTTGGCTTTTTAGTTCTTTAGCTTGGAGTTTGTAGTTCTTCCTTGATGGCTTTGGAAAGCTTTGGAGAGCTTTGTTGTACTTTGTAATTTTGAAGAATTTGAATAAAGCTTTGATGTTCTCAACATGGAAGGAGATGTGAAGTAGATGTCATGGAGCATATTATAATGTAAGGTAGAGTAGATTTTGCTTTGATTTCATTCATGTATGTCATTTTATTACTTTCAAGTTTGATAGTTTAGATTTTCCATTCATGCAATTTTAATTCATGCAAGTGCGTTCAACCGGTTGATTGTATATTAGTTTTACTTTACATGTTTTTGCATGAAATAGTAACATGAGATTTGCCTTACTGCTGAATTTTTTCTTAAGCTTTTCAATTTCAATTATGCTTTGATTTCAGTCTTATTTATTTGTTGTTGTTAGCTAGTTTAGATATCAAATTCTTCATGTTATTTGATGTTATCTCTGGAGCCATGGCTTAACCCCGAAAAGCTACTTGGCGAGCTATCGGATTATAAGTGAACTAATTTGATTTTGCTTTCATTAATCTGCAAGTATGTAATTTAGATATCAATTCTTCATGTTATTTGACGTTATCTCCGGAGCCATGGCTTAACCCTGAAAAGCTACTTGGCGAGTTATCGGATTATAAGTGAAGTGATTTGATTTTACTTTCATTTTGCAAGTAGGTAGTTTAGATATCAAGTTATTCATGTTATATGACGTTATCTCCAGAGCCATGGCTTAACCCCGAAAAGCTACTTGGCGAGCTATCGGATTATAAGTGAAGTAATTTGATTTTGCTTTCATTAATTTGCAAGTAGGTAATTTAGATATTAATTCTTCATGTTATTTGACGTTATCTCCGGAGCCATGGCTTAACCCCGAAAAGCTACTTAGCGAGCTATCAGATTATAAGTGAAGTAAATTGATTTTGCTTTCGTTAGTCTGCAATTTTTTGTCCCCCCAACTGAAGTTATTGCATGTCCGCATGCAATATATATTACATTAACTCTTTTGATCCTTGAGCTTTGGCTTAACTTTGCATGATATCATTTGACAATTTCATATTTTTGCAAAGTGTTTTACTTGAATTGCAACATGGTTGGTTCTTGTGTTACAACCATTTTTTTATTTATTTTTTTGCATTCTATTTTGATCTTTGAACTTTGCATAGTGATATTTTGATTATTGTTGCAGAGTATATCTTTTTTGGATTGCATGATGGTTGGTTCTTTTGTGACAACCATGATTTTGTTTGTATCCAAATTATCCTTTAAGCACTTTTTGAAAAGCCATTGTATGCTCATAATAACAATGTAATAGTTAATATATGTTGGAAGTATGTGGGCTCCTGAATATGATATGGACATGGAAAGATATGAAGATGAATGTATTTCCCACCCCCCCCTCAACTGATGGTATTGGCAATTTTATGAAATGAGGAAGAGAAATGTTTTTCCAACAATTATCATTCTAGCTTTTTATGGAATTCTATGGTCAAAAGTTAGAAAATGACGTACCTTAACTTACCCTTTAGAATGGATGAATTGTATGTGTGGTGGCTGCAAAATTCTGATCATATTCTTCTTCAAGTGGCTGAACAAGAAGAGTCATGGATAAAGAGTTAAGATGACTTTTTATTGCTTCTACTAAAACTTGCTGAATCTGCTCCAAAATGCTGAAAATAATAGTCTTCATGTCTTCAAAACTCATTGGCACAATTCCTACTATGTGAAAAGATGTTCTGATGTCGAACATAGCAGGAAATTGTTGACTTAGTGACCATTAATGGATGCCACTAGTCAACACGAGAACTCTCACCATTGATGACAATGAGAGTCAAGATGCCCAAACACATCTTGCTAGGTACGAATGAATTTGCCGATGTCGATTCACCTAGAAAATATGATGAACAAGGGACATTAATGTATTCCCATTGTTTGTCAGCATGAGGACTTGCCATTAAAGCATGCAAGCCTCGAGGTGTTTTTACAAAGAACTTAGACTCAAAGGACTATGGACTCAATAATTTGCATTGAAGCAAGGCTTATTTGCGAAATGAAAATGACAGGAAATGAAAGATGAAAATGGAAGATGGCAATGGAGAGTAGAAATGGCAATGGACAATAAGCATGTGAATGAGCCTCTTGCTTTTATTTGTGGGTTATGAATGGACAAAAAGAGATGGAAAGTGTATGTGAATGTAAATCGAAAATATGAGGTGAAATGAGGTGAATGGTTTATTATGAGGTATGGATGTGATGGAGACAATAGTATCTGAAAGTTTTTCAAGTGTTTGGATCTGATTTTGCATCAGCGTATTTCCTCTTTGTTGCTGATCATCCTCTTATGAAACAAATTGGTCTCTTAGAGAGACACCATTCTCTTGTAGTCATTTGTCCTTCCTCCTGGAACCTGCAAAAAAACTAATACTTCTTCTGCAATGGAATGTAAGATTATCAAAGGAGAGAGGTGATCAATCTCTCTAGTTATGACACTTACACGCAAAACTAAAAATTTGTATCAATGAAACAAGTTCTCAAAGGAAAAATCAAAAGAATTTATACATGTTTTGGAATTGGTGCCCCAAGTTGAATGTTGCTTCTTTTCAGCAATTTATTTCATTATTTACCGTTTTAAACTCTAATGATGGATTTCTCATTGTGTAGATCTTGTTGAGATCTTTCCAATGATACTTGAATCATCAAAATCTGATTTTGTATGAGAAAGTTAGGCTGATTTGAACAATGAGGTTTTTCAACTGCAAATTGATGTTTAGCTGCGGAATGTGCACAATTTCTGTAGCTAAAAATATTGAATAAAAAGTTAGCCATTCATCTTTCATCATCAGTCCAAAATTAATCAACACCTTCAGAAAAGTAAACAAATAACTTATTCATTTCATTGATTCAAAATTGTTTTTTTTTTCTTGACATGCGGTGACTTAGTGTGGCGACTTAGTGATAACACACACCTTGACTTCCCTTTGACCGAGGTCTTTTTCATCGACTTGGATCAAATGAATAAGACACCATCCATGTACTGACATTTTCCCAGCTACCCATGTGGTTTGTTTCGTCTCTTGACACCTATAACCTATAGAAGTATGAAAACGGCTGCAGAATTGTCAGTTAGCTGCGAAATCAAGTTGCATTCCATAGCTAAAAGACAGTCAACTTTAAGTTATTGGAAAAGAGATTTTATGCAGCCAAGTACCAGGGAGAGAGAGACTAAGATCATAGTTGGTGCACAAGACCAATTATTCATGATCTGATATATATATATATATATATATATATATATATATATATATATTATTTATATTTTAATTTTCTTCACTGTCTACCTAAAAAATAAAAACTTTTTAAATGGTATATGAAGCTAAACAGTTTTAGTGATGAAAATATATCAGAGTAATGGAAATGTATGATCTTTTCAACAACTTTGATGACTCCTTCAGGCTCTGTCCTCACAATGAGACCCATTCTGCCTTTTTTTACTATGTAAAAACCAATGTAGAAGACGGATATACGAAAACAGAGTGGTTATGTGGAAGCAAAACGGTTGTATGAACAGGAAATGAAGAATACCGTGGAGAAAACTGAGGGGTGTGGAACTAGAAAAATGTTGAGTATGAAATGAAGAAATTTTTCGAAGCAAGAAGACTTGTATGAACATAAAATAGATGAAGGCTGTAAAACTTGGTGTACAGACAGACTGTGTGGAGGCATAGCATCCCTCATGAAGCAGGCCAACTACTGCAACACAATTTATCATCCTTTCCTGCAACTTTATAGACTACTAGATAAGAGAGATTGTGTCATATATCTCCTCTGAATGCCTGATTCTTTTGAATCGGAGTTATCCCCTCAGATCGACAATGGTGTGACCCAGCCTTCCTTAAGCATTGGAGGCAGCCACAACGTTTGGTTGAATAGAAACCAGGCAACCGGTCCCTGTCTACGATTAAAAGGTTAAAACAAAAGAATTAAGGCATCTGCAAATCTTTCTTTATCCACCGATTCAACCCAATAGATCACGACATCCACCTTGGCATAAATGAAGTATGAGTTACATATGGAAGGTATTTAAGTCGTGAGGCATGGCGGGAGACGTGGTGGAGTGGCATAACGAAGTCTGAGTTAATAATGGAACAACACAACTGGACCTGATCCAATCTCTGCAACGTGGAAATGATTCAAGAGAAGAGTCGTGTGATTTTGGATTGTAATCAGTCGTAACTAATGTACAGGTCAAGGGGAGAAATTGTTAATCATTAAAGTCAATATTGAATGCCAGCAAACAAGATTGAGGCGTGGCTAAAACAAAAATGAAATGTCAGCACACAAGATTGAGGCGTGGCATAACAACAGTCTGTTCATCAATTTAATTTCCGTTTTTCTCTCCCACAACATGCAAAAATAAGCTCCAAAGAACCAAGAAGCTCTCCCAAACCGCTTCAAAATCCTTAAAACGGTTTTTGGGTTATCTAATTGACCTTATTTCCGAAAAAACTGATATTTTATTTTCCCAAATTCGTCTCCGTTTGGCTACATCGTGCAGTTGAAGTTTGACGTTTTTCAGTGTTTTGCATTTTCTTGAATGTTTTTACTGTTCTGCATTTTATGAATTGCTGCATTCGTTTTTTTTTTTTTGGGTTTGATTTACAATTTGAAAACAGGGAAATAAAAAATGAACAGTATTGAAATTTTCAAGGACATTGGCGTTGTTTCATTTGTTATGAACAGGTATTTTGACTGTAAGTGATGGTTTCACGGAGGCGGAATGGTTGTATGAGCGGAAGATGGAGGAGGATTGCAGAGAAAACCAATAGTTACAAAATGGAAAGAATACAGAGCATGCAATGAAAATGAGTTCATGGAGCAGAGGCTTGTATAAACAGACCCTGAACTGGCAATCGTAAACTCAGTGTGAGAGTATGGAAACAGAGTGAGTCTGGCAGAATTTTAAAATAAAAGGCTGCGGAGTGGATGTTAGCAAATTCATAAAATGACTGCGGAGTGGTGTATTGGATTGAAGAAAACAGAAGTTTCTTTATCCTCTTGTGAAGATCCGAAGTCCCGAGAACAGAAATTAAGAAAAAAAAAATATTTGGTTCTCTCGGACTTGCCAATTGATAGATCACTCCACCATTTCTCAGATTGCAAGATAGGAAGGAATTGTTGCGTGTGAACCTCTGAAATATCTATCATCGCAGAATTCGAGAAACTTCAATAATTCACGTGTGCTCTATGTGGTGCATGTCTGTGACCTTCAACTTCAGAGTTGGATACCTTGATATTATTGCAAATGACTTGGTAGTTCTATTGATATTTCAACACAATGGGTTGTCAATGCCTTTTCTACAAGATATCCAACTAATCCTTCATACCCTTTCTTTGAAAACTAGATCAACAGAAGTCCAACCAGATTCCAAAAATGCAGAGTTTTTATTTTAACACAATAGTCCATGCAATTTGATTTATTTGATTTTTTTTTAAATGTTCTTGCAGGTTTGTTTCAAGGCCAAAGCTTCAAACAAGAATGCAGATTTTCTATTGAGGCCACAGTGGAAACTGGAATTGGGGATAGCCATTTTTTCTTTTTTCTTTTCTTTTTTTGAAATTGTGAAATTTTATAAGAAGGATTAATGATTTTCAATTTCAGGTAGCAAAGACTTCAATTAAAATATACTAAAAACAGGACTTTGACTGAGGTCTTACGCTGATTTTTTTATCAATCTGGGCTGGGTGACTAGGATAGGATCCATGTCGGAACAATTCTGGAGATGCCCATGTGGTCGGTTTCTTCATTGGACATCTGTAACCTGCTAAACCTTGAAATTAGCTGCAGAATTCACAGTTAGCTGCGGAATCAGGCTGCATTCCGCAGCTAATTTGCAAAATCTTATTAAAACAGGACACAGTGTTTTGAGGACCACTACAAACCATAACCAGTCAATCTTGGACAATTGAACCTATCAAAGCAGTTGGATTTTTTTTTTTTAATCAATTGAAATGATGAAGTTTATTTTGTCTCCCTTTTTTTTTACATAACAATTCTTTTTTCTGATCCTCCAGATCACACAAAGTGTAGGAGGAGAGCATACTCAAGAAATTATTAACTTTTTTTTTAGATGTAAGAAAAAAGGTCTCCTAATTACACTTCCCAGCAACGGCGCCAAAATGTCTAGTCAATTTAACGTCTTAAATTTCTCTACATAAATTATCAATCTGGGTATCTTAAACTGATGAAGTGTGGTGCACCATATGTGCTTAGTTAACCTTTTTTCTTACTTCATTGTTTTATAGTTTTTATCTTGTTTTGGGGTTTTGTTTTTGTTGATCTCCTAAAGTGTCTAATGCAAATGGAAATCTTATTCTAAGGTCTTAAGAATAATTTTAAAGGTCAAGTATGGATGTCGATTTCAAGACAAGGTTTATGTCCCTTATGGTAACTTCCAAAACTTAGCATTTCAAAAGATCTCAAAACATGCTATTGATAAAATTAATACTTGAACAATAATGTAAATATGCAGCTACTTAAATCAAACAAAAGATGAAATATTGATCATGAAATCACTGTCTTTTCTGCCCATCTAATCATAGAAATAAAATCTAAACTATTGCACTCAAACAAACTAAAAATTGCAGACTAACGAAAGCAAAATCAATTTACTTCACTTATAATCTGATAGCTCGCCAAGTAGCTTTTCAAGGTTAAGCCATGGCTCCGGAGATAACGTCAAATAACATGAAGAATTGATATCTAAATTACGTACTTGCAAATTAATGAAAGCAAAATCAAATTACTTCACTTATAATCTGATAGCTCGCCAAGTAGCTTTTCGGGGTTAAGCCATGGCTCCGGAGATAACGTCAAATAACATGAAGAACTTGATATCTAAACTACCTACTTGTAGAATGAAAGTAAAATCAAATCACTCTTATAATCCTATAGCTCGCCAAGTAGCTTTTCGGGGTTAAGCCATGGCTCCGGAGATAACGTCAAATAACATGAAGAATTGATATCTAAATTACCTACTTGCAAATTAATGAAAGCAAAATCAAATTACTTCACTTATAATCTGATAGCTCGCCAAGTAGCTTTTCGGGGTTAAGCCATGGCTCCAGAGATAACGTCAAATAACATGAAGAATTTGATATCTAAACTAGCTAACAACAACAAATAAATAAGACTGAAATCAAAGCATAATTGAAATTGAAAAGCTTAAGAAAAATTTCAACAGAGAGGCAAATCTCATGTCACTATTTGATGCAAAAACATGTAAAGAAAAACTAATCTACAATCAACCGGTTGAACACACTTGCATGAATTAAAATTGCATGAATGGAAAATCTAAACTATCAAACTTGAAAGCAATAAAATGACATACATGAATGAAATAAAAAAAAAATTACAAAATAAAATCTACTCTACCTTACATTCTAATATACTCCATGACATCTACTTCACATCTCCTTCCATGTTGAGAACATCAAAGCTTTATTCAAATTCTTCAAAATTACAAAGTACAACAAAGCTCTCCAAAGCTTTCCAAAGCCATCAAGGAAGAACTACAAACTCCAAGCTAAAGAACTAAAAAGCCAAGCTAAGCTAAGACTAACAAATGAAGGAGAGAGATTTCCTATTTATACAAAAAGATGAGAAGCCATCTCATTAATGAAACTCCATGAATCTCTCCCTCTACCTCTAGAGTCCTAATGAAAACAGGACTTGATAAGACACATGTCTTTTTAGAGTTTCAATATAATTAGGAGATGTGACACATATCCTCATGATCTCATGATTCTCTCCACTCAAATTCGAATTTGGCCTTAGGGTGCCACATAAAGGTCTTCTAGAAGCCTCCTTTCAACCTACACATGTCAACAATCTCAACCCACTTGTTAGGTATAAGCATATGCACATTATTTTCTAATTTTTAACCACAAATTCACTTAAAAAGGCTTAGAATTAATAAAGTTTGGAAAAACATAAATGTGGCCCAATGATAATGAAAGTGGGATGAATGTAGTGACATAGTAGTGAAATGGAGGTGATATAATAGACATAATAGTGAAAGTGTAATGGAAATGGATGACATTTTCAAGACCCGACACCAATTCAGTCTAAGTTTTTACCTTGCTTTCACACAAATGGGTTCTCGGATGCTAAAGTGAAATTTATTTTAGTTCAATGAAATAATCAATCCATTATTCACAATTTTTAATATTGAATATTTGGTGTTTCACCCATATAGCTTGCAATTCCTTGTATTTATGACTCCTTTAAGGTATGCAAATATGAGGTTAAAATGCCTTTGAATCATCATATTGTTACCATTAACATCCACCCATAAGAAATGTAACATTTATGAATTGAGCATGATTTCATATGCTTGACTTATTTGACTATTCCAATTCATGGGCATAGTTTAGATTGTCTTGCTTTTCTAAAGGCATGCTCAATTACTCTCTCCTTATAATATAGAGTGAGGAGGAGATAAGGCATCCATACCATAAACCTCTAATGGCTTTAGAAAAGGGAGTAAGTCTTCCACTTATTAGCATTATTATTAAGGGTTTTTATAGAAGATTTATTATGGTTTATAAAATGGCTTGTGAAGCGAAACTTTTCCATTGTGACATATATGGATTTGTGCCTAACCACATCAAAAGCATTAACCATGTAAGTTTTTTTGACCGTGCCTTTCTCTCCAAAGAATTTATTGTTGGGTATTGCTTTTGTTTCGTTATTATGTTTTCACCTATTGGGCATCCATGACTGAGGTATCCTCACTCCTTTAACACTATCTTGGTCAACAATCCACTTAGACTAATGGCTATAATTTTAGTTAGAATTTTGTGCAAGACAATACATAGGGAGATGGGTCAAAACCTATCAAATCCTCAGTGATACATTTCTCTAGGGATGAGGCCGAGAAACGATGAACTTATTTCTCATGCAATTTCGCCTTTCCTTTTAGAATGCCATAGGAATCTCAATAGCTTCCTTTTGATTACATGACAACTTTGCATGTAGAATTTAATTGTAAATTCAAAAGTATCTTGGGTCTTATTTTCTTCCATGAACTAGCATAATTCCCATTCTTGTATTTCATCTAATTATTGCCTATTGTATTCCTCTAATATCAAGTAGGGATTGTTTATTACAATTTTTTCCCAAGGCCTTTCAATATAGTAAGTGAGGGGGGTTTAGAGTGCAAAGTTTTGAAATGGTAGTGAATTGCTTCCAATGTTTTTCTGAAATGATTTGTCCGATTTCCATATGGAAGGGAAATGTCTAAGACATTATTTTTTATCCTTTATGAGGTTTCATGCTTACAAAAAATTTATGTTTTTGTATATTATAATATTTCATCCAATTACATTCTATTATCTTCCTCTAGCCATAAGACTCCTCAAGCTTAATTGAGAATGTATTCCTCCCATTGTTTTGCTTTGAGAAGCCATTTGTTTTTCTCAAACTCTTCTTCTAGTAGCTTATGTAAAATATCTTCCAACTCCATTTTGGATCTCTTCCAACATTCTTTCCTATCTTTGTAACAACCCTGGTAAAATATCCATGTAATAAAGTTAATAAAGGAAAATAATAACCAAGGTCATGGGACACATATTCCAAGTTGAATGTTAGGCAAAAACATAGTGATGGGGATCACTAGTGATTAATTAATGGCCATGGAAATTGGCAAAGGAAAAGTTGCATTTATTTACGAAAAATAATGGAAAATAGGAGAAAAGGAAGGTGAAAGGTCACAGGTTGCATGTGAGGAGGAAATTGAAGGAAAAATAAGGAAAATGAAAAAAATGGAGGCCTCAATGATAAAAAATCTTATGAGGATCAGTTCATGGCTTCTGTTAGTTTTATCTTGGAGCTCTCTACTCTATTCTCTCTCTCATACTCTTGCACACAGAGCTTTCTTGGAGCACTCTTGGAGTATACTACTTGGGATTTGGAGCAAGAAGGCAAAGGAAAAGTAGGAAAGCGCAAGGTGACAATGGGATCAACAACTATAATGGGTTTTCTTTACAGGTACCGAGTTGCATGTATGATTTCCTTGCTGGTTTTGGAATGCATGACATATGCGTAGTTGTTTGGTTGTGATCTTTCATTGGCATGGAGGATTCCCTGGATTGACATTGGTTTTGCCTAGCCTTGCCATTTCCTGGATTTCCATGGTGTTGGGGTTTTCCCTTTTGTTTTCTGATTGGTGCTCATGTTCCTTATGGTTGTGGGTTGAGTTATTAGTTCTTGGAGCCTTGGTTGGAAAAACGCTCTGGAAGCCCTGTAACAGCTTGAGTTGAGCTACTAGTCCTGGAAGCCTTAGTTGGACAAACGCTTTGGAGCCCTTGATGGGTTGAGTTACTAGTCCTGGAAGTCTTGGGCCCGACAACAGTTGTGGGTTTAGTTTACTAGTATCGGAAGCCTTGGTTGGAACAAATTCTCTGGAGCCCTGGACATCTTGGGTGGAAACCAATCTAGTGATGGTTAGTGATGTCCGATAGTGAGGTGGAATCATTGGTTGAGGGTTGAGGTGGTTTGCCCTCTAGAAGCCCTAGTATGGTGTTCTTGGTTTATTCCATGAGATTCGACATTCATGCTTGGAATATGGCACAGGGGTGATTGGTTGAAAGAGAGATTTGGTTCAGACTAATCTATGGTTGGGTGGTACATGGAAGTCTCTGACTTGGTTGGATTTGCATGTGTCAATATAAGCTCCTTTTCTTTTGGTATTTCATTAGTAAACGTGCTTGTCATTATGTGGCTTTAATGGTGGTTTCATCATTGATATTTCTCTGGTTATTTGCTAGTTATAAGCATGTTTTATTACAAACTTGAGTTATGGCTCTCATCATGTTTTGATTAGTAGATGAAATGTTAATGAATGCATGGCCTAATAAATGGTCTTGCAACTATTATGAGGAGGCATTAATCCTTCTTGATGATTCTCAAATAAGTATGAGACCCTTATGTTCAGAGGTGTATTTATGACTTGTACATTACATGTTTATGATATGTTTGACAGAATGTTTGTCACAACTAGTAGGGGTCAGATCAAGTCCTTGTTCAAGTGTTTGCATTAGTAGACTTATTTCATTGTTATTTACCATTTCTGGAAGTTTAATGAAGTTTTGCGCAGAGGCCTGAGTCCTAGCCTTGAAAAAGTGGCTCAAAATTCAGGGTCACTAGAACAAAACTGCCTGAAAAAGGTTGCAGTCACATGTATGCCTTACTGTGGGAGCAACTTGAGGGTCTCAGTTGCATGGAAGGATTGTCATGGGAGTAACTAGGGATCTAGTTCAGCATAACATCAAGTTGTCTCAAGGGTTGCACACCTGCAGGGGTTGGTTGGCTCCTGAAGGTTTTGTAGCTTTTGAGGAAGGTCACATTGGTCTTGTCTTGTTGGTTCCACTTCCTTAAGAGTACATGAGAAGTTGAATCATATCATAGTAACTATTTGTCACATGTTTACCCCAGTGGACAAGTTAGCTTGGATAAATGTGGGAGGAGGGTGTTACAACCTCTCCTTTTCTTAGTATAGGTTTTCTGTAATGGCCTTGACCCATTAGTTTAGCCATTTATTTATTTTTTACCATACAAAAGAGGGAGACCTAGATACTAGAGCACCATGAGAGGATTTTATTACTTTTTTTTAAATCATTAAACCATATGGGTTAATATTTGAAAGGAATAGATCCTAAATCTTGAGAATATTATGTTGTTAGACTTTTTGGCTTGTGGTTCAAAAGAAATAAGGGGATGATTTTTTGAAAGAGTTGCACCTTTTCTTGTAGAAAGTGCTTTATAAGAGAAATATATCTAGACTTTCTATTAAATGCCCCAAGTTGGTACTTTTATTGCTTCATATATTTCTCTTTTCTAGCATTTATATCCATGAGATCCCATTATGAGATTAGATTCTATATTAACTCTTTGTGGAGGTCTTTGATGCAAATTCCTCCTCTTTTTTCATGAGTATCTAGTAGAAGGTATAATTATTCTATTATTATTTGTTAGGCAACAAATTACCAAAATAAATTGCAAATACAAAGAGAAGAAGTCCCACACCTCGAGAAATAGATATAAGAATGAAAAATAAGCATCTTCAAGGGGGGGATGTCATTTTTATAATAAAGCAAATCTATAAGCATGAGATGAGATAGGACACTTCCAAAACTAGGTTTACATGGTATACCTATAGCAGACAAAGGATACAATGACAATTAAAGAATCTAGCCAGCAATAGCAATATAACAATATAAATATAACTCACCATCCATGACTTTACATTGGCTTTGTCTAGGGTCTAACATGCTCCTCCTCTTCAAGCAAGTGTTTTATTCAACACTTGACTAACTCTCGGTGTATTTGCATGAATAACTCATCTTCCCATGTCCCCTCCTCCACCTGTAGGTTTTCACTTGATAAGGTACTCAATAATTACTCAACTTCCCAACTACTTAATCCATGTTTCAAGGATCGTTTGTGGTCCTTGCATGATTTTCCCTTCTTCAATAATCTTTGGTAAAATAGTTTGAACTAAAATCTTGTCACTAATTACCTTCTTTAAGTAAGAAACATAGAACGCGGGACGTATATGTGAGGATGGAGGTAACTTCAATTTGTAAGACATACTTCCAATCCTCTGCAACGCCTTATAGGGATCATAATACTTGGGCATTAATTTTTGTCCTTCTTTTATTGTTTGAGGGACATTTGTTTGCATGATTGTAGCCTAAAAAACACCCAATCTCCCACTTCAAATTTCCTTTCACTTGACCTATTCTGTCATTTTATTAAATATAAAGCAACAAAGATATCCTCCTAGACATTTATTCATAATCTCAATTGGTCCATCGGGTTGAGGATGGTAAAATAAGTTCTGAGCCAATTGAGTACCCAAAGCAGAAAATAATTTAGTCCAAAAATTTATAGTGAAAATTATATCTTTATCAATGATAATAATCTCATAAATCCCGTGTATATTTTGAATTGTTTCCTTGAAAGTTGTGGCTATTGTGCTTGCTTTAAAAGGATGAGAAAGAGAGCAAAAATGGGCATACTTCGTTAATTGATTGACTACTACCATGATGGCATTCTTTTTTTAAATGTGGGTAAACTTATAATAAAATACATAGGAACATCTTCCCAGTGGTGACTTAGTACAACTAATGGTTATAGGAGACTTTTGATCTTGATTGTCTCTCCCTTATTCCATTGGTAGACCACATATTCAACCACAAACTTTTGAACATTAGTTTCAAGAACTTCCCAGGAAAAATCCTTCTCGATCCCGTGGTAAGTTTTCAAGAACCCTAAATGTTCTCCTAGAGGAGAAGTGTGTGATTTCAAAAGGATATTTTGCTAGAGTTGGGTATTCTTACATAAATATAAGCGATCTTGATACAACAACAAATCTATATTCTAGACAAATTTATCTAATGTCCTTTGGTAGCTCTTGAATGACATTTCATACAATTATATCTTGCTTCCATTCTATCCTTGCTTCTTTCCCCAGTTAGATTACAAAATGGAAATAACACATAGTAAACCCTTTATTTCTTCTAATTTCCTTGAAATTGCATCTGCCATCATATTATGTTTATTTTTTATTTTTTTTGTAGATAATTTCAAAATTATTGTAATACTCCCTCCCATCCCCTTGTACTAGCTTGGGCTGCCATATGTGTTACTTATGGCTTTAACTCAACCTCCAAGGTTTGATATGAAGACGGGGTTACAAAAATCCTCTTTTACCAACATCAACAAAACTCAAAACAAATTCCATTGGCGCATTCATCTCGTCAAGAGCTTTGTGGAGATATAAATTTATCTCAATTTGACTCCTAGATTGAAAGTTATGACCTCTTGGAGTTTGACGAATCAGATAAGGCCACATCAACATTGGGCTACCACATGGCAACCATTTGTGGCCCTTATTGCATTGCCACGTCAGCTTGACATGCGTCCATGTTATTATGGTACTGCCATGTGGCACTACCAATTCATAATTGTATTAGTCCATGTCAACTTCAATTCCCATGTGTCAGCAATGTAGCCATTGCTACATCATCTCGGGTGTGGGACCTATAGGGTCCTCCTCCTTATGTTATGCGAGATATTCCTAGTTATATGCGCTTTGTCCCAAATCCTGATTATGGTGGGGTATGCAGACCCACGTCATACCATACTAGTGTGACACTCCATTGCTCTTAAGTATTCATAACTGGATGGTGGGCCAGGAACAATGTTTGGGTTCCATGCCGAAACTAGGTCCATGTCATGGCTCCCATAGTTGTCATCACCAACTGTGATGTTCATCATTTAACAAAGGAGAAGGTGGGGCAAAAAGTAATGATTGGTGTATGAACCCCATGTGGCCACTACCATGTGGACTCGGCGTGGGGCCCACTGGGTCCTTCCCTTCAGCGTTATGGAATAATTTAACATTATATCCAATTCCAGAGTAATTTGAGGTGTCATGCATTTGTCCACTATTAACACACCCTAGACCCCAAGACCGACAAATCACTTGGTTGCATCGAGTGAGATGTGGCTTAACGAACATCTCGGGTTCCACAAGCGTGTGCACAACTTACCACCCCCTCATCTTAGATTCCTCAGATATTATGTGTGCTTGATAGAAATATGGTTTCAGCCTTATCCAAGACCTCTTTTGTGTGTGCAAACATGTACCTATCTGGATTCCATGGATACAATTTTGAACTCAAGCCCTCATGCAATGAAATCGCCAATGCTAAGCCCACCCCAGATATCCAATTAAGAATTGCAGTTATCACAAAATCTAGTCCAAACTAAATTTGGACCATTTCCAATGAGTACATGCATTTTCCATCTGGATGCCCATATTACAAAATGCATCCATAAATGAGATTTGACATTTGCCCCTCGAATATCTAAATACAAACAACACTTGGGAGATGAAGAAGTATTTGACCTAGATATAAAGTACATTAATATGACAATATAATCTCGAATACGTTATGGATTACTACCAAATCTTTGCGGAGAAGGAAACTCTAGGGAATTTACCAAAATTCCCTAAAGACTAAGGCATCTAACAAAACACCATAATTTTTAGACAAAGGTATAATAATGAGAACAAATGTTCAGAGAAACTATGCCATGTCCGCAAGAGCTCAAGGGTACCAACATAGCATAATTTACCTTAAATATTAAGCAAAAGACATAGATAGATCCAAGGGCCATATCTCACAAGAAAGTTACAAACCAAGCTTTGATCAATGAATCTCGGGATACCACAACAATATACAAGTGCGCATAAACCAGAGAATTGTTACATCAATCTTAAACCAAGTGACCATCAACACTAATTGAATCATCATTTAACACACAACACATAATTTACCTTTTTAGCATGTGAGATAGTCTACAATATTAAGTATGGCAATTAGGCATTCAATTCATGATCTTGTCCAATAGTTGAAAACACAATTAATAATAGGTTAACTGAGAGAGTCACACAACAAGTCATATTAATATAAGTACCATTGTAGTTGATGAAGTTAATAACAATCACATAGTGCCAAAATTCAACATAACCATAAATACATATAAGGAAACTCATTCACCGTGAACATGTAATGAAATTAGTAACCTTCAATGATTAGTGTTGAACCATAAATTTTTAAATAACATATCAGGGAATTTCATCATCCATACTTCAAATAGACATAAGTCATTATACTTATCTGAATAAATTGAAGTGGTTTGCAACTGAAGGAGGGACTTCAACTCTCTGGCCAACCATAGACTAGCTACACTACAATCTTTTTTGCAGTTGACCACCCCTAAGCGAGATCCAAATTCTGAGGGGATGCTTGTTCAAGGGAATCACACCAAAGGCAGGGTCACACACTCAAGAGGTGGAGTCCATTGTCCAAGTCACTTATCTAATGCCTCTAGAAGTAAGCGCCACAATAACTCCCTCACTCATCTGAGCTCATTCATAGGGATTAAACCAAAGGTCCATACCAGTTGAATATTTCTGTTTGGTTCTTTTAGCTCCTTACTCTTTCTGTGCTCAATTTTATTACCATCTCCCTTCACTGCCACTGAGTGACTTCTCTCCTTCTCTATAGGCTACCTGAGAGATTGCCTCTATCATTTGACACATAACTCCTTCCCTGCTTCGGCTCAAAACTCCTTTTTTTTCCCAATTGCTTGACACCCATCTTCTTCTCTACTCCTCCGTTCTGCATTTCCTATTTTTGCGTGATATATATATTCCCTTCCGTCCAATCACATCCTTTCATCTATCAGGTGGTGGTTTGGTTTGTTATGCCACTTCCTCCCTCTTCAAGTGAGGGCATCATCTCCACTTCTCCACTTTATCTTCCCAGACTCATGTTCCCTTTGTCTCGATCCACGAGGAGGAACAAGGATGTGCCATCCTTATCCATGTTTCCCACTCCACAACCTTTAATGTTTATAAGCGCAATTTGGTGGTTGGTTAGGGAAATGTTAAAGAGGTTAAATGTTGTTGTTATGGGTCTAGCAAGTAGGCATGTCATCGACAATCAACAGACATGCCACAGGCAATAAAAAGGTACGCAACAAGAAACCCCATTTGAGAATTGGATATGTGTGTCCCTTCATTTAGGATAACCAAATTATAATTCACATTTAATTTATTTTTTGTTTACAACATAATGCCTCAACCAACCGTGGCCTCCATGTTGGCACTTCACAGTCACAATTTTAACATTACAACAATAGGTGTAAGGGGAGAGGTGTTACAATCATAACATAGCATCTTTGTAACCCATTTTTGTTGCTCTCCTGAGGACAATCATTGTTTTAAGAAGTACTTCAAACTATCATTATCTATATTTACTTTGAAGCATCTTCCTTTTAAGCAAGGGTTCTATTACTTAACTACATGTTGTATGGCCAATTTTTCTTTTCCATAAACAAGTTTGAGTGAGTTCGTTCCTTCAAGTTGGCTACTTCCAAAGGTGCGGATCCTTCCTTCTTGCATTAAAATTGCACCGATTCCATGGCCTAAGGCATCACACTCCAAAACAAAGGTTTTCGTAAAGTTAGGTGTAACTAGGATAAGTGTCATACCCATAGCTTCCTTAAGTTTTTAAAAATATTTGGTTGCTTCTAGAGTCCAAGAAAATAAATCCTTCCTTAATAATATTGTTAGAAGTGCTACTATTTAACCATAATCCTTGACAAACTTGTGGTAATATCCCATCAATATTAAGAATTCTCTAAGAATATTCAAGGTTTTGGGAATTGGTCATTCCATAGCTTTAATTTTGTTGGGGTCCACTTTGACACCTTCACGAAATACAATATGACCAAAATATTCCACTTCTTAAACCCTAAAGTCACACTTGGAAGGCTTTGCATATAGTTGTTGCTCTTGTAATAGTTTTAAGTCTTTTTCAACATGTTGTACATGCTCTTTCCAAAATTTTCTATAGATGACTATATCATAAAAAAAATACTAACACAAATTTTCTAAGGAACGACTTGAAAATATAATTCATCAGGCTTTGGAATGTTGAACGGCATTGGTAAGCCTAAATAGCATAACCCCAATATCACAGTTACCTTCATGTATTCCAAAGGATTTTTTTGGAATTTTCTCTTGCCTCATTCCAGTTTCATGATATCCCAAATGGAGATCCAATTCAATAATAAAAATTGCTCCTTGCAATCCATCTAATAATTCATCAGTGGTAGGAGTAGGAAACTTTTTTTTTATGGTGATTTTGTTGAGTTATTTATAATTTGGACACATATGACATGGATCATCCTTTTTTTGCAGCCGTCACCATAGGTGAAGAGAATGCACTTTATTTAGATTGAATGATGTCAACCTCTAACATCTCTTGAATCATATGCTCTGTCTCACTCTTTTATGCATGTGGGCACCTATAAGCTCCAATGTTAGGTAGCACACTTCCTAGTTGCAAATGAATAACATGGTAATGATCTCAAGAAGGTGGAAGACCCTTAGGAATCTCTATAAATACCTTGGAATGATTGTTGATAACATTTTGGAGATCCACGAGAGTACAGGATATAGGTGTTTAAACATCTAGTGAGCACAATTGTGTAATTATACCACAATGTCCTTGATTGAATAATTGTGTCATGTTGTTAGACCTTGTCACTTTATAAGGTTTCCCTTGGATGTCTTTGAGCCTAATTTTATATCCTTTTGAGGAAAATCTCATGAAAAAAATATTGAAAATTAAGGGCCTATGTTCCTAGTGATTGTGACCATTGAACCTAATACAACATCAACACCACCCATTTGGATTGCAATCATGATACTATCCAATAAATACTTCCCTATATTTGGCTTCATACTATGACACTTCCTTGAACAATTTATGGTACCACCATATGCAATCATTACTCGAAACTCTAATGCCATAAATACAAAACAATTGAGAAGTTTGTTGATTTGTAATTGATGAAGTTATGGGTACTACAAGAATTAATCAGCATTGTTACCTTTTTCCTTTTGGTATATCCTTTTATTTTGAGGGTTTGTGGAGTATGGATGTCAACCAATGCATGACAATATATCGTCAGAGTAGTGTATTTTAGATATAGATCTTGTGACGGTTCCAATTCATGATATTCTTCATCTTCACAATCTATGTGGAATGATTTCCTCTCACCACATTCATTCCCCTTATTGCACTTGCTGTCATAATTGAAACACCATCCCTTTGCTCTTGTTTCATCCATTTGTTGAGATGTCAACCTTGTTGGTTGAGTGACGTTAGGAGAGCAAACATAGTGCTCTCTATAGTTCTTAGAGGCCACTCTTTTAGTAGCCATATTTTTGCTTGTCACTTTCCTTGCCATATTGAAAGTGTGATCTAGGGGTTTAGGTTTCAGAGACGTGTCTCATATTGAATGTTCTCCTTGAAAGTGTACATAAATGGATCTAACAAATTATCCTTTGGAATGTTCTACACCTTGAGGCCGACCTTTTGGAATTAATAAATGTGCTTTGTAATTGGACCATTTTTCCATAGATTTATCAATTGACTAAAGATTGTGTTTTTCTCAATGTTTGTATAATGTGCTATCAATTCATCCATAAAAATGGACCAAGAGAAATAAAGTCCTTTTTTTTCGTTCACAAATCCATTGGTACCAAACAAATTGATCAAGTTCTAAATACAAAGCTACAAGATTTACCTTTTGTAAAGTTGACACTGGTGTAGATGGATCAAAGAATTGATCCATCTAGAATATCCATGTTATAGGATATTTACCCTCAATGAGGCAGATTTGGAGATGATGATTAATCATGCTTTTGGGACTCAATATTTATTTCTTTCTACATTTTCATTATTTTGGTGCATCTTGGTATCTCCTTTAGGAAGTCTCTCATCTAGGATATGTAAGCACATGGAAGACATGGACTTTTGCAATTCTTCCATCCTCTTTTTCATATGTTCCTAAAATTCATCCATATTATTTTCCATGTTTCCCATATTTTTGTCCATCTTCTTTTCCATCTATTCCCTATTTTTATGCAACTTCTTTTCCATTTGTTCCATCTGGTTAAAACCTCTTCTCTTTCTTCTTGAGTCACGTTTGAGCTCTCTCGACATTTAGTTGGTGAACTAATTTTTTGAGCACCCTTTGCCATGTGAAAAAATAATAATAGTCCTATTTTCCCTCTTTATCATAATCTTTTAATCACCAAAAAATAGATCTTTCAATCAAAAGCCACGCCAAATATAAGTTATGTACCTTTCAAACCCTATTTGGATATTATTTGGTTGACTAATACTTATCTTGAAGTATCTTTGAAATTTGAGCTCCTCTAACTATAAAATGTCAACCTATAGTACTCCTATGTCTCTTCTCAAACTCTTGAAAATTTCATAGTCTAAAACTTCACCCAAAATGTTATAAAAAGGAATTCCCAAATGACTCATTTTAGTCTATTCTCGGTACTTGTAAAAAATCCTAACTTCCACAAGATATTTCTCATAAAGTATATTGATTTAGGATATTAAAACTTTACCACACATAATTCACGAAGTCTTTTGAGGATTTTGAAAATTTTAGAGCCCATAACTTTTCCAAGCAAAAAAAAAGTTATATTGAAAATTACAAGATGATTATTTTAATATTGATTTGAGAATTATTCACAAACCTAGCTTCCATAAATTGTATCTCCAAAATCATAATGAATGAGAATTTGAAATTTTGACCATCTATAGCATGAAATTTCTCCTCACTATCCTCAATTTTTTTTGTCTGGAATTTCCTATAGAAAATTTATTACAAAAGTTCCAAGATGGCTCATTTAGAATTGATTCTAGGATTAGTCAGAAATAGTATCTTCCACAAGATATATCTTTGAAATTATAAAGAACCAAAACTTGAAGTTTGGATTAGTTGTAGCCTAATATTTCTCCTTAGTCTCCTTAAAATGTCATCATATAAAACTTCCTAGAAAAATGTTAAAATGGAATTGTTGAGATGCCTTTTTTAAAGGATAAAAACACCAAGACCATAGTCTCTCATACCAAATGAGACAAAAAAGACCAAAGTAGCCTAAAAATATAAAGGGAAGAAGCTCCATGCCATGAGAAATAGATAAAAGAAAGAAAGGTAAGCCTCTTCGAGGGGAAAACTACTTTGAGAATAGAATAAATGTACAAGAATGAGATGAGATGATTCTAAAACTAGGTTTCCTTAGCATATATATGTATGAGACAAAAGGTACGATCAAAATAAAGTGTCTAGGCAACAATATTAAAATAGCAATAGAGATATACCTCACTATATAGAGCTTGGCATGGGGCTTTGTTTAGGGATTGACACTATGTTTTTTGTTAACATTGTCTCTCTTGAGGCTCCAATGGATTTCCAACAACACTTCATGTTTTTCTCGTTGTTAGGGACTTATGCATTTGTGACACCATTACTACAATATGGCCTTATAACACAAAACTAGCATCTCATATGTGCCTTTTTGTGTCCCTTTTCAATCCTTTTCATATTATTTGCATCACAGTCACATTTTTTGCATAATCTTTGTGTTTATTTTTTTCATTTTTTGCATCATATTCGCATTTTATGGTGTTTTTTTCGCATCCTTTTTTGCATCTTATTTCCCCCTTCATATTGCAAAGCTCATTGCAGATTTTTTGAGGAATATTCGAAGTTGCAATTATGAGTTATAATAAAAGAAATTAATGTCTCCAACAAGTTAACTTGGTCACATATGCAATTGAACACATGTCAACACATTTTTTTTCACACTATACATGTATGTGGGTAAGGGGAGGTTAGTTACATCACCTATGTTTAGTATGTTATTTAGGTGTGTGGGTTAGTGTGAAGGTATGTGCATAGGGTCGGTTTGTTACTTATGATCGTGAGTATGTTGCTTATGTACAAGGAATAGGTGCATGGGTTAGCTCTATAGAAAACCCATGTATGGGTAAGTGCATAGGTTAGGTGTGTCACTTATGTGTGAGGCTACGTGGTTAGATGCATAGGTAGGTGAATTGTTTATCTGACTCATAACAACACTTATATGTGTTTCTTATGTACATGAGTTAAGTGCATGGGTTAGAGGCATATGTTAGATGCATCAATAGGTACATTTCTTATGATAAATATATGTTATTTATGTGCACGAGTCCATGGGTTAGGTATTGATCAGTTGTTGGATGTTAGTTTCGCTGTGATAATTTTAACTTCAGAATTAAAAACAAATGCTTGTCAATTGCTTCATGTGCATAGGTTTCCTTATGGTGTTTGTGAATAAAAACAAGTAAATTTATATCAAGTTTTATGTTAAAATCATGAGAAAAATAGCATGAAAGTCAAGTATTGAACAAAAACAATCAAATGTACAACAAACCATCAAAATGAACACTTAACACAGTGTTTTGATGAAGGAGTTCACCCCTCTTGGGCTACATCTCCTTGGTCCAACTTCCATGGCTTGGGCCTCTGTATTAGCTCAATAATGGAAAAAATGTTGTTTACAATGCTCTACTACTCCTGAAACCTGCTTCAATGTGCTCATAACATCAAAATCATCTAGGAACACCTTTTCCTGATCCCAATTTGGTTGAATTTTTCCAAAGTTATGACCAAAATTGTTTCTCCTAGTAAACCTCCACTAAAACTGGAGGAACTCCAGTTAGTCCTGCTAAAAATGGAGTTAGTGCAGAAATTGGAGGGATCGATAACTTTTCCGCTATACTAACTACAATTTAATTAAATGTTAATTGCAGATTAATTAACTGTTAAGTGGAGATTAGGCACATTAAGCGCGTTAAATGGCAAACTATTAGCATTAATTGCAATATTGTTCACATATGGTGGCAGTAAATGGTTGTGGTTACCGTTTAGTTGGCAGTAAATGGTTGTGGTTACCGTTAACCGTAGCCACCAGGTTACATTGTTGTGTTCACATGGGAGGGGGCTGGCCCGCGGGCTGGCTCCCTCCTAACCCCCAATCGTAAACTGTTAACATAATAAATATACGCGATGATCATTGTAGGTTAAGATCCAATGTGGTGGTATAATGATATGTTGTGGAGTTTGTTGGGGTGAGGTCGTGGGTTCGACTCCACCAACCTGCCCAAAATTTTACACTGCGTGCCAATTGCCACCGGTCCTTTGGGGAGGGACACGTGGCGGCCTTCGAGATTGCCACTTCCCCTCCTCATTGGTCCATCTCTTACCAGTAAAAACATGCCACAACACCAACTTACAGACCAATAAAAACATGACACTTGGCAAAACTTTATTGGACCATTGACCACCATTGACTTTGACCAGTCACCTGCTACATTAGCAATACAGACTACTGACTGTGCAGTGATTGTACATTTTTTTAATTCCTCTATTTGGCAAAGCGGAAAGAACATGATATCTTCCTCATACGAGCTTGGTTTTCAGTGAAATGATTTGCGTTGGGATTGTATCACTGAGACGGATGCGGTCGTTTAGGGTTTGAGAAATTCTAGGAATTTTGATTTTTGAGCTAAATATTGAGCACCTGATCATTCCTCCCCACTAGAAGCCTTTTGGACCCCAAAAGATACTATCAATTGTTCAGCGTGTGAGGGTACAACTCCCTCACCTTCTCAATCTACAACCATTTGGCCTTAGAAGGCTTTTGTCCCTTGAGTCCCACTTGAAGGTATTTGACATTCCCTCTCTTCAAAGTTCTGGTTCTTCTGTCAAGTATGAGATCCTGCTATAGATCATCAAGGTTTTCTAGCGAGAAATCATCTATTGATGGGAGATGAACATGCTATCCTTGATCATCAATTAAAGGAGGCTCAAACAATCTCAAATTCTCAACATTAACAACATAGTATATTTGCATGTAAGGAGGCAAATCTAGCTTAAATGCATTGTTACCAATCTTTTCCAAAATTTTAAAAGGGCCATAACGGATTGGCTTAAGATTTTTACCTTCCCCTTGAAGTCTCTCTTTGCTAATATATAACCAAACTTCATCTCCAACTTGAAATTTATGATCGACACGGTGTTTGTCATGCCTTGCCTTGTAGCTTCTTTGACTCTTTTCCAATTGTTCTTCCATTGTGTGATGTATCAACTGAATTTTCTCTATGAACTTCCTTACCTTATCGATGTCACTATGACCATCGACGGCTACATCTTTCTCAAAGACGAAGTCCAATGGCGATCGTGGAAAGTACCGAAAACATGCCTCAAATGGCGATGTGTTTGTGGAAGAATGATTTTCCCTGTTGTATGCATGTTTTATGTAATGCAATTGTTCATCCCACAACTTGGGATGTTTACTGCAATATCCTCCAGGAAGATGAATGACTATCTTGTTGGCCACCTCGGTTTGTCCATTTTTTTGCGGATGAAAGGTTGTACTCTTCTTCAACTTAGTGTACATCATGTCCCACAAATTTGACCAAAAATTCCCAACAAATTGAGAATCTCGATCACTTACAATGGAAGTAGGAAGACCAAACTGAACCCAAATATTTTGAAAGAAAAGATGAGTTGTTTGTTCAGCTATAATTTCATTTTCTACATGGTGTTAGAATACACATATTGTTGAACCTGTCTACAACTACATACAAGTAATCATGACCTTTCCTTGACAATGGAAGACCTACAAAATCCATTGAGATACTCTCCCATGGACGTGAAGGTACCGGAAGTGGAGTGTACATCCTAGTTTCCTATTGCTACGCTTACTTGTTGCACACAAAGAACATCCTCTAATGAAACAAGATACATTATCAAACATGTGTGGCCAATAACAATACCTTTGAAGATTCGCTACTGTCTTGCCTACACCAAAGTGTCCAACAATCAATGAAGTGTGCGCCTCCCTTACGATACTGTTTCTTTCTTCCTGTGGAATACATAACTTTCTCAAGTGATACAACAAACTCTTATGTACATGGTAATCTAACTCTTCAATTTGGTTTCCTTGCCTCAAGCTTGCGTACACATCTTGAAAGTCATTATCATATGCATATTGCTCAATGTAAATTTAATGTAAAACAAAATTGTGCTAGAATAAAATAGATGAATTTACAATAGGCCTAGAAATCATATCAGTGACCTTATTGTAGATTCCCTTTTTGTACTTGATAACAAAATGAAATTGTTGCAGAAAACCCATCCATCTGAAGTGTCGTGATTTCTACAACTTTAACTATGACTGTAAGTAATGCAATGGTTGAAGGTCAGTATGGATAATGGTCTCCATCCCCATCAAGTAGTGTTTCCAATTTTTGACACTTTGTATCGATGTGTAAAGTTTTTTTTCATAAGTGGGATAGTTAATCACAACTCCATTAAAAATTTAATAATGAAATTAAATGGGCTTACCATGCTACATAAGAACTACTCCCATGGCATAATTACTAACATTTGTTTGAATCTCAAATGGCTGTCTAAGATCCGGAAGAGCCAATATCGGTGCTAAACTGATCTTTTGTTTTAAAGCATCAAATGCTTTCTGTTGTACATATCCCC
This sequence comes from Pinus tabuliformis, assembly GCA_031772625.1. Taxonomy (NCBI): domain Eukaryota; kingdom Viridiplantae; phylum Streptophyta; class Pinopsida; order Pinales; family Pinaceae; genus Pinus; species Pinus tabuliformis. Next base: position 341,655,469 of record CM062807.1, on the reverse strand, counting down.
AATGGAAGACTTTCTTGACACTAGTCAATGCATGTAGTGGGCCTGCAATGGAAGAAAAATTAGCAATAAATTTCCTCCAATATTGCACTGCCCCAAGGAAGCTTCTTACCTCTGTAAATGTATTGGGCATGGGCCAATTCAAAATGACCTCAACCTTAGAGGGGTCTATCTTCAGCTCACCTCCTCCAACAATGTTTCCCAAATACACTAAATAAGTCTTGCCAAATTCACACTTTGACATCTTTAAAAACTACTGTTATTTTCTCAAGACATCAAGTACTTTGTTCACATGCATGACATGTTCATCTCTGGATTTGCTGAATATGAGAATATCATCTAAGTAAACAATGAAAAACTCATCTAGAAATGGTCTCAATACATCATTCATAACTGTCATGAAAGCAGTTGGAGCATTTGTAAGACCGAAAGACATAACAAGCCACTCAAACAATTCTTGTTTAGTTTTAAATGCGATTTTCCAAATGTACCCTTCAGCTATTCTAACTTGATGATAACCACTTCGTAAGTATAACTTAGTGAAATACTTTGCATACCTCAACTGATAAAGCAAATCATCAATTCTTGGGAGTGGATAATGATTATTTATTGTTATTTTGTTCAGTGCATGGAAATCCACACACATGCGCCATGTCCCGTCCTTCTTTGGCACCAAGACAATGGGTGAACCACATGGCGAAGTAGATGGGCGTATGATACCTTTGTTCAACAATTCTTGAATTTGCTTCTTCATTTCCATGCTCTCTATGATCGACATGAGATACATGCCAATGTTTGGAAGTGGAACATCCTGCTGCAGCTGTATCTCATGTTGAATTCCTCTCTTGGGAGGTAATCCCTTTTGTTCCTGAAACATCTCGCCATGCTTGCTTACCACATCAAACAAATCAGATTTTAATTTGTCATCACAACATTCAAAAGATTCATAATCAATATCATTCTTTTTCTTGATCATGAGAAGCACACAGTTTTTATTTACATTTACTAGTCTCTTCATCTGCCCTGCATTAACCAAAGAAATATTTAAGTTTTTGCGATGGGCTCTCACAATATACTCCACCCTATTCTTGAGCAACAAGTATTTATTCTCATGGTGATAAAATATTGCTTTCCTATCATACTAATAAGGACTTCCTAAAATGATTCCTGAGATGTCAAGTGGAACTACATCTAACTCAACTTCATCAATGAATTTTTCAGTAATGGCAAACCTAAATAAGCATTTCCTTGTAACCTGTAAATTTGCATTATTGACTATCCAACCCAATGGATATGGCTTGTGATGAGGTACAGTTTCAAGGTTAATCTTTTTGACCAAGTCTTATGAAATTAAGTTCGATTGTGACCCACTATCAAATAATGCATCAATCTTTGTATGATTTGAAATTTCCCTTACATGGAACAATTCTATTCTTTATTCTTTATTTGGAGTGTAGTTGTGGCTATGTGAGGAACTAGTGCTTGCAACAACTTCTTTTCCTTTTGTAACCATGGCTGAAATTTTGGTCTCATCACCAGAATCTGATCCAAGATCATGTTGTGTGGTAGCAGTCATCTTTTGTTTTCCCCTATTGTTTGGTTTCTTAGGCCTTAGTTCAGGATGCAATTTACAACAATGTGTTTCATCATGCCCTGCTTTGGAACAATGTTGGCATATAGTTTTCTTCCCTTCTTTCTTCACACTTGCATTCTTCTTTCCCTTCCATTTTCCACCCTTCTCTTTCTCCTTACCCTTGAATGACTTCTTCTTACTACCTTCTTCCTGAATGTTCTTTCCTCTTGCTTCAAGGTGCGTGGCTTGCATACATACCTCATCTAAATTGCTTGGATTGAACATAAGGATAGTATGTTTTAAGTAGGAATGTAAACCCCCAATATATTGCAAGAGTGTATCTTGGGAATTCAAGTTTACTCCTAACAACAAAACCCTCTTCCTAAACTCCTGGGTATAGTCTTGAACTGTTTGGCCCTTGAGTTGCCTAAAATTTTCCACCTCATAATGGATTTTTGCATATAGGCTAAAGGATAAAACTGTCTTTTAATTGCAGAAACAAGTTCAACCCAAGAAATTCGTATTTCCTCTTGAGTCTTTGCTTCCCACCAGACTAATGCTGCCCCTTCTAGCCTCAATGAAGCCAACTGGATCTTTATGTCATCTTCTTGAAGGTTTTGAATTCTACAAACCTCCAATTGTCAAATCCAATTGTATAAATTTTCTGCATTCACCTCACCATTGTACATTGGAAGTTCAAACTTAATGTCCAATTTGAGTAAGGGAGTTTTTTCCAATGGGAAGATGGTGTTGTTTGAGATGTTGAGGATGATGAAGATGATGAGGAAGATGAATATGGTGGAGCTGGAGGAGGTTTTCCTCCATTACCCTTTGAATCCTTCTTTTCATATTTTTGATCTCCTGAGCTTCCCTCTCCATGTGGGGGCTTAGAACTCCCTCCAGCCATTCTAGTATTCCTCTCTTCATAGAGGACTCTCACCATGTCAATCAAGTCATAGAAAGCTTTCTTGAATGCTTCCTCTTCTGAAAGACCTTTAGTCTCTCTTGCTCTAGACATGATGGCTTTGGATTCAAGCTCAACATTTTCTACTGCTTATACCTCCTCAATCTTAATTAAAGGTAAAACTTGAGGTGCTTCAAGTGCAGTTGGGATTGAAACTTTGGGTGAATATTCTGGCCTTGTGGCTCTCCTTCTTCTGGGCATTATCTCAGGAGTTGCAACCAATAGTTTCCCTTCTCCTCTCTGCAACTATAACCTTGTAAGCATCACAAATTTGCAACCATTAAAAACCTACTTGCACAAACTCAAGCAATCAAGCAAATAACCTTTCCTCTGATACCAACTTGATATGTTGTTGAATGTTAGTTTTGTTGTGATAATTTCAACTTCAGAATTAAAAACAAATGCTTGTCAATTGCTTCATGTGCATAGGTTTCCTTATGGAAATGAAAACAGGGAAATTTATATCAAGTTTTATGTTAAAATCGTGAGAAAAATAGCACGAAGGTCAAGTGTTGAGCAAAAACAATCAAATGTATAGCAAACCATTAAAATGAACACTTAACACAATGTTTTGATGGAGTTCACCCTTCCTAGGCTACATCTCCTTGGTCCATCTTCCATGGCTTGGGCCTCTGTATTAGCTCAATAATGGAAAAAAATGATGTTACAATGCTCTACTGCTCCTGAAACCTACTTCAATGTGCTCAAAACATCAAAATCATCTAGGAACACCTTTTCCTTATCCCGATTTGGTCGAATTTTGCCAAAGTTATGACCAAAACTATTTCTCCTAGCAAACCTCCACTAAAACTGGAGGAACTCCAATTAGTCCCTCTAAAAATGGAGTTAGCGCCGAAATTGGAGGGACTGCCAACTTTTCTGCCATACTAACTATAGTTTAATTAAATGTTAACTATAGATTAATTAACTATTAAGTGGAGATTAGCCGCATTAAGTGTGTTTAATGGAAAACCGTTAGCATTAATTGCAATGGTGTTCACATATGGTGGTAGTAAATGGTTGCAGTTACCATTTAGTTGGCGCGGTTTTATGGATAATCGTTAATCGTAGCTGTTGGGTTACATTGTTGTGTTCACATGGACAGGGGCTGGCTCCCTCCTAACCCCCAATCGTAAACTATTAACATAACAAATATACACGGTGATCGTTGTAGGTTAAGATCCAATGCAATGGTATAACAGTATTTCATGGAGTTTGTTGGGGTAAGGTCGTGGGTTCGACTCTGCCGACCTGCCCAAAATTCTACACTGCGCGCCAATTGCCACCGGTCCTTTGGGGAGGGACACGTGGCGGCCTCCGAGCTTGCCACTTGTCCCCTCCTCATTGGTCCATCTTCGACAAGTAAAAACATGCCACAACACCAACCTGCAGACCAATACAGACATGACACTTGGCGAAACTTGATTGGACAGTTGACCACCATTGACTTTTCCCTGTCACATGCCACGTCAACAGTAGAAACTGATGGCTGTGCAATGATTGTACATTTTTTTTAAATTCCTTTGTTTGGCAAAGCAAATTGAATGCGATATCTTCCTCATACGAGCTCGGTTTTCAGTGAAACGAGTTGCGTTAGGATCGTATTGCCGAGACAAACGCGGTCATTCAGGTTTTGAGAAAATTTGAGAACTTTGATTTTTAAGCTAAATACTGAGCACCTGATCATTCCTCCCCACTAGAAGCATTTTTGACCCCAAAAGATACTATCAATTGTTCAGCAAGTGAGGGTACAACTCCCTCACCTTCTCAATCTGCAACCATTTGGCCTTAGAAGGCTTTTGTCCCTTGAGTCCCACTCAATGGTATTCAACATTCCATCTCTTGGAAGTTCTGGTTCTTCTATCAAGTATGAGATCTTGTTGTAGCTCATCAAGATATTCTGGCGAGAAATCATCTATTCATGGCAGTTGAGCATGATCTCCTTATTTCTGCATATACATATTTTTTCTGTGTTTTTTATTTATTAATTGAGGTTCAATTTCCTTGTATCTATCTATTTTTGGTTCAAATCTGTATTTCATTTCATTCCTACATAGATCCAAATCAATCGTATCAGAGTTGCCTTATCTTTCTCTATTTTTTTGTGCATGTCCTCGACAAGGTTGAAATATAAATATTTGGGACTCAAACTGCTTGAACCCTTGTAAGATCATCTTGTCCGACCCGATGGCCTCCCATGGCGAAAAAAAATAAATATGAGGGAGTAAGAGATCCTATCAAATTGTTGCTCGAAGAAGCTCTCGAGTGATAGAGGAACAAAATGATGGATAAATTTTCTTAGATCCTTCAACAATTACCAAGAGGCAATGCACCTTCGTCCATCAATCACTTTGGAAGCACCACCCCTTTTAAGGTGCAAGTTAACTTTGATATTTCTGTATTCAAAGGTTGGATAGATGCAAATGTTGTAGATAAATGGTTAAATCTACTGGAAGGATAATTTTCGATCCATGATTTTTCTGTTAGAGAAAATATTACTTTTGCATTGCTTAAAGTTGCCCCCCATGTCAAGGACTAGTGGGAAACTTACTATGAGAAAAGGGCCACAAAGGAGTTTGCACTATTTTCAGTCTCACCCTGTTGGAACTCTTTTAAGGATGATCTTAAGGAACAATATTACCCTTTTGGAAGCTATGAAGATAACCATATAAAATGGACCACACTATGGCAGGAAAGGGACCACTATGTGGCAGAGTTCACTAATATAATTCATCCTTTGCACACGAATTTAGGTATCAAGGACTCTGAGCGACATTTGGTGCTCAAGTATCGTGGTTGTATGCACAAATACATCCATACAAAGATGGTTCCTGGACATCTCCTTGCTTGGCACAACATATTGATATGCTACCTGAATTGAGCAAAAATTTAAACATAAGAAATAAGACTTTAGTTTTGTGAATCCAAAGCAAGGCAAGGGCACCCCCATACCATAGAACGAAGGACAAAGCCAAGGTGGAACAACCTAGGATAACCTATCGAAGCCAAAATCAAATAATAGTAATGGGAAGATGAAGAAGGACATGAGAAAGTGGTGTGAGTTCCACAAGAACCCCACTCATAACACAAACACGTGTCGCATGAAGCAGTCGTAAGTGGCCGAGATGAAAGCTTTAGATTTAGATGTAGGTTCCGACTCTAAACTAGACCTTGACAAGGGGAAATTGATCATTAATGTAGAACCAAGTGTTGCCATTGCTACCACCAAGGTCCAACATAAGGAGCGCAAAAAATTGGACGAAGGTGAGCATATCTTCCACTCATAGATATGGGGAAAGGGGGCTACACTACATTTCGTTGTCAATGGCAAGAGTCAAAAGAACCTCATCTTAGCATAGGTTGTTAAATAGTTGGGCCTATAGAAAACACCACAGCTGTAGCCATACACCATCAGGTGGCTCCACGAAGGGCGAGATATCCGCGCCAACCAACAGTGTCACTTTCCCTACAACATCAAGCCTTTCACGGATGAGGTGTTGTGTGATGTTTCTCTCCTTGAAGTTTATGATTTTTTGTTTTACCAACCGTACTTATGGAAGCGTCATGTTGTGTATGAGTCCAAACATCATATTGCTATTATTATTTTGGGCAGAAACTGTATAGGATACCAGAGGTAGCCTTACCTATTGCTATTTCTTTGATCTCTGCTAAGCAATGCAGTAAAATAATCTCCCAGACTATGAAATTCTTCTTCGTCATGATTCTCTTTCAATGTAAGGGGAAGATAATGGCCAAATCCATGGCCTCCACATAGGGCTCCTCTATGTAGAAACAACAAGTGGACAAGGTCGTGGGAGAGTACAAACATATATCCTCACCCACACTAGTACCTCTACATTTTCATGTCAAGCACTCCATTGATCTGACCCCTGATACACCTCCACCCAATGGTCCAAATTACTGCCTCTCTCTTCTAAAAAATGAGGAAATCAAGTAGTAATTCAATGAGCTACTACAAAAAGGTCACATTTGTTGGCATTATGATGCATGTGTTGTCCTTGATGGAAACTCACTTGTAATAGAAAAAGTTTACTGTAACTAGATGAATCTACAGGTCAGATCATAGGTGACAGAATGATGACATAGAATAATGGGTCAAAGGTTTATGGATCAGAATCATAATCTTGATACGGGAAATTGTTGGCACTATGAATTAGGTGTTGTCCTTGATGACAACCTATTTGATGAATGGACTACTTGATAAAGGTATAAACAGGATGTGACAGAATGCATGGCAGTTGTGTTTACAGATGTGACAAAATGCAGGGTAGTTCATAAATGATAAAGTGATGGCAACCCACATTGTAACAATACAATTCAGAGGTAACAAAGTAATGGCACAGAAGAACAGGATGATGGGACAAAGGATTGTAGATCAGAATCAAGAAATTGAGGAAAGAGAATGTTTTAAGTTGTATACGTTGTTTAACTTAGTCCAAGTCACGTATACACACGGGTTCACAGAATAAAAGGCGCGTATACATATGCACGCAATTTCATAGAAGGAAAAACACGTATGGGATGGAAAATTAAGGTTAAAGAATACCAGGGGTTCCTACCATGGTATTGGCCCATAGTAATGAACACAACAAAGAATATTGATCCTGTCAAAGAATACCATCAACATAACTATGGTTTTGACCTGAGGTGTTGAAAAAGGATAAAACTATATAAGGAGGTGAAGATCAAAGTGTGTGGGTGTGAAAGTGATGAAAATCTTATGAAGAGTTAGATCAAAACAAAATATGCATGTTATGGGTCTTTGCTGCTTTTCTTGATTTGAACTAAGTATGCACCTGAGTGTTTGATGATAGATGAGATCTAATAGATCTGAAATAATTATGCACTAATGATGGATAAGGATCATGAATGGCTTATCATTGTATGATCTAATAATGGATAGGCTAGATCTGAGTGCTAATGCATGTTTTATCCTTTAAATTCTATGATCTGGGTATATCTGAAGTCTTGAAAAGTTGCGAATTTATAAGTCATTATTTACAGATCTATACGTTGTTTCGACTCGGTCAAGGTGCGTATACACGCGGATTGAACACTTCCAAGTAGCATATGTAGAGGAAGGGCTTGTTGTTCAACAATGACTGATCTATCTAATCAGTGTTGTTATTTTACTGTTGTTTGTCAATGATGCCTTCATTGGATTTGAAGTTAAACTAATTGTATAAGGAGATGGAATCTGGCTGACTGATTGATTGAGTAAGAAGGGTGATCTTTGCTGCTATTTGTTTAGAATTCAGTAATATGACAATAGATCTTCAGAATATCTTTGGTTAATACAATTTTTGGTTCAGAAGTTTTATGATTCATTATCCTTAGAGGTATACACAGGTTGGGTTACAGAAAGTAGCGTATACACGCAGGTTGTCCTCATTGAAGTAGCGTATGCATTCTGACATATGATTTTTGAGGTTGCAGCTACAGCATTATGAGTTCAGTCCTGTGTATAGGTTATAGTGATCTAACTGTTCCAGTTGATTGGTTGAATTTTGATTAAGTGTCGGTTGATTGGGTTTTGAGAGAATGGTTGATTTAGTTGTATCAAAAATGGATGGTTGGGTGATTCAGTTGTGTCAGAGGTTTTAGAGATTGGTTGATTCAGTTGTGTGAGAAGTTTCAATGATTATTCAGAAATAGATGGTTGGGTTTCAATGATTGATTGTTCAGATGTGTCAGAGATAAATGACAGTGTTACAGAGATGAGTTACAGTTTGATTTTTGATATTGGGCTTAAGTGTTAATAATGGGTCCAATACGAAAATTTGATGAAACATGGCCTACAAGTTATTATGTGTTGAAGCAGGTGGATCCAGTCTGAAAATTTGATCAAAAGTGGTCCATGGAGGATGTTGATGGTTGGAGCCTTTAGTGAGGAAGTCGAAGCTTCCTTCTAGTAGTAGCTGGTGATTAGATCAGGGGGTTGGATCTCCCTTCCAGTAGCAGCTGGAGAACGAGTGAAGGTTGTAGCCTTCTACAGGTTGGAGCCTATGTAATGGTACACGTTTACGCTAGTACAAGAACCAGGGGGTTGTAGCTCCCTTCCAGTAGAAGCTAGAGAACGAGTGAAGGTTGTAGCTCCCTTCCAACAAAAGCTGGAGAATGAGTGAAGGTTGTAGCTCCCTTCCAGTAGAAGCTGGAGAATGAGTGAAGGTTGTAGCCTTTTGCAGGTGGGTGCCTGTGTATTTATATGAGTCTGCGCCAGTACAAGATTGTAAACAACTTTTTATTTATATTAAAAAGAAGACATAGACGACAACAACAAGTGGTTTTCTCCCGCATTGGGTTTCCATCTTAAATCTTGGTGTTCATGTGTGTTTCTTGTGTGTGATGGTTTATTTTGTTATTACAACACTTGGTTATTGTTTATCTAATGTTTAATAAAGTATTGATGCAATGGATGAAGACAAACATATGATGAACTAACTGAATCATACGTTCATTGGATATATGCTAATTGTCTTAAGAATAGTCGTGTTCACATGCAGGTTCCTTTCAGTAAAGTCGCATATAGAAATTTGAATATGAAATGTAAAAAGTTATTGATTTAAAAATACTGATTCACCCCCCCCCCCCCTCAGTATTTTTCCCAACAATTAGTATTAGAGCGGGTCCTTTGGTGGAAGCTTGATCGCTTGAAGGAGATCTGTTGTAACAATGGGAAAGAAGCAAAAGAAGAAGACATCTTAAAGGAACAATGACAACGAGAGAGACAATTGGCTACTAGGTGGAAGCAATTATTCATATTCAAAATCACCACAAATTGAAGATAAACAAACAAAATAATTATCATGTACTAATTTTTGGTCCTCTGGTGATACATTTCTCTGTTCATGCAATATTAAAGATAATGAATGTGACAGTGAAACAGCTGAATTTCTCTTATGGGTGAAAGTGAAAGAAATCTAATAGAGGCAGAACTTAAAAGGCTCACAGATAAAATTAGATATCAACAAGATCTATTTGATAAAAGGGAAAGTACCTACAAAGAAGAAGTTACCAGATTAAAAACTCATTTGGAGGAAGGAAACATAATAAGGAAGCAATACAAAGAAAAGGATGATCAATGTCAAAGGCTGCAAGATGAAGTGACATCATTAAGAAATCAAGTGAATGAAAACGACACAACAACCAAGGAACTTATAGAAAGAACCAGTTATTATAAAGGTCTTGAAGCTTAGGTCGTCTCTCTAAAAGAAGAATTTGAAAATTCAAATAAGTAGAATGAAGAACTACTTCAAGCATTTGAAGAACAAGAACATGAGGTTCTCAAATTAAGACAACAAATGGAAGAAGGAAGAAAAGTTGTAGAAATCATGAAGAATCATTATCTGGAAAAGGAAGAGCAATATTAGGTTGAGGTAAATATCCTAAAAGGTAAATTAGAAGAAAAGGATAAACTTTTATGATTTCAAGATAGTACTAATATTTTGGATAATATTCTTAGTAGTCAAAGGTCTCTTGCCATCAAATCTGGTCTTGGTTTTCATGAAACTGTTAAAGGTGAATCTAGCTCACAAACTCAGGCAAGGAATTCTAATGCAAAATTTGAAATGCTCAACAAGGATATAAGAGGTCAACCCCATCAACAACCAAGGAAAGAAAGTCTTCAAAGAAAATCATTTAATCGTAACTATGGAAGTGTTAATCGATTCTTTCCTCTTATGAATAATGTTGAATGTTCTATCTGTCATAATTTTGAACATGTTGTAGCTAGGTGAAGAAGTAGAATGTTTCAAGCTAATAGTCGTCTCACAGAAAGATCATCAACTTCGAGGTACTTTAAGGGATATTGTTTTTATTGCGATATGTTTGGTCACAAAGCCATTGATAATCCTATAGAAGGAATATGAAACATATAAGATGTTATGCTTGTAACAAGTTTGGGCATATAGTGAAAGAATGAAGGGATAATTCTATGGATCATTGTAAACAATATGGTAAGCAATCAAATAAGCACATTTATATCAGAAAATCTGAAAAGGATGAATCCATCAAGAATCAAGAAAAGGAAGATCAGATAAGGTGTGGTCTTGTTGTCTGCTTATTTAAAAACGAAGATGAATGTTCTCATCACATGACTGGAGACAAGAGTAAAATGGAGTCTCTGATGAAGAACCATCATGATAATGATATTCTTGGAACTGATGTTTCAACAAAAGTTCTAGGACTAGGTACAGTGAGAACAAACTCAGATGGAATTGAAAGTATGAAATTTCAGTTGTCCAATTTTCATACGTAGATCTTATGAAGACAAGTTGCGTATATATGCGAGTTCGAAACTATACAAGCACGTATATGTTGGTTTGATGAGGAAGCAGTGGGACAGACTCAGACAAAGGGTCTGATATGGTTCAGACAATTATCAATTGTCTTTTCTGTTTTGATGGTTAATGATTACAGTCTGTGGGTGTTATTTAGAAGTACTTTTTTACCCTCATAAATTGTTGATGACTTGATGTATAACTGGTTGATAATGATGCCTTGATGATTCTTACTGATATATGCAATGATCAGATCTGACAGTGAATAGTTAGCACAGGTTCAGGGGGAGAATATGCTATGCTTCTAATAATGCATTATTGGCATTATGGTTAGAAGTCTTTGGTACATAATGATTCTTATCAATGGTGAGGATGCTTATGTTGTTGAAGTGTTTAAATGATGCATCATGCAATGCTACGGTCATGAATTGTCTATGATGAAATCACAAATGATACTTTGTTTGAGCCACTTAGTTGTTTTGATGCTTCTGATCATATTTGTAATGATGCATATAGTTATGTTGCTTACATGGTGATCTTCACAAGTTCAAGGAGAAGAACAAAGCTTGAGTACACATCTTCATTATTTGATGACGTTAAGTGTCACTCGTTTCTGTTATATTGCTACCAACATGCCTTCAAAGATGAATAAATTTCATATGGTGCAGTTATGAATGAGGATTCCTATAGTTCTTGGATCTCACATGGTATATTGGTTGAGGATTGTTGATATTGATGGTATCAAGAAAGTTTGACAAATGACTGTGAGCTCATGCCTTTCTTTTCACATTAAATGAGAAGCTAGATACATATTTCTATCTCTATGCTGGATACATGGATTATTACTTAAGTTGCATATTGGTAAATATTGTTGGTTGGCCAAGAGAATGGTGTTATTGTAGGTTTCATGAACACATGGCTATTTGGAGACACAGCTTAATTAGATACATAATGATAATGACTTCTTACTTTATGATGATAGGTTTGATATTCACATATGTTGATTATCATGGTTGATTCTTATCACATGTGGGATGTTAAAAAACTCCCTAGTGATGATACATGGTTGATATATTACGGGTTCTTGTGGAAAGATCATGCAGGTCTTATGATGATGTTATGGTCATGGATGATGACTATGGCAGTTTCACATACATATGATATGATGTGAATGGTTTTTGTATCACTGCTTGGAGATATGGCATATGCTTAGTTGATTTATGGAATGCTATAGATAAAATCTTTTTATATTAAGGAAAGGGAGCACGTTGATCTTGATAAGGTCAAAGAGGATGAATTTATATACGACATACTCAGTCACAGGTTGATGATATTAAAGCTACATTGTCTTTTCTTGCGAATACAGGTTGTTGTTCTTGATGCTTCTGACAGATGCTTATGGTGCATATCATATATGGTGTATGATAGTTGCTAATGACTATCATGTTCTTGTATTTGGTCTTTGTTATAGATGTCATGTAAAGACCTATGATGTAATAATTGTCATATTCAGTAATGTATGGACTTTTGAGATCATGTCAAAAATGTAATCCCACTTGGTTGGGTGGTTGAGTCAAATATGTATCCTCACTTGGTTGGGTGATTGATGCATGTATGAGTCATTGGTGATAGGAAGGTCATACTCACATAGTTGAGTTATAGAGTCATAATATTCTTTTGAAAAATATTCCTGCAGACTCTACATGTGCTCAGGGGGAGCATGGAAAATATAGTGCATCTCAACATGTACTAAGGGGGAGAATATCTTGGTCCGCCCTTTGCCCTTGATGTCAAAGGGGGAGAGTAGCTTGGTGTTTGGAGAGTAGCTTGATGTTTTGAAAAGCTTGGTGCTTATCTTGATGTTATTTACAGGTTGTGGTGACCAAACACCAAAGTGGTTGCCATCAAGTCCAAAGGGGTGTTTGGCAGTATGATGTGTGTGTTGTCCTTAATGGCAACTCACTTGTAATAGAACAAATATATGGTAACTAGACGAATCTACAGATCAGATCAAAGGTGACAGAATGATGACACAAAATAATGGGTCAAAGGTTTACGGATAAGAATAAGAAGTTTGATACTGGAAATTTTTGGGCACTATGAATTAGGTGTTGTCTTTGGATGACAACCTTTTTGATGAATGGACTACTTAATAAAGGTATAAACAGGATGTGACAGAATGCATGGCAGTTGTGTTTAAAGATGTGACAAAATCTAGGGTAGTTAAGAGAAACCAGTTCAGAAATGATAAAGTGATGGTAACTCACATTGTAACAGGGCAATTTAGAGGTAACAAAGTAATGGCACAGAAGAACATGATGATGGGAGAAAGGATTGCAGATCTGAATCAAGAAGTTGAGGAAAGAGAATGTTTTAAGTTTTATACGTTGTTTAACTTAGTCCAAGTCACATATACACGCGGGTTCATAGAATAAAAGGTGTGTATACGTATGCATGCAGTTTCACATAAGGAAAAGCGCGTATGGGATGGAAAATTAAGGTTAAAGAATACCAGGGGTTCCTACCATGGTATTGGCCCATAGTAATGAACGCAACAAAGAATACTGATCCCGTCAAAGAATACCATCAACATAACTATGGTTTTGACCCGAGGTATTGAAGAAGGCTAAAACTATATAAGGAGGTGAAGATCAAAGTGTGTGGGTGTGCAAGTGATGAAATCTTATGAAGAGTTAGATTAAAAGAAAATATGCATTTTATGGGTCTGTGATGCTTTGCTTGATCTGAACTAAGTATGCACCTGACTTTTTGATGATGGATGAGATCTAATAAATCTAAAATAATTATGCACTGATGATGGATCAGGATCATGAATGACTTATCATTGTATGATCTGATAATGCATAGGCTAGATCTAAGTGCTAAAACATTTTTATCCTTTAAATGTTATGATCTAGGTATATTTGAAGCCTTGAAAAGCTACGAAGTTATAAGTCATTATTTGCAGATTTATACGCTAGTTTGACTCGATCAAGGCGCATATACACGCGGATTCGACACTTCCAAGTAGCGTATGCAGAGGAAGGGCTTGTTGTTCAGAAATCACTGATCTATCTAATCAATGCCGATGTTTGTCAATGATGTCTTCATTTGATCTGAAGTTAAACTAATTGTATAAGGAGATTGAATCCGACTGACTGATTGATTGAGTAAGAAGGGTGATCTTTGCTGCTATTTGTTTAGAACACTGTAATATGACAATAGATCTTCATAATGTCTTTGGTTAGTAGAGTTTTTGGTTCAGAAGTTTTATGATTCAGTATCCTTAGAGGTATACGCATGTTGGGTTATAGAAAATAGCGTATACATGCAGGTTGTCCTCATTGAAGTAGCGTATACATTCTAACATATGACTTTTGAGGTTGCAACTACAATGTTATGAGTTCAGTCCTGTGTACAGGTTACAGTGATCTGACTGTTCCAATTGATTGGTTGAATTTTGATTAAGTGTCAGTTGATGGGATTTGAGTGAATGGTCGATTTAGTTGTATCAGAAATTGATGATTGGGTGATTCAGTTGTGTTAGAAGTTTCAGTAATTGTCTGATTCAATGGTGTCAGAAGTTTCAATGATTGTTTGATTTAGAAATAGATAATTGGGTTTCAGTTATGTCATATATTGATGATTGGGTTTCAGTGATTGATTGATTCAGATGTGTTAGAGATAAATGACAGTGTTATAGATATGAGTTACAATTTGATTTTTGATATTGAGCTTAAGTGTTGATAATGGGTCGTATGAAAATTTGATGAATTGTGGCCTATAAGTTATGATGTTTTCAAGCAAGTGGATCCAGTTTGAAAATTTGATGAAACGTGGTCCATGGAGGATGTTGATTGTTAGAGCCTTTAGTGAGGAAGTCGAAGCTTCCTGCCAGTAGTAGTTGGTGATTAGATCAGGGGGTTGGAGCTCCCTTCCAGTAGCATTTGGAGAACGAGTGAAGGTTGTAGCCTTCTGCAGGTTGGAGCCTGCGTATTGGTACAAGTTAATGCCAGTTAAAGAACTAGGGGGTTGTAGCTCCCTTCCAGTAGAAGCTGGAGAACAAGTGAAGGTTGTAGCCTTCTGCAGGTGGGTGCCTACATACTGTTATGAGTCTGCGCCAGTACAAGATTGTAAACAAATTTTTCTTTAGATTAAAAAGAAGATAGAGACGACAACAGTAGGTGATTTTCTCCTGCATTGGGTTTCCACCTTAAATCTTGGTGTTCATGTGTGTTGCTTATGTGTGATGGTTTATTTGTTATTACAACACATGGTTATTGTTTATCTAATGTTTAATAAAGTACTGATGCACTGGCTGAAGACAAACATATGATGAATTAACTAAATCATAAGTTCACTAGATATACGCTAATTGTCTTAAGAATAGTTGCATTCACACGCAGGTTCCTTTAAGTAAAGTCGCATATAGAAATTTGAATATGAAATGTAAAAAGTTATTGATTTGAAAATACTGATTCACCCCCTCCCCCAGTATTTTTCCCAACAACATCCAACCAAGTTCCTCACCATGTGGGAGCCCAATTGTACTCGTGCAAAAGAAGGATGGGACCTAGGGGCTCTGTAATTATTATCAAGGCCTAAACAAAATCACAGACACGAACATGTGCTTGATTCCATGGAATGGCAACCTTCTTGATCAGCTCAAGGGAGCCAACTACTTCAACACGATTAATTTGAAGTATGTATATTACCAAGTTCCAATAGAATCCACAAATGTGTGTATGGTTGCTTTCAAGTCCAAGGAGGGTCTTTTTGAGTGGTTGGTCATTCCCTTCAATTTGAAAAATTCCCACACAACTTTCATGATGCTGATGGATAACATCTTGCGTCCTTTCACCAGCTTGTTCGTGGTTATATATCTCGATGATATCCTCATCTTCAACAAGAATTGGGAAGAGAACCTACAACATATCTGACAAGTCTTGGATACTCTGCGACAGAACAAACTATGTGCCAACTTGGAAAAATTCTCCTTTGGCATGGACAAGGTCTAATATATGGGTTACATTATTGATGAGCAAGGTGTGCATGTGTATCTAGCTAAGCTCCAAGTCATTTGGGATTGGCCGGCCCTAATGAGTCTCATAGAACTTTGCAGTTTCTTGGGCCTTGCTAATTTCTATTGTATACTTGTGTTGGGATTCTCTCATATCACTTAGCCCTTAATTGAAGTTACCAAGGGTGGAGAAAAAGCAAAGTTTTTTTGGTCTGGGTCACAACAAAAGGCATTCATTGAGCTGAAACACCACCTTTGCTCTACACCAATTCTCACATTGCCATACTTGCAACAACCATTTGAGATTGAGACAGATGCCTCCCACTATGCTATTGGTGTAGTCCTCACTCAACAAGAGCAACCGGTGGCCTATCATAGTGAGGAAATTTTTGATACAATTCAAAGATACCACACCTATGATGAGGAGATGTATTCCATAGAGCAAGCTTGTCGACAATGGAAACATTACATTATGGCGAAGGAGATGATCATACACACAGATCACCAATCTCTTCAATTTATGCAGACATAAGGAAATTTATTGAATGATTGCCATCATAAATGCTCCAGATATATGCAACAATTATATTTTATCATTTATACAAGAAGGGTAGCTCCAATCACATTCCAAATTTCCTTGGTCAGCCCCTATCTGTAGCATTGACCACAGTTCTCAACTCTTGCGCGAACGAGACTTTTGGATGGATGCAACTATACAAAAATGATCCATATTTTTCC
This sequence comes from Pinus tabuliformis, assembly GCA_031772625.1. Classification (NCBI taxonomy): domain Eukaryota; kingdom Viridiplantae; phylum Streptophyta; class Pinopsida; order Pinales; family Pinaceae; genus Pinus; species Pinus tabuliformis. Next base: position 341,638,877 of record CM062807.1, on the reverse strand, counting down.
ACCACATACCAGATGCTAACAAAAGGCAAGCAAGTTATAGACTTCCACCTCCAGGATGCACTATTGTGCTACTTTTTCAAGCGAGTGTGCCAAGCTAATTTGGGAGGCGCATTATAGTGAGGTAGCATGGCACTTTGGCATGGAGAAGACAATGGCGGTACTACATAAGTATTTTTGTTAGCCAAAACTCTGACATGATGTTTGCAAATATATCATATCTTACACTGCTTGTGCCATTGCCAAGCCAACTATTAAGAAGCAAGGCATGTAAATCACCAAGCATGGTAATGGTTGTGTGTTTTTGGAGATTGATATATTTTCTAAGATGACCATATTGGCTATTTGGAAGAAGAGTATCTACCAAGTTCTTCTTCGAACGGTTGTGGGTACATTTTAGGATACCGCAAACCATCATGTTAGATTAGGGAAGTAGGTTCCTCAATGCATTCTAGTCGAGCCTCTCATCGCTATTGGATACCACGCTGACCAAGTCGACTGCCTTCCACCCCCAGATTTATGGCCAAACAGAGGTTGTCAACAGGACGATAGTGCACATAATATGCACGTACAACTATAAGCATCCAAAAACATGGGATGAGAGCCTCCCTTATGTTCAACATAAGTACAATATAGCTCTCCATAACTCAACTGGCCATATCCCCTTTCGGGTGGGCCTGGGATTTCAACCATTATGTCCAATTGATGTTGCAATGCCTCTTGCACCTACATAAGCAAGATTCGAACATGTTCAATTCGAAGTGGATAAAGCCATCAAGTTTATTGAACACATTCAACACATTTTATAATAGGTTCATGATATCTTAGATAAAGCCAAAGATAAGTACAAACAATGTCATGATGAACATCAGGTGCCACATAAGTTTCAAGTGGGTGACAAGGCTTTATTGCATTTGTAGAAAGAAGGCCTCGCATGAGCCCATCAGAAGATTCGACCACTCTAATACGAGCCTTACACCATCACCAAGGTTGTGGGTGACAACATTTTCACGCTAAATATCCACCCATTCCTTGCCATGCGCCGAATATTCAATGTAGACCACCTTTAGACATACTTTCCACCGTTGTTGGACACATCAAACATTGTCGAGCAGCTCACACCAACAAAGCTCAACCCAGATTACATTGAACAAGCCACAACTGATCGGATCATGGATACACAAATTAATGACACTCGCAAATAGAGGATCAAACTATTTCAGGTTGTCAAAGTAGGGCAACACCTACTCCAAGGCAAGTAGCACACCAGGGGCCAATTTCAATACAAGTTTCCCCATCTCATGGAGACACTCAATGTAATGGGGACCATTACTTCTTAAGGGGAGAGGAATGATATAGGTGGATATTAGTGGCCACCTACCTATTCCATTTGGATCCCAACATATTTCCTATCAGCTTCCTTTTTTTAAGCACACTTTCTTGTTTTGGCAGTATTCTATTTTTGGCAGTTTTTTCAGGTCTTGAACTTCCGAGACTGTTTTGAGGGCCTAGATGACCTTTTGTGGGAAAACGGGAAAATGTGAGTCAAATAATACATTTGTAATCAAAAGTAGTTTTTCTCGATTAGGCCCTTCGAATGGGCTATCGTGCACGCCAAACATATATTGTATGCCAAATTTACGACCCTGAGAAGTTTACGTTCCAACTAACAACATCGGGACCCATAAGCTTTTGATGCTTCATCTCCTAGGGTTAGGTTTATGGATGTTTAGGGTTTCTCATTCTTTCTTCATGATAAAAAGACTTCAAATCCTCATTATAAGATAGTTTATAAGGCATGTAGCCGTCACATCTCTTCTCGTATATAAGCTACTACAACTCAAGCTAGTTTACTTTAATTCTGCATGTAAACAATTTCAGTATTTGCTATTTATTAATTGAAGTTCAGTTTCACTATATCTCTATGTTTTTGGTTTAAATATATATTTAATTTCGTTCTTGTATAAATCAAGATCAATTAATAATTTGTTCTCTTACATGAGTGTGTTGACCCATCCTATCATATTCAACACCTCATCTTACAAGTGCAATGGTTTGAACTTCATGTAATTGCCAAACTTTGGTGGGATGGTTACATGCAACTTATTATGATGAAGCGATGACACATTTTTTTCCATGTAAGTAAGCACCCCACCCTCCAGCTTATAGGTAGGAGTAAGATATTCTTTACAGCTTAATGTTGTTCAACAATAATTCTTGAAACCATTACAACATATACTCGATATGAGTTCAACATGTCACTTGTGGAAATTGAACGTGGGTGGGGAGGATAATAATCATTCCTTGTAATCACATGAGATAAACCCAATTGACATGAAGAGATGACACATACACTACTATGTTGTCCTTTCAAGTCCTTCCTTACGTGCATATTTTATAATATAACTTGTAGTTGATGTTATTCATCATTGCAAGTTGTTTTGATTATTTAATTTTCAGATGTGAATTATTATTTCTTGAGTATATGAGTTTTGATCTATGAATCAAAAAAAGGAAAAAATAAAATAGACTCTTAAGTTGTGAACTTGTTTTCAAATGAAAAAAAAAGAGAGTATGAAGAATAGGTTGTTTATTGATAATTTATTACAACCTAAAATATGGCTAACCTATATTTCTCTAACCTATGATCCTTTAGCAACCATTAAGTGAATTAACCCTAACCCTTAATTTCCCCTTTAACCTCTGACACCATAACTCATAATCATGTAGCCACTGACCAACTTAACCTTGGCCATTAATTCCCCCCAATAACCTTTGACACCATAACTCCTAATCATCACTTAATTCCCTCACCCTTGGCCCATCAACAATATATGACCATGTCCCTTAACTAATCACCAATCCATTGACCCTTAACCCTCTAATCACTTAGATCTTAATAGTTAACCCCTTAAATATTGACTTTTCGACCCCTTATAGAGCCTAACTCTTAGATGCTAACCATTAGCACTCCTAACCCATGTCCCACTAACTCCTTAAAAATGAACTTTAACCACCCTAATCCTTGTCCTACTAATTGATCCAAATACTAGCCCAATTATTGATTATATTTTATATACTGCTTAAATAAGATGATTTTTGGCACTCACTCTAATGGTTGTCATTCATCATTAGTTATGGGAATCCTCTCACAAATAACCCTCAGTTATCTAGTATGCAATTATTAAATAATGTCATAGTATTTTATCTATAGATGAGAACTTGGTCTTTTAGACAAAACTAGAGAAAATATTTTGCTTGAATAACCAAGGCATTACTAAGTTTCACATAATGCTAACATACTAAAAAACTAATAAATCTGCCAAAATATGGAAAACACCCCAATTTCTACATTCTCTAGGTGGGGTCCTATGGATCTAGGTCCATCATCAAACATCCTAATATGTGGATCACACTTTTAACTTTCAATGCTACACATTTAATTAATGTTGATAATACACTATAATTTATGTTTTACTTACATTAAATTTAAGAATATAATTTTTAAAATCAAACACAAATAAAACCAATTGATCAAGAATACTCTCTAATAAATAATTATGAGCTTCATTGTGATAAAGTCATAATTTCTCTGGTCGTAAAAATAATTAGTAAGATAATAGCGTAGTAACTAATAGGTTGAAGTTTGCTATCCAGCTAATAAGATTATTGTCAAAGGCAGAATATTTTTTGGCATAATAATCTGTTACAAGGTCACTCGCTGCTGGAGACCCTGCGCGCACGCCTGTCTTTCAAATTTTTTCCCGCCCTCGCCTGGTTCTGCCTCTCAGGCCTGGCAGGCAGGGCTGCCGCCAGCCCCTGCCCTCCCATCTGCTCGCTCCTGACATGGGCCTTCTGCCGGTGCTGCTCTGGGGCCCCCCTGCGCCTTTGCCCCTTTCATCCTGGCTTCACAGTTCTAAATGGCTGGGAACGCGCCCCCCCCGCCCCCTCCGAACCCTGAAAAACTATGAAGATCTTTTCGCCTCTCTGCTCCTTGAGAAAGCTCCCTCAAGACCGCGTCCCTCTGAATCGAAGTTCATCAAGCGTCTCGATGAAATACCTGAGGTTTCTCTCCCTCCATCCCTTCCAAGAAAATCGGCAATAACACTCGCTGAAAGAGGCCTAGTTGGTCAGTTCACAGGTTTATGGCCATCTCCAAGAACAATTCAGAAATGGGTGGAGCGCAACTGGAACGCAATGATCCAAGGGAAAATAGCTATCAGATTCTGCGGAAGGGGCTATTACACCTTCATATTTGAATCCAAGGAAGATAGGAACCTAATATTCAGAAATGGGCCTTACTTCATGGATTCAAGAGGCCTCTATCTAAACAGATGGACTCCAGAGTTCGATCCGGAAATGGACATTCCAAACGCAGTCTTGGTCTGGGTCCGCCTCCCACATCTTCCGCTCCACTGCTGGGGGGACGAATCAGTCAAGGCAATAGGGAATGCAGTAGGAAAATTCATTAACAGGTCTGAGCCAAGGGAGAACATGCACGCATGCGCCAGGATTTGTGTTGAAGTAGACCTCAGGAAAGGACTGCCGAAAGCCATCAAGATTAAAGTTGATCAATGGACGCACATCCAACAACTTGACTACGAACAGCTCCCCTTCAAATGCAAGGTATGTCACGAATACGGACATTTTGCAAATAGATGTAGCAATCTAAAAATAAATGAAACCACTGAAAATGAAGAACAAACAGAAGGTCACTGGGAACAAGTCAAAAGGAAAAAACCTTCAGTCAACCAAGGGACAACCTCAAAGCCCTCTTCAGGAACCCTCCCTCCTCCTCCTCCCCCTCCTCCCAGCTCCACCCCCTCCTTTCCATCCTCCTCCAACCCTTTCGAATCTCTGAATGTCGAAAACCCTCCCTCCCCCCCTCCATCCCCCCGAGCCATCTCCCTTGCTGTAATCTCCTCGCCTTCAAACCCTCCACCCTCCCCCCTCCAACTATAGAGAGAATTCTCACCAGAAACAAAATGAAAGAAGCCAATATTCCTTCAGATCCCCCAAGAAAGGCAGGTAGAAAATCAAATAAAGAGCTCAGAGACGAGGCAGCAGTGAAAGAGATGGCAACTGGAGCACAGCAACCAATGGATTCCTACCTAGATAAGCAAAAAGGAAGTGGAGAAAAATCAAAGGAGAGGATTGGGACTTATCCAAAGTCTGGTAAATGATGAATCTGGTCTCTTGGAACTGTAGGGGGATGGGCTCCTCCCCAAAAATAAATGCAGTCCGCGATCTAATAAGCCAGGAGTAGCTAGAAATCTTCCTCATCCAGGAGACCAAGTTATCAGACCAAGAATTCCAAAACCAAATCAAAAGAATCAAAAATTTTGAAGGCTTCTCTTCAGGCTCAGAAGGTGCCTCAGGAGGCATAGGAACACTCTGGAACAAAAATAAATGGACTCCCACCAACCTTCAGTCCTGTAACTGGTGGATCAAAACTGATCTCAGAAACAAAGTCTCACAAGAAGTCTTCAACATTTACAACATCTACGCACCCAATCACTACCGGGACAAAGCATCTTGCTGGGACTCTTTATCCTCTGAATTACTAGCCTCTCCTGATAGGAACATAATCCTGGGAGGAGATTTAAATCTTATAAGAAACACAGATGAAAAGTTTGGAGGAAATTTTCATTCGGACCCTTCAAGAGAGGCGCTGGAAGCCATAATCCAGACTCACAACCTCATCGACATCCCTCTCTGCAACGGGAAATACACATGGAGTAATAAAAGAACAGGCAGTCACAACATAAAAGAAAGACTTGACAGATTTCTAATACAGGAAGGTATAGCAGCAAGCCATGCTCTCATCAAAAGCAAAATAATTCAGGCTTCGGCCTCCGACCACAAACCTGTGGTGTTGTATTTGGAAAAAGGGAGAAATTTGGGACCTCTCCCATTCAAATACAACAAATCGTGGGACCATAATGAAGAATTCAGTTCTCTCATTCAAACTCAGTGGGCAAAGGAAGTTGTGGGATCCCCAAACTATGTCTAGGGAACCAAACTAAAAAACCTGAGAACCGTTATTAAAAAGTGGGCCAAGGAAAATGCTATTATGGAGAAGAAGAAAAAGGCAGATCTTAAAGAGCAGATGGAATAGTGGAACAAAGAAAAAGAAAACAGTCAGCCTACAACTGAAGACATAAACCATGAAAACGCAATGTATAGAGAATTATACAGGCAAAACAGACTTGAGGAAGAAGACCACAGGCAGAAATCAAGATGCTTATGGTTAAAGGCTGGAGACAAAAATACATCCTTCTTCCATAATAATATAAAGCTTAGGCGTGCAGGAAACTAGATAGATAAAATAGTGGTTGATGGGAGAGAGATCAACGAGCAAGAAGAAATCAAAGAGGCAGCTTTCAACCACTTCAACTCCCTTCTAACAGCAGCCCCTCAGCAGTCGCACAGCTCAGACTTTCTCAGTGCGGCAGAGAACAAAATCTCCGATCTTCAAAACCAGGAGATGGATCAGGAGATCACAGAGGAAGAAATCAGACTCGCAGCATTCAGCATGCAACAGGACAAAGCCCCGGGGTCAGATGGCTTCACGGTGGCCTTTTTCCGAAATCATTGGAACACCATAAAAAAGATTTTGTAAGGATGGTCAAGAATGTCTTTAAAAACTTCAAGATGGGAGACAACACTAAATCCTCCCACCTCGCTCTTATCCCCAAGGATCCTAATCCCCGTTCCTTTGATCGCTTTAGACCAATTTCCCTGTGCAATGTCTCTTACAAGATAGTCACCAAAATCTTAGCCAACAGACTTAAAAAGCTTCTACCCCATCTTATCTCTGAGAATCAAGGAGGTTTTGTCCCCCACAGGCAGATCTCTGATAATGTCATCCTCATCCAAGAGGCAATTCATAGCAGTATCAGCAGAAAGGAAAGAGGTATGATAATTAAACTAGACATGGCAAACGCCTTTGATAGAGTCGACCATCATTTCCTATCAGCTGTCCTAAAAAAATTTGGGGTCTCAAACAATTTCATAAATATCATTCTTGGTTGCATTTCCAATCCATGGACTGCCCCTCTGATTAATGGCCGCCTGGGCAGATATTTCAGAAGCACCCGGGGTCTGAGGCAAGGCTGCCCTCTCTCCCCGTCCTTGTACATCATCATGGCAGAAACTTTGAGCGCTCAACTGGAAAAACTACGCAAACAAAAACTGATCACTGGAATAGGCATAGAAAGAGGGACTAAAGAGATCAATCACTCTCTCTTTGCGGATGATACTCTCCTCATCGGGGGTGCTTCAAGCATAATGGCCAAAAGATTTAAGAAAGTCCTGAACGCCTTCCTAGATGCCTCAGGAGGATTATTGAACAATAAAAAATGCAAGATTTACACTTGGAATGTCTCTGACCAAATCAAGAAAAGAATCTCCAATATCCTGGACATTCCAATTCAAGGGAATTGGAGCTACTTTTCATACCTTGGCTTGCCTCTAGCCAAAGCAACAATCAAGGCAGAGATCTGGACCAGTCATATTGAAAAAATGAGAGGCTTGCTTCAGAGCTGGGGAGTTTCTTGGCTCAACATAGCGGGCATATCAACCTTAATAAAGGCAATCCTTTCGGCCCTCCCCATCTATCAGTATGCGGTCACCTTGGCTCCAGCCAGTATCCACAAGCATATGGAACTAATCATGAGAAGTTTCCTGTGGCAAGGGGGAAGACAAGACTCAAAAAAATTTAGTCTAGTCAAATGGGAGCAAGTCATTCTTCCTTATGAAAAGGGAGGCCTAGCTATAAAAATTCCGAGCCTCTCCAACCGCGCCATGGGACTCAAACTGATCTGGAGATTTCTCACTGATAAAGGTGCCTGGTGGGTGGATGTTCTCTCAAAGAAATACCTCAATGGAACAAACTCAAATCTTCTTTCAGAAACAATTGCTGATCGGCCTTGCACTTCAGTCTGGAAGCTCATTAAAAAGGTTCTCCCTCAGTTTAGGGACAACATATCCAAAGTGCCTGGCAGTGGCAAGGAGATTAACATATGGAAGGACAAAATCATGGGCACAAAACCGAGAAACCTCATCCAAAATCTCAGGCCCTTGCAGATTTGGATGGAAACAAAAAATTTATACACCTTGTACGACATCTCTATCTGGGAACACAATGTTTGGCAGGGCTGGAAGGACATAAAGCCTCCCACAGATATTGAAGATATGTGGCTCAATCTCAAGGCCTCTCTCTCAGGTGCCGCTCCTACCAATTTAGGGGAAGCAAACAGGTATATATGGGATCCAAGTGGAGGCAAATACACGGTCAGAGATGGATACAAATTCCTTCAGACTCACAACCCAACAGAGAACTGGAATCTTTCCACAACGGTTTGGAAAACTGAGTGCATTCCCAAGGTTAAACATTTCAACTGGACTCTCCTCAAAGGTAAGGTGCTCACAGCTGAAAACTTAAGGAAAAGAGGCATCTTAGGGCCTTCGATTTGCTGTTTCTGTCGAACTGAGGAGGAAAGTAGTGACCACTTGTTCCTCCAATGCCCTCTAGCTCAAAGCTGCTGGAAACAGATGGCCAGCCCTCTGGAAATTGAAGAAACATATAACCAGCTTCCACCCCTGCAAAAAAAATGGGCAAGACTTTATCCCTTCTCCAAGAAAGGCAAAGGCATCATAACCCGAGTATGGAAATGCATCCCAGCTACTCTTTGCTGGCAAATTTAGTTAGCCAGGAATAACTGATCTTCAATGATAAAAAGCCCAATCCTGCCTGAATTTTGGCCAAAACAATCGCACTCATCTCTGAAACAATTAGTGCAAATTTGGCAGCTCCCCCAGACCGATCCAACTGGCACAAAAAAGAGGAGGAATGGCTCAACAAATTCCATATCAAATTCAGCAAAATATGCTCGAACCATCCCAAAAGCAGCATGAGAAGAACTCAATGGAAGATCAGGGGCACAAAGGAAGAAGTAAGCCAGTGGATCCTTAACCAGAAACGCCACACTTTGTTCTTCGATGGTGCCTCCCAGAATAACCCAGGGAAAGCAGGAGCAGGGGGTATCATAAAGGACAGCCAAGGGAAAACCTTAGTGAGCTATGAATGGGGATTGGGCCATATGTCCAACAATTTGGCTGAAGCCTACAACCTCTATTTAGGCACCTCCATTTTGAACAGGTTAAAACTCAAGAATCTAATAATAGTTGGAGATTCGGCCATCCTTATCGCAGCCATGGTGTCGGGGACACAGTTCAAAAAAGAGGTTCTCAACAACGTAAAAACCAGAATTTTAGATAATATCCAAGAACTGGGGGACACGTTATTCAAACATGTTCTGAGAGACAATAATAAGGAAGCAGACCATTTTGCCTCCATGGCAACATCCAGACAGATCGGTCAAGTCAAGGAAAATGAGCTCACATATGGCAAACCAATCCCGTAACCAATCCAGCAGTCAGTCAATCCTTCAGACAAGTCTAATCAACCCCTCTTCGATTTCTGACGCAATCATCTCCTGCATTCCTCCTCGTGATCCCAGGCCATACTCAATTATGCCGAAAGTAGTCTGTCCCGCCCCGAAACAAGCTCCTCCTCCTGCATCGTGCCTCATCCGATCGTACTGGCCTGCAAACAAGACCCTTATCTCTCACTCCTCTCGTGATTTCATTAAGCGGCCTCCTGATATCAGTCAACTCAAGATCTACATAAATTACGACAAAGATCCATCCCCTGATCTCAATCCAGTGCAAATCTTCAATTTCACATCACTCCCATCGTCCCCTTCCACTCCCGCTCTGATTTATACCCCCCCCAATCCACCAATCCTTGTGCGCCTCTGTTTTTCGCTCTTCTTTCTCTTGGAGAACAAAGACTCCCCTTCATGCAATCGGTCCCAGAAGTTCTGCAACAGGCGAGGCTGTTTCCTGAGCATCTCAGAAGCGCGCTCTTCATCTAAAGTCTTCAGGTATATTTTTCGTTGTCTCCAAGTCTGGTCGCTCTTCTCCTTCTCGGCTGCTCCAATCATTCCGGGGAATTCTATTTGCTTAGAACCCGTGGTTAGCTCCATCAGTGTTAACCTCTTCCCTTTTCCATCTTCTGCCTCTTCTCATTCCTTCTCCCCCGTCCTTCTGGCCCGTATCCTCTTCTCTTTCAGCTACCTAGCCATGGCAGAGACTCCAGACATCAGAATGCAGAACGTGATTCAGGAAGGCAGAGACCAACCTGAGAACCCGCTAGACAGAGTGCTCGGCAACAATAGCCGCACGCTATGTAAGCAACATTGCTTCATGATAGCCAGGTTCATTAAACATTTCAATGAACTCAAAGAAGATTTTCAGGCAGATAGTAGATCCAAGAGAAAGAAACTGGAAAAACAAAGAGCTGAGATTGAAAGCCTAAAAGAAAAATGTAATCATATGGAAGAGGCCATATCTCACATCAAAAATATCACTCAGAGTATGCAAGCTGAGACATCAACCAGAGCAAGCATCAAGAAGGAACACCAGATCGAAGACTCTGTCAACTAGTTTATGTAATCAGTCAAATGTCTAGTAAATTTTGCTTTCTCGTAGGTCTCTTTGTAAGGCAATACAACCGCTTTTTATTTCAATCTATTCTATCCAAGTTTACTCCCAAGAAGTCAGGGTCTGTGCACCCATTTTGGACTTCTCTTCTTCCTCCTCTTCCACTCTTTGTAACAGGATTTGCTCCTAGCAGTTTTTTATAATAGAAAAGTACCCGATCTGGTTAAAAAAAAACTAATAGGTTAGAGGTTCAAATTTGAAGTGAGCACATGGATGCAAACTATGTGCAAGAGGGATGTAATGAAACACAAACTAGATAAAATGGGATACATGGATTTTTTTTTCACATCCCTTTTATGCCCTTTTGATGTCATTTTGCTTCATATTTGGCGTCAATTTTCCATTGTCTTGCATCATATTTGTGCACTCTTCATTTCTTCATTGCATCATAATATATAAGCACCACAAAGATGCACAATTAATGCAAAAATAAAACACAAACCAATATGTGATTTATATTTTTTTTAAGAGGACACCATCCATCCACAACACTGGGTTTTGTATTTCAAAAATTTTAATTTTAATTTTTAATATATTCTATATTAAAATAAACCACAAACAAAAGTGTGTGAGGAGATGTGGTAATATGAAAGGACTCTAAAAAACATGGAGTTGGAGGCTTTCGAAGGGGGGGGCTAGGGTTTGCAGGTCCTGGTCCATCGAGGGAGTTCTCCATGACGGTAATATTCCTGTGAATGTCTTAGTGCTCTTCATGGGGGTTTATTTTTTCTTCATTACCAGAGATTTCAATTGTTTCCTCCACCTTATCTCGGGCTTGGGAAGTGACAAGTACTTGTTTTCAGCTTGGATGAGTTTTATTTAACTTATAACCTTTCTTCCTAGGGTTTATTTACCTTAGGCTTTTACAACCAGTGGTTGGGAATGACCAAGGTTTTACCTAGGGTTTTTCTGTTTGAACCTTTCACGACGATGAAGGGTTTTTTTTTTACTCTTGCAGCAGTTCAGGATTGTTTACGACTGCCAGTCTCCGAGACCTTGAAGATTTCAACAAGGGTCAGCGCCTATCGGGGGTTTCGCCCGCGTTTCTTAGAACAACAACAGACTCTTCAACGGCATTGGGTTTATGCATGGATGCAGATCTGCTTGATTATTCCTCCGACACCGTGGCCCCATAGAATATCTAGGTAGAAGAAAAACACATGTCAAGTGTGGGGAAGGAACCAAAGACAACCCTACTACCGGATGTGCAGGTTGTCGAAATCTCCTCATTAATGGAAGACATGGAGGTAACCCTTCAGGGTTTGGGTTTCTCTCAACTGGCCTTGATGGTGTCGTATGGTCTGTTATGTTCAAATGAGGGTACCAACTCGCTTTTTCTTACCATCCCATCACCTTCATAACTATAGACCTGGGCACATGCTCACCAGAGTACAAAATCTCTTAAGGGCTGCACGGGTGTATCGTCAGCGGTGTTTTGTGGAACTGCACCAAAAGTGCGGTGTTTTTTGCCTCCATCCTACAACGTTCTGGGGACTTCTCCCGATGGCATTACTCATCCTGTTTCTGCCTCAAACAATCTCACTTCGGGTTTCTTCGATAGCATCACCAAACAGGACACAAGGCCAAAAGAAAATCAGCTCTCGGACTCTGACGAAAACCCTTAGACGGAGGGAGCTCAACAACCCTTAAGCCAACAAGACAGACCTGGGGGGAAATATCAAAGCTTTAGAAGATCTGGGAACGTGGTCGACTCCTAGTTTTTGGGTCTAGGATAAGCATGGATCAAGCAGCTATGATGGAGAGCACGGTTCTGGTGGGCAGGGTCCGCGGCAGGAATTACACCCCAGCTCGCTTAAAAAAATGGACGGCTGAGGTTCGGGGGAACCTGATGGAGAAGCTACTGGACATCACCACATTGTCAAGGGGCTGGTTCATACTCATCTTTCTACATATGGAATCAGTGGATTGGGTCTTGAATTGGTATTGGCACATAGAAATGACACCAGTCCTGCTTAAACATTGGTTGTTGCTGTTTGATCCTGAGAAGGAAAACATGGGAGCGGGACCGATCTGGGTTCGCCTTCCTGGTTTCCCTCTCCAATTTTGGGCGGAGGACATTTTCTGGTGCATTGGCGATGATAGGGGAGTTTACTTGGACCATGAAAAGTCTTACCAGGACACTGGTTGCATGGTTATTGCTAGAATTCTGGTGCATTTAGACACCCGGGAAGGACTAGTGGAGAGCTATCTTTTACAGATGGGTGAGTTAACCAGGTGGAAAATCTTAGAATATGAGGGCATCCCCTTTTGTTGTAGGCAGTGTCACTAGGTTGGTCATTTGTACAAAGACTACCCTCTGCTTTCCGGGAATTGGCCAGTTCCTCCGAGGTCTCTAATATCGACAAGCACCTAAATGACGGAGGTTGAGTTTCCTTCTCCAAAGAAATTTCCTAGTGTTACTATGTCGAGTGGGGATTTTTCAGGGGTGATGCCTTCATGGACGAACTCTAGGATCTCAACACCATTAATCACCAGATCACGCTCCAGATAATCAACTCCTTTTTTGGGTACTCTTCCTTCGTCTCCTCTGTTTTCTCATGATTGTCTGTTATCTGGTTTTACATCCGCTTCTATGTTTATGTTAGGTCCAGGCATTGGGGTTAGCAAACTGTGCTCCTTAAACTGTCCTATGGTAACACCTCCTCCTCCACCCCTGAGTTCTGCCCCTACCATTTTTTAGGATGCCCCTCCTCTGGCTCCTAGTGGCAGTCCGAGCTCTAATGGTTCTCACCGCTACAACCTGCGATCCTTACCTATCTCTCAGACCTCTTCTTTTGGCCTGGATGCAAATCCCCTCCCATACTTACCCTCGAAGGCCCCCATGGGCAGACAATCCCACTTATCCAAATCCATCAGGAGGGCAAGCATAGAATTGGCTTCAGGCGTTCAGTCTCCCATTGATTGAGTCCTTAGAGCAAAGGGAAACCCAACAAAGGTTACCCCATGAAGTGCCCCTCTTTCAACTATAGGGGTTTGGCCAGCCCAGAAAAAAAAATTGGTGCTAAAAAGGTTACACAATTCGAAGTGTTTAGACGTCATTTTTCTACAAGAGACTCTAAGGGAAGGGATCTGTTTAAATAATGTGCTCATGAATTTTCTTACGGATTGGGTCTTTCATTTTCTGGATGTAAGAGGGCGATCGGGAGGTTGTGCCCTGGGGTATAACAAAAGATCGATAAGATTGGACAATGTCTCGGGAGGGGAGGGTTTCCTGGGTGCGGACATCATCTCTATTGATATCAACTTTCCCCTCAAGCTCATCAACATCTATGGGCCTTGCCATAACAGGGAGTTATTATGGGAAAGACTCCTGGACATTGATTTCATGCAATCTGAAAACCTGATCATTGGAGGGGACCTAAATTTTTCGTTAGGGCTCGCAAAATCCAGGGGCAACAGGGCCCAGACCGACCCATTAACGACTTTGTTTAAAGTTTTGATGGATTCTCATGACCTACTGAACATTGAAACGATAAAACTAATGTTGACTTGGAGGAATAGAAGGACTGGGGAGGATGCTTTAGCCAGAAGACTGGATCGTTTCCTTATAAGGGCTCCATTTTTAGCCAGATTAGGTTGCATTCGTCAATGGGTGGGGTTTGGGAGGGCTATCAGACAATTCCCCGATCTTCCTGGAGATTCGAGATGCCAACCATAAATCCCATTCGCCTTTTAAGTTCAACTTGACGTGTTTTACTAAAGCTGAGTTCCACAATTTAGTAAGAGAAAATTGGACTCACTGTAGCCCTGATGACCGATACTCCCCGGACGAAGTAATTGCAAATAACTTTACCCGTTTAAAATAAAAAAACCATCTGTTGGGCGAGGATAAAAAAAAAGGATGAGGTTGAGCTTCAAAGGGTTGAAGGGGTCCTCAAACAATTGGAAATCACAGGGATTTCTAGTTATGCAACCATCGAATCAAAGGAACAATTAACCAAACTAGAATCGGAAAAGATCATAATTTTGAGATAGGAAGAGGAGGCATGGCGCTTAAAGAACAGAGAGATTTGGCTAAAAGTGGGGGATGAAAATTCCAAGGTCTTTCAACAATATGCTCGTGGAAGAAAGTCTATCAATGCCATTTGGGAGCTGCAAGATCATTCGGGCAGGGAGGCTAGCACTTTCAATCAGCTAGTTTATATGGGAGTGCGTCATTTTTCACATATATTCAAGGCTCTTAGGGGCGCGACCCTCCTTTAGATTCTCCGCATTGTTGAGGTTCTCCCTCGATTTGTTGAGCTGGAAGAGGTGGAGGCTTTAAATGAGCCTGTTTCACTGGGGGAATTGGAATCAGTACTGAAATTCTTCAACAAGGAAAAAGCCCGGGGCCGGAAAGGTGGCCCATGGAATTCTACAACACTTTTATTAATCTCATAGTTCCGGATCTACTCTTGGCCATTGAGGAATGTATAACTAAAAGCAAATGCACGAGGGATTTAACTCGACCTTCCTAGCCCTCATCCGAAAAGTCGACAAACCCTTACCTTTGACGACTATCATCCCATATCCCTCTACAATTGCATTTATAAAATTATATCCAAAATCATTTCCATTCGTGTAAAACTAATCTTATCTAGGATGATTTCCAAGGAGAAATTTGCTTTCCTCAGCCACTGTCAGATCCATGAAGCCATTGGGACTGCTCAAGAAGGCCTCCACTCGATCAAGAAACAGAACAAAAGGTAAATTATCCTTAAGATAGATATTTCCAAAGCCTTTGATTGGGCTAGTTGGTCCTACCTGCAACTCATTCTCACTCATATCGGGTTCCCTCATTCCTTCATTAACTGGATCATGTGTTGTTTCTCTTCCGCATCTTATAATATTCTTGTCAATGGGGCAACTTCTGGTTTTTTTCATGCTGAACGTGGGCTAAGATAGGGATGCCCAATATCCCCCCTGCTTTTCATGCTGATGATGGAAGGATTAAGCAGAGTGATGAAAAATGCTCGCTTTGTGGGAGCTTTAGGGGGAGTCTCGATATCGAACATGACATCCCTCTCATCTTTTGTTTATAGACGATGTTCTTATTATTTTAAATGGCTCTTTCTGTGATACCTCTTGTTTCAAGAACATTTTATCACTATTTTGTAAAGCTACAGGTATGGAGTCAAACTATGATAAATCTACCATAATTTTGTATCATGCCTACAAAATGAGGAAAGGTATGTGTCACAAAAATTTGCTTTTGTCAGACAAGAGCTAGATACAGGCCTTAAATATACCGGGTTCAGGCTGAAGCCAAATGGGTATCACATCACCGAATAGGCTTGGATTATTGAAAAATTGAAAGCCGTATAAACATCTAGCAGCAACGATGACTCTCCAGAGCTGGCAGGCTTACTTTGATAAAATCGGTGCTGGAGGCCATTCTGGTTTACTAGATGACTCTTTCCTGCATTCCTAAAGGCATTCTCAATAGGATCCAACAGATCTGCTGTATATTCCTATGGATGGGACAAAATGTGGGGTGGAATTTTGCTTGGGTTCACTGAGACATGATTGGAAAGCCAGAAAAATGGGGTGGATGGGGAATAAATGACCTCCAGATTTTTGCAAAGGCTCTAACGGTAAATATGGGTTGGCAAATTATCAAATTAGAGAAGCTATGGAAAGAGGTGGTCTATTTTAAATACATCCATCCCCTATCAATATTTGATTGGATTCGCAGACCCTTTCTGTCTTTACCCAGTGCATCCATCATCTGGAAGGCCATCACCCAATGCTTTTGTATATCAAGGATGGCTTCATGTGAAGTATTAGAAATGGTGAACATATTAGAATAGGAACATATGCGTGGACTGGATGCGTAATTATCACATTCTCCCGAGGGCTTTGAGACTTTTTCTTTCAGGGACTGGTATCACCTAGCTTGCTCAAATTGCTGAGGTTGGGCACCCTCCATGGGCTCCACAGCAATGTCGGGAATATAGGATCCTGGGTATTCCAGATAGATGGAGTAGAGTCTGGCACCATTTCATTGGTGCGCTGGAGGAAGCCAACATAAAATTAACTGCATGGGAGGATGAGATCATCTGGGCCTCTGCTCCACATGGTCGATATTTCCCAAAAGATGGATATGCGACCTTCATGAATGCCCAAGATTTGGGAATTAACTTTTGGTGGTGGCGCCACCTTTGGAAACTAAAAGCTCCCCATAAATCATGGTTGTTTATGTGGTGTATCCTCTCGAACAAAGTTCCAATAGAGATAAACCTTATGAAATAGGCTTTCTAAGGTCCCTCCAGATGCTGCTTGTGCAAATTCAATGAAGAGGATACATACCATTTATTCCTCCATTGTTCAGTTACAACACAATTCTGGTCCGCCATTATTATCTCCCTCAACATGAAGAAAAAATGGGAGGGTCAAAATATTGAGGAAGCATGGCTTCGATGGTGGTCTGAGGCGCCCTCTCAAAAAGGATGGAACCTTACCCTAATAGTTAGCTAGGGAATTTGGTTAAATAGGAACCAAATTATCTTTCAAAATGCTCAGATAAACTGGTCTGTCACTTGTAACAATATTGTGGCCATCTACAGCCTGATACCGGAAGATCCTGATAGTCAACCTTCTCGGGTCATCACTCCTGAAATTATTGAAAAAATCTCTCCTTAGGCTTATTTTTATGACTCAGCTCAAGATGTGGGCTGCGGGGGGGGAGCTATTCTCCACTTAAATAATCACCTTTCCTTCAGAATCAAAGTGGGGCTAGGGAGGGGCACAAATAAGTTTGTTGAGCTAAACAGTTTAAGACACCTTCTACAATTTGCACTTGAACAAAATTGTCACAGGATACAGATCTTTGCAGATTCACAACTTGCTATAATTGGATCAACGATGTATATAATTGTCACTTGCACACAATCAAAGATTCACTGGATGATGTCATCACTCTAAAATCACTTTTTGATTTTATTGTATGCTCTCACATATATAGGGAAAGGAATGAGATCGTTGATCGTCATTCCAAGGAGGCCGCGTAGCTGAACAGGGGGCAATCAATAATTTAGGAATTCAGAGATGGTGCTTTTTTCCAGCATTTCCATCGTCCATTCATCGAGATGGATGGAAATCTTTGGGAATGATCCTCATGATCATTCCATGGTTTTTTTGTTTTTTTTTTGTCTTGACTAAGTTTATGGACTCCTTATGGATTATGTTAATATTGCTTATTTACTTTATGCAATTTTATGTCGATATCTGTAAATATGTACTAAACAATGACTTTTCTAAATCACAAGTGACTCATCTCATACATGCTGAAGATACAACATGTAATTTTCTTAAGTTTATTAATGAAAATTGCGCTTTTTTCCTTGGAAAAAAACCGCAAACAAACAAACTAAACTAAACAAATTCTAGGACATAGAAAAAGGATGTCCTAAAGCATTAGTGTAGTTGGTCTATGTGGATATTGGTGGCCACCCACCCATTCCACTTGGACCCCCACCACTATTTCTTTCAATTTCCTTAACTGTAACGCAATTTACTATTGTTGGTAGTTTTTCGGGTCTTGAACTTCTGGATTTTTTTTGAGGCCCTAAACAACATTTTTTTTGGAACACGGGAAAACTAAAAGTCTACAGTAAAGCTTCATAGTTGAAAATTTTAGTCCTTTGATAGATATTTCCAACGAGGTATCGTACACATCAAACATAGATCGTATGCCAAAGTTACGACTCTCATAAGTTGATGTACCAATTTACCCCAACTAGGTCCAACAGACTTTTGGCGCGTTATCTCCTAGGGTTAGGTTTTTGGATGTTTAGAGTTTTCCATTGTTTCTAAATAATAAATAGGCTTTCGAGCCTCATTGTAACATAGTTCAAAAGGTATGTAGCCGCCACATCTTTTCCCAGAGATAAGCTACCATTGCTTGAGCTAGTTTATTTCCATTCTGCATGTAAAACAATTTTCAGTACTTTGTTATTAATTAATTGAAGTTATGTTTTTGTTGTATCTCTGTGTTTTGTTCATATATGTATTTCATTTTGTTCCTGCATACATCTGGATTAATGGTATCATAATGGTATGCACTTTCTTTGTTTTTTTGTGCATGTCTCCAATGAGGTTGGGGTATAAGGAGTTGGGACTTGAATTGGTTGAACCCTTGCAAGACCATCCCTGTCAACATTGACGAATGCCTGTTACGGGTGAAACCACCCTAGGGCTTTGGGTTGAGAACCCCAACAGAGCAGGGGGTGAACTTCAACAAGAAATTCTCAAAAAATCATCAAAAGTCCTTATTCTACTAAATCGTGTACGAGTACCCTTACCTGATGTCCTTCGTTTGGGTAGATCCCGCAGGGTGCAAACCCTCAACTTCTCCCAATGTTCTTGAAACCTGAAAATTATTCAAATGGAACATACACGACAATAGAAACATAAAGGATATACATGATGTTAACTTTAA
Organism: Pinus tabuliformis; assembly: GCA_031772625.1. Lineage (NCBI taxonomy): Eukaryota > Viridiplantae > Streptophyta > Pinopsida > Pinales > Pinaceae > Pinus > Pinus tabuliformis. The sequence goes on along the minus strand of CM062807.1, from coordinate 341,619,871 downwards.
ATAATATAAATGAATTACTAATTATACATCAATATAAGATTCATAAATGAATTACAACATAACTGTGGTGCATTGACACATTTCATATCGGAAACAGAACATAATTCCTTTTTATTAAAGTAAGCTATAGATAAGGTGGAGAAATATGACCCGAGTCCTTCTCCGGCTCCAAGCAGAACCGTCCTTTGGATTCGTCCTTTCCCAACCTTTAGCAATCTTCCTCCATCACCAACACAAGGATATCTCAAGCAAGATGGGGGACATCTATAATTGATGAAACAAGGGTTCCTGAAGCTTTAGGGAGTGCAAGAGGCACAGGAATTCTTCATACTTGATCAGGGATAATCTCACTATAGTATCAATATCTCATACTTTCTCCCTTAAGGCCTTCCCATGGAGGTTTATTTATACCTCTCCAAGTTAGCTTTTTCAGTTGGGAAACAGTTGGGCCACGGGAAATAGGAGGTGAGTAACAGGTAAAACTCATGAACTCCATCCAAAATTAAGGAAATTTAATTTTTTAAAGTGTTTTAACATATGTATGCGGATCGGGTATATGCTGACCCACCTGCAGATGCTTTTATCACAGGGCAAAGTAGCGTATAGGGAATAAAACATTATTTTTTAAGATTTTGGACCAAGTCTAGAAGGAAGGGTTGCCCTAGGCAATAAACATAGCATCAGATTTACCAAGAGTGGTAATTGGTGCTATAATAGATGCCCACTAATATATGAGGTCAGAAAGGGTACATGATGGCTGAAATGTATTAAGTGCATGGAAAGAATCATGCTGAGACCGAGGAGGAGTTCACCGGAATTCAGCCTACCAAGCCATCGAAAGAGATCAGAAAGAAACTGCTGTCTGAGGTGGGCATACCCATGCTTAGAAATAGTAAAGTATGTCCGCATATCAAGTAAAAAAGCGGATCCAATATGTATACAAGTATAAAGGAACTTGTTGAAATGTGGCAACAAGAATATTCCAATTTTAATTTGTCCTTGAATTAAAATTCGAATTTAGTCTCACGAGCTGCTTGGAAATAATTAATTAATTCATTATGGATTAATTAGTAGGAGAAATTCAAGTTAGAAGTCTGTCTAAAGTCATGCAATAGTTATCCCTTAAATTAAGGAGATTATCCCTTAATTAAGGAGATAAGATTGAGTTATATTTGAGTTGTAATTAGTTAACTCAGTTTACTGAGTTAAGTCTAGTTAAGTTAGTTCCAAACTGTTTGAGGAACTAATTGTGAGTTATTAGTTAGTTGATGCATGCATGCACTCAACCAGTGTACTCCAGATAACTGAAGATTCCCTCATCTGTAACTCATGCATGTCTATTATGAGAAAGACCCAGGAGGATCACCCAGGAGAAAATGCGCAAGGAAATAGGAGCTTGGAGGGTAGAGGAGAAGGTTTTGTGAGAAGACAAGTTTTCTTGTGAGCATCTGTGAGGATTGTACTGAGAGCTCGCTAGCTGTGAGAGCTATGGCTTTGTATAATTCTTATGTATTTCCACTTTGTATGATAATATAAATAGTGGGGTTTTTAGCTAAGGCTTTCCCCGAAGTATTCTTCTTTGTATTGTGCATTGATTCTTCTTCTTCTAGTTATATTGTTCAGATTGATCTTTAAGCTTATGCAAATTGATAGTAGAAGTAGATTATAGTATTTTGGTTTGGTTATATTGCATTATCGGGTTAATCTAAAGTCAGAATTTCTACATGGTATCAGAGCCGTGAACAGTATATGGAGAAGAGAATTCAAAGTTTGAAGTTCATGTTTGCAGGTGCAAAATTGAATTCTTATCATACTTCAAGGTTGGCCAATGGCATTCAATGGCTTGAGACTCGAGTATGCCTTGGAAGGTAGCTCGAATTACATAACATGGAAAGATCGCATGGAGGTTGTATTAGAAGACAATGGCTTGAAGGAATTCATTGATCAAGAAATCCAAAAGCCAGCTTCAACTAATGCACAAGAGTTGGTTGAGTGGAAGAAGTGTGTGGCGAAGGCGAGATTGATCATCCTTGAGGGAGTTTAAGACCATATTGTCTCGAGTTTCCATGGGAAGACATTGAAGGACCTCTACCAGAACAGTAGCGACCAGAGGAAATTGGCGCTTAAGGATAAAAATCAAAGAATCAAGATGGAGAAGGGCGATACTATTTCCTCATATCTGAACAAGCTCACCACCTGCAGAGATGAGCTTAGTAGTGTGGGAATAACTACTGCCGATGATGATATGGTGAGCTTCGCTCTCCTTAGCCTTCCAAAGAGCTAGAATAGCTACCAGGACTCTGTGAATGGAAGGGAGAAACTGTCGGATTGGGAACGAATGTGGTCGGATCTCATGCAAGAGGAGATCAAGAGGAGCACACGAGATGGTTCTTCATCCAAGAATGATGATGAAGAAAATATGGCCTTAGCAAGTAAGGCAAGGAAAGGGAAGGGAAAGGCTTCCCATTCCAAATCGAATTCTTCTCTTGGAGGGAAGAAGGTTGACAAGTCTAAAGTGAGATGCTTTAATTGTCATGAGATGGGACATTATGCGACTAATTGCCCATCGAAGAATTACAAGAAGGGATCCTCGAAAGCATCAGAAAGTGAGGCATTATCCTCTCAGTTCGAAATGGACTTTACCCTCATCGCATGCATGGTGTCATCGATGATGGGTTGTGTCTGGTATCTTGACAGTGGAGCTTCATTCCACATGACCGGTGATAAAAATTTATTCAGTGCCTTGGAGGAGAAAGACCTCAAGATGCGCATAGAGATGGGTGACGATGGAAGGTATATTGTTTCAGGAGTGGGCACAGTTGCTTTTCAGAGGGAGCATGGATCTCCTCTCACTTTGACAGATGTGATGTATGTGCTTGGACTAAAGAAGAACTTGGTATCGGTCGTGATGTTGGAGGACAAAGGCTACGATGTTGTCTTCAGTAAAGGAAAGGTGTTCCTAAGGCACATAGCCATAGGTCAGACCAAGAGGATAGGGATTCATGTGAAGAATCTCTATAAACTAGAGGTAGATGATTGTGCAACATTAAGTACGAAAGCAGAATTGGTGCAAAGTCAAGATATTGGTGAGTTGTGGCACATGTGGTTGGGCCATTTGCATCATGGGGCTTTGAAGATAATGCATAGATATCTACAGGACTTCCCAAAGGTAAACTTGAGCAAGTTGACACATGCAAAGGTTGTACCTTGGGAAAGTACACAAAGTCTTCCTTTCATGATCGAGACAGTCGAGAAGAGGCTATCTTAGAGCAAGTTCATACTGATTTGTGTGGACCATTCTCGACGGCATCCACAATGAAGCAAAGGTATTATGTGATTTTCATTGATGATTTTTCTCATAAATGTTGGATTTATTCCATGCAGAAGAAGGACCAAACCTTCACAAATTTTTGTGAGTTCAAAGCTTTGGTTGAGAAAGAGTCGGGGAAGAAGATCAAGGCCTTGAGAAGCAACAATGGTGGAGAATATGTCTCTCAAGAGTTTAAGGACTTTTGTGCAGCGGAAGGAATTAGACGATAGTTGACGACACCTCATAACCCACAGCAGAATGGGGTGGTTGAGAGGAAGAACAAAACTATTGTATGGGCAGCACAGGTGATGCTACATGACCAAGGCCTACCACTTGACTTATGGGCTGAGGCATGCAATACAATGGTCTATTTGTAGAATAGAAGCCCTTATCACATACTTGGGATGAAGAAACTAGAGGAAGCTTTCTTCGGTAAGAGACCAGATGTGGGTCACTTCAGGATCTTTATCTTATCGGTATATTGCCATGTGACAAAGGATGCACGGAAGAAGCTTGAGTCAACAATAGAGTTGGGGATACTTGTGGGGTACAATGATATACCCCAAAACTATCGGGTGTACTTGCATACCAGTCAGAGGATAGTGGTTCACAGAGATCTCAAGTTTGATGAGCAGAAGGCCATGCGAGTTTCCCTTGAGAGGGAGCTCCAACTACAGGCTGTGGTGGAACTGTTGGTCCATAAGGAGGAGGAGCCTCAGACTGATGTGGAGTAGCCACATGTAGAGGTTTCAGGAGTGTAGACATCCACTCAAACAGAGTCTTCCAGAGATGCACGGAAGCGCACAAAAGAAGCTGACAGATTGTTGAAGGATGTGAGAGAGAATGTGGGAGAACCATCTTCTCAGCGCAGACAGAGGAGGTCACATGAGAGGTACACTGGATACATGACCCTTATTGGGGAATGTGTTGAGACCGAGCCATCTTCCTTTGAGGAAGCAGTGCAACAACTGATTTGGGTTGATTCTATGTGTTGAAAATGGCAACAAGAAATGCTAAAAATAGAAGTGCTAAAAATAAAAGTGCTATAAATAGCAATTCGGGTACCAGTGTTGGACATAGCAACAAGGAATGAAAAATGGAAGTGCTAAAAATAACATTGCTATAAATAGCATTTCATGATGGATTCCAATTTTAGTTAGTCCCTGAACTAAAATTGAGAAGTAAAATTCGAATTTTATCTTAGCAGTTGTTTGTAAAATAATTAATTAATTCATATTGGGTTAATTAGTTGGAGAAAATAAAACATGAAGTCTATGTGAAGACATGCAACAATTTCTCCATTGATTGAGGAATTTATCCTTGAGTTAAAGAGATAAGGATGAGTTGTAATTAGTTAGCTCAGTTAATTGAGTTAAGTTTAGTTAAATTAGTTCCAAGAGTTTGTGGAATTAATTGTGAGTTCAGTTAATTAATGCTTGCATGCATGTAACTGCTACTCTCCAGATAACTGAATATTCTCTCATAAATAACTCATGTATGTCAGTTCAGTTAGAGACCTAGTTGAGATCAGAGGAAGGGACAGTGTACTATCAGTTGGAGGATTTTTCCTATATAGGAAACTCATTCATGCAAAAGGAATTATCTCCTTCAGGTTTGTGTAGTTATTTCAAAGGCCAGAGCAATGTGTGAGGGATTATTACACACAAGTGGCAGCTTGTGGACCTAGAAGAAACTACACAAGGAAATAGGAGGCTTGGAGGGCAGAGGAGAAGGTTTGTGAGAAGCCTTTGATTGTCTATGAGAAGCAGAGGGATTGTACTAAGAGTTGGATAGCTTCCGAGCTAAGGCTTTGTGTAATCCGGACATATTTCCACTTGTATGATAATACATAAATCGGGGTTTTTAGCTGAGGCTTTCCCCATAGTATACTTCTGTGTTATGTATGATTGATTTCTCATTCTTAGTTATATGTGTTCTAAATTGATCATGCTCAAATTTGATTAAGCTTTCGCAAGTTTGTTGTAGAAGTAGATCTTGTATTTTGCTTTAGTATATTGCATAATCTGTTGATCTATAGTGGGAATTTCTACATGGTATCAGAGCTAGCTGATTTGTAGAAAAATTCTACATTATGGCAAAGGAGTATGACTCCACAGTTCTTAATAGTGTTTGGGACGTGGTTCCGAGACCGGAGAACAAGTTAGTTGTGAGTTCTTGTTGGCTTTACAAGGTAAAGCAAGCTACTGATGGTAGTGTGGAGAAGCATAAGGCAAGATTTGTTGCCCGTGTTTTTTCACAGGTCGAGGGGATTGACTATGATGAGACTTTTTCTCCTGTCGCAAGGTACTCATCTATCATATAAATTTTGGCGCTATCAGCACAGATGGGTTGGAAGATCCATAAGATGGATGTGAAGACTGCATTCCTCAATGGCAAGATTGAGGAAGAGGTGTACATAAATCAACCGAAAGGTTTTGAGACCTTTGATTGTGAGTCGCATGTGTGCCAACTCAAGAGAGCGTTGTATGGGCAGAAGCAAGCACCTCGTGCTTGGTACACTAGGATAGACAACTACTTCACTGGGTTGGGCTTCACAAAGAGTGAAGCGGCTGCAAACCTGTACCACATCGTGGTGAAAGGTAAGCTGTTGATCATCGTAATTTATGTTGATGATCTCATATTGACTGGTGATGATCATTTGATCGTGTCTTTCAAGGAAGACCTTGCAAGAGAATTCGAGATGAAAGACATGGGTCTCATGCATTACTTCCTTGGCATGGAAGTGTGGCAGAAGGATGGGGAGTTGTTTGTGTCTTAGGGCAAGTATGCCAATGAGATACTCAGGAGATTCCACATGGAGAAGTGCAAGCCCATGCAGACTCCTCTAACTTGTAACTGGAGGAAGGAGGATGCTACTTCAGGAGAAGTAGTAGAGGCTACCGTGTACAGGCAGCTTTTGTGTTCACTAATGTACTTAGTGAACACACGACCAGATTTGTGCTATGCGGTGAACCAGTTGAGTCAAGCGATGGTTTAGCCTACCAAGATGTTCTGGAAAGCGACAAAGCATGTATTGAGATACCTCAGAGGTACATATCAGTATGGATTATGGTATAGATGGACAAAGGGAGTGAAGCTACAGGGCTTCACTGATGCAAATTGGGCAGGGATTCCATCAGATCGGAAGAGCACATCAGGAGCGATTTTCAACCTTGGGTCAACGACAGCTTCTTGGTACAACAGGGAACAGAGGTCGGTTGCACTCAACTCAACAGAGGCTGAATACGTGGTTGCAAGTCAGGCAGCATGTGAGGCCATCTGGATGCGGAAAATTGTAGTTGGATGTTTAATCAGAGGATGGATCCAACTGTGATCTATTGTGATAATCAGATTTTTATCAAACTCTCTGAGAATCCAGTATTTCATGATAGGTCCAAGCACATCAACATCTGGTATCATCATCTCAAATATGTGTAGCGAGGAGGATCATGTTGCTGCAGTATATTTCGACAAAGGAGCAAGATGCTGACATTTTGACAAAGGCATTGTCAAAGTGTAAATTCGAGTTCCATAGAGATAGGATCGGGGTGGCAGATAATCCCTTTCTTGTTGAGAGGGAGTGTTGAAATGTGGCAACAAGAATATTCCAATTTAATTTGTCCTTGAATTAAAATTCGAATTTAGTCTCACTAGCTGCTTGGAAATAATTAATTAATTCATTATGGATTAATTAGTAGGAGAAATTCAATTTAGAAGTCTTTCTGAAGTCACACAACAGTTATCCCTTAAATTAAGGAGATTATCCCTTAATTAAGGAGATAAGTTTGAGTTATATTTGAGTTGTAAATAGTTAACTCAGTTTACTGAGTTAAGTCCAGTTAAATTAGTTCCAAACTATTTGAAGAACTAATTGTGAGTTATCAGTGAGTTGATGCATGCATGCACTCAACTAGTGTACTCCAGATAACTGAAGATTCCCTCATCAGTAACTCATGCATGTCTATTCTGAGAAAGACCCAGTTGAACTAAATGTCAAGGATAGTGTACTATGAGTTGCATGTATTTTCCTATAAAGAAAACTCATGCATGCAGAACGAATTTTTTCCTTGATGATTGCGCAGTTTTGACAGTGTGTTAGAGCAGTGTGTGAGATCAGTGTTCCACTTGGTAATAGGAGGATCACCTAGGAGAAGCTGCGCAAGGAGGAGCTTGGAGGGCAGAGGAGAAGGTTTTGTGAGAAGCCAAGTTTGCCTATGAGCATCTGTGAGGGTTGTACTAAGAGCTGGCTAGCTGTGAGAGGTAAGGCTTTGTATAATTCTTATGTATTTCCACTTTGTATGATAATACAGATAGTGGGGTTTTTAGCTGAGGCTTTCCCTAAAGTATTCTTCTATGTATTGTGCATTGATTCTTCTTCTTCTGGTTATATTGTTAAGCTTGATCTTTAATCTTCCGCAAATTGATAGTAGAAGTAGATTATAATATTTTGCTTTGGTTATATTGCATTATCGGGCTAATCTATAGTCATAATTTCTACAGAACTGAAAATACATAATGGATCATCTGATCATAATCAAGAAAGTACATGTCTAAATATCACATATAAAGAGCTGAACAATGATGCTGAAGTATGAAGCTGATCATTGAAGTGAAGAAACTGATCCCAATAGTACCAAGTGAACCATGATGGAATAAATGGTACTACACTGCAAATCGGGTACCAACATATAAGATGTCACTGTAAGGAACTGCAACATATAAGGTGGATGGCATCAACTAGCAGAAATAAGAGCAACTGACAAGCGAGCCAAGACATGCTGATGCAAACCTGAAGTCTTCACCGACTACCATGGTACATTTCTACACAATGGGAATGAATGATTTGAAGTCGACCATGTGAGAAATCGTTTGATTACCGGTTATTGATGTATACCATTAACAAACACGAGACTACTCACCGATAATGATAATGGGAGTCAAGTTACCCAATAGAATCTAAAAAGTGTGAATAAATGAGCTGTAGTCAAACACTTGAAAGAATCTATTAATCAAGAGACAATGATGTTTTCCCCTTGTCAATAGTGAAGGAATCTACCACTGATGACTGCAAACCCTAAGGTACTGCCAAATGGACTCTAGATCTCTTTCCTAGAGCAATGAGCTGAATTCGATGGGAAAATATCCGCTAGAAGGAAGGCATTAAGGCATCCTTCATTAATCTAGCGCGAGTGTAACCCGTAGGCCAATAATGTGGAAGGAATCGAACGAACAAAGATGTAGTAACCCAACCGAAGCACGTTTCTGGCATACACAAGATGTAGCTAATGCACGATAGAAACCCTCTAAACCAACCAATAATGAAAGCTGACACAGAGGCGAGGAATCCACCAATAGGGTCAAATGGAAACCAAGGCATTGCACGAATCCCAATGTGTGATAATGAAAGCTGATGTTGAACACAAGGGAAACCACCCAGTCAAAGGCCCATGATACTGATCGATGTTGAGCACAAGCTAACCTATCAATAATGAAAATAGGGCCAGGGTGCGGCTCTAGATCTGCCCTCAGAGCAAATTGTCATAGTCAATAAGGACAAGACCCGCTAGCAAGAAGTCAATGGAGACCTTCTCAAACTGGCACGAGCAAAGGACCAATACAACTGATGTGATAACGAACATGACACTGACAACCAGGGATGGTCGATTGAAAAATAGGTCAAGAGACACCGCAGAGAGGTCGACTCAGGTTTACTTCCCTTGAATAAAAGCACGACTCAACTGTGACTACAAGGCAACATATGATAACTTTGTATAAGTTTGTCATGCAAGAGGCATAAGCAAACTCTCCATATGGTTGGAAGAGGTAACCAATCGGAGGAGGACTGACTCGATAGCAAGGTTAAGGCTCTCCTAAGTCAAACTAAAGCCCACCCCAATGGAGGAAAGACTTTCTTTTGAGTGCTTTTTTCAAGGTCGACACGACTGACTCTAGCTGCCATCAAAATATGGAAATAATGTCCTGTTCCCGTTCTTTTTTGGAATATATAATATTTTTTTTTGTCTTTTTCTTTTATATGAAGCTTGAAAAAGAATAAAAAAATGTTATAGTATAGTGGAAAGAATGAGTGTCAGAAAAAACAGATGCTCTTGTTCCTGGGAGGGGAACATTCTATGCTCAATGCAAGGTGGCGAAATTGGTCAAGAACACTCAAAGGAATGTTCTTTCCACGGGAAAAAGGTTGTGTCAAGTTGCAGAGGCTAAGTTATTGCAAGGTTGATTTTGCAGAAGACATGGTCAAAAAGTGGCTTAAACACGAGTCCAAGTGAAGCCGACTCAAGGCCAAAATGTGCAAGTAGTCAATATGAAATGTAGCAGTACAACTCAACACAAAGGAGCCTCTAGGGTATAAATCCAGAAAAATAGTGAAGAAGTAGAGGAATGAGGCTTCAACGCACAAGTCATGGTGGGACTAAAGAGGACTCCCAAGGCTAAGAACAAAAATTCAGCATAGGTGCCAAGTGACAATAAGGTACTATCTAGGGCACCCATGATAAGGTAGGCTCTACCACACAAGTCATGATACTTCTCAGTAATGAGAAGGTTTTGCACCATAACTTCGTGGGGTTGATCCTAAGGCCAAATTGGGAAAGGAAACTGATAAGTGCATAATGCAGGTGAAAAACCTAACCTAATGCCAGTTTCAAGAACCAATACTTGTCAGAGCGGATCAACCATACAAATGTCCAAAGGAGAAATCTTCCAAGTTCTCTAGACATAAATAAGAATACTAGACAAGACGTTAATACATCCCACATATAAACTTCAGATAAAATATTGTGTTATAGAATACAAAACTTGAAAGTGCGTACCTTATATGTACAATATGGTACAGGGAACCACGCAACCTTACGAATTACGCATAATAGTTCTTCGGAACAAACCCCTTGCAGGGCTCAGGCCAAGGACTCCTTTGGTAGTCAAAACTCATGGCTTCAAAGAGTTCCTCCTATGAAGGAAAATCAAATTCTGAGAAATCATGAGAACTACAAGCATCCAAAGAGGGAATTAAGGGGTCCCATGTCCCTATAGGAAGAATCTCTTGGTCAATTGCCAAGACCAAGTCCCAAGAAGGAGAATAATAGTTCAAAGGATCTTTCTCAGAAGCAACTGAACATTCAATGCCACAATTCACCCGTGGTGGGGTAGAGTCTATTTGACCACTTGGAAGAAACCAAGGGGTATTCCACAGTAAATTCAAATTAGGGTGGTGATTATCAGATGCAAGCTGATCAACAGTGACAATATTCCCTTTATGAGGAAAACACATCACTCGAAAGAGTGAAGACACCACATCATTCATAACATAGACATAACCATGCTCAAGTAGCATATTAAAGTCTAAAGGTAAATAAACCACCATCATATTGATAAAAAAGTCTTCCCACCTAAAGTAATAGGAAATTGAGGAAGAACAACCATTGATTCACCAGGTCTTCTATCATAAGCTAACAACTGACTCTCAGCTGTCAACAACTTTGGAGAACCCCAAGCTTTCCAAGTCAAGGAGGATATAATACTTGCAGAGGATCCTTCATCCACCATACATCGATAGAAATTTGTGGAATTAACTCTAACCTTTATTTGGAAAGGTGCAGCGGAAGGAAGATGAGGCTCGACAAGACTATCCCAATCAAAGGAGACACTCCTAGAACTTGGAGGGGGAACATTCAAAGAAACCAAAATTCCCCCTATACCAGAAGACTTTGTATTAGAAATTAAACAGACTCCATTGTTAGGCACTTCACCCCCAAAAGAGGAGTGTAATCAGCCAAAGATTGCACTAGCTCAACCACATTGTCAACCAATGGTTGATGAGACTGATGAGAAACCATATCAGATCCAGGAGTAGAAGAACTTTCAGACTCGGACCATATCCTTTGTACCTCTGGAATACCAGGGCACAAATGAGTAAGATGGTCTCCCTTGCATATCTTACAAGGGAACTTAGGTTTAAAACTTCCATGCCTAGGTTTCTTATTAACAACCATTCCACCAACATGACAAGCAGTGGTTTGCAGAGAGCCCCCAACATGACTTGCAGAGGTTAGTGACTCTTTCCCCATAGAGATAGGAATTGTGCCCCCAGTCCTACTCAAAGAAGCAGGTGAGTCAAAAGAAACATGACTCATAGAGGTAGGTGACCCGTTGCTAGTATGACTCGCAATGACTAGACTTATGCCCCCATCGTGACTTGCAATGGCTGAAAGCTCATCCCCAACATGACAAGTAGAGGTTGATGATGAATTGCTAGTATGACTTGCAGTGACTAGACTTGTGCTCACAGCATGACTTGCAGTGGTTGAAGGCTCATCTCCAACATGACTAGTAGTGGTTGGGGATGATTGGATAAAACTATTCTTCTTCTTCGTCTTCATCTTTTTCCTCTTTTTAGATCCTTTATTACAAGAGGGAGGATAAAGAGGAATACTAGATTTGTCTCTAAAAGAAAATGAACAACCCATTTGATGTCATTGAAATAGAGTATTCATCTGAGAAGCTTCAAGAACATCTAGAATATTCAGAGTGGACCACAGCCAAACTAGTAGTCCAACATTCAATCCTGAAATATTCAAAGCAGCCAACAAGGGGGTTCCAACGTTTCCAAAGAAAGGAAAAGCACAAGTATCCCCTTTTGGGAGGGTACCTTGGTTGGTTTCCACATGAATATGGGTCATATCTAACTTATTCGTAGATCCTTCCCTCACGGGAATGTACAAATGACTTACCAAGGAATATAGATGCACAATCAAAACCTTTTCCCTTGAGGAGGTAACTCCACAACTTTCAAAAGAAAGATCAAAAGCCTTTCAAGATCGGTGGAGTGGTAGGTCGGTCACTGAGAATCTAAAGTCCAAAAGTGACAAGACAAAAATACCTAAAGCCAACTATATACAAAGAGAAAAGAGCACTTGACTATAAAATCCCTAAAGATACAACCAATCAAGCAACTTCCAAGTATTTCCACTCCGGGTTATGAGGACCGGACACCAAAATACAAGAAAGCGAAGTAAGGTACCTTTTGAAGATAGTTTGGGATACTAATGGCCCAAACCTACCAGCGAAGGTATCATAAACAGTTAAGATGACCTCCAGACGAGAGCCTTTGCCAGGGCAAGCACCCAAGCTTCGTAAGGGTACCCTCCATAAGTATTGTTGAATGTGATGCAATTTTAGCCTTAGGTTCCACGAGATTCCCCTCCGCAGCCACCTATCCGATCCCTAGGAAAGGCCACTATAAATACCAACTCGTATCAAAAGCCAGGCGGAACAGTCATGAGGCAGGATCCAACAAGTAGGAGAGGGGGTATCTCTTCCTTGTCTTCACTCTCCCTCGTGCTTAGCTCCCAGTCATGGAGCTTTCCTGGTCTTTCTAACGATATTGGGTTTCGCTCTTTATTCAACTTTTACGTTTTGTAATTTGAGTAGCCTTGGAGAGTTAAGTCTCCACTCACATAATCCAAGGCCCTAATGAACCTAAACTTGTTGGTGTTTGTTTAATGACAACAATAAAAGTTCTAGTTCATTTTATTAATCGCTTGTTTTTATATAGCTATTCTTTAAGTCATGGGGAATTACGAGAGTGAAACTGATGATGTTTTGATGCAACAAAAACCAATAGAAACTTAGCTACATGAAAATGCAATTATTTTCTTCAATGAAAAGGGATTTCTATAGAGTTATATGAGTAAACTTGTACAAGAAACTTTTTATTTTTCCAGAAAACACACTCCACACACCCAAAAGCTAACAAAAAGACTAAAATGTCTGTAATACAAACTATCTTAATGCAAACTATAATGATAGTGCATGGATGTTCTTACAAGAAGCAAAATGTGTTTCTTTATAGAGGCAATAAGCCAACTTGAAAATGAAGAGGTCCAAAAAAAAAGAAAGAAAAATTAAAAACAAATCTCTCCAAAGCAAGCAAAACAAATTGCAAAAGATCACAATTCGCTTCTCAACAACAAAACAAAAGAAACCGTAAACCAAAAGCTTGGAAAAAGAAAAAAAACAATGTTTTTGTGATTTTTTCTTTTAAGGAAGCAAAAACAACTTTTTGAAGTCACAAAGTACCACTAAAACTCAAAATATCAATAAATAAGCACAAGGAATCTTTCAATCTTGCAAGTTATAAACTCGAAACTGAACGAAACTTGAACAAGAAAGAATACAACTTGTACAAACTAACCCAAATAGCAGAAAAAGATTTCCACAAATTGACCAAAAGGCCAAGAAAGAAATACTTTCAAACTTGTCAAAAAGACTCTCAAAAAGCTAGAAAGGCAATAAGGCCACCAAACAAGGGGAAGAAAAGCAAGAGAACTTGAAATCTGGGTTGAAAAGGAAATTGAAAACAATTTCCTGTTCTGGAATACCATAACAACCAAGAACTTCAAAACGAAGCCTTGAATACCAAGATACAAACTACAAACTTTCTTAAGAAGCAAACCTAGGCCAAATATTTTTAGTGAGAAGGAGATTTTGAAAACGACAACTTGTAGGAAAAGTAAATTCTCCAGACAGCAAATGACCATACAACAACAGAAATCACCAGGCTACAAACCTAACTAGACAAAAAGATTTGAAAATATCATCCAAAAAATTGCATACGTGATTGTGTAAAAACACAAAAGCATGCACATGCGTTTCTAATACAAGAAACTTGCATATACGCGAGTCTACTTTACAAAAACCTGCGTGTATATGCTACTGTAAACAAAGTAAACAACACATACAAAGCTTTATAAGGAAAAACATAAATCAAGGTTTGATCAAGAAGATCAGACTTGATACCTGGGACATTAATGGACCAAACGATACTCTAAAAGCAAGCAATCAAGAATGTGAACCCTGATTGAGAACAAACAACCCAAACCAGGAATAACAAGATTGTTATCCCCAACAGAGTCGCTAATTCTGTTACGAGTGAAACCACGCTAGGGCTTTGGGTTGAGAACCCCAACAGAGCAGGGGGTGAAATTCAACAAGAAATGCTCAAACAATCATCAAAATTCCTTATTCTACTAAATCGTGTATGAGTACCCTTACCCGATGTCCCTCGTTTGGGTAGATCCCGCAGGGTGAAAACCCTCAGCTTCTCCCAATGTTCTTGAAACCTGAAAATTATTCAAATGGAACACACACGACAGTAGAAACATAAATGATATACATGATGTTAACTTTAAATCATATAAATGAATGACTAATTATACATCAATACAAGATTCATAAATGAATTACAACATAACTTTGATGCATAAACACATTTCGTATTGGAAACAGAACAACATTCCTTTTTATTGAAGTAAGCTATAGATAGGGTGGAGAAATATGACCTGAGTCCTTCTTTGGCTCCAAGCAGAACTGTCCTCTAGATCCGTCCTTTCCTGGCCTTCAACAATCTTCCTCCATCACCAACACAAGGATATCTCAAGCAAGATAGGGGACATCTATAATTAAGGAAACAAGGGTTTCCTAAAGCTTTAGGGAGTGCAGGAGGCACAGGGATTCTTCAGACTTGATTAGGGATAATCTCACTATAGTATCAATATCTCATACTTACTCCCTTAAGGCCTTCCCATGGAGGTTTATTTATACCTCTCCAAGTCAATTTTTTCAGTTGGGAAATAGTTGGGCCATGGGTAATAGGAGGTGAGTAACAGGTAAAACTCGTGAACTCCACCCGAAATTACTTTATTTTTTTTTTGTTTTAACATATGTACATGGTTTGGGTATATGCTGACCCGTGGGTACACACTTTTATCACAGGGAAAAGTAGCATATAGGGAATAAAACACTGTTTTTAAAGATTTTGGACCAAGTCTGGAAGGAAGGGTTGCCCTAGGCCATAAACAGAGCATCAGATCTACCAAGAGTGGTAAATGGTGCTATAACACCACCCATGGGGAAATAAAAAAAGACGAGGGAGTAGGAAATCCTATCAAACTGTTTTTCGAAGAAGCCCTCGAGTGACGAAGGAATGAGGTGATGGATAACTTTGCCTAGATCCTTCGGCGGATGCCAACATGCGATGCATCTTCATCCAGCAGTCACTTCAAAGGCATCACCCCCTTCAAGGTATAATTTAACTTTGACATCCCTATGTTTGAAGGTCAAATAGATGCAGATGTTGTAGATAAATGGTTAAATCTACTAGAAGGATATTTTTCGGTCATTATTTTTTCTATAAGGAAAATATTACTTTTTCTCTCCTCAAAACTGCCCCCACGTGAAGAAATGGCGGGAAACCTACTATGAGAAGAAGGATGATAGGGAATCCTCATTGTTTTCAGTCGCACCCACTTGGAATTCCTTTCGAAACATAGTCAAGGAACAATATTACCCTGTTGGGAGCTATGAAGATAAGTACATAAAATGGACCACACTATGATAGGGAAGGGACCAAGACATGCCAAAGTTCAAAAATAATTGCATTACCCTTCGAATGAAGTTAGGTATCAGGGATTCTTAGTGGCATTTGGTACTCAAGTACTGCAACTGTCTACACAAATACATCGAGGATGAGATGCATTTCCTGGACATCTCCTCTCTCGACACTACATACCGATACACTGTCAAGATCGTGTAAAAATTCAAATAAAAGAAGCAATACTTTTGATCTGCAAATCCGAAGGAAGGAAAAGGTGCCCCCAAACTGCAGAACAAAAGGAAAAACCAATATGGGGTTACCTAGGACAACCCATTGAAGCCGTAAGCAAAGAATAATACTACGAAGACAAATAAGGACATAGGGAAGTGGTGTGAGTTCCATAAGAGCCCCACTCACAACACAAGTGAGTGTCGTGCCAAATGGTTACTAGTGGTCGAGCTGAAGGCTTCAAATTCAGATGCATGTTCCAAATCTGAGTCATACCCTGACAAGGGGAATGAAAAAGGGAAAAAAATTATTAATGTAGAACCCATTGCCACCATTACCACCACTAAGGCCCATAATATTGAGCCTGAAGACCCAGAGGAAGGGGAGCGTCTCTTCCACTCACAAATGTGGGTGAAGGGGTTCCTATTGCAGTTCATTGTTGATAGCAAGAGCCAAAAGAACCTCATCTTAGCAGAAGTCATTAAGTAGTTGGGCTTTCTGACCACACCACACCCACAACCATACACCTTTGGATGGCTCCATCAAGGACGAGATCGTTGCATCATCCAACAGGGGCGCCTTCCTTACAACATAAAACCCTTCACGAATGAGGTACTATGTGATGTTTCTCCTCTTGAAGTTTGTGATGTATTATTAGGCCAACAATACTTGTGGAAGCGTCATGTTATGTATGAGTCTAAGCATCACATTGTTATTATTACTTTGGGAAATATACAGGATACTGGAGGTAGCCTCGAAGACTCGAAAATTTGTTTTCTTTCTAATTCACTCTAAAAATAAGGGGAAGATCATGGCCACATCCATGGCCCCTGAAAAGGGTTCCTCCACGCAGTAGAAGTAGGTGGATAAGCTCGTGGAAGAATACATGTACATCCTATCCTCACCCATAGGGGTACTCTTACACTGCCAGGTTAAGCATTCGATCAATCTGACTCTCACAACCCCTCTACCTGATATACCGCCGCTCCATTATGGAAAATGAAGAGATCAAGCAACAGATCCAAGAGTTTCTGAAAAATGGGCACATTCAACCAAGTTCCTCACCTTGTGGGAGCCTGATTGTATTTGTACAGAAGAAGGACGGGACCTGGAGGCTCTACATTGACTTATCGAGCACTAAACAAAAGAACTGTTAGGAACATGTATCCAATCCCACAGATTGAAGACCTTTTGGTCTAGCTCAAGTGAGTCAAGTATCTCAGCAAGGTTGATTTCAAGTCTACTATCACTAGTTACTAATAGAGCCCACAGATGTATGGAAGTCTGCATTCAAATCCAAGGAAATAGTTGGTCATGCCTTTTGGGTTGACAAATTCCCCTGCAACTTTTATGAGGATGATGGATGACATATTGTGGCCCTTCACCAACTTGTTCATGGTTGTTTATTTGAACGACATCCTTATCTTCAACAAGAGTTGGGAAGAACACTTGTAAAACATTCGATAGGTCCTTCAGACTCTGCGACATCACAAACTGTGTGCTAACTTGGAGAAATGCACCTTTGGCATGAGTTAGGTCCAATATCTGGGTTACATCATAAATGAGCAACGCATGCATATGGATCTAGCTAAGATCCAAGTAATTTGGTATTGGTCAGCCCCAACCACTCTAATAGAGCTTCACGCTTTTTGGGCCTTACCAATTTTTATTGGAGGTTTGTGTTGGGATTCTCCCATATCACTTGGCCTTTGAGTTAGATTACCAATGACGGAGCAAAAGAAAATTTGTTGAGTTGAAGCATTGCCTCTACTATGCACCTGTACTGACATTGCTAGACCTACAACAACCATCGAAATTGAGATTACCTAACAAGGTCATCCGGTGGCCTATCATAGTGAGACACTTTCCGATACGATTCAGAAGTACCCCATATATGATAAAGATATGTATTATATCCTGTAGGCTTGCTGACAATGGAAGCATTACATTCTAGGGAAGGGAAGTTGCAGAACAATCACCATCAAAAGTGGTCTACATATTTGCAAAAATTCCACTTGAACATTAAATATAAAAAGGGAAACACCAATCATGTTTTAGATTGCCTCAGTCAACCCCTAGTTGTAACACTAACTACTGTTCTCAACTCTTGTGGCCATGAGACCTCTGGATGGCCGCAACTGTACAAAAATGATCCAAAGTTCACCACCACATACTAGATGCTAGTGGATGGCAAGCAAGTTCTAGATTTCCACCTCCAGGACACATTATTATGCTACCTGGGCCACCTTTGTGTTCATTCAAGCGAGCGTGCCAAGTTGATTTGGGAGGTGCACTACAATTGGGGTGCATGACACTTTGGTGTGGAGAAAATAGTGGCCATACTGCAAAAATATCTTTATTTTCCCAAACTCCGACAAGATGTTGGAAAATATATCAGATATTGCACTGCTTGTGTCATCGCCAAGCCAACTATCAATAAGAAAGGCTTGTGCACTCCTCTGCCTACTCCCAGCTAGCCCTGGGAATCTATCTCCATGGGCTATCTGTCTTGCCTCCCTTCTACCAAGCATGGTAATGGTTGTGTATTTGTGGTTGTGGATAGATTCTCTAAGATTGCTATATTGGCGACTTGCAAGAAGAGTATCACAACAAAGGAAACTGTCAAACTCTTATTTGAATGAGTGTGGGTACATTTTGGGATCTCACAGATCATTATGTCAAATCAGGATAATAGGTTCCTCAACACATTTTGGTCAGCATCTGGACACTATTGGACACCAAGCTCACTAAGTTGACTGCATTCCATCCATAGACTAATGACCAGACAAAGGTTGTCAACTGGATGATAGTGCACATACTCTGCATGTACAAATCCAAGCATCCACAAACCTGGAATGAGAGCCTTCCCTATGTGCAAAACAACTATAACAAATCTCTCCATAGCTCGATTGGTCGTAGTCCCTTTCAAGTGGGTCTTGGATTTCAACCATGTGATTGATGTTGACATGCCTCATGTGACTACACAAACAAGATCCATACTTGTAAAGTCTGAGGCTGACAAAGAAACTAGGTTTATTGAATGCATCCAGCACATTCGCGAGCAAGTTTGCGACATCTTGGAAAATTCCAATGCCAAGTACAAGCAACGACATTATTAACATCAGGTGCTGCACAAGTTTCAGGTGGGCGACAAAGTTTGGTTGCAATTACAGAAATAATGCCTTATCGAAGCCCATCAGAAACTCATACTACTCCAATATGGTCCTTACTTAATATAGGCTGTGGGTGACAATGCTTTTGAGCTCAACATTCCCCCATTCCTTGGTCTGCACCTAGAGTTCAACGTGGATCGCCTTCAGCCATACTTTCCACCATTACTAGACACATCAAACATTGTAGAACAATTCACACCAATAGAGCAAAACCGAGATTGCATGGAACATGCCACAACTAATCAAATAATGGACACACAAATCAAGAAAATTCACCAACAGAAGATCCAACTGTATCGATTTGTCAAAGTTGGCCAAATCTTGTACCAAGGCAAGTGGCTCACCATGGACTAGGTTCAACAGAAGTTTCCTCATCTCATGGAGGCACTCAATGCCATGGGGACCATTACTTCCTAAGGGGGGAGGACTGATACATGTGGATATTGCTAGCCACCCAAATATGCCACTTGGACCTCCACCACTGTTTCTTTCAGTTTCCTTTAATTATAACAAAATTTACTATTTTTGGTAGTTTTTTAGGGTCTTGAACTTCGAGAGCTGTTTTGAGGTCCTAAACAACGGTTTTTTTTGGAAAACAGACAAATCAATGGGTTATAAAAGGGGTATGTAGTTGAAAGTTGTAGTCCTCGAATAGATATTTCTAACGAGGTATCGTATGAGTCAAAGAGAGATCGTATGCCAAAGTTATGACCCCGGGAAGTTGATGTACTAATTTACCCCAATGGGGCCCCACAGACTTTTTTTGCTTCATCTCCTAGTGTTAGGTTTTTGGATTTTTTTATGGTTTTTCATTATTTCTCAATAATAAATATGCCTTTGAGCCTCATTATAACACAATTCAGAAGGCATGTAGCTGCCACATCTCTTTTGAGAGATAAGATACCATCGCCTGAGCTAGTTTATTTCCATTTTGCATGTAAACAATTTTCATTACTTAGTTATTAATGAATTGAAGTTCTATTTTCATTGTATCTTCGTGTTTTGTTCATATTTGTATTTAAGTTTGTTCCTGCATACACCAGTAGTAATTCTTGGAGCTTGTATTATGAAGGTTAACTACTAAGGAGTTGATGATCCAATGGGGTCCAATTAAAGTATTTTTTTTCCTAGTTGAATTTGAACAGAGAAAGTGGCTATAACTTTAGAGAGCTTTCATGTGCTTATGTAGCTACAAATACTTTAGAGATACATACAACTTATTTTGATGAAGATATGACACATACATGACTATCTTGTCATTTCAAGTCCTTCATTGTGTGCATATTTATAATATCACTTACAGTTCTAGATTTTGTTCATTGTTGTTGTTCGTTTTGATTATGCAATTTCCATGTGTCAATCATTATTTCTTGTATAAATGGGTTTTGAACTATGAATCTCAATAAGAAAATAACAAAATAGACCTTAAGTTGCGAACCTGTTTTCAAATGAAAAAGATGACAAATTATTATTAAGAAGAGGTTGTTTATTGACGATTTATTACAACCTAAAATATGACTAACATTTATCCATCTATCCCTCTAACCCATGATCCCTTAGTAACCATTAAATGACTTAACACAAACCCTTAATTAGCTCTTAACCACTCACATCCTAACTCCTAATTATCATATATTTCCCTCACTCTTGACCTATTAATAATGTATGACCTTGTCCATGAACTAGTCACTCATCCACTAACGTTCAACTCCCTAACCCCTTAGTTCCTAACAACTAACCCTCCATAATTGAATCGTCAACCTCTTATTGAGTCTAACCCTTGGCTACTTACCCATTAACACAACTAATCAATATCCCTCTATTCCTACAAATAAACTTTAACCACCCCAATCCTTATCTGACTAATTCATCCCTAAAAACTAGCCCTATTATCCCCAACATGCTAATTGTATGAAGAACATTTTGTTTTCTTCTTAAATATTATTAATATTACACTCAATCTAATTGTTGCTAATTATAATTAATGATGGGAAACCTCTCACAAAGAACCCCTATTTATCTAGTCTTTTAAAGTTAAAAGAAAGGTGATATTATTTTATTTGCAGATAGGGACGGTGTCCTCTATACAAAAGTCAATAAATCCTTTTGCATTAATAATTTAGGCATTGATAAGTTTCACATTATGTTGACATGCTGAAGAACTACTAACTTTGCTAAAATATGGAAAACACCTCAATTTCTACATTCTCTTGGTGAGGTATTTTGTGTATTGGTCTGTCCCTAAACATCCCAATATCTGAATCCCACTTTTAACCTTTAAAGTTATAAATGTAAGTTAATTTAGATATTACATTATAATTTAGATTTTATTTTCATTATTATTGATATTTAACTTATAATTTATGTCGCGCTTTCATTAAATCAAAGAATTCAATATTAAAGGTCAAATACTAATAAAATGTAAATGATTAATAATGCTATCTAATAAACAATTGTGAGCATAATCATGATTACCCTACCACTTATTAACTGTAGTATTAGGATACTTAGTAAGTTAACAGGTTATTAACTATTAAGTTAGAGGTTAAAGTTTGTAGTGAGTACATGGATGCAAGTAAGGTGCATAAGGATGTAATTGGACAAGAACTAGAGAAAATGGGATATATATATATATATATATATATATATATATATATATATATATATATATATATATATATATATATATATATATATATATATATATATATATATATATATATATATATATATATATATATATATATATATATATATATATATATATATATATATATATATATATGGCAAGCCCCAAGGGTTAGCTCAGTTGGTCGAAATCAGTGCCTTGCCATCGGGAGGTCACAAGGTCCATTCTCCCCGAAGCCCTTGGGGTTAGGCCTAGCTAGTGGGCCGCCGGGCTAGATAGCCTTCGGGGTTGATCAGCCCAGATTTTTCCGTGGACGTAGTGCCACCCGTTGATCAGGGTGTTTGTGAACCAACTCTCAGCCCCAACTCATTAATAATGTATGATATTGTCCCTTAACTAGTCACTAATCAACTAACTCTTAACCCCTATCCCCTTAAGTCCTAATATCTAACTCTTAATTATTGACTCGTTGAACCCCCTTAGCTACTAACCCATTAGCATACCTAACCCATATCCCACTACCCCCTAAAAAATGAACTTTAACCACCTAACCCTTTTCTCACTAATTTGTGACTAAACATTAGCATAATTATCCCTAACACACTAACCATATAAAGAATATTTTGTTTTCTTCTTAAATGGTGTGATATTTAGCTCTCACTCTAATTGCCACCAATCATCATCAATGATAGGAGGGTTCTCACAAAAAACCCTTATTTATCTAGTCATTAATTGTTAAAAAGGGTGATATTACTTTATATTAGATAAAGACTTGGTCCTCTAGACAAAAGCAAGAATTCATTTTGCTCAGATAACTCAAGCATTATAAGTTTCACATAATGCTAACATGCTAAAAACTACTAATTCTACTTAAATATGGAAAACACCTCAATTTCTACTTTCTCCTAGTGATGTCCTATGGATTTGGCTCCATTACCAAACATCCTAATATATGGATATTGCTTTTAAATTTTAACATCACAAGTTTAAGTTAATTTGTAGTAGTAGGATAACTGGTAAGTTGATAAGAAATATACTAATAGGTCAAAGGTTCAACTTTAAAATGAGCACATGGATGCAAGATTGGTTTAAAATGGATATGCTAAAAATGGGATGAATGGAATTTTTTATTATTCCATTTTGTGTCTTTTGCATCATTTTGGAATCAATTTGCATCTTATTTGTGTCCTCTTTATGTCTTAATTGCATCAAAATAAATAAGTAAAGGAGACACAAAAGAAGGTGGAAAATAGAAGTAAGAATTAAGAAAATGAAGATAAATATGCACAATCTATGGAAAAAAGAATGCAAAGCAACATGAACTTGATATTTTTTTAAAAGAATGGCATCCAAATCATTCATCTCTCTCTCTCTCTCTCTCTCTCACACACACACACACACACACACACACACACATAATAAAATAAAACAAACAAATGAACAAAGAAAATTATAGGACATAAAAAAATGAAGGTTAATGTTTACAGAGTCGATGATCTAATGAGGTCCCCCATTAAGATATATTTATTTCCTAGTTGAATTGGATCCCAAAATGTGCCTATACCCTCTTTCTCGTGCTTATGCAACTATATATACTTGCTCTAAACCAAGTGAATTTCTTCATCTCCTCAATTTTTTTCTTCCATTTTCATTTATTGTAATAATATTGTTACTAGTTTTTCTTTTGTAACAATGCCACATAATAGTCTTGCCTTACCCTACTTCTTAATCTTATATAATTCTATGAGAGGTGTTATGAATGTGTTATATTCTTTACATGATTCGTGACGTTTGATGTATGTTTTGTTGAGAAGGTTCAATTAGTTTTCCCCTGCCCAGGGTTTGGGGATAAAGCCCCATAATTTATTTATTTTTGGTTGTTTTTGGTTATTTTTTGTTGTGTTTTGGCCAATGATTTCCAACCCATTGTAATCTAGTTTTGGTCAAGGAATTAGGATTGTAATATAATCCAGGTTAATGAATTAGGATTTTATATGTTGTGGAATCTTCTATATTGGATTGTAAATATAATGGGAGTTAGAAGTGTGACTCTAAGGTTCATTAGTTTTTTTGGCTAAGGGTTTATAGAGTAAATATTAGAGTACCATGTGTGAATGCTATTATTTCCTTTCTATTTTTATCAACAATATGTATACATTATTATACTACCAACATAGATCCATCTCAACTCTGAAACTATCAAGTGTGAAGAGGGATAAAATATCTCAAGATGAAAACTTATTTTTGAGTGCAAAACTTGAGGAAAGGTTTGCAACTCGATAGATTTGTTTCCTCTCATCGCTTGATAGATCCTTAGTTAAGATGGATCTATGCTGATTCTTAATAATATTAGTTATATTATATAAATTCACATCTCTCTTTATAAAAGTATTATCATTTTTAATTTATTAAAACCTTGATTTAATCTCTATGGAATATCCACATAATATTTTTAGTAGTAGTGAGGATAGAGAGTTTAGATATAGATTAAAAGTAATTATAACATTTTTTCTTTTAGATTTAATTAAAAAATGTTATAAAATTAAATTAAAATAAAATACTTATAAAATATTTTTATTCTGAGATGAGCTATGGTTTTTGGGCATGTGGTATTGATAAGCCATGTTATTGGCCCATGATATTGTAAGAAGGCCTATTTACAAGTTAATAATATCCACGGTAAAGTGGGGATGAATATCCATGGTTAAGAATCTTGTTATATTGTAAGTTGATTGTATGTATCAAGTTTTTAGATGCCTATTATTTTTTTTAAGTCAAATTTTTTCTATTAAGTCGTCAAAAGAGCACATCGTGATAAACATTCAGGAAAATGCCCCTGACCTCATTCCTACTGGACTTCTTGGCTAAGAGATACAAGCATAAACAAAAATATAACATTAGGAGAAAACTATATAGTTTCATACAAGCTACGCATAAAAACTAGAAGAGTCCCGACATCCAAAATACTCCAATCTCCATAGCTAGTCAACAACATTACTTGGACCATGGGCATCCTTGTCATTCCCATTTGGTTGAGGTTGATGAAAGGCCTCATGTATATGTGCCTCCATATGCACCATTCAGGAAAATGCCCCCGACCTCATTCCTACTGGACTTCTTGGCCAAGAGATACAAGCAAAAACAAAAAGATAACATTAGGAGATAACTATATAATTTCATACAAGCTACCCATAAAAACTAGAAGAGTCCCGACATCTAAAAAACTCCAATCTCCATAGCTAGTCAACAACATTACCTGGACCGTGGGCATCCCTGTCATTCCCATTTGGTTGAGGTTGATGAAAGGCATCATGCATATGTGCCTCCATATGCACCATCCTCCCCTCCAACTGGTCCTGTCGATCTTGAATTCTCTTATGTCTGTGACATAGGTAGGTCAGTCTATCTAAAATGTGCCACTGTTTGCGTTGTAAACAATTCATGGATGTAATCAATTCATTATGACCATCATGGCGAACCTGAACTAGCTGTTACATCCTCAGGGTAAGCAGTCTTAACTATGCGTCAATCAAGCCTATTATTTAAATTTAAATATGGTTACATAATCATTATTTTATTTTATATCATAAAATTGATCTTAATATATATATATAAAACTGCTTTGTAATTTTATTAATAAAAAGAAAATTACAATATAACAAATTTAATTTTATTATTTTATTATCTTTAACTTTTTTATCATTAAGTGAGCCAACATTTAAATGTTTACACTCATTGACGGACACTACGCCATCTCCCCCATAGTAGGCTCTCTTTTACTTTTGACACAATAAAGGATTAAAATTATAAGAGGAATTCCATTTATTACCTTGATTTATTTACATTCCACATTGGAAAATTATGGAGTATATATTAGGAGCTTATTGCCTTGTTTCTTCCTGTCACACCTTTTTGTTCATCTTCCTACCTTTCATCCTATGGGATTTTGGGTCATCTAATTTCTTTTGTATCATGGGTTGAGATATTACATTTTGTGTCCATACATCTTACTTTTCCATTGGTATGGGTTTTAAAATTCTAAAATTGTTCCCATGCCAGGTTCACAAATTTCTATATCAATATTGTTGTCAAGTTAGGTGTAACACTCTCTTTTCACTTTCCTTATTCTTAATTTTGAGCCTAGTGTAGGCTTCTCCCTCTATATATTTTTCTTGTTTAGGGGATGATGCAGTATCCTTATTCAAACATTTAAACCTATTTATGGTCCTTTCCATGGGTAGTTTAGGTGCTACTTATTGTTCATTTTGTCTGCTCCCTATGTGATTATATTGAGCTGACATTCTCTAGTCTTTTGGATGATTTTCATCCACTTTCTATGGTTGGGATATTTTGTAGTTCTTGGAAAAATTTCCATACTCATGAAACTTATTTTACTTTATTGAAATATGTTTTTCATCAAATTTCTAGATGCAGATCCATACATCTAGGTTAGTTGAATTAATTTTGGAAGTCCTTTCCCCACATCGACTTTGACATAAATATCGATGCATACAAATTTATTTTCTTTTGGTTCAGCCATGTCAATAGATCCATGAGGATATACCATATTGCAATTAGTGATTAATCATCCCAAATAATCAGTGGGAGGTCGTGTAGCCTAGCCCACAATAACACTTCCTTTGGAACATTCTTCTCCACATTTAGCCCCAATAACGGTCTATTTAAGTACATTGTATAGAGGCTCATGAAGTAAGGTCCATTATAGAAGTTGTGATCATGAACCTCCTTGAGTTGGAGGAGAAATAAATATTACCCTCTTCCATGGAAGTGACAATATATCCACCTTTTTAGGGAAGGGTGGTGATATTTCTCTAAATAGGTGTCTATCGTTTTGTTGTTCACCCAAAGCCCCATGAATTAGTTGATGTATGAACACTCACGGAAAATTAAAGTGTCCTAAGTGGGGCTAAGGGAGGGACCACTAAATTAGGGTTTGAAATGGAAAAATTCCAAGCGTAGGTGACTAAAGTCCCTTATGATATTAGTTAAACAATTAAATTTCTAAATTCAATTAATGTTGAAATTGAATTCTAGACCATAACATCAATCACACAATAGCTCAAAATCAAATAACAAAATCATAATATTAATTTCACACATACAAATTAAATTACTCATTTAAAATAAATTGTTCATTCCTTTAAGAAAGTTACAAGGAAACCTCCATATGTTTCCAAAAAAACATCAATTGCATGGTTATAAAATAAATTTTAATTAAGTCGAATGATTTTTTGACAAAGTACAAGTTGTTGTAGAACTATACAACTTATTTTCATAAATTATAGGAACAATATGTGGAATGTATGATATTCCAATGGGCCCATATGATTGTTTGGAATCATACAACAACATGCACAAATAATCTACATCTTGGATTTGCCTTTCCTTGAACTCCTACTCTCTCTCTCTCTCTCTCTCTCTCTCTCTCTCTCTCGGTGTATCTCATAGAAACTGTAAGCCTTTGAAGTCTCATTGTAACCCACAAATAAAATATTTGAAATCTCAGCATAGACCTTGCAAGTCTTTGAAGTACAACTTGGTCATTTTCTCTACCAGTATATGAATATAAACTCACCTCTGGATTTACACTAGTGAATGCTTCGTCTAGTGCCTTTTCCTCAAGGATCCTGTGAGGACATTGGTTCTGGACATAGATGTTGAGTTACATGCGTATACTAAAATAAAAATTGATAAGTATAGTTTGTGTATCATGGCCCTAGTATTCCTTACAATGGATACCCCATTTTGTTGTGAGTTGTACAAAAATGTCAACTCCCTCTGAATTCCTACCTCCTTGTAGAGACCCTTGAAATCCTTTGAGGCATGATATCCCCCATTGTCTAATCGTAAGGATTTCATATTATTCTCCATCTAATTTTGAACTCATACAAACTACTAAAGGCCTCATGCTTGGTCTTTAAGAAATAAATCAAAGTCTTGCAAGAGAGATATTCAATAAAGGAAACATAATACATGCTTCCCATTATTAATGCTATCGATATTGGTCCACATACATCTAAATGTACTAGGCCTAGAATCACCTTAGAACTATGCTCATTCCTTGGGAAAATAACATTAGCATGCTTGTTAAGGATGCACCCTTTGCATACACCATGTTG
Source organism: Pinus tabuliformis (assembly GCA_031772625.1). Lineage (NCBI taxonomy): Eukaryota > Viridiplantae > Streptophyta > Pinopsida > Pinales > Pinaceae > Pinus > Pinus tabuliformis. Next base: position 341,592,000 of record CM062807.1, on the reverse strand, counting down.
CTCAATATTGAACTTTGGAAGACCTATGACTATCTCCCTCATAATAAGCAATGCCCCATGATGTTGATGATCCCTCCTATTGTGCTACAATTTACAAAAGTTGTCATTATACTTTGCCATTATTATGCACCAAATTGTGTCCCCTAGTCAATACTTTGACTTGTCTATATTTTTACCTAGGGAGAATGTGAGCCCCTTGATGCAACAACATTAAAACTCTCTCTGACAAAGTGAAGCATTCTCAATTAATGTAAGCTTGTCCTTGAAGTATACAAAATTCACCCTGGGACAAATTCTTTGTCTTGCTTGACTGTACAATAGTTCATGAGCTACACTGCTTCCTTTTGTTATAATTTCTTGGTACTAGATATAATTATGCTTTTACCTGTCATCATGGTTATCACTTGCACTTGATCAAACAATCTTGCAAATAATTTTTGAAGCCATACTACTTCTCAACTTGCTAACCAAGCTGCAATATATATTTGGACTATATAGTATTAAGTGTGGCAGATGTTTGCTTCCTACTCATCCAAGAAATCATAACGAAGTCCAAAATGAAGCAATATCCTGATGACCTTTTTTTTTGTATTTTGTACTCTCTGCCTAATGTGAATCTGTACATCATTACCTTTGTAGTTCACTGTTGGATACATATCTCAAACCATAATTGGATATGCCATAACCAAACGTACCATGTTTGTACTTCAACACATGTTGGGCCACTCAACCGTAAGATAATTGACTACTTTCTGGTTACCCTAACTAGGTGATCTTTCTGAAATTGATCATGTTGTGGAAACCTTGGCTGCTCCCTTTGCTACTGTAGTTTTCTAGCTACTGTAACATATCAACTATATAGCTTGACAATATTAATGACAATTCATCATCCTAAAAATATTTGAGGGATCTTAATAGCATGATTCAAGGAAGTAAAGCATTAAATCTAGGAATTTCATCTTGAACTCATAGGTTAACTCCCTCTGAAGCTAAAGTAAGGCTCCCTAATCGTTCCCTCTATTATAGAAGAAAATCTTTCTGCCATAGTTGTTCCTTTTGACACATGATTCCTTTCGCTCCTTTTAGAAACAAATCATATAGTATCAACCTTGATCCATCAATCCAAGTCAAAGGTACAATATTCTATTTACAAGCAGGAGACTCCTTCATGATTTTCAAAACTTGTCAACTGGAGAAAATGTCTTTACTCTCCCTCTTTCTAGGAGAATTCTCTAGTCTCAAATCTCACTCTATGCTGCCATTTGTTGCATACTAGATCTTGTAGATATATTTGGGAGTCACCACTAAATTCCCTTTGGCACAATCAACGTGTACTTAAAATTTGCTGATTTCTCTGCTCCCTCTGATCTTGAAACTCATATAGTACAATATCTATCAACACAAATCACGAATTCTGGGAGAGTCCTCTTGTCACAAGCTTTGCTTCATTCTTCCACTACTTCCATCTACTTCGAGAGCCTTGTCAACCTTTACTATGTACCTTCAATCCTCACTATGAGGCCATGAAAGAATGATTACAGCCACACAAAGGAAACAAAGACAAGAAAACAAAAACAACAATGATAATTAAGTAAGGGAGATATAAAGTACTTATGTTTAGAGGATTATAGGGAAATTCCAACTCCCTCTCGATCTTAGCCTTATTGCATCCATCTTACAAATTCATCATCAAGCTCGTCCCCATCATCAACATGATGTCATTTCTTCCTTGAATGAGCTAGGTTTTCTTCTTTCAGAGGAAACATGTCCTTCAAGATTTATCTAGGGTTTACAAACTCCATGACTATTAAATATCTCAACAATGGTTCTTAACACAAGATGTTTTTCTTATGTCCCTCTATTTCTTCTATCCATCATATCATACTTTAGGATGCCACACGATCTCATCACACTTGGTCTAGACCGAGCAATAATCTAAGAATTTTTCTCTCCAAAAGAGTCAAACCCTAGTTCAAAACATTGCAAAAACCCTAATGGCATACACGTTTAGGCTTCTCAAAACAAATTTTCTCATCATACATATTATGAGGCTGCCAATCTTTAACAACAATATCTTTCACAGACAACTTTATATCCGACCATTTAGCAATGCTAAACTAAATCCAAATTTACCCTCTTATTTCAATACACCTTTGTGCATACACAATAGTATATTCTTTTACTCATACATAAAACCCCATTCAACATGATATGGAAACATCTACATACTTACAATCTAGTCACACAAGCTTTCTCAATACCTTAGTAATCAATATATCAATGTTAGTTGTATAAAAATGCCTTCTAGAGGCTATCCATTCATACTTTGGAACCATCTTTGCCTTAGATCTCATGGACATATCAACAAATAAACTTTATTTCCTTCAACACATTATCTCTCAAATATGCAAACAATCTCTGCTAATACTATTAATCAACTTTTCAGAGTAGATACCCAAGATGCATTTTGAGAAATACCTTAATTCATCGAACTATGAATTAACCATGGTTGTAGAAACTTCTAACAACCATATTGGTTTGCAACTTCTCTTTATTTCTTTGATGTGCAATTAGTATATTCCAACATGAGCATCCAAGAGTATTTGTATGTAGGGCACTTGGATTGTGATTGCATATTGAATTTAGTGACTTCTCACTAAATATTTGAATAATAAAAATACTCAGGGAAAATTTTAAGGATGGAAATTTATTTTAAAGTTTAGAAACCTTGGCGAATTTAACTAGTCCATAATATGCAATCTGTAAAATGTTTGGCAATATTTTTGTAAAAATATTCAAATTTCTAATAATTTTATGTAGTATCTATATAAAATTTTGGTGATTTTTAAGGTAAAACAATTTTATACTATAAAATTTGGGTGAATAATTTTTAGAAAAAATGGAAATTAGTGAATCCTTTTTTTGGAAAAAGCATGGAAAATTAACCCACTTGCGAATATTAGCCCCTAAAATTTTCCCTGAAAATACTCCTTAGAATTGAAGCAATCTATCTCTAGTCTGATTATGTGATGTGGTTTACAACCTTTCTATAGATTGTGGCATTAAGGTACTTCAGATCTTTAACAAATGGACTAAGACCTTTAAAACTTAGGGCTTCATAAGATTATGCTTTCTTTCGATCATAGAATAGAGGTTCTCGACCTTTTTAACTATTATGTAAAAATAATGAACTCATCCTTTGAGCATGAATACACATCATGAGACATCATGTAAAACCAATACTTCTAAGCTTCAACTCTTTTAAATAATCGGTACTATTAATTGAAATCTCTATTCATCATCATGGTTTAGAATTTTCAATATTTTGAGGCTTCTCAATCTTTCTAAGTTTGTGGCCTATATGCCTAACTCCTGAGATTTTTTGACCTTGTGAATTTGTCCTATAGTTCATTTAGATGATGACCCTAAGGATTCTCGGACCTCTGTAATAACCCTAGGGTTTTTCGGATTGAGGCCTTCTATGCCTCATAAATTTTTCCTTTTATGCCTCAAAAATCCATCTTTAATTGGCCTCAAATTCATCCTTTATTAGCCCAAAATTCTACCTTAAAAGATGCTTGGTTTTTTTTTTTCTTTTTTTTTTGTTTTTTTCCAAGGAAAAAATCGAACTTTTCATTAGTATTTATAAAAAGTTACATAGTATATGCAGTCAAGCATTCAATTAACTGTATGATTTCTCATCATAGAGTTTCCCTGAGATGGTGTTTGTGTGTCTTTCAACATCTACCATCTCACTTTTTTGTCATATGAACACTCATCATATTTAAAACCGGGCCTCCTCAGTGAGGAAAACAACCCTGTTTGATCAGCTGCCTAGAAGTCATCATCTTGTATCTTAAAAGAAAAAAAGATATGAGTTCTTACTGAGTCTTTTTAAGAGAAAAAAGCTGAGCCATTCCCGGGCCTCCTCAGTGAGGAAAAAAACCCAAACAAGAATGATTCTGCTATATGTTTGGTGTTTTTGTGAAAAAGAAATTTAAGCATATTATAAGTAGTGTGAACAGTTCTGCTGAAATGAGAAAGTTGAAACATAAACGAAAAAGATGCCAAGATGCGGGAATCCGCATTAGAGCATTGAGTGATTTGTGCGCATTAATCATATGGGGGTTGATCCGACACACGGACCTCATCCCGATCAGTCTCCTCTATCCTCCAACTGCCCATATCTTGTTGCAAACCCGCTTTAGAAAGCTGATCTGCTGTGTCATTGTGTTCCCTGTATATGTGACATAGAGATAAATTGTTAAAGAAAAACTTTAAATGTTTTGTTTAATCTAGAAATGGAGATAATATATAATTTGTGGGTTAACCAACATAATAGAAGTTTTAATGCAGACAATTCTGTAAAGTTGTCTGATCCGTTCTCTAAGCCCACAAAGGCTTTGAGTCTTCTATGCTTGTTTAGATGTATTGCTATCCTAGCCCCGCATTTGTTGTTTTGATTGGAAGCCCCATCAAAATAAGTCCAAGGCACTCCTTCCTTTAATTGCTCCTCTCTCACAGGCTGAGAGTTTTCTTCCCACCTCGGTTCGGGGATGCTTGTGTATATTTCCGTGGATCCTACTGTTGTCCTTCCTGCAGATGGGATTTTATCTTGAAAAATACATTTGTTTCGAGCTAACCATATACCCCAAGCAATGATAAGAGGTAGGTTGCTTGAATTCCCTCCCAGGAAATTAGAAGATGCTTGTTATGATCCAAAAATCTGCCTAAATGGAGAGGATGAGTGGCCTATTTATAGTGAACAAAAGTGCCCTAAATGATGTGACTATTGGCCTAAGACGACATGATTAGATTGGGTCCAACCTTACATTTTGGAGGCATAAATTTAATATTTAAAAACTCAAATTTCCCTCTTTTTAAAGATGACATGAAGAACATGTCTTACATATATTTGGAGGACTAAAATACCAATTATGAAGACTAACCATAGCTATAAAAATTCAACAAAAAATTACTATCCATGTTACAATTCTCAACATGAACAAGTTGTTGCCAAATCTATATAAGTTTGACTTTATAAATTTAACCTTTTTGGTTATTATAATGTCGCTAGTTCTTTGAAGGAGACTACTTCCATAAATAAGTTAGAATTAAAGAGGCAATGTGGATATGTATTTACTCCTTCTTGTGAGGAAGCCATTAAAGTATGTAGAATTGTTCTCTATCTCAAAACCTTAATTTTTGATCAGTCTTTTTAGCATCATTTGCATGATAGTTGCATTTATTAGTATTGAAATATTTAATATTGATCTCATATGATAACCAATAGATTTTTTAAGTGTAAGTGAGTTGTTGCAAATATTTGTGTGATATCTTTGTCATGTTCCCATCACAACTGCTCAAAATATTTCCACATCAAGTTTGAAATGTCATATAGATCAACAACCCATAAAAATGACGTTCAGTTTTAGATTGAAGCTGTCAAAATCTATGGTAGGGTACATCCTTTCCAATTGCAACTTTTGTGAATTCTATCTAGCAATGAATAAGTTTGTCAGTTCATCTGCAGTCATTACAAGATTTTTTGCATGTTTTTCCCTTTGGGTAAGGACGTCGGAATTCAACTTTCATTCATTGCTACAATATCAATATCATATCTCACTAGATGAGTGACTAATGTATTTTACAACAGTAAGTCACAACTAATACAAGAGGTGAAGGATTGGCGCCCTTGACAAATTCAATGTTCACTTTTGCGTAACTTGCTAGCTCTCGTACATGAGAGGTGGTGGTTTGCATCAAGCCTGGAATTTGACGTCCTATGGGTGGTATTTTGTATTGCAGAACATATTTAATAGGTAGTAAAAAAAAATCCACGTTAGGATTTATGTGTGTTATAGATCTGCAACCTGTCAAAATGATGTCTAATTTCAAATTTCAAAATTTATGATAACTCTATGATATCTATATATTGAGTTAAAGTTCCAGATGTGGGCTTGAACAACACATGTCTGAGATCGCTAGCGTAATGTTAGAGGCCCACTTTTTATGTAGATTCGTAAAAAGAAAAAAAAATCCCTTCAAGGTAGGGAACAAAGACTAGCTTGTTTTGTTGAAGAAAGGGGAGTCCGATCTCAAATATGTTTGCCCTATAGAACATACCTAAACTTGCTACCCTACAATGGGAACTCACTCTAACTGGGATCAACAATAGTAATTTTTCCCTTGAGAACCAACTTCTTCTTTTCCCTAGACTTTTTAAGACCCATTAATCAACCATCTAAGCAATTTGGAGCACAATATATCATTACTACAATTGTATTTCTAATCAGATGGGAAAAATAAATACCTACTAAAGATTTATCTATCAATACTACAGGTTGTTTCATTGACAAACTCTAGATGGCCTCCACATTGTGAGATCAGCTTAACTTCTATATGGGTATGGCTGCCAATGGGCTCGTTTTCTACCTGTTAGATAATGGAGGAGGAGAACATACTTAATACTATTGTTGTCAAAAGCATTTCCAACTTATGATCAAGATCCAAACTGTCATTCGCTGAAGTGAAGATCCAGATTTGGGCACAAATATTTTTCCTTTTTATGTTCATGTGACTCCCCTAGGGGTGGGGCTTCATTTGGTTCTTATGTATGACTCTCAATTTTGATTTTTAAGAATGGTGGAACAAGGAGAAGGAGATCCACAGGGGGACTTCGTGATAATGATAATGGAGAATTAAATTTGGTCCATGGGTGAATTGCAAAGCCCCAACGATGATTTCCAACACCCAAATAAGCAAGGTCAGGGCAAAAATGCCAGGAAACTTACTTGGGTTTGTTTGCTGAAGGCCCATCGTGCCACAGGCTTTGGAGACTTCTCTCGGCTGTAAAAAAAAGATTCAATGTGAGAAAGAAATAAAATCATGTGATAAATGAGGAAAAACTAGGGAAAATTAAATTTTACTAAGTCATAAGAGGGTTTATGTTATTTTCCATCCTAATGCTAGGGTTTGAGATTGTGGCTCATATGAAAGGTTGGCACTTTAACCACCCTCATTTCAACTTTTCTCTGTCGTTGGACTTGCAGGAAGTTTTGAATTCCATTTATTTTGAATGGGTATTTGTTAGGGCCACCTATCTTGCCCCTCCTCTTTAGACATTGGTCAACATCTGCGTTGTGTTGTTTCTTATCCAATTGAAAACATACTAGTGTTGGCAAGGGGTGCTTGTGGATCCACGTCAAGAAGATTAAGTTGGTGCCCCGATTCAAATTCCCAAGTTCTGCAGCAGATTTGGAGAACGGTGCATCTGCAGACTATCCGATGGTTCTGGTTCAAATTCCCATGTGTAATGAAATGGAGGTAAGCATAAGCCTAAACTATTGTATTTCAATGTGGGTTATTTTTGTTTCCTCAACCTACATTATCTAAAAATGTGCGTGTTTTGTTCTGTATTTTATAAGAGAGGCTACATAACACTAGAGTTGAAGAGAAGAGGTCTGGTGATTAGTAAATGTTGAAGTGGATGAAGTTGGGTATTGATTTGAGCTGTAGCAAGATCAAGATACAAAATTAGTGTTTGACAATGACTGGAGAAGAGGAGAAAGTCGGGAAATTAAACAACACCCAAGCAACTCAAGTGAGGATAACACATTTTTCAAGTGTTTGATGGAGCCAATGACATCAATTAATTTTATTATTAAACGTCGACTCAACATCACATAGATTATTCATTCCATTAATGGTAATTGTATCAATGTTTGTTCTCCACCATGTACAAAGTACAAGCAACAAGGAAACCTAGTATTCATGGTTGCTTGTGTTGAAGCAAATGTGAAAGTTTTGACTAATAAGCCAAGCTACATCAAGAGTCCTTCACACAAATTTTCTTTATGTTGGAATGTGTACATGATTCAATCGACTTTGTTCATCGATTTAATACTCGATCAAGGCACCCTATTACTTTTAACCACATTTCCAATGTTTTGTTTTGTGTAAAAAAGTCTCTAGGTTTTGAATTATGTTTATAGTGTGGAAAATGAAAGATTCAATTTAATTTCAAGCATTCACATATATGTCATTGCAAACTCAAACATGACTTATTACAAATTCTTCTCCTACAAGATATCGATAAGATCTTCCACCTACCGTAATCCATTATTATTACATTTGATTTCGAGTATTGTTATTATTATACCTTCTCAAACTCATTATTATTACTATTAATTTATTGTAATTGATTTACAATGGCTGAAACCCATGATTATTCTAGTTGATTTCAGAAATGACTACTACAACTGTTGGAACCCATTATTACTGTTGATTCAAACAAATTTTTACCACTGACATATTTCTACTTCAATTACTAATGATAGTAAACTAATTTTCATGTTATGGTATCCAGAAATGAAAAATCAAAGGATGTTTTGAAAGCTTGATTGTCTACTCGCTTTATCTGAATGCTTCCTTTTGAGATGACATTTAAATATCTATTGTATGTAATATGACATTTACAAATAGAAATCAATAAATTAGAAAACACATGCGATTATATTTTGCTTGAAACATTTTTAGAATAAATACATAGGTTTGAGAAAGTATTTGCGTCCTACCACTGCTAACCATCTTTTGATGTTCCTTTTTATTACAAATAATTAGATTGAAGGTTCAATGCACTCTTCATATATATTTATATATTGTCCTTTTCTTTAATAGAGAGATCTAAAATTGATCTCGAAGTAGTTGAACACGGGGACCTAATTACAAATAACATGTTCTCCAACTCCCATTGTTTGTAGAGCATGATGCCTCATCATTTTATCATAAAAATTCAAAAGTATGAAATTGTCAAAAGTATTTCTAATTAAAATCATCAATGAACAAGAAAAAAAGACATGAAATACATATTCATATTACCATCAAAATGAGGATTGAGTAACTAATCTATAATGTATCGAGTGAGGCCTATTAAACACTTTATTTAATCAAGATATTGTTAATTTCCAACTTTTTTCCTCATCATATCAATATTTATTATTTATTAGGAGGGATGTCGTCTTTTTAAATGTCATACTTTTGTAATCAATTTTTAACTTCTCATACAACGGTGATTTAAGATCATCATCATCATAACCATGTGGTTTTCTTTATTGCTTTTCACATGTTAAAATTTAAGTACATAATCAAAACTATTAACCCCCAAAAGCTGAAAAACCTTACAAAATCTTAATTGTATGGTTGTATGCTATCTAGAAACACATGCTAATTTAGGAAAAAATAAGGCACTCCAAGAGGGAGATTAATGAAAGTTGAGATGCAAGATTAATTGAAAGAGAGTTTCTAGATAAGGGGAGGTTGACACTAAATTTTTTACGTAGAACATAAAATGAAGGGCATGAAAAGTGCAAAAACATCATCAAATTTTCATTTGACAGATAGAAGGGATTTGAAATTCTAGGCATGGTGGGAGATATTTTCTTTATGACTTTGGTTCATTATTTTTATCATTTGAATTTTTACTCCCACACATAAGCGGGAGCTCATATATTAAAGATATATTAAATCATTTTATTAATGCGATTGAATTTGTAGTGGACTGCGATTTAAAATTGATGAGGGGATGCTTTTTGAAAAAGAGTTAAACTTTATTTGAGAAAATGTGCAATGTGGGGAAATATGTTCAATCCTTTTGTTATATGCACCAAGCCGAATCTTTTATTGCTCCAAGTATATTTCAATCTCACATGTTTCATATCATGATATCCCATTTTGAGATTATTGTTGAAAAAATGTAACTAGTGTTGGTCTTCATAATTGTATTTGATTCATGATGTAATGTATTTGTTAAAAGAAAGAAAAATAAATTTTATTATAAAATAAATTGACTTATTAAAGCATGGGTTTTATGCTTGGGTCAATGGTTAATAGGTCAAAGCATCCATTGCAGGCTTCTAGGGTTTGTGTCAAGACTCCTTATCTTTGTAGTTACGTAACATACCTTTCTTGGGATTTATTAGTCAAGAAATAAATTTATTTTAATGTAAATCAGGTCTTCTAGGCCTCCTCCACCAAGTAGGCCTCAACTTGAACAAGTTGTCTTCATCAAGGGAATTCAGCTTCATAGATTCATTATATATTGGCAGCTATTTGACCTCATTTGGAACATCAACCAAGAAGTTCGAACTACAGTAGTTGGAAGCAATAAAAGGGTACAAAATTCAAGGAAGAAGGAGGAAAACCAAGCAAGCAAGTATTTTTCAAGTAAAAGAATTCAATTTTTCTCTCTCTTTGTCTCACACGTGCGAAGGAGCTAAAGCTAGAGGAGGGCCAAAATTGCAAAATTGAAGTTGGGCCAAAATTCTGTTTTGATGCAGTATTGATGCAATGCTGATGCAATATTGTTGCAGTTGATCTTTGAAGTTTGGAAGGACCGTTTGAGGGTTGACTTAGTGGAGTGAGGAAGGCCTTTTGGTTAGGTCTAAGGTCTTGGTCAATCTCAATTTGAATTTTCTAGTGGACTAGTTTGACTAGGTTTTCCCCTATAGAGGGGTTTGAGCTCTAGCTGAGTGCCTATATCTTGTGTCATTGATCTTTATGTTTTAATTTCATGATTGCTTGATGAAAGAAGATAAAAGAAGAACATAAAGAGAAATTAATAAGACTACAAGAATATCACAAGTAATTATCAATATAAGAAAATATTTCTGCCTTTCTAATTTTCTAACATGGTATTAGAGCTAAGGTGAAGGAGGAAAGAAAAATGCAGCTAGAAGGTCTATTGAAAGAAGGGTTAAGAAGGAAAGGATCATATAAGAAGAAAAGCCTATCCATATCAAGTAAAGGTAATATTATAAAGTCTATGGCAACCATAATGAAAGAAGAAAATCCTATCCATATCAAGTAAAGAGCTTCCAACTACAAGGCATGGAAGAAGAGGATACATCTTATTCTTGCTAGGCATAAAGTTTTGGATTTTGTTCAAGGAAAAGTTTAAAAACCTACAGATGATGCAGGAAAGGAAAAGGATAGGGAAACTGACATTTTAGCCATGAATCTAATAGTATTGGGTGAAGGATAATCTATTCTGATACATATCCAATATAGATTCTCCACAAGAAATGTATGAATCCCTCTCCAAGTTGTTTATCATCAAGAACATTGGTCAGATAACTAGTCTCAAGAATGAACTAATAACAATAAAGATGAAAAAATATGATACTATGTATTCATATTTTATAAGGATCTCTAGAATAAGAGATGAACTCCAAGCTATTGATGAAGTTGTACCAAAGAAAGAACTCGTGATTGTTGCGCTTCTAGGTCTACCAAAATCTTGAAGCTATTTTGCATAAGGAATTAGTAATTGGAAAGGCACACCACCCTTTGATAAAATGTGGAATCCATGTAGCCAAGAAGAAGTGTGCATCTCATTACTAAGTGACATAAAGGAGGATGAAGAAAACATCACTTCAAATGCCTACTCTTCTCATCACAAGAAGAAGGGAGTATACAGAAGTTTAAAGGACCAAAGAAGAAGGTTGATCTATCATAGATTGAATGCTAACATTGTCACAAGATGGGACACTACTAAATTCAATGTCCTAAAAATCTAAGGAATAAGAAGAGAGAAAGAGAACATGCAATTATTTTCGATGAAGCTCCACCTAAAGAGAACAAGACTGAATAATCCAAAGTCAAAGACTTATACTATTAGGTCTTCTCTTACATGTCCTTCTAAGTCTACTATTTTAAGTTTTGCAATGTTTTCTTTTATGTTCTGATTTCTAGAGATCATATATCTAATATGTCTTGTTAAGATTTATTGAATTACTTTTGAAAAGTTGTAGGTATCCCCCAAAAAGGATTGGATTAAGAGGGAGCCTTCACCATTTTACCAAAAGATAAGTATATTGTTCTTTGTTTCATCTTTCATGTTTGGTTTCCTCCTCACATCAAGATTAAGTTTGTATTGTGTACTAATCACTTTTTCTTTATATTTTCCCTGTTAGGAAAGATTTCAAAATACACAAAGGTTATGGAGGAAACTCCAAAGGAAAACTTGAATCATGAAAGAAGTTATGTTGCAAAGGAATCTCTTCAAGAATTTATGTCCTACAACCTTTGTTAAGGAAAAACTCAAGGTATGTCATAGACTACAAGATTTGTTGCAAGGTTTTCTTTATACAAAAGGTATGATCATTCTTCTTTTGAAATTTTCTTTACACTACTAACATCTTTATGTCTAGAGCTTTGAATCATAAAGATTCTTGTTAGGGTGATTAATCATTAGATTGAATCTACCCTTGTTATAGTGTCTCTTGTCATTTGATCATTCCTGTGAAACCCTAACCCTTAGGGTTCACTATACAATCCTAGCCTCTTGTTGCTAAGGGTATGTAAATGTTAATAATGAACTCCTAGTCTACTTAGGGGTTTTTGATGAAGTATACAACATATAATGAAATCCTATTCTTTTTAAGTTTAGGGTTTTGCTAATGTAGTGGTAAAAACCCTAGTCCTTTAGGGTTTGTTGTTAATGTATAGGTTATATAATGAAACCCTAGATTTTTAGGGTTTGTGAAATAGGGTTTATGAACAAAACCCTTGTAATAACTAAAGTAAGATCCTAGGAATGAAACCTTAGGTGTATATTCATCCGTTTGACCGAAACTGTAGCCTGGTCAAAATTATTGTATATCTAACTTCAATGTATTAATGTTTGTATCTTGGGTTTACCTAGTAGATATTGATATGAGATGCTAGTGCATGATAATGAAATCCTAGAAATGTATATGCAACTATGCTAACTTGATTATTTAATAATGAAATCTAGAGTTTGTAATAAAACCCTAGTAGAATATGCTATGAATTCTAGAAAATAATATTGAATCCATAGATGTACATTGCTATGATTGGATTGATATCTTGATTGAGTGTTAGGTCTCTATAATGCTAGTGTATTTCACTTATTGTTATTGTTAGTGTAGCCCATATTATTATTGTTGTGCCCATGTATCCCCCATGTTGTTATTGATGTGCCCCATAGAATCTCACTATTGTTATTTTTGTGCCCTTACATTATTATTGTTATGTAGGCTCTGATTATATTGTGACCCCTTAGACTCCTATATATACCAAGGAGATCTTATCATTTGAATTATCCAAGAATTGTTCATTTATGTAATGTTAAGGAGGTTTCCCCCTCAAAGAGGATATTTTTTAAGTCGTTGATCTATCTTTTGTTTTGTTTTGTGAGCTAGTTGCATAACATTTGGTATCAGAGCTTTGGATTCTAGGGTTAAGCTACTTCAAACAGGTCATCATGGAATTTTCGCTATAAAGTTTTTTCTACGAAGCTTCAGATGATGAAATTGTGACCACGTGGAGCCAAAATCTTGGTGAAATTAGTGAGAGAATTTCAGATCTTGGTTCACTATATTTTTTAAGATATGGTTCGAAGATGTTATGGTTTCTTCATGCTCCAGAATTCAGTCTAAAACAAGTGACCGAAGGAAAATCACCATAACTTTTGCTTCAAGCATCAGATTGGAATTTCGTAAAAAGTATAAGAAAGAGAACAAAATGTCGTTTATCATTTATCTATTTTAGGGCTGAAGGATGAAACAATGACACGTGGAATTTCATACAAGTTCGCTCTACTGAACCAATCCATAATCAAGTCATTTTGGGAGATTTGGAAAAACGTTATATTGAAGAATCCAATATTGGTTTGATTTGTGGAATTGGAAAGAAGAATCATAGGGCTACCGTAGGACAAAATGTAAAACCTTGGAAATCTAAAATTACAAAGATACAACAACTTCAATATCAAGCTCCTAAAAAGCAAGAAAAAGGTGTGTATTTTTAAATTTTTGCATAACTTTTGTTTGAAAATCCATTTGAAGTGATTCAAAGGGCATATTGAAACATAGATATCAATATTTGGTTCTAAAATGCCTCTAAAAAATAATAATTCTACAATCATTAATTGCTTAGAAAGCTCTACTATGACTCATGAAGAGGAATAATTGCAACATGATATATCACAATTACAGGACCAAGTGCAACAAATTTCGATCTCACAAAGAGAAACCAAAGATGAACTAAAAGGGGACATGGATGGCTTAAAAAGGGACATGGAGGGTTTAAATGAAGGTTTAAAAGCAAACATGGAAGATTTAAAGGATAGTTTAAAAATCAACATGGAAGCAATGATGAATGTCAAGATGGAAGGATTGAAAAAGTTGTTGCAAGAAAGGCTTCCCAATGGTGACAAGATAATCCATGAAAATCATGATGAAGACAAAAGGAATATGAATTATGATTTTAGGTACTCCAATTTTGGGTTTAAGACCCACCACATTCCAAAGATCAATATGAGGAAGTTTGGTGTCAAGGATACGGTAACATGGATACTACAAATGGAGCAATATTTTGATCTCCATGATGTGCAACACAAACAAAGGGTACACATTGCATCTTTATATTTAGAACCCAATCACTTTGTATGGTATCTCTGGATTTGTTCTCACAAACCACTTGTAACTTGGTAAATTTTTATGGAGGAAATGATAACACATTATGAGGATATAAAGATCAACACCTTATTTAGGAAATTGATAAAACTCAAACAAAAGGCTTAAAAGGCAGAGCACATTGAGGACTTCCAAAAATTGAATATCAGGGTAATTGATATTCCTGAGGAGCATAGGATTGATGTCTTCATAGGAAATTTGAAGGATAACATGCAACATGAGGTTCACCTTTGGGAACCTGATTCGTTGGAGAAGGCATTCAGGGTGGCAAGAAAAGTTGAAAGCAAAATTATGGCAACAAGGAAGTCTACCACTCACAACTATAAAGATGGAAGTGTTGCTACTCTTAGCCTTGCACAAACTACAAGGTTGACACCACAATAATTGGAGGAAAAAATATCAAAAGGGCGTTGTTACAGTTGTGATAACAAATACACTAAAGGTCATAAGTGTGCGAAGAAGAAATTGTGATACATAGATTGTGAAGAGGAGGAAGAAAAGGAACAAGAAACATTAAAAGAGGAGGATATACACCAGGAACGAACCCCAAAGAAAGAATAAATTATTCCAACAATATCTTGTAATGCATTGGCAGGAATTACCACTCCTCAAACTCTCAAGATAAAAGGATATATCAAGAAGAAAAAGGTAATAGGGATGATTGATTTAGGTAGTACCCATAATTTTACTCATTATAGGATAGCCAAGGAATTGAATTTCTTCCTATATCTAGCACTAGAGTGTCAAGTGATGGTTGCAAATGGAGGAAATATAATTTGCTTTGGAAAGTGCTATAATATCAAGTTAACCATAGGGGAATAGGTATTGAATAATCCAATTATTTCCATTCCAATGGCTTGTGTTGATGTTGTACTAGGAGTCCAATGGTTACAATTTTTGGGGATGACAGCTTTTAATTTTCAGGAACTTTTCTTGAATTTTTTTTGGGAAGGAAAGGTAGTTGAATTAAGCGGTATCGTAGGGAAACTAGGAAAGATAATCAACTCTAATCGCATGACAAAGCTTTTCAAGAAAGAAAAACATGGCGTAATTACACAATTATGTTCACTAAAGGTTGAAACATCGAAATCATCTATTTCTCGAGATCTCCAAAATGTCTTGGAAAATCATTCCAAGGTATTTTAGACTCCCAAAGGTGTCCCACCTATTCGTGATCATGATCATGCTATTCATTTGATTCGAGGAAGCGTTCCTCCAAAAATAAAACCTTATAAATATCCCTATGCCCAAAAGAGTGAAATTGAATGAATGGTTGCAAAAATGCTAGAGGCTGGTATAATTCAACCTAGTAAAATTTCTTTCTCTACTCTAGTGGTATTGGTGCACAAGAAGGATGTATCATGGCGTATGTGTCTGGATTATAGGGAGCTCAACAAGCTCATTATTGAAGATAAATTTCCCATTCGTGTTGTTGATGAATTGTTGAATGAATTACATGGAGAAATTTACTTCACCAAGATGGATCTTCATTTAGGATATCATTAAATTAGAATGAAGGCTGAAGACATTCTAAAAATAACATTCCAAACTCATGAGGGTCATTATGAATTTTTGGTCATGCCTTTTGGCTTGACTAATGCTCCTTCCACATTTCAAGGTTTGATGAATTCCATTTTCAAACCTTTCCTTAGAAAATTTGTGTTAGTATTTTTTGATGATATACCAATCTACAATAAATCTTGGAAGGATCATGTTCAACATGTTGACAGGGTGCTCAAGCTATTGGAGGAGAAATAATTATATGCAAAAACCTCCAAATGTTTCTTTGGAGTACAAGAGGTGGAATATTTGGGTCATATTGTATCTCATGAGGGTGTTAAGGTAGATCCTAACAAAATTAAATCCATTAAGGAATGGAAAATCCCCACAACCATAAAGCATCTTCGAGGATTTTTTAGGTTGATAGGGTATTATCGCAAGTTTGTTAAGAATTATGGGAGAATAGAAGCACCTCTAACAACATTATTTAAGAAATATGCATTTTATTGGACTCTAGAAGCAACTGAGGCCTTTGAACATATTAAAGAGGCAATGTGCCCAACACTGGTTTTAGTTATGCCAGACCTAAAAAAAAAAATGTTTATTGTGGAATGTGATGCCTCATGAAATGGATTGGTGTTGTCTTAATGAAAGAAGGAAGACCCATTACTTTTGAAAGTAATCCAATCAAAGGAAGTATTTACACAAACCTATTTATGAGAAAGAAATGTTGACAATTCTACATGCACTAAAGCAATGACGACCTTACCTGATTGGAAGACACTTCAAGGTAAAAACAAATCATGATAGTCTTAAATACCTTTTGGAACAAAAATTATCTTCATAAGAGCAGCAAAAATGGGTCACAAAGATGTTGGGTTATGACTTTGAAATCATCCACAAAAAGGAGAAGCAAAATAATGTTGTATATGCAATCTCAGGAAAGGACGGGGATGTGGAAGCGTTACTTTGTGCCATTTATATTATCCAACTTGATTGGATAATTGAAGCAAGGGATGAATGGAAGAATGACGAAGAGGTGTGGACACTCATTCAAAATTTCCAACAAGATCCTAGTACATCTGATACATTTTGGAATTGCACACCTCCCCCTTAGGAGGGTACTCAGGATTTTTAAAAGCTTACCACATGGTCAATAAAGAATTTTCTTGGGATGGCCTTAAATATAATATTCATAAGTTTGTTGTAGAATGTTTGGTTTGCCAACAAAATAAAGTTGAGATAATTAAGACCCTAGGTCTGTTACAACCTTTATCCATTCCAAGTCATCACAGGGAGGAGGTCTCAATGGATTTTATCACAAGTTTACCCAAGTATGAAGGAAAGAGTGTCATCATGGTGGTAGTTGATAGATTTACCAAGTATGCATAATTTTTTGCATTATCTCATCCTTTTAAATCTAGTACAGTTGCTACTGCATTTATAGAAACCATTCAAAATATACATGAAAACCCAAATATTATTGTAAGTGACAAAGATCCCATTCTCATTGGAAATTTTTGGACGAAATTATTTTCTTGCCTTGGTACTGAATTAGCTCATAGCTCATATTATCATCCTCAATCTGACAGGAAAACTAAGACAATGAACAAATGTTTGGAAGGATATCTTCATTGCTTTTTATCCGATAAACAAACACAATGGGTAAAGTACTTACCTATATCTAAATGGTGGTATAACACTTTCGTCCATCCTGTAGCAAAAATGACCCCATTTATGGCACTTTATGGATATCATCCACCATCCATCACATCATCTTTAAGAGAAAATTATAAGGTTCAATCAATGGAAGATCACATCGAGCATCATCAACAATTTCTCCAACTCTTAAATGATAACCTCACTTTGGTGCAAAATTGAATGAAACAACAGGAAGATCAACATCGCAGTGAAAGAAGTTTTGATGTAGTAGACTGGGTATTTTTACAGCTACAACAATACAAACAAATGTCCCTCAAGAAAGCTAATAAGGATAATAAATTATCACCTAAGTACTTTGGTCCTTACAAGGTGTTGCAAAAGATTGGTACTATGGCATACAAATTGGAGTTGCTTGCATTTTCTCGAGTACACCTAGTTTTCCATGTTTCATGCTTAAAGAAGGTTATCAGTTACAAGCTCCCAGTTCAAACAATTTTGCTAGAACTTGAGAAAAAGAAGGAAAAATCATATTTAAGTCTCAATTAGTCACAAAAATAAGAACTCGATAGCTATGAAATCGGTTAATTTTAGAGTATCTAATTAAGCAGAAGAACTTACTAGCTGAAGATTCCACATGGGAGGATGAGAATTTTACACAGAAGCATCCAGAACTACTCAAGCATTGAGGACAACACTTTTTTGAAGGAGAGGGGAATGTTATGTCCCTATAATACTAGTGTATTCTCCTTATTATGATTGGTAGTGTAGCCCTTATTGTTATTTTTGTGCACATGTATTCCCCCATGTCGTTATTGTTGTGCCCCATAGAAACCCATTATTGTTATTATTATGTCCTTACATTATTATTGTTATGTAGGCTTTGATTATATTGTGACCCCTTTGACTCCTGTATATACCAAGTAGGTATTATCATTTGAATCATCCAAGAATTGTTCATTTCTGTAATTTAAAGGAGGTTTCCCCATTGAAGAGGATAATTTTTAAGTCGTTGATCTATCTTTTATTCTGCTTTGTGAGATAGTTGCATAACATTGAGTTGCTTTAAATCTTGATGATGGAGTCTAGGGTTTGTGACAAAACCCTAGCAAGTTGTTGAATTTTATAATATAAAAGATGTGACCCTTGATAAATATGAACCTAACTAGGTTTAGGTATTTGATATCTAAATCTTGAATGTTTTGATGCTTCCATTGTAATGACATAATTTTGATATAGTTAACTTCATTTATTTGTATTTGGTTGTACTTGATATTAAAGTTTTGCAGGTACACAATCTTCAAGATGTTGAAGAAGTTCGTAATTGAAGATGATAATAATGATGATCATGATGAAGGAAGCTATAAGAATGATGATGATCAAGATGACCTTGCTGCTATGAGAAAGAAATAAAGCCTTGATCAATTATATTCTTTCCAATGTCATAAAAGAAGGAAGTGGTTGAGTTGAGAGGGAGCTTGGATAAAAGGGTATATCTCCCCAGTTAAGAGGGAGGGCATATTATGACAGTCATAATGAGTACCTTGAAGAAAGAATGAAGTTGAAGAATGAAAATAATATAGATGGATTTTCGTGATTCATGAAGTTACAAACAAAAGACTTGAGAAAAGTACCGAGGCTATATTTGGTGATACTGAAGAAGTGAAATAAGAAATATTCCGGCAAATTGTATCTGAATAACTTGATGATGATATAAGTAGCATTAGGATGATTAAGGACCCCAAAGGTTTGTTTACTTGAATACATATTTTGTGGTTTATTATTGATTGGGGTTGTGATTGTGTAGGATCTTTCCATAAAAAGGTTGAACGTTTGAAGCAAGCTTGGGTTGGTGGATATATCTGATTAGGAAAGATAAAGAATCTTGTGGCGACATGATGTTTGGGAGGACATCTGGCCAAGCTAGGTGTTGATGTCTAGACCCCGAAGTAGGGATGGTGGAGTTGGTCATGGAGATCTGACCTTGGATATGGACCTAGATCCATGGGTTGGTGTTAGAGCTTAAAATCCCAATGGTACCTAGAGTGGTTAAAGCTTGAGTACATCTTAGTCCCATTTGATTAGAGTACCCTGGTCTGTTATCTGATCGGTAGCATTGCATGTGTTGTGACGCTTCATAAGTGCATATCATTTTGAGATCTTCCATGTACCTCTAGATATATGTAATTATGAATACCTCCCTAGTTAAGAGGGAGTGTTGAAAAAATGTAACTAGTGTCGGTCTTCATAATTGTATTTAAGTCATGATGTAATGTACTTTTTAAAAGAAATAAAATAAATTTTATAATAAAATAAATTGACTTATTAAAGCATGGGGTTCATGCTTGCGTCAATGGTTAATAGGTTAAAGTCTTCATTGCAGGTTTCTAGGGTTTGTGTTAAGAATCCTTGTCCTTGTCATTATGTAACATACCCTTCTTAGGATTTATTAGTCAAGAAAGAAATTTATTTTGATGTAAATTAGGTCTTCTAGGCATCCTTCACCATGTCGGCCTCAACTTGGACAAGTCGTCCTAATCAAGGGAATATAGCCTCACAGATTCACTATATATTGGAAGCTATTCGACCTCATTTGGAGCATAACCAATAAGTTCGATCTGTAGTAGCTGGAAAAAGTAAAAGGGTGTGAAATTCAAGGAAGAAGGAGGAAAACCTAGAAATGGAGAAGGAAATATTTGTCAAGAAAAAGAAGTCAAATTTTCTCTCCCTTTATCTCACATGTGCGAAGGAGCTAAAGCTGTTGGAGGGCCAAAATTGTAGAACTGAAGCTAGGCCGAAATTTTGAAGCAGTAGGGCCAATTTTATTTATTTATGTAATGATGATACAATATTTTTGTAGTCGATATTTGAAGTTGGGAAGGATAGTTTGAGGGTTGAATTGGTGGAGTGATGATCTATGTGGTTCTTGGAACGTTTAGAAATAAAAATGGCCTTGAAAAAGCTCAAAAATTAGAGTCATAAAATTGAAGTGAAGTCAGGACCAGATTGTAGTTCTCGTCATCCTTATTCCAATGGTGAAAATGACACTCAAATCCGAGTTCGTATGCTTAATATATTCACGGTCAAAGTTTGGGTTAAATTAGAACTAATGAGGCAACAATTTGGAATTTTCCTGACGCACGGAATTCGGCTGCCGGAATGAGAAAATTTGTTGCCTACTTAATTTTTCTAATGACCATAAAATTCCACTGATGGATTTTTGATTGGTGATATATATATATATATATATATATATATATATATATATATATATATATATATGTATATATCTATATATATATGTATATCTATATATATATATGTATATATAGATATACATATAGATATATACATATATATATATATATATATATATATATATATATATATATATATATATATATATAAATATGTATATAGTATATATATATGTATATATATATGTATACATATATATATATATATATATATATATATATATATATATTTATATATATATATATATATATATATATATATGGGGTGGGGGTCATCACCCTCGCCACCTCCAAACCACATTTCGCCATATGTAACCACCATGGTTGGGCCGAAAACACATTAATTAAACAACGCACCACTTGGATGTTAATGTGAGGTCGGAGGGGTTTGAACCTACGCGACCCAGTGGGTCAGCCCACCACTCGGGTGACCTCGTCACCATTGCCAACCTTATAAAAAAACATAACGCACCATATGTAACCGTGATAACAAACGACCCTCAAATCATAAACAAACCACCTATTTGAATTAAAAAACGGGTGGGCCGCGGGTTGAAACCCGGGCCATCCATAACCAATTGCCCAGTTTCACCAATGGGCCAATGACCCAACTTTGAAATGACTGCCTAGATTTTTATAAAAAAAACCCAACATTTCTCTCATTCGCTAATGGAGGAGAAGAGGCTGAGCAGAAGAGATTGTGGAACCTAGAGGCGAAACTACACCTAGGACAAACACACTTTTCGAGGATAGAATATTCCAAGGGAATATTCATTGGAATATTCTAGGGGAATATTCACTGGAATATTCCAGGAAAAATCTTGGAGGAATCTAAAAGATTCCCTAGAGGGAAATTTTTCGTAGTGACAGATTCATGCCAAATCTATACTTAAAAGAACCAGAATTTCATAGGGGACATGATGGTGTGGTCCATTACCTCATCTGAGCAGCAAAAATTTAGGTGTTCAACAACAAGGAATCTTGGAAAAATCTTATGGAATCTAAAAGATTCCCTTGGATGCTGATTTTTGACAGAGACAGAATGATGCTAACTTAATAGCTATTTTTCATAGAATTTTGCAGGGAGCGCAGTGGTGTGCTCATAATCTTCATCTGAGCAGTATATTTTTCAACCATCTTTAGGAAGGAATCCTTGGGGGAATCTTCGAGATCCCGAGGGTCCATAATTTGACGGTGTCAGAAAGGGGCAAAATTTATAGTCGTTTGACATGATTTCATGCCACGAATTCAATGATGCATTCCATTCGGCCAGCTGAGCTTTGCCTTTTCCGGCCATCCCCAAAAGTGGAGGTAAATGATGTAGTGTTGCCATGTATTTCTTCTGATTTGTTGAGATGATGTTTTTGTTGTTGAGATCCCTAGTTACCATTATGTTGAGGGATACTTGTATGCCACATCATGTGATATTTTATTAGCTTGTCATACTAAAGGAGGACACATTTGAGTGAGAGTTCCTATAGGAGGACGTCTCGTGGAGAGACATGCCACTCTTGTTGAGGGAATTTTCCCATATTAGTGAGAGTTCCTGAGAATATCTCATGGAGAGACATACCACTGTGGTTGAGGGTATTCATCATTGTAATGACAAAGAATATACCATGCACATTGTCATCATTTGCAACATTTAATGAAGCAGCCTCCCCACTCTTGACACCAGGGCCCAGAGACGTAACCCACACTGGGTGAGCTTCATTGTCAATGTGTTTGTGTCTTGTGATTTGATGGTTGTCGTTATGTTTCATCTTCTCTACATTATGCACATTTGGTTGTTTTATACTCTTTCATATGCAATTATTCTAACATCACAGAAGTAAAAGATCTTAGTTAATTCCAGTAGCTGAAGAGATCCGGATCAAGTTTGGTATCAAAGCAGTCTTATCGCTCATGTGAATTGCGAGTGTGAGTGATAACTAGAGATTGAATGTGCAACAAGAAGGTAAATGGAGAACAATAGAGATCTCTATGAGGACCTCCTCAGGATGACACACATGGTGGACATAATGTGTGCAAATTATGAGGAGAAGATGGCAAGAGAGGAATGGGAGAAAGAAAGAGAAGAGGAGGATGCTCCATCTACCCCCTCGAGTGGACATTCATCTTCTTCATCATTTAGATGGGGAGATCAATCATAGCTTTCAAGCAAATAATCCTAAATTGAGGAGATTTTCTACGAGAGGAAAAAGAGGAGAAGCAGAGATTGTAGCTTCACCTACAAGCCATAGAAGAGGCCTTGGAAAAATTGAAGTGCAACGAAGGCTTAGAGAAGCCATCATCACCTGCTGCAGAATCGACAACTGAGGTAAACAATGTTGATCATTCTTCAGTTTCATTTTCACATGACACTGTTTCTGTTGGAAGCCTTGAGGTACCCATTTCAGGAACTGCCATGAGACTCCTTACCAAGATGGGATGTAAAGGAGGAGGACTTGGTGTCAATGGGAATGGCATGACTCAGCCATTGGAGGCTGTACAAAGACCTAGATTTGCAGGTTTTTGGTACACTAAAGGAGAGTGTTCAAAGGCAAAAGAAGTTTCCAAGGAATTGTAGAAGCCATTGGAGAAAGAGGATGATTGGAACACATCACAATCCTCCTAGGACAACACACATTGAGAGGATGCACTTAGATAAGATCTCATTGCCAGGATTACACCAGAGATAGTTAAGAGAGATATAAGCAATCTAATTATTCTAAAGTTCATTTTTGATTACAAGCATGTTAATGATGAACATAAATCACAACGTAGAAAACCATGTAGTTTTTATGGTTTACATAACCATGTGGTTGCTGAGTGTTGGAAGAGAATGGCAGCAAGAAAGAGGATGAGGCGTGAAAGGCCTTCTCCACATCAGGGAAAGAAGAAGGTTAAGTAGGTCTGGAGGAAGAAGACTTTTTGTAATCATTGCAATAAAGGTGGAAATCAAAGAGCCACATGTTGGAGGCTCCATCTAGAGTAAAGTCTCAAGAAAGAAGCGCTCATGTAGGAACCAATTGAAAAAGTTGTTCAACAAGCAAATCCACCACAGGGAGATGATGACCCATTCACTTTCATGAGTGAGAGATGGTTTTTCTAGATATGGTAGCTTGTCATGGCCATATTTTGTAAATCATGTGTTGCGATATAAATGTAAAAGTGATGATTGTTTTCCATCGTTTATTAAAGCAACAATGATGTTTGGCCTTTAATTGATAGTTGGGTTGTTTGCTTCTATTGTGATGTAAACTTGACCAAAGAGTGTGTTTTATAAACTCTTGGAAAGTTTGGAGATGTTGGGGTCATGGTTGGTCATTGAGCATGTATTTTGCAAAGGTTGTACTATAGGTTTGCAGAGGATGCAAGTGTCAGCTCATCTCTTATGGCTCCAAAGAACAAAGGTGAAGGAGAAGGAAGTGTGACCTGTTAGGACACTTGTGGTGCAAACAATGTAACACAATAGTTGCAGATTATGTTCATGATTTTGGAGGACCAAAGTCTCCTAAGTGGGGAGGAATGATCTAGATGGCTCTAGGAACATCCAGAAATAGAAGTGGCCTTGAAAAAACTCAAAAATCAAAGTCATCAAATTGAAGTGAAACTAGGACCACATTGTAGTGCTCGTCGTCCCGATTCCAACTGTGCAAATGAGACTCAAATCCGAGTTTGTATGCTCAATATATTCACGATCAAAGTTCAGATCAAACTAGGCCAAGTGGCAGCCACTAATGAGGAAAAAATTTGGAATTTTCCCGACGCACGAAATCCAGCCTCAAGAATAGGCAATTTTGTTGCCTACATAATTTGGTTAATGACCCTAAAAATCCACTCACGGGTTTTTGGATATATATATATATATATATATATATATATATATATATATATATATATATATGGTGTGCGATTCACCACCCCCGCTACCCCAAACCACATTACGACATATATAATGGACATGGTTGGGCTGACACCACACTACTTAAACGGCATGCCACTTGGATGTTAACATGAGTCCGACCCGCCACTCGGGCGACCTCATCACCATTGCCAACCTTATAACAAAACACAACACGCCATATGTAACCGTTATAACAAAAAATCATCTAATCGTAAACAAATCGCCTATTTGAATTAAAAGACGGCTGGGCCACGGGTTGGAACCCGGGCCACCCAAAATCAGTTTCCCAGTTTCACCAATGGGCCAACGACCCAACTTTTAAATGACCGCCCAAATTTTTATAAAAAACCCAACATTTCTCTCATTCGCCAATGGAGGAGGAGAGGTCGAGAGAAAGAGAAAATGTGGAACCTGGAGGTGACACTGCGTCTAGGCCGGGCAAGCATTTCAAGGAGAGAATATCCTAAGGGAATATTCCATGAAAAATCTTGGAGGAATCTAAAATATTCCCTAGAAGGCATTTTTCGTTGTGAAAAAAACATGCCAACTTTATAATCAAAAGAACCAAAAAATAACAGGGAACATGATGGTGTGGTCCATTTCCTCATATGAGCAGTGTAAATTCAACCATCCAACAATAAGGAATCTTGTGGAATCTAAAATATTCCCTTGGAGGCTAATTTTTGATAGAGACAGAACGATGCCAACTTTATAGTCATTTTTTACAGAATTTTGCAGGGAGCGCAGTGGTGTGCTCAAAATCTTCATTCGAGCATCATATTTTTTGGCCATCTTCAGGAAGGAGTCTTTGGTGGAATATTCGAGATCCCTCCATGTCCAGAATTTGACGGTGTCAGAAAAGGGCAAAATTTATAGTTGTTTGACACGATTTTGTGCCATGAATTCAACGTTGCAGTTCATTTCATCAGTTGAGCTTTGCATTTTCTGGCCATCTCTGAAAGTGGAGGTAAATGATGTAGTGATGCCATGTCTTTCTTCTGATTTGCTAAGATGATGTTTTTGTTGTTGAGATCCCTGATTACCATTATGTTGAGGGATACTTGTATGCCACATCATGTGAGATTTTATTAGATTGTGATACTGAAGGAGGGTCCATTTGAGTGAGAGTTCCTACAGGAGGAAATCTCGTGAAGAGACATGCCACTCTTGTTGAGGGAATTTTCCCATATAAGTGAGAGTTCTTGAGAATGTCTCATGGAGAGACATTCCACTTTGGTTGAGGGTATCCATCCTTGTAATGACAAAGAATATACCATGTACATGATCATCATTTGCAACATTTAATGAAGCGATCTCCCCACTCTTGACACCAGGGCCCGAAGACATAACCTACACTAGGTGAACTCCATTATCAATGTGTTTGTGTCTTGTGATTTGATGGTTGTTGTTATGTTTCATCTTCTTTACAGTATGCACATGTGGTTGTTCTATACTCATTCATATGCAATTCCGATAACATCACAAAAGTAAAAATTCTTGGTTAATTCCGGAAGTTGAAGAGATCTGGATCAAGTGAGGAAGGTATTTAGGTCAGTCTAAGGTCTTAATCTATCTCAATTTTAATTTTCAAGTGGAAGAGTTTGACTGGGTTTTCCCCTATAGAGGGATTTTAGCCCTGGCTGAGTACCTATATCTTGTGTCAATATTATTCATGTTTTTATTTGTTGATTGCTTGATGAAAGAAGATAAAAGAAGAAAATAAAGAGAAATTAATAAGACTACAGGAATATCGCAAGTAATTATCAATATAAGAAAATATTTCTGCCTTTCTGATTTTCTAACAATTATATGATCCATTATCTCTCTACAAGGGTCTTTAATATATGTTATTCCCCCTTTTCCCTGGTAATCTAGTACAATATTTGAGGTTCTTGCTTTTTTCTATTTCTAGAAATATTGTCTCTGTCAATGATCCAAGGGATTCCCAACAAATTTTTTCATCATTCCAACTACTGGGGACATACACATATGTAAATTAGACTTTATGTTTTATGAAGTGGATGACTACGAATTTGATGATATAGTGAATGTTGATCAGGGTCATTTCAATTTTTTATTGGGGTTCGATCCCAAATGTAGCTACACCCCCAAAGAGACCCCCTTGCACTCATGTATCTATAGAGATTTATTCCTTTCCAAATCAAGTCATTTGAAATGAATCACAATATGATTTCTTCATTCTCCTCCATTATGTAGTGGAAAATCAAAGCCTTGTCCTTATTGGGCCTATCTTAGGGGAAAAACCCACCTTGGTTATTTGGGGTCTTCAAATTTATGGAGTTTTTATTGATCATTAAACAATTATTTTTTGGTTCCAAACATTGTGAATGAAATTCCCATCCCCTCGAAATTATTCTTGTCAAGGCCCACCTTAACCAAATTCCATTTGAAATAGTTACACCTCAAGAAGATATACTTATTATCTAACCACTATATTACTAAGGGGATGTCATGTCATCTTTGATAACTCACACATGTTGAGATAGCCATGCATTAACTTTCAAGAATATTTTATAAGGCCCAAAACCCTAGAAACACTAACTAAAATTTGAGCCATGCAAAATCCTGACCTAAATATAATGATTAGGACATGTGAAAAGCTAATCCATAAGGAAATTAAGGGGTTATATTCCTACTGAAATGATTTCTTGTTGCATAGCTAAGCAAAGAATGGAGTGTTATAGTAACTTGACTAGGACATAGGAATTATAAGACACTGTTGCATCCATTGATAAGCCATAAATGTCTATTATAGCTCCACAACAAGTCTATCTTTCTTTGTATATTGAATTTATATATAAGAAGAAAAACACAAAGCACAAACCTCATTTTCTTGTTGGGTTTTCCCACATCATGTTTCCTAGGGCGCATTTTGTGTTCATTATGTTGATATTGTATTTATTTTTGGTACTATAGGTTTTCTTTATATTCTTAATTAATTCAAATATTTTGAGCGTTATGCTTGCAATATTCTATATTAATCACAAGGAACCATTGTATAATAAATTTTAGCCTCATAGTATTTGTAGTAACATTTAGGATATCTTATGATGATTATCAATGGAATATTGTTGAATTTAGGCTTTTGTGATCCATATCAAGTTTATTGAGAAGTGTTTTCGGCGAAAAATTCATTTGTTGATGCGTTTCGAACCAACAAGTGTGGTTCATCGTTAGGACAAGATGAAGAACTAGATCATGGCCACAAGTTAAATGGAGAGAACATATCATTCAACGACTAGAAAGAAACAACTACATTTGACCAAGGAAACAACTACACAGGACTGGGCAACAACTATACTTGACTGGACCAAGAGATAGGGAAAGGAAAATTAATTAGTTTGTAACTAAAATATATCTGCTTTTAATTAAAAAAAAGATGTTTTTAGTTATTAGGTTATATTTCTTAGTTTAAGTTATAAAAAATTTATGCCTTACTTGGCTTTATTAAACACAAATGAAAGAATTATAAACATATAAACTAATTAATTGATTAATTGATAAACAATTAGGTCTAATCCCTATTTATCCCATTTTACCTTTAGTAAAATAATATAAATAAATAAATTTAATAATCAAATTAACTAATTAATTATAAATAGTTATATTTTTATCCCGGTTTTTTCCATAATTCTTCATATAACAGAATTAACATAAATTTATATATTTTATTTAGTTTTAAGTTAGAAGAAAACACTACATATTTAATTATATATATTGTTAAATAAATAGAGTTAAGAAATAGGTCAAATATTTAACTAACTAATTAGGTTATCTAATTAATAAACATTTATTAATTTTTTCTTAATATATCCTATAATAATTTCTATAATAATACAAGTCTTTATATAGTTTATGTAGTTTTAAAATAATAAAGAGTATATTAATTTATTAGGTTTCAGTTCTTAGTTTAAGTTCATTATAGTTAAATACAAGCAAATATATTTAGTTACATGGAAGTAAATTTATCTAACAAACAAACAAATTAATTAATTAATTAACGAATTATTTTTCCTTTCCCTATCTCTTGGTCCAGTCAAGTATAGCTGTTGCCCAGTCTTGTGTAGTTGTTTCCTTGGTCAAATGTAGTTGTTTCTTTCTAGCCATTGAATGATATGTTCTCTCTATTTAACTTGTAGCCATGATCTGGTTCTTCATCTTGTCTTGACGATGAACCACACTTGTTGGTTCGAAACACATCTAAAAATGAATTTTGATGTGATTTTCACTGAAAACACTTCTCAATGGAATATTCTTATGAGCCCAATGCCTTAAAATAACATAATAAAACAAAATACATGCAATGTACACCATATATGGGCATGGAGTACAGCTCATATAGAGATAAGAAAGATGAGTTACCAAATAACTCCTTATGCATTAGGAGAGCCTCTTCCATATAATTGAAGTACATCCATGCTACCAAATCATAAGTTCACGTCCACAATGAGGACCATATTGACCTCTATCTATACATATTTTAATTCGTTGCACATGTGAACCCACTATTAGGTTAACCCTTATTACATATACACTTAACTTTATTACATGTACAATCAACCCCGTATATACCCTCTTTAGGGTCATAATAAATATCCATGGAAATTTACACCTCATATTGGTATCATAACAATTTTCTTTACGGTTTTCACTATTACAATATCCAAAGATTGACATAAAGAACATACTCTAGAACTTGTATACACCTAGATTCTTTCATTGGCCACTCGAACACTCATTTTGAAGTGTCTTCCTCTAATAACTAGCTATTGTGTTGAAGTCGTTTTCTTACAATAATATAGGGCATACTTCATATGAAGATGCAAAACATTAGTGGAAATAACCATGCATATTTTGAATTCATTGTCTCCACATTCAAGTCCATAGAATCACACAACAAATTACATGCATAAAGCATTCCCCATGACATTATATAAAGAGGTAATCAAGAACACTTATCTATACACGATAACACTCCACCAAATATGTTATTGAGGAGTGATTCACTGCTAAACCATAGAAGTTGCTACGGATTCTACTCGTAAGCCAAACCATGATACTACAAGGGTGAAATAAGCTCTTGTGGGGCTATAATATCACTCAATAGAACCCATTAATTTCGTGACATGGCCAATTTTCTAACTGCTAAGTGCTCTAGGCCATCATACAACTATTAATCAACCATATCACCCTCTCACACTGCCCTATACAAGATAAGGGAGATCTTCCTTTTCTTTGCTCAATACTCACCTAGATATCTCATTCCCTTATGAAGCTCATTAGTGTAGGTAAATAGCTATATGATGCAATTATATTATTCCTATTTACATTCATTATGGACATTGGTTTTAAGGAAGGAATTATATGACATTGATTCATGGGTTAAGCTAAAATATTAAGGAAGTAATCCTGATTATAATGAAATTTGCAATAGTTTATCTAGAAAATGAATTCCATTCATAAGCATTGGATTAAGGAATTATGGAAAGGATTCATTGAATTTAGGAAGTCATTGTCTGTGTCCCCTTTGAAGGATGATTTGAAAGGGTTCAACTATTGGTTACGTTCTGGGAACAATCTAGAACAAAACAGACTTGACCTCAAATAGTCATTAAGAAATAATAACAAGGTTACAATTTTGAAGGTGTTTGCTTCAACTATCATGGACATTATAGCCATGATTTTTCCCTTTACACCATCATGTTTCCTCTCATATTCTCAACAATAAGTTCCCTAACTTCTACATACTCTTACTAGCCACATGTATTTGGGATTCCCTTACTATTTTTATCCATAGCAACCATCACAACCATGGAAAACATACACATAATATGGAAGAGGAAAATTGAATGGGGAGCATGCCTCCTCCCATTTCCCACAATTTTATGAATATTAATTGAAAGACATGGCAAGAATAAACCTTTTTCTTGAAAAATATCTACTCTCTTCCCAAGTATTTAGCAACTCGTACTTAGTACACACATAAGTAAATGATTGATGGGAAATATTGTGGAGAAGCATGATAAAGAAAGTGTAGGGCTTTTATAAAATATAATAAAAAGGTCAAATCATCCATGCACTTGATTTTCTCTTTCCCTCTTGTGGTATCTTGGCTCCCAGTTGCTCTTGAAAGCAACCTTTTTGATGGATATTAAAATATTGTATGTCAGAATTTTGGGTAGCTCGAAAGGTATTCCCGAGAGGGAAAACCCACCAAAAGGAATTGGTTTGACAAGTTACCCAAATTTGGGGTTTTGGATAGAAATATGTGGGTTTAGGACCTAAAATAAAGTAATTGTTTATTCTAATGGCTTGAGAGGCTAAAATCCTAAGATCTAAAGGTTTCCTAAATGACCCAAGAGAAAAGAATAAATAGAGGAGAGCCTATGGAGAGGTTCATTGTATCTCAAGTGAGATGGAATTCACTTGAGAAGATCATCTACCCTAAATGAGATGTAGATCTAGGAGAGAAACCACAACCAATATTAGGAGGATGAGTTGAAATGTCTTTTTAGAGGTTGTGGATTTTGTTGCTTGACCACAACAAGAGAGGATTGAACCTTGGCCTAGTTCTAGAATGCTGAGAGTAGTGTGAGGCCCATTGATGTCTAACATTAGTGCCAAGGTAGGCCATAGCCTGAAGATGGTCTAAACAGTGTTAGAAAAGTGGCCGCAATAGTTGACAAAAGAAGGTCAAAGGTTTTGCAATATTATTTTGTGACTTGTGGTATATACAAGATTGGATCTAAGTGTTGGTCGAGTTCAGATCAAGGAGGTATAGTCCTATTGAATAGGTAGACTTATGATGCCATGTATATTTCTCTCCAGTTCTTTGTTATGTTTAGGAGGTTGAGACTAGACTTGGAGAATATATGTGGGCTCAAGGTGCCCTGGTTAGGGTCGTAGGAGACCATGTTAGGCAAGCTAAGACTAGTGGAGGATCCTGTTAGGGATACAAGCCTACATGATAGAGGGTTGCAGACATATAAGGGCATGCGAGCTAATTGATAGAGGATACTAAGGTATGGACAATGTTCTATGACCTTAAGATTAGATGGGCGAATGGTAATGACTAGAAAATGAGTAGATTAAGATGAAAAAGGGAAGATCTGAGGTCTGCTAGGGCTAAGGAAGTAAATAAAGCCCTGAATCTACATCGAGGAGGTTTCAATCTCCGTGTAGGTTTAAAGGATAAGCCATAATCATGTAGGGCTAAGAAAAGAGAAGCAAATGACATATTGAATGCTATTAGGAGAAGCTTAGAAGGGTTGTTGAGCATTAGTTATGAAGTCTATTCATAAATGGAATTGTGAATAACATGATTTAAAGGGCCGATTATACAATGAATTTAAAGGATCTAAGTCACTGTGAGTAGCTGTTGTTTTAGGGCTAATTATATAACATATTTGAAGTAAATACACTCTGAGTAGATGGTTGGGTAGAGACATTGAAGGAGCAATTCTCTACAAATGAAGGAGGCAAAGGACTCACAAAACAAAGTATAAAGAGGAATAAAAGGGATAAAGGAGGAGGGCCTCTACAATAAGTAAGTCAGATTGTTTGTCTCTGTCTTTTGTGCACACATTGAGGGTTGGTAGGATCAAACCTCAACCTCTAACCTATTTTGTATACTATGTATACTAGTTGTACTAGTGATTTGAAGGGTCATGATCCCTGGTACAGGAGCTCCATGATTCTTTTATTAATGGGCTGATAAAAAATCGAGCTTTGGGCTCAATATCTTTGTGTATTTTATTGATTTCACTACTTTGGATTTCCGTTGTGCAAAGTTCTTGTAGTTGTGTATCTTCAGTGTGTTTATGATCTAATTTGGACATAGACCAAACCTGAGATATAAGGAAAATTCAACATTATATATACACTTCCTCCATGTTCATTATTTTACAAAAACATAGGCATATAATGGAAAACATAACAACCACACCATAATTCTAACGCACATGAGGACTATATTGTAATCATTAGTTGTTCCCTAACTTCAAGCTTCACAATAGGAATATTTAGAATGCGTTTCATATTTTTACAATATGGGTTCACCATAACTCAACCTACATGGCTTGATTCTTATCACATAGTCCATATCATACTAATAATACATGAGTTATTACATTATAAATCAAATGTCAAAACTTGAGTGATAAACAAACACTAGCCATGATAGATGAGTACAATAACATTTCAAAGTGTGACTTGAAGGAGGAAGTTTCAAGACTATAAATGCAAGTTTCCAACATATTTTAACATGGAAATACCAATGTCAGCCCTCGATAACATGTTTGGACATTTTAGTGAGATTCATAGCTATAATTGGATGTTGGCTCTAATAGGATACCCAAAGATAAAGAAGTGCAATAGGAGGAGTTGGAGAATAGGCCAGGTTCCAACACATCTTCCTAGACTCTATTCAAAGTGGAGGTGGAAGTAGAAATATGCATTATCAAGGTGAGATCAATGCTTTGAAGATGCATCAATTGTTAGAATAATTAGAATTCTACTTTATTGCGCATAACATAGAAGTATAATAGAAGATATAATTTGCTTAATTAAATCTAAAAGGTTATCTAGGTAGCTGGAATATCTATATAGAGACACTTAAATTGAAGGGTGATCCATCAATGAATAAGTGGAAGATGTTTAAAGCTCATTAAATTGTAGTTTCACCCTACTGGGAACAAAAAGGACTGATGAATTCGTTGGAATTACCATTAGAAGCAAGGGTAGAGTGTGTACGTGTACATAATTGAGGTTAGAAAACATGACCATGTTGGAAGAACAAGCTATGTAGGTTTATCACAGCTCAATATCTTATTGAGATAATTAATCAACAATGAACAATTGCCTTGGAGAGTAGACTACTTGTTTTAGTGTGTGGTAAACTACATGATTGGTTAGGCATTTGATTGGTTAGGAAGTTAGACCAAAGTAGTGGATTACTGCACATAGCAAAATAGAAATCAAGGAGTCCATTATGCACCCTCACTAATCTATGTGGACCTTGCCTTCCTCACTTTGAGGGAGTTGGTTACATCTTGGCACTATATAAGATGGCCTTATGGGTTGACCCAACAAGTGTATAAGTGAGATACAAACATATGTATATGTAACTTATGTACGAAAAGATTTTGGTTTTATACATTTCTGTGTCTATTGAGGCATGTTTAGTTGTGCCTAAGTGCTTTTGTTATCACTTTAAAATTTATCATTTGTATAATTTCCAACAATTATACTTAAATACATCATTTTTTCATGCATATCACTTTAGAATTTCTTATTTGTATAATTTCCAACAATTATACTTGAATCCTTCATTTTGGCATGCATAGCCCTTGTCTTTAGCTCCATTCCACCATCACATGACCTCAAATTTATTGAAATCAACCCTAAAAATTGAACAAAATTAGACAACATAGATATTGGTATTTTGTGCATGCAAACAATGCAAATAAACCCCAAAAACTTTGTTACCCCTTAAAATCACCATTTAAAACTATTTTTACCCCCCATAAATGCATCCAAAGTATCATGATGTGATGGGATGTTAGTTACATGTGGACTGTTGAGAAACCAAGATGTAGGCATATTAGGGTTGATTTCTCTTTCATGATAATTACTTGTGAGTGTTTGTTGGCATTTTATTATTATGTTATGTTCTTCTTCATCAAGCAATGACCAAAATGTCATGAATATCACAAAGAAACAAAAGAACACGAGACGTAGGCTCTCCAAGCTAGGACCAAAACCCCACAAAGGGGAAAACCCAAAAAATTCCTATTCTTATAGAATCAGATCAAAGTGAGATATCCATGATCCAAGACCAAGACAAAGATTGCCACACAAACTCAAATTATCCCTCTATCAATTCTAATTCATCAAGTCAAAATTGACAAAGTTAATGTTGGTCAAACATATGAATTCTGGCCAATCCTTGAAATTTCGGCCTCCCTAAAATATCAGCCCTGTAATAACATAGAAGCTACCTCAGGAACTTGCATGTGTGGATAGAAAAGTAGGGAAAAAAACAAAATTTCTCTCTCCTTTTTTTTTCTTTCTTTTATTTTCCTTTGTTGGAATTATTCTTCTTCTGCACAAAAATAGAAGTGGATACCAAATTGTGGAGCAAACTTTCCAATATATAGTTGTTTGACCATAAGAAGAGACGCAACTTATGGACTAGACGACTTGTCCATCTAGAGGGCCGACTTGGTCTTGTGGTGACAAAATTGACTCTTTTGACTCATAATTTTTTCTTTTTCTTACAAACAGTCCAAATGGGACTTTGACTCATGACAAATTTTCTTTTGACTCAACAAACACTGAAAAGCATGAAGAACATGCTTTGACTAGAAAAATAATTAAATTTCTTTTTTCTTTTACATGAAATGCATATTGATATAAGTACAATTACAATTACAAAGATTGAACCTAATTACATTTCCAACATAGACCATTCCAAAAACTATTTGTTATTATTAACCATTGATGTGGTAACCTCTAATCACCATGCCAAGAAGTTTTCCACCATACAACTACACACAAAGTGATTGAAGTCACTCATTCATACCAATCCATCTGACTAAGGTTATGTTACTAGAATGCCACTAGGATCTTGAAGACCACTTTCTCTTGATTCCATATTCATGCCTATTTACTTTATTTATGAGAACTGGTTGGAGTTGGAAGCAAACTACGGAAGTAAAGGAGCCATCCCAAGCAAGGGATTTCAAGCCCATTTTATTTCAACAAGATCATCCACTAGGTGTTACTTCTTTGTCTTTCATCGTATTAATGGAGATTTCACATTATTTACTTCATTTATTCATATTAATTAGGATTTATTTTATTCATTTCGCTTTACCTCTTGTGTGAACTAGGGTTTAATTGTATGTGGATAGATATAGGGTTTCACTTCTTAGAAAATTTAACCATTTATATTCGACATGATCTAAAACCACCAAGTTTAAGGCGTTTTCCTCACCTACATCACAAATACCTGCCAACTTAGAAACTCAAATAGGGGGTTGATTAGAATGTTCTTCCCTGGTTGTTGGGATTCTTGTTAAACCCCTTGAATTACATTCATAGTGTTTAAACTTGAAGTTGTTTTATATTTATATTTTTACTATTTTAGATAGAAACTCTAGTTGAAACCCTTGTTTTAGCCGTAAATAGAGCTTCACAACTTCATTTCCTAATTTCAACATAGAACAAATTTTGTCCCTTCTTATGAATCTGTAAAGATAGTTTTTGGCCTTATTTTAGCATTGAATTAACATAGATTCTGCCGAGTTTCTTCAATAGTTTAATGCAATTCTTTTTACATTTTTTTACATTAGTCTATTGCACTTTTTTTCCATTTTTCTACACAATCCTTAGTTTTCAATAGGGTTTTAGTTGTCTAGTTCTATCTTAGTTTGGATAGTATCCCTACAAAATCCTTTAGGGTTGATTAGTGGTTGGTTGATGTTGTATTATAAAGCAATTTTCTATAAATATTGTAGGTAAATAAGAAAACCCCGATTGTAGGTAAATAAGAAAACCCCGAT
Organism: Pinus tabuliformis; assembly: GCA_031772625.1. NCBI lineage: Eukaryota > Viridiplantae > Streptophyta > Pinopsida > Pinales > Pinaceae > Pinus > Pinus tabuliformis. The sequence goes on along the minus strand of CM062807.1, from coordinate 341,555,612 downwards.
GGTTCTTAGTATCTTCCACTTTATTTTTTTCCGCATTCCATATTTCTTATTCAACATTCTTCTTTCAAAACCTTTACTTGCTTTAGTATTTACTTGGATTTTCTTTAAATCAAAGAAAGTTTGGACAAAGAAGAGCTACTTTTTTTGGCTTACTATTTGTCCCTAGTTTCACACATTCCGTTTGAAGCATTTTTCTTTGGTATTTCCAACTTGATCTTTACTTCTTATTCAATTTTCAGTGCTTATTAACTTGCATTTATAAGAATTTCTTCTTTCAAGTAACAATTTAATTAGTTAGTGAAAAGAACAACTCTTATTTCTAGTACTTAACTTCTACATTTTATCTTTTCATTTTGAAATCACAAAGACATATAGTCCATATCTAGGTTGAAATAAAGTTTGCTTGTTGATTTGAATTGAATAATACTAATTTCTTATTAGGAGGTTGACATGTATAAATATTAAGTCTCTTTTATTTTAGTATTTGTCTTCTTTTGAACTAGCATTTCAGTTTCAAGTTTCTTTAGTTGCAAGTGTTTTGTTTCAAGCACATTTCTTTTTGAAGTTGGTCACACTAGAAGCACATACACTTTACTCTCTAATTAAATGCTTGGTTCATGACCCTAAGATCAACCTAAAATCAACCATATAACATAACTCATTAAATCCCCATGTGGGGCCAAAACAATGTTGTAGATAAGTTAGTGTTGCATGAATATGAATTCAAATAATTTACCACAACCATACACATTTGAAATGTAGTAGTGGATTGATGAGGGAACTTAAAACTCTTTCTATTGGATATGGTTAATACTTTTTTAGTAATAGAAGCACTCTTCAAAGTGGATAATTCAAAAAGGGGCCCGGGGGGGGAATTGAAGGCTTGATTGAGACTCCTAGATATTTCAATACTAAATATCCCCTAACCATTTGATTTTAGCTTGAAACAAAGTTAACATGTTGCATGTCTTTATGAAGAGTTAACTTGGTGGGCATTCTACTATGTTTCTACCTAGGTGGCTCTCATAGGAGGGAGGGAATTGGAGATAGATTTATATGTTCCATTGGGAATTCATTGCCCTTTTTCTCCTAATTATAAATATCTTAATCATGCCTTCACTCGTCTTAATGCTAAATTTAATCACCTCTCGTAGTATGTGTTTGGAAGGCCTCATTTTTCTGTTTACTCTCTTCCTTTCTTAGTCCACAAAACCATTTAAAGGAAAGGGTTTGGAAGAGTTGCAGTCTAGGTCTATTTGAGCGCTTTTATTTGTTCCGAAGCTAGAATATTTTTCTTTTATAGGATGAAATATTCAATTAAGACATTGGTATTTTGATTTAAATACACTTGGGACCCCTTGTTTCACAACCCAAACACATGTTATCTTTTATTTGTTCACTTATTTCTTGGTTGTTTTCTTTTTTAATCTAGTTCTTTGACATATTAATTGCACCATTAAAAGAGGTATATACATCTAGGAACCATTACACCCCCAGGAGGCTATCTCATATAATTTAAGGCCTTTCTTAATTAAGAATTGTTGGGCATGTCTCATCTCTATCTCAATGGGTTAGAGTAGATCATCCTAGGATCACCATATTAAAATTTAGAAATCTCATATTCTTCAGATTTCAAACCAACATCCCCTTCAAGGCCATATAGTTTAGGTACATTCATAGTTAGTCTCCCTTTGACCATTTTAAATCCATCTACAATCTGGTTCTCATCATAGAAGGAACTACTCAAATTGAAAACCAACCTCAATCTCAAATCCAACTTGGTTTATTTATATGGCTAGGTTGAATCTCCTAGATTTAACGAAACTCTTAAATGATCATATTCGACATGTTATTTGGTTAGCCATGATGACCAAGTTCCCTTTTGATATCCCTAAGTTTTAGGGTCATGCCAGGGTGGATTCTCCCATTCATATCATGTTGTTTCAACTTTAGTCCTCATCAAACAATATCAAAAATGAATATAGTAGAATTAGGTTGTTTTAATTCACCCTTAAAGGTGTGGCCACCAAATGGTACATTGATAAGCCCACTAATACCCATATCACCTTTCAGTGCATAGTCAAAGTGTTTGTGACCTTTTCTCAACTATTTATTTACCATGGCATAAGGATTGAAATTCTTACCAATTTTTGTAAGACTTACTGCTATCTACATCACTAATCATATTCATGACTAGTGTAGGTGATGTGGCTTTTGTAAGATCAGAATTAATGACTGATTCCTCATAAACACATTTAAAGTCCTTTATTTATTCCCATCACTAGAAACGTGCTGTGCTTGTGCCAAAAAATAAGTAATCCATCCAAAAAACACAAAAATATGACTTTATTTTTACTTAGTTAAGGTATTTGTACACCATTATTCTAGGTGCACCTCATCGTCACTTAGATGACATGTTTGCACTAGGGTTATCCCATGCCATTGAAGTTGCTATTGGATCTATTTCAATGAGTAATATATATCATTACCCCCTAGTCATATTCTGTACGATTATCCATATGGTGGAGTAGTACTCTTTATGCCTCATCTCTTGAAGGGTGTTCCCTTATCATTTATTATTATCCTATTCCTCCATTGGATATGTATCATTCCATATCTCAAGTAGGAGCTAATACATCTTGATTATGTTGTCCTATGCATCAACATGGTCCTGGTCATACTTGTACGAGTTTCTCTGTTACTAGGGCAATCATGAGCCCATATTATCCCTTTCTTGGCCCTCCATTAGAAACCTTAGTACCCACACTTGTGGTACCTCTACCCCTAGTTAATGTTGGTAAAAACATATCCCATTCACAAGGATAGGTGCATGAACAAAAAAATGTTCCTAATCACCAACCTAAATTCAAACAACAATAACAAAAAGAAGAATAAAGGGAAATGAAAACATAATGACCAAAACTATAATAAATGGAATTAAGGTAACTAGAATCATGCATTTAATAATTGTGGAGGTAACCAAAATACCACAGATTGGATCCAATATCATAATTACCAACTAAAACAAGGGAAGAAACCTCAACCTAAGACTCATCACCCTTATACTATTTGTGGCATTTATGGACATTATAGCCATCACTGTCCACTTATCGAAGAATTGCTTCACTTGAAGGGACTAATCGATATAGCCATGACTACTTAAAGTCAATCAGTTACTCAAGTTAACTCATATTCAATGTCACAACTCATTGCATTAAAAAAGCCTTTCCCATCACATAGGTTAGTATATACTTAATAGGCATCGACCTCGACCATTACCCCTCACATGGGTAACCCACCTTCTAGCCATATTTACATCAATATGGCATCCCAGTATAAAATAAATGGGGGCACATTTTCGACCTCTACTGACATGATCTTCACTATGATTTCTCCTTTTAGGGATATGGGGGAGCTTACCCCCATTCATCACAAACCGTCACCTTCAATTGGAACCAATATTTGAAAGTGTGTCTCCCATCCTCCACTCTAGTTCAAATGTAAGTTGTCATAATATCTTCTTGGTTCATATATGTGTAGTGGATGAGGGGCTATCCTCATGTACTATGTTCTACTCAACTTGAAAACATATGGGTTCTCCTACCTTTGTTCCATCAACCATTGAGATATGAGTTTTTATGGTAAAATATATTCCATTTTGGGATTCTACAAAATATCGGTATTGAGTTATGCAATAATACTATCCCAACTATTGTCATTTTTATGAATAGTACTATAGATATAATATCCCCCCTTGGATGTATTACATCTGCTCTATGAACATTGTGGTGTCTTAGTACTTTATGCCATGAAATTTCCTAATGAGGGATGTATGGTCACCATTGGTCAACTCTCATATTGTCATCCACTGTCCATGATTTCACATGACATGATTTCACTTTATATTGGTCACACTATGCCCATGCGTTGTGAATCCACCTCCCCTTTGCTATGTAACATCCACTCCCATTGAGTGGTGACCCATGGATCTAAAACCACTTCCTCCCCACTTCCTTTTGGTAGCTATGTTAACCCATGCATTCTTGGGGGAATCCATACCTATGCTTCCCCCCATTTATGATAGAATACATGTCTTCTCACCTACAATATGAGGCCATCACATCTTTTTATAATGCTATTGATAACCTTCATTCAAATTCTCTTAATAATTTCATGCAAGGGTCCACTCATTCCACTGATGGATCCTTCAATTGCATCTCCGTGGGAACTATTTGTGCTCCCTCTCAACCAATAACACCTCTTGTGTTTGACCAAGATTCTTTGGGTCCCATTCTCAACCCAAATTCCATTCATCTTGATCCTACACAGGATGTTACCAACCAAATTATCACTTCAAACCCTAACATAGATGCTCTACAATATTAAGAATCTAATACTCTTTTATAGATCATCTTCTTTAGATGCCCAACCTTAAAATACCTCTCTTTATATCTTTGCTACATTATCTTGGACATTTGGAAACAAATCTTCCCTTAGTCTATCTTCAAGGGGATGTTGGGGGCATTGCTCCTACTCAACGCATATAACTAAGCTTGCCACACAAACTAGACCCACATTGTTCTCTTTTTGGTAACTACCATGACACCCTCTTATGTCTAATTTTCCCTAGTGTCACCCAACTACGAACCTCTTGTCCTCCTTTCATTAATCCATTGAGGTAACATTGGTATGAGATCCCTTCCAATCACATTAGAGTAGGACCCTTATATGCTATTTGGATTTATTTTGTTTGGATTTAAGCATATTTTACACCCTCAGTTCTGTTTGCATGTGTATAGGGCACTTTCCATGATGCCATTTCTCACACGTGATTTATGGCTCCCCATTAGTTATTTTCTTTGCATTAACATGTAGGTATAGGAATCACCTATTCTAACATTTCATTTATCTTTTGTCACCTTCTGAATTTGTTGTAGGATCCACCTCATCTTCGCAAGTGGCTTACCCTAGCCACCCTTGCATTCACCCTTGTCTAGTGGTAATTCCTTACACCCATAGGTAGCCATAGAATAATGACCTTTGTTTCATTTTAACACCCATGACATCATAACCTTAGGATTGGGAGTATGTATAGTCTACATCCCAGAGTTAAACCTCATGCATATTTCCTCATCATATTGATGACCTTAAGCACTAGATTCTCACATTGTTGGATGATCTAATATCTATTGAGTTATCACATATCTCAATTATTTTACTTAATCCATACTATGATTCTTTTTCATTTTTTACACCTATATTCACCCACCTTTGATGATATTACCACTTATGCCCCTACACTTAATTACTTACATTTTCCTTTTTTCACCCTTTCCTTTACATCAATTTGTTTGCTCACTAGGGCATTTATTTCCTTTCTCACTTGATATTTTACCACTTGGTGTCCCTCCAGGGATTCCATTTCAATATTATTCCTCTCAACACCTTAATTAGATTCTTTGACAGGACCTTAGCCTCCTCATGGTGATCTTCCACACACCCTCAACACCCCTTCGAAAATACTAGGAGAGTCTTGTGCTTCTTTGGTAGATGTTACTTTATTAGCAACATCTCCCTTGCTCAAAGCATCTACAATGAGTTACTCTTGTGTCCTATGGAGTCCATAGTTCCTATTGAGTCCTACTATAGTACTTCCTTTCCTTGATGAGTCTTTCACATCTATATTTTTCAGAATTTTCCCTTCAATTTCCCCCCTTTTTACTAATTTGTTATTGAACAACCTCTTGCCTAGTAATTGGCCATTCCTCATGGATGCTTTTAGTCACTGCTATGTTAGCCTTGCCTTTAAACCCTAAACAAGGGAATTCACAAGTACATCTCTCTTTCTTTCTGTCACACGTTGGTGTTAGTCTCTCTCAGTTATCCTATGATTTTCACCTCACATTAATTTTCAAGAATTTCCTTATTCCTTAATTCCAGTGGGCCTTCCTCTATCAACTTAAACACTTATATTTTATGGGTTTGGTTTGAAGGATGGTGTACCCTGGGAAGATTTTCCTCATTAGTGGGTTGCCTTAGTCCAAGAAAAGAGAATGTTCATTGCTCGTTTATTTGATTGTTTCTCACATGCTCAACTTCAACTTATTATTGCACCTTTGATTTGATACTCTTGGTGGTTTAATGATCTAGTTAATTGTACATGATTCTTGGACATATATTAGCTGCATCAAACCTTCGAGAGAGTATCCCTTTAGATAACTCCATGCATGTTTTAACCACAACATTTTTTTCCAAAGATATAGTTCTAATTGTTGTACTATGGATATTGGTTCTTGTGAGTTCCTTTTCTCCTTACATATCAATGAAATTTCTCTTATTGACACCAACATATAAGGGTTATTCTTATTACATTATGTACATTAATCCCATTTTACTCATTGATGGGTTCACTAAGACCAAGCTATAAGAAATTCCTAAATTCTCTTGAACTTGGTAATATCTCACATGCTCAATTTTATCTCATTCTCGTACCATTGAGAATTGTACGTGTTTTAGTGATTTATCCCTAGTCATAGTTCCTTGGATTTGATGGGCTCTATCTAGCAGTTACTAGAGTCACCATATTGATATTTACTTTTTATAGCTCATTTCAAATATTGGGGATCCCTTCCTATTCAATAGGACTCTATTGGTTTCTTTGATCATAAGGGGGCATCAATTCTTGTATATTGAGATTAGTTGCAACTTGGCTCCAAGCTTGCATATAAGATTGTTGATACCATTTTATTATGACTCAATTACCCTTGAACACAATCACATCTTGTATTGTGTTATGAAACCATTTTTTCTTATCATCTTGGCCTATTTATGCCATGGTCCATCATTGTATCATTATTTGGAGTTTTCTAGATGAGCATGGGTATGCCTACCTTTTCTCTATTGAGATATTATACACTCCTCACTTCTTTTCTTTGTCGTTGACATGTGGTCCCTTTTCCTTTATTTAGATGCTCTGCTCCCTCCTTGGTTCTCCCTTTGCTTGGGTAAAGAAACTATGATGTATTTTGGTCATACAATTTTCTCCTAACCTCACACATAAGGGGGTACTTTGTTATCAACTTAAAACTGCTCGTTTGCACCATTTCTAGCAATTATACTTCAATAAATATTTTTGGCATGCATAACCTTTGTCTTCAGCTGCATTCAACCATGATATGACCTCAAAACTTGCCAAAATCATCCAAGACAACCTTGAAGTTGGCCAAAATTGAGCAATGCAAATATTGATCTGTTATGGGGATACAAACAATGCTAATAAACCAACAAAAAATGCATTTCCCCTTAAAATAACTATTTCTAACTCTTTCCAATCCCATCAATGCACCTGAACTATTGTGATGGGTTTTTTAATTACATATGGACCTCGTCAACTAACTACTATTATTAACCATTGACCTAGTCTTCCTTAGCCACTATGAGGAAGAATATGTTAGGATCGTTGTCCAACATACAACTATAAATAAAGCCACTGAGGTCACTCATTCATATAAATTCATCTTAAGTAAGGTAATGTTGCTAGAATTCCACTAAGGTCTTGAGGACCTCTTTCTCTTGATTTAATATTCTAGCCTCTTTACCTTATTTATCAACCAAGGTTAGAGTCGGAAGCACACCAAGGAATCCAAGGAACCCTTCTAAGGAGGGGATTTAAAGATCATTCAATTTCAAGAAGCTCATCTAATAATTTTTGTTACTTTGACATTTTAATCCACAACCATTGGGTTTAAGATAATTTTGACACCCTTGTGACAAATACTTTCCAATAGCTATAATGGTGTCTTTAGACAACACCTTTCTCTTAGAATGCTAGCTCCCTGATCAACTTAACTCCCTCGGTCTCCAACATGATTTTATAGATAGTAAGTCTACATATAGCCTATTGTCTAAAATTTATTTGGAGAATATTAATTATATGCATTCTCGATGCATCAAATCTATCTAGTTGACTGACTTAGGGTTTCAACTTGCAGATTAAATCTAGGATTAGATTACTAGATCAACATTGTGGGTAGAAAGCATTAAGATCTTATGGTTTTGAATGACCAAAATTATGCAATATGGGCACAACATATGGAAATATTGCTGAAGGTTAAAGTGAATTAGTAATTTTCAAAAAATACAATTCCATATATAAAGGATGAACAACAAAAAATCACCATTGATGGAAAGAAGGATGAGGATGTTAGAGGTGTAATGACCTACATCTTTGGGAAGATTCAATTCCATAAAAATAAGATCAAATTTTTGAATGATATTTGGAAGAATTTGAATACTTTCATGGATACAATTAATGTAAGTTAGGTTATGCATATTGATAAATAATTGATCTCTTTGTATCCCCTGTCTTTTAAAAGATATGAAGACTACTTCACTTGTGTTAAGGAGCTTTAGTTGATGAATATAGAAAGGATTTTCCAAAGAAAATGGTCATATCATAGAAATGATCTTGTTGAATCTGAAGAAATCGAGTAATGTGTTATGTTCAACATTATGTGCCAAATAGACCTCTAGAAAGGATCATAACAAGGATTTTCCCCTTGATTCCTTATGTGATTTACTAATTATGGCACATGAAAAATAGTCTGATGAAGGGAAAATTGAGGTTAAGTAATAAGCCTATTTACTAAAGGACAAAGGTCAAATAAATTAGAGGAGGTTGATAATACAATTAGGAGAAATAATGTGATTGCATCGATGAGACCTTTAAGAAGAAGCATGATCATAGGAGTTTGAATAAGAAAGTTAGAAAGAAGAATACCTACCATTATTGCAAGAGATGGGGACATATGGAGATTATTTGTTGGCAAAAGGCCAAGAAATTGGATGAAAAAGTGAAGACTATTAAAAGATATGTATTGACTGAAATATTGATTTACCTACCATGCTAAAATTTAGAATGTAAGACAAATACTTTTTCATTTTTTATTACCGCCTCTCTAGTTTTGCATGATCATACTTCTCAAAGTGGATGCATAGTTGACTTTGGTTGCACTCATCATATGGCTAAATATGCCTTCATATTTTCTTCATTATATGAGGCTAGAAAACAAATAAAGAAAAAATAAAGATATAAGTATATTTCTCTATTTTCTTCATTATATGAGGCTACAACAAAAGAAAGAAAAATATAAAATAAAATTTGCATGTACCAGTTGATTGTGCAATTATTAGTGCTAGTTGTGGGAAGATTAAATGTAAAAATGGTGTGATCACTAATGTGTACCATGTATGTATTTTGATTGTTAATTTGTTGTTTGCACCCTGACCAACTGCAATTGGTAAGAAGGTAGAGTTTTGGCTAGATTGGTTATTGTGAAGGATATGCACAACAATTATGTTGTTGTCATTGAGGGTTTTCTTGACCCTAAGGACAAGTTGTATAAGTTATCTAACTTTGCCAAGAAAGATCAATGATTGATTACGTTCATAACTCAAATAAATGATCAACACAAACTTTGGCATGAATGAGTTAGACATATGAATCTATGGAGCTTGAAATGACGGTGAAACACAACATGGTTACTGGACTACCTAAGGTACAAGATGGGGTGATATATAAAGGGGGTTACAAGATCTGGGCATGCTATAGGATTATTGCAGTGATTATCTGATTTGCTTTGCTATAGGTGCTTAAGTCAATCACTCTTTGACCAAAGGATTCTAATCCTTTATGATGCATGTCGATATGAGATTAACCATGCCATGAAGACAATCTATCTCATCCATGTGGAAGTGTTGACTTGGAGTTGCGATTGATAGGAAAAAAAACAAAGGATTACAGGAAGAAATTCCTATAATGATTGAATTATAATGCCAATTTTTAACCATTTAACTTATCGATTTAAAACAAATAATGTGGAATAATTTGTCACCTTATATTCTTGATTTCTCGTTCAATAAGGAATATTTGATAAAAAATGGTTTCTTTTAGGGTAACAAGGGTGGAAAAGGATGTAAAAAATGGTGACAAAATGGAGACTCAACAACACACATCATTGATTATCAATTGATCATGGGCCATTTGTATGAACTAAGAGCTGATGAAGTACTACATAGATGCATGTTAGAACATGAGTAGGGTTTCATGCTATATGAAGTGCATGAAGAAGTCACGGGAGACCACAATGCAAGGAAAAATATTGTACAAAAAGTCCTAAATGATGGATTATGGTGATCCTCAATTTTTCATGAAGCTAAGGAATATTGCAAATGCTACGACATATGACAACATATAGGGAAGTTGTATGGGAGGGATGAGTTACCTCTCTTCTCTATCACAGTGCTAAAGTAATTCGAGAAGTGGGAAATTAACTTCATCGAACCAATTAATCCCCATATGTGGTGAATAAGTATGTGGTATATTATAACTGCAATCAAATATTTGATTTGATAGGTTGAGGCTGCACTAGTGAGGGATTGTACTGTAGACACTACAACATGATTTTATTTTGACAACATTATTACTAGGTTTCAATGTCTAAGGGAATTGATGAATGATCAAGGAACACACTTCTTAAATGACATGATCCACAACTTGGCTCAAGAGTTTATGATCCATCATCAAAAGAGTACCCCATGCTACCCTAAAAAAATGGTATGGTGCAGGCCTTCAACTAGATCATGGACTAGGACCTTACAAGGTATATAATGTTCAACACAACAATCGATTTTTGCACATCCTTGTTTAGTTATGGGAATACACAACTACTTGTAAGAACTTAAGAAAGCCTACTCCTTTTAGGCTTGTGCATGGGAAGGAAGTTGTAATATTGCTGGAATTTTTTCGACCTAATATAAAAATTTCTCTTGTGACAAAGATGTTCAAGGATGAATTATTACAACTCAAACCTGTTGACCTCAAAATATTGTAGGCTTGCACAAATAAAATATTCATTTAAAATATTTCTATATAATATTTATGCGCGCTCCTTTCTCCATGTCCAACACTTAGTTGATTTTCCAATACGTGAAGAAACTGCACACATTTTCTCTTTGCGCATCCATCCTCTGCATACTTTTCTTCCACACACCTTCCTATGCACAATACTCCTGCACACACTTTCTCTCCGCACACCTCTCCACCCATCCATCCTCCCCATACTTTCCTTCCACACACCCACCTCCTCACATCATACTCCCGAACAAAATGAACCTCCAAAAAATCTATTCACCCACACTTCTTGTCATCACTTAGCATAAATTATGTAAATCACATGTCAAAGAGTCACTTCGTCACCTTTACTCTATCACTTCCTCTTTTTCTCACTTCTAGGTTTCTTAAAGGATCAATAAAGGAAACTTATCTCCAAGTAAAATGGACGTGATGAGTATCATAATACGAGATGTACTCTCCATCATCCCTCATAAAACACAATTGTGAGTTATTAAATTCCACTTATTGTTTTTCCTCGTCCAATGAAATGGCATGAAAGAAGATGATATACTAGGAATTGTACTGAAGAACAAGGAGTTAACAACTATGGGTCACTAAAAAACTTCATTGATTAGTCATATATTTCTAAGTACAACGAAAAAATGACCGCTAAATGAAAGAAAGAGTTGATTTGCACTGACATATTGGTATTTGAATTTATCGCTTGATGAAAAGTAAAAAAATAGGATTTGGATCACTAGATTGGTGAATGTTGCATGTGTTCCTAAAGTGTTCAATTTCATAGAGATAATTTATTTATGGGCACGAAATTTTGATTTAAAGACCATAACCGACCTAAGTGGATATTGGTGGCCACCTTCCTATTCCACTTGGACCCCCAACACTATTTCCTTTTAGTTTCCTAATTTATATCACAATTTACTATTTTTGGCAGTTTTTCAAATCTTGAAATCCTGGAGCCGTTTTGAGGCCCTAAATGATGTTTAAAAAAAGAAACGAGAAAAACTACACCCTATTAAAAAAATTTATAATCGAAAGTTGTTGTCCTCAGATACATCTTTCTAACTAGGTATCATACGCATCAAAACAAGATCGTATGCCAAAGTTACGACCCCGGGAAGCTGATGTACCAACTAACCCAAAGGGACCCACAAAATTTTGGCGCTTAATCTCCCAGGGTTAGTTTTTTTTATGTTTAAGGTTTTCCATTATTTCTCAATAATAAAAAGGCCTCTGAGCCTCATGGTAACACAATTCAAAAGACATGTAGCCATCACATCTCTTCTTAGAGATAATCTACCATAACTCGAGCTAGTTTATTTCCATCCTACATGTAAATAGTTCTTAGTATTTATTATTAATTAATTGAACTTCAGTTTTTGTTGTAGCTCTGTGTTTCTGTTTAAATCTAAATTTGGATCAATGGTATTAGAGCAGTTTGCTCTTTCTCTATTTTTTGTGCATGTCCCCAACAAGGTCGAGGTATAAGGAGTTAGGGCTTGAACTGGTTGAATCCTTGCAAGACCGACCTCACCGACCCGAACGACCTTCCATGGCAGAAGAAAAGAAAGATGAGGGAGCAAGAGATACTTCCAAATTTTTTCTCAAAGAGACCCTTGAGTAATAAAAGAACGAGATGATGGATAATTTTTCCTATATCCTTCGACCTATATCGATAGGCAAAGAATATTCATCCAACAATCACTTCGGAGGCACTTCCCCCTTTAAGGTACATGTTAACTTTTACATTCCTATATTTGAAGGTTAGCTAGATGCATATGCCATAGATAAATGGTTAAATATACTAGAAGGATATTTTTCGGTCCATAATTTTCCATTAGGGAGAGTATTATTTTTCACTCCTCAAAGCCGCCCCCCACATTTCTTGGACATCTCCTTGTTTGGTGCCACATACCGATATGCTGTCAAGATGGAGCATAAATTTAAAAAGAAGAAGAGAGACTTTTGTGAATATGAAGCAGGGAAAAGGCACCTCCAAACCACAGAACAAGGGACATAGCCAAGGTTGGTTGACCTAGGACAACCCATCAAAGCCACAAGCAAAGAATAACACCATGAAGATGAAGAAAGACACAGGAAAATGGTGTGAGTTCCACAAGAGTCCCACTCACAACAAAAATAAGTGTCGCACCAAGTAGTCACTAATGGTTGAGTTGAAAGCTTCAAAGTCAAATGTATGTTCCTACTTTGAGTCAGATCCCAACAAGGAGACTGATAAGGGGAAGTATATTATCAATGCAGAACCCAATGCCACCATTTCCGCTGCCAAGGTCCAGAAGAGAGCCCAAATATCTAGAGGAGGGGGAGCATCTCTTCCACTCATAGATGCGAGTGAAGGGTTCTCTGTTACAGGTTATTGTCAACAATAAAAGTTAAAAGAACCTCATCTTAGTTGGGGCCGTGAAGCATTTGAGCCTACCGATGGCACTATACCTGTAGCTGTACATCATCGGGTGGCTCCACCAAGGGAAATATCTCCGCGTCAGCCAACAAAGCCCTTCATGGACGAGGTACTATGTGATGTTGCTCCTCTTGAAGTTTGTGATGTATTATTAGGCCAGTTTTACTTGTGGAAGCGTCATGCTATGTATGTGTCCAGGCCTCACACTGTTATTATTACTTTGGGTAGTAATTTATATATGATACCAGAGGTAGCCCCACCTACCTCTATTTCTTTGATCTCTGTTAAGTGATGCAACAAGAACATCTTCCAAATCGGGAAACTTGTTTTCTTTTTTATTTTCTCTCAAAGCAAGGGGAAGATCATGGCCACATCCATGGACCCCAAGAAGGGTTCCTCCACACAACAAAAGTAGATGGATAAGGTCGTGGAAGAATACAGGGACATATTCTCATCACCCATAGGGGTACCTTTGCACTGTAAGATCAAACATTCGATAGATCTGACTCCCGAAGCACCTTTTCCTAATGGGATGATATACCACCAATTCCTTCTAGAAAATGAAGAAATCAAGCAGAAGATCAAGGAGTTGCGACAAAAAGGGAACATCTGACCAAGTTCCTCACCTTGTGGGAGCCAAATTGTACTCGTACAAAAGAATGATAAGAACTAGATACTTTGCATTACCAGACCTACAATAACCATTTGAAATTGAGACATATCCTTATGACTACGCAGTTCTCACCCAAAAAGGGCATCTAGTGGCCTGTCATAGTGAGACACTCTCTGATACAATTTGAAAACATCTCACCTAAAATAAAGAGATGTATTCCATCGTGCAAAATTGTCGATATTGGAAACATTAAATTCTGGGGAAGGAGATGATCGTCCACACAAATTACCATCCTCTTTAGTTTATACAAACACATGGGAAGTTGCATAATGACCACCATCATAAATGGTCGACATACTTGTAACGATTTCAAGAATTATGGATGGCCGCAACTTTACAAAAATGATCCATGATTTTCTTCCATATACCAGATGCTGATGGATGGGAAGCAAATTCCAGACTTCCACCACCAGGATGCACTATTATTCCACCTGGGACACCTTTGTGTTCCTTCAAGCGAGCATGACAAAATGATTTTGGAGTGCACTACAGTGGAGTCGCATGACACTTTGGCATAGAGAAGACAGTGGTAGTACCACATAAGTATTTTTATTGGCCAAATCTCTAACAAGATGTTGGAAATATATTAGATCCTACGTTACTTGTGCCATCACCAAACCAACTATTAAGAAGAAAGGCATGTACACTCTTGTTCCTACTCCTAGCCAGCCTTGGGAATCCATTGCCATGGAATATATGTCTGGCATTCCTTTTACCAAACATGGTAACAAATGTGTATTTGTTGTCCTTGATATATTTTATAAGATGTCTATATTGATGGCTTGCAAGACGAGCATCACAATAGAAGACACTGCGAAACTCTTCTTCGAATGAGTGTTAGTACATTTTGGGATCCCACAAAACACTATATCAGATCGGGATAGCAGGTTCCTGAGCACATTCTGGTTGAGCCTCTAGTCATTATTGGACACTAAGCTCATGAAGTCGACTGCATTCCATCCTTAGACTAATGGCCAGACATAGGTTTTCAACATGATGATAGTGCACATACTATGCATGTACAACTCTAGGCATCCACGAACACGGAATGAGAGTCTTCCTTATGTGTAGCACAACTATAAAAGAGATCTCCATAGCTCGACTGGCCACAAACCCTTTCAAGTAGGCATGGAATTTCAACCATTATGTCCCATTGATGTTGCAATGCCTCTTGTGATTACATAGACAATTTTTTCACATCTTCAGTCTGAAGATAATAAGGAACTAGGTTTATTGAATGCATCTAGCATATCTTCCAACAGGTTCATGACATCTTGGACAAAGCCAATTCCAAGTACAAACAACATCATGATCAACATTGGGTGCCACATAAGTTTCAAGTGGATGGCAAATTTTGGTTGCATTTACAAAAGGAACACATTACCAGAGCCCATCGAAAGCTTCAAACACTATGATATGGTCCTTACACCATCACCAAGGTCACGGGTGATAATTATTTCGAGCTCAACATTCCCCATTCCCTGGATTGCACCAAGTGTTCAATGTGGACAACCTCTAACCGTACTTTCCACCATTGCTAGATGCATCAGAGATCACTGAGTAACTCACACCAATAGAGATCAACCAATATTGCATTGAATAAGACACGATTGATCAAATCATGGACACATAGATTAAGAACAATCTCCAACAAAGGACCCAACTGTATCAGGTTGTCAAATACGTCCAACTCCTGCACCAAGGCAAGTGGCTCACCAAACACCAATTTCAACAAAAGTTTCCCCATCTCATGGAGGCACTCAACATAATCGGGACCATTGCTTCCTAAGGGGGAAGTACTTATTCAGGTGGATATTTGTGGCCACCCACCTATTCCACTTGGATCCCCAACACTCTTTCCTTTTAGTTTCCTAATTTATAACATAGTTTACTATTTTTGTTAGTTTTTTTATTATTGAAATTCTAGAGCTAAAGATGTTTTTTTGGAAAATAGGAAAAACCATAGCCCATGGCAAGGGTTTGTAGTCAATTTTTGTTGTCCTCAGATAAATATTTATAATTACATATCATACGCATCAAACGGGGATTATATGCCAAAATTACGACCCCAGAAAGTTGATGTACCAAATAACCCCAAAGGGGCCCACAAACTTTTGGCGCTTCATATCCTAAGGTTAGGTTTTTGGGTATATAAGGTTTTCCATTATTTCTTAATAATAAAAATGCCTATGAGCCTATTTGTAACACAATTTAGAAGGCATGTAGCCGTCACATCTCTTCTCAGAGATAAGCTACCATCACCTGAGCTAGTTTATTTCGATTTAGCATGTAAATAGTTCTCAGTATTTTTTATTAAATAACTAAAGTTCATTTTTCATTTTAGCTGTGTGTTTATATTTAAATCTGTACTTCATTTCATTCATGCGTAAATCCAGATCAAGAACTATTGATTTTTGAGTGAAAAAATTCAATCCCTCTAACTCCAAATGCATTCAAAAAACTACTCAAGCTACCCGAACCAACCAAATTACTCAAGTTGTTTAAATATGATACCTTCTTAGATTCTCAAGTCAGCGAAATGAACACCATCAAGGATTTCACATTGCAATTTGTATAGGTTCCATCTAATATTTCTTTTCTAGATATTTCAATATTTGTTGAAACCAATAGATATTTTTCCTAGCCTTTTGCTCATATAATGGGGCAGGAAACTATCTCAAATGTCCCTAAGTCAGTCCTCTATGCATTTTACTTTTATTTCAAAATAGATGCCTTTTTCAATTGGAAAAACCTTGTTTCCAGTGAAATACCCTTCCAACTAGAAAATCTATCTAAGCCTCATAGATTTTTCATGAAAACCTACTTAGTAATAACTCTGGTCTCGTGTCATACCTTCCACGACTTGCTTCACAAAAATAATTTGAATCCAGACACAAAACCTGTATACTTATGGTACCCATTATTATGGAAACATAAGGCCTCTTTCCATTTTCTCAAGCATAAGACTCCTTTGTCAAATAAGATAACCATATGGTTGTTGGAAAATCGGGAGGACTATAGTTTAATATATTTTCCTTTCCATAGTAATTGCTTGTGAATTTAGTTTGCTTATTTATTAATATTTATTCTAATTTTTTCATCAAACAATTACCATAACATGAATATGAAGATCACAGAAACAAAAGAACACAAGATATAGGCTCCAAGCCAGGGAAAAACCCCTCCAAGGGGAAAACCCATAAACTTTTCTTTTTATAGAATCAAATCAGATGAGATATCCAAGACCCATAACCACAAAAAAATTCCACCTCTAGATTTCAATTCAAGACTTCCTTCTTTCCGTCAAATCCATTAGCAAGAGACCAACAACAAGAAATATACTAACACAAAACCTCCATAAATTCTAGCTCAAGAAGAATTTCTCTCTTTTAGACTTCGGCCCTCCACTTCTTCTCTACCTTCTTTGTGGTATTTCAGGCCATAATTATCCAAGTTTGTGTGTCCAAATGAGCTCCCTCTTTCCTCTGTTTATATAGTTCAAAGGGGTGTGAATAGACATGTCCATTGAGGCAAGGCTAATTTGGCACCTACAGGGATTTCTATCCCAAAATTACACATTTAAAAATTATTTTTCCTTTTTCTTTACAAGAGGTCCAAATAGGACTTTGACTCTTTTGACTAAAAAAAATATAATCATGAAGAACATGCTTGTCTAGAAAAATAATAATATTTTTTCTTTGTTTTCTTTTGCTTTCTGCATAAAATACATAATAGTATACACTATGAAGACCAAAACTAGTTACATTTCTCCAATGATGGTGACTAGGCAAGAACTCAACAAAATCTCAACTGAAGCATAGACCTTCCTCTGGGTAAAGGGAAAATATGAGAAAAGGTAAGACAACACCTTGGTTTGAATCTATGGATTCCAGGAGAAACCCATGTTGCTGTAAAAATTTGTGGCGGATGGATACTTTTTTGTCAAAACATGTAGGTAGTACCATCCATGGTTAATATTGTTCAAAAGAAAGAAAAATAAACAATGAATTTCCTTACCTTTTATTGTGGGAGAATTAATTTTGAGACACACAACCCATCTAGTTGAATTTTTTGAATCCTTAAATCCTTTCAATTTAATTGAAGCTAAGACCATTTGAGGATATGATCTAGAAGGTATCTTTTCGAAACACATGGCCGTAGTCAAATATGGAAATCTATTTACAAGAAGTATTGATGAAAGTGGAGAAAGCCACATTGGCCCATTAAGAGCAAAGGAGATACCTACACTTGTTGAAGAATTTTTTATAGAAACCAACACTAGTTCGGGAAGACAAAACAAAAAAAGAGGCAAAAAGCCTACAAATGCCCCACCAACTTTGACACCTTAGGCTCACCCAAGTTCATCTTCAAGTCACCAAAGGAAGGATACCAATGGATTGGTAGAATGAATAATGATACACCATCATGTGGAAGAGATGGAGAGGAGCCACCTCCCCATGTGATTCTAGAAATATCACACATTGCCGACTCATTAAAGAACACAAATTCTAAGGAGGATAAACTTGTGGAGGAGCCAATCGACATGGAAGTTGACATAACCATGCTACCTAACTGGATTGTAGCTCACATAGTTGAAACCCAAAGAATGTTTGAAGAAATTGCAGAGGAGCTAGTCACCTTTGATGAAAACTCACTAACCATGCTAAACTTGCGTTATGATAGGACCAATACAAAAATATTGGTGGAAAAGGTAAAGATTCAAAATAAAAGAGTTACTAGTTAGTTAAGGACAAAAGTTGACACTTCTAAAGTATTACCTACTAGATTCCTAAAGATGCACCAAACTACTAGTGAAGCCCTGACACACTTTGTAATAGAATAAGAGGCAAAGAATATGAGATTGAAGAAAATAATGAATGATCTTAAAGAAGCTCTAAATCTAACTCCTCTGTTCATGACCCCTTTGGACATCCAAACACCTGAGGCAATGGTAACTACAACCATCACATCTCATCGAGTATGGAATGTAGCACACCTTTTAAAAGGAATTTGGTATTATATTGTAATATCAAAAAAATAATGGAAATTATTGAAGAAATATGGGAAGTCACCTTACACTTGAGAAATTTATTACAAAGAATTCACTCATTTGTTGAGTATTTGAAAAGTGATCTTGAAAATGATCGACAATTTGTTGATAATCAATCATCAGATTTTGTACATAAAGTCAAATCACTCGGTGAATCTTAGAGAATGCAACAAAGTCTCCTAGGACATAAGAAAATTAAGTAGATCAAAGTTGGCCGGTCTGCCAGGATCAAAATGTTGGAAGAGGCTATTGCTGACTGTTTGAGTATCATTGGTAAAATAAATAATGATTTTGTAACACCCCTGGTATACCACCCCTGATTTTTGTAATGTAATTATAGTTTGACTATAAACTATTATATATTTATTTGAATGGCTTGAAGAGTGGGACCACAAATCCACGATCTGAGGGGGAAAAGGAAGAAGAACATGAGTGGTGTTAGTTGGCACCACTACTTAATCAAATGTGCAACTAGAAAGAAAGATCATGAAGAATGTTCCATGAGGATCATTAAGAGACACTGTAAGGAAAAAGATAAAAAGGCATTCAAATAATAGAAATAGGGATTTGGGATGAAAGAATTTGGATGGAGAACATAATTATATATTTTTGCAAGTAGCTAAAATTGAGCTCATTTTGTCCACTGGTATAGCCTGCTGAGGCTGATGGAGAATAATTTCTTGTGTTACTGCTATGAAGCTGTGGGTTGTGTGTGTGTCTAATTTTGGGTAAGATTTAGTGGAAAGATCCGAGGATTTGGGTGATGAGTGTTGGCCACAACTGAGAAACTGCCTGCAACAAGTTTGCTTGAAAAATCCCCTTGGATCGTGGACTTGGATTGGGGGTGATTGCTGCAAGAATTAAGGGCTGCAACTAGTCTATGGTTGGATAGAAAATCAAAGTCCCACCTTTAGTTTCAACCATTGTTATATTTAAGATAAGTGTTGTTAACTATGATATGTGAATGTAACACCCTCCTCCCACACTTACCCAAGATTACTTATCCACCAAGGTCCCTTGTCCCACACTTACCCAAGATTACTTGTCCACCGTGGTAAATATGTGATGAAGTGTTACTATGATATGATTCAACTCCCTAAGTATAGTTAAGGAAGTGGAACCGACAAACAAAAACTTTACTAACCTCCCTTAGGTGCTACATGACCCCAATGAGCTAACCATCCACTCCAAGTTGCCAACCCCTAAGCTAACTTAGCTTTTCACTGACTTGGGCTCTCAGTATCTCCCCATGACAAGGCATGCCAATGACTAAGACCTTTAGTCACTCTCATGAGCCTACATCCCAATGATTGTACACTTTTTTACTCAGTTTTGTGCCAATGACGCTTAGATTTGAGCCACTTTTTCAGGGCTAGGACCAAGGCCTTTGCCCAGATTTTAATGAAACTCTCAGAAATGATAAATGATAAGGAGACACGGCATGTAATGCAAAAACATAACAAGGACCTAACCCAACCCATCCTAACCATGACAAACATTTCATTAAACACATCATGAACATGTAATGTACAAGTCATAAATACACATCTCAACACAGGGGCCTGATACTTATCTTGAGTCCACCTCTCCCGGTTCCAAAACCATCCGACAATCCAACTCAACCAAAAGAAAGAACCCTATCACACCATGAATATCTAGAAATGGCAAGGAAAGGATTAAACCACTATCACAACTGGAAAAACCCATGCCAGTGACAACACGAGAACCAAATACACACATGCATGTACCATGCATGCCTAAACTAGCAAGGAAATCATACATGCAACTTGATACCTGCAAGTAATCCCATTGTAGCCACTTGATCAAACTCTTCCTTGCTTGATATTTGCTTCCCTTTAATTTCAGTTCCCTCATTTTCCTTCCATTCTCCAATGCTAGAGTGATCCAAAAATGCTCTAAGTGTGCAATAATATGAGAGAGTAGAGAAAATAGAGAGAATAGAGAGAGAGCTTCAAAACTGAATTGACATTAGTTGTATTGACAAAAGTTGTGAACTGATCCTCAAAAGCCTTTTTTATTAATGAGGCCTCTATTATCTTCAATTTCCATTATTTTCCTTCAATTTCCTCCTCATATGCAACCTATGACCTTTCACCTTCCTTTTCTCCTAAACTCCTTTATTTTCATAAATAAAATGCCAATTAATGCCTCTTTCCTTTCCAAATCCTTTGCCATTGCCTTTGCCACTTTCCTTTAGCCATAATAAACCAAATTAACACCCACTAGGATTTTTTTCCCAACATTCAACTTGGAATACATGTCCCATAACCTTGGTATTATTTTTCATTTATTAACTTTATTACACAAAATTTTGACTTGGGGTTGTTACAGACCCCTCCCCCAGAGGGGAATATTTTCCTTGGTGTTCTATGACACCTACAACCAACAAGATCGCTGAAAAGTAATACATACTGCCCATGGAGATTTATAACTTAGCTCGATGTAATATTTATAATGATCAACTTGCTGAAAATCAAACCAACATGAAAAACATAACAATGTGACACCCATACCGCTTATTGGAGCTTTATAACACAACTCATTGCAGTATTTACAATAAAAACCATTTATAAATACATACATATACCAAAACTCATTTGCCTTCACCGACAAATAATGAAGGATACATAGCCCACATCTGATAATCCATCTCCCATGTAGCTTCATCAGGACCAAAGTGCTTCCACTACACTTTAACTTGATTGCTCGATTCTGGAGCATGAGCATCTTTCGCTGCAATATGCACTGAGGTTCTGACTGAAATTCTCCTTCTGGTTCCACCTGCAATACAAACCAATCAAAAACATGATCAACATCCCTTACATATGTTTTAAACAATGAAACATGGAAAACATCATGCATTTTCATTGTCAGTGGTAGTGCAAGTCTGTATGCCACTGGTCTAATCCTCTCAAGGGTCTCAGAAGGCTCACAATACTGAGGTTCTAACTTTGCACATGACCCAATCATCAAGGATCTCTTCTTGGGCTTGATGTACAAATACACATGTGCCCCAACATGAAACTCCTTAAATTCCCTGTAATAATCTAAATAACTCTTCTGCCTGTCCTGTGTTTCCTTTAGATTATACTTGTTAACCTGTATTTCCTGTTCCATTTTTGCCAACATATTTGATCCTATCAACACCTTGTTCACTAGATCACTCTAACTAATGGGAGTATTACAACTCCTCCCATAGATTGCTTCAAATGGACTCATCCTCTATGAATCTTGATCCCCATCGTTGTAATCAAAATCAACCAGTGGTAGATACTCTTACCACTTCCGATGCTGGTGCTTAACATACATTATCAACATGTCCTCCAAAATCCTATTGATCCTCTCTGCATGTCCATCTGTGTGTGGATGATAAGCTATATTGAAGGCCAACTATGTACCCAAACCTACAAATAACTCCTTCCAAAACCTGGAAGTGAACATAGCATCTCTGTCTGACACAATCTTCTTTGGAACACCATGCAACCTCACTATCTCGTTGATGAAAACATGTGCTACATCACTAGCTGAATAAGTAGACTTCACTGGAATGAAGTATGATACCTTTTTCAAAATGTCAACCACAACCATAATAGGATCACGTTGTTTAGATATCCTCCACAAACCCGTAATGAAATCCATGGAAATGACCTCCCATTTCCACTTTGTAATTAGAATCAGCTGTAGTAGACCACATGAATGCTTACACTCTACTTTTACTTGTTGACAATCCAAACATCTAGCCACAAACTTTGCCACTTCCTTCTGTAGATTCAGGAAATAGTAGAACTTCTTTACCGCTGTCATTGTCTTCTGATATCCCCGATTACCTGAATATGGCTTAAAATGAATTTCCCTCAAGATAAGCTTCTTGAGCTCACAGTTGTCTAAAACATAGATCCTATCCCTAAATCTAACCAAACCATATGTTGTGAGATGATAGTTGACATCCTGATCACCTATACCTTGCTGCTATAAGCTGTGCCTAAGATCCCTATACCTGCCATCCTGTTGTCCTCCCTATAAGGTCCGATCTTGTAAATTCGTCCCATATGAACTCATAATTGCTATGTGATTTACCTATACTCTTATGCTAAGATCATCTGCAACCCTGTTCTCCTTACCCTTGATGTACCTGATATCGAAGTAAAACTCACTGATTGCGGCCAACCGTCTAGATTTCCTGACATTCAGATTCGGTTGGTCAAACAAGTACCTCATCCCACTGTGATCACTCATAAGAATGAATCTACTGCTAAGAAGATAGTGCCTCCACATCTTCAATGCATGAACGATTATTTCCAACTCAAGATCATGTATCACACAATTCTGCTCGTGCTCATTTAGTTTCCTTGGTTCACAACATACCACCTTTCCCTCCTACATCAAGACTCCACCAAGTCATCTCTTTCAGGCATCTGTACACACCACAAACTCTTTATCCATATTTGCAACTTTAAGAACTGGAGCATTTGTCAATAACTGCTTCCACTGCTCAAAACTTGCTGCACATTCCTCTATCAATTCAAATTTCTTTCCTTTACTTTGTAATGATGTGATATGATAGGAAATCCATGAGAAGTTCTTGATCAGCCTCCTATAGTAACCTTCCAACACCATGAATGATCTGACCTCATCCACATTCCTAGGATTTGTCCATTCCATGATAACTCTGATCTTTTTTGGATCCACTGCTATAACCACATATCCCAAGTAATGTACCTTTGTATGAAAGAAACTACATTTACTAAGCTTGGCATACAATTGACGCTCTCTTAGCAATCTCAATACTGCTTCTATTTGTTTAGCATGCTCTTCCTCATTCTTAGGATATATCAATATATCATCAATGAATACAATAACAAACTTGTCTAGATAAGGATGCAACACACTATTCATCAAGCACATAAAAGTAGATGGATCACAAGTCAAACCAAAAGGAACTACAACAAACTAATAATTCCCATAGCTGGTCTGGAAAGCATTCTTTTAGATGTCCTCTTCTTTAATGCATACCTGATGGTATCCCGATCTCAAATCAATCTTCGAGAACACTGCTACTCTCTTCAACTAGTCAAACAAGTCATGAATCCTCAGTAACGAATACCTATTCTTGATGGTTACCTTGTTCAACTTCTTGTAATAAATGAACAATCTGAGAGTACCATCCTTATTATTCAAAAATAATAGTGTGCACCCCACGATAATCAATGCACAATCTAAGAGTACCATCCTTCGTCTTCACAAACAATACTGGTGCACCCCACGATGATACACTCGGCCTAATGTATCTTTTTTCAAGCATTTCCTTGAACTGCAACTTCAATTCCACTAAATTTGGAGTGCTCATCCTGCATGGTGCCTTTGATGCTGGTGTTGCCCCTGGTACCAAATCAATAGAAAATTCCACTTCCCTGTGAGGCAAAAAATCTGAAATCTCTGTTGGGAATACATCTTGGAACTATTGCAAATCTGGATACTTCTTCAAGACATACACATCCTCAAATTTCTTAAATTTGTCACTAGAAATAAGTACTACAAATAATGCATATCCTTTTTTGCGGCTATGCTTGGCTTGCATAGCTGTAACCATCCTTGTTGATGTTTCCTTCTTCTTACCTTGCAAGATTCTTTGTTCTCCATTGTCATCCAAGAACTCAATTTCCTTTTTATAACAATCCATATTGGTCCTGTGAAGATACAACCAATCCAAACCCAATAAAATATTGTGGGATCCCAATGGAAGCACATTCAAATGTGCTGATGTAGGCATACCATTCAATTCAAATGCACAAGCTCTTACCCAACGATGAGCTCTTTTCTTAGTGCCTGTAGCCAACTACACTAACCAAGACTTTGCATGCACTTCTTTATTCAAACCACACTTATTCACCAGGTTAGGGTTAACATAACTATAATTATATCCAGGGTCAATCAAAATATAAACAACTTGATCATAAATATTACCATCCATCTCGATAATAGATGCCTGGTGATTCGCCTGCTTGTTATCGAATGCTGCATAGATCCAAGGAATTCTCTTTTCAACATCCCCAACAATCCACACTTCCTATGCACTATAGATCTAAGGGCTAACACCCTGATACAAAAGACAATCCCTCTTGATATTCTCCTTTCCACTTATCCAACACTGCAGTTGTCCCTTACCCTCACCTTTATTCCATTGCTCTCTAGGTTATGACACATGTCCCTGTCCAACTACATTAAACTTCTGCAAGGAAACAAATTCTATTTCTCACCTTCATCCTGAGGTCTTTCTTACTTTAGAGGCCATTTTCTCTTAGCTTTGTCTTTCCCTTTCCAAAGTTGTTGAGACTTTGTCTTACGCTTCGATTGCCCATAACAATGTTTCAACTTTTTGATGTCTTCCTCCAATGATCTAGGCTCATCAAACTCGATCTTATATTTACACACTACCGACAACCCATATCTAAATATATGAAGCTTAGCTTTCTCCTCAAGATAAGGAACATACCTCAAAAAATCCATGAATATGCTAGTATACTCCTCATCGATCATAGATCCCATCTTCAAATCATATAATTACTTTGCCCTGTTGTCATAGTATCTCTCAGATAGATACTTTTTCCTGAAAAGTATTTCAAAATCCCTCCAAGTCAACTCCTCTTCCTAAAAGCCTCTGACATTCTTCACGTATTCCCACCAGATGTATGCTTTACCTTTAAGACTGAAGGTAGCTATCCTAGCTTTCATGTTTTTTGAATAATCATGCAATCTGAAGAACTGATTCATCCCAAGAAACCAAGATTTTGCATCCTATTACTTCTTTATTTCTCCATCAAATGTAGGTGGCTTGGCTTTGTTGATCTCATCTGGAAAATACCCCTGTCACTCCTCCTGTAAGGATGATAACGATGATGACCATGGTACCTATCCGAACTAGAACTAGAATAAAGACCATGTCCACTGCCTCTCCTATCAGGTGTATCCAAAAATCTGCTGTCCCTAACAATATCATCCCTATCCAACCTATGACCATCATTAGATCTGCTACCATAGGCTCCATTATTCATGTCCTCATGTCCATGATTGATCCTAACTGATCCCTGTCTCTTCAAGTCTGACAAACTATGAAGAATAACTTCATTGACCTTTGCTTGTTTCTCTCGTGCCCTAGCAAGTCTCTCTTGTGACTGAATGATCTGTCATTATCTTTTTTGCAACTTATTATTTTTTCCTTCAAACTTCTCAAAATGTCTGCTATGTGAGGGGAGTGCTCATCACCATGCTGCTCATTTGATCTATAGGGATAATCTTGTGAACTATAATCCACCATTTTGCTAGTCATCTTTGATCCTCTTCTTCCTGCAAGTATATCATGTCAGCTAAACCAAAATATAAACATAACCAACATACCTCAGTATAGTGCAGGGGAGGATATCTCATCTGCAAGATCAACCATATTAGCACAACGCATGTATAATCATAATCATAACAATATATAAACATCATGCATGACAATACCAACTGCATACAATGACCTCATGCACGAAAACCATGCCCATAACAATACATGCATAACAACATATAAACATTGACATGTATAACGAACACATATATCACTGACATGTATGCATGACTATCACATCCCAACAACAACTTCATCAACTTATACATGACAACACAACTACAACAATGACCATCACTATGCATACACATCAAGCCCACATACAACCTACATGCATGCATGGCAAACAAATTCCTCCCATCCAATCCACTGGCGTAAATATGCGACAAAGAGTTACTATGATATGATTCAACTCCCCAATTATAGTTAAGGAAGTGGAACCGACTAATCAAAACTTTACTGACCTCCCTAAGGTGCTACAGGAACCCCATGAGTTAACCATCCACTCCATGTGACCAACCCCTGAGTTAACTTAGCTTTTCACTAATCCAAGCTCTTAGTCGCTCCCATGACAAGGCAAGCTAGCAGCTGAGACCCTTTAGTCACTCTCATGAGTCTGCATCCCAACGACTGTAGAATTTTCCACTTAGTTCTGTGCTAGCAACCCCGAGTTCTGAGCCACTTTTTCAAGATTAGGACCCATGCCTCTACCCATAACTTAATGAAACTATAAAAAATGATAAATGATAAGGAGACAAGGCCTCTAATGCAAAAATGGAACAAGGACCTAACCTGACCCATCCTAACCATGAAATACATTTCTTCAAACAGATCATGAACATATAATACACAAGTCATAAATACACATCTCAACATAGGGGCCTCATACTTATCTGAGATTCGTCAAGAAGGTCTGATGCCCTCTCAAAATAACTGCATTATCATCTATTAGGTCATACATTCATTAACCAATCATTTACTAATGAAACCATGATGAGAGGCATAACTAAAGTCTGTCATGAAACCATGCTTATAACCAACATATAACCAGAATAATAAAAATGATAGAACAACCATCAAAGCCACATGATGACAAGCATATATACTCATGAAAATACAAGGGAAAAATATCTCTTATTAAAATATGCAAAGTCCAACCAAGCCAAGGACTTCCATGTACCACCCGACCATAAATTGGGCTAAGCCAAATCTTTCTTTCAGCCAATCACCCCCCTGCCATCTTCCAAGCATGAATGTGGGACTCACAACAAAACCAAGCAGGGCCTCTCATGATTTACCATGTATCCCACCATTACTGCTCAAGGGATTCCTAGGCCTGAAACCTTAATCTATAGAACTAGACTCTACCTTGTATCCCGCCATTACTAGTCAAGGGATTCCCAGGCCAAAATAAAGAAACATACACTACAGGCTTTACCGTAATCCTGCCATTACCGGTCAAGGGATTACTAGGCCTAAACATGCTTGGATGCCTAAGAATTTCTTCATCAATACCTTGAGGAATTTTCCCATATCCACCATTAGGATTTACCGTGTATCCTGCCATTTTCAGTCAAGGGATTCCTAGGCCTTTGGGAATTTTCCTGAGACCACCTCACCCAGTTCCAAAAACCATTTGACAATCTAGCTCAACCAAATGAAAGAACCCCATCACACCATGGCTATCTGAAAATGGCAAGGCAAGGATGAAACCATTGTCACACCCGGAAAAACCCATGCCAATGAAAAAAAGAGAACCAAATACACACATGCGTGTACCATGCATGCCAAAACTAGCAAGGAAACCATACAAATAACTCGATACCTTCAAGTAATCCCACTTTAGCCTCTTTATATAACTCTTCATTGCTTGATCTTTGATTCCCTTTACTTTCTTGTCCTTCCTTTCTCCAATGCTAGAGTGCTCCTAGAATGCTCTAAGTGTGAAATAGTATGAGAGAATAGAGAGAGAGCTTCAAAATTGAACTGATAAAATATGTACTGACAAAAGCCATGAACTGATCCTTAAAAGCACTTTTATTAATGAGGCCTCTATTTTCTTCAATTTCCATTATTTTCCTTCAATTTCCTCCTCACATGCAACCTGTGACCTTTCACCTTCCTTTTCTCCAAATTTCCTTTATTTTCATAAATAAAATGTGAATTAATGCCTCTTGCCTTTCCAAAGCCTTTTCCATTGCCTTTTCCAATTTCCTTTAGCCATAATAAACCAAATGAACACCCACTAGGATGTTTTTCCCAACATTCATCTTGGAATATGTGTCCCATGACCTTGGTGTTATTTTGCCTTTATTAACTTTATTACATGAACTTTTTGTTAGAAAATGTAACTAGGTTTGGTCTTAATTAATGTATTTGAGTCATCATTTAATGTACTCGTCAAAAGAATAAATAAAATAATTTTTATTATTGTATCAATGACTTATTAAAACATGGGTTTCAATTGAGTTAAATATGATTAATGTAACCTCCACTCCAAGTCGGCCTAAAGGAGATCAATTCGGCCTAAGGGACACCGATCGACCTCACATGGAGCCTATAAATAGAAGGAGATCAAATTCATTTGGAGCATCTCATCTCAAGCAAGTTCAATATCTCTAGTGAAGCTAGAAAAAGTGCGAAGTAGGTCAAGGAAGTCAAAAGGAGTGCAAGTTGGGTCAAGGCTAAGGAGAAGGAAGAAATCAAAGTTTTGGTGCTACTCTCTCTCTCTTTCATGCCCTAGTTGGGGTGGAAGTGCTGTTGCAAAAGGGGTCAAATATATGGAAGGGCTGACTTGGTGTGGAGGGAAGGTTTGGTTTATGTCTAGGTTGAAGAGTCTCAAAGAAAACTATTGAAGGAAGATAATTTTGACTGGGTTTTCCCTCGAGAGGGATTTTTCCATGGCATTGTGCCTAAATATTATGTCTTATGTTTTTGTGATCTTCATACACACATACTATGGTAATTTCTTGATGAAAGATAAGATAATAAAGAAGTAAAAGAATCTAACATAACTCACAAGTAATTATCAAGAAAGGGGAATCAAAACCTAATCTACTTACATTGATTTCTGAACATGGTATCAGAGCTAAGGTTAAGAAAGGTTGAAGATCACTTTGTTGTCTCAAAAGGAATGAACATGGATTCTCCCTCTTTGATAAACTATATGAGAAATGGTATCAACCCTGATGGAAGCTGGATCAAGAATTTCATCCACTACTTATTCAACAAGGCCAAAAGTCAAGGGTTCTTGGCTTCCCTTATAGGTTCTCTTAGTGATGACAATGCATGGATCATTGATAGTGGAGCATCAAGGCACATGAAAGGAGAAAGTAAACAACTTAATACACTATCAAAGGATCCATCTTCTCATGCTATGTAATTGGATGACAACAAAATATATTCTGTCAAAGGCCTCAGATCAACATCGTTGAAGCTAGAAAATGGATCGAAGCTGCACCTCAATAACATACTATATGTCCAGGTTTGTAAAAGAATTTGATTTCTATTTCTTGTTTAGAAGATAAAGGGGATAGAGTTTCTTTTGTTGATGGAAAAGTATTGGTTTGGGGAAAATGCTCTAGCATTGATAAAGCTAGGGTTATTGGAGTTTGTGAAGGAAGTCTTTATAGAATTATTACACCAACTCCTCAAACTTTGGTTCACATGGAGATAAATCCCATTGAGCTATGCCATAGGAGGTATGGTCATCTACATTATAAGGTAATCCTTACTCTTAATCATTTGGTTCATGGCATTCCCAATATGAAGTTAGACCATGAAGGTGTGTGCAAGGCATGCTCTTTGGGAAAACATACAAGAAATCCATTTCCAAATAGTGAAACTAGGTCTAAAGAGATATTAGACCTCAATCATTCTGATGTGTGTGGGCCCAAGTCTGAAACATCACTTGGAGGTCATCTCTACTATGTAACATTCATTTATGACCATTCTAGAAAGACACAACTCTTCCTTCTCAAAACAAAAGATGAAGTATTTGAAAAGTTCAAGGAGTTTAGATCTGAAGTGGAAACCCTAACCGAAAGAAATATAAAAACTTTAAGGTCCGTCAATGGTGGGGAATACACTTGTAAGGAATTAATTTCAAATTGTAAGGAAGCAAGAATTAAGAGGGAGATCATTGTTCCCTATTATCTTGGAAAAATGGAGTGGCTGAAAGGAAGAATAGGTCAATTGAAGAAGGAATTTGAACAATGCTCCTTGATCAAGACCTACCAAAATTCTTATGGGGAGAAGCAACAATGACAACCGTGTACATTCAAAATAGAAGTCCTTATAGAATTCTTAATAACATAATACCCAAAGAAGTATTCACAGGAAAGAAACCAAGTGTGGATCACCTCTGAATCTTTGGAAGTCTAATATACATCCGTGTTCCAAAGGACAAGTGAAGGAAGTTTGATTCCACAAGTATCAAGGGAATATTTGTTGGATATAGTCTCTCCTCAAAATCATATAGAATCTACATTAAGGAAGGAAGACATATTGAAGTAAGCAGGGATGTCATATTTGATGAAAATCAAGCCTACAAGAAATCAAAGGATATTCCTATTGATTCTGATGATGAAGAAGTTCCAATATTTGAAGAAGAAGAAGATCATCATGAAAACCTTATTAAAAATCAAGAAGAAGGATGGAGTGAGCCTATTCAATTTGTGGTCATCCCAACCACAAGGAAAAGGAAAAATTGCTTAAAAGCTACATTAGAAGATGTTGAAGGATGACATGAAGCTGTGAAAGGAACCTTCAGGGAAAGTAAAAGATTGAAGATATATTTTGGTTATGCTGCATATATGACAAAATTAATTGAATCTAAATGATCCACATTCAAGGAAGCTGCTCATCAAGAGGTTTGAAAGAAAGCGATGCAGGAATAATCACAATCCATTACGAAGAATGGGGTTTGGGAAATTGTTCCTAGACCTAGTGACAAATTAATTGTCACCTCTAAATGGATCTATAAGATCAAACATGATGTTGATGGAAGTATAGACAAGTATAAAGCTAGATTCATTGCAAGGGGTTTATCTCAAAAGGAAGGCATTGATTATGAAGAAACCTTTGCACCCATAGTAAGGTACATTACCATTAGATCTTTGGTTTCATTGGCTGCTACAATGGGTTGGAATATCCATCAAATGGATGTGAAGGCCACATTTCTGAATGAGATCATTGATGAGGAAGTGTATATCAAATAACTCGAAGGATTTGAAGTTAACATCAGGGACTCTCATGTTTGTAGACTCAAGAAGGCCCTATATGGTTTGAAGTAAACACCTAGGGCATGATATGCAAGAATGGATGCATATATCCTTAGAATTAGGTTCGTAAAGAGTCCTGCTGATCCAAATATCTACATCAAGGTCATGAATAATGAGCCCGTCATTATTCTACTATATGTGGATGATCTATTCATCAATGGTGTGGAGAAAATAATTCAAGAATGCAAGAAGATGTTGGCAGCTAAATTTGAGATGAAGGATCTAGAACTGATGCACTATTACCTGGGTCTAAAAGTATGGCAGGAACCTGGGGAGATATATTTGGGGCAAGGAAAGTAAATCATCAAGTTGTTGTAGAAATTCAAGATGATGGATTTCAAGCCTATGACACTCCTATGATCACCAATATCAAGAAGTTGAGGGGCTTTGAATCAAGTCTCGTGGATCCTACCTCCTATCATTAGTTGGTGGGATACCTAATGTATTTGGTAAATACTAGGCCAAATATATGTTTTGTAGTAAACATTCTTAGTCAGTTTCAGTTGGAGCCTCGTCATGATCATTGGATAGCTACCAAACACATATTGAGTTATCTTCGTGGCACTATACATCACTACCTGAAGTATGATAGTAAGGAAGTCAAGCTAATTGGATACATATATTATGATTAGGGTGGCAGTGAGACTGATGGAAGGAGCACTACCAGAGGATGTTTTAGTCTGGGAGCTGCTATGATCTCATGGAAGAGTAAAAAGCAAGATCTCGTTGCTTTAAGTAGTGCTGAGGTAGAATATGTGGTTTCCCGTGAAGTGGGAAAGGATGCTGTTTGGTTAAGGAAGATTCTAACATATTCATTCGAGAAGTCTCTGGGTCCTACTGTGATTAATTGTGATAATAAAAGTTGTATTAAAATGTCAGGAGATCCCCTATTTCATGCTAGAACAAAGCATATCAACAATAAGTTCCACTTTATTAGGAAGTTGGTGCAAGATGGGATCATGAAGTTGGAGTATTGCTCGATAGATGAACATGTAGTTGACATACTAACAAAGTCTCTTCCTAATGAGAAATTTGAATATCTAAGAAACATGCTTGTATTAGTAGATATTTCTGATTGTATTGATGATAAGAGATTGGAAGAGCTTTGTTGAGGCTTTGCAAGTGAAACATTGCCTAGGAGGACATATGGCCGACACTTTGTGTTGATGTCTAGGTACCAAAGTATGGATGGTGGCATTGGTCATAGATCTCTAACCTCGGATACGCACCTAGGTCCCTAGATTGGTGGTTAGCAATTAAGCCTGATGGTACCTAGAGAGGTTGAAAGCTTGATTCTGCCTTAGTCCCACTTGGATAGATTGCCTTGGTCAAGAATCTAGTCCATGGCATTGCGGTGCCTAAACTGTTGAGAGACCAATGGATAGATTTCCCTGGTCAGGAATATAGTCCATGAAATTGCAGTTCCTAAACTCTTCATTGATCATACAGTTTGATATCTTCCATTATATTTGTATATTATGAATACCTCCATAGTTAAGAGGGAGTGTTGGAAATTGCAACTAGGTTTGGTCTTCATTGATGTATTTGAGTCATCATGCAATGTAATTGTCAAAAGAATAAAGAAAATATTTTTTATTATTGTATCAATTACTTATTAAAGCATTGGCTTCATGCTTGGGTCATCTTTACATTAGTCCAAGTCCCCATTTTGGACTCCTAGGATTAATATTGAGTCAATAGAGTCTTTTTACACTTAAAGAGACACATCTTGGGCTTTGGAATCATGTAAAAAGGTTTATTATTGAGTCAAATATGATTTATGCAAACTACACACCAAGTCAGCCTGAAGGAGATCAAGTTGGCCTAAGGGACACCAATTCAACCTCACTTGGAACCTATAAATAGAAGGAGATCGAATTCATTTGGAGCATCTCATCTCAAGGAAGGTTGATATCTCTAGTGAAGCTAGAAAAAGTGTGGAGTAGGTCAAGGAAGTCAAAAGGAGTGCGAGTTGGGTCAAGGCTAAGGAGAAGAAAGAAATTGAAGTTTTGGTACTACTCTCTCTCTCTTTTGTGCCCTAGTTTGGGAGATCAAAGCCTTCTAAGTGTTGCTGTTGAGAGTTGTTGCCTAATGCCGTAAGTTGCTGCATAGTCGAAGTTGCTCGGGTGGAAGTGCTACTGCAAAAGGGGTTGAAGTTTTAGAAGGGATGACTTGGTGTGGAGGGAAGGTTTGGTATATTTCTAGGTTGAAGAGTCTCAATAAAACTATTGAAGGAATCTAATGTTGACTGGGTTTTCCCCTCCGCAGGGTTTTTCCCTAGCATAGTGCCTACATCTTGTGTCTTGTGTTTTTGTGATCTTCATACACACATAATATGGTGATTTCTTGATGAAAGATAAGATAATAAAGAAGTAAAAGAAGCCAACATAACTCACAAGTAATTATCAATAAAGAGGAATCAAACCCTAATCTACTTGCATTGATTTCTCAACGCTTTTGACTCGAGGGTGTTATAATGAATATGATGATTAATTCTTTATTTAATTGATGTACAAATCTGTGGTAATTTTGCATAGCTATAGGGAAATTTTGCATTAAATTAATAGGAAAAAATGCCTTGATTGTTTTGCAGATTAAATTGGAAATATACCTTGAGTCTGTAAGAAAGATGTTTTGATTTTTTGTGCAAGTTAATATGTTGCATGTGGACATACAAAGCTCTATGATTACAATTTCTCATAAATTTTCTTATGGGAAGTTTTAGAAGCTAAAAATTGGACCGTAGTGAGGGGAAACCCTACTGGTCCTCTGGTCTAACTTATAGATATTAGTTTGCAAAATTTTAAGAAATATGAGCAAAGGAAGTTGGGCTTCTAAATGCATCTTTAAACATGCCATGTTGGAATTTTTACTATAACTTTTCTTATGGGAGGTTACAGATGTTGAAACTTGTACCATAGTGAGGGGAAATCTCACTAATCATATTTTCCAACTTTTAGATATTAGTTTGATATATTTTTGGAGATATGATCATAGGAAGTTGAGCTTCCTGAATGCTCCTAAAATCACACATCAAATAGGTCATGTTAGAATTTCAACTATAACTTTTCATTTGAGAGGCTTCAAAAGTTGAAACTTGAACCATAGTGAGGGGAATTCCCACTAATCATCTGGTTCAATTTTCATAGCTTGGACTACTATAATTTAGGATATATTCCCTAAGGAATTGACATAATAGTTTGCATGCAAAGTGTTTGAAGAAACACCTAAATGGTTAAACGATTCATTGCATGCAAACAATTTGATGAAATTCCCCAACGAAAATGTTGTTTTGTGGTTGGGGATAATATTATTGTATGATAGTATTGTTGTAGCTGATATATACCTATTTGCATGCAAATAATTTGAAGAAATGTGTTAAAGGTGTTTTTATTACAATTTGCATACAAAATATTTATAAAATACCTCAAAGACAAAATATTAAAAGTTGCATGATTGAGTGGTATATTTTAGTTAGTATGTTACAAGTGGAATTAGAGCAATGTTTCTAATTTGATTTCATACAAAACGCTTTACAAATATATATAGGAAAAATACTACTTAATTGGTTGTATATAAAGTATTTGAAGAAATATTTACATGGAAAGTGTTTGACAAAATGTATGAGAGATGCAAATCAAGTTTTTGCAAGTGTAGTTAGGATAAATTTAGTAGGGTTATCTTACTATGCGGTATCACAACTTATTTTCAAGTTAGTAAAAAGAACAAGAAAATTTTGGGTACCCCGTAACATTTGTAAGTCATTGAGGGAATTGGGTATGTTAGAAAGTGGTATCCAAGCTTTTAGGTTCAACACTTGGAGTGGATGGGCTTTATTATAGATGAAATGAAGAGCAAAGGTTCTTCACTATACCTTTAGAGATTAAAAATTTGGAACTATGTGTTATTTAAAGAGTAATTATTTGTTGGGTGAAAGTGTTTGTTTTTAATTTCACTGGTGATTATTTACTACATGCATATGTGGTTATGTGAAATTATTTTTCTATATATACAAATACACCAAGGTTACTTAAAGATTGATTCGAGTTGATGTAAGAAGATGAACATGAAGAATGCTGACTAGATTCCTTACATCATCCCAACAGAATTGAAAAAGTTCATGACTAAACGACGCGGTCAAAATTATGAGGGGGAATATCTTAACTTATCTCTTGTTGTCTTATACTTTTATTTGATGTTTTGAGTTGTCATAAGCCGATGAATAATAGTAAGGCATAAAATAAAATGCAAGAGATGAAATAGTTTAGAGAGGCATCGAATAGATATTAAATAACGATATGCCAAGCTGCATGAAGGTATGTTAGGTGCATACAATAATGAATGTGCAGATATAAAGACTCTGAGTAGTCTGTTGTCATAAATTAATTCAGATGACTGATAGTGGTTAATGATTAACATGTAATTGGGAATAGGTTGACAACATAATTGAGATGCCAATGAAAGTGTTGCATGGAGTATTGAGGAACCAAGGCTATGGAAAATAAGGTGATGATGAGATAATGGCACATGTGATACCTATGCAGGTTGATATACATGCAACGACAATGTTGTGAGTACATTATTAAGAGGTTTGCTACCAGTCAGTGGTCTTATCCAGATAAGTGTTCTAAAAATGATTCATTATGATTCTTGAATTCCATGCACACTTAAGGTCTTATTGGAATGCTTGATTAAGTGCATGATATAAGTTTGTACTTATGATATCGCATGAAGGAATGATCATGTTTTAAGACAATGACAATAATACAATGTGTGTTGATATAGATGATGTGCACAAAAGTGTAAGTGGGTGTTAGTTGTAACATTATGGCTGATGACTATGAGCTGATTATAGAATATGTGATGGTTGCTAGCATTGGTAAAAATATAATTTCAAAATTTGTTGATGTTAGTCTTGGTAAAAGGATGATTTCCAATCTTGTGATAAAATGGTTATAAACATGTTGATATGTATTCTTGATTCTTTGAACATGTGAATGATGTGAATTCTATATGTGTGAACTATTGCAAATCAATAAGCTTGGTATTACCATGGCAAGGTAACAACTAATTTGTTTATGTTAATATATCTAAAAAATGTGTGTTTGTGACAACACACAAGAAGATTCAATTACAACAAGAAGTAAAAGCATAGACATTGGTATGGTGCAACATAGCATGGACCAATTCCATCAAGAATAAGAAAGGAGAAGTTTCCTTGAAAGAGCATATCCCTCCAGGAGCTATTTCGAAGGAT
This sequence comes from Pinus tabuliformis, assembly GCA_031772625.1. NCBI lineage: Eukaryota > Viridiplantae > Streptophyta > Pinopsida > Pinales > Pinaceae > Pinus > Pinus tabuliformis. Next base: position 341,518,605 of record CM062807.1, on the reverse strand, counting down.
GTTAAAATTTCAAGGTCGCTATAAAACCTTAGATAAGACTCAATATATTGACTTGCTATGGGTTAATGAATATTTTATATGTTTTGTATTTTGTTGATTGAATTCATATTTTCTTTGTTGTTTTGACTATTGAGCTTGAGCATGGCCATGTTGCTTTTTGTTTTTGCCTTGTGTTGTCATTGTGGTTTTCTTTGTTGTCATTATTTATTCTTTCATTTTGGGGTTTGGTCTTGGTGTTTGGTTGGGTGTGAGAACTGAAATGAAAATGAGATTTGGAGAAGAGAAAGATTAAAAAAATAAAAAAAATGGAAGTGAAAGACCTTTGTTAAACCTTATGCGTAAGAGAAATGGCAGTAAGGGGACAAAAGAAGATGATAGAACAACTAAAATGGACTTGGCTGAGCCTACTGCAACACAATGGGTAGCAATGTAACAATAATGAAAATAGCATAAGAAGGAAGTTCTCTTAATCGAAATTGTGCATGACTACTTATGCATTCTTTATTTTATGAATAAGAGATGCAATGAAGGTATAAGAATACCTTGTGGTTCCAAAGGTCATTGGTGTAGAACCATCATAATAGTAAGATAATTGGTTAATATTTAAAATATATCACTTTGTGAATGGCCTAAAAATTGAATTTGTATTTTCCATGTTATGGGTTACAACATAATGAAGTTAGTTAATGGATTCCATTCCACATGGAATATCCATTGTGCCAGTGTGCAAAGTGACCTATTGTTGTTAACTACTAGCGTTATTATGCTTATGTTGATGCTTCTAACCTTCATTGTGTGCATGAATGAAAATAATAAAGGCTAGAAATTGATAGCATGCTTAACATGGATGAGGGAATGTTGGAAGTGAATGAAAGTGAAAACACCTTTATTAAGCTTTCATTTAATTCCATACATAACTAAGTTGATGAAATTATGACTAATGTGTATGATCCTAAGATCATTTCAAGAACCATTGAGCATTGTGAACAACATGAATATCATAAGATAGTTGGACCCTTCAAAAGGTTCTCCTAGAAATGTTGGGAATGAGAACTAAGTAAATGAAACTAGTGGTGAGTCTGGGTAAAGAGGTAAAAATGAAGGAATTGGGTAGGAGTTCCTTCAACTAAAATTGAAAATTGTTGTTTCCAAATTGTGCATGATTGCATGGATATTAGGAAGTGGTAAGCTAAAGGAAGGGAGCCTTTGGTATGAAATATTGCAACGAATTTTGCAATGCCTACTGGTTGGAATGGTGAATTAAAGTGCTAATGAATTGAGGGATATGCATTTCTTGGTCTTGAATTAATAGTCTATTGGAATGAATGTTTAACTGTATTTTGAAATGCTTGAAATAAATGTGATAAAACTGATAGAATTTTTATGGGTGTAATAATTCCAAAGTCACTTTGGGTTGTTGTGAATTTATGTAATTATATATGTATGTATGAACACTAACAAGTGTTGGTTGATTGAAAGATCAGGTTGCAAGCAAAATGTTGGAAGGGTGGGAAATAAAGTCCACCATGAAAAATTGATGCCACATGCAAAGGAGCCCGACAAAATGATTAAAAGTCACATAATTATGAGATAGAGCTTCTAGATGAAGAAAGGATTGGGTTAAAATTTCTGGTTTGAAATTTTGAGTATATCTCATGAAACAAATAAAATGTTATGACATAGATGGCATGTGGAGCTGGGAGATCACGAAGAAGATTTCCAAGAAGGAATTTCTACATGTGGAACTTTATTTAACTCATGGGAGAAAGTCATAACCGATACCTTTACTATAAGACTCCATGAGTAGTTCAGGGGAGCATGCTAGACCGTGACTTGGCCATAAGACTCCATGCACATGTCATTAGAGCATGATATATGGCTACTAGGCCGTAAGTCTCTAATGGATACTCCATGCAAGAATGGGGGTTTCTTGGGCCCGAAAGCGTGTGTGAATGATGAGGGTCCATGTAGGAGAACCTTTGGCTAGGTAGATTACACAAAATTGGGGTTTCATGGGCCCATAAAGGTGAGTGGTTGGTGGGAAAAGAAATATGCCTATGCTCAGCGGGAGGTGAGCATGAGAAATCCAATTGGGATTTGTGCAAAAATACTACATGGACCACCACTAAGTGCTTGCCTTGGGTTTGAGAACTAATCAGTGAGATGGGTTTGAGGATGGAGTTGTATGAAAATACTACATGGAGTAGTGTGACTACCACTCAATGCTTGCCCTAGGGCTGAGAATGACTCAATGAGTTGGTTTTGAAGAGGGAGTTGGCTAAAAATTGTGTGGAGCACACACAAAACTAAGTACTTGATTCAATTGATAAACTACTTAATGAAGAAGCAAAGAGTAAGCCACAATGACAAGTATTAATCATCAATTTAAAATATATTTATGTTTAAATTATGATTTAATATGCTTTAATGTTTTTATGATTGAATCCCATATAATTCATATGTTTATGATGTAGGAGAATCAATGAATTTCCCAACACATGTATATGAGGTTGAATACAAGGTAAAAAACATTATCTTAATGACATTAGAGTGTGCAGTAGCATAATGGAGCTGAAGACTTCAGAAACTAGGCCATTGTGGTGACACTGGAACCCTGTGATATGCACTAATTGCCATGAGGTGTGCCATGACACATGTGTTGTGTTATTAAAGCAAGGTAGAGGGATGCCTTGGCTGAGAGGATTCTTCCTGTGTGAGGAAGCCTTTCCAAGGAATGGATCACCTGAGGGACTGAGGAAGCAAAGAAGGGGATGCTTGAACTCGGAAGGCGAGTGATTGCACAGAAGAAGAAACAAATTTCCAGAGGGACTAATGAATTAGAGAAAGGGATGCCAAAAATCAAAATATGAATTGGTTTTCATAGAATCATGTGCATATTGATTGGGATCAGGAAAGCATTGGGTTAGTATTGGAAAGAAATGAGTTGAAATTGTTTCCCAAAGGAGGGTTGAGCATAATGGATGACATGAATAAATAATGGAGGTCGATGATGCTACGAAATCAAGTAATCAAGTAGGTCAAGGTCTAATGGAAACAATTTGGACCCAATGAAGTCACTTGGGATATGACTGAACAAATAAGGGTGTTGTATCGACAATTTGTTGCTAAATAAGTGGATGTAAGAGCAGTTTATAAAACTTAGTTTTGTTTTAGTATTTTTCTACTAAGAACACCGAGGAAAATTCTCTTCTTAAGGGGGTTGCATTTGTAACACCCCTAGTATACTCCCCCTATTTTTTGTAATGTAATTATGCGTTGGTTATACATTTATTTGAATGGATTGAAGAGTGGGACCATAGATCCACGATTTGAGGGGGAAAGGAAGAAGAACCAGAGTGGTGTTAGTTGGCACCACTACTTGATTAAATGTGTAGCTAACAAGAAAGATCTTTAAGAACATTCTGCGAGGAACATGAAGAGACACATAATAAAAAAGGGTAAAAAGGAACACAAACAACATAAAGAGGGATTGGGGATGAAAGAAATTGGATGGTGAATAGAATTGGATTTTTGTGTAAGGAACCAAACGTGAGCACATGTTGAGCACTGGTATGGGTTAATGAGGTTGAGGGAAAGGAATTCCATGTGTTAATGTTGCGAAGCTCTGGACTATGTGTGTGTATGAGCTTGGAGAAGATTCAATGGAAATTTCTGAGGAGTTGGGTAATGAGTGTTTTCCACAAATGATAAACCACCTATCACAAAAATTTTGATACTCCTAGTGCTAAGCATGATTTCTAGCTATGTTTACTTGAAAATTCTCCTTGCATCATGGATATAGCTCAGGGGTGACTATGGAAAGAAATTTAGGTTGCAACTATTCTATGGTTAGGTGGAAAATCGAAGTCCCATCTTTAGTTTCAGCCATTGTTATATTTTAAATAAGTGTTATTAACTATGAGATATGAATATGATTAGTTATTTATTAAATTGATGTATAAATCTATGGTAATATTGCATGGCTATAGGAAATTTTTGCTTAATATTAATAAGAAAAAATGGCTTGATTGTTTTGTGGATTAAATGGGAAATCTACCTTGAGGCTGCAAGAAACATGTTTTGATTTTTTGTGCAAGTTAATATGTTGCATGTGGACATGCAAGGCTCTGTGATTACAATAGCTCATAAATTTTCTTTTGGGATGTTCTAGAAGCTAAAACTTGGACCATAGTGAGGGGAAATCATGTTGATCATTTGGCCCAGTTTTAGATCCTTGGTCACAATTTTCTTAGGAAATATGAGTAGAGGAAGTTGGGATTCCTAAATGCATATATAAACAAGCCATGTTGTAATTTGTGTTGTAAATTTTCTTCTGGGAGGTTCTAGAAGCTAAAACTTGGACCATAGTGAGGGGAAATCTCACTAATCATTTGGTCCAACTTTCAGATCTTGGGTCATGATATTTTAGGAGATATGATTAGAGGAAGTCAAGCTTCTTGAATGCTCCTAAAATCGCGCATCAAACAAGCCGTGTCATCATTTCTCCTATAACTTTTCATCTGAGAGGTTCCAAAGGTTGAAACTTGAACCATAGTGAGGGGAACTCCCACTGATCATCTAGTTCAGTTTTTAGAACTTGAACTGCTATAATCTAGGAGATATACCCTAAGGAATTGATAAATTAGTTTGCATGCAAAGTGTTTGAAGAAATCCCTAAATGGTTTAACAATTCATCGCATACAAACTATTTGATGAAATGCCCCATTGAAAATGTTATGTTGTTGAGATAGTCTTTCTCTAGCTGATATATAATTATTTGCATGCAAATAATTCGAAGAAATGCGTTAAAGGTGTTTTATTACAATTTGCATACAAACTATTTGATAAAATACCTCAAAGGCCAAAAATCAAAAGTTGCATGATTGAGTGTTATATTTCAATTAATATGTTACAAGTGGAATTAGATCAATGTTTCTAATTTGATTTCACACAAAATGTTTGATGAAATGTATACAAGAAAAACAATACTTAATCGGTTGTATAAAAATCAAGTTTTTGCATGTGTTGTTAGCATAAATTTTGTAGGGTTATTTGACAAAGTGGTATTAGAGCTTATTGTCAAGTTAGTAAAAAGAAAAATAAAATTTTGGGTACCTCGTAACCTTTATAAGTCATTGAGGGAACTGGGTATGTTAGAACGTTTCTTAAGGCTATTAATGTTGTTGAGGACCTCTAGGACCCATGAATGACTAGAAAATATATGATGATCCCCTATAATATATTAAAATAAGAGTTAGAGGTTACCAATACATTGATGGGTTCTAAATTTGATAACAGATTTCCTTGAAGCTGAAATTAAGAAATGGTTTTTCACATTTGTCAACAACAATGAGGATCAATCAATTACAACTGAACAACTATGAGTGGATGCCTGAGACATTGAGGATGAAATTTTTGATATACGTGTCAAAAAAGACATAATTGTTCCTCCAATGAAAGAGCACATCAAGGAATGGTTGAAGCAATCAATACAAGAAATGTTAATCCTTAATCACTCTCAAAAAATTAGATTAACTACAATCCTTTTCATCCATATAAATAGAGATTTATTCAACATCAAAGAGAGAGGTCCTTCCACATCAATATGTGAGTATCCAAATCCTTTGAATCAGTTCCCATCCTTCTTCTTAATCTTTGGTCATCCATCTATCTTGACTGCTCTATACGTCATTTAAGTTGATCCGTGACTATAATTCTTTTTTTCTTGTAGGTACCTTTAATATGTACTAGTCCATGGGAGCCCAATCCTAGTCCCTATAAAACAAATGCATTTAAATTTATGGTTTTAAGTATCATGATTTTGAAGAGTGCATTAGGCACCTGACTTTTCCAAAAAATCATTGAATTTCTAAAACTTTTTTTAACTCTCGCATAGAGGTCCCTTTTGGGAAAGCACTTCAATTGTGCTTCTGAGACTTGTTTTAAAGTGAATATTGTGAATGTTTTCCCATGCCCTTTATGAATTATATGAATTAAATTATTTTATAGCACTTTGAATGGTTAGACTGTTATGCCTTTATCTTTGTCTATTGCCTTGCTTCAATGATGCTTACTTGACAATGATGAATGTAATGGACACGATCAATTACAATTTGTATATTTAATTTTGTTATGTGTTCTTTTGACCATACCTAGTCCATTCATAGGTGTATGATATGACTGCTATACTATTTCTTAGAATATAATGAAAAAATTGAGTGTGCACTAAAAGAGGAGTTCCACCTCATTAAAATGTACGGGGACATGTATCCAGGCCCTAGGAGGTTGACTTTTTTCTTAATGGGAAAAAAATCAACAAGACTAAATGAACTAATGGAGTTTGGAGAGGATATATTTTTCGTTGGATGCAATCAAGTGTTCAAGAAACAACATTAGAAAATGTTGCATGATTGCAATATCTTATGGAAGGTGCTAGAGCTAGGTGTGCTTGTATTACTGTATGATAGCAAATTCTTGCACCATCTAGGTAAGTTGTGCATGAGATGGTTAGGGCCATTCTGAATATTATACATTATGAGGTTTGGTGTAGTAAAACCATTGACACTTGATGGTGAACCTTTGAAAGACATAGTGAATGGTAGTTGATTGAAGGTGTATTATAGGTCCTAAGTGTTTGGTGCATAGTGACATCATGACACATGTCAACATGTAGGTAGAAGTAGGGCATACTTAGTAGTAGTATAAATATTTATATGCCATTAATGGTACTTAGTGTACAATAAATGGTGAAGTTAAAGCAACAAATAGCTAAGATTCATGATGGTGACGGAAAATTCACTTGATGAGAGATCACAAGCATGGATGTGACATTAAATGATGGAAAGATAATTGAGCTAGCTATCTATTTAACGACTCTTGAAGTAGCTGCATTAATTCCAGGGTCACATATGAAACACATTAAAACTATGTTAATTGTAAGGGACAATTCACACCAAAAAAGGGAATGGTGGGAAATAAACTCAGATAGATACAATTTTTACTCACCCTAACAACACTTTATTCTTCTTGTGATGACTAAGACTAGTGGAGAAGAGAGTACACTAAAAAAGAGCACACATCATTGTTGGTATTATGACACAGGTTTGGCACTATGACACAGGTGTTGTCCTTGATGGCAACTCACTCAAATGACAGATCACAGTTCAGGCTCTCAGAATGAAGGAAAAAGAGATATACGCAGGTTCCTTTTAACCAAGGCGCGTATACACGTGGGATAGACAATCAAAAGGTGTGTATACGTATGCACACACTTTCATGCAAAGAAAAGCACGTTCGTGTGGGAAAACTTATTTTTGGTCCATGGTATTTAGTCCTTGGTATTTGAACCTATGGTTTTGGACCATGGTATCTCGTTTGAAGTGTTGAACCCAGGTATTTGGTCCAAAGTATTGATTATGTATGGTTTTGGACCATGGTATTGAGTAAGGCCTAAGACTATAAAAGGGGAAGGGGATCATTGGGCAAAGGCATTGACTCAAGCATTGAATATCTGATGAAGAACAAGATCTGGAATACTGGTCATTGGGTAATGGTGCATAGCTGGATCTGAATCAAGGAGGAACCTGAGCGTTAGAAGAAGGATAAGTTCTATTGATGGGTCAAGATCTTAAGGCTTGAATAGTAGTATCTTTGTGTTATTTTCATCTGTTATATTTGGCGCATGAATTGATCTATAAATTTGATAATCTGGGTTTAACTGATGTCTGAATAAGTGAAAAAGGGTAAATTATCTTTTATAGATCTGTATGTAGGTTCGGCACATCAGAGGCACGTATACACGCAAGTTCATTAATTCAAAACAGCGTATATGCAGGTTGGCCTTAATACATCAGCGTATGCACGCAGGTTCTGCATATTGAAGTAGCGTACGTCTCATGAAATATGTTTTAGCTACTTCTGTTCATTGTTGCAGTGTTCTGGGTTCAGGATTGGTTCTGGTTACTGTTACTGTATTCTGGTTATAGCTTTCTGAGAAGTGATTGGTTGATTCAGTACTAGTGTGTACAAAGAAGATTGGTTGATGCAGATATACTTGATGTTTGATTTATGTTATTCATGGATCCAATCTGAAAATTTATGAAACATGGTCCCTAGAAGAAAAGAGAAGGTTGTAGCTTTCTGTAGGTCAACATCTACGTACTAGTACCTCAGCTACTACAAGAGCTAAGGGGGTTGTAGCTCCCTTCCAGGAGAAGCTGGAGACCAAGAGAAGGTTGTAGCCTTCTGCAAGTAGCAGCCTGCGTACTGGTATAAGACTGCACCAGTACAGAAACATTGTAAAAATAAGTTTTTAATTGAAAGAAGATAGAGATGAATTGCAGTAGGTGGTTTTCACCCACATTGGGTTTCCACCTTATATCTTGTGTTCTTGTGTGTGACTGTCTGATCTGTTTTACTATTCCTGGTTACTGTTTATATGGGCCTGACACAAAGATTAATGATCAACATCTGAAGAATAAATTAAATTACAAGTTTGCAAGTTATACGCGAGTTTCCTTAACTGTAGTTGCGTATATACGCCGTTTTCACTAATTGAAGTAGCGTATGCAAATATGATTATGAAATGAAAAATAATTGACTTGATAATACTGATTCACCCCCCCTCTCAGTATTATTTCCAACAATTGGTATCAGAGCAGGTCTTTCAGAAGAATCTTGATCGCTTTAAGGAAGATCTATCATCATGTGCAACTACGAAAAATAGGCATCGATCAGGCCACCAATTTTTGATGGGAGCAACTTCGTCTATTGGAAGGTAAGAATCATAACCTATGTTCAATCTCTTGGTATAGAAGTTTGGGATATCGTGGAATCAGGATACACATTACCATCAACAACTCCTACAGATACGGCTGGTAAGAAGCAGTATGAAACAAATGCAAAGGCTGTCAATACTCTATTAGGGAGTTTATCTCAATTAGAATTTTTCAAGGTTATGCATCTCAAAACCGCAAAAGAAATATGGGACAAGATCGTTCTGAGCTACGAAGGAGATGATTAGGTAAAACGTGCAAAACTACAAACTCTCAGAATTCAATATGAAAATCTCAGAATGTACAATGATGAAAGTGTGGCTAATTATTTCTTACGTATAGATGAGATTGTTAATCGTATGAAAAACTTGGGTGAAGAGATAAAAGAAGTTACTTTGTTTGAAATGGTTCTAAGATACTTGTCTTCTAAGTTCGAATCAAAAGTCTCTGCCATAGAAGAAAAACAGGATCTACAAAGTATTACCATGTCACAGCTGCACGAAATCCTAAATGCTTTCGAAATGAGAAAAGGGGGACCATCAGACAGGAGAGAAGCCGCATTCAAAGCTTCAGGAAAAGGAGATTACAATGAGTTAGGACATATGTTAGAAGGAGAGGAAGAATCAAACTTTGTCAAGAACCTTCAACGAGGTTCTGGAAGATTCAGAGGTAAGCTACCTTTCAAATGCTTTGCTTGTGGAAGAGTCGGTCACTATGCAGCCAAGTGTCCTCATAAAGATAAGCTTGATAAAGGTAAGGAACTAGTTAGATGGAACATAAAACAGAATGTAAGTAAGAAGAGCTATTATACACATGAAGACAGTGATGGATTTTCAATTAGTGATGAAGATGAACAATGTAATGATTATAGACTTTTGATGGCTTTTGAAGATGATGATTTCTTGGATGCTATAGATGAAAATGATCTCTATGAAGAATTTTTTAAACTTAAAATATGTTTAGAAGAAAAGAGTAGGATCATAGATACTATGATATTCCAACTTGCTGAAAGGGAAAAACACAATGAAAAGTTAGAATGTGAAATTGTGGGACTTAGAAAAAATATTGAGAAAACAAAAGCTCTTAATCTTAGATTTGCTAAAGGATCTGAAACTTTAGATGAGATTATCGAAGTGCAACATTCTCCACTAATCAAGACAGGTCTTGGATATACTGAAGAAGCATCTCAAGCACATAAGCCATCCACCTCCAAAAGTTATCTTGATGCAGCAAGGAGAAGTGAACAGGTTGACAATCGACAACAAAGGCATAAAGCAGATCACCAGGTAAATCGGGGTCAATTTACCTCAAGGATCAAAAGAGATCACCAAGTACATTAGGGACAATCTATTTCAAGGATGAACAGAAGCTACAATCAACCGCAGGTAAATCATTCTCAATTTGCCTCAAGAATGAGTGTCTATGGAAACTACAATCACCTGGACGGAAGGTTTGATAACCGCAGAAATTTCTTCAATGGCCAATGTTTCTCTTGTCATAATTTTGGACACAAAGCAGTGCAATGTGTTGCCTACAAGACCATCATGAGCAGAGAAGCACGAAATCAAAGGAGTGTGAATGGAATCATGAAAAGAACCTACAATAACTTTTCTGCTCTTGAAAATGAAATAGAATGTTATATTTGTAACAACTTCGGTCATGAAGATTTTAAATGCAGGAGTAGGTTTTGGCAAACAAATCAGAAGGAGCAAGCTTCATTGAGTCCCAAAACATGGAAAAAGAAAGAACTGCAACCAGAAAGATGTCGTATAGCCTTATATGCGGAAGGACAGGAAAATCAGTGGTACATTGACAGTGGATGCTCGAAACATACGACAGGTGATAAAGAAACACTTCAGTCATATAGTGCCTTCGAAAAGGAAATGAAGGTCTCATTTGGAAATGACACCCCTGCATTCATAAAAGGTAAAGGTTCTATTATTTTGAAAGAAAAAGTCAAAGTTGGAAATGTTATGTATGTTGATGGCTTAAAACATAATCTTTTGAGTGTCAGTCAAATGTATGATCAAGGAAATGAGGTAATATTTCGATCAAATGGATGTATTGTTCGTGAGCTTGATACAGGAGAAACAATGATCAAAGGCATAAGAACTCCAAATAATTTATACATACTCAAGGGAGGACAACAACAATGCTATCTAAGCAAGAATGCTGAACACTGGCTATGGCACAGAAGATTGGGGCATCTAAGCTTCTCTCAGATAAGGAAAGCATGCAAATATCAGGCAATTCGTGATCTCCCTAACATTAGAATTCCAGACAATACAATATGCAAATCATGTCAGTTTCGTAAGAAAACCAGAACTAATTTCCCTGAGAAGGAAGGATCAGCAAGTAAGCCACTTGAACTTGTCCATACAGATGTATGTGGTCCATCCAGGAAAAGGTCACCTCGAGGAGAAGAATACTTCATATTGTTCAGTGACAAATTTTCTAGGATGTGTTGGATAGGACTTCTGAAGCATAAAGACGAAGCTTTCGAAAAGTTCAAAGCATTCAAAGCCTTGGTTGAAAATGAATTAGATCGAAAAATCAAAAGCCTCAGGTCTGATTGAGGAGGGGAATTTACCTCAGATGAATTTTTCGATTTTTGTGAAGAACATGGAATAAGAAGGGAATTCTCTACTCCAAGGACTCCTCAGCAAAATGGAGTAGTAGAAAGGATGAACAGAACGGTTCAAAAAATGGCTCGTGCTATGCTTGATGAGTTTGGAACTCCTGCAACCTTCTGGGGTGAAGTTGCATTTGCTGGCATTACTATTCTCAACAAGTCAAACGTTTGGGTGAATAGCACTCAAACTCCTCAAGAACTCTGGTATGGTAAGACTCCTATGGTAAAATACTTCAAAATTTTTGGAAGAAAATGTTACATCAAAAGGACTGATGAAAACCTTGGCAAGTTTGAACCTAGAGCAGATGAAGGCATTCTCTTTGGTTACTCTCCCCAAAGCAAAGGATATAAGTGTTACAATAAAAGACTTAGAAAAATTGTTGAAAGTATTGATGTAGTGGTTGATGAAGAAGGAAACATTCCAAGGCAGGGAAAATCCGAAGATTTCAAAGATGATGAGGACTATCTTTCAACATCAAATCAGACTAATGATGAAGAAGAAACTTATGAGGAACCAGAAGAACAGATAAGGGTAGAAGAAAAGACTCCATCCAGGTACGTCCAGAAGAATCATCCAAAGACTCAAATTTTGGGACAAAAAGAGGCAGGTGTACAAACAAGAAGAACTATTTCAGAAGCTTCAAGCTATCTAGCATTACTCTCCTCCGTTGAACCACAAAATGTAAGTGAAGCATGCAAAGATGAATGCTGGGTCAAGGCCATGAATGAAGAACTTGAGCAGATTGAAAAGAATAACACTTGGGAGTTGGTTCCTAGGTCAAATGATAAGAATGTCATAGGGACAAAATGGATATTCAAAAACAAGCTGAATGAGAATGGAGATGTTATTAGAAACAAGGCCAGACTTGTTTGCAAAGGGTATGCTCAACAAGAAGGTATATACTTTGAAGAAACTTTTGCACCAGTTGCCAGACTAGAAGCAATAAGAATGTTTCTTGCTCTTTCTAGCTTTCAGAAGTTCAAAGTATATCAAATGGACGTGAAATCTGCGTTTCTGAATGGAGACTTGGAAGAAGAAGTGTATATTGAGTAACCAGATGGGTTTATCCTTGGAAATGATCCAAAACTTGTATGCAGACTTAAAAAGGCTCTCTATGGCCTTAAACAGGCTCCAAGGGCTTGGTATTATCGTTTGGATAAGTACCTCCATCAACAAGGTTTTATAAAAGGATCCACAGATAGCAATCTATATATAAAAATTGACAATGATAAGTTGCTAATACTTGTTGTGTATGTTGATGATATCATCTTTGGTAGCAATGAAGAAGACATGAGTCAAAACTTTGCCTTGGTGAGATGCAAAAAGAATTTGAAATGTCCCTACTTGGTGAGCTCACATATTTTCTTGGTTTACAAGTCTAACAAAACAAAGACGGTATTTTTCTATCACAAACCAAGTACCTCAAGAAAATCTTGAAGAAATATGGGATGGAGGATTTGAAACTAGTATGTACCCCTATGGTAACAGGATGCAACCTCAGCGCAAATGATGAATTGGCAGCAGTACATCAACCAACCTATAGATCCATGATTGGTAGTCTGCTCTATCTAACAAGTACCCGACCAGACATCATGCATGTAGTGGGAATAGTTGGAAGATTTCAGGCAAATCCGAAGAAAACTCATCTTCAGGGAGTTAAGAGAATTTTCAAGTATCTTCAAGGAACTCAAAACTATGACTTATGGTATCCTAGAGATACAGATCTCACACTTCATGCATAAACAGATGCAGATTGGGCAGGAAGCGTGGATGACAGAAAAAACACTAGTGGTGGTGCATTCTTTATGGGTTCTAGATTAGTATCTTGGTTCAACAAGAAATAAAGTTCAATTGCATTATCTACAGCTGAAGCAGAATATGTGGCTGTTGCTTCTTGCTGCACACAACTTCTTTGGATGATGCAAACATTGCAAGACATTCAAATCACTTGTACTCCACCTATCTCCATTTTTTGTGATAATACAAGTGCAATCAGTAATTCAAAGAATCCAGTCATGCATTCGAAGACCAAGCACATACCTATCAAATATCATTTTCTCCAGGAACAAGTGCTTGAACAAAAGGTAAAATTGGAGTATGTCCCCACAAAGAACAAGTTGTTGATATACTCATCAAACCACTGCCCAGGGAGACATTTGAATTCCTCAGACAGAAGCTGGGAGTAGTTGATGCATCGTCTTGCTGTTGAAATTATCTGTTTCAGAGAACAACGATTGTACACGAGTTTAATGAAGCGTATCTGCGTATATATGCTGGTTTCTGTGGGTACAGTCGCTTATATGTTGGTTTGAAGAAAAACAGTGGGAACAGACTCAGGATGAAAAGAGTTTGATATGGGTCTGACAGAGATCATTTGGCACAAGTTCAAGGGGAGCATATACTTCCAATAATGCATTGTTGGCATTATCTTAGAAGATCTTGGTTCAATTTCACAGTTGTTTTTGTTTCAAGTGGAATAGGTGCAGAGGGAGATCATGGTTTCCGGTCTGAATGATGATTGACAAATGTGCTAGTTGCTGATGACTATCATAGTCTTGTCTTAGATATTTAGTCTCTATGTCATGTATTTCTTTTATTATCAAGGTCATGTAACGACCTATGTTGGTTTCCCCACTATGCCTGGGATGGATGATGTAATATTCTTGTTTTATCATGTGTAAACTTTTGGTGTATCCCCACTTGGTTGGGTGGATGAGTCAATAATGGTATATCCCCACTTGGTTGGAATATGGATGTATTTATGAGTCCTTGGTGATAGGAAGGTCATCTATGATGTATAAAGTAATGTTTCTTCTTGTAGAACATCTTTTTGCAGACCTTGCCTACAGTCAGGAGGAGCATGGACAGCTCAGCAGAGTAGAGATTTCAGCATGTACTCAGGGGGAGCATAGCCCTTTTCTCTTGATGACAAAGGGGAAGAATGACTTTGAGTGACTTGAGGTTGCCATCAAGTCCAAAGGGGGAGATCGTTGGCATTATGACATAGGTTTGGCACTATGACACAAGTGTTGTCCTTGATGGAAACTCACTCAAATGACATATCATAGTTCAGGCTCTCAGAATGAAGGAAAAAGAGATATACGCAGGTTCCTTTTAACCAAGGCACATATACACATGGGATAGACAATCAAAAGGCACGTATACATATGCATGCACTTTCATGCAAAGAAAAGCGTGTTCCTGTGGGAAAACTTATTTTTGGTCCATGGTATTTAGTCCTTGGTATTTGGACCTATGGTTTTGGACCATGGTATCTTGTCTGAAGTGTTGAACCTAGGTATTTGGTCCAAGGTATTGATTATGTATGGTTTTGGACCATGGTATTGAGTAAGGCCTAAGACTATAAAAGGGGAAGGAGATCATTAGGCAAAGGCATTGACTCAAGCATTGAATATTTGATGAAGAGCAAGATCTAGAATACTGGTCATTGGGTAATGGTGCATAGCTGGATCTGAATCAAGGAGGAACCTGAGCGCTTGAAGAAGGATAAGTTCTATTGATGGGTCAAGATCTTAAGGCTTGAATAGTAGTATCTTTGTGCAATTTGATCTGTTATATTTGGCGCATGACTTGATCTATAAATTTGATAATCTGGGTTTAACTGATGTCTAAATAAGTGAAAAAGGGTAAATTATCTTTTATAGATCTGTACGCAGGTTCGACACAGCAGAGGCACGTATACATGCAGGTTCATTAATTCAAAATAGCGTATACGCAGGTTGGCATTAATACATCAGCATATGCACGTAGGTTCTGCATATTGAAGTAGCGTACGTCTCATGAAATATGTTTTAGCTACTTCTATTCATTGTTGCAGTGTTCTGGGTTCAGGATTGGTTCTGGTTACTGTTACTGTATTCTGGTTACAACTTTCTGAGAAGTGATTGGTTGATTCAGTACTGGTTTGTACAAAGAAGATTGGTTGATGCAGATATACTTGATGTTTGATTTATGTTATTCATGGATCCAGTCTGAAAATTTATGAAACGTGGTCCCTAGAAGAAAAGAGAAGGTTGTAGCCTTCTATAGGCCAACACCTACTTACTAGTACCTCAGCTAGTACAAGAGCTAAGGGGGTTGTAGCTCCCTTCCAAGAGAAGATGGACAACGAGAGAAGGTTGTAGCCTTCTGCAGGTAGCAGCCTGCGTACTGGTATAAGACTGCACCAGTACAGAAACATTGTAAAAAGAAGTTTCTAATTGAAAGAAGATAGAGACGAATTGCAGTAGGTGGTTTTCACCCACATTGGGTTTCCACCTTATATCTTGTGTTCTTGTGTGTGACTGTCTGATCTATTTTAATGTTCCTGGTTACCGTTTATATGGTTTTGACACACAGATTAATGATCAACATCTGAAGAATAAATTAAATTACAAGTCTGCAAGTTATACGCGATTTTCCTTAACTGTAGTTGCGTATATATGCCATTTTCACTAACTGAAGTAGTGTATGCAAATCTGATTATGAAATGAAAAATAATTGACTTGATAATACTGATTCACCCCCCCTTTCAGTATTATTTCCAACAATCACTAGGGTTGTTAGTGCATAAGAATTTTCATGGTACAAGTGTCCTAATCACCAATATTAACAAATTGAGAATAGTGAAAATGATAAGGTCTTGAGTGTATAATTATATAGGCAACTTCATTTCTCGAAGATTAACCATTACAACGACTCACCCTAACAACACTTCATTCTTCTTGTGATGACTAAGACTAGTGGAGAAGAGAGTACACTAAAAAGAGTACACATCACTAGGGTTCTTAGTGCATAATAATTTTCATGGTACAAGTGTCCTAATCACCAATATTAATAAATTGAGAATAGTGAAAATGATAAGGTCTTGAGTGTATAATTATATAGGTAACTTCATTTCTGGAAGATTAACCATTACAACATAAATATCTACCAAAAAGTCATAAACCATGATAAAGGAAATGAAAGAGGCTAACATGATAGATTTGGGAATTCTAGCCAATGTGAGCATTGAGGAATCGCTACTGGGTAAAATTCAATAGATGAAGTTTATGGATTTTAATATCTAGGATGAGAAGTTGTTCCCAAAGTTGTGGTATGAAAACCATGTTGAGGTGGTCATCAAAAAGAATTTCACATCCAAAGTAATTCCAAAGCAATGGGTGAAAATGTTTTAAAAGTGGAAAATGGGTGAAAATGTTTTATAAGTGGAGCTAGTATGATGTAAAAATGATACATTGCTTCTAGTCATAAGGCCATGTGACATTAGAAAGTGCAATCACTAAGTGAGACATTGGGTGTGGTGCCACAATTATTTTAAGGAAGATGGTAGTGACCATTAGGTTAGCTTAGAAGTTGAAGTTCCATGAGTCTAATAGGAAAGTGGAAGATGGAATAACACCTTTGGTTGAGGGAACATAGTTGGGCTCCCCTCACACACACATAGTGAAGATCTGGGTTGTAAAGACATTCAATTATCACATGAAGACCTAATTATTAGTATTGGAGAGTCATTCAAGGGGCAATTGTGTAAATTTTACCCCTGTACAGTTAATCACTGCAAATAGATTCTTAATTAAAAAAAGAAAAATAAAAGATGCAATAGAAAACATACACTTTAACATTGAAATTTTACCTTGGAAACCCAACTTGGGGATTTTTTTTTTAATATATTATTCTTCATAATATATCTATATCTCTCTCTCTCTCTCTCTCTATATATATATATATATAAAGAAAAAGAAAATTGCTGCAAATAGATTCTTAATTTAAAAAAGAAAAAGAAAAGATGTAATAGCAAACATACACATTAACATAGAAATTTTACCTTGGGAAAACAAAAATAAATTTTAATATATTATTCTTTATATATATATATATATATATATATATATGTCCGCATGGGGTAGCTCAAGTGGCAATGGCCGTGGAAATAAAGTCTCACCGAACCAGAGATCTTGGGTTCGATTCTTGTGCTACCCTCCCTGGAAATGGGGTGAATAACGGACATGTAAAAACTCGAAAATGAGAAGGTCCTACCGAAACATACAATATATATATATATATATATATATATATATATATATATATATATATATATATCTCGTGACATCCATACATTTTCAATCCGTTTACCTTGGATTAGAATATAACTGTAGTTCCTTAATCAAAACTACAAAACCATGGGCTAAACCACCATGCACCACAAAACCACTAAAGGCGAGAATTGTGTGCCAAAAACCACAAAAAATAATGCAAAAAATACTAATTATTTTTGGGGATGCTCCCCTTGAATCCCCGCGTAGGGGGGTTCCACCCCCTGCTACACCTAATGCGACATATAATTCACATGGGCAGTTGTGCAAAGAATATAACAATACCCAACATTCTCATTAGAGTAAATTTCGCCTTAAAGTGGCCTCTTAAGGAAAAATAATAAAATAATAGTTGAAAGAATAAAATAAGAGTTATAAATTTTGGAAGAAAAAGAAGAAAACTATTTTTTGTTTTAATTGTATTTTTGGCTTATCTCCCTATAGGTTTACTCAAATATTAAGTGTAGACACTATTTAGATGCGAAATTATATTCCACATCCAACAAGTACCCATTATGAATACATATGAGAAGACACGCACTGATAAAAATTGAAGATACATTAAAAAATTTGTTCAACATGCTTTTTTAATGTATCTTTAATTTTTATCAATCTTGCTCTTCTAAAAAATATGCATAATGGGTACTTGTTGGATGTGAAATTTAATTCCACATCCAACTAGTTTCTACAATTGAGATTTGAGTAAACCTATAAAGAGATAAGCCATTTCCCTCCAAAATATTTACATGTACCTCTTTTTAAATTTAAAGGATTTTTATTGGTTTACATATTATGACATATAAATTACATGAAAATTTCATGGGAACTTTGAGGATGAAATTTCCTCTAATGCCCATTTTTTGTTTCCTTTGCACAAACTGGGTTACATGAATACATGATCAACAATCCAAGGCAATAATTCACATTGTTTATCTACACCAAGAGAACTTCCCAGTCTTCACAAATTTTGTTAATGAATCTATAAAATTCTTCAAAGTCTCTGCCTACATCGATAGCACCCTCTTTTTTAACCATATCTTTCACAAAATTATACTGAAAATTAATATGATTTGTCTTAGAATGATACAACGGGTTCATCGTTAGGAAGCATTGACTATCGCAATAATTCCTCACATCTTTTTGCACCATCCCAATACTTCACAATATCTACAACAAAACTGCTTCCTTTCTTACATGAGTGGTTTCCACGTATTCAACTTTCATAGTTGAGAGTGCACTACAAACTACCTCTTTCTCATCGAATTTATTGCTCCTTAAAAAAGGTTAAACACATACCCACTTGAAGAACTTCTACAATCTAGATCTCTAGCTCAGTATACATCAACAAAGCCATGTATATCCAACACTCTATATAATCTCAGTTTTCCTTGGTAGCACAATCCATGTTGTTAGTGGTGCGACACAAATAATGATCCTTCTCTCGTTTTTACATATACCTACTTAATACTCCCATTGCATGTGCAATGTATGATCTAGTACATGTCATTGCATAAATAAAACTTCCATCTGCACTAGCATATGGAATATGAGACATTTCCTCTTCCTCTTCATCTGTCTTGGGACATTGATCTGCAATTTTTTTTTCACCTACAAGATAGGCACCTTTACCAATTTACTTTCCTACATGTTAAATCTCTGCAATATTGCCTTGACATACTTGCTCTGATTTAACCAACATTTCCTATTTGAATGATCTCTTTTGAGTTCCATGCCCAAAAATGAAATTTGCAGCATTAAGATTCTTCATGTCAAATTCAAAGGAAAATTGAGTTTTCACCTCCTGGTTGATTTCCCTATCATTTCCAATTAGCGACATATCCACATACAATGCCAAACGAATAAGATGACATCCAACTAATTTGAAATACACATAGTGATTCAATTTACTCCTTGTGAATACAAGTTCCAATACATAAGTATTAATTTTTGGATACCACATCCTTGGTGATTTCTTTAACCCATATAGGAACTATTTCAGCTTGCACACCAACTCTTTCTTTCTCTTCACTACAAATCTTTTTGGTTACTTCATGTATATTTCTTCTTCTAGATCCTCATGTAGGAATATTGTCTTTACATCCATGTATTATACTTCAAAATAAAAAGCAATAGCAACAACTAAAATAGAGGTAATTGAAGTTAACTTGGCAACAACAAAAAATATTTCACCAAAATCAATTTGCTCTACCTAGGAATAACCTTCTGCTCCTAACCAAGCTTTGTGTTTCTCCACTCTATCTTCTACATTCGAGTTCTTTTTAAACAGATTTGCTACCAATGTTTCTTTTTCCCTTCGATAAATCAATTAAATCCAAAGCCTCATTCTTATACAATGATACCATTTCTTCAACCATGGATTCTTTCAAGAGTTTTCCATCCTTTGAATCCACTGCTTCCCTAACAATTCTAGGATCATCATCAATAAACAAAAAAATAAAGATTGAATAGAAATTAGGTGGAGTATACCTTTCTAGCTTTATTCTTTCCCCAACTGATCTCCTCAATACCAGAGTATGCAATTCTTCTTCTTTTGATTCCTATTCTTTTATAGAGTCTGATTCATCATCCTTCAATTCAAACTCTATTTTTCTAGTTCTTTCTCCCTTGGTAGGACTTCTTGTTTTAAAACATATTTGATTTCTCTAAATACCACATATATACTCTACACAACCTTCTTACTTTCTTGGTTCCAAAGCTTTAACCTTTCAAACCATCTTTATAACCAGTAATAATACACTTTTCACCTTTCTTATCCAACTTACTCCTAATGTCCTTTCAAACATGTACATAAGAATCACAACCAAATACCCTAAGATGTTCAAGAGAGGGTTTCTTACTAATCCATACTTCATCTAGAGTCTTGTCATCTAATGTTGATGAGGATGATCTATTTACTAGGAACTTGCAGTGTCCACTACCTCTACCCAAAATTCCTATCCTAACCCAACACCACAGAACAAGCTCCTTGGATTCTCCACTAGTTTCATGTTCATCATTTCTAAAAATATATTTTGCAAAGGTGTGTATGGAGTAGTGTTTTTCCTTGTTATACAACACTTCTTACATAATTCTTCGAATTCATTCCAAGAATTTCTCCAACATTAACTGTCCCCAACACCTTAATTTTCTCTTCTGTCTGATTTTCGACAAGAGCCTTAACATCTCTGAATTTGTCAAATACTTCATATTTCTTCCTAAGGAAATAAATCCATGTATTCCTCGATAAATCATATATAAATGAGTCATAATATGAAGAATTACCTAGTTATGGAACTGACACAGGTCCAAACACATCATTGTGCAACGATTGAAATATTCCCTTTGACCTCATAGCACTGGAGGATAATATTACCTGATTCTTCTTCCCATATAAAAAATGTTCACATAAATCAAAATCCAGAGAGAAATTAGATATACCTTCTACCATACCATTACCATGTAGTACTCAAAGGTCAATCTCTTTAATATGTCCCAATCTTTGATACCACAAAATAGTATTTTCTCTAGAGGATTTAGGAATTTTTTATTCTTCTACTCTACTCTCAAGAACAACAAAATTGTTGCACTCATCAATAACAATTCTTCCCAATAGCTTATATAGAGCTCCAACCTAAATTCCCTTAATAATGCCATTTCTCCTCGAATCATCCTATAGGTATTCTTTTCAAACATAGTTTTTTCACTCGCATTACTCATCTTGCTTACAAAAATCAAATTTATAGCCAATCTTGAGATGTGCAAAACACAAGAGAGTGTTCCAATCCTTTTGGCCATGAGTTTCAACTTAGATTTTCCTTGTCATATGATTATTTCTATCAATTTATCTCCTATGAAAACATCACCACTATCATATCTTTCATACTCATAGAACCACTCCTTGTAACGAGTCATATGAAAGGATGCATCTGAGTCAACCAACCATGCCGCATGGTCTACATGTGTATTTGAAGAAGAAAAATACACATCCCCTCCTTCATTTGAGGAGTTTTTTTCTTCTGTAGAAGGAGCATCATTAGATCCCTTCCCTTTCTCATCACTTTTGGATTTATAATCTTTCTTGTAATTCCCTTCTTTTCCACCTCTCCAACATACCTTTACCTTTTTTCCTTGAGATTTAGATATTCCTCCAGATTTAGATCTCCCACTTGAGGAATTATTTTTATTACTAATTTGGGAGTGTCCTCTTACAAACAATGCATTTGTGTTTTGAATTTCCATATTTTTCCATATCATCTCATATGATGAACAACAATATATTGTCAAAACTTAAAGTAGTTGCATTACTACCTATGGCAACAACCAAAGTAACTCACAAGTCTGGGAAAGAACACAACAAACTGATACATTTATCTTCAATTAAAATTTTAATATCAGGAGATAATAGTTGACTTAGCACAATATTGAAGGTGTTAAAATGCTTTTTCACGAAGTCTCCATCCTTCATCCTTAGGTTATACAACCTTTTTCATAGAAACAATTTATTCAATAGGGACTTAGATTGATAGAAATTCCCTACTTTTTTCATAACACCTTCATTGTAGCTTCTCCTGAAACAATTGAATCTGAGAGACACAATCATATTGTATTCTTTTCCTTTTGACCCAACTTGGTCCAGTCTCTTATCGACATCTATGTTGATGCAGTACCTAGATCCACAATGATACACTAATATTTTTCCGCCAACAATTATTCCATTTTGTGTTTCCATAGCTCAGAACCTTCCCATTGGATTTCTTGATCTTTATCTTTGAGATACTTGCCACTTCCTTTCACTAAAAGAATCGATTCCACCAATATCCCGCTGTCACAAGGTCTACCATAGGCCCAAGAAAAACCTATTTAGCCACAAAAGTGTCCCCTTGAAGCCAAACTTTATTTGATACAAAATGTACATTTTAATCCTGTACATTGCTATAAATAGATTCTTAATAAAATAAAATAGATGTAATGTCAAATACACACATTAACATAGAGATGTTACCCTAGAAATCTAAATTCGGGAAACCAAAAATAATTTTCAATATATTCTTCTTTACGGTATTACAATACAATACAATTATATATATATATATATATATATATATATATATATTCTTCTTTACGGTATTACAATACAATACAATTATATATATATCTATATATATATATATATATATATATATATATATCACAACGTCCATAAATCACTAATCCATTTACCCTATATTAGAATATAGTTGTAGTTTCGTAACTGAAACTACAAAACCATGGGCTAACCACCATGCACTGCAAAAATGCTAAAGGATAAAATCATGTGCTAAAAATTGCTAAAAATATATGCAAAAACTGTTTTTTTTTTTGTTGGAACACTACGCCCAAACCCCTGCATAGGCGGGATTCTACCCCCACTATGCCTAGCACAATGAACGTGTGAGAGTAGTCATTTAAAGAATATAACACATACCCAACAAATTGAAGGCATCCAACTGAATATCTAAGAATAGAGAGTAAGTGGGAGACTTGGTATTGGATCATAACTAGGGTTGAAGATATTAAAAATCTTAAAGAGTGGACACAAATTTAATTGGGACACTTTCTTGTTGAGAAGGAAGTGATTATAAGTGGACGTTCATGAGTGGCCTTGAAGACCAAGTTTAAGACTTGTTGTGTTTCAAGCAAAGATAGAACATTTCAATAATTAGTGGAAAGACGTTTTAGGGTGGATAGTAGGTTCACAACATGAGAGACCAATTCTCTTATGGAAGTTTGAAACTCTAGGTAGGAGGCTCATAAGTGTTGTAAGGGTAATTCCACACGTAGGGTGGCCACAAGTTGAAGTATGACTTGTATTGCTTGTAAATATGTAGGGTTATGGTGGTTACCCAAACCCTCTTGTAAGAACTTGGTTGTATTATCTTCTAATAAATTTTTAGGTTCCTTGCTTGGGAACTACCATACCTATTGAAATGTTATAGTCTGGATTATTAAATGGTTAAGTTTTGGATATTTTTAATTAGGATGTTTTAGAAGGCAAAATAGGCCATGACTTGTTTTCCAGTATGATTATAGAATAACCAATGAAATCTAAGCTTACTTGGGTTAGGTCTTGCTACCACCTTGATTTGTAGCCTTGGAAAGATCACGGTCAAGGTTCTATAGTGTAAGTACACAAAAGATATGCCCATTGTCAACTCAACACTATCTCCCCACACTTTAGGCCAACTCTTAGAAATCCACAAGGGATGTCCCAAATATAGACACTTCACCAACAAGTTAGAAAGACTAGTGCCCAAAAACACCTTTATATGATGAGGCCCATGATTTAGCAGAACAATTGCTAAATATGGTGTATGAATAATTACAACCAAAAATAGGAACCATCATTTGAATTCCCACTCAAATAACATAAGAAATGATTGACTTTGATGCTCAAGGGTGAGATTCAGTCATATGCACCGAGTAATATGATTGTAATTTGATTATCGCTTGATAATATGCTCTAATTTAGTCAATATTGCTGCTATCTTGCACTTATGGACTTGTAAAATCACAAAAAGATAAATAATTCCATATTTGGAGTGCCTTACAAGCAGCCTAGAAGTGTGGAAACACATTAGGGTGAAATACCCTTAGGTTATTTTGCTTTGGAATTAAATTAGGAGTGAAATAAATTCCTAGAAATTAAATTATGAACATAAATAAGAAGATACAACAATTTGGAATCAAACTTGCACAGAAAAAGAGTGTCAATCCCCTAGAGTCAAGCTCAAAAAATATCCAAATCAAAGTAAAACAATTTCTAGCACTTTTGGAGGTATAAATAACTTCCAAATATGAATAATATGCACTGAAAACAATTTAGAAATGCAGCTAGGGTTAAGTAGGGTCAAAGACAAACTTTCTTCACCAAACCCTAGACTTGAGGTTTCACCAATCCTTGAAAGAGTATTGTTGTAATTAATTTCTAGAATAATAATAATAATAATAAAAACACTTTGAACACCCTCAAAACAATGTTATATCAATCTTTTAAGAAAAAATAAAGAGGGCCAAATTTCTTCTTGGGCCAACAGATCGATAATTTAAGCACAATTCCTAAGGCTTCTAGCTTTAAGATGCAATTTAAGCTTGATCTAGATGAATAATTATTTATTTTTCTATTTTTTCTATTTGTTGTGTTTTTTGAATTTATGGATAAATAAGTGGAAAGAATTAGAATTTTGGAAAAAGAAGAAGTCGTATTAGGTCTTAAGTGCCTTATCTCCACTAGGGGAATTGGGGTCAATATTAATGCCCCTATTAAAGTTGGTTATCCAACTCTTGTGGATTAGGGCATGCCGATAAAACCCTATAAGAAAAAATAACTTCTTGTATAATCAAGACAAATTGTGAAACCAAGACCCCACCATGAAGGATCCCTCTAAAGCCTAAAGCCTTCAACCACAAGATCAACTATGGCATGAAATAAAATTAAAACCCTTGCTAAGAAACCCTTGAAGGTATGGCCTAACAAGGAGGACTGATTATTACCCGAAACCAGTAAAGGTGAGAGTGAGAGAAAAAACCTTCAACATACCATTAAAAGTGACAATGTTACCATTTAATGGATCAATCTTAGTATTCTTGTAATTGGTCTTGTATGATCAGAATAATGCCTTTGAGAATATAGAAGAATAACCAAGAAAGAGAAACTCCAATATTCAACACTAATGCTTCATGAAATAATTATATTATGGCATAATGATATCCAAGAATTCACAACAATTTTGGAGGAGAGTGATCCTTCTATTTATAGAAAATGCATACAATGTCTCCTCTCCTTTTTCTCCCTATAATTAGCTAAGAAACTTCAAGAAACAAGTGAGTTGTCATCCCCAATATGTTTGGATACTAAGTTATTACATGATAATTTTCTTTACATTGCTTAAAGTCCTCGAAAGGGGGATGAAAGCTCATGAAGAGAGGTTTGACTTGTTTGAAGGAGGCATAATTTTCTTGAGGAGGGCCCAATTTTCCTTAGGGGTACATTGTTTCATTTGATTCTACCTTACTTTAGCTTGAGGATGCTTGAAAGATGTAAAAGCACTCCAAATTTCACTTTTTAGGGCTTGACATTCTTTGGAGCATCTAAATTTCATCTCAGGGTCAAATTAGAGCCCTGAGATATGGATTTCACTTTCCTTGTGCATGGATCCCTCAATGTCTTGCTTGAAATGGGCTTGGATTGGCTTGGATTGGCTTGAGTGATGGAATATATGCCTTCCAAGTTAAGGGAGGCTCCAACATTCACTTATTTTTCTTCAACGTTCTCTTTATTACCCATTATAACCTCAACATTTATGTTGAAGGTGGAAAAATCCTTGAATTATGCTTGATCATGCTTGATTTGATGTTTTAAGGCTTTATTTCTTCACTTTAATTCTTGAACATGGTCCATGGTCCTTGCCAACTCACTATTATCTCTTGTTCACCCATAAGTCATCTAAGTGACTTTCCACACCATATTTCAACCCTATGGTTGAAATAGAAGGGGTGTTAGCCCCTCCAAAGGGTATAAAAGAACTTCAAAGTGAACTTTGAGAAGGGAATTTTTCATACTTTGAATTGGATATAGATTAGACTGCATAAGAGAATACAATAGGCCTCATTTTATCACCTTGGAGAATGTGACACGTCTAAGGGAGGTGAAACACATTGTGAATTGTGAGGCTACTATGTAGACTACTAAGTAATATAAACCATGGCCAAAGATGTCCAACATATGATAAAATGATCCATTTGGGGAAAATATAGGTGTGTTAGAACATGGGTGTTTCCAATTTTACATAGTGCAATCAATTTCTACATGGAAACAAAAACATAAGTGAGTAACTAAGATTTAATGTAAATCATGTGTCCTAATAGATTCACCTCCAAGACTTCCAAAGCTTACCCAAGACATTGAATCTCAGTGAGTGCTTTACAAGTGGAAGCGGGGAACCAGAGTCCATCATTGAAAAACCTGCAAGCAAGCAAAGATACGTATACATCACTGAATACTCTCTCAAATGATACATGAATCGTGGTATGGATGCAGACATCTAGAGAATGACCATGTAAATGAATCTAAGGCATGGGCGCAACCATCCAGCAGAAAGGATCACAAAGAAACTAAGGTATGGTCACAACCATCCAATAATGAGAAGGACCACATATAACAACTCATGGTATGGTCACAACCATCCATCTGAAAGAGACAAGTATATCAACATGACCATGTCACATCGCCTCACAACCTGGACTTGTGTAATCTTAGCCCAGTGTCTTGTGCTCCAAATGACCCGATCAAAGTACAAATCCTAACATGCGAATGAATGTGTTTACGTCGAACATGTGAAGAAGTCGCTTGATTACCAGTCAATGATGTGAACCGTTAACAAACATGAGAGAAACCACCAATAATGACAATGGTTCTCAAGGTACTGGTAGTATAGTTCAGAAATGTGAATAAAGGAACTGATGTCAAACACCTGTGAAATCACCCGATCAAAAGACAATGATGTGAACTTGTCGCCGAGTGCGAAGAACTTGCTGTTAGAGCATGCAAGCTCTAAGGTACTGGAAGGGAGTCCCTCGGCTAGCTTCCTAGAAAATTAGCTGAAGTCGACAGGAAGCAATCGTGTCAAAGGAGGGCCATGATGTATCCCACATCATCGACGCGAGACAAAAGGATGCAAATGATTTCAGATGGTCCAGAGAATCAAGAGTAAGTGTAACTGCAGAGGGACTAACTCTTGAACATATTGGTGACATAATTCTGGATTTTGGTAGCTTTCGGATCCATGGGATTGGTGGTCATGATGACGTGGCAGAGATCAAATGTAAGGAAAAAATGAATGGCCCAACCCAGGAAGGTCAATGATGAAAGGAGGATATCCCAACCCGACACGAAAAAAAAAAGTGTCATGTTCAAGAGTGAGCTGTCGACACGACTAATAGGATGTCCAATTTTCCCCCACCATTTCTGGCAGGTACCCCAATTGTATTTGATTACAAGATTGAAGGGGATAGCATGTGCTCACATTATAAGTTCATCCTTTGGACGAATCCGACCTAGTAAGTTTAATGAGCCATAGGAAGGAGAAGCTCACGTTCGTCATGGCGACGAATCCAATGTCGTTTAATGTTTTAACGAGTCCGAAAAAGGGGTAACTCGATATATTTTTCATGTTTAGAGAGTTTTAAAAAGACACGGAAAATAAAACTCCACATGGTTCCTTTTTTTACATTTGTGTCTCTCGAGCCCGAAAAGGTAGAAAATGATACTTGAGAGAACCGCTTGACCATTTCAGTCAAGGAGTACCTTTTTCGTAAATAGTTCATCCCAACCCAAAAAAGGGGTAAACATATACTGGGTGAATGGCGTTTCACAACCTCTAACGAGTTCAAAACGACAAGAGCTGGAAAATGTTTTCGTGTTTAAAGAGTCGGAAAAGAGCTTAAAGCAGACCCCCCATTTTTTATTCTCTTTAATGAGTCAAGAAAGGAAAAAATAGTCGGTAATCTTTTCATCTTTTACGAGTTAGAAAAGAGCTTAAAGGTGACTCGTCCTGGAGGAACGAGTGGTTTAAAGGGTAGCAGTTGGTTTCGGAAATGGAGGAACTACTAAAAACATGTAATGGTCAAGAGGCTGGCTAATAAAACCACTCATTGGTGCAGTTCCTCAGGAAAGGAAAAAACAACCAAGTGAAAGCATATGATCGGCCAAAGAGATGGTGGAAATGGAAAACAACCAAGGCTCATCTAGCATAAATCAGCTAATTAAAACGACAATCACGAGATGTAAATCAGGCATGGGTTCATTTGTACACAAGCTTGAACCATGGATAACTCTGCTTGGATTTAGTTTCATGTTTACACAAGCTTGAAACGAAAAACTATGCTTGAGATAATTTTGCATGCCCTCGACATAATGACTCAATTCGAGGTACATGCCCCCAAGCTTCATTTCATTTAGCTAGGTGAATGGAATGAAGGTTCACTTTCGAGATCCAGGAAAGACTCGACTGGGATTTTACGAGATCTTAATCAAAGACTCAATTTGTAAAAGGGAGGTGCTTCATTTTTTAATGAGGTTGAGACAATAAAAGAACTATCCTCGAGACCGTCGGTTGCACCGGATGGGTGACTTGGATTGACAAGACAAGAGGGTCTAGAATGGCAGGTTGCATCGGCACTGAAGTAACTACAGAAATCACCGTCTATTGGGGGGTTAGGTTTCGAATGAACGGACATGTGTTAGGAACAATGCCAGATGCCCAAACATGATTATGATAAAGCAAAGAGGCACTAGGTGTACCTGAGACAAACTGTGCTAAATTCACATAATTAGGAGATAAGTCCTGATAAACACTGATGGGAATGCTTCCCATGTAGGGGAAAAATTCAGGAGGAAACTGATCTTCTTCCTCTTCGACAATGTGTGGAGTGGAAACCTCCGAGTGACCCGGAGAGGAGACTGGAAATTCGCCTTCAAGTTCCATGGGTGGAAACAAGCGACGATGAACAACCGAATATGTTCAAGGGGATAATTCCAAAGGAATACTCAGCTAATCATATGGACTGTATGGATGCTGCGGTGATATCACAACAGGGTCAAACAAAGGATTTAGAGGATTAACAACTAGTCCAAGCTGACCGTTAGTAGTTGGCTGACTCTCGGGAGTTTGGATAGGGTTATCCGGAGATTCTGGGCCAATATCATAAAGTGACCCAGTATTTGAGGGAGGCGGAGGACGAGATGACAAAGGTTGAATGCTAAGAATAATTCCAAGTTCAGCACCTTGGTCCTTAAGGGATTACGGTAATTTAGAAAATGGCTCCTCAGACAATCTTTCAGACGGAGGAGAGGAAGAGGAACTAGGTGAATCAGATGGTTCAACCATGATGGCTTCATCTCAAATAACAAGAAAAGAGAGATAAATTCCAAGGCTTTAAATGTACTTTAAAAGGAATACTCACAATTTGGTCTAGAAAAGATTAATAGGGATGTTATGAGATCGTGGGCAACAATGTTTTTAAGATGCATAAACAAACTAGTGCTCTTTCATGTTTTAAGAGTCAAGAAAGAAGCAAAGGTGATTCTGTCACTTTCGTTTTGAAGCGAGCTCGAAAATACAAGTGCTCAGATGATCTTTTAAGCTTAAAGAGTAAAAAAGATCAGATGACTACTGAGAATGATCTAGGTAAAAAGGGTTACTAGGTAACTGTGAACTGCAAAATACCTCCTAGCGAACTGAGAAGTATGGGTAGGCGATCTCCCCGAATGCTGTGTTCGGTGTATCACGTTTACAAGGCAGTAGACTCAACTTCCTATGGATAAAAAATTACAGTCTAGTGGGGTCTCCCTTTATATACTCGATAGTATGGGGAGCACAAGTCCATACTAGCATTTTGTAGTGCCGGAGCAAACGACAACTGCTAGGTTTTAAGACGTCGGAACACGTCTTTAGCCTAGACCTCTAAATGTGAGTGTTAAGTTCAATGCTTCCTTAGGTTAATTCGATAAATTTTAACGATTGATCTTGAATTAGGTTTCAATTACAAGGCCCTAATGCTGTCATCTGACAAAACTCCTACATGAAACTATATGAGAAAAGAGATCTTTCTTCAATGAAAGTTAACACTAATTGAGGGATAGAGAGCGAACAATCAATGCAACAATCAAAGAATGAAAACTTTCACTAATACATGTCCTAAATGCACTTAATCTTCCCTTAACAACAAAAGAACTTTCATTTCATTTCCAATGCTTATGATCATGCAATTCTAGCTTCTCAATAATGCTACTAATGCAATATTTTCACTTAAGTAAACTAGAATGATGTTCTTCTTTTCATAAAATGCAAAATGAATATTTCACATAAAGCACTTTAATGAAAATTTTCACAATTCCGAACAAACAAGCATCGATCAAATCCAAAGCATGATAAATGAAACTAAAAGCAACTTTTTCCTTGAATCGAACAAACAAAACACATAAATGCTTCAATCGACAAACCAAGCAATGTAATCTATGCTCAGAACGAGAAAAGAGACACTCGAAATAAGAGAAAAAATGAGACTCTTTCACTCATTCAATTGAAAATGAAGCAATGAAGATGTTGCGACTGAAAGATGGATTAAATGAAGCACAAATCAAAAACTGGACACAATGAGTAAACAAACAAATGAATGGTAATTGAGCTAGATTCCCTAGGGTCATAGAAACCATCCAAAAAACTCAAAAAATCAAGCAATGAAACTTCAAGCCAATCAATAAATCAAAACCAGCAAACAAAGCACCCTAGTCACTTCAGGGCGGAAGAAGAGAGTCTGAGGGTCAAGAAACACTCGCACTGGAATAGGAGAAATTCTGATTTTTTCTTAACTCAGAGACTAGCACAACTGCCTAACTAACAACTAGTGTCGATCGGCATGACCGACAAGATTGGCTAGACTACAACTAGCGCTGATGGGCCGATCGATGCAACTGGCCATGCTACAAGTAGTGCTGATCGAGAGATCCAAAGAAAAAATAAAAAGAACTTCACACAGGGCCATACTTAACACATCAGAGGGTGGGCTAAGCCAAACAAGAACACAAACCAAGCTAATGAAGCTTTCCAATTTGGGAGAACACAGGGAAAATGAGCTAAGAGGTAGAAATTAAGAGAGCAAGACACATTGGTCAAGATCTAGGGTAAACCCTAATCTTTACCTACAGGCATCGACGTGACTGCCTAACTGAAAACAAGCACCAGAAGGGGGTCAGCGTGACTGTTTTTGAGCAATTCACACTGATCGGCGCGACTATCAAGAAAATAAACGCACTGACTGAGGATGCAAGGAAAAATAATTTTTTCTTTAAGGCTGAGACCAGACTTGCTACTATAAATTTCAGACCCAGAGCAACAAACTAGGCAAAGCATACAAAACTAAAGGGAAAAGGTGATACTAGAAAAGTTCACACAAAACAATGAAATTACAAACAATCAAACAAAAGGATTAGTTTCCCAGCGGAGTAGCCAATTTGTGATGTAGGTAAATTCTAAGTTCGGACACAAACAATTCCTCTAGTCCGAGAGCAGGTCTAGCCACAAATGAACAATCTATGGAAGATCTCCTTAAGCTAGAATCAAATAAGAGGGCCTACCTCTTAGTACGCTATTCCGCTTGGTGACGATCTTGCTTCCTTGCTCCAACTATCTTTCGTTTCCTTCCTTCGAACACTTGAAACACATAAACAACAGAAAACAACAAACGTGATAACATACAAATTGCATTCAGCCTACTTAATAAGTCAAGAAACATTAAGCCATAAATATGTAAGATGACATTTCATGTAGGAAATCAATCGATAGTTGCATCTATATTAGTTCAAGAAGAGATTACAACCCGTGTCTTGACATTGCCGTTCTCCTCTGACATATCCAGGTTCCCACACACTTTTTCTAGCATCTCATGGATAGCCCCAACAATGGTAGTCTCAAGGCTTTTCCCTTTAGTCTTCACATCAAACCAGACTCACAATTCTCCCTTAAAAACAAACTAGAGAGCTACAAACTATGGGTAACTTGCTGATTACTCCAAAATTAAAACTCCAACCAGAACTTAATTAGGACTAGCTTGTGCTTGGGAAGAAGATAGGTTTATATAGCTTGGATGGAGGGGAGATGGCTCCTCTTCTCATGGGATAAGGTCTTATCTCTTGGATTAGTTCCATCCTAATAGGGGAAAGGAGCCCAAACTGACCTCCTTGACTCCATCCGGCCTAACCATTTACCAGACTTGGAAGCTTTGGCTCCATATTTAAAAAACTTTCCAAAAGAGGATTGACGCAATTGAGAAAGGGCTCAATCGATCTGATCGGTGCTAGGGATAGTTGTAATCCCTGCATATCGACACGAGGAGGACATGGGTCATTAGCGCTGGTCTTGTAAACTGGGATAAACATAAGATTTTTGGGAAATGATGCAAAAGGGAATTTTTCTGCTCATGAAGAGGGACATAATGGGAGTTTCTTCATGATAGGAAAGCATGTCGGGTACACTGTAGAGGTCCTCCAAGATCGTAGGCGAGGAGTACAGGGACAATGAGGCAGGGAGTTACCATCCACCAAGGGGTATTTATTACATAAGTACCCTAGATCCAAAGGAAACGGAGATGGGAGCTAGAATGACCATCCATTACCATCCACCTAAGGGGATATAGGATACCACATAACCAACACTTGTACATATCAATTCTTGCATGGATTTATAGGGAAAAAAATTACACACATCTAGGCATTAAATGGTGTTTACCCCAACCAAAAACTGTAGTGTATGTCACAAATGATCTAAGGTGTAATAGGTCCTATATGAGTAGAGAAGAGTCTATTTTGACTGCACCTATGGTGACTAAGTCACTAATATTGAGGGAAGCTATTGCCCCACATCTTAGAGGTGCCAAAATGAAAAAAATTGGGTATAGACTCTAGGGTCATGAGACATACCTCTGCATATTATAGGTCATACACTATATCAAATCCAATGACCTAAAACAAAGAAATATGAAGAGCCATCACCAAGGAAAACAAAGGATTGCCTCCTATATGTCTAACAATAATTTCTATTAATTTGTTGCAAAAGGGATTTTGAAGAATGTTGAAAGCAAACTCTCCACCTAAACTTTCAACTTCATATGTGCATTGAAGAGTAAGTTATGCTAATTTTCATTTATAATTATATTTCAAGTATTTGTTGCTTAATAATGAATGGGAACACCCCATTTGTATGAAGATAAAATTAGATGAATCTAAAGATAAGGTGGGAGGATATATTTAAAATACATATATATTTGACCGGGGAAACTTTTAAGTAGTGTATAATCATTATTAAGAGACAAAATAAAATTTCTTTGGGAGAATATAAAAAAGTATTTTGTAGTATATGGTAAAATGAAACAAACATCAAAGAACATAGTAAAATCCAACATTGAAGGTTATATGTCCTTGAAGACAAAAAAGTGCTAAGAGGGATAACAATTATATACATCTTTCCAATAGATCTTTCATATTAAAAGTGTAAAGAAATATTCAAAAGGAGACAATTATTATATCTATAATTCCAAGTAGCAATATATAACTTCATCAATGTTGATTTGGTAATCCATCTATACGTTCAAACCAAGAACATCAAGAAAGCACAAGTATATGGTGAACCTTTTTAAATATTTTAATATTTAAGTCACTATGGAGAAGTATGTTTTCATTCTAGTTCTCATGCTACACCAATGGATGAGTTAGGCATCCCCTTCAGGGTTATATTATTAGAAACCTAGAGGAAATTTTCTTTAACTTGTACAAGAGATTCACAGAGTTGTCATATGGGAAAAGTTAACATTGAGGGGAATTTACAAAGTAAGGTATTTTCTCAATGTTAATGAAGATTGATTTGTATCTAAGAAAGGAAAGAATTCCACATACTCAAGACCTTAAGCAAGATCACATTGAAGATAAATTTAAATAATACATGATAAAAATCAAGAGGTAAAAGCTACAAAGGTGCATCCACACCAACACCCACACTAAAGGAAGATAAAAAAAAAAAAAAAATGACAAATATGGGCATATATATGAAGGTTAAAGACCATGACATAATGGAACATATCAACATCTACATCTTCAAGAAAATAAGTTCCTCGATTATGGTTATGTGACAGGACATAATCAAATATCAACACTATTAAAGATCAAGCATGGATGGATTGATGCAAGAAAGGTAATAGTTGAATATATATCTAAGAAGAACATATTTCTTACCCTCGTCCTATTCTTCAAGGGTGAAACTTTTCAAATAAGGAAGAACATGTTATGCCCGTATGCACACATATAATAAATATAAGAAATATATTATTCCATTGGTTTTTCTTGTCGGGTTTTAATATTATTTTTATTGAGATAATCATTGTAAAGTTTGTTATTGTTGGACACCTAATCCATTAGGGTTATGGTGAACAATTTATATAAGTCCAAGAAACCTTGGAAGTTGAATCCAATGGTTTCTATGTTTTACATAGATGTACATCATTATTGATAATAGTTGAATTCATTTCCAATAGTGGTATTATAACAATAGTATATTTGCCCTGTTAAATATCTTGAGCCACTAATTTTGTGGCTTTCCATGTAGTTCGTCCATGGCTTTAAGAGTTAGTGACTAAGAAAATTAGAAGTCATCATTGCTGTTGGCATTATGATGCTTGTGTTGTCCTTGATGGCAACCTACCTGATGAGTTGTCCTTGATGACAACCTATTTGATGAATGGACTACTTGATAAAGGTATAAACATGATGTGAAAAAATGCATGGCAATTGTGTTTATAGGTGTGACAAAATGCAAGGCAATTTAAAGGAATCAGTTTAGAAATGATAAAGTGATGGCAACTCACATTGTAACAGGTCAATACAAAGGTAACAGAGTAATGGCACAGAAGAATAGGATGATGGGACAAAGGATTACAGATCAGAATCAAGAAATTGAGGAAAGAGAATGTTTTAAGTTTTATACGCTATTTAACCTAGTCCAAGTAGCGCATACATGCATGTACATAGAATAAAAGGTGTGTATACGTATGCACACAGTTTCAAAGAAGGAAAAGCATGTATGGGATGGAAAAGGTTAAAGAATACCAGGGGTTCCTACCATGGTATTGGCCCATAGTAATGAGCGCAACAAATAATATTGATATCGTCAAAGAATACCATCGACATATGTATGGTTTTGACCCGAGGTATTGAAAAAGGCTAAAACTATATAAGGAGGTGAAGATCAAAGTGTGAGGGTGTGCAAGTGATGGAAATATTATGAAGAGTTAGATCGAAAGTAAATATGCATGTTATGGGTGTTTGATACTTTGCTTGATCTGAACTAAGTATGCACCTGGGTGTTTAATGATGGATGAGATCTAATGATGGATCAGAATCATGAGACCTAATGACTTATAATTATATGATCTGATAATGGACAGGTTAGATCTGAATGCTAACACATGTTTTATCCTTTAAATGTTATGATCTGGGTATATCTGAAGTCTTGAAAAGATGCAAAGTTATAAGTCATTATTTGCAGATCTATACGCAGGTTCGCCTCGGTGAAGGTGCGTATACATGAAGATTTGACACTTCCAAGTAGCGTATGTAGAGGAAGGGTTTGTTTTTCAGAAATGATTGATCTATTTGATCAATGCTGCTATTTTACTGCTATTTTTCAATGATGTCTTCATTAGATCTGAATTCAAATTGGTTGTATAAGGAGATTGAGTCTGGTTGACTGATTGATTAAGTAACAAGGGTGATATTTGCTGTTATCTGTTTAGAACTCTGTAATATAACAATAGATCTTCAGAATGTCTTTGATTGGTACAATTTTGGTTCAGAAGATTCATGATCCAGTATATTTAGAGGTATACGCAGGTTGGGCTACAGAAAGTAGCGTATACACATAGGTTATCCTCATTGAAGTAGCGTATACATTCTGACATATGATTTTTGAGGTTGTAGTTAGTTCTGGTTGTTGATGTAGTGTTGTTCAGTTATGTGTACTAGTTACAGTGATTTGGCTGTTCCAGTTGATTGGTCGAATTTTGCTTAAGTTTCAGTTGATTGGGTTTTAAGTGAATGTTTAATTAAATTGTATCAGAAATTGATGAATGGTTGATTCAGATGGGTTAGAGGTTTCAGTGATTGTTTGATTTAGTTGTCTCAGAAGTTTCAATGATTGGTTGATTCAGAAATAGATGATTGGGTTTTAGTTATAGAAGAGATTGATGATTGGGTTTCAGTGCTTGATTGATTCAAATGTATCAATGATGGATGAATGTGTTACAACGATGAGTTACAGTTTTGAGTTTTGATATTGAGCTTCAATGTTACTGATGGGACCAATATGAAAATTTGATGAAACCTGGCCTACATATTGTGTTGATGAGTACCAGGACTATCTAGTCTAAAAATTTATGAAACATGGTCCCTGGAGAAAGAATGAAGGTAGTAGCCTTCAGTAGGCCGACGCCTACGTACTAGTAAACATATCAACCAATACAAGAGCTAGGGGGTTGTAGCTCCCTTCCAATAGAAGCTAGAGAATGAGAGAAGGTTGTATCCTTCTACAGGTGGGTCCCTGCGTACTAGTATGAGTTTGCTCCAGTACAAGATTGTAAACATATTTTTCTTTATATTAAAAATAAGACATAGACGACAAAAACAGGTGGTTTTCTCCCCCATTGGGTTTCCACCTTAAATCCCGGTGTTCATGTGTGATAGTTTATTTTTGTTATTATAGCACATGGTTACTATTTTTATAATGTTTAATAAAGTACTAATGCACTAGCTGAAGACAAACATATGATGGATTAACAGAATCATATGTTCATTGGATATATGTTAATTGTCTTAAGAACAGTCGCGTACACACACAAGTTCCATTCAGTAAAGTAGCGTATAGAAATATGAATAAGAAATGTAAAAAGTTATTGATTTGTAAATACTGGTTCACCCCACCACCCCCCTCCCCTCTCATTATTTTTCCCAACAATTTCCATCTCTATTTAGGACCTACTGTGAGAAGTTTTGGTTGATATACACCGCCTTGACAGTCAAAGAATGTGCAGAGTTGATATCTTCTTTTTCCATTGGAAAAGGCTCCTGAGATGTCTTATTTACAAATAATAAATATCCTCAGTTCATTTATGTACAATAAATATCCTCAGTTCAATCCATGCAAATATCTTGAGTCAAAGTTTGCAGAAGTCGGGTTGGAATCAAGCACAACCAGATGGGGGGATTTTTTTAAAAATATATTTGGACAAATTATCCTTGTGGATATTGTGTTGGACCAAAAATTGCCTACATGGAGGAATGGTCATTCTAGAGTTGAGGGGATATCGAAGTGATTAGACTGGTTTTTAGTGCAAGAAAATTTACCATTTCAATTGGGAAAGCTATATTCTTAGGTAATGCCTTCTTACATTTTTTTATCATAGTCCTATATTCCTACATTAGAGAAGTGAATGTGATTGGAATGACATTCCATTCCAATTCAACCATTCTTGGCTCAAAGATAAGGCTTTTGATGTGCTGGTACATGATTCTTGGACAAAGTCATTTGACATCCAGAGGTTTAATAGGATGGATCTAGTATGTCACAAACTTTCAAATTGGAGGAAGGTGGTTAAAAATTGGGAATGCAGGAAAAAGAAGGAGAATATTAAGGAATTAAATGATATTGACTGTAATAAAAATGTTATATCAAAACCATCTGGTCCAAACTATTTATTAGAAGCTAAGAAACAAGAGACTTTGTTGTTGGAATGTCGTAGAATACATTCTAAGACAAAAAGAAGAGGAATAGGGAATGAAAAGTCGTACGATTTGGATAACTAGCAGAGACAAAAAGACCAATTTTTTTCATACCATACATCTAAAAGGAGAAGGGAGAATACCATTTGGGGACTTATGGACAGTGAAGAAAGATATATTACAATACTGAGTGATTTACATCAGGGGGCAATTCATTATTTTGGCAAACAATTTTGTGCCAGATGTTGGGTGTGTTTTTTTACCTATTTTCTGCACATTCTTCCCCAATTTTGACCCTTCTGTCCTCTAGGCCTATGACTTTACTTGACCAATTCCCCTATTTTCTCACCTTTATAACCTATTCTATTATTATGTTACTTTGCCATATTTTACTGAGTAATGCGATGATTTATTCCTTTTTGTGGCTAACTGGGAGAGTATTGAAGGAGTATTTTGGGAAGCTCTTCTTATTTTCAGGTGATGGCTCGCGAGAACAAATCTATGAAGTGGACATACAACACAAATTAACTACAGATAATGGTAGATGCTATAGGATAAAATGCATGGTGTATGGAGAATGAAGATACCCTCAAAGGTCTTCCCGGGACCTTTGGTAGACTGTAAGATTATCTGCAACTGTCACAAAGTTACATGCATGTTCATAAACAATAACTAACTATCAAACTAGGAGAAGGAGATTACCTCAAGCGTCTGTGTAGATTTTCTAGAGAGCACAATGCAACTAGGTGGAAATCCCCCAAGCCGACTCCAGATCAAGTCCTGCACATAGAAGAGATAAGCATAATCACAACATACAACTCTGATAACTAATACATGAATAGATAAAAGAACATATAATTGTATATAACTAAGCTACTCATGCTAATAGGCATTGAACAAACAACTGAATGAATGATAGTATCAACACCACGGAGTAGACAGTACAACTGCAGTTCTATATTAATGTTGGAAGAGTGATTACAACCATATGTTGTATCAACCTTCCTTTACCCCTCCAGCTTCTCTCTCTCTCTCCCTTCTTGCTCACTTCTTATGATTTGAGACAATGCTCAACAGTCAAGTATGCTATCCTTTCAAATGCTCTGACCCCTTTCAAAATAGCCCTAGCTTTACTTATGTAGCAATTGAGTTAGGGTTTCCAAGTTCCTCCTTGAGTTCCCTAGGGAAAAAGCAATGAACTTGCCATGCTTTTCAGCCCTTTCCCATTTGCCTCCTTCCTTCAAATTAGAAATCCTCCAAATAGGTCAAATTTAGATGTTTCCTTACTTTTCTTGAGTAATTTTAGGAACAAATATCTAGATATTTATGAGTCAATTCGTTCCTTTGACCCTTAGAACTTCACCAAGTTTCACTAACGCTACTCCCATACTAGTAACTTGAGTTAGTAGGGTCACTAACGCACCCTTACGCTTGTAGAAAAGCTTTATAAAGTAGGTTGTTAGTGCACAGCCAGCGTTAGTGTGGAATCAAGGCCTGTGATTGTGGTCTTTACTTCAACTATGTTGTCTTTCCCTTCTGAGTTGATGAGGAGGTCAATTTGTTGTATAACAGATGCCCCCTAAAGTATGAGATCAGAGGCTGCGATGATGGCCAAAATACTTTACTTTAACTGTAATTTTCCTTCAAAAAGAGAGAGAGAAGATTGGAGCTTCGGGCGATACCGGAAACTTGATATAACACATATATATAAACTACTAAAAATCATGTCCTGAGTTGGGTATTCCCATGCTCAGTAGTTATGTCAGAGTGATTTTCTCCAAAGAGATATGACGATGCTAGCTACCGATAAGCACAATGCAAATCCAGTGTCATAATAGAATCATCCTCATAAGCTGTCTCCAAAAAACAATATTCGCAACTTGGGAGAGGAAACAAGGCTGATTGATGTAAGCCTCTACCCAAGGTCTTGATTTCCGCTTCACCGAACAACATAGATCGATACATGTGAATATATGCGTTGACGTCGAACATGCACGGAATCATCTGATTACTAGTCAATAATGGAGACCATTAACATATGCGAGGAAGGCCACCGATAATGGTGATGGTCTCCAAGATGCACTGTACAATCTAACGAGTGTGAAAGATGTCTTTGTCGTCGAACACCCGTTAGAATTGATTAACCAAGAGCCAATAATGAGAACCCCCGATCAAAAACAAGGCAACCTGCCACTAATGTCTACAAGTACCAAGGCACTGAATGTGTTTCTGGGTTGTCTTCCTAGATAGAGTGTTGAAGTCGATAGGAAGATACCTGTCGAAAGGTAGGCAATAATGTGTCCTACATCAATCGACACGAAACAGGACAAGAATGATTTTGTTTGTTGATGAATATTTTGAGCATTTGGGTCTAAACAATAGAGGGCATGATGAAAGAATATGCTTGATGGGTTGATGGAGGAAACAAAAGGTTAACCCTTGAACAATAGAAGGCACGACAACGGTTTTAACCATGCAACACTAGACTCATGAACACCAAAGAGTGTTAGGATACAGAGATGCAGGAACATCAGGGTATTTAGGCTAAACTCATAGGATGGTAGGATTCATATTGAGAGGCCGTCACAAGGAAGGTTTATCTGAGGGAGTGCCATGTTCAAGGGAACGACTGCTGCCAAACCACGCTTTCTAATATTGAATGCAGTTGTACTGTCAACTTTCCCCATCTAATTAGTTTATTGAGTCCAGACGAGTAAATTCGTCGATATTTTCATGTTTTAAGAGTCTAAAAAGAACCACGAAAAGAATGACTCTATACCCTATCTGATTAGTTTAATGAGTCCAGATAGGCAAACTCGTCGATTTTTTCATTTTTAAGAGTCTGAAAAGTATCGTAAAAAGAGTGACTCTATATCTTGTCTGTGTAATTTAAAGAGTCCAGAATAGATAACTCGGTGGTATTTTCATATTTAGAGAGCCTGAAAAGATTGTAAAGAGCAACTCCATGGTGGTCCCTTTGTCATAGTTGTTAACCGGGTGCGACAAAAGGTTAATAGTATACCCGGATCGGTTACTTTTCCGTAAGTTAATCTATTGAATCCGGATAAAGAGAAACCTATGTTCAATAGATGTTGACCTCATTTTGTTACGAGTACGAGGAGACGGACTAAACTCGTTTTTTCGTCGTGAATTTTTAATGAGTCACGCGACGACAAACTCAATACCTTCATCAAATTTTAA
Organism: Pinus tabuliformis; assembly: GCA_031772625.1. Lineage (NCBI taxonomy): Eukaryota > Viridiplantae > Streptophyta > Pinopsida > Pinales > Pinaceae > Pinus > Pinus tabuliformis. The sequence goes on along the minus strand of CM062807.1, from coordinate 341,477,543 downwards.
CGAGTCAAATGAAGAAAACTCAAGGTATCTTTTTCAGTTTAGTGAGATAGGAAAAAGAGGTCAAAGAACTGCTCATTCCTCCTTTGTATATTTAACGAGCCCGAAGGAGAGGAAAAACTCAGGGATTTTTCGATTTAAGAGCGAGAAATGGTCCCAAAAAAGAAAGTTCTCTTGTTGTTACCGTATGTTTTTAACGAGCCTGGTGACAAAAACTCAGGATTTTTCAGTTTAACAATATATAAAAGTACCTAAAAGAATGCTCGGGTCATCTTTATAAATGTTTAACAAGTCTAAAGACAAAACTCGGGATTTTTTCAGTTTAATGAGAAAGAAAAAAGTGCGTAAAAAGAATTCTCTAATGGTCATTTTCAGTTTAATGAGCTAGAAAAAGAGCGAAAAAGAGTTGCTCAGACCATCGTTGTATATATTTAATGAGCCCAATGATTACAAACTCGAAGATTTTTCAATATTTTATGAGCAAGAAAAGATCCCATAAAAGAACAGTGCTCTTTCGAGAATTGCATGCAACTTTTACTGATTTTCATTCCTGAAGGTACTTTCATCAAAAGTGGAAAAAGATATACAAAAGGCAGTGATTTCTACCATATGGGTTCATGCACGATAGAAAATCATGGAGAATGGACTACTTCCTCTTTAATGATTTCAAAAAATCTTGTCTCCAAAAAATAAATATAAGGAAATGTTTTGAGTTTTCACATTCATGATTTTCACTATTTGAGATTTGTGAAAGCATTTTGGAGCTAAAGAGGAGCAGATTTTCCGCGGACCATTGCAGGAGATCTGGGCGACCATTTGATGTGCCGTCGGTCCCGGGTAGTGGCTAAAACCTTTCTCTATGCATTGCTTAACCTTTATTGACAATTTTAGGGGTGGAATTTTGCAGATCTGAGGTGCCCTAAAGCCCTGTTTGTGCACTAACACCCTCCAGATGGCCTATAGGGAGCATTAAATGCCCTGCACGAGCTACTGGAGTGTGTTAATCCTCCCTGTGTAGCATTGGGGGTAGCGTTAGAGCTGTAGGGCGCAATTAAGAACCTCATGCAAGAATTCCTGAAGTGATTTTGCCCCATTTTGACTGTTTTTAGGGTTATTTTGTGCAGGTTTTAGGCCATAATGACTAGCCTATGGAGAGAACGGGTCCATGATAGCCAGGAATTGATGATGCGAAATGATCCAACATGCATACTTGCATTGCACCGCTGTGGTTTATTGAAGTGTGCAAAGCTGGAGTTGATGAAAGGGCAAGAGGATTTATTGAGATGGTTTATCCGGAGCTGAGATGAACACGAGAAAGTGTTCAGGATTGGAGATCAGGAGTCGGTTATTGACTGTGATGGCATATACTTTTTAATTGGTTTGTCGTGCCATGGGGCACATGCAAACCTCACCGGTGGTAGGCCAGATCCACGATCTACCCTAGAGCAAGTGCAATCCTACTGCATCCCTGAGAGCGGACTAGTCAGCAACAGAGTCCCCATAGAGAGGATAAGGTCCATGTCTATGAGGGAAATTTTATGGTTGATTGTGTGGTTGGTGGGGTCAAAGAGTCCCCATGTTGTGACAAAGGCCCAACTGTTGCTTGTAGTCGACCGTATCCAGCCACAGATGTTCAACTGGTGTGAAGCAGTGCTTCGCCAGTTGAAGGCAGAGTTAATGGCATGCAAGACTCGTACCCAACACAGTTTTGGGTATGGTACTATCATAGTTTCATTCTTTCTTGAGAGGGTCCTTGTTATGTGCCCAAGGATGAGCTTAGGTCCCCTTGATCCGAGGGAGCCAAGGTAGGGTTGCTGGTCATCACTCGATCCTCGCACAGGAGGAGGACCGATCCGACATTTCTTCGAGGAAGATTTCTTCCATTGGCTTCATGGCCAAATTGTGATGATTGATGACTATGCTTATGAGGGCATGGAATTTACCGGTAGCCTGGACTTGATGCTGCCGCCTGGGACCAACTGGGGTCCTCAAGGTGAGAATGATTTTTGACAGTACTTTCAAGTATTTTTTGGCTTTTGAATGTTTATGTAATGTTTTTTATAGGTGAAATAAGAACTGACATGAAGTTTTATGCTTAACACAGATGTGGCACCATTACGACCTGTAGGCGAACCCCGCCATATGCGACGAGGAGGCCAACTACCTGCTGGAGGGGGCGATGCCGACAATATTCGCAAGGTTCTGAGGAATCTCGAAGGCTTGACCATGGGTGTCCCCCCCTCCTATGAGGGAGATTCCCGTTCATATGCAGCGGCACACAGTCAGTGTACCTGAGCGGTTTCTTGTTCCTCTTCGGAGGATAGCTAGAGCAATTTTAGCATTTCAGGAGCAATAGGCTCTTTTTAGCAGGTGTTTTGGCATAGCCAATGAGTGCTTGTAGCTGGGCTTTAATAGCCATTTTGTACTTAAATCATCCAAGTTTTGGAATATTTTGATGTAAAAGACTGAATTTTTATCTATATATATATACAGATATTTTGGCATTTTGATGGCTTAAATGGTTTTAAATGTTTTTGTAAAATATTTTTAACTCAGTAAATTTTTACTTTTCATGCATGCTTCTATAAAGAGTGAGACATATGCCAATCTAATACATAGTTAGCTAATGAATCATCAACCACATTAAATTCTCGAGGAATGTGCTCATATGTGATTATTTCAAATTGACGTTCCAGGAGTTGCACCCTTAGATAATGACGTAAAAAGGTTGGATTACGAAAGTGATAACGATTTGTCAATTGCATAATGACTAGTTGGGAGTCTAACCTGACCACCAGATTGGAGATGTCCTTTGATGATGCTTCCATGAGAAGTGAAATTACAGACATGTACTCGGTAATATTGTTGGTGGCAGTACCAAGAAATACTCCCCCAGAACAAAATAGTTCCGACTCAGGTGTGTAGATAACCCAAGTTGCTGATGAATGTGCAATGTGTGACAACTGGCACCATCCGCGTATCCTACGTATGCTAAGGGTAACGACGACATCTGCATTGCGAGAAGAATGTATGAGACAAGTACTCCACTAAATATCAAAACAATCCAATCACACCAAAAAGGGGAAGCAAAACTTATGAATACATAAAATTACAAAGCACATGCCTAGTGCAATACTAGGCATAATACTTTTTTCAGATAGAGCCCATTTCTGGGCTCCTTGAGCAGCACTCCTTCCCTATCTTGCAGTTCATATGCTCCTTTGGAGAGGCCTTTCTTTACGACATAGGTACCTAGCCATAAGGGTTGAAGTGTGCCTGCCCCCAAGAGGTCATGTTTTTGATCATAGAGCAACACAAGGTCGCCCTCTTGGTAAGAATGAAGCTTAACCTTTGTCTTGAATTGGGATTTTACCCAGCACTTGTGACCCTTGAGTGCCAATTCGGCATCTTGACGGGTTTTATCCAGTTGTTTAAGGTATTGTAAGCGTTCTTCTTCGGCGGTAGTGCTAGGCAGGAGTTCAACGACTATTTTCAGGGAAGGGATCTGACACTCAATGGGTTTTCCATTGTCGTTAAGTTGGATCTCATGCGCATAAATAGACAGATTAATGCTGGGCATTTACTTGTGAGACCCACTGAATACATCGCAGAATTCCTTAAATAGGCAGGGGAAGTTTCCTCAGGATTGCAATTGGCTCCAATCTAAATGTTTTCCACAATGCCTGTCTTGACAGAAATATTGATGGGAAATGTTTTTGAAATGTTTCCCATGTTTCCTTCCACATCTAAAGTGTGGATGGTCATATAGGGTGAGGAAACGATTTCTAGTATGTCAGGGGACAGGATTTAAAGAGGCGCCGTGTCCGAATCATATTTCGAAACATGATAGTGCCAATCCTCCCAAGGTTGCTCTCCTAAACTCATGATTTATTGAATAACTTCGTCCGTAGGTAGGACTTGATCGAGTGGATCGAAAGGAAGAGCGGTTATGGGAGGGGTGGTGGTACCTTCGGCAGTAACCAACGTGACCGAAGATGTGGATGCAGATTGAATGGCTTGGTAGGCCAATTTAGCTAGTGACAATGACATTTGTTCTCCAAATGTGTCAAGGTCTGAAGGAGCTAGTAGGATCCATGGATCGGTCTATTCATGAGGAATAGATGAAAGCATGTTGATTGTCTGTGAAACCTTGGGCGCTGAAGAGGAAAACAACCCATGAGGGAAGAAGCCTTCAATAGACCGGTACCGAGATTGACATATGAGTCAGGTACACCACCTACTAGGGGTATGGAGGCACTTGGTAATGGGGAATAATCAGGGGTGAAAAAAGACAACTGATCTATTGTAACTACCTTTCCATCCAATGGAAATAGGATGATGCGAAAGACAGTAGATACAATGGCTGTCATGGCATATTTCCAACTTCAACCCAACAAGAGATTATAGTTGAGTTTTTTGCCTACGACTTCTATGTCCACCATTACCATTTTCCCATACAAAGTGATGGGGAAGCTGGCTAGGTATCCTTTTGGGATGAAAGTGTGGCTGTCGAAAGCTTTAAGGGAGTTCGATGATAGGAATAGGGTTGGAGAACCCAGGGCGAGCCAACATGACGTAGGTAGAAGAACCTTCGTCGATGACAGTTCTGTGTATACCTTTACCTTTCGAAAACATTTACACTTGGAATGCAAGATGGTGGGAAAGGGGAGGTTTACACTTTTCCATGTCGAAAATAGCAAGCATGGAATCCTGTGGGTTGATATCACCAATAGCTGAAAGCAGAGCTTTCCTTTGTGCTGGGCATGCTTGTAATACTTCGAGCACCGACATAGCCGACAACGCTTGCACCAAATCTTCTACAATGTTGTAGTTTTGGGTGGCATGGGCAAATGTATTGTGCATTTTGCATCGAAGTTCCCCTTTGGGGGGGTGAATTACAAGGTTAGCAGCCAGACTTTTGATATGCAAATCGTTGGGCGGCGGTAGGTTTTGACTTAGGGAAGGTTTGACTACATGAGCGACAGGAGCTCCATAAGATTTGGTACTTGTTTGTAGCTCTACCATTTCAAATGTATTGTGCATTTTGCATCGAAGTGCCCCTTTGGGGCGGTGAATTACAAGGTTAGCAGCCGGACTTTTGATATGCAAATCGTTGGGCGGCGGTAGGTTTTGACTTAAGGAAGTTTCGACTACATGAGCGATAGGAGCTCCATAAGATTTGGTACTTGTTTGTAGCTCTACCATTTCAAATGTATACGGTAGAAGATCCTTCACCAACTGAAGGATGTTACGAACCATCGTTGCCCCTTGCGGGGGTTGTGGTTGGTTTGCAATAAGGTTTTGCTATTATTGAGCGGGAAAAGGATTTCTAAGGACAGCGGGGGTCTTACCAGTATCCCTTTTGGCAATGTATTCTGTGCATTCCTAAAGACGCGGACAGCGCCAGGTCATGTGGTCTTCAGCATAGATTTTGCATGGAAATCTGGCAGGTTTATCCTTTTCCTCATCAGGAGGTGCAACAACCTTCTGTTTTGGGTTTTGCTGCTTTGTTGACTGCTCCTCAGAAGGAGCGGTCTTTTTCTTATTCTTCTTGTTCTTTCCACCATATTTTTGCGTAGACTACACAGAGTTTATCACGGTGGCAGGAAGAGTAATCGATTTGGTAGAGGGTGTTAGAATTGGTCTGGTCAGCCCTCCGTCAGAGATCAAAACTCTTTATGCATTTCATGTTTAGGTGTCCCGCTTCGTTCACTCAGCTGCATTTCGCTAGGGGCATGCCATGATCTGACAGAGAAAGTCATGCTAATCATTTCCCCTCATGTCTGGCTCCTGCTGGCTTATGTCTTTGTTGTCAAATAATCAAAAGTCCATAACAACCAAGGTCTGGTCCTTCAACGGACAAAGGTCATTTTTGGTCATTAGGTCTAGGGATTGATCAATTTGGTCTTTAATATGTCCAGTATAGCCATGCAGGCCAGAGGGATGTTATTGCAAAGTAATGATCCGCAGAGTTTCATCATCATGCTGATAGACTTCGACTATTCTTCAAAACTCTGTTATGAAGAAAAGTCAAATAGTGTCATTTGTGACAAAATTTTCAAAAAAAAGTCGAAAATTGATTTCTTCAGGTGCAGTGATGGTTTCTGTGGCCATAGTGCTATGTCATGCAATCCCTGCGAAAAGTGTCGAAAATTTCATCATTTGAGCCCAAAATCCAAAGGGAAAGTGAAAATCAGTGTGTTTTAAAGTCAGTGAAAAAAGTGCAAAACACAACATTAGAAAAATGGGTTTTCAAGGAAGCAAAAGTTAAACACATCTCTGCCAAGGCTATATATACATGTTTTCATCAAAATCAAGGGAATTGTGCTATTAAAAGCCTTGGAGAGACGTTGCAAAGGTGTGAGTGTGAAATTGTGAGCGTTTGAGTGAGTTGGAGGTGGTTTTAGAGGGCACGGCGCATATACCCAGGAGCGCGGCACACACAGAGGGTGCGGCGCACACGCAGCCTACCCACAATTTAATTTTTCTAAGGGCACGACACATACCTAGGGTGCGGCGCACTGGGCTTTGCGCGCGGCGCACACAGACAAGGACCAAAAACAGTGCCCAAACACTTCCAAATTTTGGTGAATGCTATCAAATCGAGAGGTAGGCCTTATGACATCACCTGTTCATCAAATTTTATCAATGATATGGTGTTTATAGAGATGTTTGAATGTCACCAAAATGCATAAATTAAACCATAAGAAATTACCAAGAAAATGATGGCTAGGGTTGTTAAATGTGTTGTTAGTGCCAAGGTTTCACTCCACTCACCTTTTTCCCCTCACCTATCATTTTTCCCATCCTCCCTTTATCATTTTTCCTAAAACCCCTGCCCTAAATTACTACCAAACCCTCTCCCCTATCCCTCCACTATTCGGTCAACACAAAACCCCAAACCCTACCCCATCAACACAATACCCAAACTCCTCCCAAGTCCCTAACAAATTTCTCCCTATAACCCCTATTCCCATTACATCATTCCCTTCCTAATACTCCCTGTTTAATTGTCCCCTTGGTGGTAGATTATCAAAACAACCTCCAGGTTCACAATCATCAAAGGGGCAGCCTAAATACAATTTATAAACAACAGTCATGGCTTCTGAGGGTTCATCAGAGTATGAGGTGGAGACCCACAGTGATACAGCTTCAGGAGAACAGGCCCCTAGGAGACATCACCGGAGTGGCAAACATGTTAGAGATGAGCCAAACACCCTCACCGAGTTGCAGGCATGCCCTCTTGCTATGTCATGTTTCCAGCACTTAGCATGTTTTGAATTTTGCCAGAGGGTGGCAAATGTCAGAGTTCATCATGAGTTGGCCCGTCTTTTTGCACTTCACCTACATGGAGGACAGTCTATCTTGGCTGGGGTCACTTTCACATTGACACCCGAAACCATATCAGTGGCAACAGGCATACCAAACATTGGAGAACGGTGGCATAAGAAGAAAAAGGTGGAGAGGCATCATTATGAGCCTTACATTAAGGCCAGCTGTTTGAGCCAGCTCACGAGAGTTTTTCCATTCAGATTTTTGAGAGATGAGTATGCTCCGCTCATGAAATTGATCATGAAATACTTCAGTTGTGAGGGGAGGTTTTCTCGCCTTTATGCCTACCACATCAGGTTGTTCATGCACTTTACTAGGGTGCGGATGATGAACCTCCCATTTTTCATTTGCAGGAACATAGAGAGGATGAAAAACTTCATGCAGCACAAGACCCCTCGACAACAACTCAACAATGTTTATCACTTTGCTCTTATCCAGATTTTGGTGGACCATCAGTTGGGATTGCAGGGTATTGCTTGGGAGGACTTCATCTCCTGTGACTTCTTCAGTGCTCCACAGGTAGTATCAGAGGCAGAGCATGAGATAGGTGGCCCATCTCATCAGTATGAGCGACATGAGACTGCTACTATGCCAGTATACATCACCTACCAGAGAGGCAGTAGACCCTTATTTGCAGTAGCAAAGCAAGTGTTATCTCTACCTGGGGTGGAAGGGGCCTCGCTTTCGACATCAGCATCATAGGAGCAGGGCAAGGGTAAGGAGCTAGTGTAGGAGGAAGGGCCATCAGGTGAGCGAGAGACCGAATTCGTTCTCCTCCATGATGATGAGACAGATGCAGAACCAACAAATGAGGAGCTTACAAAGATCATCCAGGAGCAGCAATCAGTGATTGAGTCCTTATCCCTTGACTTAGAGAGGGCCAAGTGGAACATGAAGTACCTGGAGTAGAGAAACAAGCAGCTTGAGGACCAACAGATGATCATGGAGCTGCAAAACATTCGTGAGCATCGCCAAACTGCTCAAAGAAGAAGGGTTGAGCTCACATCTTTGGAGCAAGAAATCAATGAGGATCGGGAGGCCAAACTTGAGAGGGTCAACATGCATTTGGAGAGGCTGCTAGACAAGGCTGACCAAGACCTTTCTCTACTCAGACACATGGCTTTCCGTTACAGGGTTCAAAACATGAGTGCACAGGCCCGAATAAGGAGTTTGAAAGCGAAATTGAGGAAAGCAACAAGAAAGGAAAAAGAGGCAAAAGAGCAAGATCGACTTTGAATCTTGGCTGAGGCTTCCTTGGCCCATCATAACACCCCATAGGGAACCTCCAACCCAAATTTCAAGAAATTTGGGGAATTTTTGGTCACATGGTAATTTTTTGGGCAAAAAACAGGGATTTCTCCCAGTGGCGCGACGCTAAAATTCTAGAGCTCCAAATGAGGAATGGCTTGCATTTTTGGATTTAGCATGGAAAATCACGACTACTGGTGTCCGGACAAGAAATTTTGGCAAGGTATGAGTCTCCAAAAGGTCAAAAAAACACCCAAAAATGGTCTCTCTGCCACTTTTTTGACACACAGGAAGTAGTCTTGGGAGAATGAAGATTTGCAGGGGCAAATGAGCACCAAATTCAAAAATTCCAGTGGGGTTAGAAAGTAGACAGGACAGGCTTTCCAACAAGCCCACTTAGGCACATTTTGGACACCTACAAGTGCCCCAAAATAGGCCCCAAAGTAGTGTGGCGCACAGAGAAAATGGCGCGGCGCACAAAGGAAAAATTGCCCAATTTTCTTCCGTTTCGCGAAATTTCGGTTCGCGACTTCTCCAAGTGGGCCTGTTCATCTACACTTCGGTTTTTTGGCACCAAAGGTGGAATTTAAAGTGTTTTTTCTCCATGTTGGCTTCTATCCAAGTGGCGAAGGAAGGCAAACGGTCACCCAAGCCAAATGTCATGTTTGTAGCGTTGCACCTGTAGCTGATGGTTGGCTCTCCATCTCCATTTTGTAATGATTCGAGTAACTCCCCAACCCTTGGGAATTATATCTCTTCCTTACACATTCTAAATATTGTATGCAAGTTATTTTCAAAGGGTTGGTTGGCTTATAACTTCTGGGAGACTATGGGAAAGAAACTCTGTTTCTTCACTGTATATTTTTGACAGAGAATTAATGAAAGGCAGCGGCTCGTTTCATGAGATTCTTGTGGTCATGAGTGTAGTAAATGTGTCTCTTATGTTTTCATATGTATTTAGTTATGTTTCATAATTCAATTCATGTTCATTTCTAGTGAAATTTTCTGAGTGAGATTAGGTAGAATTCAATTTTATTGCTCTACCTGTGGGAAAATTTCATGTTCAGTGTTTTTCTTCCGTTGAAAAGGATTCATGTAACTATGCCCTTTTCACTTTCTTCAACAATCTATTCATTCCGTGTTACCTCAAACTAAATTGCTACATTTTCCACCTGCCTTGCCTCACGGAATAATCTGTGCCTTTGTATTAAATTCTCTGTTCTTTGCTGACCGTTGGTCCCATACCATCCCAGAAGCTCGGTCATTCATGAAAATGGTTTCTTGTATCCCTATTCACTTACTAGCCTAAGATCAATATTTCAATGTAAGTCTTCTCATACCGTTTTTTCTTATATATTCACTGAGCGTGACTCGGAGAGAGCCCTCTCTTGTTCTAGTAGGGCTAGCTACCAGACTGAGCATGGTTTGTGGTTACCCTAATTTTTGCCTTCTTTCAGCCTAAGGCAGATTTAAGTGCTAACAGAGGGGTCCACCGACATCTTGGCGATGTGACTGCTGAGTTATCTTACAACAGCCCCAGAGGTTGCACCAACGATCCCGTCGGTGTGCACTTCAGGGTGCTGAGTAGAGGAAACATTAGGGTTACCAGGGGCATTGGGGATTATGTCATAAAGAGTGCCAGACTGTGAATATATCAGATCTGAGTGTTGGGCACGACATATGGATTGGTATTCTGTGACCACACCACCTAGAGTGACATCTCTAGCGATTTGCGAGAGTAAGGAATTGTAGAACCAGTCCGTTAAGAGAAAGTCTGGGAGGGGAGCTTTGAATAACCTCCACCCACATCTCCATTCATGTATATGATCGGAGATGTGGGTGGCAGTATCCTGACGAAATGAAGTGAGGAGCTCTGCCCCAGTCTCATAGCCGATGGGTAGCTAGAAGTGCTTTAGGAATTCCATTGTGAAAGCGTCGAAGGTGTTTATTGACGCATGTGGTAACTCAATGTACCATTTAGCTGCGTTGCTAGTGAGGGTGCGGGGAAAAAGACGTAATCAGACACTATCATCCACCATAGAGTTTGAAACACACCAAAGATGGTAGGTGGTGATATGGGTGCCCAGATCCTCCCCTTGCTTTCCATCGAACTTAGGGATGTCCATTGGTATCTTATGCAGGATCGACAGCCATTGTAAGTTGTGATAGATGGGGTCGTTTGTCAGTTTGTATAAGTTGGGTATATCCAACGTTTCCAAGAAAGGCAGAGAGTTTGGTGCCCCCAATTCGGACCATGGTGATGACATATGACTTGAGGAGCCTTGCACTCCTCCCATAGTTTGGCTCCCAATATTATACATGGGTGGTGTGGTGTAGCAGTTGCTTTGAGATATGGTGTTGTAGAGTGGATTTCCATGAGGATTTTGATATTGGGGTATAGAATTGCCCCCAGGATAAGCGGTGCCCCCTGACTCTTTTGAATTTGTGAGTAGGGTGCCCCCATGGATTGGTTGGGACCTCCTTGAGGATTCTCGTCTGACACAGAACTAACCATTTGTCCTTGATTGACATAAGGAATGCTCATGTCAATTAGCGACTAACCATGCATTCCTGAGAATGGAGGGGGAACTGTTACATTCCCTATCGACATGTGCATATTGGGAACCCCCCCAGATACATAAATCTGGGGGTTTGAACTATACAAAGGTGGCTGAACAGATTGTTGGTAAATGGGAACCGCGCCCATAGTGCCACATTGAGTGTTATAGGGAGCACTGTATGTGGCACTTGTCGAAGATATGCAGTTTGACACTAAAGGGGTGGAACCCGGCATTGGCTGGGTTCCACTCATAGAGGGTGTCATGTGAGTGGTTTTACCTAGGACAAAGGGGGTAGTGGGATTCACCATTGACGGTGTTGTGATGACTGTCGAGTGGGGAAGTGGTGGAGGAACGAAAGCGTCCACAAAGTTCCATGACCCATTAGTCATCGACGGGATAGATGGAAATGTTACAACTACTGAAGCAGGAAGTACAGGTACCATGGGAGCCAAGATAGGTTCCAACGGATTCGTGAGCAGGAGGTTAAAGGGAGGAAGGAATCCTTCAGTAAAGAAATCCTCCAGCAAACTTGAATCGTCAGTTGTCCAAACAGATCCCGTGTGAGATCTAGGAGACTGATCCCCTAAAGATGGGGAATCCGGTTCAATGGAACTGGGCGGATATTCCAGAATAAGTGGAGGAAAGCCTAATAATTGTCTAGAGTGACGACGAGGGCCGAATGTAGCCACGGTGACCGTGAATTTTTATCAATAAATTTTATCGTGATATTTGTTAAAGTCTCAAATGATAGCACTCAGGTACCTAAAAAATATAAAAAATACACTAAATTGATCAATCAACAAACAGAGGGAAATGACCCTGTCTGATAAGCACCGATCACTGGAGATGAAACCTAGTATCTCAATGAATAACAGAGAAGGCTGGTTAGATGTACAGTTACGGTTACTCTATAGCTTCGCCCAAACCTTAGATTGAGGGGCCAAGTACTCTCGTGAAGACGAGCACCCTCCCAAAAGCTGAAGACAGAGTAGGTCCATCTGTGTTAGGTACCAGGATAGCCCGTCCCAGTCACCTTGTGTAAGTCCCTAAAATTTTGGCCACTAAAGATACCTCAGATCATCGACACCACCGAGGGGGACATAGTCGTAGACAGCATGCTGTGTGGGCAAGATACCTGAGTCCCCGACTCAGCTCCGAAATCCCCGAAGGGATCCCCAATACACAGAATACCCAAAGGATTTGTAAGAGAAGGCGGTCTACCTTCACTTACAGTTCGATGTTGTCTCGTATTTAGCTCTGCTTTTACTGGAGTGGTCCCGGTAGTATGATTGCAGAAGGAATTTTTCTCTCTTTTAATGACACTAGTTTGGTGTTCGATCTTGGGTAGTTTTACTCACTTTTCTCATCCCAAGATCCTAGCCTAACTAATATTTGTTTGCTCAATAAAGAGTTGCTAATTGATTTTAGGTAAATTTTTATGTGTACTTGATTATTTTCTTTGGTAGGGGAGTTGACATATGAAATGTGATGAGACTCTGACTCAATAAATCATGCACAAAACAATGCTTTAAAAAATTTTCAATTCGATGAAAACAAGCTGTATTCTACAAGTGAGAGTTTGTCACATATTCATATTTTTTTCCATGCATCTTAGTCATTTAACACATGCATAACCAAAAGACTTCTTTCCAATGTTTCTTAACAACTACTTGAAACCAAAATAAAGTAGCTTTTAACCAGCTAAACAGATGGATGAATAAAAAATGTGGGTCTTCCTTTCGTAAAAAATGCTTTTAAGAAAGAAAAATAAAAATTATTTCCCAAAAAAAAACTTTTTAGGACACCTATTTTGCTAGCAAAATGCAGTTACAGATCTTCTTTCAGTCCATGAGAAGGCTTCCTATCCCTTTTGGCTTACAGACACAGTTGAAAATCAAGTTATTAGGAGGCTCACGCTCTGTAACAGTGGCTATAGAGAGTTAATAGGTCCACTAACTCTCCCTGTAAGCAGACACAGTGCTTTATAAAGCTCTGTGTAGTCTACTAACCTGCGTTAGTGTGGGAAATTAGTAAAAAATAGGGCTTTCTAGATTAGATTCAGAGATGAATGCATGTAGGTAAAGATTTTTGGTGGGTCAGAAAGGGATTGCAGAAGTATAGGGAGCTCTTAGAAGGAGGAGAAACTGAGAAGAGTCTGGGTAAAATGGGAACTAGATGTATAGTCCCTAGCGGAGTCACAAATTTTGCTATAGGATAAGATGCACGGTGTATGGAGAATGAAGTACCCTCAAAGGTCTTCCCGGGACCTTCCTACAAACTGTAGGATTATCTGCAACCGTCACAAAGTTACATGCATGTTCATAAACAATAACTAACTATCAAAGTAGGAGAAGGAGATTACCTCAAGCCTCCGTGTAGATTTGCTGGAGAGCACAATGCAACTAGGTGGAAATCCCCCAAGCCAGCTCCAGATCAAGTCCTGCACATAGAAGAGACAAGCATAATCACAACATACAACTCTGATAACTAATACATGAATACATAAAAGAACATCTAATTGCATATAACTAAGCTACTCATGCTAATAGGTATTGAACAAAGAACTAAATGAATGATAGTATCAACACCACGGAGTAGACATTACAATTGGAGTTCTATATTAATGTTTGTTACACTAAAAAATGTCACCATGACTATTTACAGTTAGTATGGCTCTATCAATAGTCATGCTATCCTCCTGGGCAAGTCTCATGCCTCTGCTCTCCATGTCAAACTCCAAGAAAGAGAGAAAGTCTTTGTAAATGTGTTTATCTCTGGGTACGCAGATTCTCTCGGCCTTATCTGCGGGTACGCACCTAATGTTCACAAAAGCTGCGTACTTGTACGCTCTGTATGTAAAGGGGCAGGTGCGTACCCCTGTAAAGGTCAAAAGGCGCAAGTTTCACTCCAAAAAAGTTACTTGTGGTCATTTCTAGAGGCTTCTAGAAGTATGTTTGACGTGTATGAAGCGCCTCCAGATGGTTCATGTACCCCTACCAAAGAGGAACTTATCCCATCAATAAGGGAGCTATCCCATCCAAAGAGGGGATTATCCCATTGATGGTGGACCTGAATAACTTCCTCTTGAGCACTATAAATACAGGCATTGGGCCAGAAGGAGGAGAGGTTGAAAGCTAAACATTTCTAAGGGTAGATGCTGCTGGAATTAGGACTCCCATTTAGAAGCTTGTGAGGAGAGATTGCCATCTTTGCTTGTTCTATTTGGAAGTGGGTGAGCTTTGTCAAAGTAAAGGAGAACTCTTGATGGACCCTGGGAGGGACTTGCACAACACCAAGGCTCAGGTTGTAATTGTTCCTTTTATTTCCTATTAATGAAAATGAGTCCATTCTTCTCAATAACTTGTTATTTATGATTTGTTTCATGTACTCCTTGGTCTATGTGTTAAATATGTTTTATTTTATGAGATTATCAAGTGCTATTTAATCGTTTGATTGTTAGTGAACGCAGGTTTCGAAGTGAAGGAGGAGCTCATCCGGATCAGCGAGGCTGGACTGCTACAACAGCGTTGGACTACAGGTAGGATCTAAACACTTGATTTCTCGTATAGTAAATGCATGTTTAGAGAAGGATTGCTCTTGTTTGTCTTGTTTGTCACTAGAGAGTCTTAGGCTCCTAGGGAGGTTGGTTGTGTCCGCACTATCGACTCTTTCCGCCTGACAAAATGGCGACTCCGCTGGGGAATCCATTGATGTGAAAGTCTTTTCCTTTGTATGCAACTTTGATCTGAGAAAAGTCATTTATTTTCTGGTTTTTGGCTCTGTGACTTTGTATTTGGGTGGGTTAGCTTAGGGTTAGATTGAATTTAGTTTTTCTTGGCTTTTTTAGTAGTACACACCCTCTGAGTATTGCACAGTGCGTACTTGTACGCACTGTTGCTGTGTGCACAGAGCGGGCCCGCACCTGGTTTAACAGGTTGCCTGCGTACCCTGCTAAAAATTAAGAAATTTCCATTTTTTACATTTTTCTTCTTAGATTTTGCTTTTTCTTAGTTTTTACTGCCCAGATCCATTAGTCTCTTGTCAAAGATCTTCACCTGAACTTGTTTCGATAGCATTGAGTGTTTTAGTGGATTTCATAGAAGTTTAAGCCCTAGGGTTTGATTTTTGAGTAGGTCCTGTAGTGACTTTGGCGGTAGAAGTTGTCAAGCCTTAGATCTCTCTGGTTTTGTCAGCCTTCTTAGGAGTCGGACCTGTCATAAAGTCTACCTGTGAGAGCAACCTACCTTTGAGTTGTCTCTTTGGCAAATTTCGAAGTGCTTGTTGATTGAGTATTGAATTCCATTTTACAAAAAGAACAAAAAGATTTGAGTTTTTTGTTTTGACTGGTCTTTTGATTCTGCATTAGCTGGTCCTTGGCTTGATTGTGGTCAAGTAAAACAACCTAGAATCATCTTTGTAGGCTTTTGCCTCGTTAGGTTTGCTTTAGAGTAAATTTCTTTTTGATTTACTTGTGAGTCAATTTTTCATAGATTTTATAGCTTTTGAGATTGATTTTCGTTAAAATAGATTTATATGCTTTATTAAATAAGAGAAAATACAAAAACATCTCCTTTGAAAAGTTTTGTTTCAAGTAGCTTTGAGGGATTTTGAAAGAAAAAGAATTTTTCGTGCACGTAAGGAGTGGTCATGTTTGTATGCTTGGAAAGATAAAGAGAATTGTTTCTTTGATTGTCTTTACTAAGAAAGTTGTTTTCTATAAAATTTGCATTTTCCAACTCTCTTAGTTAGGAGTTTCATTGAAAGAGAAAAGTAGCGTAAATCATCTTAGGTGCATCTTTGTAGTGGTTTGAGTCGAGTCTACACAACATTGGTTTCACTTCCGCTACCTTTTGTCTTTAAGAAAAACCATAAAATTAACGCTTAAAGTAAAATCAACTTAGTAACTTTTATTTACTAGGGCTCTGAAACACCAATTTAGATCAGGCTAGTGTCTTGGAGTAGGAGAGTAATTAACTCTCCAAGACAACAAAACCAAACAAGTAGCTTATCTTGTGATAGAATAAATCCAATTGTCTCATTTGTACTCTGGGAAAGCTCCTCTTAAAGGAGAAGCACGAGCTCGTGTCCGAACCAGTGAGGGGATCAATCCCCCCTCGTTGGGAACGACGCCAGACACGCACGTATTACAAATGGTAAACCTCGGATTAACCATTGTCGAGGAGCCAGGGGTCACTTGTCGGTAAACCTTGGATTATTGTCAAGGAACCGGCAAGGGGATTGAGCTTGATACTCTGCCCTTGCGTACTGTCGGAGTGTAGACTGTTCCCCCAGGTGCATTTGTTGCGGTTGGTAACCTTAGTGACCATTATCTTTAGGATTCTACCGAGGTGACGGTGGAGGGAAGATCCCACTGTACCTGGAGCAGACGTCGGCTAGACTCACTTGGATTTTCCGGGGGGTTCACTTCACTCGAGACGGTTAAAGTGGAGGAACTTGTGCCGGTCTATTCATTAAGCAGGTTGCCGGGGTAACTGTTCCACCCGCCACTTCTGTACTGAATCTGGCGATGTTGGGTTTCATCTCCAACTAGCGTTTTCGGTCTGGAAGGCTACTGTTTGTGCTTGGTTTGACGCCCTAGATTCTTTAGGCGTGTGCTTCAAATTTGTTTGGTTCTTTAGAGACTTTAGGTGGTTTGATTTGAGATTTTACTTTGTTTTCGTGTGTAGTAGTTAAAAGTTTTTAACTGTGGCGGAATTACCGAGACAGTCCCGTAGACTTCGGGGCCAGTCTCCTGAAGTTGTTTCTGTGGCCGAATTGTTGAGGAGATCCCGTAGACTTCGGGGTGAGCCTCCTCGAGACGACCCGAGTAATCTAGAAGGTTTGAAGGTCCTTGTAACTCCTCCTAGTGGCAGTAGAGTAGGTTCACCTGAAGAAGGAGAATCTTCCTTGGTAGTCCATCCAGATTACCAAAGTCTAGAGACAGGTTATAATCCCGAAGCTGTTACAGTTTCTGAGCTTGCTGGTAGTTTTTCGTCTACTAGTGATACAGGCGAAGAACCTGAAATATCTGAACCTGTTACTCCGACTTCTAGTGTTCCAGATTCACCAAGAGTAGAACGAGTTATCACTGAAAACCTTCCTACTGGTCTGATTGCTATTGAAGAACTTGCTCCAAAGGAAGAAATAGGCGTCTCTAACCTTGAAGATCAACTTACTATTGAGCTCAGGGAGCGTGAATCTATCTTTTACAGTCCTCCTAGAAGTACTACTTGGTACCTTTCGTTAACCAATTATTTAGACAACTCAGGGATAGGTTTTTCTACACCTCGTACTCCTTTTCCACCTAGAGGTATTTATACTCCTGTAAATATGTCTGGTCAGTCGTCCGTGTTTACTCAAACTCCTGAATCTTTCTTACACGGCGGTCCTTCTGTTCCCACCGGGTATCAATCACTTTCTGGTACCTTTGCGGGGGCATCTCCTCAACCCATTGATCATGGGTTATTAGCTGGAAACAATGGTAATATACCATTGGGTGTAGGAGACATTTACATGATGTCAGGTTCAGTTCCCGTTTCTCAACCTCAAGGTGGCCAATTACCGCCTGGGGGGCAGCCTCAATTAACCCCTGGGGGGCAACCTCAAGGTACACAAATTGTGTCTGGAGGGCAACCTCAAGGTCAGTATGTGCCTATGGTGCAATACATGCCTCAAGGTCAACCCCAGCCTCAATATGTACCCCAGGGTCAACCTCAGTATCAATATTTACCTCAAGGGTATCAACCCCAAGGGTATCAGCCTCAAGGGTATCAACCTCAAGGTCAAGGTCAACCCCAGTATCCGTATTTACCTCAAGGTTATCAACCTCAAGGTCAATACTCGAGTCAAGGTTATCAACCACCTCAAGGTCAGTCATATGTTCAAGGTATGGGAACTGTACCTTTCAGTTATCAATCCTATCCTCAATCCGGTTATGGACCTCAGTATTCTCAACCTGTTACGGGTCAGTTCCCCGGAATGATGGTGTGGGATCCATCACAGGGTCAACAGGTGTTGCAGCCAAGTATACAGTTGGTACCTCAAGTTGGACAACCCGTAGTTTCTGGTCCACCCCAGCAACCGCAACCTGTCCAGTCAAATGTTCAAACTTCTGTAACTTCGGTAGTTACTCAGCCGCCAATTGCACCTAGTACTCCATCCCAAACGGCTGCTGCAACTACCGCTACGTCTGCCGCACTTACTTCTGGAGTATCGACAGCTCCGGTTTCTACTGTCTCTGCAACCACTCCTCAGACATCTTTACCGTTGTCTGGATCTACGATTCAAACCACGGTCCAGATGCCTATAGGTCAGCCTGGTATAAGTACGGTTGTCACTACTCAACCTCAATTTGTTCATCAACCGTACCAGGGACAGTACCAACATGGGCAAGCTGTCCAACAGCCGGTTTACCAGTATCAACCGTATCCTGGGTACACTTATCAACAACCTCAACAACCCCAGTACGGTCCGGTTAATCCTGGTTTTCCAGGAGGATATAATATCCCTAATGCGATTCCTGTTCCTAGTTATCCTGGATATCCTCCTCCTGGGACTGGTCTTGTGACCCAGAGTTTTAGAGATCCTAACCGGCAATTACCGTTTATCGCAACTTTAGATTTACCAGACTTGACGTGCCTAACGAACGATCCAATTCAATATCTTCCGTTCTGGTCGCCAATGCCAAATAAGTTGCCCAGTGATATACCCAAGTTCGAAGGTAAGTCTGGAGAGGATCCGTCCAATCATGTGATGACTTACCACCTCTGGTGTGCTTCAAATTCTATCTCGGATGATTCGATCCGCTTACGTCTTTTCCAGCGTACACTCATTGGTCTTGCGACCAAGTGGTACATTGAGTTACCACGGGCCTCTTTTTACAATTTCAGCCAGTTAGCTACCTCGTTCTTAACTCACTTTCAGTTGCCGGTCAGATACGATAACGACACGGAGTTATTAACTTCACTAAAACAATCAACGTCCACGTATATTTCTGATCACATTCATGAGTGGAGACGTCGAAGAAGGTTAGTGACAGTTTTTATTCCGGATCAAATCTTAGCTGAATGGTTTGTTAAATCATTATTACCGAAGATTACTGAAGATGTAGCTAAGGCCGGAGTAGTTACTGAGGAGCAAGTCATTGCTCAGGCGCAGTACCTTGACTTAGTTTATACTCAGTCAGGTACGTTACACGAGAAGATTCCAGATCTTCCAAAATCGAATCAAATCGCTGCTGCCCCTTCGGGATCTCATGCCACTGATGGTATGATTGGCATCGTGAATACAAAGAGCAAGAAGAAATCTTCCAAGACTTCTACTACTCCTATAATCACCTTGCCTGATTCCCCGACAGGAGAGTCTTCTCCTGAACTTTCCGCCGATATTCACGCTGTAGAGTCATCTACGGCCAAATCAAAAAACGGTGGAAAGAAGAAAGGAAAGAAGAAGGCTAAAGCAGACAAGGCTCTGAAGGAGAAAACGGAAAAGTCAGAAACCAATGACGAAAAGCAAAAACCTCGATATCCTTGTCTTATTTGTGAAGAGGATCATTTTACAAGAGATTGCCCTCATCGGGCCGAGGTTGTGAAGATAGTCAAAGGTTCTCCCACTCCTGCTGTGTTAAAAGATCCATTTCCAAAGCAGGAGAGTAAGATGATAGGTTCTTCCTCGACTGCCAGTGAAGAACCCATTTTGATGATGTCTCATGTGCGGATTGCGACTCGGTCGCAAGATTATGGTAGTAAGAATCCTGTTGATGGTAAGGAAGCAGAATCTTCTCATTCTAATCCATCAACCTCAGCTCCTGGTTCCGATCCACTACAGATCGAAAAACCTAACCCGGACTTAGTAATTAAACCGCCCGCCAAGGGTGTACTTCGAAGGTCTGCTTTCAATCCACATGCGAGAGCGGCCCAGAATTACAACATTGTTGAGGACTTAGCTGTTTCACCCTCAGCAATGTCGGCTTTAGAAGTGCTGCAATCATGCCCAGCACAACGAAAATTACTTTTGTCGGCTATCGGAGCTGTTGATGTTCAGAACCCGAATCTGATAATATTCGATCTAGAAAATAGTACACTGCGTCTACCCCATCAAATGGCTTTCCAAATTCCAGTGATAGTCAAAAACAGGCCTATTCATCGGACTGTGATTGATGAGGGAGCTTCTACGTGTATTATGTCGATTCAATGTTGGAGATCGCTTGGTTCTCCTTCGCTGAACCAATCCCCGACCATCCTTAAGGCCTTTGATGGCCGCGGGTTCCGTCCGTTTGGTATTCTACAGGAATTGCCTATAGGGGTAGAAGGTAAAACCGTTAGTCTGGATGTGGAGGTGGTTGATGCCCCTCTAGACTACAACCTTCTTTTGGGTCGAAGTTGGTCATATGCTATGACAGCGGTCGTTTCATCGGTCTTTAGGGTAATAAAGTTTCCCCATAACGGTAAGATCATGACAATTGATCAGCTGACATAATTTTCATCCGACCCAGCCTCTTCAGAAAGTATCCAGCATGTCGGTAATACGACAATCCCTTATAGGGACGTTGGCGTAGGTTTAGTTAAAGATTCCGGTTTACTGGGAACTTTTCCTTTCCCTCCAATCAACGCAGACCCTTCATTTGCATCAATTCATATGATTACATCAGACACCATTATATACAACGATCCTTGGATTGTCCCATCTGAATCTGAGATAGACTCATTCGGTGATGCTATGCCTTTGAGTCCATATGAAATTGCTTATGAAGCCGTCATGTCTTTTACCGACTCGCGTTCAACCCAAATCGACCAAATGAATGTGGTCAGTGAAGAATCACTTTTCACATCAACCTTAGAACGGATAACGTTTCCCGAAGTCGTGTCATCTGACGAGCAACTTCGCGAAATCCTAAGTGTAGACGATCTACCATGGGAAGATCTCCATCACAGATCTTCGTTTTTACCTAAAGATGATGCTTTTGAAAATGATTTTTCATATATCTTTACCGCTGAATATGTCAAAGACGCTCAGAATCCAACGAAACATTCTGATTCAGAGCTGAATTTAGGGAATATTTCTCGCACTATTCCCATTGACATTTCAGTGAAGCCCGGAATTGAGGAAAACATTCATATAGGTGCCTCATGTACAGCAGATGAAATTCGAACTTACAAGGCCCTATTCCAAGAATTCCGCGACGTGTTTGCCTGGTCTTACGAGGAAATGCCAGGAATCGACCCTGCCATTGTTGTTCATGAAATAAAGACCTACCCGGACGCTAAACCCGTCCGGCAACGGTTGCGTCAGATTCACCCTCGAAAAGCGGCTGCGATTAAAGCAGAAGTCGAGAAGCTGTTGAAAGCAGGTTTCATTTATCCAATCCCGTTAATGGATTGGGTATCGAATATTGTTCCGGTTAACAAGAAACAAGGAACAATAAGAATCTGTATCGATTATAGGGATATAAATCGAGCTTGTCCAAAAGACAACTATCCTACGCCTTATATCGATCAAATTATTGATGATTGTGCCGGAAGTGAAATGTTTTCCTTCATGGATGGTTTTTCGGGCTATAATCAAATCAATATTCTACCTGCCGATCAACCAAAAACAACATTCATTTGTCCATGGGGGACATTTGCTTATTGCAAATTACCTTTTGGGCTTAAGAATGCCGGAGCCACTTTTCAATGGGCGATGTCTTACGCATTTCATGACATCAAGCACATTGTGCAACCGTACCTCGATGATTTGCCTGCTCATTCTTTACATCGAGCTGATCACCTTGTCCACTTACGAGCAATCTTTATGAGGTGTAGGCATTATCGAATTCGGTTGAATCCCCACAAGTGTGTATTCTGTATAGAGACGGGTCGATTGCTGGGATTTGTTGTTTCAAAAGCCGGCATTCGCGTCGATCCCTCGAAGGTCGAAGCTATCATCAAATTGCCTCCTCCTTCGAGTTTGTGCCAACTCCAAAGTTTGCAAGGGAAAGCAAACTTTTTACGCCGATTCATTCCAAACTACGCCGAGGTCACTAAAGGTTTTACACGGTTGTTGAAACAGAACGCTCAATTCTTTTGGGATGAGATTGCCCAACAATCTTTTGATGCACTTAAACACGCGTTGACCCATGCACCGTTGTTGCATCCTCCCAACTACAACCAGGACTACTTCTTATACCTCGCAGCTTCGCATTCCACCATTGGAATGGTGTTAGTTCAAGAAGATGAATTCGGAGCGGAACATGTGATATATTATCTTAGTAGGACATTAAACCCCACTGAGCTAAAATATTCGCATGTGGAGAAATTGGCCCTGGTAGCCGTTCAAGCTGTCCAGCGTTTTCGTCACTACATTCTTCTCCGTAAAACTACAGTTATTCCGGATTGCAACCCTATGATTTACATTTTGACTAAACAACTGCTAGGGGGCAAGTACTCTAAATGGATCGTTATCCTGCAAGAGTTCAACTTGGAGTTCGAGAAGTCCAAGTCTAAGAAATCCTTAGTTTTTGCGGAATTGATGTGTGATTTCCCGCGTGCTGACACAGAAACTGTGGCAGAGGAGTCCATTGCAGACGAATCTTTGTTTCTTATCAGTACTTTAGATCCGTGGTACGGGGATATAATCATCTATCTCCAAACCCAAACCTTTCGGCCTGAAGCTTCAAAGTCGGAACGTCGAAAAATTCGGTTTCAATCCCAACAATACAGGATTATTGGAGATACACTTTATCGCTGGGGGGCAGACTTAGTTTTTCGACGTTGTTTAACCCACGAAGAGGCTGAGAAGGTTTTGAATGATTGTTACTCTGGAGCATGTGGCGGTCATATGTCTGGGTATGCCACAGCTCAGAAGGTGTTGCACGCTGGCTATTTCTGGCCGTCCATGTTTAAAGATTGTATCATTACGGTCCGAAAGTGCCACAACTGTCAAGTGTTTGATCGCAAGATGCGCGCACCACCTGCTCCTCTCCATCCTATAATTTCCGTTGGTCCTTTCGCCAAATGGGGTATCGATTTTATTACTTGTAACCCTCACTCGGCCGGGGGGCATGCGTATATCATCCTCGCGGTTGATTATTTTACTAAATGGGCCGAGGCGATGCCTACATTCGACGCAAGCGGCAAAACAGCTGTAGTTTTCGTATTCAATCACATTATAACTAGGTTTGGTGTCCCACAAGCAATCATCACTGACCATGGGAGCCATTTTCGAAACATCATGATGACTGAGCTTACAAGCCAGCTTGGTTTGCGCCACGATAGCTCTACTCCTTATTATCCGCAAGCCAACGGTTTAGTTGAGTCTATCAACAAAGTTCTGGTTATCATGATCCGACGAATCATTGGTATTCATCGGTCGAATTGGCACAACATGTTA
The DNA here is from genome assembly GCA_031772625.1 of Pinus tabuliformis. Lineage (NCBI taxonomy): Eukaryota > Viridiplantae > Streptophyta > Pinopsida > Pinales > Pinaceae > Pinus > Pinus tabuliformis. Next base: position 341,454,036 of record CM062807.1, on the reverse strand, counting down.
TTTTCAGCGCTATGGGCATACCGAACTTCAGTGAAAACTTCAACAGGGTTCACTCCTTTCCAGCTAGTTTATGGCTTGGAAGCTGTGTTACCCATTGAATGCGAAATCCCATCACTTCAAATGGCTGTCGAATTACTCCCAGCTACTTCCGAAGAGGAGAAACGTTTATTGTACTTAGCTCAATTAGATGAGACTCGACGTGACGCTGCATTGGCAATCGAGACTCACGCGAAGCGAATGAAAGCTCAGTATGATAGAAATGTGACCCCACGGAGTTTTTCGGAGGGAGACCTAGTGCTGTTATATGATCAAGCTAACGATAATCTAGGTGCTGGAAAATTCGTTCCTATGTGGCATGGACCCTACATTGTAAAGCGAAAGCTAGCAAAAGGGGCCTATGAGCTGGTAGATTTTGATGGGGACTCTTTGGGTAAACCCAGAAATGGACTTTACCTAAAGAGGTATTATGCTTAAATGATGGGTATGGAGATTTTTAGTTAGGTTAGGTTTTCTTTCTAGCTAGTGTGTTTGTTAGTTTAGATAGTGTGCTTAGCTTAGAAAGTGTGTTTTTCGTCGTTATTCTGGCTTATCTTGGTTTTACTCTTGATATTGCAGATGTCGACGCCTCTCCAAACATACATTGGATTTGCCGATGGTGCTTGTCGTAGTACACGGAATATCTCTTCCGCAGCTTGGGTTATCTATTCACCCTCTGACGAGTTAGTTTCTATGCATGGGGTGAGCCTCGGTCAAACGACGAACAACATTGCAGAATACAGTGCAGTGGTTGAATTATTGTCTGAATCTATTTCATTTGGAATTCGACGTTTGATAGTGAGGTTAGATTCTGAACTCGTTGTATTACAGCTTAATAGAGTATATGCCATTAGAAATCCTGTGTTATTAAGATTGTTTTTGAGAGTGCGTCTCTTGGAACGTGAATTTGATTACATTGAATATCAGCATATTCCAAGGTCTTTAAATACATTAGCAGATGCAATTGCTTCTCGAATGTTGGACAGACATTTGCGATAATCATGCAAGTAAATTTAAAAAAAAAACATTTCATCACATATGTTAAACAAAATGAGCCGGTAATAATGATATATATATAGATAGGAGTGTGTCAAAAATATACATCGTCTTCGATCATAGGTTGAAAAACACCTTATGATCGGCAAAAATGATAAGTACAAAAAACCAAAAATGTCATATGTGTCTACAAAAGTGACTAGCCAATCACTGGTGGTGCTCTCTATACGAGACCACTGCCCGCGCTAGCCTACATAAGAACCTCCTAAAAGGTCCTGGGACTGCGACCACATAGCGCTGAAGTCGAATGGGAATGTCATCTATGGTGGTCTTTGGTATATCCGCCGTCAGACGCTCTAGATCCTGTTCCAGCTCGGCTAAGGTCTCTGCGGCCGCATCCTGTGGGGCTGGTGCTGGTACAGCTGGTACTCTCCTCTCAAAAACCCGGAGGTTGGCCGGACGCCGTGGACCTACATCTGCATTTTGAAAATTTGTGCTGTCAGTCTTAAGGCGATATATAAAAAAAAAAAAAATACATAATTTGAAAACTCGTGAAAAATGAAATACCTCTGTCGTCCCACTGTTCTCCCTGTGGAAGAACCATGTCCGGATCATTCCGAAAATCCATTCCGGCATAAGGAAAGTCCTGAATAGCAAAGACCTGGCTCTCTAGCCAGTGAAAGTAACCATCAGGAAATCGAACAACTGCTGCGCCCTCATCAGGATGCCGGGCCATTACCGCAACCCATCTCGTCAACTTAGGCTCCCGAGGCGCCCCATCTGGAACTGTAAGATGCTGGGGGACCAGCATTGGAACTCTCTCTAGGGAAAAGCTCACGACTAAAGGCCCATATCCAAATGTCTTCAGTTTTCCTCTCTTTGCCCTGGTTAGTTGGCCCTTCAAATTAGCCAACACAGCATCACACCAGTTGAAAATGGTGCCTCGGAAGCAGTCTATAGCCATCCGCATTTGGGACCCGGTGGCTTGGTGCAAAGCGGCCGCGCCGCAAAGTCTGGTAACAGTAAAGGCTATCACCATAAGTTCAGGTCGGGATATGTACTTGATTTCTATCCCCTTCTCATGGTTTTGGTTGTTGCACCACTCTAGCTGGAGACTAGCAAGGGATTGGCCACCCCGCCTAGTCCCGAATAGGGAAAGTTGCTCGCCCCTGTTAGGCAAGCCAGTGAGAAAATATATGTCGGAGGGCTCTATCTCGAGTTGGTGCTCTCCGATGTAGAAACATTGCTCCTGAATGTTCCACCTTTCAACCAGCGACTCAAGGAACGACACTTGGCCCCTCATGCCAGGTATGGCCCAGTATTTGTACAGTCCGCATGCTTTTAATGCATCAATGGAAGGTTGATGACCTATCGCGGCCAAATCAACGTCCTCGTGCTCTCTTTCACGCCAATCAAGCATGGTGTGCTCCCTGCACATCATAAAACATCAGTTAGGATCCATAAAATTTAAAAATTTTGGTCTATTTTGGAGGTATGAGGGTTTCAATTTGTGTTTTGCGGGGTACGCACCCCGGCCTTTAGGGACAGAGCGCCCGGACGCAGCTTTCCTTAAGGCCGGGTGCGTACACCCCGTAATTTTCCCATTGGGAAAATATCGGGGTACGCAGGTCAGCAGTGCATGACCTGCGTACCCCGAAGTGTGCATCTTGAAACCCCAAGACCCCCAAAAAATCAAATAAAAACTTAAAAATGAATTCTAAATGGATGGAAATCAAGAGGGGGGTGTTGTAGAATACCTGGTGAAACGACGTTCGATTCTGACGGTCGGATTCTCCGCAATCTCCACGGGAAGTTTCTTGTCAAAAGCCCTTTTCTCAACCTCAACAGTAAAATGGTAAAATGACATGGTAAAAAGTCTTTTTATAGGTTTTTTGGATGAACGAATGCTAATTTTGTTTATTTTTCACCATGAAAGGACATTTTTCAATGTATTTTTACCCATCTTAAACAGGTATGAGTAATGTGTCGTTTTTGTGCAGGACAAAAGGACTTTAGAGTAAAATCATCATTTTTCATGAACCAAAACATCAAAGTCATCTTTTAAGCTCTTTTCTGACTCCTAAAACATGAAAAGATCACCGAGCGTTTCTTTTACACTCGTTAAAACGAAATTAAAAGACGGTCCCCTTATAGCTCTTTTCTGACCGTAAAAACAGGAAAAGATTGCCGGGTTTTTGTCGTTTCAAACTCGATACGGAAATAAAACGACGTGTCCTTGATCGCTTTTTACTTTTCAGGTCAGAGACACTAATCATGAAAGTACTCCTTGGTCGCAAGATCAAGCGGTTCTCCCGAGTATTATTTTATACTTTTTCGGGCTTGGGGGACACAAATTTACGAAAAAGTTCAACCTGGAGTCTTCTTAAGTTTTTCAGACTCTCTAAAATTGAAAAGCGTTGAGTTTCTCCTATACTGGGCTCGTTAAAATTTCACAGTAAAGGACCTGTTCAATTACAAACAGGAACGAACCACTCCTTCCTAGGGTTCGAATCAAAACTAGGTTGGACTCATCCGAAGGATGAGCTTATAATCAAGCATATGTTATCCTCCTCAAGCTTGTTAAAAATAAAGAGGTACTTGCCAGAAATGGTGGGGGAAAAGAGAGAAGAATGAACCTATTTGTTATCCTTTGTTACAGAAGAACCTTATCACCACTCTTGAACACGACACTTTCCATTCACCTGGGTTGGGAAATCCTTTACCTCACAGTTGATCAAACCACTTTGAAAGTCTTCAGCCGGATTCCGGGGATTAACTTTGAGTCATTTGTCACCAAGCCATCTGTTGTGTCGTTATGTGTTCAAGAGGTCTGCAAGCAAAACTTTCATATGCAAAATACTTGTCATCCATTTGACCATCCCTGAGTCAGTCCTTACAGCAACATTTCTTCAACTTGAACAATGATTTCGTGTTGTGGGCTTGCCTGCGACGGGTCACTTTCTATCGACATCAGCACATTATCTAGAGAGATGACTTAGAAATTGTCAGTACCTTGAAGTCTGCATGCATCAATGGCAGATTTCTCGCCTTTGACGTCAGTTTACATCATTGACTTTCGATCGAAGGATTCCGTGAAATGTTCAACATCAACTCATTCATTCACATCTCATGGATTGTACTGGGTACTTTGAGAACCATTGACATTACTGGTGGTCTCTCTCACACTTGTTAACAGTTTACATCATCGACTGGTAATCAAGTGGTTTCTACCATGTTCGACATCAACTCATTTATTCGCATGGCTAGAATCGTACCAATTCGGGAAGTAGAAATGAAGACCCTGGATCTAGTTTCCACCATCCAGGCTGCGAGGAGTTTTGTATTCATTATCTAAGTAGACTAATCATAAACAGATGGCTGCGCCCATACTGTGTCTACAAAAGTCTATGATTATGATGTACTGCAAGATCATTCCTGTATCAGAGTAGTTAGTCTGTTAGTTAAAGTTTTGATCTGAGTATGGGAATGCCTACCTCAGCGATGATATAATCTTATACATGTATTTTGTGTTGAAAATTGCAGGTTCTGACCAGGATCTCCACGAGATAATCCTTGAAATGATAAAGCGCTTCACCCTTCCTAGATAATACAAAACCCTAATCTACTACAGGCTTCGCACTTTAGGGGGCAATCTGTTACACTAAAAAATGTCACCATGACTATTTACAGTTAGTATGGCTCTATCAACAGTCATGCTATCCTCCTGGGCAAGTCTCATGCCTCTGCTCTCCATGTCAAACTCCAAGAAAGAGAGAAAGTCTTTGTAAATGTGTTTATCTCTGGGTACGCAGATTCTCTCGGCCTTACCTGCGGGTACGCACCTAATGTTCACAAAAGCTGCATACTTGTACGCTCTGTATGTAAAGGGGCAGGTGCGTACCCCTGTAAAGGTCAAAAGGCGCAAGTTTCACTCCAAAAAAGTTACTTGTGGTCATTTCTAGAGGCTTCTAGAAGTATGTTTGACGTGTATGAAGCGCCTCCAGATGGTTCATGTACCCCTACCAAAGAGGAACTTATCCCATCAATAAGGGAGCTATCCCATCCAAAGAGGGGATTATCCCATTGATGGTGGACCTGAATAACTTCCTCTTGAGCACTATAAATACAGGCATTGGGCCAGAAGGAGGAGAGGTTGAAAGCTAAACATTTCTAAGGGTAGATGCTGCTGGAATTAGGACTCCCATTTAGAAGCTTGTGAGGAGAGATTGCCATCTTTGCTTGTTCTATTTGGAAGTGGGTGAGCTTTGTCAAAGTAAAGGAGAACTCTTGATGGACCCTGGGAGGGACTTGCACAACACCAAGGCTCAGGTTGTAATTGTTCCTTTTGTTTCCTATTAATGCAAATGAGTCCATTCTTCTCAATAACTTGTTATTTATGAGTTGTTTCATGTACTCCTTGGTCTATGTGTTAAATATGTTTTATTTTATGAGATTATCAAGTGCTATTTAATCGTTTGATTGTTAGTGAACGCAGGTTTCGAAGTGAAGGAGGAGCTCATCCGGATCAGCGAGGCTGGACTGCTACAACAGCGTTGGACTACAGGTAGGATCTAAACACTTGATTTCTTGTATAGTAAATGCATGTTTAGAGAAGGATTGCTCTTGTTTGTCTTGTTTGTCACTAGAGAGTCTTAGGCTCCTAGGGAGGTTGGTTGTGTCCGCACTATCGACTCTTTCCGCCTAACAATGTTGGAAGAGTGATTACAACCATTTTTTGTATCAACCTTCCTTTACCCCTCCATCTTCTCTCTCTCTCTCCCTTCTTGCTCACTTCTTATGATTTGAGACAATGCTCAACAGTCAAGTATGCTATCCTTTCAAATGCTCTGACCCCTTTCACAATAGCCCTAGCTTTGCTTATGTAGCAATTGAGTTAGGGTTTCCAAGTTCCTCCTTGAGTTCCCTAGGGAAAAAGCAATGAACTTGCCATGCTTTTCAGCTCTTTCCCATTTTCCTCCTTCTTTCAGATTAGAAATCCTCCAAATAGGTCGAATTTGGATGTTTCCTTGCTTTTCTTGAGTAATTTTAGGAACAAATATCTAGATATTTATGAGTCAATTCATTCCTTTGACCCTTAGAACTTCACCAAGTTTCACTAATGTTGTTCCCATACTAGTAACTTGAGTTAGTAGGGTCACTAACGCACCCTTAGGCTTGCAGACAAGCTTTATAAAGAAAATTGTTAGTGCACAACCAACGTTAGTGTGGAATCAAGGCCTGTGATTGTGGTCTTTACTTCAGCTATCTTGTCTTTCCCCTCTAAGTTGATGAGGAGGTCAATTTTTTGTATAACAGTAGAACAGTTTGTTGTTACAGGATACTGTTACACATTGGATGCTATTACAGGTTGCTGTTACATATTGGATGCTGTTACACTACACGCTGATACAAGAATCCGTTGTTACGCCAAAAGTGTTGTCGCCAGCGATGCCGTGACATCCCGAACTGTCATTCAATCGATGCTGTTGCATCAAAGTTCGCAAATGAGGGTACTATTCCACATAACAGCTGTCAATAGTAGGGATTTTTTATTTTGGAAGCAACAGACCCAAGCGGTTGCAATCATAACTACTGTGTATTTGTATTTAGAAATAGGTTGTAACTACTTTTATTTTTTATTAGCATGAGAATCGTGAGATTCTCATGATTGATCTGTTTTCTAATTTCGGGATGTAATAACTATAAAGGAACTTGATTTTTCATGTACAAGGATACGACATATAGAAAAGTATTGTTACTCTGCTTCTGTAATTCTAAGTTTATTTTTAATATTAATTAGCACAGTGATGTTGTTACTGCTCTTCAGCTAATTCGTTAATTACTTTTGTGTTACTCCTGCGCTCTACCGAGGAGGAAGGGTTCTCCTCTTTGGCAGGTATTGCACCGATAGAGGTAGTGTACATTCTAGTTTAGCTAATTGATTTATGGTTTCTCGCTATTGTTGTACAAATCGTGGATTACATTCGCTGCTGTTTCTATTTATATTATGCTGTTACACTGAGTTAATCAACATAATGGTAATAACCAACTGGATTAGATATTAGTTCCTGTGTGGCGTGCCTTTAATTTAATATTTGCGAAGTGTGATTAATTCTGTAGAGTATTTTTATGTCTACATGAATGGTTTGATTCATCAATTTAGTTCAATGACACCTTTTACTATTTTCTACATTTTCTTATTCTTGGCTGTGGTGTATCGGCACAAACAATGAAAAATCCATTGAAACAAGAAAACCTACCCCGGGTTGACAATTAAATTTTGTAGTCTCAGTCAATTAGGATTGATTAAAACAACACTACACCAGAGACAATGTGGATTTTGAAAACGAATTGGGGTTTATACAATTTCTTTGAAAATGTTTAGTATGGAAGATAGTGAAGTACTTGGGAGGCCAATCACATATGATGAAATGACATTGGTTATAAGGTCTTTGGATAGTGACAATAGTTTGGGGTTGGATGATTGGACTATCGAACTATTTTTTCACTTCCTAGACATCATGGGCCAGGATCTTCTTTTTATGGAAAAGGAGTCTTGAGTTCATTGCTGAATTTCTGGTTCTTTAAATGTGACTTTCATCACACCTATTCTTAAAGGTACTAATCCTACTTCTTTCTCAGATTACAAGCCTATCTTTGTAAAATGATTTCCAAGATCATAGCTTCTCAGATTAAAGGTACACTGCCAAATTTTATTTTGTAAGAAAAAAATGGATTTCTGGCTAACAGATAGATTTAGGATGTGATGGTTATTACCCAAGAATTCTTAACTCCATTAAGGTTAATAAAAAGGAGGTATGCCTTATGAAAATAAAATTGATTAAAGCTTATGAATACATTGATTGGGAATTTTTAAGGTTGATTTTGCATAGGATCGGTTTATCGGTGCATGTAGTGGATTGGATTATGGCTTGCATTAAATCAGCTAATTTTGCAGTTTTAGTCAATGGGATCTCATATTTTTTTTCCAGAGCCTCAAAAGGATTAAGACAAGGATTATCAATATCCCCTCTCTTATTTGTGTTGGTCATTAATGGTTTGAATAGGAAGATTTTATATCTTCGATATGAAGGAATCATCTCTGGATGCAGGATCACAAAAAGCATTTCCATCTCACATGTTATTTTTGTGGATGATGTCCTTTTATTAGGTGAAAATTTTGTAAATGAATGGAAATTTTTTATCAGACTATATCCTCATTCAATGATTCATAGGGTCTTTATATTAATAAGTCAAAATATGCCTTGATTCCTGCTAGTATGGATGGGTCTTGATTTTAGAGATTGCAATTTTTTTAAAAGTTAAGATCATTCCTATGGACAATGGATTTGAGTACCTTGGATTTCATTTAAAATCAAACAAATATTGTAATAATGACCGAGAATGTTGATTGAAAAATTTAAGAAGAAGATGTCATTGTGGACACATAAATGGATATCAATAGGTGGAAGATTGGTACTGATCCAGTTGGTTCTTCAGAGCATTTTTGTATATTAGATGAATCTTTACATGATGATGAAATTCATCATTAATTTTATTAACACATTTATCTCAAACCTTTTATGGGTAGTTTTAGACGTAGATAAAAAGATCCATCTAGTGCATCTTGAATATATTTCTATAAGCAAGGAAGAAGGTGGTCGTGGTATTAAAAACACAGAATAATTCGGATGGGATCTTCTAATAAAAAGTATGTGGAAGGCTATAAATGGAAATGGCATCTGACAAATGATCATCAAAGAAAAATATCTAAGGAACAAGTCCTTAGTGATGTGGATTAAGGAAGGTGCTTGAGCTACACAATCCGTTTCATTTATCTAGAAAAGCATGATGAAAATTAAGCACTGACTAATCAGGAACTTAAGGTGGGACATAGGTTTTGGCACTAAGGTGGAGATCAACTTGGATCCTATCAAAGGATTTATAAGCGACCATATTTTTCCTGAAGAACTCATCAACCACTTACATACAAAAGGATTTAATTATTTGCATTAGATATATTTTTCAAAATAATCGATTCCATTTTCTCCTTCATGGAACAGGGAAAGGGACCTTGGCATCACTGGTGATATAGTTATAGTGTGGGATAAATATATAATAAATTTATGTATGGTGGGTATCCTTTCACGAGGTAATGAATATGTTCTCTTTTGGGATGATAGGAATATTCAATGGAAGATCTTGACCAAAGAGAAATATAACTATATTACTCATGCGTGACATTTTAATGTGGATCGTTGTTGGTTCCAAAAGATTTGGAAGTGGAATCTTCCATATAAGCTTTAGTATTTTGTTTGGATGGAATGACATAACAAAATTTTAACATGGGATAACTTATGTAAAAGGGGCTTCATAGGCCCTGGGAGGTGTGTTGTGTGCAAAGTGGAGATTGAATGTGTAAAGCACATTTTTCTAACTTGTCCATTTTGTGAACTCAATTTGGCTTACAATACTGAACATCTTACATATTTCTGTTGAGTGGAATCATAGTTCTATTCAGGCTTATGTAATGGAGTGGTTCACTTATTATAAGGAGATCTGATCCCTTCCTTTTTACATATTTTGGGGAATTTGGACATGCTAGAATGCTCTTATTTTTTATGACATTCCTGCTGACATTTGGAAAACAAGTTTGAAGATTGTTGGCTTCTCGAATGAAATTGGGTCTACTCCAATCAAGGTTAATATGAAAAGTATCCATCGTGTGAAAATTTGGACTAGATTTTCTACAAGGTTCTTTGATGGGGTGTCTAGTAACTTAGCCTGTGGCGATGAGGCACTCATTGTATTAGAGCCTAGCTCATTTTACCACTTTTGTTAGAATTGTGGGGTAGGCTTCAATAATCGAGTTGAGGTCATAATACTGTGGGGGATCCTTTTCTACGCCAAATGGATGTCCATTGATTCTATGGATGTATTCAGAGACTCCAATTTGGTTATCAACTGGGTGAAGAGACAATCCTTTTTTGAGCCACCTAAACTCATAAACTGGATGAATAGTATTAATATGTTGATTGATTGCTTTCAAGGAATGACTTTTTCTCACATTTACAAGGAACAAATTATTGTAGCTGATGCCTTATCCAAGGAAGGATTTAACAAACTGCTGAGGGAGATACCATTCACATAGTTCTATAATGAGATCCAACTTAGAACAGGGAAAATTTATATTACATATTCCCTTGCATAATTGTTGATGTTTTGGACATTTTAGGTTTTGTTTTTTGTCAAAAGGTTCAGATTGTAAGACAATTTTCAAGATGTGTATAAAAGTCATCATTGATAGGCAGAAGTGTATAAGTATAACTAGACTGAAGGTGACAATCTTTTTAGAGGAACAAGTAGCCCTTTGGACTATATGTGATTTTCTTGAAATTGGTTGAATATGTAAACAAATTTTAATTAATATAAATTTGTTGGTTTTTTTCTTTAAAAAAAAGAACAATTTTGTGGGTAAAAACCAAGCACGAAATGCAACATTTTGTTTTGTAACTAATTTGGGTTTTGGAAGAATATGTTTGTTGAAAGTTTTAGAATAAGTACATTAAGAATACTTCTGCACAAGCCAAGGAGCCTTGGTCAGATTTGTGTGCCCATTATTGAAATGTTTCTTTCACATGGAAAATATATGAAATATTATTGTTGTTGATGGTGCAATCAGTCTCTTTGAGGCGCTCCACTGTCTGTGTTCCATATGCTATGTTTTTATATTGTAGTCACTTTCTTTGAGTCACTCCACAATCTGCTGCTTTGTTTATTCTATTCTCATAATCGAGCCTTGTATAGATTCCTTGTAGATTTAAACTGTTAATTTCATTTTACTAAAACAATAGACTTGAATCAACTCTACTCAATAGTGGAAACAATTAATCGATCAAGAAATCAAGAAGCATACAAGAGAAAGAATTCAATCAACACATTACACAATTATTTCTTAGGGACATCCACCACTAAAAACCCTTTCTATCTATATATTGCATTAGTAAAAAAATGTGAGAAGATTACAACGCTTTTCTCAAGCCCGAGCAACCTCTGCACTATCTCTATCTGTCTCACAAATTCTTGTGACAATCCTTGGCCAATACTTAACCAATTCTCTACTTTCCCAAGTCCCTATTTCCATGCACTGTTTCCTTGGGAATTAACCCCTATTAATTAGGGAGATTCCTCAATTGGAATTTCATAACCCATCATAGGCCTTCCTCGGACTGCATGCACCACCTATACAATTTGAATGATTATACAACTAATAATACACTTACCTTGAACTCCAATATCAATTGGGTAACTCTCAAATAACACATGCATGAGTTGTTTATGACTGAATTATCAGTGAACTGGTTGAATACATGAAGTAACACCCCACTGTTAGATGTCCTAGTAGTTCCTCCATCAGTTGGAACTAGTTTAACTGACTTTAACTCTGTTAGACAATTAATTAATTACAACTCAAAATAAACTCAACCAGGGCTCCTATAAAGTAGGAGACACTCTACATGACTCAAGTTAGACCCTCAACTTGAATTAACTGAGCCAGCTAAGTCAAATTAACTTAGTTAACTCATACAAGTTGCCTTGTGATGTGGAATTACAATTTTTATCCTAATTTAATTCAAAGGAAGATTAAATGTGGATTTTCTTGTTGTGTTTTCAACACTCCCTCTCAACAAGAACTAGATTATTAGATACCCTGATCCTGCCTATATGGAACTCAAATTTGCCTCTTGACACTACCTTAGTTAAGATGTCTGCATCCTATTCCTCTGTAGGAATTTACTCCAGCAACATGATTCTCCTCTACACATAATCTCGTAGATGGTGATACCAAATGTTGATATGCTTGGAACGATCATGAAAAAGTGGATTCTCAAAGAGTTTGATACAACTCTAATTATCGTAGTAAATCACTGTAGGATCCATCTACTGACCAAATAATCCAACAAGGATCTTCCTCATCCAGATAGCCTCACAAGCTGCTTGACTAGCAACCATGTACTCTTCTTCTACTGAATTGAGTGCAATTGATCTCTGCTTCCTACTATACCAATAAACTGTTTCTGAACCAATACTAAAGATTTTTCCTGATGTGCTCTTCTTGTATGATGGAATCCCTACCCAATTTGCATCTGTGAAGCCTTGCATCTTCACTCCCTCTATCCATCTGCACCAAAGACCAAACTGAGTGGTGCCTTTGAGGTATCTCAACACATGTTTAGCTACCTTCGAATAAAGTTTGGTTAGCTTAACCATTGCTTGACTAATTTGGTTAACTATAAAACATATGTTCGGTCAGTACATAAGTGAAACCACAAGCTGCCTGTAAAGAGTAGCCTCACTACTTCACCTGAAGTAGCATCTTCCTTCCTCCAATTCCCTGCTAGAGGATTCTCCATGTGTTTGCTACTCTCCATGTGGAACTTCTTCAATATCTCATTGGCATACTTTCCTGGAGAGATAATTTTTTCCTGATCTCCTTGCCATACTTCCATACCAAGGAAATAATGCATGAGCCCCAGGTCCTTCATCTCGAATTCTCTTGCAAGATCCACTTTGAAATATTTGACCAGCTTCTCATCACTTGTTAAAATTAAATCATCGACATATAATAATATAATCAATAATTTACCTTCAACCACAATATGGTAAAGGTTTGCATCTCATTCAATTTTGGTGAAGCCCAAATTGGTGAAATAGTTGTCGATCCTAGTGTACCAAGCACGAGGTGCTTGTTTAAATCCATACAATGCTCATTTGAGTCTACACACATGCGACTCTATGTTGAAGGTCTCAAATCCTCTTGGCTGCTCTATGTACACCTCTTCCTCAATCACTCCATTGAGGAAGGTTGTCTTCACATCCATATGATGTATCTTCCATCCCATCTGCACTGAAAGTGATAGAATAGATCTAATTGAAGAGTACCTAGCTACTGGAGAAAAAGTATCCTCGTAATCAATTCCATCCAACTGAGAAAACCCCTTGGCCAAAAATTTGGCCTTGTGTTTCTTGGCACTCCCATCTGCTGCTTGCTTCACCTTGTAGATCCACCTGGAACCTACCACTGACTTGTCCTCTAGCCTCAGGAATACTTCCCAAGCACTATTCTTATTAATGGACTCATACTCCTCTACCATGGCATGAAACCACAATAGTTGTTGCACTACTTCCTTGAATGAGGATGGCTCGATATGTAACTCTCACTCTTCAGAGCCATGTAGCCAGTGTACCGATATGGTGACCTCCTCTGCCTGCACTGTGATGTGGGTGTGATGAGGCTCATCAATAGGTATATCACAAGGGTCATAATGCCATCCTCTAGATTTAGAATTATCTCTTTCTCACATTTATTTACACTTTTTTTTTAATATTATGCTTAGTGAGGAGGATAAAAGATGTGTAGCTATGTCATGTGGCTTAACATGGTTTAAATGTTGGAATTGGGACAATTTTGAGATAATTTCAATGTAGGAAATGAGAGTAGTCAACAAGGAGAGATTCTAGGAGGTTTTCAACCTCCTTAACTCCTTCAATTAGCCAATATCACCACTTTGTCTCTCATCAACTTAGAGACATTGGTAGCCAAGCAGGACAAGGTCATTAGCAACCAAGCTAGTGCAGTTCAAGGAATATCTAGATCTACCTTTCTCGAGTTTTGGGAGAAAAACATCTCTATTTTCTAGGGAGTTGTTGGTAGCTACCCTTTTGTATAAATAAACATGCTAAAGGACTCATTAGGATTCAAAATTTTGTTTGCAGCTAAGAAGCTATTGAGCTCGAGCACTTGTGACTGCTATTTTGACTCATTATGTGATGTATTTGACATTTTTGCAATGATAATGAGAAGTTTCTTGTTGATCCATAACTGAGTTAGTTTAAAGTTCTGAGGCTCTTGGGTTTGGGCCCAACCCCAATAGCTTAGGTCCCTATTGTGTATTGATATTCTTCTTTAACTTATAATGTTTATTGGTTGCTACGTTTTAGTAGAATATAATTCCTCAAAAAGCCTACGATTGTGCCTCTATCTCATCTATCTCATGGGAGCCTAACTAGAGGAATCCACAATCACAACCCAAAAACATTATGTGATGATTTATTGGAAAAAAATCTACATTAGTTATCTTGTTTCATATATGATTGTTGTAGCTTAGAAGTTAATTCATTGCATAGATAAGAGTTTCTAGCATCAATTAGATAGTTTCCAAATTCAACTCATCTTTTCCACCATTGGTTATAATATTTTGAAAATGAAAAGAAGAGTAGTTGAATGTGATGTTGCAGGAATGTTGGACTTGCAAGCAAGGGACCTTTTCACCATCTCCATCCATGAATTCTCAACTCTCTTTTGATGAATCCCAACCATTTTCTTGATCTCTATTTTTTTGGTCACCGTGAGAAACCCTCTTAGTCCAAAGTTGGCCTTCTTGAAGTGTTGATCTTGGCTAGGGGTGTTTGTAACCTTCCACACATCCACCAAAACCTTCATCCATCTTGCCATCACTTCATCCCATCATGATTACCCTCGAAACTCTCTCGATAAACTTCTTGTAGCAATACAAGAATCCTGTAGCAATTTCCTATAGAAACCTGTTTTTCCCTTGTTTTGACCTATAATTCGAGTGTAGCTTAGTTTAGGAGTAGGTTGACCCCCGAGCTTGGACTCCATGATCAGAGGTACCACATAGGCCATTCCCTCCACTCCTTTTCCTTCATTGCAAGAGAAAATAACATTAGTTTCTTCATCACATATTTGGAAAATAGGACATTACTTAATATGCAAGTGTGAATTAGATAAATGATGCATGAAATATTGAGTTGTGAGTTGGTAGAATAATCTTCTGTTTTCAAGTGAATTTGATAGCTAGATGGTTGATTGCAATTAGTGTAGTTTCCTTTCTACAGGTAGCATAACTCTTGTGTTTTTTTCATGAATTGATTCAATAGCATTTACAAGTGGATAGATTTTACAAGTTGGATTTGAAAAGCATTTACTTATTCTACACTAGGGCTAGCTCTTAAATTGCACTTTTAGTAGTTAGTTCCCCCTAATTTAGTAGAAGAATGGTCTTGGAAACTTAATGATCAAATGACCTAGTTGAGGGTGGCATGAGTAGAATTCCATCTACTGTGTCTACAACATTGTCACCTCAAAGTTTGTATGAACCCCAGGTTGATAAATAGAGCTGAGGATCCTCTGGGAGTTGCAACACTCTTGGTGCAATACTAGGGCTCACCACTTTTTGGCTCCATTGCTAGGGAGGTGTCTAGGTAGATGTTATTTCTACTTAAGCATTTCTTTTTGTTTTGAAAAATGTTTTGAGAAAATCACATAGAAGAAAAGAAACTTCTTTCATGCCTTGTAGGAGTGGAGATACTCAATGAAAATTCTTACCAAACACTCCCACGCCATCAAACAATCAACCTTCACTCTTCTTTGGTGAGTGTCAACCTCTGAATACAGGGGAGTTAGAATACCCCTTAGGTCAACAACCTAATATTTTTGAAGAACCTATTGGGGAAGAAGAATAATCCATTTCACCTACCCAAACCATGGATGAAAACATGAATGAGGAAGTTTTCCCTATCAGAGAAACTTATGGAGAGTCTAGAATGAAGAATATAATCCCTAATTCCCTTCCTCGCTTCCATGGCTTAATCTCTGAGGACCCTGATACTTTTATGTTTGAGTTTTTTGTTGTCTGTAGGACCTATGATTATACTTATGATGACCAACAACTGAAGTTATTCCCATCTACCCTTAAGGATGCAGCCTTGCGCTGGTTTATGGGTCTACCTGGGGATAACATCACTACCTGGGCTCAAATGCAAAAAGCCTTTAACAACAAGTACAGGGACTACTATAGGTCCAAAGAAACCAAAGAAAAAATCTTTAGAATGGCTCTTGAACTTGATGAATCCTTATAGGACTATGAGGAAATATTCCAGCTCAGTTATAGTAGGGCCAGATGCACCCTCAATCCTAAATCACTCAAGTTAGTTCTTCTCATAGGGATCAGGGAGGACATGCTAGAAAGCCTCAACATGTTTTCTGGGGGAGACATCTATCAATTATCCTATGAAGACATCGAAACAATGTTAAAAAACCATTCTAGAGCTACTAGGAAGAAGGGTAGGGCTAGACAAGCTTTGGCCAGTTCCTCTCCCTCCACAACATCCATCAAGAATGAAATTGGAAACATGTTGGAGGAATTTAAAAGTGAAATGCTGCATACCTTTGCTTTGCAAATGGATACCATGCAGATCAAGAGGAGACAAGAGGAAGCAGAGAGGGCCTTAGCTATATTTTTCCCTAAATGCACTAGAAGGCACCCCATAAATGAATGTCCATTAAATGTCATAGAGGTCTTCTCAGTCTATGAGGAAAACCATGCCACATATAAGTGTCCTTATTTGCCTGGATTGAAAGATGTATACCAAGGGGTAGAAGGTGGGGCTGAGCAACTCTGTTTTATCAATCAAAGGAGGCCTCAAGGACCTCGACCATACCAACAAGGCTTGCAAGGTGCATCCTACTCTTATTACCATCCTAACTAGAATGTACCCTTGCCACCTTCGTACTCTTCCACTCATCCATCATGGTCCACATCTCCTTCTTAGCATTATGCACCTTAATATCCTCCCCAACATGTCAATCAACCATTTCATCCATATACTTCTCCACATCCTTAGTGGAATAACCCATCACAAGTGTGGAGGCCTCAACTCAACCAACATCCTGATTGACTACCTCCACCTCCATATCAACCACAACTCACTCATCCTGCTCCACCCAAGAATCCTCAAATGCCTGCTCAAACCAATTCGAACCCGAATAACAAGCATTCACAACAGGTTTACAGTGGAGAGACATCTTACCCTTCCTATGCTGTGGAGATTCAAGAAATCAACCTAAGGTATGGAAGAGTGCTCCTATATAACCAACCTCTAATCCTGAGAAGACCATGGCTAGACACTGCTGATGCTTACATAAGTTGTATGGCTGAGAACATGACCATTAGTAATGGGCATTTGCCCAAACAATTGGTATTATACCCCCTACTTAGCCATCCATTGAGCATGAATTACCCCTATGGTTAGAAGAGGTGGAGGAAGATGAAGTTTATCACACAACATCCCATCTAAGATGTACCCTAGATGCTTTTATTGAATGGGGGAAACTTGATGAAGCTGACCTCATTGACCAATTCCTCTAGAACCAAGCCCCCAATACCATGCCTCTTGTTGAGCTTGTGAAGGAATCTGAGGGTAATCCTTGGACTGAGTTATGCCTAGTTGACCCAAGTCCTACACATGTCAAAGTTGTAGAATTTTGTCCATCTAGAACCTTGAAGATTAACCCCTCTCTCTCATCCAACCAAGAAGAGAAGTTGTGCAAAATGATGAGAGAGCACTTAGATGCTTTTGCTTGGAGCTATAAAGAAATGAAAGGGGTGCATCCTTTAGTTTTTACTCATCACATCTACATAAAGGAGGGATGCAAACATTTGCACCAACCTCATAGGAGAATGAACCCATCCCTCAAGGACATAGTAAATGAAGAGTTACAAAAGTTGATAGATGTAGGGTTCATATACCCCATCTCAGATAGTGAGTGGGTGTCCCCTCTAGTTTTGGTCCTAAAGAAAAATGGGAAGTGGAGGATTTGTGTGGATTATAGAGAGATGAACAAAGCCACCAAGAAATACCATTTCCCTTTACATTTCATTGATCAAGTTTTAGATGGTCTTGTAGGGAAGAAATTCTTCTATTTCCTGGATGGATTCACTGGTTACAATCAGATCCAAATTAGCCTTGAGGATCAATACAAAACTACATTCACTTGTCCTTGGGGTATCATTGCTTATAGGGTCCGTCCTTTTGGTTTATGTAATGCCCCTGCCACTTTCAAAGGGAAGTTCTGAGCATCTTTGTTGAGCTGGTCCATGACTCCGTAGAGATCTACATGGATGATTTCACTCCCTATGGGTGTGACTTCCTAGAGGCTCTCTCTAATCTAGGAAAAGTCCTGAAGAAGTGCATTGAAATGAACCTCTCACTTAGTCCTAAGAAGTGTGAATTCTTAATGAATGCAGGGACTATCCTTGGGCATTCAATATCTCAAGAGGCAATACGAGTGGACCCAAACAAAATTTCCATTATTAAAAGGGTCCCTACTCCTCAAAAGCAGAGGGATGTTAGGAGTTTAGCTGGATACTATAGGATGTTTATCAAGGACTTCAACAAAGTGGCTTCACTATTGTTTGGGTTGCTGGCCAAGGACTCAAAATTCTACTAGACAGATAACTACCAAGGGGCCATTGAGATTTTGAAAGAGAAATTAACCACTGAACCCATACGTAGAGGCCCAAATCGGGCTTTGACTTTCCATATCCATGATGATGCATTCGACAAATCTATGGGGGCAGCATTAGGACAAATAGATAGTAAGTTACCTTATGCCATTTACTTCATTAGTAAAAATATGTTAAAGGCTGAATTGAACTACATTGTAACTGCGAAAGAACTCCTACATGTTGTACACTCTTTGAAAAAATTCAGACACTACATCACTGGATACCAAACTTTTGTGCATACTGACCATGCATCTATCAAATACTTGATGAAAAATCCTGATGTAAATGTTAGAATCATTAGATGGTTTCTATTGTTACAACAATTTGATTTAACTATCATTGAAAAGCCAGGAAAAGAAAATTTAGTTGCAGATTTTTTGTCTAGACTTGCTTTGCTTGCAGGTGATGAAGGGATGGTCTATGATCAGCTTCCAAATGTGCACTTATTTTCTATCTCAGTGATCTCCCCATGGTTTTCTAACATAGAAAACTACCTAGTGGCTGCAATATTTTCTCCAAATATGTCATCTAGGGAGAAGAGAAGAATTGTAGGGAAGAGCGCACCTTTCACTTGGATAAGGGGAAATCTCTTCAAGTTGGGACCAAATCAAATATTAAGGAGATGTGTCAGGGAAGAGGAAGTCTTTGACATCCTCTTATCCTGTCATGATGGGCCTTGTGGAGGTCATTTTTCTGCCAAGATAACAACTTTCAATGCTCTACAAGCTGGCTAGTATTGACCCACCTTGCCACCAAGATGTAAGAAGGTATACCAATAGATATGATCAGTGTCATAGGATGGGGAAACCCACACCCAAGGATGAAATTCCACTACAACCACAGGTGGATTTGGATCCATTTGACAAGTGGGGAATGGATTTCATTGGGCCAATTGATCTGCCATCAGGGAAGAAAAATTACATCATTGTGTGCATTGATTTTTTGACAAAGTGAGTTGAGACAAAGGCTGTAAGGTAACAACATAGGAGAAAATAATTGAGTTTTTAAGGGATAATGTGTTATACAAATTTGGGTACCCCAAAGAGATAGTCACTGACCAGGGATTTCAATTCACATCACATATGATCGAGAATCTATTAAGGAAAAATTATCTCAAACACTGAAAATCTACTACTTATCACCCTTAGGCCAGTGGAGAAGTAGAGGTTACAAAGAGCATTAGAGGGCACCCTCACCGAGATTGTGAGCAACAGCAAGAGGGACTAGGAAGAAATATTAGTGGAGGCCACTTGGGCCTATAACACAACTTGGAAAAAAACTATTGGTTTTACTCCACATGATCTGGTTTATGGAAAGAAAGCTCTACTCTCTATTGAGTTTGAGTATAATACTTTGAGAATGGTAGCCTAATTGGATTTCTATGTCACCAAAGCACAGTAGGAGCGGATGATCCAGTTAAATGGCTTGGATGAGTTCAAAATGTAAGCCCTCTTACACACTGAAGTTATACAATTGCAGAGGAAGGTTTGGAATGATAGGCATATCAAGACAAAAATATTCCAGGAAGGGGATTGGGCCTTACTATATGACTCTAGGTTCAAGGATTTCAAGGAAAATTGATGACAAGATGGTTAGGACCATAACTGATAGAGAAATTTTATGACAATGGAGTTGTTCAAATTAGGACCATTGATGAGGAAGGGATTCCATTGTTTGTCAATGGCTACAAATTTAAGGTATACAAGAAGCCTATGTCTAAGGAGGAATTCGTCAGCACCATCAGTAGAGAGGTTAATGTGATTATAAGTGTCATAGCTTCCAGGTCATAACATTCCTAGATATTGTTCAAAAAAAAAAGAAAAAAAGCAAAAAAAAGAGAAAAAAAACAATAAAAGGCCAGATGAAAACCTTTATGAGGCATATAAGGCCAACTCTTGGGTTGAAAACCTCCCTGAGACAGCCTAGGAGTAAGGAAAAAAATAAAATAAAGATCCCTAGGTGCAAACCTCTCTTGATGCGCTCAGGGTAGGCACACAAGTTTAAAACCTCTCCTGAGGTAGCTTGTGTGTCTCAAAAAAGAAAAAGAAAAAACAAATAAGCAAACAAAGAGAAAGCCCAGGACATGGATCGACAACATGTCTGTTAATTGTTTTTTTCATTTTGCAGGTTTGAAGACAGTGAAATATTCCACAACTACAAGGCTGACATACTCAAGGTTCTCTTCCCCTCTCACTCCATCCACTTCATATCCACCATCAAAAATCATGTTCCCACCACTCTCCATCATCCCAATAGCTCAAAAATCAAATTTCAGCCCCTCTCTGGATTGCTATAGGAAGATTGTAATTGCTATAGGAAAAGCCCGTAGCACTACAGGAGGGCTTTTGAAATATAAAGGAAGGAAATCTAAATGAAAAGACCACCCAACATTACATTTCCAAAGGTAAATAAGGTTCTCCCACCATGGTCCACCATCTATCCATCATTCATCTATCCTAGTTCACAAGAAAAAATAATATTTTTCAAGAACAAACCGTCCACTCCGTCTCACCCTCGAAAATCTCTTTCAAAACACACAAATCACATCATCTCCATTTTCACAAACCTACCCTACTCCCTCAGAGCCCTAACATCATCCTCCAAACCATCTACATCCTTCTCATCACTTTGATGCAGTTATAAGATCCTGAAAGAGAAGGAAAGAATTGCTACAGGAAGAAAACCTCCTCCTATAGCAGCCTGTGCAACCATTACAAAAATCCATAATCCTATTTTTTTTCCCTTTCCCATCAAGTAGAGGGGGTGATACCAACTCACGAGGCACTCAACCACTCCAAGAAGGACTCTCCACCAGCAACAACAACACCTTGGGCATCAACAAAGGACCTGCACACATAGCAAAAAAAAAAGTCAAATACCATGAGGGGCAGAGAAGATATACATAGGAACAGGAAAACCACAACAAGACAACTCCATTAGTGACAGTACAAAGGTCCAACACTCCAGCATGTACATCGCTGCATCAGTCGATCATGAGGTAGGAACAGGTATGGGAACCTATCATCTCCTCCCTATGTGTAAATAATGAAAAATGTATGAATGTCGAGAGGAGGTATTTTTATAAGATGGAGGTGGCTAGTTAACTTGGCCACCCTCAGCCAGTAAACAAAAAATGATTATGAGCCCTCATGCAATGTGGATGTGTCACATCAGTCAAGATAGGATCATAGAGAGTGGGTGTTGATTACAAGGAATGAGGGAATGATTATTGCAGGTGGGGACAACGGTCCAAAAGAGGAAACCTCGTGCCTTTTCCAAGTCATCATAGCACTCTGATCCCAAGCCAAAAATGGCATGTATTATAATGGGGCTCAAATTCTCTTGCATTTGTGCTCCTTTAAAAACCAGTTAAGGTGAGGACGAGCTTGGGGAGCCATCGAGGAGAGTCAAAGCTTGCTCTGCCATTTCTACAGGAAGAAGCTACAAGAATCCTGCAAAAGCTACAGGAATCCCGAGGAACTGCTATAAGAAGCTTGAAAGGGTGAAAGAACACAACAAAGGGTTGAATTTATCTCCAATTTGTCATATTCATCCCATGCCATGTGGTAAAATTAAGTGAATCCTCTCCCTCATCTGCCCATAACTTGTATGTTGGTGCACCCTAAATTCTATAGGAAATATAAGTCAAATTGTGGATTGCAAGAAATTTTCTGGATGTAGATTAGAGGGAATATAGAAAATTGTCATCAACTAGAGATTTAAACCCTCTACTTCCACTGAATTATACATTAGAGATATTACAGGAAGAATCCATCCTTCACTTAGTTGACAACAAAGAAAAGAGATGGGGGGAGGATTCAATAGAAGGGAACCCTCAGACACTAAAAGATTCATCTTCACCCTCATGTATTAGACATTTTTGGAAGACATCAGTAGCTAGGATTCTTTGAGATCTTAAGGGGATATGATGATGACATTGCATATGAATTTTCCATGGCCCTAAGCTCTCAGACAGAATTCAGTGTCACCACTGTGGTGAGGGGATTAGTTATTTCAATCAGTCGTGAGATAATTAGAAGGGTGAGAACCCTTCCCTTAGGGATCCAATGGAAAATAGAAGACAAAAACACCAATGCCATTTCTAAAAAGAACTTATTCATTGCCACTGAAAAACCTATTGAAGAAGAGAATGGAGTTAGGAGGGAAATCCTACCTAATGCATGGGATGAGGTGGCCTACCATATCATAAAATACATCTCCTGTGAAGGAATGCTAAGTGTAGTCTATGGCTACAATTTTAGATTACTCCATGAACTAAGGTGTTGGGAACGGGTTCCCCCAAGAGCAGTTTTGGGGCTAAAAGCCACGTTTTGGGACAATTTTGTAATAAAGCTGTAAAGTCTCCGTATTTTGT
Source organism: Pinus tabuliformis (assembly GCA_031772625.1). Classification (NCBI taxonomy): domain Eukaryota; kingdom Viridiplantae; phylum Streptophyta; class Pinopsida; order Pinales; family Pinaceae; genus Pinus; species Pinus tabuliformis. The sequence goes on along the minus strand of CM062807.1, from coordinate 341,431,257 downwards.
GGTTGTGGAGTGCGAAGGTGTCAAGAGTCATAAAGGATTGTCCGCCATTACTTTGTAAAGTGTCAAGTCGGCTATAAAGACCTACCCGTGGTCCACAGACCATGGGATTGTATAAAAAGGAGCTAAGTACGTAAGCTCTAAGTAGTTAGAAGTGAAGGAGCGAAGAGTAATTATCGAAGTAGAGTGGAGAAGTTTAAGTGTTCTTGGGTCTTAGCGTAGGTAGAGGCTCTGCAGCTGAGTGCACAGAGGACTAGGGTAGAAGTCTGCAGCTGAGTGCACGGACCCCTGTAGCTGTGTGCGCAGGGTGGATAGAGTCTGTACTAAACTAGAAGATATCAATAAAGAGAAGTATTTTGCAATTACTGTGTATTTAGTCTCTATTAATGCATCTGATTATATTGTGATCTGGGTTTATTTTACAATGTTTATTTGATGCACGAATGTGTGTGATTATATATGTTAATTGAACACAAGTAAGATTATCAGTGTACGCGACGGTAACTGTAATTGATTGGTAGAATAAGTAAAACACTTGAGATAACTTGGGAACCTATACAATACATCGTCATAGCAATGTGAAAGTACCTGAACCGTTGGTTAGGGCTACACAAAGGTCAATCAACACCTTCGCGGAGGTACTGAAGGGCGAGATAGAAGGTAGATCGATAAGCCCTAAGGCTTATCGACCCACACAAAGGCAGGAGCAGGAGATATAAATCGACATCATGACCATCTCAGGGTGCAGAAACTTGGTTCCAACATCCACCCATACTGCTTCGGGTGAGACTTTGGTCCATGCTCCCCGAGATGATGCCCAAAGGGCCAGTAATGTAGGGATTTGTTTGGGTGACTAATGTTGAACCTGGGTCAGGGCCCACTATGCCAACAAATGGTTCCGTTGCCGGGACCAGAATCTGCATGAGAGATGTGTGATGTCGTATCACTGGAATCCAACTAAGAAAGAGATCGAAGATTGGTTAGATAGGATGATCCACAAATTCGTAGCGCAGGAGAACAGAAATCCGTGACTAACAAAGGAACAATGGCTAGATAGGTACCTGTATACAGAAATCCATGAGATCTTTTTCTGTTCCTTTCCAGTTGAGTTATACGAGTGGATCATGAAGCTAGCCGATAGCCAAGGAAGGTGGAGGCTTAATAGTTCTATTATCTGGACCCAAGAGTTAGTGCAGAGATTGGAAGCCTCTGAGGATAAGACCGCCTGCGCTGTCGATCATTGGCTCAATTGTATCATCGCAGTGTTTGTGACTGAATTCATGGTCGACACCTTAGTTAGTTACAATGAGACAGAGTGACGTTTTTTCAAAGGTCCGCGAGGTAAGTACTTGAAGTCTTTAAATACTTGGATTAAGATGTTATTATGTGAAAAGTGGGTTATGCAGCTACCTTGATGTTCAGAGCTACGCAAAGTGGAAAGACTTGCAAGAATGAAGGAATAAAGGGTCCTGAATATAGCCCACTGATTTCACCTCCTTTGAGTGATGAAGAGGGAGTAGCGCAGGCTTCTACACGAAGTGTAGTTCAGTTGATAAAACAAGGGTTCCCATGACTACCACCTCCACCATCGCCATCGTCACCTACAACTTCACCCACTCCACAACCACCTCCACCACAGTTCAACATGGCGAATTCAGTGAAGCTGCCTTTGTTTAAAGGCTTGGGAAATGAGAACCCGGAACAATTCTAGTTCTTCGTAAAATCTATATGGGAAGCTCAGGGAGTCACAAACGATCACATGAAGAAGGTGACATTGGTTAGTGATTTGTAGGATCACGTGCTAACTTGGTACATCAAGTACTCTAATGATAACCCAAATGCTGCGTTGGCAGATATCTAGACCACGCTGAATAAAGAGTTCAATAGGCCTAAATCCAAGACGTAGTTGATTGTGGGGTTCAAGGAAATCGCGATGAAACCCAGTGAGACACCTTTGGAGTTGGATCAGAGGTTGAAGTTTAAAATTTGCGAAGGTAATATGAATTTAACGGATGGAAAACACCGCAAATGGTTCGTGGCTTTGCTCCTGCCTCACTTAAGGGTTGCGCTGTCACAATAGAAGGTTATGACTCAGGCAGAGGCCTTGGAGATTGCAATAAGATTGCATGAAACACCGATGCAAGATCCAAATCTGGGGGCAACAGATCCATGCACAGTTACAAAATATTTGCCTCGAGATGTAAAGTCTAAAGCAGGACAGAACGGCTCGGGCAGAGGCGCGTGAAGAGATATGGTGCCTGAAAAGTAAAGGTCAGGGGCATGACAAAGACCATTGTCTAGTCTTTGCGAACTATATTGTAGGAGGAGGACCAATGCCTTTGAGGCTAGAAGCCCAATCAGGGCCGAGCGCGGGGCCTACGTTGTGATGCACTATATGTCAGGTAGCAGGGAAACATGTGACTGATAATTGTCATTTGCTGCAGAAGTTTTTACAAACACTGCAACAACTGTTCTGCAACTTCTGTAGGTCGGTAGGGCATGATGAGAGCAACTGTCGAAGTTATGAATTGATTATGGACATAACACTTGCCTATAGTGTTCGGGCAGAAACGTGGCCTCTTGACCAAGGTGCTGGGATGGCACAGACAGGTTTTTAGGGGTGTGGATGAGGCTGAGGTGGAGGAGGACTTGGCAAAGGTTAGGGACAGCTGATCTGTTACAATTATGGAGGACCAGGACACTATGCCCGTGAATTTACTAACCCAACATGTCCGTCGTGCAAATATTTCACTCAGTTTGATCATGAGACTGAGGATTGTACTACACTAAAAGAAAGGATACACGACAAGGGGGTGCTACCTCCGCAACTTACTCAGAACTTGTAGATGATGAGGGCTGAGCCTCGTGAAGAAGATCCGAATGTGAATATAGTGCTCCGAAGTGGAATTGTAATGGGTGATGATAAGGGGAAACAACCTGAAGATAACGCATGGGTTCTCAAAGCTCCAGAGAAGGAGGCTGAATTTGATTTGGAGCATGCACACGAAACGTTCATGGAAGCAAAGAAGAGCTTCACTGAGGCTTCTACCTTAGGGAGCTGGGATAAACCTATTCAGGAAATGGGCACTTCTATGCTTATGACCTTTCTAGAAATGTGCATGAAGCTACTGCGCGATAGCAAAGCTATGAAGGGGTTACAGGAACTTATAAATAGATGCACCAGGAACACTCCAGGTGAACTACGCGTGGTACAGAAGATTGGTAAGCATAAGGCAAGGACAGGGTGTGAGATGAGGCTCACTGTGCAGATAGGAGAATATGAAATGGATCAAGTTATTCTAGAATTGGGTTCAGACGCAGATGTTTTTCCAAAGCAGACTTGGGATCGGATGGGGAGACCCGTGCTGCAGTGGTCTCTGATTAAGCTAGGGATGGAAAATCAACAAAAGATTATTCCCATGGGGCGGTTGTAGGGAGTAATTGTAGATATTGAAGGCGCGAACACATTGGCTGATTTTGAAGTAATAGAAATTGTGGATGATAGCAACACCTACCCTACGCTCCTTGGCATTGATTGGGCTACTGACATGAGTGGGGTAATTAACCTAAAGAAGCAAAAGATGATATTTGAAGAGAAATCACTTCGCGTAATAGTACCCTTAGATCCTGCAGAAGGATCGCGCTATACTAAACCAGTCCGCAATTACGAAAGCGATGATGATTTGGACTGCATATATAAGATAACAGCGTGAGATCAAGATTGGGTGAATCCAACAGCGGATGGAAAAATTACATGGGATTGCGAGAGTTCCTACACCTCAGACTCGGACGAAGAATTAGAGTGCTAGAAGAATCAGCGACATGAAGTGACTACGTTGAGTTGTAACATGATGACCGAGTCGCTGCGCTATGTGTCGTCAGAGGTAAGAAATATGCCCACTTATGATGGCTTGAATGATGTGGATGTGTTTTTGGATGCATTTGAGTGGGAAGTACCAGAGAAGAAGTGCTTCTAGGCTTTAGACTAGGCACTGTGTGCTACACTGGCGAGATGGTGGGGTACGTACAAAGGTATTTTTGATGATTGGCGTGAGTATATGACGATGATGAGAACACACTTTGGGAAGCCAAAGGAACGAGTTACAAACATGTATGACGGGAAGGATGATCCGCGCACACACTTGGCCAAATGGGCTAAGGCCTACGGGGAGAAGCCTCAAGTAGAATTGGTGCACTTCTTCTGTCACAATCTGGATGTCATCTCGATGAATTGGTACTTGGAGACAGAGCTCCGCCATAATGAAATTCAACTTCGAAGACAGGTTTGACTGTATTGATGAAGCGCTACAAGAAGTTAAAGCAATGATCTTTAGGATACCGTAGGATCCTTTGGATCTGATTCAACACGGTTGGACTACTCAGCTGAGCCACATGCTAGAATGCTATAACGTGATTGGTGAAGAAGAAGATGAGGACCCATGAAAGGTTAATATCCCTGAAACTGAGGTTCACTGCTAGGTCAAGGGACTGCAGATCGAGAATCCTAATATAACCACATCACTGAAAAATAAACAGATGAATATTGGCATGGAGGCGGAGCCCAAATTCACGAATATTGGAGATTACTGGGATGATGCGACAGTATATAAGGTCACCGAATTGCTTCGCGAATACCAGGATTTGTTCCCTACCAATTTTACGTAGTTAAAGGGGATAATAAGAGACCTAGGTGTTATGAAGATCACATTAAAACTCAACGCGAAGCTGGTTAAGCAAAGACCTTACCATCTCAATCCAAAGTATAAGGAGAAGGTTCACTTAGAGTTAGATAAGATGTTCACGGCAGGCATCATTGCACTCATAGAAAAATCTAATTGGGTGAGCCCAATGATGGTACAGGAAAAGAAGCAGAAGGATGAAATAAGGATATGCGTAGACCTCAGGAAGTTGAATGACGCTTGTGTGCATGATCCTTTTCCGACTCCGTTCACTGATGAGGTATTGAATAATGTGGGTGGCCAGGAAGTGTACTCCTTCACTGATGGGTTTGCTGGTTACCATCAGATCAAAATCGCGCTTGAGGATAGAAGCAAGATGACCTTCGTGACTGAATGGGGATGTTTTCAGTATACCGTAATGCCTTTCGGATTAAAGAATGCGAATGCAGTTTTTTTCGTGTGTAGTCATTGCTGCATTCAAAGACTTCATCCATAATGTTCTGGAGGTGTACTTTGATGACTGGACTATGTTTGGGTTGGTAAAACGCCATGTGGAAAGTTTGCACTTAATGCTAGATACTTGTCGAAGGTAGCAAATTTCACTCAATCTAAAGAAATGTTTGTTTTGTGTCCCTTTTGGGACTCTGCTGGGTCATGTGGTATGCAGATAGGGATTGATGGTAGATCCCGCGAATATCACAGTAATAATTAATCTGGAGGTGCCTAGGAGTGTGAAACAGCTGCGCGCAACATTGGGACATACTAGGTACTACATGAAGTTTATCAAGGGATATGCCCAGATCATTGCTCTTATGGAGAAGTTGTTGAAAAAGGATGTCACATTCTGTTAGAACGAGGACTGTCAGAAAAGATTGGATGTATTTTATCTTTTAGGTTTCTACGATCTTCATAATTGTGTCGATCATCTTCCAGATTCATTGCATTAGGTTTCTTGTTTTGATCGACATTTTGAACCAGCAAAAGGCGAAAGAACATACAGGTGGATTAGAGCGCGACTCTAACAAAGGTGCGAGGTTGCCATTGGTTGAAACAGAGGAAGAAACGGATGAGAAAACAGAGCAGCATGAAGCGGTCCTACAAACGGTGTCATACTGTATCAAGCGTCCTAGAGGACAAGAAAAATTTGGGCCGCGGAAGAAATCCGAAGCCAGTAAGACATTGCTGGATCCAATCACCCTAACAGAGGGAGATTTGAATGACATTGGAGATACAGTGTGGGATGTTACCACGGAGGTACTACAACAGTTTGAGCAGCAACAACATAAAGTATTGAAGGCCATCAAGATGGGTTTGCATGAGCTGCAGATCCATGCATCACAGGTTGGCGCAATATCCACTAGTCTCACCATCGGTACTTCAAAATCCACTAGGACGCTACACGCGAAGGACTCCCGAGTGATAGTGTTGCCAGAGGGAGCACTGACCACAGAGATCAAAGGTGATAGGCCCGCTGTCAGTGCCCTCAAGGGAGTAGGGATGAACTTGGTAGCGCTTCCTAGTGAGGTGCTCCACCTACTGCAGGATGGGGTGATCGTGGAGCTGAGGGCCCATGAACAACATGCTTTGTAGGTGATTAGTGAGCAACAGATCAATAATGTGCAGCTGGCCCTACAACGAGACTCTGCCATTGCCACTATGAATGATGTAATTGACCAAAAAAAGTGCATGGTTTAGGTCATGGAGGAAGCATGCCGAGTGGTCCTAGAGTTGGCCATTCTTGAGGAAGAACTGGTAGAGGTGCGCATTCGCAAACTGGCTACAAGGGTCCACAATGCTCGCACAGAGTAGGCTAAGGTTTAGATGGAGCTGAACCTTTAGATTGCAGAGTTGTAGTTGAAGGCCCAACCTTCAACTCTGCCAGAAGTAAAGGAGCAACGCGCAATCATTGTCACAGAGGTGATAACGTCAGTAGACAGTGCAGTAGCAGACTGCACAAGGATGTTTGAACAATCGTTTAAGGTCCTGACCAGTCTGCAAGAAGATCCTAATGTACAGAGGCTGGAGATAGAGGCACGAGAACTGTAGCAACACTATGATGAGGTAAAAGGAATAGCGTGGACCTTCGCCCTCACACATAGACTTGAAAAGGTGTAGGAGGCCAAAACACTGAAGGAATAGGTAGATGCAACTTAAGACAAAGAGGCAGTGCTGAAGGCACACTTGAAGCCTTTGTTGGACAAGGCCTATTTGGTCATGGCCTCTATTGAAGGCAAGCTTGCTAGTCTACAGGCAACTCAACAAAAGCTTCAGGTTGATAGTTCAGGACCAACGATTGAGCAATTGGTCGAAGAAGTGAAGCAAGCGATCGTGCAGTGCATTGCTGAGGTGGCAATCATATAGATCGAGCTGGGAGGTCTTCGCGTTAATATCTCCGCACCTGCAGAGTGACTCAAGGGCGAGTCACCATGTTTGTGTTGGGGGCCTGTTGGGAATGGGTTCCCCCAAGAGCAGTTTTGGGGCTAAAAGCCCATGTTTTGGGAAAATTTTGTAATAAGGTTGTAAAGTCTCCGCATTTTGTGGTCACGGAGTGCGAAGGTGTCAAGAATCATAAAGGGTTGTGCGCCCTTATTTTGTAAAGTGTCAAGTCGGCTGTAAATACCTACCCACGGTCCGCAGACCATGGGATTGTATAAAAAGGAGCTAAGTAAGTAACCTCTAAGTAGTTAGAAGTGAAGGAACGAAGAGTAAGTAGCGAAGTAGAGTGGAGGAGTCTAAGTGTTCTTTGGTCTTAGCGTATGTAAATGCTCTACAACTGAGTGCACATAGGCCTAGGGTAGAAGTCCACAACTGAGTGTGCAGACCCCTGCAATTGTGTGCGGAGGGTGGATAGAGTCTGTACTAAACTGGAAGATATCAATAAAGAGAAGTATTCTGTAATTTATGTGTATTTAGTCTCTGTTAATGCATCTGATTATATTGCGATTTGGGTTTATTTTACAATGTTTATTTGATGCGTGAATGTATGTGATTATATATGTTAATTGAATGCAAGTAAGATTATCAGTTTATGCGATGGTAACTATAATTGATTGGTAGAATACGTAAAACACTTGAGATAACTTGGGAACCTATATAGTACATTGTCATAGCAAAGAGAAAGTACCTGAACCGCTGGTTAGGGCTACGAAGGTCAATCGTACACCTTCGCGGAGGTACTAAAGGGCGAGATAGAAGGTAGATCGATAAGCCCTAAGGATTAGCAACTCGTGTGAAGGTAGGAGAAGGAGGTATAAACTCACATCACAACCATCTCAGGGTGCAGAAACTTGCTTCTAACATCCCCCCATACTGCTTCAGGTGAGACTTTGGTCCTCGCTCCGCGGGCTGATGGTGAAAGGGCCAGCAGTGTAGGGATTTGTTTGGTTGACTAACGCTGAACCTAGGTTAGGTCCCACTAAGCCAACATAAGGTTTCAAGTAGAATCTCCCCTAGCCCAAAGACCTAGTGTACCATACTTCCTCCTATAGTCCATCAGGCACATGAGTCAAAAAGTGAGGGAGGGAAAACTTCAACACCTATGCCACCATGGTCTCATTAAACTGATGGTAGTAGATGCCTTGATCAAACTAAGGATCCTTGTCCTTTGGTCCAAATTCATTGATATGGATAGAGAGACCTTTGTTGACACTCAAACCCTCACATCACGTGAGACCCCAACCTCTAGTGTTGGAGGAAGAGAGGGGAAATAAGAAGAAGGAGAGGTAGAGACAAAAGAGGAAATAGAGGTAGAGGTTGAGAAGACAAAGGAAGAACTAGAGGAATAATTAATGGAAGAGAAATATGAAGAGGAAGAGTGGGAGAAATAGGAAAAACAAATCCCTAAGAAAACTACTGAATCTAGAGAAGAAGGGGTATCCCTAGAGAAAACAAGTCTGTCTCTAGGACCTAGTGAAAAAGTGGTAGCTTCCACCTTAACTACCTTGAGCAGTCCAGTCAAACCTAAAAAGAAAAGGCAAAGGCAAGATCCCCTCTACTTTAAGACCAAGAAAAGTACCAGGATTAAGCAAGGAATGCCTCAAACTCCCACAAAGACCCCTATCATAATTGAAGAGTCCCCATGTAAAAAAGAGGAGGTAGGGCCCACTGAAATGAAAGTTGAGGAGGTCACCTCTCTAGAAAACATCTCAAAGACTCCTATAGAATATTTAAGGAGGTCCACCACTAGATAAAACTCCTATAAACAACCCAAGACACCTACCACCCTCTAACACAAACGAAATGGGAAACTGCTGGAAAAATAGTTATGCTATAAGAAAAATACAGTGTACTACAGGAAAAATAGAGTGTGCTATAGGAAGAACATAAGGTGCTACAGGAAGGATAGAAGGTGCTAAAGGAGGGGAAGAAGGTAACACAATAGCTACAAGAGGGGGAAACTTCCCCAAAAACATTTGAGAAGGATTTCTCGGAGCTACAAGAGCCTAGTCCACAACCTAATATGAGCTCCTATTATAAATTCATTGAAGGAGGGAGAATTATTCCCCAAAAATTTGCAATCCCACTCTTCTTTGAACTTGAAGTAGAAAGAGGAAGAACCCACAGATGGATGCAAATATCTAAGTTTAAAAAGGTGGAAGATGTGGGCCTCATGAAAGAGATGGTCCTTGAAATGGGAAAAGAGATGAGTGAGCTAGGAGAGAGAGACCACAATGAGGGAACAACTACAGGCAAAGAACATATGGTTGAGGGAGAAGCTACAAGAAAAGGAAACCTAATTGGCCAAAATGGAAAGCCTATCCATGGAGGCATTACAGGGCATACAACCATCCAAGTATTATGCACTATTTCTCAAAGATCAGTGGATGAAATTCCAAATCAAGAACCTAACACAACATGGATCCATTCCATTTCAAGACTATAAACAATTCATTTAATTCTATGACCAAAGTAGAATAGAAGATAGAGAAAAATTGGTTGAGTTCTACGTGCATAACCTCACCTTGAATGATTGAATGTTTGAGACACCAATGCAAAGTTGGGAGATGCACAATTGATGGCCCTAACATCTTGGATGACTCATGACGAGGCCAAAGATGAGGAGGTAAAAAAGTAATGGAAAAGGAAGAAAAAGAACCACTATATATCAGGGAAGAGAAAATAATCCCAATGTTTGTCATTAGTAATAATATCATCATATCCAATCATGCTAATATAGCACCCAGATACCTTGCCACCCAAGAGTAGGCCATCTCACATTTTGAAGACACAATCAGGCTGTTAGGGACACAAATCCAACAAGCATGCCAGAGAAGATGGAATTCCTTACCCCACAGTCTCCAGATCAGAGAGTATCACTCTCCTAAAAAATTGAGGAATGCATTGGAAATGACACCCCTGTATAAAATTATCATGCAAAGATTAAAAATCAACTGGATTGGACTCAAGCTCAGTCCACCTTTACTCCTAGGCATACAGGAAGGAAGGGATGAGGAAGAAGAGAGGAAGAAATGGATAGACATAGAAAGGGATGCAAGCTTCTACCCTCAAGAAGGAACACCCTTTGAAGATCCTTGGGATGTTAGAGAGGCCACCAAGGCCATGAAAGACATGGACATAGATGACTGAGTTGCTCAGAGGGTGAGAAACAACTTCAGTAGGGGGTGATGATGAGGCTCATCAATAGGTATATCACAAGGGTCATAATTCCATCCTCCAACTTTAGAATTATCTCTTTCTCACATTTATTTACAATTTTTGTTATATTATGCTTAGTGAGGAGGATAAAATATGTGTTTCTATGTCATGTGGCCTAACATGGTTTAAATGCAGGATTTGGGACAATTTTGAGATAATTTCAATATAGGAGCTCGAAGTAGAAAACATGGAGAGATTCTAGGAAGTTGTCTACCTCCTTAACTCCTTCAATAAACCAAGATCACCACTTTGTCTCTCATCAACTCGGAGTCATTGGCAACCAAGAAGGACGAGGTCATTGGTAGCTAAGATAGTGCAGTTAAAGGAAGATCTAGATCTACGTCCTTTCTTGAGTTTTGGGAGACAAACATCTATATTTTATAGGGAGCTATTGGTAGCTACCCTTTTGTATAAATAAACATGCCAAGGAACTCATTAGGATTCAAATTTTGTTTGTATCTAAGTATATATTGAGCTCAAGAACTTGTGACTGTTATTTTTGACTTATTATGTGATGTATTTGACATTTCTGCAACGATAATGAGAAGCTTATTATTGATCCATCATTGAGTTAGTTTAGAGGGCTGAGGCTCTTGGGTTTGGGCCCAACGCCAATAGCTTAGATACCTCTTCTGTATCGATATTATTCTTTAGCTTAGAATGTTTATTGGTTGCTACATTTTAGTATAATATAATTCCTCAAAAAGCTTGTGACTGTGCCTCTATCTCATCTCTCTCATGGGAGCTTGACTAGAGGAATCCACAATCACAACCCGAAAAAATTATGTGATGATTTCTTACTTATGATTTCTTGGAAAAATATCTACATTAGTTATCTTGTTTCACATATTATTGTTGTAGCTTAGAAGTTAATTCATTACATAAATCAGAGTTTCTAGAATCAATTATATAATTTCCAAATTCAACTCATCTTTTCCACCATTGGTTATAATATTTTTCAAATGAAAAGAAGAACAGGTGCATGCGATGTTGTAGGACTGTTGGACCTGTAGGAAAGGGACCTTTTCACCATCTCCATCTAGGACTTCTCCACATTCTTTTGATGAATCCCAACCATTGTCTTGATCTTTGTTTTTTTGGTCACTATTGGAAACCCTCTTAGTCCAAAGCTAGCGTTCCTAAAGTGTTGAGCTTGGCTAGGGGTGATGGTCACCTCCATCCATGCACCACTACCTTCATCCATATTGGAATCACTTTATCCCATCATCCTTACCCTCCAAACCCTCTTGTAAAATTCCTGTAGCATTTCAGGACTTCCTATAGCAATACAATAATCCTGCATCAACTTCCTATAACAGCTTGTTTTGACCTGTAATTCCATTGTATCCTAGTTTAGGAGTAGTTTTACCCCCCCATCTTGAACTCCATGATCAGAGGTAACACCTAGGCCATTCCCTCCATTCCTTTTACTTCACTGCAAGAGAAAATAACATTAGTTCTTCATCACAGATTTGAAAAATTGGACATTACTTAATATGAAAGTGTGAATTAGATAAATGATGCATGAAATCTTGAGTTGTGAGTTGGTATAATAATCTTTTGTTTTCAAGTGAATTTGATAGCTAGATGGTTTATTACAATTAGTGTAGTTTACTTTCTACATGTAGCATAACTCTTGTGTTTTTTTCATGAATTGATTCAATAGCATTTACAAGTGGATAACTTTTACAAGTTGGATTTGAAAAGCATTTAATTTTTCTACACTAGGGATAGCTCTTGAATTGCGCTTTCAGTAGTTAATTCCCCCTAATTCAGTAAAAGAATGGTCATGGAATCCTAATGATCAAATGACCTAGTTGAGGGTAGCATGAGTAGAATTCCATCTACTCTACATACAATATGTCACCGCGAAGTTTGTACGAAGTCCTAGTTGATAAATAGAGTTGAGGGGCCTTTGGGAGTCACAACACTCTTGGTGCAATGCCAAGGCTCACTAGGGTGCTCCCACATTCTCTCTAGCATCGTGCATCAATTTATCAGCTTCTTTGGTGCACTTCCTTCCATCTCTAGATGTCTCTACATGAGTGGGTGCTTCCACTCTCTGCTCCTTTGCATGTGGATGATCCACATCATCCCGAGGTTCTTCCTTTGGAGCTAAAAGCTCCTCATCTGAATGTAACCAAAGCTCTCTCTCTAAGGAACATCTCATGGCCTTCTCTTCATCGAACTTCACATCTCTACGAACAACTGTCATCGTATGAGATGGCAGGTACACCTGATAGTTGTGAGGTGTATCAATGTACCCCACATATATGTCCAACTCAGCTGTCAGCTCTATATTTTTCCTTGCATCCTCGGTAACATGATAGTAAACTGATGAACCAAAGAGCCTGAAGTGTGCCACATCTAGTTTCTTACCTGAAAAATATTTTTCTGGTGTACTCATCCCAAGAATCCGATGAGGATTTTTGTTCTGCACATATACAACGATGTTGCATGCTTCAACCCACAAGTGAAACTATAGGCCCTGATCATGTAACATCACCCATGAAACTCCCACAATACTTATGTTTTTCCTCTCATCCACCCTATTTAGTTATGGGTTATGGGGTGCTATTAACTCCCGTTGAATGCCTTCTGATGCACATACGTTCTTCAACTCATTTGACACATATTATCCACCATTATTGCTCCTGAGAGCCTTAACTTTCCTACTAGTGTATTTATCAACAAGTGCTTTAAATTCACAAAATTTTGAGAATGTTTGGTCTTTCTTCTACATGAAAAAGATCCAACACTTACGTGAGAAATCATCTAAAAATATCACATAATACCTATGCTTAGCTGTGGAGGTTTTCGAGAATGGTCCACACACGTGAGTGAACTCTTTCAAGGATCTCTTACGCTCGACTATCATTATCATGAAAGGTGGCTTTGGTGTACTTCCCGAATGTACACCCTTTGCATCTATCTCGGTACTCTAGTTCACCCTTAGGAAGTCCTGAAGAAATCTGTTGCATGATCTTCAAGGCTCCATGGTGCAAATGGCCCAATCTTCTATGCCATAATTCATCAATGTCTTGGCTATGCACCTTCTCTGCTTTTGTGCTTAATGCTACACAATATTCTACATCCAATTTGTAGAGGTTCTGTACCCAAACCCCGATCCACTTCACTTTCCCTGTGACTATGTGACAAATGAAAGCCTTTACTTTGCTAAATATCACATCATAGCCATGGTCTTCCAACATAGAAACTGAAAATAAATTCTTCTTCAGACCCGAAACATAAATGACATATTTTAATGTGAGAGGAGAACCAAACTCCCTCTGAAAATTAATTGTACCGATATTGGTTGTGCTATACCTTCCATCATCTCCCATCTTGATGTGCATTTGGAGGTCCTTATCCTCCAAGTGACTGAAAAATTATTTATTGCCCGTCATATGGAATGAGGATCCACTATCCAGATACCACACACTACCCATCACTAATGTCACCATGCATGAAATGAGGGTGAAATCCAACTTGAATTGTGAAGCAAGAGCTTGACCTGCCGCTCCTCTCGAGGGCTTCATGTCGACCTTCTTGTCCGGAAACTTCGTGGCATAGTGTCCCAACTCATGACAATGAAAACATTTAATCTTCGACAAGTCCTTCTTGCTGCCTTGAATGGAATCCCCTTTGGATTGGGATTTATTCCCTTTCCCTTTCTTTGAATTTCTAGCCAAGGCACAATTCTCCTCATCATCATGCTTGAATTAGGTTCCATATTTGGTGTTATGCCTTATCTCTTCGTGCACCAAGTCGAACCATAAATACTCCCACTTTGGTAGATTATCCCTCACATTTACCGAATCCTGGTAGCTGTGCTAGATCTTGGTATGGGCTAGAAGAGCTAGGCTGACTAGATCATATTCAACAATTGTAATACCAACACTCCAAAGCTCATCCCGACATTGGGTGAACCTTGTCAAGTACTGTGGTATTGTGTCGCCCTTCTCCATATTGATCTTCTGAAGCCTGTACTTTAGTTCTAGCTTCCTGTGGTCACTAATACTATAAAACAAGTTTACCAAGGCTTGCCACATTGCATATGGTGTATCCTTCACATGGAGATTCGAGACAATATGATCTCAAACTCCTTCTGGTATGATCCTTCTCGACTTTGCCACACATTTCTTCCACTCTAATAGATATTGAGCATTAATTGTTGGAGGCTTAGGAATATCGTTGTCTATGAATTCCTTCAACCTATTGTCTTCCAACACTGTCTCCATCATGTCCTTCCAAGCAATATAATTTGAAATACCCTTAAGGGAATATTTGAGTCTCAATCCATAGATCAACATCCTGCTAGCCTCGAATAATGATCTTGCAAATTCGATTTCACCTTCAAAGAAGAACTTTTATTCTTCTCTTCTGGTGTGATTTTAGCTATGATAACAAGTCGAATTCCTTGTAGATTCAAATTTCTAATTGAAATTTACTAAAATAATATACTTGAATCTACTCTACTCATTAACAAAAACAATTAATCGATTGAGAAATCACGAAGTATACAAGAGAAAGAATTCAACCAATGCATTACACAACAATTTATTGGGTAAAGCCACAACTCAAAACCCCTACAATCTGTATATTACATTAGTTAGAAAATATAAGAAGATTACAATGCTTTTCTCAAGCCCGAGAAACCTTTGCACTATCTCTATCTATCTCACAACTTCCTGTGACAAACCTTGGTCAATACTTAACCAATTCTCTACTTGCCCAAGTCCCTATTTCCTTGTGCGGTTTCCTTGGGAATTAGCCCCTATTAATTAGGGAAATTCCTCAATTGGAATTGCACAATCCATCATAGGCCTTCCTATCACTTCATGCACCACTTGTACAATTTTGATGATTATACAACTGATAGTACACTTCCCTTGAACTCTAATATCAACTGGGTAACTCTCAGATCAGACATGTATGAGTTATTTGTGATTGAATTATTAGTTAACTGGTTGAACACATGAATTGGCACCCGATCGTTAGACCTCCTACTAGTTCCTCCATCAGGTATAACTAGTTTAACTGACTTTAACTCAGTTAGACTGAATTAATTAATTAAAAATCAAAATAAACTCAGCCAAGATTCCTATAAAGTAGGAGATACTCTACATGACTCAATTTAGACCCTCAACTCGAATTAACTAATCCAGCTATGTCAAATTAACTTAGTTAACTCATACAAATTGTATTGTGATGTAGAATTACAAATTTTCTCCTAATTTAATTCAAGGGAAAATCAAATTAGGATTTTCTTGTTGCATTTTTAACAAGCCTTCCACTTCAAGAATTATTATGAAAATATAATAACTAGAGATAAAACTTAAAACGGATTTGAGATAAGTGTGTCATAAAGGAACCATGTTTTTTCGCAATTCCATTGGAACAAATGCATAAGGCCCACACACAAATGATAGGCTGCAATTGAAACACAATAGGAAGAGCTTGTAATCCATTGTCCATACCAAAGCATCACCTCATGACGTATGTAGTCAAAATTGACTCCTAAAAGAATTTTAGCCAGTGTACTTTAGGCTTCTATACCCGCGCATAGAAATATGTGTGTATTAGTGGTAATCATTATGGTTTGGTATGTCATATTAGAAGGGAGAACCATGTGGTATGTCAAATTAGAAGGGAGAACCATGTGGTATGTCAAATTATAAGGGAGAACCATGTGGTGTGTCAAATTAGAAGGAAGAACAAGATGTTCCACTTCGAGACCTTCAAGTTTCCACCATCTATCATCAACAAAGTTGTTTTGTTGGATTTTCCAACAATGAATTACAAAATCTTCGCATTATCTATGAAATTTTAGAGTATTTTTTTCAAAGTTGTATTACAAGCCGTGAGCAGATGATTTGCGGTTGCAACGTACCAACATATTTTTCCAACCATCCTCCTTGTGTGTTAAGAGTCAATCACCTGTAAAGATAGGAAGTTAATAAAATAAAGGTTGTGAATGTGACACAAACAAGACCCAGTGCAAGAATATGTGCAATGACTCCAGTCCCACATGATCCAACTACCATACAATCTAGCGGTTGGGGATGACAGGCTTTAAGTTCCATTGTGGTGACGTTTTCTGCACTTAGCACAGGTACTCTAATATGCATGACTACTCTTTTGCAATGCTATTTGTTCACTTTCAATCTCTCAGAAACAATTGATGCTATGGATTTTGAAAGTTATATTTTGAAAAACTATTATGTTATCTTTTGTTAAGCCCTGATTTGGAGACCCAAAGGCATGTGGTGATGACCCTGTTGAATCTATCGATCCATGAAGCAAATAAGAGTTTGGTTTCAGAGGAAGGGGAAATTCTCATATTCAAACTTCGTTTTTTATTGTATGGTGATACCTGCAACTGTATTGGTTTCTTAAGTTCAATTGGCAAAATGGGTATCTATCTACATTCGAACAAAGGAAACCATCATTGGATTATTAGAGGAAAAGCACATGAACATACTTTTACTATGTTCTACACATTACCTTTAACTTTTTTGAGGCTTTTATTGAACTTTCTGATATATCCTAGAAAAGTGGCTTCCCTCCTAAAGGACATCTTTCACATGTTGAAGCTTTTTAGTGTTTCCTTACCTATAAGAGATCTAAGTAAGGTGTACAAGTCATGTAGTGAATTTGTTTATTGTGAAAACCATTCTAGTGTCTTCCTTTGACATTTTTTTAATTGGTTGGAAGAAGGTGGCATATATGAGAGTGGTGCTGGAAGCATCTCAATTCATAATTTTATTGCAAGATTGAAAATCATTTTTTATGTAACTTTTGGGTGAAATCTATCTTTTAATTATTAAATTGCATTGTAAAAGGGTGCATTTTTGGTTGAAGCCAACATCCTTTTCAAAGTTGACTGCAAGTGTTTTCTGATAGTGAGCTGGAGAAAATGGCGAGACTCAATGATTAGCTATCAAGCACTCTAATGCTGTCAACTATTTATAACACTGTCCAAATCAACAAGGACACTCTATTTAACATTCAAACCTAAAACAAAATTCTCAAGACAAGATTGAGTTTTAAGAGCTTGAGTCACAACTACAACAATATGAGTTACCAAAAAAGAGTCATTATTCTAAATTGGTTATTTTTCATATCAACTCCCTTTTTGAGTCCGACTCCCATCAATAGTCAAAGAATAATTATATTTGTTAGGTATTTTCAGGAGAATTTTTTCATAAAGGTGCAGAGGTTCAACCTCCACTTCCCAAGCCCATCATCAAACTTTGGGATGAACTTGTTAATGTCAGGAACAAAACCAGTCTTGGATATGAAAAGGATGTGTCCTTTCATATTCCATAATATTCCAAACCCATCCAATTTCGTAGTACTGGGTTCCTTTAGGATGATTCATCTTCGCTTGCTCCTATTCCACAACCATAATAGATTGTCAGATGTCAACATTGTGATCGAGTTGGCCATGTGAAATATTAATGTTTTGATCATCACCCTTGTGAAAGATCAATTTCATAGCACTGGGTTTCGTTAGGAAACCAACGCACAAAAAGATAGAAAAGATAGATCAACGCCTTAGAATTCAGCCTCTTCGAGGGGGCAACCTCCTTTACATTACACAAATGAACAATTCTTGGATGATACAAATGAATAAACCTCCCTTCTATATACAGGAGCCTAAGGGGTCACAATATAATCAAGCCAACGTAACAATTATAACAATAAGGGATACACTTACAATAGTAATGGGGGAATCACTAGTATTATAGGGACCTAACATGCCCCTCTCCTTCCAAAAAGCATTGTCCTGAATGCTTGAGTAGTTCTGGATGCTTTTGTATAATCATCCTCCCATGTGGAATCTTCAATGGATAAGTTCTTCCACTTGATGAGATACTCTGAAATTGATCGATTTCGTCGCTGTCGAGTTCTTATTTCTACGACTGCTTCCAGTTCCAATATGATTTTTCCTTCCTCATCAAGTTCTAGAAATATTGTTTGAAATGGGAGCTTGTCACCTATAACCTTCTTTAAACATGAAACATGGAAAACTGGGCGCACTTGGAAAGCTGCAGGAAGCTCCAATTTGTATGCCATAGTACCAATCTTTTGCAACACCTTGTACGGACCATAATACTTGGTGATAATTTATTGTCCTTCTTAGCTTGCTTGAGGGACATTTGTTTATATGGTTGTAGCCATAGGAATACCCAGTCATATACATCAAAACTTCTTTTGCTGCGATGTTGAGCTGTATGTTGTTTCATTCTATTCTGTGCCAACGTGAGGCTATGCTTTAAGAGTTGAAGAACTTGTTGTTGATGCTTGATGTGATGTTCCACTGATTGAAACTTAGAATTTTCTCTTAAATATGATGTGATGGATGGTGGATGATATCCATAAAGTGCCATAAATGGGGTCATTTTTGCTGCAGTATGGAAGGAAGTGTTATACCACCATTCAGCCGGAGGCAACCATTTGACCCAGTGTGTCTTTTTATCATATACAAAGCAATGAAGATATCCTTCCAAACATTTGTTTATTATCTCAGTTTGGCCATCAAATTGAGGATGATAAGATGAGCTATGAGCTAACTGAGTACTGAGACAAGAAAATAATTATGTCTATGTTGGGTCCCTATAATACTAGTGATTACCCCATTACTATTGTAGTTATACCCCTTATTTATATTGTTGTGCCCCTATTACCCCCATGTTGTTATGTCTGTGCCCCATAGAATCCCTCTATTGTTATTTTTGTGGCTTTATATTATTATTGTTAGGTCGGATGGATTATATTGTGACTCCTTAGACTCCTATATATAGAAAGGAGGTTTTGTCATTTGTATCATCAAAGAATTGTTCATTTATGTAATGTAAAGGAGGTTGCCCCCTCGAAGAGGCTGAATTCTAAGGCGTTGATCTATCTTTTCTATCTTTTCTTGAGCTGGTTTCATAACATTTGGTATCAAAGCTTTGGATTCTAGGGTTTCGCTGCTCCAAACAGGTCATCGTGGCATTTTCGCTATAACTTTTTTTCTGTGATGTTTCAGAAGTCGCAAAAAAAAAACCATTTGAGAAGAAATAGCGCTGAACCTTGGGTCTAAATTTCAGAGCTTTTTGCGTGATATTTGTGGAGATATGATCTGAGGAAGTTGGTCTTTTTGCAGACTCCTGAATTACATTCAAAACAAGTGACCTGAGGAAAATCGTCATAACTTTCTCTCTGGGGATTGGATTGAAATTTCATAAGAAGGTCTAGAAAGAGGACGGACTCTAGTTTCTTGTATGCATGTTTCAGATTCAAAGGTTGAAACAGTGACTCGTGGCACGTCGTACAAGTTCGCTCTACTGAACTAGTGTAAAAGCAAGTCACTGTGGGAGATTTCACATAAACCTTCCTTGGAGAATCCAATTTGGGTCAGACTTGTGGCATTGGAAAGAGGAAGCAGAAGGCTACTACAAGTCGTAACTTCAGAACTGGATGATCCAAAATTACAGAGATACATCAGATTCAATATCAGGCTTCTATAAAGTGAAAAAATGTGTGTAGTTTTTTTTTTTAAATTTTTGTGTAAGCTTGGTTTAACGGAATTCAAAGGGCATAGTAAAGCATTATTATCGGTAACTGATGCCCCGAGGAAAGAAAATGCAAACACCTAGTAAGGAACCTGAAAGCTCTAGCATGACTCATGAAGAAGAGGAAGAAATGCTACATGATATATCAAAATTACAAGAACAAGTGCAACAAATGTCACGCTCACAAAAGCTAACAGATGCTAAGATAAGTGGCGTGGAATATAAGATAAATGGTGTGGAATCTAAGATAAATGGTGTGGAATCTAAGATAAAGGGCATGGAAGCTAAGATGGATTATTTGAAGACAGATTTGAGGACAGATATGAAGACAGACATGGCAGATTTGAAGACAGATTTGACAAATTTTCTACAAGAAATACTTACTAATGGTGAAAAGGTTGTAAAGGAAACTCATGATGTGAACAAAAGAAATGTTAATCATGATTCCATAGACGCTAATGTTGGATCGAAGACCCACCATATTCCAAAAATCGATATGAGGAAGTTTGATGGCAAGGATCCCGCCACATGGATATTACAGATGGAGCAGTTCTTCGATCTCAATAATGTGCAAAACACACAAAAGGTACGTATGGCAACTGTATATTTGGAACCAAATCAGTTTGTATGGTATCAATGGCTTTGCTCTCGTAAAAAATTTATCACTTGGGCAATTTTTACGGAAGAATTGATAGCACATTATGAAGATACAAAAAGCAACACTTTTTTTAGCCAATTGATAAGTCTCAAACAAAAGGGTTCAGTAATGGAGCACATTGAGGAGTTCCAAAAATTGAACATAAGGGTAAAAGATATTCCAGAGGAGCATAGGATTGATGTGTTCATAGGGTCTTTAAAGGATAATATCCAACATGATGTTCGCCTTTGGGAACCTGATTCATTAGAGAAGGCATTCAGGTTAGCAAGAAAAATGGAAAGCAAAATTATGGCAACCAGGAAGCATACCACTCACAACTATAAAGACGGAAGTGTTGTTGCCCCTAGTCTTCCACAACCTATAAGGTTGACACCACAACAATTGGAAGAAAAAAGAGCAAAAGGGCTTTGTTACAGTTGTGATAGCAAATACACTAAAGGTCATAAGTGTGCTGAGAAGAAATTATTCTACATAGATTGTGAAGAGGAAGAAGAAAAGGAGCAAGAAAGGTCAAAAGAAGAAGATATACTCCAGGAACAAAGCCTAGATGAAGAACAAATAAATCCGACCATATCTTGTAATGCATTGGCTGGAATTACCACTCCTCAAACCATCAAGATAGAAGGACAAATCAAGAAGAAAAAGGTAATAGTGTTGATTGATTCAGGAAGCACCCACAATTTTATTCATTGTAGGGTAGCAAAAGAATTGAATTGCTTCCTATATCCAGCACCAGAGTGTCAAGTGATGATTGCAAATGGAGGAACAATAAATTGCTCTGGAAAGTGCCATAATATCAAGCTATCCATGGGAGAATATGTATTGACTAGCCCAATGCTTTCCATTCCAATGGGAGGTGCTGATGTTGTACTAGGAGTCCAATGGCTACAATCCTTGGGTACAATAGCTTTTAATTTTCAAGAACTTTTCATAAAATTTTCTACGGAAGGAAAGGAAGTTGAATTAAGGGGTATTGCAGGGAAACCAGGAAAGATAATCAGCTCTAATGGTATGACAAAGCTTCTAAAAAAGGAGCAAAGAGGTGTAATTGCACAATTATGTTCGCTAGATGTTTCCACATCAGAATCATCTATTTCTCCAGATCTCCAAAAAGTCCTGGACAATCATTCCAAGGTATTTGAGACTCCCAAAGGTCTCCCACCTATGCGTGATCATGATCATGCTATTCATCTGATTCCAGGAAGTGTTCCTCCAAACATCAGGCCGTACAGATATCCCTATGTCCAAAAAAGTGAAATTGAACGTATGGTTGCAGAAATGCTAGAGGCTGGTATAATTCAACCAGTCAAAGTTCTTTCTCTGCTCCAGTAGTATTGGTGCACAAGAAGGATGGATCATGGCGCATGTGTCCGGATTATAGGGAGCTCAACAAGCTCACTATTAAAGATAAGTTCCCCATTCCTGTCATTGATGAATTACTGGATGAATTGCATGGATCAATTTACTTCACCAAGTTGGATCTTCGTTTGGGATATCATCAAATCAGAATGAAGATTGAAGACATTCCGAAAATGGCATTTAGAACTCATGAGGGTCATTATGAATTTTTGGTCATGCCTTTTGGCCTTACCAATGCACCTTCAACATTTCAAGGTTTGATGAATTCAATTTTCAAACCATTCCTTAGAAAATTTGTGTTAGTATTTTTTGATGATATACTAATCTACAGCAAGTCTTGGAAGGATCATGTTGAACATGTTGACAGGGTGCTACAACTATTGGAGGAGAAACAATTATATGCAAAAAGATCCAAATGTTTCTTTGGAGTCCAGGAGGTGGAATATTTGGGTCATATTGTATCTCATGAAGGAGTTAAGGTAGACCCTAGCAAAATTAAAGCCATTAAGGAATGGAAAATCCCCACATCCATAAAGCATCTGCGAGGATTTCTTGGGTTGACAGGGTATTATCGCAAGTTTGTTAAGAATTATGGGAGAATAGCAGCACCTCTAACAACATTATTGAAGAAAGATGCATTTTCATGGACTCCGGAAGCAACAAAGGCCTTTGAACATCTTAAAGAGGCAATGTGCCAAGCACCGGTCTTAGCTACACCGGACTTCACAAAAACCTTTATTGTGGAATGTGATGCTTCAGGAAATGGAATTGGTGCTGTTCTAATGCAAGATGAAAGACCCATTGCTTTTGAAAGTCGTCCAATCAAGGGAAAGTTTTTAAGCAAAGCTATTTATGAGAAGGAAATGTTGGCAATACTCCATGCACTTAAGAAATGGCGACCCTACCTAATGGGAAGACACTTCAAGGTAAAAACGGATCATGATAGCCTTAAATACTTTTTAGAACAAAGATTATCCTCTGAAGAGCAACAAAAGTGGGTCACAAAGATGTTGGGTTATGACTTTGAAATCATCTACAAAAAAGGGAAGCAAAATGTGGTGGCAGATGCACTCTCAAGAAAGGATGAGGATGTGGAAGCATTGTTGTGCGCCATTTCTATTATCCAACCAGATTGGATAAACGAAGCAAGGGAGGAATGGAAGAATGATGAAGAAGTGTGGGCACTTATTCGAAAGCTACAACAAGATTCCAGTACGTCTGATACATTTAGCTGGCAAAATGATTCGTTATGGTACAAAGATCGCTTATACCTCTGTAAGAATTCCCAGCTAAAACAAAAGATTCTTATGGAATTGCACACTTCTCCCTTAGGAGGGCACTCAGGATTTTTAAAAACTTACCACAGGGTTAAGAAGGAATTTTTTTGGGATGGCCTTAAATCAGATATTCAAAAGTTTGTGGCGGAATGTTTGGTTTGCCAACAAAATAAAGTTGAAACAATTAAGACACCGGGTCTATTACAACCTTTATCCATTCCAAGCCAACGTTGGGAGGAGGTTTCAATGGATTTTATCACAGGTTTACCCAAGTCTGAGGGAAAGAGTGTCATCATGGTGGTAGTTGACAGACTTACCAAGTATGCACACTTTTGTGCATTATCACATCCATTTAAAGCCAGTACAGTTTCTACTGCATTTATGGAAACAATTCAAAAGCTACATGGAAACCCAAAGATTATTGTAAGTGACAGAGATCCCATTTTCACTGGAAATTTTTGGACAGAATTATTTTCTTGTCTTGGTACTCAGTTAGCTCATAGCTCATCTTATCATCCTCAATCTGATGGGCAAACTGAGATAGTAAACAAATGTTTGGAAGGATATCTTCGTTGCTTTGTATCTGATAAACAGACACAATGGGTCAAATGGTTGCCTCTGGCTGAATGGTGGTATAACACTTCCTTCCATACAACAAAAAAAATGACCCCATTTATGGCACTTTATGGGTATCAACCACCATCCATCACATCATATTTAAGAGAAAATTCTAAGGTTCAGGCAGTGGAACATCACATCGAACATCAACAACAAGTCCTCCAACTCTTAAAGGATAACCTCGTGTTGGCACAAAATAGAATGAAACAACAGGCAGATCAACATCGCAGTGAAAGAAGTTTTGATGTAGGTGATTGGGTATTCCTACGGCTACAACCATATAAGCAAATGTCCCTAAAGCAAACTAAGAAGGATAATAAATTATCACCAAAGTATTATGGTCACAAGGTGTTGCAAAATATTGGTACTATGGCATACAAATTGGAGCTTCCTGCAGCTTCTCGATTGCACCCAGTTTTCCATGTTTCATGTTTAAAGAAGGTTATAGGCGACAAGCTCCCAGTTCAAACAATATTGCCAGAACTTGATGAGGAAGGAAAAATTATATTGGAACCCGAAGCAGTCACAGAAACAAGAACTCGACAGCTACGAAATCGATCAATTTCAGAGTATCTTATCAAGTGGAAGAACTTATCCGCTGAAGATTCCACATGGGAGGATGAGAATTTTATGCAGAAGTATCCAGAACTACTCAAGCGTTGAGGACAACACTTTTTTGAAGGAGAGGGGCATGTTGGGTCCCTATAATACTAGTGATTACCCCATTACTATTGTAGTTATACCCCTTATTTATATTGTTGTGCCCCTATTACCCCCATGTTGTTATTTCGGTGCCCCATAGAATCCCTCTATTGTTATTTTTGTGGCTTTATATTATTATTGTTAGGTCGGCTGGATTATATTGTGACTCCTTAGACTCCTATATATAGAAAGGAGGTTTTGTCATTTGTATCATCAAAGAATTGTTCATTTATGTAATGTAAAGGAGGTTGCCCCCTTGAAGAGGCTGAATTCTAAGGCGTTGATCTATCTTTTCTATCTTTTCTTGAGCTGGTTTCTTGAGCTGGTTCAGACGGAGGCAACCATTTGACCCAGTGTGTCTGTTTATCATATACAAAGCAATGAAGATATCCTTCCAAACATTTGTTTATTATCTCAGTTTGGCCATCAAATTGAGGATGATAAGATGAGCTATGAGCTAACTGAGTACTGAGACAAGAAAATAATTATGTCTAAAAATTTCCAGTGAAAATGGGATCTCTGATGCTTATAATAATCTTTGGGTTTCCATGTATCTTTTGAATTATTTTCATAAATGCAGTAGAAACTGTACTGGATTTAAATGGATACGATAATGCACAAAAGTGTGCATACTTGGTAAGTCTGTCGACTACCACCATGATGACACTATTTCCTTCGGACTTGGGTAAACCTGTGATAAAATCCATTGAAACCTCCTCCCAACATTGGCTTGGAATGGATAAAGGTTGTAATAGACTTGGGGTCTTAATTGTTTCAACTTTATTTTGTTGGCAAAAAAAACATTCTGCCACAAACTTTTGAATATCCAATTTAAGGCCATCCCAAAAAAATTCCTTCTTAACCCTATGGTAAGTTTTTAAAAATCCTGAGTGCCCTCCTAAGGGAGAAGTGTGCAATTCCATAATAATATTTTGTTTGAGTTGGGAATTCTTACATAGGTATAAGCGATCTTTGTACCATAACGAATCATTTTTCCAGCTAAATGTATCAGATGTACTGGGATCTTGTTGTATCTTCTAAATGAGTGCCCACACTTCTTCATCATTCTTCCATTCATCCCTCACTTCGTTTATCCAATCTGGTTGGATAATAGAAATGGCGCACAACAATACTTCCAAATCCTCATCCTTTCTTGAGAGTACATCTGCCACAAAATTTTGCTTCCCTTTTTTGTAGATGATTTCAAAGTCATAACCCAACATCTTTGTGACCCATTTTTGTTGCTCTTAAGAGGATAATCCTTGTTCTAAGAAGTATTTAAGACTATCATGATCCTTTTTTACCTTGAAGTGTCTTCCCATTAGGTAGGGTTGCCATTTCTTAAGTGCATGTAGTATTTCCAACATTTCCTTCTCATAAATAGCTTTGTGTAAATACTTTCCTTTGATTGGACGACTTTAGAAAGCAATGGGTCTTTCATCTTGCATTAAAACAACATCAATTCCATTTCCTGAAGCATCACATTCCACAATAAAGGTTTTTATGAAGTCCGACATAGCTAAGATTGGTGCTTGGCACATTGCCTCTTTAAGATGTTTGAAGGCCTTTTTTGCTTCTGGAGTCCATGAAAATGCATCTTTCTTCAATAATGTTGTTAGAGGTGCTGCTATTCTCCCATAATTCTTAACATACTTGCGATAATACCCTGCCAACCCTAGAAATCCTCGCAGATGCTTTATGGATGTGGGGATTTTCCATTCCTTAATGGATTTAATTTTTCCAGGCTCTACCTTAATACCTTCATGAGATACAATATGACCCAAATATTTCACTTCTTATACTCCAAAGAAACATTTGGAGATTTTTGCATATAATTGTTTCTCCTTCAATAGTTTGAGCACCCTATCAGCATGTTCACCATGATCCTTCCAAGACTTGCTGTAGATTAGTATATCATCAAAAAATACTAACACAAATTTTCTAAGTAAGGGTTTGAAAATGGAAGTCATCAAACCTTGAAATGTAGAAGGTGCATTGGTAAGGCCAAAAGGCATGACCAAAAATTCATAATGACTGTCATGAGTTTTAAACGCTGTTTTCAGAATGTATTTAGTCTTCATTCTGATTTGAAGATATCCTGAAGGAAGATCCAATTTGGTGAAGTAAATTGATCCATGCAATTGATCCAATAATTCATCAATGACAGGAATGGGAAATTTATCTTTAATAGTGAGCTTATTGAGATCCTTATCATTCATATACATGCGCCATGATCCATCCTTCTTATGCACCAATCCTACTAGAGCAGAGAAAGAACTTTGATTAGGTTGAATTATACCAGCATCTAGCATTTCTGCAACCATATGTTCAATTTCACTCTTTTGGGCATACGGATATCTGCATGGCCTGATGTTTGGAGGAACAGTTCCTAGAATTAAATGAATAGCATGATCATGATCACGAATAGGTGGGAGGCCTTTGGGAGTCTCAAATACCTTGGAATGATTGTCCAAGACTTTTTGGAGATCTGGAGAAATATATGATTTCGATGTGGGAACCTCTAGAGAACATAATTATGAAAGTACGCCTCATTGTTACTTCTTTAGAAGCTTTGTCATACTGTTAGAGCTGATTATATTTCTCGGTTTCCTTGCAATACCCCTTAATTCAACTTCCTTTCCTTCCGCAAAAAATTTCATGAAAGGTTCTTGAAAATTAAAATCTATTGTACCGAAGGATTGTAGCCATTGGACTCCTAGTACAACATTAGCACCATCCATTGGAATGGAAAGCATTGGGCTATTCAATACATATTCTCCCATGGATATCTTGATATTATGGCACTTTCCAGAGAAATTTATGGTTCCTCCACTTGAAGCCATCTCTTGACACTCTGGTGGTGGATATAGGAAGTAATTCAATTCCTTGGCTATCTTACAATGAATAAAATTATGGGTACTTCTCGAATCAATCAACACTATTACCTTTTTCTTCTTGATATGTCCTTCTATCTTGATCGTTTGAGGAGTGGTAATTCCAACCAATGCATTACAAGATATGGTCGGATTCATTTCTTCTTTATATAGGTTTTGTTCCTGGAGTATATCCTCTTCTTTTGACATTTCTTGTTTCTTTTCTTCCTCATCTTCACAATATATGTAGAATAATTTCTTCTCAGCACACTTATGACCTTTAGTTTATTTTCTATCACAACTGTAACAAAGCCCCTTTTCTCTTTTTTCTTCCAATTGTTGTGGTGTCAACCTTGTAGGTTGTGGAAAGCTAGGGGCAAAAACACTTCCATCTTTATAGTTGTGAGTGGTATGCTTCCTAGTTGCCATAATTTTGC
Organism: Pinus tabuliformis; assembly: GCA_031772625.1. Classification (NCBI taxonomy): domain Eukaryota; kingdom Viridiplantae; phylum Streptophyta; class Pinopsida; order Pinales; family Pinaceae; genus Pinus; species Pinus tabuliformis. The sequence continues at coordinate 341,403,439 of CM062807.1, read as the reverse complement.
TTTCCATTTTTCTTGCTAACCTGAATGCCTTCTCCAATGAATCAGGTTCCCGAAGGTGAACCTCATGTTGGATATTATCCTTTAAAGTCCCTATGAACACATAAATCCTATGCTCCTCTGGAATATATTTTACCCTTATGTTCAATTTTTGGAAGTCCTCAATGTGCTCCATCATTGAACCCTTTTGTTTGAGATTTATCAATTGGCTAAAAAAGATGTTGCTTTTTTTATCCTTATAATGTGCTATCATTTCTTCCGTAAAAATTGCCCAAGTGAAAATTTGTTTATGAGAGAAAAGCCATCGATACTATACAAACTGATTTGGTTCCAAATATAAAGTTACAATACGTACCTTTTGTGTGTTTTGCACATTATGGAGATCAAAAAATTGCTCCATCTGTAGTATCCATGTTTCGGGATCCTTCCCATCAAACTTACTCATATCGATTTTTGGAACATGGTGGGTCTTCGATCTAACATTAGAGTATATGAAATCATGACTACCCTTTCACCTTTAGTAACCATTTATTGTAGCAACTTATTCAAATTTATCTTAAATTCTTCCATATTAGCATCCATGCCAGTCATCTTAGCATCCATGCCATCCATCTTAACTTGCATGCCATTCATATTAGCTTCCATGCCATTCATCTTGGCTTCAGTTACCTTTTGTGAGAGTGAAATTTGTTGTACTTGGTCTTGTAATTTTGATATATCATGTTGCAATTCTTCCTCTTCTTCACGAGTCATGCTAGAGCTTTCAAGTTTCTTACTAGGTGTTTCCATTTTCTTTCTTCGAGGCATAAATTAATGCTAGTAATTCTTCATTATTCCCTTTGAATTCCTTCAAACTAATTTTTCAAACCAATTTTATGCAAAATTTAAAAAAGCTACACACTTTTTTTCACTTTGTAAGAGCTCGATACTGAATCTGTTGTATCTATGTAACTGCAGATCTCAAATATCTGAAATCACATCCTGCGGTAGCCCTTTGAGTCTTATTTATAACCCCACAATTCTGATCAAGATTGGATTCTCCAAGGAAGAGTTATGCTAAATCTCCCACGGTGACCTGATTATAGACTAGTTCAGTAGAGCGAACTTGTACGAAGTGCCACATGTCACTGTTTCAACCTTAGTACATGAAACTGATATACAAAAAACTATAGCCCATCCTCTTTCTGAAACTTCTTAGGAAATTTCAATTTGATGCCCAGAACAAAAGTTATGATAATTTTCCCTAGGTCACTTATTTGGAATGTAATTCGGGAGTATGCAAAAACCCTAACTTCCTCAGATCATATCTCCGAAAATATAGTGATAAAAGCTTTGAAATTTGGACGAGAAGTTCAAAACTATTTCGGCTCAAATGGGTTTTTTTTAGCTTCTCAAACGTTGCAGAAAAATAGTTATAGTTAAAATTCCACGATGACCTATTTGGAGTAGCGAAACCCTAGAATCGAAAGCTCTGATACGAAATGTTAGGAAACCAGCTCACAAAAAGATAGAAAAGATAGATCAACGCCTTAGAATTCAGCCTCTTCAAGGGGGAAACCACCTTTACATTACAGAAATGAACAATTCTTGGATAATACAAATGACTAAACCTCCCTTCTATATATAGGACTCTAAGGGGTCACAATATAATCAAGCCGACCTAACAGTAATAACATAAGGGCACAACAATAACAATAGTGGGTTTTTATGGGACACACTAATAACAATATGGGGACAATAGGGGCACAATTATAACAATAAGGGATACAATGACAATAGTAATGAGGGAATCACTAGTATTATAGGGACCTAACACAAGTGTTTTTTGATAGTGAGCTGGAGAAAATGGCGAGACTCAATGATTAGTTATCAAGCACTCTAATGATGTCAACTATTTATAAAACTGTCCAAATCAACAAGGAAAATATCTTTAACATTCAAACCTAAAACAAAATGCTCAAAAAAAGATTGAGTTTTAAGAGCTTGAGTCACAACTACAACAATATTAGTTACAAAAAAAGAGTCATGATTCTAAACTGGTTATTGTTCATATGAACTCCATTTTTGAGTCCGACTCCCATCAACAGTCAAAGAATAATTATATTTGTGAAGTATTTTCAAGAGAAGTTTTTCATAAAGATGCAGAGGTTCAACCTCCACTTCGCAAGCCCATCATCAGACTTTGGGATGAACTTGTTAACAACAAGAACAAAACCAGTCTTGGATATGACAAGGATGTGTCTTTTCATATTCCATAATATTCCAAGCCCATTCAATTTCATAGTACTGGGTTTCTTTAGGATGATTCATCTTTGCTTGCTCCTATTCAACAACCAAAATAGATTTTCATATGCCAACATTACGATCGAGTTGGCTATGTGAAAGATCAATGTTTTGATCTTCACCCTTGTGAGAATTATGGTAAGTACACTCATCATTTAGATAGATGTTCTAGAAACAAGACTCCAGCAATAACGAAGATTCACCTTGGATGTATCACTTCTTGGCAATGGTATTCAACAACCAAGAGGATATACAGGTCATACCACATAATTTGTTTTTGAGTATTAACTAGTATTTTAGTGGAATTGATGGCCAATTACCAGCTTCGAAGATTAATCAAGTGAGCATGAACCATAGCTAGTTGCGAAATCCTAGAGTCATCCATAGTCAATTTCATAGTTGTAGCTAGAGACAGAGTCATGCTCCATGAGCATGCTTTTTGGTTGGTGGCCTCCCTTAAACCACCACCCGCAAAATACTTTGGTTTCTACTACATAGTTTGTGGTCGTCATTAAACCAACATCAGGGGGAACTTCCACTAGCAGATGACCTCAACTTCTAGCTAGATTCATAACTATTCCAGTGACTACAATGACCTTTATGTCAAGCTAGGAGGTAACTCCTCAAAGTGAATTGTGTTTTTGAATTGAGATTGATCATTGATATATACATGAAGGGAAAGACTCTTGGGTTTCACCTCCCAATATCTCTTCAACTTATAATTCTCCTTATTTTCTTATTTACAATATTTACATGGATTCACCTAATCTGAAAGATTAGGTGTCTTGGATTGTCTTGGCCTCAATGGCGTAGATGGATTGTCTTGGCCTCAACATGATGTCGAATCAAATAGTATTTTGTATTGATGTGCTTCATTTGATCATGGAACTTTGGGTTCTTCGCCAACTTTATTGCATGAGTGTTGTCAATCATGAGAGGAGTTAAATGCAATTGTTTCTCCTGCAAATCTTCCAGAATTTTCCTAAGCCACACAATTTCTTTTGTTGCTTCAGCTACTACCACATATTATGCCTTAGTTGTGGAATCTGCTAGGACTAATTGTTTGCATGACCTCCAAGAGACAACTCCTAATCCAAGACTCCTAACATAACTTGAAGTAGGTACACCAGTTCTTTATCTCCATCAAAGTTTGAATTAGAGTATCCAATCAAGCTGAAGTCACCCACCTGTATATACTTAAGTCCAAAGTCTTGAGTTCCCTTCAATTATTTTAGAACTATTTTTATAGCAGACCAATGTCCCTCACAAGGTTTCTATATAAACTTGGATAAGATTCCAACAACAAATGAAATGTCTGGTCTGGTAGTAGTCAGGTAGTTGAGACTTCCTACAAGTTTTCTATAATTTGTTGCATCCTCAAATTATTTTCCTTCAGTGGATGTGAGATTTAAGTTCTGTTCCATTTGAGTAGTCAAAGGATTGCACTCAACCATGCCAAACTTGTTCAAAAAATCTCCAATGTACTTCTTCTGAGAGAGGAATATAAACTTTGGATGTTGATTTACTTCAATACCAAGATAGTAGTGAACATAGTCAATGTTTGTCATTTCAAAACCTTTCCTCAATTCCTTCTTTATGGATGTAATGTAGCTCTCATTGTTCCCTGTCATCAAAAGATCATCTACATACACCACAAGATATACAATTGTTTTGCCAAATTTCTTGACAAATAAAGTTGCATCATCAAGATCTTAATGTTTGAAGTTGAGTTTTAGAAGATGCTCAGTTAACTTCTTGTACCAGGCCCGTGAAGATTGCTTGATGCCATATACGAATTTTACAAGCTTGCATATTTTATGTTCCTGACAATTCCCAACAAATCCTTCTAGTTGGGACATAAAAACATTCTCTTTCAGGTATCCATTTAGGAAAGCAATTTTTATATTTATTTGATGGACTTTCCAACCATTTTGTGCTACCAAGGAAAAGAGTGTTATGATGGTAGCCCATTTTGCTGTGGGGGAAAATGTCTCCTCATAGTTGACCCCTTCCTTCTGTACAAAACATTTTGCCACAAGCCTAGCTTTGTTCTTGTCAAGTGAGTGTTGGCTTAGTGGGTCCTGATCGAGGTTCAGAGTTAGTTGCGCCAAACAAATCCCTACACTACTAGCCCTTTCGGCACCAATCTATGGAGCGCGGGCTTAAGTCTCACCCGAAGCAGTATGGGGGGATGCTGGAACCAAGTTTCTACACCCAAATATTAGTGTAATGTTATTTTATGCCCTAAATATGCCTTCATGCAGATCGATAAGCCTTTAAGGCTTATCGATGCAACTTCTTTATGTTGGCATTATGACTCAGATTTGGCGCTATGACATAGGTGTTTTCCTTGATGGCAACTCACTCAGATGACAGATCTCATTTCAGGCTCATAGAATGAAGAAAGAGAGGTATATGCAGGTTTCCATTGACCAAGCCGCATGTACACACGGGTTCGTAGACCAAAAGGCACGTATGGTGTACAAACACACTTTCACGAAAGGAAAGGTGTGTACATGTTGGAAAACTTGGTTTTGGTCCATGGTATTTGGTCCATGGTATTGTGATCCATGGTATTGGTCCAAGGTATCTTGTCCGACGTGTTGACCCCAGGTATTTGGTCCAAGGTATTGGTTCTAAGTGGTTTTGGACCATGGTATTGAGTAAGGCCTAAGACTATAAAAGGATGAAAGATCATTAGGCAAAGGCACTCATGAATTGAATATCTAATGAAGAGAAAGATCTAGATTACAGGTGATTGGGTTATGCTGCACAACTGGATTTGAATCAAGGATGAACTTGAGCGCTTGATGAAGGATAAGTTCTATTGATGGGTCAAGATATTAAGGCTTGAAGAGAAGTATCTTTGTGTGGTTTTGATCTTTTATCTGAATAATTGGCACATATCGTAATCTGTAAATATGATGATCTGGGTATAACTAATGTATGAATAATTGTAAAGGTTAAAATCATCATTTACAGATCTGTACGCAGGTTCATTATAGCAAAGCTGCGTATACACACTGGTTCGACATTTCAAAAGTACGTATACACAGGTTTTCCTTGATACAAGTGCGTATGCACATAGGTTCGTCACATTGAAGGAGCGTACACCTCATAAAAATATGCTTTAGCTACTTCTGATTGCTGTTGCAATGTTCTGGGTTCTGGCTTGGGTTATGGTTACTGTTACTGTGTTCTGGTTACAACATTCAGAGAAGTGATTGTTTGATTCAGTTTTGGTTGGTGCAAAGGATATTGGTTGATGCAGATATATCTGACATTTGATTAATGTTATTGACAGATCCAGTTTGAAAATTTATGAAACGTGGTCCCTAGAAGAAAAGAGAAGGTTGTAGCCTTCTGTAGGTTAGCACCTATGTACTAGTACATCAACTAGTACAAGAGCTAGGGGGTGTAGCTCCCTTCTAGGAGAGGCTGGAGAACGAGAGAAGGTTGTAGCCTTCTGCAGGTAGAAGCCTGCATACTAGTATAAGACTGCACCAGTACAAAATATTGTAAAAAGAAGTTTCTTATTAAAAGAGAGATAGAGATGATTGCAGCAGGTGGTTTTCACCCACATTGGGTTTCCACCTTATATCTTGTGTTCATGTGTGTGATTGTCTGTTTTGTTTTTACTACTCCTGGTTACTGTTTATATGGTTATGATGAACAGATTAGAGATCAACATATGAAGAATTAACTAAATTATCACTTTACAAGGTATACGCTAGTTTCGTTATATACTGTTGCGTATACACGCAAGTTTCATTAACTGAAGTAGCATATATGAATCAGAATATGGAAATGCAATATTATTGACTTGCTAATACTGATTCAACCCCCCTCTCAGTATTATTTCCAAAAATTGGTATTAGATCAGGTCCTTCAGAAGAAGCTTGATCACTTGAAGGAATATCTATCATCATGAGTAACTACGAAAGAGAGACATCCATTAGACCACCGATCTTTGATGGGAGAAACTTTGTTTATTGGAAGGTAAGAACCACAACCTATCTTCAATCTCTTGGAACAGATGTTTGGGAAATCGTGGAAGGAGGATATACATTTCCATCAGCAATACCTACAGATATGGTAGGTAAGAAGCAATATGAAACCAATGCCAAGGTCGTCAATACATTATTGGGGAGTCTATCACAATCAGAATTTGTCAAGGTTATGCAGCTCAAAACTGCCAAAGAAATATGGGACAAGATCATTCTAAGCTATGAAGGAGACGATTAGGTAAAATGTGCAAAACTAAAATCTCTCAGAATTCAATATGAAACTCTCAAAATGCACAATGATGAAAGTATAGCTAATTACTTCCTACGTATAGATGAGATTGTTAATCACATGAAAAAATTGGGCGAAGAGATAAAAGAAGTTACTTTAGCTGAAAAGGTTTTAAGATCCTTGTCTACTAAGTTTGAATCAAAAGTTTCTGCTATAGAAGAAAAGTAAGATCTTCAGAGTCTTACTATGACACGACTACACAGAATCTTAACTGCTTTCGAAATGAGAAAAGGAGGCCCATCAGATATGAGAGAAGCTACATTCAAAGCTTCAGGAAGAGAAGAACTCAATGAATCAGGACATATTTCAGAAGGAGAGGAAGAAGAAAACTTTGTCAAGAACCTTCAACGAGGTTCTGGGATTCAGAGGTAAACTACCTTTCAAATGTTTTTCTTGTGGAAGAGTCGGTCATTATGCTGCTGAATGTCCTCACAAGGATAAGCTTGATAAAGGTAAGGAATCAGCAAAATGGAATAGAAAACAAAGTGTAAGTAAAAAGAGCTACTATACGCATGAAAATAGCGACGGTTTATCAAATAGTGATGAAGATGAAAATAGTAATGATTATAGACTTCTGATGGCTTTTGAAGATGAATATTTCTTGGATGCATTAGATGAAGATGATCTTTATGAAGAAATCCCTAAACTTAAAATTTGTTTAGAAGAAAAGAATATGATTATAGATACTCTGACATTCGAACTTGCTGAAAGGGAAAAACATAATGAAAAATTAGAATGTGAAATTGTGGGTCTAAGAAAGGATATTGAGAAAACAAAAGTTCTCAATCTTAGATTTGCTAAAGGATCAGAGACCCTAAATGAAATTATCAAAGTTCAGTGTTCTCCTATGATAAAGACAGGTCTGGGATATACTGAAGAAGCACAGAAACCGTCCACCTCCACTAAAAGCTATCTTGATGCAGTAAAGAGCAGTGAACAGTTTGACAATCGTCAGCAAAGGCATAAAGCAGATCACCAAGTAAATCGGCGTCAATCTACTTCAAGGATAAAAAAAAGCTACAAACAACCTCAGGTAAATCATGCTTAGTTTGCTTCAAGAATGAATATCAATGGAAAATACTATCATCAGGTAAGTAGGTTCGATAATCACAAGAATTTATTTAATGGCCAATGTTTTTCATGTCATAACTTTGGACACAAAGTTGCTCAATGTGTTGCTTACAAGACCATCATGACTAGAGAAGCACGTAATCAAAAGAATGTGACATGGATCATGAAAAGGACCTACAATAACTTTTGCTCTATCTGTAACAACTTCGGTCATGAAGATTCTGAATACAGGAGTAAATTTCGGCAAACATCTCAGAAGGAGAAAACTTCATTGGGTCCCAAAACTTGGAGAAAGAAAGAACTACAACTAGAAAGATGTGGTATAGATTTATATGCGAAGGACAAGAAAATCAGTGGTACATCGACAGTGGATGCTCAAAACACATGACAGGTGATAAAGAAAAACTTCAGTCATATAATTCCTTAGAAAAGGTCTCATTTGGAAATGACACTCCTGTTGTCATAAAAGGTAAAGGTTCTATTCTCTTAAAAGAAAAGGTTAAAGTTGGGACTGTTATGTATGTTGATGGTCTAAAGCATAATCTATTGAGTGTTAGTCAAATGTGCGATTAAGGAAATGAAGTGGTATTTCGATCAAATGGATGTGTTGTTCATGAGCTTGATAGAGGAGAAACAATGATCAAAGGAATAAGAACTCCAAATAACCTATACATACTCAAGGGAGGACAACAACAGTGCTGCCTAAGCAAAAATTATGAACACTGGCTATGGCACAAAATATTGGGACATCTAAGCTTCTCTCAAATAAGAAAAGCATGCAGATACCAGGCTATTCATGATATTCTTGATATCAGCATTCCCAAAAACACAGTATGCAAATCATGTCAATTTGGTAAGCAAACCAAAGCTCATTTCCCTGAGAAGGAAGGATCAGCTAGTAAGCCTCTTGAACTTGTTCATACTGATTTATGTGGTCCATCAAGGAAAAAGTCACCTCGTGGAGAAGAATACTTTATATTGTTCATTGACGACTTTTCTAGAATGTGTTGGATAGGACTTCTGAAGCATAAAGATGAAGCATTTGAAAAGTTCAAAGCCTTCAAAGCATTGGTTGAAAATGAATCAAATCGCAAAATAAAATGCCTCAAGTCCGATCGAGGAGGCGAATTTAGCTCAGATGAATTCTTCGAATGAATTCTTCGACTTTTGTGAAGAACATGGAATATAAAGGGAATTCTTTACCGCAAGGACTCCTCAGCAAAATGGAGTGGTAGAAAGGATGAACAAAACTGTTCAACAAATGGCTCGTGCCATGCTAAATGAGTATGGAACTCCTGCAACCTTCTGGGGTGAAACTGCATTTGTTGCCGTCACTATTCTCAACAAAACAAACATTTGGGTAAACAACACTCAAACTCCACGTGAACTTTGGTATGGTAAAACTCCTACTGTAAAAATACTTCAAAGTGTTTGGAAGCAAATGTTACATCAAAAGGATTGATGAAAAAATTGGCAAATTTGAACCTAGAGCAGATGAAGGCATTTTCCTTGGTTACTCTTCCCAAAGTAAAGGATATAAGTGTTATAATAAAAGACTAGGGAAAATTATTGAAAGTATTGATGTTGTGGTTGATGAAGTAGGCCAAAATCCAAAGCAGGTAAAAATCGAAAATTATGAAGAAGATGAGGATTGTCCTTCCACATCAAATCCGACTAATCTTGAAGAAGAAACCAATGAAACACCAGAAGAACAGATAACGGTAGAAGAAAATACTCCATCTAGGTATGTTCAGAAAAATCATCCAGAGACTCAAATTTTGGGACAGAAAGAGGCAGGGGTGTAGACAAGAAGAACTATTACAGAAGCTTCAAGCTATCTAGCATTGCTTTCCACCATCAAACCTCAAAATGTACATGAAGCATGCAAATATGAATGTTGGGTCAAGGCCATGAATGAAGAGCTTGAGCAAATTGAAAAGAATAATACTTGGGAATTAGTTCCTAGACCTCATGATAATAATATCATTGGAACTAAATGGATATTAAAAAACAAGCTGAATGAAAATGGAGAAGTTATTAGAAACAAGGCTAGACTTGTTTGTAAAGGATATGCTCAACAAGAAGGTATAGATTTTGAAGAAAATTTCGCACCTGTTGCTAGACTTGAAGCCATGAGAATGTTCCTTGCTCTCTCTAGCTTTCAGAACTTCAAAGTATACCAAATGGATGTAAAATATGCCTTTCTTAATGGAGACTTAGAAGAAGAAGTATATATTGAGCAACCAGATGGATTCATCCTTGGAAATGATCCAAAACTTGTATGTAGACTTAGAAAAGCTCCCTATGGTCTAAAACAAGCTCCAAGGGCCTTGTATTACCATCTCAACAAATACCTCCATCAACAAGTTTTTTCAAAAGGATCAGCTGATAGCAATTTATATACAAATATTAACAATGATAAATTGATAATACTTGTTGTGTATGTTGATGATATCATTTTTGGTAGTAATGGAGAATCCATGAGTCAAAAATTTGCTTTGGTAATGCAGAAAGAATTTGAAATGTCCCTGCTTGGTGAGCTCACATATTTTCTTGGTTTACAAGTTCAACAAAATAAATATGGTATCTTTCTATCACAAACCAAGTACCTTAAGTAGATCTTGAAAAAATATGGCATGGAAGAATCTAAACCAGTATGTACCCCTATGGTAATACGATGCAGTCTCAGCTGAAATGATAAATCAACAGTAGTACATCAACCAACCTACAGATCCATGATTGGCAGTTTACTTTATCTAATAGGTACCTGACCAAACATCATGCATGCAGTAGGAATAGTTGGAAGATTCCAAGCAAATCCAAAGGAATCACACCTTCAGGCAGTCAAAAGGATCTTCAAATATCTTCAAGGAACTCAGAATTTTGGTTTATGGTAACCTAGGGACACAGATCTTACACTTGATGCATATACAGATGCAGATTAGGCAGGAAGCGTGGATGATAGAAAAAGCACTAGTGGTGGTCATTCTATATGGGTTCTAGATTAGTATCTTGGTTCAGCAAGAAACAAAGTTCAATTGCATAATCTACTGCTGAAGCAGAATATGTGGCTGCTGCATCTTGCTGCACACAACTCCTTTGGATGATGCAAACATTTCAAGACATTCAGATCACGGGTACTCCACCCATCTCCATTCTATGTGATAATACAAGTGCAATCAATATTTCAAAGAATCCAGTTCCAATACCAAGCACATACCTATCAAATATCATTTTCTCCATGAACAAGTTCTTGAACAAAAGGTCAAATTGGAGTATGTTCCCTCCAAAGAACAGGTTGCTGATATATTCACCAAACCATTGCCCAGAGAGACATTTGAATATCTCAGCCAAAATATGGGAGTAGTTGATGCATCATCTTGTTGTTGAAACTTATTTTTTTCAGAGAAAATTGGTTGTACGCAAGTTTCATGAAGCGTATCCGCGTACATATGCTGATTGCTGTGGATACAGTCGCGTATGTGTTGGTTTGAAGAAAAACAGTGGGCCAAACTTAGGATGAAAAGAGTCTGATATGGGTTTGACAGTGATCATCTGGCACAGGTTCAGGGGGAGCACATACTTCTAATAATGCATTGTTGGCATTATCTTAGAAGATATTGGTACAAATTCACAACTTGTTTTGATTCAGGTGGAACAGGTGCAGAGGGAGATCATGGTTGCTAGTCTGGATGGTGATTGACAGATGCTGCTGATGATAGTTGTTGATAACTATCATAGTCTTGTTTTAGATATTTTGTCTCTATGTCATGTATATCTTTTATTATCAAGGTCATGAAATGACCTATATTGTTTCCCCACTATGCATGGGATGGATGATGTAATGTTATTGTTTTGTCATGTATAAACATTTGGTATATTCCCACTTGGTTGGGTGGATCAGCCAATCTTGGTATATCCCCACTTGGTTGGGATATGGATGTATGTATGAGTCTTCGGTGATAGGAAGGTCATTTATGATGTATAGAGTCATGTTCTTCTCGTAGAACATCTTTTTACAGACATTTCTTACATTCAGGGGGGGCATGGACAACACCTTTTAGCATATCAGAGAATTCAACATGTACTCAGGGAGAGCATAACGCTTTGCCCTTGATGACAAAGGGTTAGAGTGACTTGTGGTTGCCATCAAGTCCAAAGGGGGACATTGTTGGTATTATGACTCATATTTGCCGCTATGACACAGGTGTTGTCCTTGATGACAACTCACTCAGATGATAGATCTCATTTCAAGCTCACAGAATGAAGAAAGAGAGGTATACGTAGGTTCACAGACCAAAAGGCGCGTATGGCATACACACACACTTTCACGAAAGGAAAGGCGCGTACATGTTGGAAAACTTGGTTTTGCTCCGTGGTATTTGGTCCATGGTATTGTGATCCATGGTATTGGTCCAAGGTATCATGTCTGACGTGTTGACCCCAGGTATTTGGTCCAAGGTATTGGTTCTAAGTGGTTTTGGACCATGGTGTTGAGTAAGGCCTAAGACTATAAAAGGAGGAGAAGCTCATTAGGCAAAGGCACTCATGAATTGAATATCTAATGAAGGACAAGATCTAGATTATGGGTGATTGGGTTATGGTGTACAGCTGGATCTGAATCAAGGATGAACCTAAGCGAGTGATGAAGGATAAGTTCTATTGATGGGTCAAGATCTTAAGGCTTGAAGAGAAGTATATTTGTGTGGCTTTGATCTTTTATCTGAATAATTGGCGCATGTCGTAGTCTATAAATATAATGATCTGGGTATAACTAATGTCTAAATAATTTTAAAGGTTAAAATCATCATTTACAGATCTGTACGCAGGTTCATTATAGCAAAGGTGCGTATACACGCTAGTTCGACATTTCAAAAGTGTGTATACGTAGGTTTGACTTGATACAAGTGCGTATGTACGTAGGTTCGTCACATTGAAGTAGCGTACACCTCATAAAAATATGCTTTAGCTACTTCTGGTTGCTGTTATAGTGTTCTGGGTTCTGGCTTGGGTTCTAGTTACTGTTACTATATTCTGGTTACAAAATTCAGAGAAGTGATTGTTTGATTCAGTTTTGGTTGGTGCAAAGGAGATTGGTTGATGGAGATATATTTGACGTTTGATTAATGTTATTGATGGATCCAGTTTGAAAATTTATGAAACGTGGTCCTTGGAAGAAAAGAGAAGGTTGTAGCCTTTTGTAGGTCAGCACCTACGTACTAGTGCATCAGCTAGTACAAGAGTTAGGGGGTTGTAGCTCCCTTCTAGGAGAGGCTAGAGAATGAGAGAAGGTTGTAGCCTTCTGTAAGTAGAAGCCTGCGTACTGGTATAAGACTGCACCAGTACAAAATATTGTAAAAAGAAGTTTCTTATTAAAAGAAAGATAAAGACGATTGCAGCAGGTGGTTTTCACCCACATTTGGTTTCCACCTTCTATCTTGTGTTCATGTGTGTGATTGTCTGTTTTGTTTTTACTACTCCTGGTTATTGTTTATATGGTTATGATGCACAGATTAAAGATAAACATATGAAGAATTAACTAAATTATCAGTTTACAGGGTATACGCTAGTTTCCTTATATACTGTTGCGTATACAGACAAGTTTCATTAACTGAAGTAGCGTATATGAATCAGAATATGGAAATGAAATATTATTGATTTGCGCGCATCAAAGATTACTTATAACCCAATAATTACTCAGATCAGCTTAAGTGTCCGATAACTTCAACATACAATAAGATAATATTAGCATAAACAGTTAACAATAATTGCATTCATATAACAGTATAAGTCGGGTAAAGTCACGCATCAATACATCATTATTTCATAAACCCATTATAACATAAGGCACATTCATATAAATAGAAGTAAAGAGATAAACACAAGTATTTTTGCAACAATCTTCTTTATTAATACTCAATTCTACTTACAGACTCAAGTCTTCCCTGTGCACTCAGCTACAAGGGTCCACGCACACAGCTGTAGAATCTACTCTAGGCCTCTGCACACGCAGCTGTAGAGCCTTTCTTCCTACTCTTCTCCACTAACTCTTTAGAATTCTCCCATAGACCAAAATTCATTACTTTTTCTTAGACATCCTAAGACACACCTATTTATTGTTGGAAATAATACTGAGAGGGGGGGTGAATCAATATTAGTCAAATCAATAATCTTTTTCTTTTCATACTCTAATTTATATACGCTACTTCAATGAAGGTAACTCACGTGTACATGCAACTATATTTAAGGTAACCAACATATATCCAACAAACTTATGATTTAGTTAATTCATCATATGTTGATCTTTAATCAATACATCAGTACTTCATTAACCATATAAACAGTAACCATGTGTAGTAATATTAGAACAAAACATCACACATAAGAAACACACATGAACACCAATATTTAAGGTGGAAACCCAATGCGGGACGAAAACCACCTGCTGCTATCTTCTTTTAATATAAGAAAAACCTGTTTACAATCTTGTACTGGTGCAGTCTCGTACCAGTACATAGGCACCCACCTGTAGAAGGCTACAACCTTCTCTCGTTCACCAGCTTCTACTGGAAGGGAGCTACAACCCCTAGCTCTTGTACTAGCTGATCCGTTTACTAGTACATAGACGTTGGTCTACTAAAGGTTCCAACCTTCACTCGTTTTCCAGTTGTTACTGGAAGGGAGCTCCAACCCCCTGGCTCTTGTACTGGCTGATATGTTTACCAGTACGTAGGCACCGACCTATAGAAGGCTACGATCTTCTCTCTTCCTCCAGGGACCATGTTTCATAAAGTTTCAGACTGGATACTCCTGTAACCCGCCACCATAATTTGAAGGCCACGTTTCATCCAATTTTCATACTGGATGCATCAACAACATTGAAGCTCAAAATCAATCACAACTGCAATATAACCATCAAATACATCTTCATTAACCAATCATTGAAACTCAATCATCAATCTCTAAATCACTGGAGGCCCATCATCGCTGAAGCAAATCACAATCAACCAATGTGAACATTCAAAATACTGTCATCAAAACACAGTCACTAGAACATAGAGCAGAACCCAAAACTTTGCAACAACCACTAGAACCAACTACAAATTCAAATATCATATTTCATAATGTATATGCTACTCTGATGAGCCGAACCAGCGTGTATATGCACTTTTACCAAAGCGAGCTAGTGTACAGATCTGAAAATACTAAAAATCTTCACAACTATTTCAGAATCCAGTCATACCTAGATCATAACATTTGTAGAATAAAACATGCATCAGTATTCAGATTTAGGCTATCCATGACCAAACCACATAATGATAATACATTTTAGGTCTTATGATCCTGATCCATCATCCATCATCAACCACATAGGTGCATCCTTAGTTCAGATCAAGCAAAGCATCAGAAACCCATAACCTGCATACTTGATCTCATACTTCATCAGATATTCAATACTTGCACACATGGCCTAATGATCTTCTCCTCCTTATATACTCTTAGGCCTTTCTCAATACCTTGGACCAAAACTACTTAGGACCAATACCTTGGACCAAATACTTAGGGTCAATACCTTGGACCAATACCTTGGATCAAAATACCTTGGACCAAATACCTCAGACCAAAAACTTGGTTTTCCAACATGTACACGCTTTTCCTCCTGTGAAAGTGCGTGTATACGTTATACGCTCCTTTTGTTCTGTTAACCCGCGTGTATACGCTTCTTGGAAAAAGTGAACCTGCATATACCTCTCTTTCTTCATTCTTTGGAGTCTGATTTGTAATCAATTGCTGTTGTACTGTGAACTATCATCTAAGTGAGTTGCCATCAAGGACAACACTTGTATCATAATGCCAACAATCTCCCCCTTTGGACTGTAGAAATTTTGAATAATAAACACTTATTCACAGAGATTATCCCGATTATACAATATTGCGGAATACATGCACAATACATAATCTCCTCTACGTTGATCATCAATTTAGCAGCATTAAAAACAATGAAACATCAATCGCATGCACACATTAACACAGTATGTAACCCGGGGAAAGATTACAGCTGAAAACCCCACACTATCTGTATATTATAATGATTGAGAACATGTAACAATACTCCTCACAAGTACTCAGTACTATCTCCACCTGTTACACACAAAACTAGCTCAGATCCGAACAAGTCACAGGTTCAAATCTCCTCCGCTGCTTTTCCTGCCTCCACTGCACAATTCCCTGTGAAAGTCACGTGAGCACAAGCTACAATTGCCTTGATATTGGACCACACTGCGCAATCCTCATTGGCATTACTCAAATCCATGCATGTGCAAAATCTCATGCACAGCTGATAGTCACAACTCACCCTTTCACTTACCTCTAACACCTGTCTCTATTGAACTGTCCATGCACTGAGTTAACTGATGTATTCTTTAGTTTCTTTATGAGTTAATAATTAGTGAATTACTTAACAATCAATTCACACAACTCATCACTAGTGTATTCGTTAGTTAGACTAAATACAACTAGTTCAACTAAGTCAAACTGAACACAACTCCATCAACTCCACATCCAACTCCACAGAACTCACATGCATGAGTTCTAACTGAAGTCCTCCATGCAATAACTCAACTAACACATAAGAAACCACGTGATTCCTTTTTTCAGCTGCATGTGCCACATCTGTAGCTCAAACTAAAGTGCTCCAAGAGAATAAGATAATGTTTAGAGTCCAAATATTACTAAGGGCTAATAATATTTGACTGTTTCTATTTTTAGCCTGACAGTCTAAAAATAGACTCTGATCACTCCACTTTGAACCAAAAATAGAAGTCCATCTATTTTTCCCAACATGATCAATCATCCATAAACAACATCCTGCAACTCATAGACCATGATCCATATGTCTAAAAATAGACTCTGCGCCAAAAATACCCTGCGGGCTCACTTAGTGAAGGCGACTCCTTTCCACTAAGCTCCATCATCTTGTTGCATTTTCAACACTCCCTCTCAACAAGATATGGATTATTAGCAACCCCTATCCTGCAACTCTAGAATGTTCTGCATGCAACACATTTGCCCGGTCCACTTTCTCCAACAACACTTGGAACAAAAACACTCCCAACTGACCACTCTGTTGGGCTATGAACATACTCTGATGCTGAAGCTCTACCTACTACTGACAAGTGCTCCCTCTCTGACATCTGCGCTACTGCAACATATCCATGCATCTCGCACCATTGCACACTTCTCTGTGCCACCTAGCACTGTGCAAAACACTTGTGCCTCTCACATTGCTGCAGCCTGCTAGCTATGCGCTGTCCTGGGATTCCCTACACTATCGCTCTCTCTGCCGCTCCATCTGCATCTGTCTCTACCCAATCAGTCAGTTCCTAATACTCCACATCGGGGCTACCGTAGCAAGGTCTCATCCAAGAGGTTAGGTACCTCAAGGATCCTGCCCCTCCTCCTTGGGACGATCAATCCACATCACCCCACCTCCTACTTGGAGGTATGGCTGCATGCGATCCCTCTGCCCACCTGGCTCGAAGTTTCTCCCTACTGGAGGTCTCTACATGAGTAGATGTCTCTACTCGATCTCCTCTCAGCTTCCATTGTTGTGGCTGCTCCACAACCTCCTGAAGCTGCTGCACCAATCGTGGCTCCTCCACAATCGTTTGAGACTTCTTCTGGCTCTGCATGTTGAGAGGTAATATACGCTCCCTCTCAACCACCAAGTCTCTATCAGTTGCCTCGCTGCTCAAGGCTTTGCATGCATCTTGAAACTCAAGAGCATACAGGTTCTTGACCCATGAACCAATCTGCTTCACCTGTCTAGTGATGATGTGTCTAAGGAAAACCTTTCCCTTACTGAAGACTACATCACAGCCTCTGTCTTCCAGCATCGCTATCGACACCAAGTTTCTCTTCAGTCCTGGTACATACTTGACATCGGTCAAGGTAAGGCGAGCTCCATGCTCCCTCTGAAAAATAACCGTGCCTACACCTGAGACACTATACTTCTCATCATTACCCATCGCTATGAGTATCTGGAGATCTTTTTCCTCCAAAGTATTGAACAAACGCTTGTCACCGGTCATGTGGAAAGAAGCTCCACTGTCAAGAAACCAACCACTTCCCACCATGGATGAAACCATGCATGTGAAGAGTGTGAAATCCAACTCAAACTGTGAAGCAATTACCTCACCTTCAGATCCTTCCCTGGTTCCCTTCTTGGATTTCCTCCGTGGAGAATTTGCAGCGAAATGGCCCACCTCATGACAACGAAAGCATCTCACCTTCGACTTGTCAACCTTCTTCCCATCATTGGAAGAACTAGATTTGGAAAGAGAACCCTTCTCCTTCCCCTTCTTCACCTTACTCGCTAAGGCACATTTGTCCTCATCATGCATACATGAAGAATTGTCTCTGGTGCTCCGTCTGATCTCCTCCTGCACAAGATCCGACCAAAGTCTCTCCCATCTTGGCAATTTCTCCCGACCATTGACAAAGTCCTGATAGGAATGCCAACTCTTGGAATACCAAGGAGAGCCAAGCTCACCAAGTCCTCATCATCGATAGTCACCCCACATTTCCCAGCTCATCCCTGCATTGGGTGAACTTCGTGAGATACTGGGGCATACTGTCTCCATTCTCACACTTAGATGTTTCTCAGTTTATCCTTGAGCGCCATTCCACCAGCTCAAAACTCAACGCTTCTGATATAAAATTCGTGAGAACAAAGTATTTCTCGTATAGAGATTGACTGTATGGGCTTTTACCAGATATCTCACCTTCCAAAAGGAAGGTTGAATCCAGAGGCTACCTGGCCCGATTACAGACTTTGCCTGAAGAAATAAAATGTAAACACTTTCTGAATAATAGATCTGATGATCAAATCTGCTCTGATACCATGTAGAAACTTTTTCTATAAATCATCTAGCTCTGATATATTATAATGATTGAGAACATGTAACAATACATAGTACAATACTCCTCACAAGTACTCAGTACTATCTCCACCCGTTACACACAAAACTAGCTCAGATCCGAACAAGTCACAGGTTCAAATCTCCTCCGCTGCTTTGCCTGCCTCCACTGCACAATGCCCTGTGAAAATCACGTGAGCACAAGCTACAATTGCCTTGATATTGGCTCACACTATGCAATCCTCATTGGCATTACTCAAATCCATGCATGTAAAATCTCATGCACAACTGATAGTCACAACTCACCCTTTCACTTACCTCTAACACCTGTCTCTATTGAACTGTCCATGCACTAAGTTAACTGATGTATTCTTTAGTTTCTTTATGAGTTAATAATTAGTGAATTAATTAACAATCAATTCACACAACTCATCACTAGTGTATTCTTTAGTTAGACTAAATACAACTAGTTCAACTAAGTCAAACTGAACACAACTCCATCAACTCCACATCCAACTCCACAGAACTCACATGCATGAGTTCTAACTGAAGTCCTCCATGCAATAGCTCAACTAACACATAAGAAACCACGTGATTCCTTTTGTCAGCTGCATGTGCCACATCTGTAGCTCAAACTAAAGTGCTCCAAGAGAATAAGATAATGTTTAGAGTCCAAATATTACTAAGGGCTAATAATATTTGACTGTTTCTATTTTTAGCCCGACAGTCTAAAAATAGACTCTGATCACTCCGCTGTGAACCAAAAATAGAAGTCCATCTATTTTTACCAACATGACCAATCATCCATAAACAACATCCTGCAACTCATAGACCATGATCCATATGTCTAAAAATAGACATAGTCTAAAAATAGACTTTGCGCCAAAAATACCCTGCGGGCCCACTTAGTGAAGGTGACTCCTTTCCACTAAGCTCCATCTTCTTGTTGCATTTTCAACATGGAATTGATGGCAACAACAACACCAAGAAACTCTCCCCCTTTGACATCAAGGGTAAAGGGTGGACCAAGATATCCTCCCCCTTTGATATACATTATGCTCTCCATGCTCCCCCTGATTACATGTTGAATTCTTTGATTGAGCTCCTGCTGAGATGCACTGAAACTGTCCATGCTCCCCTTGAGCACATGTAGAGTCTGCAAAAATATTCTCTAAAATAATAACATGACTCTATAACTCAACTATGTGAGTATGAACTTCCTATCACCAATGACTCATACATACATTCATCTCCCAACCAAGTGGGGATATACCAAATTTGACTCATCCACCCAACCAAGTGAGGATATACCAATTGTTTACAAGCATAACATCTTACATGTTTCATATTCCTTCTATAATAATCAATGGCTTTGTGACCAAACATATTGCAGGGAAAAAAATATCCCTTAAATCTCCTGGAAGCTGATGATGTTTCTGTGTGATGGTCTTGAACCATTCTACTTTTTCATCTCGCTGCAACATGTCCAAAATTATGACATATAAAATATTCGACATTATTCATCGGAGGAAATAACCGACTATCACTTCCACAGTTAGGAGTAAAAGATTTTCTTTGAAGACTTTCTTTCCTTGGTTGTTGATGGGGTTTACCTCTCATCTCCTTGTTGAGCATTTCATATTTTTCATTAAAGTTCCTTGCCTCACCTTGTGAGCTAGATTCACCTTCAACAGATTCATGAAAACCAAGACCAGTTTTGATGGTAGGAGACCTTTGACTACTAAGAATATTATCCAAAATCCTAGTACTATCTTGAAATCGTAATAGTTTATCCTTTTCTTCTATTTTACCTTTTAAGATATTTAACTCAAATTGATATTGCTCTTCCTTTTCCAGATATTGCTTCTTCAATATTTCTTCAGCCTTTCTTCCTTCTTCCACTTGTTGCCTTAATTTGAGAATCTCATTTTCTTGTTCTTCATCTGCTTAAGGTAGTTCTTCATTCTGCTTATTTTCTAGATATTCTTTTAGAGAGAGGATCTTAGCTTCAAGAATTACATAGTAACTGGATCTATCTTTAAGTCTCTTTATTGTTATACTCTGATCATTTATTTCATTTCTTAATGATGTCACTTCATCTTGCAGCTTTTGACATTGATCTTCCTTTTCCTTGTACTACTTCCTTACTTTGTTTCCTTCCTCTAGCTGAGCTTTTAATCTGGTAACTTCTTCTTTGAAGGCACACTCCCTTTTGTTAAATATATCTTGTTGATCTCTGATTTTATCTGCGAGTCTTTTAACTTTTGTCTCTATGTTTCTTTCACGATCACTTCCAATATCTCCAATATTGCATGAACAAAGAAAAGTATCACTAGAAGACCAAAAATTTGTACCTGATGCTTCATTTGCTTGTCCATCTTCAATCTGAGGTGATTCAGAATCTGAATACTTGCTTCCACCTAACGACCAATTGTCTCTCCTGCTGTCATTGTTCCTTTGAGCTATCTTCTTCTTCTGAGGCACTTTCTTCTTTAGCTTCTTTCCCATTGTTCTATGGATCTCCTTCAAGCGATCAAGCTTCTACCAAAGGACTTGCTCTAATACCAATTGTTGGAAATAATATTGAGAGGGGGGGGGGTGAGCCAGTATTAGTCAAATCAATAATATTTTTCTTTTCATACTCAATTTTATATACGCTACTTCAATGAAGATAACTTGCATGTACATGCAACTGTATTTAAGGCAACCAATGTATATCCAACAAAATTATGATTGAGTTAATTCATCATAAGTTGATCTTTAATCAGTACATCAGTACTTAATTAACCATATAAATAGTAACCATGTGCAGTAATATCAGAACAAACCATCATACATAAGAAACACACATGAACACCAAGATTTAAGGTGGAAACCCAATGCGGGACCAAAACCACTTGCTGCTGTCTTCTTTAAATATAAGAAAAAACTGTTTACAATCTTGTACTGGTGCAGTATCATACTAGTAAGTAGGCACCCACCTACAGAAGGCTACAAACTTCTCTTGTTCTCCAGCTTCTACTAGAAGGGAGCTACAACCCCCTAGCTCTTGTACTAGCTGATCCATTTACTATTGTGTAGGCGTCGGCCTACTGAAGGTTCCAACCTTCACTCGTTTTCCAACTATTACTGGAAGGGAGCTCCAACCCCCTAGCTCTTCTACTGGCCGATATGTTTACCAGTACATAGGCACTGACCTACAGAAGGCTACAACCTTCTCTCTTCCTCCAGGGACCACGTTTCATAAATTTTCAAACTGGATACTCCTGGAACACAACACCATAATCTGAAGGCCACGTTTCATCCAATTTTCATACTGGACCCATCAACAACATTGAAGCTCAAAATCAATCACAACTGTAATACAACCATCAAATACATCTACATTAACCAATCATTGAAACTTTATCATCAATCTCTGAATCACCCACAACTGAATCACTGAAGGCCCATCATCACTGAAGCAAATCACAATCAACCAATCTAAACATTCAGAATACTGTCATCAAAACACAGTCACCAAAACATAGAGCAGAACCTAGAACTCTGCAACAACCACTAGAACCAACTGCAAATTCAAATATCATATTTCATAATGTATACACTACTCTGATGAGCTGAACTAGCATGTATACGCGCTTTTACCAAAGCAAACCAACGTACAAATTTGCAAATACTAACTTAAAAACTTCACAGCTATTTCAGAATCCAGTCATACCCAAATCATAACATTTGCAGAATAAAACATGCGTCAGTATTCAAATCTATACTATCCATGATCAAACCACATAATGATAATACATTTCAAGTCTTATGATCCCAATCCATCATCCATCATCAACCACATAGGTGCATCCTTAGTTCAGATCAAGCAAAGCATCAGAAACCCATAACTTGCATACTTGATCTCATACTTCATCAGATATTCAATACTTGCACACATGGCCTAATGATCTTCTCCTCCTTATATACTCTTAGGCCTTTCTTAATACCTTGGACCAAAACTACTTAGGACCAATACCTTGGACCAAATACCTAGGGTCAATACCTTGGACCAAATACCTCGGACCAAATACCTTGGACCAATACCTTGGATCAAAATACCTTGGACCAAATACCTCGGACCAAAAACTTGGTTTTCCAACATGTACACGCTTTTCCTCCTGTGAAAGTGCATGTATACATTATACGCTCCTTTTGTTCTGTTAACCCACGTGTATACGCTTCTTGGACAAAGTGAACCTGCGTATACCTCTCTTTCTTCATTCTTTGGAGTCTGATATGTAATCCTTTGCTGTTGTACTGTGAATTGTCATCTGAGTGAGTTGCCATCAAGGACAACACTTGTATCATAATGCCAACATTTATGCAATCCCATGGTACACGTACCATGGTTATATCTTCAAAATTTGACTCAACTTACATAAAAGAAGAGTAAAAACCTTTACGACTCTTTAATTATCTACACTCTCCGTGACCACAACTTGCGGAGACTTTACATCTTTATACAACAAAACTTGGGCTTTTTCTCCAAAATTGACCCTAGGGGACCCCATCCCAACATGCCCCCAACACAAAGATCATGACTCACCCTCGAGCCACTCTACTCGCATGGAGATATTACTGTAAAGATCCCCCAGCTCCACTCGTGCCACTGCTACGTCAGCCGCGCTCTGCGTGGCTCCCTGTTTTATCTATTCCACCAGATACTCTGTAGCTGGTCCTGCACTGTGCTGTTGGATTTTTTGTTGCGTACTCTGCAAGTTCACCAATTTCTCCTGAATGTTGGTGGAGATGATGTAGGCCTCATCCAACCAAGGCCCTAATCTAGCCTTGATGACTGCCTCTTTCTTCTGCTCTGCTTCCACCTGTGTAAGTAGCTGCTTCACCTCCTACAACTTAGCAAGGCATTGTGCAGTAGAAATGGTGTGCACTGTTTCCCTTACTTCATCATACTGTGTCTGGAGCTTGTGCACTTCTGTGTTCAAGAGCTGTAGGGTGGGATCTTCTTGCAGTGCCGTGACTACCTCCATCACCTGCTAAAAAAGAATGGTGCAGTCTACCACTGCGGAATCCACTGTCACAATTCCATCCTTCATAGTGGCTTCGTGATGTTCCCTTACCTCTGGCGGAGTTGAAGGTCGTGACTTTAACTCCAACTCTGCTATCTTCAGGTTCAGCTCGAACTGAACTCTAGCCACTTCCGTCTTGGCGTTGTGCACACCTGTAGCTAACTTTCTGATCTTCACCTCCAACAACGCTTTCTTTGGTATATGCAGTTTAGGGACTATTCGACAGGCTTCTGCCACCGCAACTGCAAGTTGGGCGTTCTTCACTTGAGTTTTCTTTTGTGCCTCAGTGCCTCGGACTTCTTAGCGAACATCTATTCCTTATTCACTCTACACTCACTGATGAGGCTGAATGTGCGCTGCTCCTGAGATCTGAACTCTGATAGCACCCCTGCTTGTAGCATGTAGAGGTACTCATTGGGGAGCATGGCCAGGTTGAGGCTGATTTTCTTCAAAGAACTCACTATAGCCTTGTCAGTGGCTGCCTCTATGCTCAAAGAGCCATCTGGCAGTGCGATTTCCTGGAGATATAGCGATCGAACCATCTCTACTGCTTGAGTGGTCCTCGGTGCCAAACATTTTGATGCAATGTTGATCTGCCCTGCTCCTACCTGGATCCTATTCGTTTGAATCTGCAGCTCGTGTAGATATTTTTGAATGGTGCTTAACGCCTGCTGTTGCTGCTTCTCAAACTGTTGCAATAGTTCTGTTGTAGCATCTTGTACCTTGTCGTCTATCTCATCAAGGTGATATGTCAGAGTAATTGGGTCCAACGACGACTTGGTGCTTTAGATTTCTTCTACGTCCCTTCCTTTCCTTGGTCTCTGTATCTTTTGACCCGAAAGGGAGTGCTCTACTCCTCCTGACCACCACTTCCCTGCTCTGACTACTCCTCCACCTCTATTTGGGGAAAAGGAGATTTTTTGTTGCGCTCGGAGCCACACTCTTCTTGTTCGGCCTGTTTCTTCGCGGTGTGCTCCACTTTCACTTGGGCCTTCTCCTTGACCTCTTTTTTCCGCTTCTCAGCCAACTGTTGGACCTTCTTCTTGGTCGCTTCCTTCTTTTTCCTCTCTACAAACTTGCTAGTACCTATAGCCAGATCGGATGGAGAGTGCCACTCTGTCATCCAACGCTTGACGACTTCCTCAATAGCATCATCTGTAGTGATGTAAGGAAGGTCAAACCATTTTTGTTGCGGATCCTTCTGCACCCAGATGTATACGCAGTGGAAGTTAGCTTTAAATTCTGTGTATCCTGAAAGATTCCCAAACATGGTTGGAGACAACCATGGCTTCTGGTTGATGGCCATGTGAATGCTCGCCTCCATCAACACCCAGAAGACTTTGGTCTATGTGAAGCACACGACGTCCTTTGTTTCCAACAGGGAGGAAAAATATGCAGCCTCCGCAAATCCTTACTGACAAGAGGAAACTAACTGTCCTTCGACAGATCCCAAGTGACGAGCACAATGGAGAGCAACAACCACGAATAGTGGAATGTTTTTCTCTCTTCCTGTGCCTCTTGACAGTTCATGATGACGTCGCTACAAAGGTAGCACACCCATTTGAACTATACACCCTCCGCGCACTGGGCAGCCAAAGAAACCATTGGCGCCAAAACCTCGTCTGTGCAACATTTTCTCATAACTTTGCCCACAAGGATCTAAGGGGAAATATTCACCGCGGGTTTGGTGATTGAGGTTATAGAGTACGTGCGCGACTTCTTTTCGAGGTTGAATTTATCCTTCATTTTCGATGCGAGGTCGTGCTCGCTCGTCTTTCCACCAAACTCCTTGGCCGGATTCAACCCTGAGTGCGGCAACAACGTGATCTGATGGATCAACATATCAATGATGGGAATTGGAATGCTCAGCCACAAATAGTTATCATGCACTAGGGTTAGCAACTGCTTGATCACAATCAGAGTGATGTTGGAGTGGTGGTAGTGGGGCACCCATAATAGTTTCAACAACCTCGACT
This sequence comes from Pinus tabuliformis, assembly GCA_031772625.1. Classification (NCBI taxonomy): domain Eukaryota; kingdom Viridiplantae; phylum Streptophyta; class Pinopsida; order Pinales; family Pinaceae; genus Pinus; species Pinus tabuliformis. Next base: position 341,377,825 of record CM062807.1, on the reverse strand, counting down.
GATTCACTCTGTGAATCCACTCCACTAGCTCTAGCGCGCTGACACCTTATTCTTTGTAGAACACCCTCTTCATGTAATTTTCTATTGCCAAGTGGGGGAACCTCTCATGGTCTGCCAGTTCCTAGTCTTCCAGCTTGAGATTGGGAATCCGCACCAAGCCGGACGTTAAAAAGTGATGTTCTCCAGTAGCAGAGGTGTATTAAGGAGGAATTTTCTTGCATCTAGGTCCTTATGGACCTTCACTTTCCCCTTGCGTGGAGGGATGTAATCCGACAACTTGGATATTGGATCCACCCCCTAAGTGTGTATGTCCTCTACGCCCTCTTCAGTCTCCAAGTCCACCACTTTCCCCTTCTCTTTCATGCTCGATTTGTCTTTCTTATGAGCCTGGGTGGCTGCATGATTCCTTGGTGACTTGCGCACTAACATGGGCTTCTTCTACTTGTCCTTCTTAGGTTTGGGGACTTCCCTCACCAGTGTTGGCTTCGGCCTAGCCGACCTTGGCACTATAGGCAATGCAACTGGAGTCTCCATGCTCATCACCTCTGGAGCATCTCCTTCAGAGGTGACAACTCCTCTAGTACTAGCAGTCTCTCCTAGTCTAGACATCTTGCTGAGAATAAACTGTTGGGTTTCCTCAGGTAACTTGTCAAATACAAAACTAGTGACCAAATCAGTGTAAACCTAAGGATTCATAAACAATCAACAACTGAACACAAAAATGCTAAGAATGCAAAGTGTTTTTCTTTGGATAGCCACACGTAATTTATAGGAAATTTTGAATTCAAATTTGATCGTTCCCCCCAAAATATGTTCATAAATGCTGAATTGGCAGTGAATTTCCAAAAATTTCACTCTTAAATTCAGCCTTAAATGCCTTAAATGTCGCCCCCCCACTCCTCTTAACCGTCTTCTGGCAATCAAATCATGAGCAATGATTGTAATGGTTACTTTATGGCTGCGTTGCATGGTCTCTCCCTCTATAGTGTAGCTCCCTTCGCGCTTCTTCTGGTATTGTGACAGCATTCGTTTTCGCGTAGACCCCTTATCGTGTAGCTCTATCTACCGGGCAGTGTAGTTTATAGTCCTGCACCTCCTTGCAGCTACTTGGAGCACTAAGACTATGCTAACGTCATGTAGTCATTGGTCTGGATCCCTAGTGTATGGCTTCAATCAACTTCCATTTACCCTTCCTGGAAATGGGTCTCCATTCAACTTCGCAAGCTGAACTACTCCACCATCTATAATCTCTTTGATAACATATGGCCCCAACTAGTGCATCTGAAATTTTCTTGGAAACTTATCAAACTTACTGTCATATAATAAAACCAAATCATTTACCTTGAAGGTGCATAGTTTTATGTGTTGATCGTGCCAAGCTTTTTCACGTCCACTTTGAACCTGCTGATGGAATCTAGCCAAAAACATATCTTCCTTGATCTCTGTTAGATGAGCGAGCCTTTCTTCTAAGGCTCTGCACTCCGCCATTCATGTGAAAGCTGCTATGTGTAGACTAGGCACAATGTATTACAACTTCTACACCATAGACCAACCGAAAAGGTGTATGACCAATAAGATTTTTACAAGTAGTTCTGTAGGCCCATAACATTGCTGGTATGTGCACGTCCCAATCATTCCACTGCACATTGAAAACCTTTGTCAGTGCATTCTCCAATATCTTATTAAAATCCTAAACCGTGCCATCAACCTAAGGATAGTATGGCATACTCTTCCGATGGTAAACCTGGAACTCTTCTATCAGTGTGCTGATCGTTTCATTGAGAAAATGCATACCACGATCGCTCATCAATACCTTCAGGCAACCAAACCTAGTCAACACATGTTCAAATAAGAATTTCACTATTGTTGCCCCTGTACAGTCCTTCACAAACTGTGCCTCCACCCAGCTGGTCAAATATTTGGTCGTGGTGATGATATACCACACACCTATTTTCTTCCCTGGAGGCTGAATTGGTCCTAAAAATCAATTGCCCACTTCTCAAATGGTTGAAATGACATCTACGGATTCAAAGGCATCTCATCCCTTTGCGATGGCCTGCCCATCCTTTGACATGCATCACATGCCCTATAATATGCTTTAGAATCCTTATGCAGCGTTGGCCACCACAACCCGCCATGCAAAATCTTCAGCGTTGTTGCTTTTCCTGCATAATGCCCTCCTGAAGCTCCTCCATGAGCTTCAACGAGGATACTGTTTCTTTCAAAGTCGGGCACATAGCATCGAAGTATTTCGTCTGATCCCATTTTATATAAATGGCCTGCAATTACAGAAAAGTCTGCCACGCGCACCACCAATTCTTTCTTCTGTTGAATGGTGTATCGCTTCTGAGCCATCCCTGTGGTTAGAAAGTGGATAATGTCCACAAATTGATTATCTGCTACATGCATTGCGAAGAGCTGCGTGTCAGGCATACCTTCCTCCAAATTGGTAGGCTCCTCTCCTATTTCAATGTGTGACAGATTGTCTAGCCCTGCATGTAACCTTCCCGACTTCCAAATCACCTCGAAATCATACTCCTGAAACAACAACAACCATCTGCATATTCCCCCCCCCCAACACAGGCTTATTGACTAAATATTTCAATGCAAAATGGTCTGTGTACATCTTAAAATGTCCGCCTAGCAGGTAATGTCTGAACTTCTAGAGTGCGTACACCATAGCCAAGCCTTCACGCTCTGTCGTCGAATAATTCTTTTCAGCCTTAGACAACTTCCTGCTCACAAACGCTATAGGGTGATCCAGTTCTCCCTTGCTAGCTTGTGTTAGCACTGCTCCTAGCGCAATACATGAGGCATCTACATGCACATGGAACTCCTTCTTCCAATCCAGGAAGACTAGGATCGGCGTGGTGACCATTTTCTCCTTCAGTACATCTAGGCTATACTGACATACTTCATCCCAACAGAATGTAGCATCCTTGTTCAGTAGCTTTTCCATAGGCGTGGTAATCTGAGCATAACCTTTGATGAAATTTTGATAATACCTAGTGTGGCCGAGTGTTACATGCAACTATTTAACACTTCTTGGTGCCTCCAAATTAATTATTATTGCGATCTTAGCAAGGTCGACCATGAGTCCTTGTCTGCATGCCACATGACCCAGCAGGATTCCAAAAGGGACAGAAAAAAAGCATTTCTTCAGGTTTAGCGTAATTTGATACCTTTGGCATGTATCCAACATTAGTGCAGACTGTCTACATGGTGCTTGACTAGCCCAAACACTGTCCAGTCATCGAAATAGATCTCCAAGAACTTGTGAATAAACTCCTTGAATGCCATGATGACCATGCACAAGAAGATCATCGACACATTCTTAAGTCCAAAAGGCATCAATGTATACTGGAAACATCCCCATTTTGTTGTGAAGGTAGTCTTACTCCTGTCTTCTGGCGTGATCTTTATCTGATGGTATCCAGAGAACCCATTAGTGAATGAATATGACTCCAACATTATCCAGTACTTCATCTATGAATGAAGTTGGAAAAGGATCACGAACGCAAGCATCATTGAGCTTCCTGAGATCTACACAAATCCTTATTTCATCCTTCTGCTTCTTTTCCTCGACGACCATTGGAATCCACCAATCAGATTCTTCCACTGGTTCAATAATACACGTTGCAAGCATCTTGTCCAACTCCAAGTGGACCTTTTCCTTGTATTTGGGATTAAGGTGATATGGCCTCTGCTTAAGAGGCTTCGCGTACGGTTTCAAAGTTATTTTCATCACTTCCAAATTGCCTATGATGCCTTTTAAGTCTGAAAATTTTGTGGGAAATAAATCCTGATATTCGTGGAGCAACTCGGTGACTTTATCGACTGTAGCATCATCCTAGTAATCCCCAATCTTTGCAAAATTTGGTTCTGCTTCTGTACCAATGTTTACCTACTTAGTTTATAGTGATGCAGTGATGTCAAGGTTCTCTATTTGTTGTCCCTCTACTTCACGGTGGCCTTCTGCTTCAGGAATATTAATATTCCTTGGATCCTCATCCTCTTCTTCAACAGTCATATTATAGCATTCCAGCGCATGGCACAACTGTGTTCTCCAATCCGGTTGAATCAATTCCAAGGGATCTTGCGGAATTTTGAAGATTGTTGCCTTAACCTCCTGTAGTGCTTCATCAATACTTTCAAATCCATCTTCAAAGATGAATGTCCTCACAAAAACTTCTCTTAAAATATCCCATTCCGCAGTGCCATGGTAGAGCTCCGTCTCTAAATACCAGTTCATAGGGATTATATCCAAAGCGTGACAGAATAAATGCACCCACTCTCACTGCGACTCTGTTCCATAAACCTTAGTCCACTTCGCCACATGATCACATAGATCATTCCTCCCATCGTACTTCTCAGTACCTTGGGGTGACCAAATTGCATCCTGATCATCCTCTTATAGTTGCACTATTCTTCAAAGCTATATTTATGTGTACCCCACCACCGGCAGACGTAGCACGCAGTGCCAAATCCAGCGCTTGGAATCAATGCTTCTCGGGCACTTCCCTAATTTATCTACATCAGTCAGACCATCGTAATAAGGCAAACTTCTTACCTCGGATGATACACATCGCAGTGATTTAGTCATCATATTATAACGCAACGTAGATACTTTGTGCAACCTATTATGCCATTGCTCCAATTCTTTGTTCGAATCTCATGTACAGGAGCTTTCGTGGTCCCATGAAATTCGTCCATCAACTATCAGATTAACCCAATCTTGGTATCGTGCTATTATCTTATAGATCTGGTCCAAATCATAGTCGCTTTCCTCATAGTCACGAACCGGTTTAGTATAGCACGGTCCTTCTGCGGGGTCCAACAGTACTACCGGAGCGTTTTTCTTTCAAATGACATTGTCTGCTTCTTCAAATTGATTACCCCATTCATGATGATAGCCCAATCAATTCCAAGGAGTGTGGGATATGGATTACTGTCATCAACAATCTCTATTACTTCAAAGTCAGCCAACGCGCTTGCACCTACTATATCTACAGTTACCCCATGCGATCTCCCTATAGGGATAATCTTCTATTTATTTTCCATTCTTAATTGAATTGGAGATCACTGCAGCACATGCCTCCCCATTTTTTCCCAAGTCTATTTAGGAAAAACATTCAAATTTGACCCTAGATCTATAATAACTTGATCTGTCTTGTATTCTCCTATTTGCGCAGTGTGCCTCATCTCGTGTCCAATTCTCGTCTTATGTCTGCCGATCTTTCTGACTGCGCGGTGCTCATCAGAAGCATTATCCGTACCAGCACATTTATTTCTCAACTCCTCTAATCCTTTCATAGCCCTGCTGTTGCACAACAATTTCATGCAAGTCTCCAAGAAATTTGTAAGCATGGAGGGGTCAACTTCTTCGAATAACCTATCCTGAATTACTGAGGTAGAGGCTTCAACGAAGCTTTTCTTTGCTTCCATGAATGTTTCCTTTGCGCACTCCATAGCAAACCCAACTTATTTTTTTGGAGCCTTATGGACCCATCCATCTTCTTCAAGCTGTTTTCCCTTATAGTCACCAGTCGTCATACCACTTCGCAGCATGATATTGACATTGGGATCCTCTTCGCGAGACTCTTCCCTCATCATCTGTAGGTTCTGGGTAGGCTGTTGAGGTAGTGCCTTCTTCTCTTGCATTTTAACTATCAATATAGGGAATTCTTCTATCGTGTGGTAAAATTGAGTACAATGCCGGCATGACAGGCATGTCTGGCTCATACAATCACACATGTAGTGCCCTGGCACTCTGCAATTATAGAAAATAACTTGCCCTCGACCTCTCCTAGGTCCTCCTCCTCCTCGGCCTCATTTGCGTCCTTGATATCCTTCGCGCGCTCCCCCGACACCTCGATCTAAAGGCCAAGTTTTTGTTTGCATTCGATATGAGGGTGTTATTTCCATCATCAATTCATAGCTACAACAATTATGTTCATCGTGGCCCACTGATTTACAGATATTGCATAATAGTTGTTGCAGTGTCTGCACAAATTTTGGCAGCAAGCGGAAATTGTCTGTTACAACTTTTTCCTGCTACCTGACAGATAGCGCACCACAACGTGTGGCTTGTATTTGGTCCAGCTTGAGTTTCCTACCTCAGGGACATTGGCCCTCCTCCTACCATATAATTTGCAAAAATAAGGTAATGATCCTTATCATGCCCCTGGCTTTTACACTTGAGGCACCAAACCTCTTCATGCACTTCCGGCCCAACCACTTTTTCCTTTTTCAAGCTCTGAAACTCCAAGTAGAGGTTCTACAACTCTACATGAAGTTGTTAAACTCCCAAAATCGCATCCTAGATAGGTGTATCATGTAATCTCATTGCGATCTCCAGTGCTTCCGCCTACGTTCCTATCTTTTGTTGTGACAGAGCAATCCTAAAGTGAGGCAGGAGCGCAGCTGTAAACCAGTCGTGGGTGCTAACTGTCTGTGAGATTAATATTGGCTTCGTAGATTCCACACGTTAGTCTCTGATCCAGCTCGCAGGGTGTTTCAATGATCCTCATTGCGATTTCCTTGAACCCCACTACAGATTGTGTTTTAGACTTAGGGCTTCTAAATTCCTTGTTCAGTGCAGTCTAGGTGTTTGCTAATGATGCCAACAAATTATCAGTGCAATACTTAATGTACGACGTCAACGCACGATATTGTAGAGCAGTAACCAACTATTATTTATTCATGTGATCATATGTAATATTCTGTGCTATCCACATGACCTTCGCAACAAACCAAAACTGGTCCGGGTCCTCATTCCTAAAGCCCTTGAAAATGGGAAACTTAATTGTATTCGACATGTTGAATGATGGTGGAGGTGGTGGCGGTGTGGGCGAAGGTGTATTCTATGGAGGTGAAAGTGGAGGTGATGTGGGCAGATGAGGTATTTGCAAAAAACCCTGTCTTATCAAATGTACAATGCTTCACCGTGAGGCTTGTACTGCTCCCTCATTGTCGCTCGAAGGAAGTTCTATCAATGGGCTATATTCAAGACCTATTCTCTCCAGATTTATAAAGAATCATCCACTTCGTGTAGATCCAAACATCAAGGCAGTGGCATAACCCACTTTTCACACAAGAGCATTTTAATCCAAGTATTCAAAGATCTCAGATACTTACCTCGTGGTCCCTTGAAAAAGCGTCGCTCTACTTCGCTGTAACTGACTGAGGTATCGACCGTGAATTCTGTCACGAATCCTCTTAAAATTTGGTCAAGCCAGTGATCGAAAACACGCACGATCTTATCTTCAGAAGCTTCCAACCTCCACACTAGCTCCGGGGTCCACACTATTGGACCGTCCAGCCTCCACCTTCCTTGGCTGTCTGCTAATTTAGCGATCCGCTTGTATAGTTCAATCAGGAAGATGAAGAAGAAGATCATGTGTATTTCTATGTATAAATATCTGTCCAACCACTGTTCTTTCATTAGGCACGGATTTCTATTTTCTTGCGCCAAGAATTCGTGGATCTTTCTATCCAACCACTCCTTAATTTCTTTCTTGGTCGAATTCCAATGATGTGACATCACACATCTATTTATGCAAATCCCATTCCCGGCAAAGGAACCATTTTTTGGCTTAGTGGGTCCTGACCCAGGTTCAAAGTTAGTTGTGCCAAACAAATCCCTACACTACTAGCCCTTTCGGCATCAATCTGTAGAGCGTGGGCTGAAGTCTCACCCGAAGCAGTATGGGGGGATGCTGGAACCAAGTTTCTACACCCAGAGATCAGTGTATTTTCATTTTATGCCCTAAATATGCCTTCGTGAAGATCTATAAGCCTTTAAGGCTTATCGATGTAACTTCTTTAATCAACCTCTAGGTCTCCGCGAAGGTATATGAATGTCTTTTGCTACCCTGAATAGGAAAATCCACTACTTACGTGCATCAAAGATTACTTATAACCCAATAATCACTAAGATCAACTTAAGTGTTCGATAACTTCAACATACAACAAGATAAACTTCACGTAAATAGTTAACAGTAATTGCATTCATATAACAGTATAAGTCATGTAAAGTCACGAATCAATATGTCATTATTTCATAAACCCATTATAACATAAAGCACATTCATATAAACAAAAGTATTTCTGCAACAATCTTCTTTATTAATACTCAGTTCTGCTTATAGACTCAAGCTTTCCTTGTGCACTCAGCTATAGGGGTCCGCGCACTTAGTTGTGGACTCTACTCTAGGCCTCCGCGCATACAACTGCACTGCCTTTCTTCCTACTCTTCTCTGCTAACTCTTTAGACTTCTCCCATAGACCAAACTTCATTACTTTTTCTTAGACATCCTAAGACACACCTATTTATGCAATCCCATGGTTTGCGGACCATGGGTAGATCTTCAAAATTAGACTCAACTTACATAAAAGAAGGGTAAAACCCTTTATGACTCTTTAATTATCTACGCGCTCCATGACCACTACTTGCGGAGACTTTACATCTTTATACAACAAAACTTGGGCTTTTGCCCCAAAATTGACCTTAGGGGACCCCATCCCAATAGTGAGCCATCAACTTTATACTTTCTCTTGTAGACCCACTTGTAGCCTATTGGTTTGGTTCCCAATGGAGCATTAACCAGCTTCCAGGTGTCATTCTTTATCAAGGCATCATATTCTTTCTGCATCGGTTCTTTCCATTCATCATGAGAAGCGACTTATTTGGAGGAATTTAGTTCAAATTTGTAGACAAATTCAGTTCACAATCATAAGAAACATCCATATCAACAGGTGAATTAGAATTGTCTACATCACCTCCATTCTAGTTGGTTGAGCTTCTAGTTCTTGTCTTTCCAACCTCATCAAGATGAACACTCTAAAGTGTCTTTGTTAGCCATTTTGGAGGACCTTTCTAAGATGGCCCAGGCTACTCAGTTGAGTGAGTTTGGGCTGAATCAAGATTTAGTCTCCCAATTCTGTCAATCACATCACTCAAAGTGTCATATGGATCAATGGCTAGAGATTCATGCAGGGCAGAAAGTGGTTCAAAAGAAGATTCCACAGATTGATCCAATATAGGACCCCCCGCTTCAAGATGTGGAATCTTATTTCAAATTATTGAAAAGACTTTTCATGTTTGAATCTATCCAGGCGATCAAGCTTCCACTCAAAAACATTGTCAGCCTTGGAAGAATCAAGAAATATCACATCTCTAGATATTATAAACTTCTTGTTCACTTCATCATAGAGGTGGTATGCTTTGGAGGTATTTGAATACCCCAAGAAGATACTCTTGTGACTCCTTGCACCGAGTTTGTTTCTATGTTCCTTAGGTATCGAGGCATAACATGTGGAACCTAAAACCCTGAGATAGCTTACTGAAGGAATGTGGCCATACCACATTTAATAGGGAGTCTTGTTTTTGATAGCATTAGATGGACACCTATTCTTTACATACCCAACACATAAAACTACATCGACCCAAAACATCAATTTAACATTCTTGAAAAACATCATGGAACATACCATATTTAAGATTGTCCTGTTCATTCTTTCAGCTACTTCGTTTTGTTGGGGATTATAAGGCACAATTGTTTGCCGTTTGATCCATGCTGGCAAAGATAGTTTTCAAATTCATTTGAAGCGTGTTCTTTTCCATTATTAGTGTGAATAGAGCCAATATGAGATTGTGAATCATTTTCAATCCATGCATGAAAATTTTTAAATGTTTGAAAAGCATCAAGCTTGTTCTTCAATAAATAAACCCAACACATTTTGGTGTAGTCATCAATAAATGTCATCATATATTTATTACCATTTGCAGAAGGAACATACATTGGGGCACATAAATATGAATGAATGCGTTCAATTTTTCTATGTGCTCTGGAAAGAGAATCATGAAAACACTGTTTTATATGCTTCCCTAAGATACAAGCATCACATTGATTAAGTTTCCTATGAATTGTAGATAAACCAGTAACACCATTTTTCTTCAACAAATGAAGGTTTTCATAGTTCAAGTGTCCAAATCTAGCATGCCATAAAAGACTTGATGGAAATGTACCTTCATCACAGTGAGAACTGTATGAGAAGTTATGTGCATGAAAAGTGAGTGATCTGATGCTTTTTTGACATCAACCTTGCCATCAAATATATGAATGAAGTGTCCTTGCTAGCAGATGTGGACCAAAGACAACAAGTTTCTCCTTAGCTCTGGGAGGTATAAAACATTATGTATAAGAAAGTATGGAAAACCAAGCAATTTTAGCCTGATGGTGCCAAGCCTTGATGGCTTGAGTTTTGACTTATCTGCAAAATATACTGCTCCATCAACATTGTCAGTGAATTATTAAAAAAAATATCTCCTAAAAGTCATGTGGCAAGTTTGTCCTGAATCAAGCAATCAATCATCTTTCCCTGAAGCAAGTGAAGCATTGAATAAGTCTTTAGTTACTCCAATGTTGCAATGTGCCACGACATAGTGATTAGATTTAGGTGCTTTACCTTTCCATTTGTCATTGGTTTTACCTTTGTTTGAATTTATTTCGTGCTCAATTTGGTCTTAAGGAAACTTACATGTGGATGCATCATGTCCATTGCTATTGCAGCATATGCAATGAAAATCAGACTTTTCTCCTTGGAATTGTCTGCCCCCTTGCCTCTAAAATTCCTTCTTCCTCTTCCTCTTCAGCCACCTCTTCCTCTAGAATAATCTTGTGCATGATTCTTATCTCTATGTGAAAGACACACAACTTCTTCAGATGACTGAGGAGCTATCTTCTTCCCAAAATCCTCCATCTCTTAACAAACTTTTCTTCAAGGGAGTCAAGGGTAATCTCCTTGAGATTTCCACTTGCTTGTAATGATTCAATATAATTTTAATAAGTGGGATATAGTGCCTTGACATAAGCTATAAGAGGAATGTCTATTTTAACACCATTGGTTTTTATATCATGCATAATGGATCTTACTTCTAATGCTAAAGAAAGAGGGTCATCATTTTTTAATTCAAGATTGAACAATTTAATCATCAATTGGACAACTTCAAGTTCATAGTGTGAGTCGTACAGTTCCTTCAACTTCTTTAGGACTTAGTTCAGTCTCCGGTGCAAGTAGACTACACTACTACGCTTTCAACCTTCGGCTCACACCAAATAGAGTGTTATTACATATATAAATAGAATGACTGGAAGAACTTAGTGATCGGGCAATTCCACACCAATCGACAAGGTTAGGCGTTTACTTGCAAGGTTGAAAGATGCTCTCCCCGCTCAAGTTCTTCTCAATCGTCGAAAGGAAAGAGGATATTGATTTGCTTCAATCCATCTGGCATATTTTGGCTCCCCCCTCAGCCGCAATAACGATAGAATGAAATTGAATCAAAACGGAAGTAAGTGAACTATTCCCCTTTTATTATTCGAGGTCACAAGAACCTACCTATCCATAATCCCGACTCACCTACAACTCTCTATCTATCCATCCTTCACTCCCTCGCTCGTCTCTCTTAGTTCCCTGCTTATCTCTACTACTAGAGACGAGACGTTTAAGTACAGTTCAAATGGTGAAATATGGAGACTCACCTCTTCATTTATAGATGCTGCAATCAAGGCATAGGCCTTGTTGTTCTTATTTTCCCAAATGTCAATCTCCTTACCTGAAGTGGGCTTTGCAGGTGCATTATCTCCTTATCCTTCACAAACTTCTCTTCACAAATCATTAAAAATGAGAGTGTGTTTTATCTTTCTTGACCATTCAGGATAGTTTTCTTTTCCAGAGAGAACTACTCCAATAATTGATATTAGTGAATGCATTTAAAAATCCATGTACTGTGTAAAAAATTTACTCTGCTGGAAATATACTATGAAAAAATGCACTTATGGTAGAAATATTCCTGTAAAAAATACAATTCTGGTGCGTATATATATGGAAAAATTATTACTTGGGGAAGGGTTATATGGGGGAGGGGGTATATGGCTATATTAACTAGAATGGTGGAGGGGAAGGAGTTATATGTTATAACCAGAGTCTATATAATGCAGGTCAACATATGACGGGGTTTTATGTTATGACCATGAGCTATATTATGCCGGGGTGTTACGATATAACGATACACGATAACCAGAAGTGCTATATGTATTATAACCAGAGGTGGGAGGAGGGAGGAGTATACAAAGATACAAATATATGTATGTAGCGGAGGAGAGGGATATGATACAAAGTATGGTGAGGATATACAAAGTTATCTGTAATGGAGGGTATGTAGCAGAGGAGAGGGATATGATACAAAGTATGGTGAGGATATACAAAGTTATTTGTAATGGAGGGTATGGAATGTTCGTATGGAAATTTGGCGGTTTATGGGGCCACGATGGGTGGTATGGGGAGGAGGTAGAACAATGGGACCCATTGTGGTTAATAACATCGATTGGGGTGTGGAAGGTGGAGGGGCCGTGGATGAGGGATGAAGAAGCCTGATATTTAGCTATATTCAGTGGTAATGAACATGTGGGTTTTGCCAAAAAAAATTAATGCAAACACAATTTTTTTTTAAACACAGTACTCCTTCCACCATTTGATCAATTTAGAAAAAAATTACATATAACTCCAACATCTACCATTCATCAACCATCAAACAGACTTACCACACACAATTTCCATTGAATCTTGAACATGAATCACACATCACCTCTAGGAAGCACACCATTTAATGCAACAACTCGCTTTAGTCCTCACAGGAGGAAAAGCAATGCCTCAATGTAGCAAATCGATCCTTTCAACAGTAGGAATAGAATGAGGTCTCAACTAGTGTAATGAATTTTTTTTGCAGGGATATGTCAGTCTGCTAGAATGCAGAACAAAGGTAGGAAGGAGTTACAAGGGTAGGAAGGAAGCCAAAAATAGGGGTTGGGACCTGTGCTCTGATACCATGTCAGGTCAGGAGGTAACTCCTCAAAGCGAAATGTGTTTTTTCATTGATATTGATCATAAATATATGCATGGAGGGAGAGATTCTTGGGTTTCATCTCCCAGTGTCTCTTCAACTTCTAATTCTCCTTATTTTCTTATTTACAATATTTACATGGATTCACCTAATCCCAAAGATTAGGTGTCAACAATTTAGTTCCATAGTTGGTGGTCAACCTTAAGCCACCACTGGTAGAGACCTCAAGTTCTCCCAACTCATTTAGTTTGTGGTCTTCCTTAAACCACCATTTCAGAGAGCACATCTAGCCATTGGTTGCCATGCATTTTTCATTTTAGCTCTCTTCTTGGACTCATATACACCCCTTTGGATTAAGTGGAGGAATGTTGAACACTTAATCCATTAGGGTTAAGATGAACAATTACTATAAGTCCAAAAAACCTTAGAAGTTAAATCGTTGTTCATAATAGCCCAATAGTCATGTAATTTGGATTTTGGATGCCATGTTATGTTATAAATAAATAGTTTTCACTTTTAAAGGGCATTATACAGTTTTTATATTTGAAGTTTTTCCTTCTTGAAGAATCCACAAAGTTTATTATTCCATAAGGATATTTTTATAGTGAAACCATACTTTCAGAGTTAATTTTAAATAATATAGCACAATAGTCTTGGTTAACTATGATGATCTTCTCTTACTTATGCTATTGTTAACTTGATTTTTATTATTATTCTGGATATTTTCCATTGCATAATGTCATTTATTATTAAAATTGCATTGGGTCTATAACAAATGGTAGCAAATCCATAGGAGGTGGTATTCAAGACATAACATGGTTGTATAATAATTTTGCTATTAAATATTGATTTGAATTTGACACAATTTCAAGCTTATGCACAACACTTAAAAATCTAAGGATATTAATATTATGTAGAATATAGAGCTGAAACTTTCCATTCCAACGAATCTCTATCAATTTTGAGCAAAATTGATTAAAAAAATACTTAAAAAGAGAAAAAACATAAAACAATTAAATTAAGCTTTATTGAATAACTCCCTACAAACAGTTAATCCTTTTAAAAAATAAAATTCCCTAAAAAATAAAGTTAACTCTATGACCTTAAAAACTTTGTATTTAGAATTAATGAGTTGATGCTTTTGCTTAGCCTTTACAGAAATTTACCAAATAAATCAATGCTTTGGTTAGCATTTATAGAAATTTTAGTCCCATAAAAAAAAACCTACCATAAACCCTACCATAAATTAATGTTAATAACTAATTTGAAACATGATTTTTAATTTTAATAATTAATTGATTATCTATATCCATAATGAACTAGAATGAACATATTTTATTTTTGTATATAGAAAGAAAGCAAGTAGCTTATAGGTATATCCTAAGGTATTTAGGAAATAATTAGTCTTATTTTCAAAATTTAAGATTATTTTTTATTTTCCTTATAGTAGGGTTTATGGTAGGTTTTTTTGTATGGTACTAAAATTTCTATAAAGGCTAACCAAAAGCATTGATTTATTTGGTAAATTTCAATAAAGGTTAAGCAAAAGCATCAACTCATTAATTCTAAATACAAAGGTTTTAATGTCATAGAGTTAACTTTATTTTTTAGGGAATTTTATTTTTTAAAAGGATTAACTATTTGTAGAGAGTTACTCAATAAAGGTTAATTTGATTTTTTTTTTATATTTTTTTCCTTTTTAAGTATTTTTTTAATCAAATTTGCTTAAAATTGGTAGAGATTTGTTGAAATGGAAAGTTTCAATTCTATACTTTACATAATATTAATACTTTAAGATTTTTTAGTGGATGCGCATAAGCTTGAAATTGTGAATTAGTCTCTTGCATTATATTAGGTTGCCATGGTCCTCTTGAAGCTACATAACATAGCTGCATTGACAATTAACTTGCTCCATTGTCCTATTGGTAAAATTTCTTCAACCTTGGTAATGAGGGGCAATATTTAACATCATGTGATCTACATGGACAACACAAATATCAACATCTTCTTTTTGCTCATTTTGTATTCTTAACATTTCTACTTATTCACTTAGATTGCTAAGAATTTTTGTTTTAAAGTTATCAATCAAATTTCCAAGTTTAGCTTGACTTACTGATCTTGATGCTGATTGACTTACTCTTGCCCTTCCTCTTGATATGTGTTTGCATGTTTCACAAATTTATTCAAATTATAATTGGTATACATCAACTCTACTCATGAGATCAAGGAGATCAATCCACTCATCCCTGATTGTTCTAAGTAACAGGGTTTTTGGTGTGTCTAATCCTAAATGATGTAATTTTTCCCTCTTAAGATTATACATGAACCTCTCTATTACATCCTCAAGGCTCTCATCTTATTTTTGATTCATTCTAAAGATTTATTCTTTATGATCATGATCTTTATATTTTTCTAAAAATATCTATTGCATACCATTCCATGATATTATTGAATTAGTCCCTAAACTCATGAACCATTTAAGAGATCTATTTTTCAATGTTGCCAGAAACAATCTCAATTTTTGAGTGTTTAATAAGTAACCATAAGATCTACAAACAATTTAAAATTCAAAGAGAAAGGTTTTCGGATCCACTGACCTCATACCATGGAAGTTTGGAAGAAAAAATGGAGGGATATTCTTCATATGAACACTAAAATCCATATCTTGAATGGGAAATCCAAGACGATCTTCTTCATTGCCATCATCTCCATCCATTTATTCTACCTTCTCTGTCACCTCTTCTTCTTCTACTTGCAAAAGTGGATGGTGATGTGGCTCTTACTGCACCAAGTGATCAAAATGAGTGGTGGGGAGGGGGGGGTGGGATGGTGTTGGATATATTCTTTTGAATAAGAATTCTAATGCAATGAAATTTTCTGTTTTTGAAATGAAATATTCCAAATGCAAATCTTTTTTGTTTTTGTAGAAAGTAAAAGAAATAAATCAACTAGGGAAGAAAACAATGCTTACTTTGACGCCTCCCCGGTAAGAGTGCCAAAAAGTGACGAGCCTCAGTATTGCAACAAGAATGCTACAACTCCCAAGGCTACCAACTTTAATTATCAACCCAAAGTTTGTACACACTTAAGTGGTATCGACACTATATGTGCATCATACAACGTGTCCTTTCATTTTCATGATGTAATGGAGTGAATGTAATGAAATCAAATCCTAAAATTATTTCATAAATGGAAACGTTACTTTGAAAAGAAATTAATCCTAGATAAGAACAACAGTTTGTAATTGAAATCCTAAGAGCATGAATTCAAATAAATAGGCCTAATCTACTTTAAAAAAAAAGCATGTTCTAATTGGTGTTTATTCTTCCTCAATCATGGATTTAGAGCCTAGGGGTGATGATTCAACCCTAAGAGACAAAAACCAATCATTATGAGCAAATCTGGGCAAGTATATACGTGCTAGAAGAGTGCTATATAAAGTTACAGGTGTTGCTACAGGAAGTTACAGGCTGTTACAGGAAGTTGCAGGCTGCTACAGTAAAATATAATTCACCAAATTACCAAGCAAATCAAATCCAAATTGGATGGGACGATTTTTTTTATTAAATAGGATGTATTAGGTCTCCCTTACAAGTGGAACCACTCAAAAATACCCTTGTTAACACATGCTAAAAAATAGCAGAAATTACTAGTCTAAAATCTTGAAATTCGAGAACTAGTGAGCTAGTTAATCTATCAAATTCCTAACCTAATTAAGTGAAAATGCAATGGGGTAATTTTTTTTATTAACTTGAATGTTTTTATGATCTAATGCAAGTGGAATAAACTCAATTGATGCTAATTAGCATGTTCTAAAAAATAATAGAAAATTCCTACTATTTGATATAAGGGATTTCCAAAAATTTAGATTTGGGAATAATCAAACTAATCCAAGTATCTCAATGATTAATGTGACCTTCCAAAGCTGTTCCAAGGATGAAATTATGCTGGTGATCTTGCAAGAGCACTTAATTCAACCATTTAACCCAATCCTACAACAAGAAATCATCAATACTAAATGCAGAAATAGAAAAAAACAGAACAAGAGATGCATGTGAATAAGAAGTGAAAAGAAGAAAAATAAATTATACAAAAGGGCTCTGAGGCTCCTGGGATGGCCAAGCCCAAGGAAACTCAGAGTCCTATGAAGGATACCAATATTTAGAAGCTGAAAATGGTACCAAACTTCATTATTTCCATCAATGCAATTACATCCCTGCAAGAAATGAAAGTGGAGCTGCAAAAATACAAGTTTTCTCCACAAGAAGACTAAGAAAACCAACCCCTAGAGGAAAATTTGAATTGGTACTTATACAAAATGATTAGGAAGCATTCTCCTTGAATGAGAAAGCTTTCCCCTCCAAAATCCCTCAAATAGTGGATCTAGTTCCCAACACTAGGAATCTGCATTAAATGACAGAGAACACATTCCTAGATTTTCTTATTCACTCGAGGTCCAGAATTTGTGCAATAATTTCATAATACCTTGTTGATTTATTATCCAATATTGATCCTCCTATAGTAGGGAGTGAGCCCCTAAAATATATCCTCCTCCAAATCTTCACAATTTGCCCAATATTATCACAATATTCTACAAAATTAAATAATATTAGGCACAAATATGTAATTATCCATAAACCTTCCCAACGAACACATTAAAGCTAAAAAAAACATTATTAAGTGTAGAAGGAGAGGTTTAATATAGCCTTCATGTGCCTAAGAAAGGTTAGATGGGCCTTAATTTTTGTCTAATTTGGTGGCCCATCATACCCCCTATTGAAACTATTGCTCATCCTCTAAGCAACCTTTCCATCCTCTTTGTCCTGTTGTTCTTCATGTATGTTGAAATGTTTCATGCTTTTTTTACTGTTTATTTGATGCTATTTCTGCTTCTCTTCTTGATACTACAATTTTTCCCTATATTAGTTTCCCAAGGAAGCCCTAATGTAGGTTGAGGCTGCTTCTTTCCCTTAGGTGATTCTTCAACTGTAATGAGTTCTATTTTTGAGGGAAACACCTTGCTTTTGGTTCATCTTCTTGGCCACTTGGATCATGTAAATTGATTGCAAACTCAAGTGCAATCCCATCATCATACCCCCTTACCTTTTGTTTGCACCCTTGCCATTTCCTTTGAATATTTCCTTGCTCCCCAAGGTTCTAGTGGTTGTTCTAGGTGAAATTTTCCTTCCTGTAGCACTCTGTTAGCTTCCTGTAGCAGTTTCTCAGCCTTCTTATAGTGCTACAGGATCTTCCTGTAGCAATTACAGTCTTCCTGTAGCAATCCAAAGAGAGGCTGAAATTTGATTTTTGAGCTACTGGGATGATGGAGAGTGGTGAGTACATGAGATGCACACAACCTGAATCTTGTAGAAACTAATATTTGCATGCCAAGAGGTGGTGGGTCCACCCTTATTTTTTTTTTATTTTTCATTAATTTTTATTTTTTTTCATTGCATGCAAAATAAACTCAAAGTGCTTTGATTTAACTGAGTTGGCCCTCATTTATCCCTTCACACTCCTTGTCCTCCATCAATACTAAATGATTACAACCCAGTTTATCAAGTCCTTTCCACTTTTTTCTTGTTCGTCTCTCACACGTGTGGGTGTGTTGGCGGAAAGGTGAAGTTATTTCCTAGATACGGCCGAGGTTTCTCTGCTACTCATTTTGGCTATAAAATAAACTTTTTCCTTCATACACTTGCAATGTTTTTCAAGCTAAAATAAGTTCATAGGAATGTTTTAGAGGATTGCATCCTGAGCCTTACCATTAATGTGTTTTTGCAGGTGATATTGAGGCTGCTAATATGACTATTGAAGATGCCTTTGGTGGTTCTAAAGATGCTAGTGATGATCCTTTGGTGTTTTCATGATACTTTTGAACAAAGGTAATGGTTGATCTGTTGGCTTCTTGAGGTGTCATCTTCTAATGCTTTTTTCTCCATGCATTCGATTTGCTCTGAAATATTTCTCGTGAAATGTGCTTGGATGATTGAAGTTGTCATTGTAGTTCTTCTTGATGGTGGATTAAGCTCCTTCTATTTAAGATGATTAATGACCCTGTAGTAGCCTTGCAAAAGTTTTGTGGCTGCCCAAGATCGAGGAGATGATCCCTCAATGCTTCATGTTGGTCAATTCTTGATTCTGGTGCTTGTGTAGACTGCTACAAGACTGTGTGTCTTTCTATAATAGTCAAATAAACCCTCCTAGGATCATTATTTCCTTCAGGTGATGCCTTTAAAAATACTGATAATTCATGAGTAAATCAAAGGCCTTTTTTGTGGTGGAAGCGATGGAAGAATGGGTGAAAATGAAGATTTTTCATGGCATTGGATGAAAATGAGAATGGAGAAGAGGTCAAGTGGTGTGGAAAATGAATGATGAGGCTATGGTGGACCTATATCAACCTTCCCTAAAGAAAATATGACCTTTTGACCCTTTTCTCCAATCAGATTGCCTCTTGTATCTTCTTCTTGGCCATCTTGTAGCAATTCAAAACTTTTTGTAGCATTTCAGAACAACCTCCTGTAGTAGACTTGTTTTATGCACATCTCTCAAATCGTAGACTGGATTGACCTAAATTTTTTTGAGTATGTTTCCATCATCATTATGCACCTCCCCATAAAAAATCTTGGCCAATGGATGCATGAATCTCGAGAAAAAATAAAGATGGTTGTAGGTGATGGAGGTCGATTTCTTGAAACGTATGCACTAGAATTTGCTGATATTTCTTGAGCATGTTACCATCATCCATATGCATCTCCCCATGAAACAACTCGGCAAATGGATGCACGAATATTGAGTAAAAATAAAAATGGTTGTAGGTGATGGAGGTCGATTTCTCGAAAAGTGTGCACCAGAAGTTGCTGAAATTTCTTGGGCATGTTACCATCATCCATATGCATATCCCCCTAAAAAAACTCAACAAATGGATGCACCATTTTCAAGATATAACAAAAATATTTTTCTACTCTGTGTATTTTGGCTTCTTGTAGCAAAACAGAGCCTTCTTGTAGCATTTTAGGACAATGAGGAAAATAAATGGGAGAAGCTTGGGAATGATGGGTAGATGGTGGAAATAGATGAGGGTGATGGATTGGCATGGCCTTGGTCCTGTTGGAGCATCTGGGCAAAGGAGGAGAAAGCCCAAGCTTGACTTCCTTTGACTAGATTTTTGATCAATTTTTTCGTTTTGGTTCTAAAGTGTTATTGTTGCTTGCAAAGGTTAGAGAGCACTTGCATTCATGAGAGAGAGATACATGGAGAAAATATTTTTTATTTTTTCATTTTTTTTTGTTTAGGCATACTAGTTGCCTCAATGAGGTTTTCAACTAGTAGGTCTGCCTAGGCGCCTCAAAGGAGGTTTTCACCTAGGATCTTTTATTTTTCTCTTTTTTCCAACCCATTGACCACCTCATGGAGTTTTCAATCAATGAGCCAATCTCAGTCACCTCAAAGGAGGTTTTCACCTGATATTTTATTTTTTCTCTTATTTTTCATATTTTATTTTTTCTATCCTACTCTACTTGAAAAAAACAAAATCTCTTTCAAGTATAGGAATACTTCCAATGGAGCCATGTGCACATCAAGATGACAAATAAACTGATGTGTAGGCTTGAAATATATGCTTTGAAATGTACCTGAATTTCAGAGACCAAATGCTTTGACTTTGACAATATCAAGCACAATTGAAGAAGAGAGTGATGCTCCATATTGTTGATTTTCTAGAACCAAACCTCAATATAGCTTTGATGCCCTTGGTTTGCTTGCTCATCTGGATCATTCTTCATGTATTCTTCTACCATGACATTCAAATCTTCCTCTTTTTGCTGATTATTCTTTTGAACACATGGAGGATCTGATGGAACTTTCTCAATCTCTGATTCTGATGTCTTCTCTTCATCAAGTGCAACCCATGATTCTTTGCTCTTCTCATTTGAATCTTCTTTTTCTGCATGTTTTCCTTCAATGGCACCAAGAGAATATATTTTTTGCGATACTCTTCTTGAGTTAAGATGAATACCATTGAGCTCAAGAGGAGATGTTTGGAAGTGTTGTCCTTATAGATGGTCTATAGGCATCTTCAACCTACTTGGAGGCCCATGAGGTTAGTTATGTGCCCTCACACCCATTGGGAGCACCACATGTTTATTATTTGGAGAACAAGGGGCCAAACCCTTGTCCACTACTTTTGGGAGTCCTATTCATCATTATGGAACTTATAGACTTCTTTAGGCTTCTTAGAAGGCCCAATGACACGTATTATTGATCATTTAATCTCTTGAGAGGCTTATTCTTTTGTTTATGAGCTAGTTTGGTGGGCTTGTCACCAAAAGTTTGTTTCTTTGCACATTATTTCATTTTAGGGGCTAATGTAGGCCCAAGTAGCTAAATCAAACTCATTAGAAGTGTATAAATAGAA
The DNA here is from genome assembly GCA_031772625.1 of Pinus tabuliformis. Lineage (NCBI taxonomy): Eukaryota > Viridiplantae > Streptophyta > Pinopsida > Pinales > Pinaceae > Pinus > Pinus tabuliformis. The sequence continues at coordinate 341,356,499 of CM062807.1, read as the reverse complement.
GTGACAATGATTCTTTTTAGCATCATCACTTGGATTTGGAACTAGTATCTCTTTAGAGATTTTTTCTATCCTACTTGGAGGACGAATTTTTGGAGTATGGAATGAATTTTGCTGTTTGTATAATTTTAATGTCTTGGAGCTTCTTGATGGCAAGTTTTTGGATGGTTGGATATATTCTTATACATGTAAGTACATTTTAATGATATTATTTCTTTCTATTTTTTTCACATATATTATTATTGGGATTTTGCTATACTAGGGCTTATTTGTTGCATCTCTTATGAGAAGTTGTGGAAATTTTGTTTCCGGATAGTGAATGCTTCATGTATAATGAATGAATGTTCCTAGGGATTTTTCATTACTAAAATTCATATTGAAAATCTGTTTATCTTTCAAAACGAAGTATAAAGTTTCTGAAGCTGCTTTTGCTGCTACCCTAGTGCCAAGCGAAGTTGTCTTTGAGGCCTCCTTGGCCTAGAAAATTCAAAGGTACATAGTCATAATTCTACCTGACTCCAATCTCCCTAAAGGATTAGGCACTGGTCCATCCAAAGGTGATCACCTTAAACCTATTTTCCTTTCCCCCCTTCCTCTTCTCTATGTCTAGTCCTCTAGGTCACCTAGGGAATCAATTATCTCATATCTAGATATCTAAATACTTCGATTTTTGTTCCACAAATGTGTTGGTGTGTTCTAAATAAGCCCTCCAAATTTCATGAGATTCTGATGATGGGATCTTGAGATATCACAAGCCCTAGCTCAAAAACCAATTCTTGCCCTTGGTTTCCCTTAGTCTAGAAACCTCACTAGGATTCTTGGATTGCCTTTAATTGAAAATTCATTCCTTGATCCCTTTCCCCTCGCTAATTAGGTCAAGCATATCATTGGTTTCTAAATTCTATTCCCTTTACTGAACCTCAGGTCCACTTGGTCCCATGTCATCCCATGCACTATCAAGGTTAATTCTTCAAAGATCACCTTGAACCCAAGTTTCCACAAGAGTTCTAGGGCTTAGGGATCTCCTTTATATGACACATACTAAAAAACTAACCCTAGAAATTCCCCCCAAGCTCTTCCTAGAGAGTCTTCCATCTTGTATTCCAAGACAGACAAGCCACATATTTGAGCCTCTCTTGTGAATAGGCTTCCAGGATCACCCCTCGCCCTATCATTGGTAAATCCATTTGTGATCCTTATCATAATGGGTCTCCTCCTATTGGTGAAAATCCGTAAAGAGTAGGGAGTCAAATTAGCCAAGGTGACAATGGGCTATCACTCCATTGTTTCCCTTAGCCTAGTAGTAACCCTTCAAGGATCCCCTTTTAGGACCCCTAATAGTTTGACTGGTAACTGTAGAAATTTCACCTGTAGAACAGACTGATATATGCAATGTCCTAAAGCATAATACTTATTTTACTTCTACAAAACATTAAGCGGAAGCATAATCGAATTCGTGAGAAACATCAAGTAGTAACATGCATAAATGATCAAGAGAAATAATCACACATAACACAAGATATATCTAGGGGAAAGCACCATCATAAAACCCCAACCATGTATTATCCATCAAGTGGAAATCCTCTTCACAATACAAAAATAATCAGCTCTCAAGCTATTCAGTTCTCATTGAACTATGAAGATATGAAGATATGTCTCATGAACCAACCAAACCCTGTATATAAAGGCTTTACCTATGGTCCAATCCCTATTTCCTTGCGCAGTTTGCTTAGGAAATAATAGCAAAAGCATATGCAATTAATTCCAAACATACCAAGTTAACCAATGGTCCAACTACGCAATCCTTGAGGACACTAGTTCCTCAACCATGTAAAAACTACTTACTAGAAATAGTCAAGCATCTGATAGTACACTGTCCCACTTCTGATGTCACCTAGGTCTCTGACAGAACTGACATGCAACAATTATCCATGAGTTAATTCTCAGATATCTTAAATAATAGTTGTCACATGCATGCAAGCATTAACAAACTATATTTTATTATTTTAAAAACTTGTTAAAATAATCTAACTGGACTTGACTAGTTAGAACTAAGTCAACTGATTCTCTCATTATAGAACTCATACTTATTCCCTCAATCAGTGGAGGAAATCATGTGCATGCTCACAAAGACTTCAAATTTGGATTTCCTTAACTAATTAACTCAACTGAATTAATTAATTAATATTTCCAACTTCTGTTAAGACCAAAATTAATTTTACTTCCTATAGATAGACTAGGGACTGCTATAAATAGGAAGGGACCTTGAAATGCTATTTTTAAAACTTTCTATTTTTAGCAGTTTCACCTCTCACCGAATGTGGCCAATGACCTCACTGGCCAAACTGCTATTTTTAGACATGCTATTTTTAGCAGGTCTATTTTTAGCACATTCTAAATTTAACATTTCTTGTTGCACATTTTTCAACACTCCCTCTCAACAAGAAAAGCTTCCCCTCGAACCCGATCCTATAACTCTGGAATGTTCTGCATGCAACACATCTACCCGGTCCACTTGCTCCAACAACACTTGGAACAAAAACACTCCCAACTGACCACTGTGTTGGGCTAGGAACATACTCTGATGCTGAAGCTCTACCTGTTGTTGACAAGTGCTTCCTCTCTGACATCTGCGCTACTGCAACATCTCCATGCATCTCGCACCATTGCACACCTCTCTGTTCCACCTAGCACTATGCAAAACACTTGTGCCTCTCGCATTGCTGCAGCCTGCTGGCTATGCGCTATCCTGGGATTCCCTGCACTGTCTCTCTCTCTGCCGCTCCATACGCATCTGTCTCTACCCAATCAGTCGGTTCCTGCTACTCCACATCGGGGTTCCTGTAGCAAGGTCTCATCCAAGAGGTTAGGTACCTCAAGGATCTTGCCCCTCCTCCTTGGGACGATCACTCCACATCGCCCCACCTCCTACTTGGAGGTATGGCTGCATGTGATCCCTCTGCCCACCTGGCTTGAAGTTTCCCCCTACTGGAGGTCTCTACATGAGTGGATGCCTCCACTATGTCTCCTCTCTGCTTCCCCAGTTGTGGCTGCTTCACAACCTCCTGAAGTTGCTTCACCAATCGTGGCTCCTCCACAATCATCTGAGACTTCTTCTGGCACTGCATGTTGAGAGGTAATATACTCTCCCTCCCAACCACCAAGTCTCCATCAGTTGCCTTGTTGCTCAAGGCTTTGCATGCATCTTGAACCTCAAGAGCATACAGGTTCTTGACCCGTGAACCAATCTGCTTCACCTGTCTAGTGATGATGTGTCTAAGGAAAACCTTTCCCTTACTGAAGACTACATCATAGCCTCTGTCTTCTAGCATCACAATCGACACCAAGTTTCTCTTTAGTCCTGGTACATACTTGACATCGGTCAAGGTAAGATGAGATCCATGCTCCCTTTGAAAAATAACCGTGCCTACACCTGAGACACTATACTTCTCATCATTACCCATCACTATGAGTATCTGGAGATCTTTCTCATCCAAAGTACTGAACAAACTCTTGTCACCGGTCATGTGGAAAGAAGCTCCACTGTCAAGAAACCAACCACTTCCCACCATGGATAAAACCATGCATGCGAAGAGTGTGAAATCCAACTCAAACTATGAAGCAAGTGCCTCACCTTCAGATCCTTCCCTGGATCCCTTCTTGGATTTCCTCTGTGGACAATTTGTAGCATAATGGCCCACCTCATGACAATGAAAGCATCGCACTTTCGATTTGTCAACCTTCTTCCCATCATTGGAAGAATTGGATTCGAAAAGAGAAACCTTCTCCTTCCCCTTCTTCGCCTTACTCACTAAGGCACAATTCTCCTCATCATGCATAGATGAAGAACTATCTCTGGTGCTCTGTCTGATCTCCTCCTACATCAAATCTGAACATAGTTGTTCCCAATATGGCAGTTTCTCCCTTCCATTCACCGAGTCTTGGTAGCTATGCCAACTCTTAGGAAGGCCAAGGAGTGCTAGACTCACCATATCCTCATCTGATGTCATGACCCCTACACTTGTAAGCTCATTCCTGCATGTGATGAGCTTGGTCAGATACATAGAGATCGTCTCATCCCTTTCACACTTGATCTTTCGAAGTTTGTCCTTTAGTGTTAGCTTCCTCTAATCACTGCTATTCTGATATAAATCTTTCAATGTTTTCCACATTGCATGCAGAGTCTCCTTCCCATGGAGACTCAAAACAATGTGATCTCAAACTCCCTCCAAGAGAATTCTCTTAGCTCTAGCCACACACTTCCTCCATTCCACCTGCTCAGTCTTGTCAGTAGGTTTAGGAATTTCTTGATCAATGAAATTCTTAAGGCCATTATCTTCCAAAACTACCTCCATGTGATCCTTCCAAGCTATATAGTTTGAGCTGCCATCAAGGGCATACTCAAGCCTCAAACCATAGAATGCCATTGATGAAATAGATGTGATAAGAACTTGAGATCAATATCCCGAATAATAAACTTCGAATTTCTCCTACTAGTATATTGTTCTTGCTTGATCACCTGTGCTCTGATACCATGTAGAAATTTCACTTGTAGAACAAACTGATATATGCAATGTCCTAAAGCATAATACTTGTTCTACTTCTACAAAACATTAAGCATAAGCATAATTGAATTCATGAGCAACATCAAGTAGAAACATGCATAGCTGATCAAGAGAGATAATCACACATAACACAAGATATATCCAGGGGAAAGCACCAACATAAAACCCCAACCATGCATTATCAATCAAGTGGAAATCCTCTTCACAATACAAAAAGAATCAGCTCTCAAGCTATTTAGTTCTCAATGAACTATGAAGATATGAAGATACGTCTCATGAACCAACCAAGCCCTGTATATAAGGGCTTTACCTATGGTCCAATCCCTATTTCCTTGCGCAGTTTGCTTAGGAAATAATAGTAAAAGCATATGCAATTAATTCCAAACATACCAAGTTAACCAATGGTCCAACTATGCAATCCTTGAGGACGCTAGTTCCTCAACCATGCAAAAACTACTTACTAGAAATAGTCAAGCATCTGATAGTACACTGTCCCACATCTGATCTCAACTGGGTCTCTGACAGAACTGACATGCAACAGTTATCCATGAGTGAATTCTCAGTTATCTAAAATAATAGTTGTCACATGCATGCAAGCATTAAAAAACTATATTTTATTAGTTTAACAACTTGTTAAAATAATCTAACTGGACTTGACTAGTTAGAACTAAGTCAACTGATTCTCTCATTATAGAACTCATACTTATTCCCTCAATCAGTGGAGGAAATCATGTGCATGCTCACAAAGACTTCAAATTCGAATTTCCTTAACTAATTAACTCAACTGAATTAATTAATTAATATTTCCAACTTCTGTTAAGACCAAAATTAATTTTACTTCCTATAGATAGACTAGGGACTGCTATAAATAGGAAGGGACCCTGAAATGCTATTTTTAGGACTTTCTATTTTTAGTAGTTTCACCTCTCACCGAATGTGGCCAATGACCTCACTAGCCAAACTGCTATTTTTAGAGATGCTATTTTTAGTAGGTCTATTTTTAGCACATTCTAAATTTAACATTTCTTGTTGCACATTTTTCAACAGTAACAAGGCCAACACATGAACTACCCATAGTGGGATGTCATCACCAAAATGTTGGATGGAAGAACTACCCACTAGTGGGATGTCATCACCAGGATTGGGCCAAACTTGGTCAAGCTTGGACACCCCTTTGAATAATTTAATTCCCCCCAAAATGACTTCCATCTCTAACCCCTCCCCATGAAATTTGAATTTGAGACCTTATGGGGACTACTCCTTGCTCAAACCAATTGGTTTACACCTCATGAGTATTAATTAAAAAAAATGTTATATGAATATGAGTTATGGTTTTTTGGGCATGTTATATTATTAAGCCATGGTATTAGCCCACAATATTGCAACAAACTATTTATAGGTTAAGAATCTCCATGATAAAATATGGTTAAATCTCTATTACATGTTTTTTTAAATGCATATATGTTTGACTCATATGTTTATTCTTTTTATAATTAATAGTAATAGCAATAATTTAAAGTAAATTTATAATTTAGTTCATTTTTGTGATTATTTTTAATTTAGGTAATGCGATATGTATCATGAGATAAGTTTTTGATACGTATAGAGACTTACCAACCATTTAATTTGTATGGTTGCGCTAGTATTAAATATAACAAAGTGTAATTCAATGCTCAATAAACATGTTGTATATTGTGAACAAATTGATTCTTAGGTTTTTATGGATAAAATGATTTTTGACTACATTTTGTAAATAGTTAGACATAAAGAGACAACTAAATCAATTTAATTTATTAAAATATTTTAACTCAAGTGGTTTGGTGAGCAATTAGTTTTCCCAAGTGTGTGGGTTCAAGTCTTTGGAGACATTGATAGGTGTGGCTATTTTTGAATAGGACTTCCAAAATTTTAATTTAATTATCAATATTATGTCAATAGACATGTCTATTTTGGAATATGACTTCTAATTTTAATTTAATTATCAATAATTATTAGTTGGATGGTAGGGATTTAATCTCTACAACATATTCTAGGCTATTCTTATTAGTATTCACAAATCAAAGGTAAAGATTTATCTCGAAAGTGGTTACGCTCTTTTTACCCTTTTAATTAAATTCATTAATTAGAAAAACATCATATGAACAAGTTTCATATGATTTTTTTTTTTTTGGCATATGGCAATGATAAGTCATGATATTGTAACAAAGCCTATTTACAAATTAAGAATCTCCATGGTAAAGTGGGGGTGAATCTCCATGGTTAAGAATCTTGTTACATTTTTAAAAAATGTATATATGTTTAACATAAATATATATATATATATAGATATATGTATATTAATTAATAATAATAACCTCAGATTTAGGTGACTAGTTGCAGGAGGGGGAGGTGGGTGGAAGGGAGGACCGGCTGCCACCACCCCACCTGACCAATAGGCAAGGGACGTGGCAACATGTCCCTTGATAGATGGCACAACTTGAATTCATGAACATTAAAACCATCTTGGGTTAAATGAAGCAACATGGAATGAAGGTGGCTAGTGACTTTGCGTGTGTGAGGAGAATGAAACACACAACATGCATATGAGCACTAACATTCAAGGGGGATTTGATGGACAAAAGAGTCATCCTTGGCAATTGGTTTAGGTTGCATTCAACATTAATGAGGTTATATATACTCCAAGGTAAAAAGCATTGGAAGGATGAGAAAGGCAACACATTGCGTATGAAAGAAATGGCAGTTATGTTGAGCTTGTTGCACCAATTATTATGGAGTACGTTGCAACTCGGAATGCACCAGCGTTAAGAGGGTTATGATAATGGATTAATAAGGTGGGAAAATGGATGAAGGGTGAACCCATGGTGAATTATAGGTCGTAGAGGAATTTCCCATTGGCGACTACTGAGACCTCGAATAGAAGTGTTAGCTCTAAATGGGGGGAAAGAAGGTTGGTAAACCACACTCTCAGAGGACAAAAGGATCTTGGTGAATACTGCGAGTCATATATGGAGCATATTCAACCTACAAATGAGGAGAGGAAGTGAGGAGCACATTGGAAGGGCTTAGGGTGGCATAGACACACAAGATGTTGCCCTCTTATATCCTCTCCAGGTAATTGCCATTCTGATGTTAAGTTGTTCTCTGTCGTCTCTATTTATAGTCCACTTCCCCATAATTTAATTTGGAAGTATCCATCTCTATTTTTTGGTTTTCTAGGTGAATTTGGTAATGTTTAGTTGAAGGATATTGTTTCTTTGATTTTGAGTGGGGAGCGGAGTAGGGAGAGGTTACTAAGTGGAAATTGGACTGGTATTTACCTTGTGGAGAGAAGAATCATTTGGAGAAGGTCAGGGGAATATGGCTCTATAGCCTCAAGGACATTTGCTGAACTTGGGCACTGAAGAGTGTTTTATGATGGAAAATATATTTCTGAGTTCTGGTTGAGCTGGGTTAGGGAGGGGATTCCATTAGTCGAAAGGAGGAGACTGTTCCTATGGCCTTAGCTTGGGTCTGCTCTTACACTAAGTTTCCTCTCTAACATGTGGGTTGAGAAAAGAGACAACTCTCATTGGTTGTTACCTGAGTGGATAGGGTGGTGGAATTCACATCTAGCTTTAGGTCGAGGTGCATACTTAGATGAGAGGAATTGGTAGATAAAACAACTAGTGATTTAGTGGAAAGAAAAATCTAGAAAGAGCTGTAATAGGATAACAAAGTCAATAGGCGTTCTTATTTAGATATCCACTCTATTTGATAATGCTTAGTCCACATAGGATATTTCATATATTTCTATCTAGGTCATTGAAGTGAATCTCATTATGCAGAGGGAGAGAGGCCAATCGAGGAGAGAAGCAACATACTATGATGAAAGAGCCTGTAGGGGAAATTCCCACCTGCATAATAAAGAAACATGTTTTACTGCTAGGTATCGAGAATAGATGCCTATGCATGTGCAAGAAGAACTAATGAGATTAGAAAGGGAAGCTCCCTTTAAAATAAATTCCCTCTATGATTATGAAGTTAGAGCATAATGGGTAGAATGGATCCCAAATACAGGGTGCATGCAAAGCAGAGTAAGCCAGTATATACAGGAAATAGATATGTATTGGAAAATTAAATTCCTCTTGTGGTGTGTGCTTCTAGACAGTTATCAGTCGAGGAGGGATTTATTACAGAATTTGGACCACATGCATGGTCATATGAGGTTGATATGACTATATATTAGAAATGATGGATTGTAGGCTGGAGCGAATTAAATAACATCTTGGTATTCCACCAACAACTCCAAGACCTCTAGCAACCCCAACAACCCCTCTCCCTGTAGAAGGCTCATATTATGATCCACTTCCCTAATTATGTGATGGTTTATGGTTATGTTTATGGATTTATTTTTAAAAATTGTTTATGTTTATGGCCGACTAGTCAATATATTAGTGTAGGGATTTTTAAGCAAAGGTATGTTAGGTATTGTTGGCCTCTTATATCCCTTTGAAGGGTACAATTTCAGGTCTGGTCTTGTCTCCCTAGCGAAATATTAGAATGAATTATGAACATTTTTAATGTAATCTCTTTATTTTGAAGTAATATAATTCACTTTACACAGCTAATAATAATAATAATAAAGTTATCATTTAAATCAATGTTATGATTTTTTTTAAAATTTTAGCAAAAGTGAGATGTATCATGAATGAAGTAAATATTTTTATGCTTATTGATGCCTATCGACGTTTACAAACCACTTAATTTATATGGCTACACTACTTTCTTTTCCTAAAAAAAAAAACGTAATTTCCATTATAATTATGAAGATTACATGCTGTATATGCTTTATAAAAAAGCATATCTCATTATTGTGACCAAGACTTACTCTTACAAAAAGTAGCTTACAATTGTACAACTAATATGATAGCAACAAAATCTGCACCATTATCCAATACCGATCTCCACAATATCCTGATATTAGTCCAATATATTCTTACACCTTCTGATGAAATTCGCTAAATGATCTATGATAGTATTTAAAAAATTCATGATCTCTATGCTCTTGAATCATCCAAGTACCATATTTCTATGTTACTTCTTCCTTGGCTAAAACATCAACAGTCTGATTCCTTTCCCTGAATATATGTTTGCATGATATAGAATCAAAATGGGTTTTTAATATCATAATCTCATCCAACAGGTTTCTGAGAGTATGCACATGACAAATTTCAACTTGATTGAACCACTCTATAACTATTTTTGAATCTCCATAAATCTGTAAATGGCAACATCTTTTTCCAATAGAAAAAATAAACAAAAGTTTAAGGATGTTTAGCTCAAAGAAATTATTTTTTCCTCACTCTAATACCATTTTTAGTTTGAAATAATGATCATCTACAAGATACAATATCGCTCCTCCACCACACCCATAACCTTGAGCTGATCCATCAAAGTAGGCCCATGGATTTGATTTACCTATTCTTTCTGCAATGATATTCTTGATCTTAGAAATGTTTATACTTTTTGGAATAAGAGTGAACGAAGAAACTGTATGAGCAGCAAAGAATGACCAATTCTGTCCTTTTTCTTGAAATAATATGTTGTTCCTTCCCAACCATATTTCCCAACAAACCAGCATCGACAAATTCCTGATTTTTTTGGAATGAAAGCTAGTCGACCAGAATTCGCATGTTGTAAGCACTGATTGCCCTTGCCACCGATTTGTGATATTTAAGCTTTGACAAATCATGTTCCATAGCTAAACCATGATGAGACACTCCAGAAATAAATGAATAATAGATTCAGTGTTTTTTAAACACAAAACACACCAGATTGGACCTTGGAAAGCTCTTCGCTGTAGTATCTCACCCATAGGTACTATATTCCGTAGCACTCACCACATAAAAATCTTGGTTCTTGGAGGTCTTATTAATCTCCAAATCGATCGCCACCACCAATATATGTTCATCAGTTCACTCCAAACACTAATGATCAAATATCCTTCTTTCAGCATGTAACCTCCATGCTTGGCGCAAGACCATATAATCTCATCTTGCATATTATGGATTCTAATATGTGCTTCATCTAGTGCATTAATAAAAGAAACACAATCCTAACGCCAGAGCTCCGGAAGTAGTAAAGCTCGTGCTATAATCCATCCTTGATGAAGCAACGAGGAGTTATCATCTACAACAATTTGATTTAAAGTGTTATATCCAGCCTCTCGCAGAAATAACAACATATCTGGTGGAATTATATGCACATTTCCACTCCCAACTCACCCATCAATACCGATGTAGAATATCATGCTTGTGCCAATGCACCAAGCCAAACCTGTCATTATAAAATTGAACGAATTCAATACTGCCCTCCACATCAATGATATATCCTCTTTGTTCCAATCTGGAAACCTAATCCAATCCTCAATCTATATCAGCGAAATATATTTTTGCACTATCACTTGCTTCCATAATCCATTTGAAGAGAAGCAGTGCCATCTCGTTTTTGCCGCCAAGGCTTTTGAAAAATTGATCAGATTTTTCATGCCCTAGCCACCCCATTTTTTCGACTTTGCAATATGCTCCCACTTGATCCAAACAAATATTTTTCCTTCTTTCTTTCCTCTCCATAGAATTTGCAACATATCTGCTGTATTTTTTGCAGAATGTCAATTGGAATCCATGCTATTGACATCTAGTATACCGGGGTAGCTTCCAACACTGATTTAAGTAGTACCGATATCCCCACCCTCTATAGCCATCTATAGACTTCAATTTTTGCAACCAACCAAGACCAATCTGCCTTTTTATATTTATTTGGTTTCAACCTAAATCCTAGGTACTTCAAACCTGCTTCAATGTTCAACTGTCTAAAAAAAAATCTTTGTTTAGCAAATGCTAATTCATTTGGAGAGAATTTTTCTACAGATAAGGTAGATTTATCATGATTGGTCATCATTCCAGTTGCTTTGCAAAATATTTTGAGAATGCCATCCATGACAGTGGAATCACTAATTACCCCACTCATAAAAATGAGTACATCATCAACGAATAAGAGATGGGTCAACGATATATTTAAGGCAATCTTAACCCCTTTGAATAACCCTTTATTATTATGCTCCATGATCATCCTAGTCAATCCTTCCATCACCAATAAATAAAGTAGTGGAGATAATGGGAATCCTTGCCTGAGACTGCGTTCTGGATGAAATTTTTTTGTCACTGAGTCATTGATTAGTAAATTGAATGACACAAATGAAACACAACACATTATCCAATTTATAATATTATTATGAAATCCTACGTCAGTCAAAATCATTTGAATATACGTCCAATTTGTCCTATCATATGCTTTGGATAAATCAATTTTCATAATAATTCATTTTGTCTTCTTAACTTTCATGGAAAGGAGGCCCTCCTAAGCAATGCCTATGGCTTCATGTATCTGTCTATTTTCCAAGAATGAAAATTGTTCCATAGATACATAATGCGATAAAGTTTTCTTTATCATGTTTGCTATGATTTTAACAATAATATTGTATGTACAATTTCATAATGAAATGGGCCTAAAGTCATTGAAATTAATGGGTAAATTAGTCTTAGAGATTAATGCAATAAAAGTAGCATTGAAGGCGTCATACATTTTCCCTTCCACCCTGCAGTCTTAAATTATTTTAAGGAGGTCATCACCAATGGTATTAGAAAAGGTGAGGTAATATTCTATTGACCAACCATCCGGACCAGGGCTCTTGTCCCTCTTAAACCATTTTAGAAGATCTTCTAGTTTTGCTATCATAACAGGGGAGACCATGTCATTATTTTCCTCATCATTAACAAATCGAGGGAAAGAGTTGCCCCCCTGATCAACTCTGCTAAGGATGCCTCCTGCTGAGCTTTAAAAAGATTAGAAAAATGACGAATACCTTGATTTGCAAGCCTGTTAAAAGACTAAATTGTGTTTCCATCCACATCCTGAAGAGACCAAATAGCGTTAATGGATTTTCACCCCTTGGAAAAATGCCGGAAAAATCTAGTATTTTCATCTCCAGACTTCAGCATAAATCTCTACTTTTGAGCTTCCAAGTCTCTTCTTTCTCCTTTAGCAGCTTAATTTTTTCAGCCTCCAATTGAATTACATGTTTCTTTGCTTCCAGAGATGAGAATCCTCCATTTACTGGATCTTCAAGCCTAATTAGTTCTTCAATATTGCAGATTTTTTTCATCATCCCTTTTCTTCTTGATTTTAGCCCAATCAATAGTTCTCCTTTTGATACGCTGAATATTATACATAAATTGCTCAGCAACTGAAACATGATCAGATCTAGACCATATTCTTCGTTCTTGTTTAACCATTTTATGAAATCCCTCATCAGCTAACTAGGTCGAGTTGAATTTGAATGGCGCATGAGGTTTTGACGACAACCTAGATATCTTTAAAAATATGGGTGAATGATCAGATATCCCTGTTGATCGAACCCTCTGCCTTATCAATTTAATCTTATCAGACATAGCTTCCTTAATAAGAAATCTATCTAATATTCTGTCCAGCATGGCAGAATCAGTCATGCAATTCCTCCATGTAGGATGTATACGTGCAGATTCAATATCAATTAGCTTATTGGATTCCATGATATATTCAAAATAGTCCGTAGGAGAATCTATTTGTGCATTATGTCCCCATGACTCTGCTAGACCCAATGAATAATTCAAGTCTCCCCCATAATGATATTATCCTCCTACATGAAGGAATATTTCATAAGTTCCTCCCAAAATGTTGCTCTATTTTGGCAGGGACCATATACGTTTAATAACCTCATTTCTGTACCTAATTCCTCAAAAAATACTTCTGCACCTATCACTCCTTCCCTACACCATACATTAAGTAATTTAATTGTTTTTCCATTGATTCCCAGTGCCAAACCCCCATATCTGCCTTTAATGTCCAATGCATGAAAGGACCATCTTGGAACGATAGCTTCCAGACCAAGAATAACATGCTCATCGATCCCCAAATTCTCTTGAAGAAAAATCACGTCCAACTTCTCCGATGCAAATAATCTTCTAAGGGCTAATTTGTTAGCATGGTTATACAACCCCCTATAGTGATAAGATATCCACTTCATAAGGTAACCATACTTGGGTTGATGTTTGATTTAAGAACCCTCTCAATAGACATCTAATGTCCTTTTGCTACATCCACATAGGCCTTTTGAATGGCTTTAGAAAAATGTGATTTCCTGCCCTGAATACCTTTAACTTGCTTAGGATGGGACATATTACCAATACCCCCTACCTAGCTAGATGCCTGTATTGCAAGTGATCTAAGATTATACCTGTGATTGGAATTTAACTCTGATGAGGGTTCCATAAACATGGTTGCAAAAACAATAGATGGAGTAGATGGAACATGATCAATGCTGCATTCAAGATTTGATTCCAATGGGAAAAAAATAGCAGGTAAATCATTTTCCATAGTTGGCCCTATGTTCATCTGATCATTAATATCAATTATTCGATTAATTCTAGCTGGCTCAGATGGTCCCAAACCAGAAGTCCCAATCTGCATCTTTTGGTCCATTTTCCCGCTCCTACAATCCTTCTCTTGAGTAGGCTTCTGCAAACTGTGATTTATGATTCCTTCTTTGCCAACCTCGCTGAATTCCTCCTTCTTTCCTTTATTGAATAATGGGAATTACTTGTCCTGACATCATGGCGTCTTCTGCATAAAAAAGGAACGCCTTCACCGTCTAGTTTTTGCATTCTGGAGCATCCTCTCCATTGGAGTAACAAACTTTCAAAAAATCCTTCCCTTGTATCCATTTGAATAAGTATTCGGGCATAGGACATATTTCCTATCTCATGAAAAGATTGATCATAATCTAGGAAGGTCCCCAAATCATCCCCAATTCTTTTAAATACATCCTCTGACCAATATTGCAATGGTAATCTTGGAACCCTGACCCAAATTGGTCCTGTTCCCACCTGTTCGCGATCCTGGTCAAATAATCGGGACCATATTTTCAATAGAATGTAAGTCCTTTCAATATGCTAGATATTCGATAACACCCTATTGTAGCAGCTACAACCACCCTCCAAAATTTTGCCTTAGCTTCGTTTTGGAGCCTCCCTACCAACCATCCTAGCAGCATGTCTTGCACAGTCAAGTACATAGGCTTCATTGGTTTTTTAGCAGCTTGTCAGCTTGTGCATGATAGTTTGTTTCACCCCCCTCATAGGCTGCCACTTTGGACTTGGGCCAGTTGCTGGATGATTAGCTCCCTTAGAAAATTGCGCAATTCTGGAGGGGAAATAGCCTTCCCTCCAGAAATTGCACAAATCTGCTAGGCAGACTGCTGTGCCTAGAAATTGCGCAATCCAGTCAAAATACCTTCCTCAAGAAAATTGAACAATCTGGTCCAGTAGTGCAGTTCCACCCATAAATTACGCAATTCTGAGAAACAATCAGCTGCTCCTCCCAAAATTTGCGCAAAAATCCTTCTTAGTCAAGCAGGCTGTTGCATATGCCTTCAGGTTCATCAGTTCCCTCCGGGACTGAGAAAACTCGACTTGCATGAATGGGTTGTTTTTTTCCAAAAATAGAAAAAACTACATGCAAAATCATCCCTAGATTTTAGGGATCTATTTTTAGTAGCTGGAGGTTACATGCAAATATCATTTTAAAAACTTTCCTCCAAGTGTCGCTTTTTCCTAGATTTGTGGCATGCGCATCATGAGCCTCAAACTTATTTATTTGATGCTTCAG
The DNA here is from genome assembly GCA_031772625.1 of Pinus tabuliformis. Lineage (NCBI taxonomy): Eukaryota > Viridiplantae > Streptophyta > Pinopsida > Pinales > Pinaceae > Pinus > Pinus tabuliformis. Next base: position 341,341,194 of record CM062807.1, on the reverse strand, counting down.
AGCTCATTCTTCACATCGATCTTGGAACTTTGACATCCCCCAGTACATCCAGGAGTCTTCGACACATCCAACTCAGCTATTTCTGGGTAAGTCCGCTTTACTTATCTTTTGCAACATTTCTGTCGCTTTTTGTGTTTTGGCTTGTGTGAGTGTTGTCTGCTTGATTTCTATGACTGCTTGTTGTCGTTTGCATGTATGTTAGCCTATACAAGCACCATTTCATTTTGCATTAGCATATCATTGCTATCGCATGCATGGCACTGTTTTGCATGAACGGTTGCCGATTCGGCGACACGTTTCACACACATGCACATTGTTCCATTTTCTGAATCTTGCATTCGTTGTTTGCATGCCTGATCATTTACTCCTGTTTACACTCAGTATCGCCATGCATTCACATCTTCATATGATTTTAGTTTCCTGTCGGTGGGTCTGGGAAAACTTGGCCCAGACTCTGCCTTGCCTGGACAAGCATCGCACAATTATGAGAGGGAAGTCTCTGCCTTCCTCCCAGAAAATGTGCAAATATATCTAATTAGTGCCCTCCAGTCTTTCTTTGTGCAATTTTGAGAGGCAGTGACTGTTGGCCCAGAAAATTGCGCAATGCAGTCCCTTGGGCTTGCATCACTTGCTAGCTGAAATTGCGCATTGCATAATCTCAGCAGCCAATAGGACAGTTTGTTGGCATTATGACACAGGTTTGGCACTATGACACGGGTGTTGTCCTTGATGGCAACTCACTCAGATGACAGACCACAGTTCAGGCTCTTAGAATGAAGGAAAAAGAGATATATGCAGGTTCCTCTTAACCAAGCCGCGTATACACGCGGGATCGCCTATCAAAAGGTGCGTATGCGTATGCATGCACTTTCACGCAAGGAAAAGCACGTACATGTGGGAAAAATTGTTTTTGGTCAATGGTTTTTGGTCCTTGGTATTTGGACCTATGGTTTTGGACCATGGTATCTCGTCCGAAGTGTTGAACCCAGGTATTTGGACCCAGGTATTGGTTCTAAGTGGTTTTGGACCATGGTATTGAGCAAGGCCTAAGACTATAAAAGGGGAAGGAGATCATTAGGCAAAGGCACTCAAGTATTGAATATCTTATGAAGAGAAAGATCTAGAATACTGGTCTTTGGGTTATGGTGCATAGCCGGATCTGAATCAAGGAGGAACTTGAGCGCTAGAAGAAGGATAAGTTCTATTGATGGGTCAAGATCCTAAGGCTTGAATAGAAGTATCTTTGTGTGATTTTGACCTGTTATATTTGGCACATGACTTGATCTATAAATCTGATAATCTGGGTATATCTGATGTCTGAATAATTGAAAAGGGTAAATTATCTTTTATAGATCTGTACGCAGGTTCAGCATAGCAAAGGCGAATATACACGCTGGTTCGGTAATTAAAAATAGCATATACGCAGGTTTGCTGTAAGATAACAACGTATGCACGCATTTTCTACATATTCAAGTAGCGTACATCTCATAACATATGTTTTAGCTACTTTTGTTTAATGCTGCAGTGTTTTGGGTTCAGGATTGGTTTCTGGTTACTGTTACTGTATTCTAGTTATAGCATTCAGAGAAGTGATTGTTTGATTCAGTTTTGGTTGGTGCAAAGGAGATTGGTTGATGCAGATATATTTGATGTTTGATTGATGTTGTTGATGGATCTAGTCTGAAAATTTATGAAACGTGGTCCCTGGAAGAAAGGAGAAGGTTGTAGCCTTTTGTAGGTCAGCACCTACGTACTAGTACTTCAGCTAGTACAAGAGCTAAGGGGGTTATAGCTCCCTTCTAGGAGAAGCTGGAGAACGAGAGAAGGTTGTAGCCTTCTGCAGGTAGAAGCCTACATACTGGTATAAGGCTACACCAGTATAGAAATATTGTAATAGAAGTTTCTTATTAAAAGAATATAGAGACGAATTGCAGCAAGTGGTTTTCACCCACATTGGGTTTCCACCTTATATATTGTGTTCATGTGTGTGATTGCCTGTACTGTTTACTGCACTTGATTACTATTTTATGGTTCTGATACACAGATTAATATTAGCTAACTAAATTAGAAGTCTGCAAGCTATACGCGGTTTTCTCTAAACACAGTTGCGTATATATGCAGGTTTAATTAACATAAGTAGCGTATATCAATTTGTTTATGGAAATGGAAAATTATTAAATTGCTATAACTGATTCACCCCCCCCCCCCCTCTCAGTATTATTTCCAACAATTGGTATTAGAGCAAGTCCTTCAAAAGAAGCTTGATCGCTTGAAGGAAGATCTATCATCATGAGCAACTATGAAAAAGAGGCATCCATCAAGCCACCAATATTTGATGGGAGCAACTTCATCTATTGGAAGGTAAGAACCACAGCCTATCTTCAATCTCTTGGTACAGAAGTTTGGGATATCGTGGAAGGAGGATACACATTTCCATCAGCAACTCCTATAGATACGGCTGGTAAAAAGTAGTATGAAACAAATGCAAAGGCTGTCAATACTCTATTGGGGAGTCTATCTTAATCAGAATTCATCAAGGTTATGCAGCTCAAAACCGCCAAAGAAATATGGGATAAGATCATTCTAAGCTATGAAGGAGATGATCAGGTAAAACATACAAAACTACAATCTCTCAAAATTCAATATGAAACTCTCAGAATGCACAATGATGAAAGTGTGGCTAATTATTTCTTACGTATAGATGAGATTGTTAATCGCATGAAAAATTTATGTGAAGAGATAAAAGAAGTTACTTTAGTTGAAAAGGTTCTAAGATCGTTGTCTTCTAAGTTTGAATCAAAAGTTTCTACCACAAAAGAAAAGCAGAATCTTCAGAGTATTACTATGTCACAGCTACATGGAATCCTAACTGCTTTCGAAATGAGAAAAGGGGGGCCATCAGACATGAGAGAAGCTGCATTCAAAGCTTCAGGAAAAGGAGAATACAATGAGTTAGGGCATACGTTAGAAGGAGAGGAAGAATCAAACTTTGTCAAGAACCTTCAACGGGGTTCTGGAAGATTCAGAGGTAAGCTACCTTTCAAATGCTTTGCTTGTGGAAGAGTCGGTCACTATGTAGCCAAATGTCCTCATAAAGATAAGCTTGATAAAGGTAAGGAACCAGTTAAATGGAACAGAAAACAGAACGTAAGTAAGAAGAGTTATTATACACATGAAGACATCGATGGACTTTCAAATAGTGATGAAGTGATAAAGGTAAGGGACCAGTTAAATGGAATAGAAAACAAAACGTAAGTAAGAAGAGTTATTATACACATGAAGACAAGGATGGACTTTCAAATAGTGATGAAGATGAACATGGTAATGATTATAGACTTTTGATGGCTTTTGAAGATGATGATTTCTTGGATGCTATAGATGAAGATGATCTCTATGAAGAAATTTCTAAACTTAAAATTTGTTTAGAAGAAAAGAGTATTATCATAGATACTCTGACATTCCAACTTGCTGAAAGGGAAAACACAATGAAAAGTTAGAATGTGAAATTGTGGGACTTAGAAAAGATATTGTGAAAACAAAAGCTCTTAATCTTAGATTTGCTAAAGGATCTGAAACTTTAGATGAGATTATCAAAGTGCATCATTCTCCTCTAATCAATACAGGTCTTGGATATACTAAAGAAGCATCTCAAGCATAAAAGCCATCCACCTCCAAAAGTTATCTTGATGCAGCAAGGAGAAGTGAGCAGGTTGATAATCATCAGCAAAGGCATAAAGCAGATCACCAGGTAAATCAAGGTCAATCTACTTCAAGGATGAACATAGATCACCAAGTAAATCGGGTTCAATCTACTTCAAGGATGAACAAAAGCTACAACCAACCACAGGTAAATCATTCTCAATTTGCCTCAAGAATGAATGTCAATGGAAACTACAATCACCTGGACAATAGATTTGATAATTGTAGGAATTTCTTTAATGGCCAATGTTTTTCATGTCATAACTTTGGACACGAAGCTACTTAATGTGTTGCCTACAAGACCATCATGACTCGAGAAGCACGAAATCAAAGGAGTGTGACTGGGATCATGAAGAGGACCTACAATAACTTTTCTGCTCTTGAAAATGAAATAGAATGCTCTATTTGTAACAACTTCAATCATGCAGATTCTGAATGCAAGAGTCAATTTTGACAAACATCTTAGAAGGAGCAAGCTTCATTGGGTCCCAAAACATGGAGAAAGAAAGAACCACAACCAGAAAGATGTGGTATAGCCTTATATGCAGAAGGATAGGAAAATTAGTGGTACATTGATAGTGGATGCTCGAAACATATGACAAGTTATAAAGAAAAACTTCAGTCATATAGTGCCTTAGAAAAGGAAAGGAAGGTCTCATTTGGAAATGACACCCCTGCACTCATAAAAGGTAAAGGCTATTTTCTTTTGAATGAAAAGGTAAAAAATGGAAATGTTATGTATGTTGATGGCCTAAAGCATAATCTATTGAGTGTTATTCAAATGTGTGATCAAAGAAATGAGGTAATATTTCGATCAAATGGATGTATTGTTCATGAGCTTGATACAAGAGAAACAGTGATCAAATGCATAAGAACTCCAAATAATTTATACATACTCAAGGGAGGACAACAACAATGCTATCTAAGAAAAATGATGAACATTGGCTATGGCATAGAAGATTGGGGCATCTAAGCTTCCCTCAGATAAGGAAAACATGAAAATATTAGGCGGTTCATGATCTACCTGACATCAGAATTCCAGACAATACAATATGCAAATCATGTCAGTTTGGTAAGCAAACCAGAACTAATTTCCCTGAGAAGGAAGGATCAGCTAGTAAGCCACTTGAACTTGTCCATACTGATTTATGTGGTCCATCAAGGAAAAAGTCACCTCGAGGAGAAGAATACTTTATATTGTTCATTGACGACTTTTCCAGGATGTGTTGGATAGGACTTCTGAAGCATAAAGACGAAGCTTTCGAAAAGTTCAAATCTTTCAAAGCCTTGGTTGAAAATGAATCAGATCACTGAATCAAATGCCTTAGGTCTGATCGAGGAGGGGAATTTACCTCGGATGAATTTTTCGACTTTTGTGAATAACATGGAATATAAAGGGAATTCTCTACTGCAAGGATTCCTCAGCAAAATGGAGTAGTGGAAAGGATGAAGAGAACAATTCAACAAATGGCTCGTTCTATGCTTGATGAGTCTGGAACTCCTGCAACCTTCTGGGGTGAAGCTACATTTGTTGCCATTACTATTCTCAACAAAACAAACGTCTGGGTAAACAACACTCAAACTCCTCATGAAATTTGGTATGGTAAGACTCCTACGGTAAAATACTTCAAAGTTTTTGGAAGCAAATGTTACATCAAAAGGACTGATGAAAACTTGGCAAGTTTGAACCTAGAGCAGATGAAGGAATTCTCCTTGGTTACTCTTCCCGAAGTAAAGGATATAAGTGTTACAACAAAAGACCTGGAATTTTTTTTGAAAGTATTGATGTGGTGGTTGATGAAGCAGGCGACAATCCAAAGCAGATAAAAACCAAAGATTTTGAAAATGAAGAGGAATATCCTTCAACTTCAAATCAGGCTAATGATGAAGAAGAAACCTATGAGGCACCAGAAGAATAGATAAGGGTAGAAGAAAATAATCCATCTAGGTACGTACAGAAGAATCATCCAGAGACTCAAATTTTGGGGCAGAAAGAGGCAGGTGTTCAAACAAGAATAACTATTACAGAAGCTTCAAGCTATCTAGCACTGCTCTCTTCCATCGAACCATGAAATGTAAGTGAAGCATGCAAAAATGAATGTTGGGTCAAGGCCATGAATGAAGAACTTGAGCCGATTGAAAACAATAACACTTGGGAATTGGTTCCTAGACCTAATGATAAGAATGTCATAGGGACCAAATGGATATTCAAAAACAAGCTGAATGAAAATGGAGATGTTATTAGAAACAAGGCCAGACTTGTTTGTAAAGGGTATGCTCAACAAGAAGGTATAGATTTTGAAGAAACTTTTGCACCGGTTGCTAGAATTGAAGCCATAAGAATGTTCCTTGCTCTTTCTAGCTTTTAGAAGTTCAAAGTATACCAAATGGATGTGAAATCTGCCTTTCTAAATGGAGACTTAGAAGAAGAAGTGTTTATTGAGCAACCAAATGGATTCATCCTTGGAAATGATCCAAAACTTGTATGCAAACTCAGAAAGGCTCTCTATGGTCTTAAACAGGCTCCAAGGGCTTAGTATTATCATCTAGACAAATACCTCCATCAATAATGTTTTTCAAAAGGATCAGCACATAGCAATCTATATATAAAAATTGACAATGATAAATTGCTAATACTTGTTGTGTATGTTGATGATATCATCTTTGGTAGCAACAAAGAAGCCATGAGTCAAAACTTTGCCTTGGTGATGCAAAAATAATTTGAAATGTCCCTGCTTGGTGAGCTCACATATTTTCTTGGTTTACAAGTCCAACAAAACAAAGAGGGTATCTTTCTATCACAAAGCAAGTAACTCAAGTAGATCTTGAAGAAATATGGCGTGGAAGATTCAAAACCAGTATGTACCCCTATGGTAACAAGATGCAGCCCCAACAGATCCTAGAGATACAGATCTCACACTTCATGCATATACAGATGCAGATTGGGTAGGAAGCGTGGATGACAGAAAAAGCACTAGTGGTGGTGCATTCTTTATGGGTTCCAGATTAGTATCTTGGTTCAGCAAGAAACAAAGTTCAATTGCATTATCTACAATTGAAGCAGAATATGTGGCTGCTGCATCTTGATACACACAACTCCTTTGGATGATGCAAACATTGTAGGACATTCAAATCACTTGTACTCCACCGATCTCCATTTTATGTGATAATACAAGTGCAATCAATATTTCAAATAATCCAGTCATACATTCAAAGACCAAGCACATACCTATCAAATATCATTTTCTCCGGGAACAAGTGCTTGAACACAAGTTCAAATTGGAGTATGTTCCCTCCAAGGAACATGTTGCTGATATATTCACCAAACCACTGCCTAGGGAGACATTTGAATACCTCAGACAGAAGCTGGGAGTAATTGATGCATCATCTTGCTGTTGAAACTTATATGTTTCAGAGAACAGTGGTTGTACGCGAGTTTCATGAAGTAGATTCGCGTACATATGTCGGTCTCTGTGGATACAGTCGCGTATATGTTGGTTTGAAGACAAACAATGGGCCAGGCTCAGGATGAAAAGAGTCTAATATGGGTCTGATAGAGACCATCTGGCACAGGTTCTTGGGGAGCATATACTTCTAATAATGCATTGTTGGCATTATCTTAGAAGATCTTGGTTCAATTTCACAGTTATTTTTGGTTTCAGGTGGAACAGGTGTAGAGGGAAAACATGGTTGCTGGTCTGAATGATGATTGACAGATGCTGCTGATGATAGTTGTTGATGACTATCATAGTCTTGTTTTAGATATTTTGTCTCTATGTCATGTATATCTTTTATTATCAAGGTCATGTAATGATCTATTTTGTTTCCCCACTATGCCTAGGATGGCTGATGTAATGTTCTTGTTTTATCATGTATAAATTTTTGGTATATCCCCACGTGGTTGGGTGGATGAGTCCATTTTGGTATATCCCCACTTGGTTGGGAGATGGATGTATGTATGAGTCTTTAGTGATAGGAAGGTCATTTATGATGTATAGAGTCATGTTCTTTCTTGTAGAACATCTTTTTGCAGACCTTGCCTACAGTCAGGGGGAGCATGGACAGCACAACAGAGCAGAGATTTCAGCATGTACTCAGGGGGAGCATAACCCTTTGCCCTTGATGACAAAGGGGGAGAGTGACTCGGGGTTGCCATCAAGTCCAAAGGGGGAGATTGTTGGCATTATGACATAGGTGTTGTCCTTGATGGCAACTCACTCAGATGACAAATCACAGTTCAGGCTCTCAGAATGAAGGAAAAAGAGATATATGCAGGTTCCTCTTAACCAAGTTGCATATACACGCAAGATCTCCTATCAAAAGGCGCGTATGCGTATGCACGCACTTTCATGCAAGGAAAAGTGCGTACATGTGGGAAAACTTGTTTTTGGTCCATGGTTTTTGGTCCTTGGTATTTGGAACTATGGTTTTGGACCATGGTATCTCGTCCAAAGTGTTGAACCCAGGTATTGGTTCTAAGTGGTTTTGGACCATGGTATTGAGCAAGGCATAAGACTATAAAATGGGAAGGAGGTCATTAGGCAAAGGCACTCAAGTATTGAATATTTTATGAAGAGAAAGGTCTAGAATACTGGTCATTGGGTTATGGTGCATAGTTTGATCTGAATCAAGGAGGAACCTGAGTGCTAGAAGAAGGATAAGTTCTATTGATGGGTCAAGATCCTAAGGCTTGAATAGAAGTATCTTTGTGTGATTTTGATCTGTTATATTTGGCGCATGACTTGATCTATAAATCTGATAATCTGGGTATAACTGATTCTGAATAATCGAAAAGGGTAAATTATCTTTTATAGATCTGTACGCAAGTTTAGCATAGCAAAGGCACATATACACGTTGGTTCGGTAATTCAAAATAGCGTATACGCAGGTTTGCCGTAAGATAACACCGTATGCATGCAGTTTCTACATATTCAAGTAGCGTACGTCTCATAAAATATGTTTTAGCTACTTTTTTTAATGTTGCAGTGTTTTGGGTTTAGGATTGGTTTCTGGTTACTGTTACTGTATTTTGGTTACAGCATTCAGAGAAGTGATTGTTTGATTAAGTTTTGGTTGGTGCAAAGGATATTGGTTGATGCAGATATATTTGATGTTATTGATGGATCTAGTTTGAAAATTTATGATACGTGGTCCCTGGAAGAAGAGAGAAGGTTGTAGCCTTTTGTAGGTCAGCACCTACGTACTAGTACTTTAGCTAGTACAAGAGATAAGGGGGTTGTAGCTCCCTTCTAGGAGAAGCTGGAGAATGAGAGAAGGTTGTAGCCTTTTGTAGGTAGAAGCCTGCATACTGGTATAAGACTGCACCAGTACAAAAATATTGTAAAAGAAGTTTCTTATTAAAAGAAGATAGAGATGAATTGCAGCGAGTGGTTTTCACCCACATTGGGTTTCCATCTTATATCTTGTGTTCATGTGTGTGATTGCCTGTACTGTTTACTGAACTTTATTACTATTTTATGGTTTTGATACACAGATTAAGATCAGCTAACTAAATTAGAAGTCTGCAAGATATACGTGGTTTTGTCTAAACACAGTTGCATATATACGCAGGTTTAATTAACAGAAGTAGCATATATCAATTTGTTTATGGAAATGAAAAATTGTTAAATTGATAATACTGATTCACCCCCCCCCCCCCTCGCCTCATCATTATTTCCAACACAGTCTAGATTGTGCATTGTGCAATTTCAACAGTGAACTAGTCTCCCGATAGTCTGGACTAACTTTTGCATAGTTCCGGTAGCCAGTCTTTCAGCTTCCTAGTGAAAATTGTGCAATCCTTTCCACAGTTCCCCAGGCATGTTGCATGTCAGTCCTCAAGTTTGCTTTGGTTTCAACTAACATATTTATTGCCATTCATGTTTCCTTGTCTCCAGATATATTAGATGTTCGTCCATCTCTCATCAATTCAGGATTAATGACCTCCAAGAGAGCAGGGTCAAAGGACACCGATGGAAGTGCAACTGGAGTGGTAGTTGAACGAGTGTCTATGAGTTTGCCGATATACGAAGAAACCAAGCCAATCGTAGACAAAGACATCAAGCTGAAATGACAAGAGGTCAATGATGCATTATCAGGCACATTTGGGGAAGATCTTTAAGACCTCTAAGTCTATGTGAACATTCACAAGTCCGTCTTGTACCAGATTGCATGCAGGTATCCCGCGTTCCCATGCACAGACATGATACATTGGATCGTCTCGCACATTGACCCCGAGACGATGATATTGAGCAGTGTCAGTGGGACAAAGATTGCTACCTTCAGGGCACCGAACTATCAGTAGATGCACCACTTGCCGAAGCCAGTGATCACCATGGAGACACCCTTCATCATATCGAACAACAATGCCAATTCAAGGGATATCTTGAAGAACTAGGTGAAGGAGCCAACCAAATTAAGATGACACCCAACCAGATTTACAAGGCAAAGATATTGCAGAAGGCATATCATTGCTTGGTCATCTTTGAATGTCTCTTGTACGACCAAGAGAGCATAGAGACCTTCACACAGAGTTGGGTGATTGTGTTGGACCAACTGGCCAGTGAAGGCAAAGCATGCAACTGGTTCAACATGTTGGCTCACAAGCTGGAGGAATAGGTAACAGGAGCTTGACAGCCACCCAAAGGTCAGCAAGTAGAAATCTACATGTTCGCTTAAATATTGGATACAATCTGTGCTTGACAACATTTCTCGAGCTTGAAGTGGGCATGGACACTAGCGGAAACCTCCATTAACACTTATTGTAAACTATTTTCCTAATGCAGCTTCGCAGAGTCATCACAGAAGTGTCAGATCATTTTGTCACCATGTTGTACAAGCTGATATTTGAGTAGGATCCACCTTGCATGTCAAAGGCAGCAATGGAGGCACTGATTGACATAGCAGATTGGTATGCCTCACTGTTTGGCACCTTCATACGGATGTACAATGTAGAGAAGCCTTCGCATTTTTTGCTGAAGTTTGCCATGGACAAGCTCGTCATGAAAGAAGTGGCATACCACATCTCAACATGAATGTCAGCTAGGCTACACTAAAAGAAGAAGACACCTTGTCCCACTCTTCCATTGTGGATTGGGTTGTACGAGATACAAAATCTCAAGCATGTAGATGCCGAAATAGAAGATTTCAAGAAATATCCTTTCGGTACCAGAAGCTTTAATCTATATGACCCATATTGTTTTGTGAAGGATCATTGTGCGAGAGTACAGATTCCATGGATCCAAGGGGCGTTTCATTGTCTGAGGAAGACCCATGGAAATATTGTCACAACTTCTCCATACCCAATGAACCAGTCAACGTCGTTGTGGAATGGTGAGTGAAGCAACATCTAGGAGAGCACCAGCAGCAACAGGAACAACAGAGGTAAACATGCCAGTGTGTGACAAAGGCAAGAGAAAGATTTTTGACAGTGCAGTGGTAGAACATAGTTGCAAGTTCATAGCTAACCTAGTTGTGCAGAATGCATATTTGGCAATAGAGGCGAAGAGGCAACAATGCAATAGGAGGACCACGCAAAGGCAGAGATAAAAATAGAGGATGGAGGAAACAGCGAAGGAGTTGCATGAGTTGAAGGAGCAACTCCAAAAGGAACAAGAGCTATGCAGATAGGAAAAGGAAGCACAATAAGGATAGGTATAGAAGGGCACGCAATGTACAAAGATTGATGATACTGTGCCCATACAGGTAGTCGACTCATCCAAGTAGCTGGCGTAGAGTAAACAGGGTGAGCAGTCGCAGGAGCAGGAATTCGCTCAAGAGATTGAATGAGTACTTGAGTAGATGGAAATGAATATGGAGAAGCTAGAGTTAGAGCAAGACATCGACCTCATAGCTTACCACCAAAAGGTCAACCCACCAGCTTCATCGGATTCAAAAGTAGTGCAAGTCCCAAGTGACCAAGGAGTCATTGAGATCCTTGGAGATAATCTAGAAGAAGAGATGAACAACATATCATTCGACGAGTCACACCATAAAGTTGTGCAATCGCGCAGAGTGTCTACTCTAGATGACCACACATTTCCTGTGCAGATTGACGAATGAGTAATCATATCTAACGTGCACGAGCATCCAAAAACATTGGCTGATGCTACCAGACCATATGCCAAAGCCACTAGCTTGAGTGTTCACTTCTTGATAGTGGAGAATGAGTGAATGCCTAAAGAGTTACAGACGACTGAATAGGGAGGAGAACTGGTTACAACATCCACCCGAGTAGAGTTGAAGAAGGATAAACTGGATGAAGTATCATCCCTTGAGATAGTCATGCATGCATTGTATTCTATATTTGGTACTGTGCATAAGGTAGTTGTCCATCTCAACGATTGGCAGCAGTGATGTGTTAGGAGAGCACGTATCTTGCCAAACTTGCATACTGATGTTGACCATGTGCAAACATGGAAAATGAGATACAAGGGATCCCCATTACACTTTCCCAAGATGATGAAGCCCAAAGCGGTTGAGTTGAAGGCACTCATCTGGAGTCAGATCCGGAACTATGAAGAACTCCCGACCCTCATCACTAGTTTGCAGGCTTCCCATGCACGGGTATTCAGAAGCATGGATGTTTATGTGCACGCACATGCGATCCCATCTACTGGGGCACTCACCGAGGCAAAGACAAAGACACAAGTTCGACTGAAGCTTGACTCTACTTTGACAAGTTGAAGCGCATATCCACCAACGTTGACTTGGAGATTAGTGCATACACCATGCATCAATAGATCGCTGGTCTTGCTGCACTCAAGAAAATGATTTGCATGTTATTAGATGAGTTAGACAGAGGAGCCAGAGCAATGTACCCAGATGCAATAGAGGCAAGAGTTCATTTCTAGAAAGATGTCACCATAGAGTACATAGACACCATCACAGATTATCGAGCTTGGAATCAGTTCGCCATCGTCAACCATCATGAGGATGTCGAAGAGCTGGTCTTCCCATAGTTCTCTGAGTCATAGTGATGTCTTGCATGGATTTCTCAAGCCTATTTTGTCTCACATGGGTACATATGCAGATTGTATGTAACGTCTTGTCAAGTGGAAGTTCAAGTGTTGATAGCTGAATGTAACAATCATAGAGTAGTTGAAGAGTCATGAGGGTAGATGAACAGTCACAAAGGGGAATGTCAAGGGTCACCCCACCCTTTGCTATATATAGTACCTAATGAGAACGAGTGAATGCCTAATTCTTCCATCCATGGTTTCACATGTATATCTCCGTCTACAGATGCACGCATCGTTGATCATTCGTAGAACACACGAATGTCATTCCATCATCCGACAACGGAGAGGAAAAATCATTCATTGAAAATCCGCTCAATTTTTCATTTGCTTTTTCCAAAAACACAGAGGGTGAATTTTTCCGCTTCTCATCTACTCCTCTGTTTGATTCATTATATCATGAGGATGCTGATGAAATCATTTATTTTGCTGATTGTAGCTGCTGTGATCTATTTACCCTTGTATTCAATAATGATGATGATTCTATCACAATTGATTTTTCCAAGCCACCTGTTTATGATGATCTATCTGTCGACGAAGTTAAAACCCTGCAGACTGTTGGGACACTTCAGCCCGAGTTGATGGTTAGGTCAGGCCCTCGCTGTCCTGAGGTTGCTTTCACTTCCGATTAGGAAATTGTTGAATCACTTGAGGCTCCTCATCACTCATATGTATGCATTGAAGATCAATCTCACACACAAATTTTGCTTCCTCCACTCGAACTACACGATCCCATCATTCATGCATTGGAGGAATCTTACATAGAAAGCACACGTGCATGACGCAAGTTGTCTTTGTTTCTTTCATTTTCTTTCATGTCACAATCAAGAGTATGATTATGCTTAATAGCTGTACGTAGTGTCACAAAACACCATGGTAAGTCCATGGATTGCATGTCATGCACTTTCACTCACTTATGCTCTATGGGCGCGTTTAAACTCAGAGTATGTTTGTCTTCATTGTTGTATCTTTCATGTTTTCTAGTTCCCACAGCTGGGTTGTTCGCGAACCATGCCTTCATCAACATGGGTTGACCAATGCAATGGTGGCTGCATTGGAAGTATCACTTCACGTGAGCAGACCCATGCACCGTTAGCTTAGGAGTAGTAGTGTTTGATTTTGGTTTGTTTTATTTCATGCATGTTTGCTAATGACTTTGCATGTTTGTTTTTTTGCCTGCTTGTTTGCTTACTTGCTCTGCTTACGCATTTACTTCTTCTCTTTTTTCTTTGTTGTTTGTTTGCTTGTTTAGGTCCGTAGGTTAGTTTCACATGAAACTGTGTGTGACTCTTGAAACAAGCTGGGTAAAGTACAAGAGGACTTGTGCAATTATCAATACTTGGTTATCTATCATCTTTCTTCTGTATGAAGAACTTGTTATCTTCAATCCATGATATGCCAATGGAAAATACGTACTGTTCAAAGTGAACCTTGGTGAAAATACAACGCTTGCGCACTAACTAGTGTCACCTACTCTAGTCGGTTGTTTTTGGGTTAATCCTTGTCAGCTCAGTAAAGTAGAGTAAGATGAGGGGGAAAAACTTAACAAGCATGTAAGAGGTATATATATAAACTACTTCTTTGAAGGAACAACCTCTTATGCTCTCAATAGGTTGTTATCCCTCTTCTGCCTTTGAAATGAATAAGTGTTATGCACAGCTATGAAAATGAAAAATGAAAAAATGAAAATGTGAAAAATTTCGAAAGAAATGAAAAATGAATAAGGCGAAATAAGAGAAAGGCTTCCTATGCAGAGAGTTGATGCAAGTAACTCTCCTGGGGTAATGACTAGGCTCTCTGGCAGTGGAGAAATGCTTATGTTCCTGCGTGACTCTGCCGCGGTACTATCCAGGTTTGCTGGCATCGAAGCAACACCAGAGATGAATCTAAAACTCTCACAGTCATACTACTTGTGCACCAATATACCCCTCACCCCAATAAAAACAACTGTGTTGGCTTGGCTTGGAATGTGTGTCGACCAACCAAGAGCTTGGCAGATGCTACATCTTACAATCAAGCAAGTGTGGAAACCAAGACGAACAAAGAACTGAACAATACTTCTGGAGGTGTTAGACTTGATTTTCATGAACAAGGTCCATTCATAGAGTTATAGTTCTACGAATGTGTTTCCATGTGTTCTAGCGGCTACAACCACCCTCCAAAATTTTTCCATAGCTTCGTTTTGGATCCTCCCTACAAACAATCCTAGAAGCATGTCTTGCACAGTCAAGTACATAGGCTTCACTTATTTTTTAGCAGCATGCCAGCCTGTGCATGATAGTCTATTTCACCCCTCTCATCGGCTGACACTCTAGACTTGGGCCAACTGCTGGCTGAGTAGCTCCCTCTAAAAATTGCGCGATTTTTGAGGGGAACCAACCTTCCCTCCAGAAAGTGCGCAAATTTGCTGGGCCCAGAAATTATGCAATCCAATCAAACAACCTTCCTCAAGAAAATTGCACAATTTGGCATAGAAGTGTAGCTCAACCCAAAAATTGCGCAATTATTGGCAGTAGTCAGCTGATCCTCCCAAAAATTGTGCAATCCCTCTGGACAGCCAACCCATCTCCTCCTAGAAATTGCACAAAAATCCCTCTCAGTCAAGCAGGCTGTTGCATGTGCCTTCAGGTTGACTGGTTCCCTCCAAAACTGAGAAAAATTGACTTGCATGCATGGGCTACTTTTTCCTAAAATAGAAAAAAATATACATGCAAAAAGTATCCCTATATTTTAGGGATCTATTTTTAGCAGTTGGAGGTTACATGCAAAGATCATTTTAGAAACTTTCCTCCAAGTGTCGCTTTTTCCTAGATTTGTGGTAGGCACGTCATGAGCCTCAAACTTATTTATTTGACACTTCAAAGCTCATTCTTCACATCGATCTGGGAGCTCTTACATCCCCCAGTACATACATGAGTCTTCAGCACATCTAGCTCATCTATTTCTGGGTAAGTCTGCTTTACTTGTCTTTTGCAACATTTCTATCACTTTTTGTGTTTTGGCTTGTGTGAGTGTTGTCTGCTTGATTTATGTGAATGCTTGCTGTCGTTTGAATGTATGTTATCCTGTACAAGCATCGTTTCAGTTTTCATTAGCATCTCACTGTTGTCGCATGCATGACACTGTTTTGCACGAACGATTGTCGATTCGATGACTCGTTTCACACACATGCACATTGTTCCATTTTATGAATCTTGCATTTGCTGTTTGCATGCATGATCATTCACTCCTTCTTACACTCAGTATCACCATGCATTCACATCTTCATATGCTTTTAGTTTCCTATTGGTGGGTTTGGGCAACCTTGGCCCAGATTCTGCCTTGCCTGGACAAGCATTGCACAATTCTGAGAGGGAAGGTTCTGCCTTCCTCCCAGAAAATGTGAAAATTTGTCCAATCAGTGCCCTCCAATCTTTATTTGTGCAATTCTGAGAGGCAATGACTGCTGGCCCATAAAATTGGGCAATGCAGTCCCTAGGCTTGCATCACTTGCCAGCTGAAATTGTGCATTACACAATCTCAACACCCAACAAGACAGTCTGGATTGCACATTGCACAATTCTAGTAGTAAACTAGCCTCCTGATAGTCCGAACTTCCTTTTGTGCAGTTCCGGCAGCCAGTCTCTCGACCTCCTATTGAAAGTTGTGCAATCCTTGCCAACAGTTCCTTGCGTATGTTGCATGTCAGTCCTCAAGTTTGCTTTGGTTTTAACTGACAGATTTCTTGCCATGCATGTTGCCATGTCTCCAGATATAGTAGGTGTTTGTCTATCTCTCAACAGTTTAGGATCAATGACCTCCAAGAGAGCAGGGTCAAAGGACACCGACGGAAGCACAAGTGGAGCAATTATTCAGCAAGTCTCTATGAGTTTGCCGATATACGAAGACACCAAGCTAATCATAGACAAAGACATCAAGCTGAAATGGAAAGAGGTCAATGATGCATTCTTAGGCACATTTGGGGAATAACTTTAAGACCACCAAGTCTATGTGAACATTCACAAGTCCGGCTTGTACCGGTTTGCATGCAGGTATCCCGTGTTCCCATGCACGGATATGATACATTGGATTGTCTCGTACACTGACCCCGAGATGATCATTTTGAGAAGTGTCAGCGGGATAGAGATTGCTACCTTCAGGGCACAGGACTATCAACAGATGTACCACTTGCCAAAGCCAGTGATCACCATGGAGACACCCTTCAGCATACCCAGCAGCAATTCCAACTCCAGGGATATCTTGAAGAACTAGGTGAAGGATCCCACCAAATTTAGGATGAAACCCAACCAGATTTATAAGACGAAGATACTGCGGAAGGCATATCAGTACTTGGTCATCTTTACATGTCTCTTGTATGGCCAAGAGAGCACGAAGATCTTACCACAGAGTTGGGTGATCATGTTGGACCAAATGGCCAGTGAAGGAAAAGCATGCAACTGGTTCAACATGTTGTCTCACAAGCTGGAGGAACAGGTAATAGGAGCTCAGAAGCTGCCCAAAGGTTAGCAAGAAGAAATCTACATTTCCTCTTACATCTTGGATGCAATTTGTGCCCGAAAGTAGTTCCCGGGCTTGAAGTGGGCATGGACACCAGCGGAAACCTCTGTCAACACTTATTACAAACTATTTTCTGAATGAAGCTTCCATAGAGTCATCACATAACTGTCTAATCATTTTGTCACCTTGGTGTACAAGATGATATTTGAGTAGGATCCACCTTGCATGTCGAAGGTAGCAACTGAGGCACTGAATGACATAACGGATTGGTATGCCTCACTGTTTGGAACCTTCGTACGGATGTACAACACAGAGAAGCCTCCACATGTTTTTCTGAAGTTTTCCACGAACAAGCTCGTCATGCAAGAAGTGTCATACCACATCTCGGCAAGACTGTAAGCTAGGTTGCATTGAAAGAAGAAGGCACCTTGGCCTGCTCTTCTGTTGCGGATCGGGTTGTACGAGATACATAATCCCAAGCATGTGGATGCCAAAACAGAAGAGTTCAAGAAATATCCTTTCGGCACTAGAAGATTTAATCCGTATGACCCACATTGTTTTGTGAAGGATCACTACGCGAGAGTACAGTTTCTGTGGATCCACAAGGCATGTCATTGGGTTGAGGAAGACCCATGGAAATATTGTCATTGCTTCTCTAGGCCCAATGTATCGGTCGACGTCACTGTGGAATGGTTAGCGAAGCAGCATCTAGGAGAGCAACAGAGGTAAACATACCGGCATGCCACAAAGTAAAGAGCAATATTGTCCACAACACAGAGGTAGAATAAAGCTGCAAGTTCAAAGCAGACCCACTTGTGTAGAAAGTAGCTTTGGTAGTAGAGGCGAAGAGGCAACATTGCGACAGGAGGACCGCACAAAGGTAGAGAGAAAAACAGAGGATAGAGGAAATAGTGAAGGAGTTGCATGAGTTGAAGGAGCAACTCTGAAAGGAACAGGAGCTGCGTAGACATGAGAAGGAAGCACAACAAGGACATGTACAACAAGGGGCGCAACATACATAGATTGATGAAACTGCACCCATATAGGTAGTAGACTCATTCGAGAAGCTGGCGCAAAGCAGACAGGGTGAGGATTCGCAGGAGCAGGACTTCACTCAAGAGATTGAACGAGTACTTGAGCAGATGGATACAAAGATGGAGAAGCCTGAGTTAGAGCGAGACATTGACCTCATGCCTTACCACCAAGAGGCTGACCCATTAGCTTCACTGGATCCGGAAGTAGAAAAAGTCCCAAGCAACCAAGGAGACATTAAGATCCTTGGAGACAATCCAGAAGAAGAGATGCACAACATATCATTCAACGATTCACAATATAAAGTTGTGCAATCATGTAGAGTGTCTAATCCGGATGACCACACATTTCTTGCGTAGTTTGAGGAACAAGTGATTGTATCTGACGTGCACAAGCATACAACAACATTGGCCGATGCTACCAGAGCATATGCCGAAGACACTAGTTCGAGTGTTCGCTTCTTGATAGCGGAGAACGAGCGAATGGCTAAAGAGTTACAAATGGCTAAGCAGGGAGGAGAACTGGTTATAACATCTGCCCGAGAACAGTTGAAGAAGGCGATACTGGATGAAGTATCGTCCCTTGAGACAGTCATGCGACCGTTGTATTCCAGATTTGGTACCATGCATAAGGTAGTTGTCCATCTCAATGATTGGCAACAATGATGTGTTAGGAGAGCACGTATCTAGAAAAATTGCATACTATTGTTGACCACATGCAAACATGGATAATGAGATACAAGGGAGCCCCGTTACACTTTCCCAAGATGATGAAGCCCAGAGCAATTGAGCTGAAGGCACACATCTGGGGTCAAATACGGAACTATGAAGAACTCCCACAACTCATCACTAGTTTGCAGGCTTCCCATGCATGGGTATTCAGAAGCATGGATGTTTTTATGCACGATCCCATCTATTGGAACACTCATTGAGACAAAGACAAAGGCACAAGTTCGCCTGGAGCTTGACTCGTACTTTGACAAGTTGATGCACATAGCCACTAGCCCATACTTGGCGATCAGTGCAGACACCATGCATCAGTATGTTGCTGATCCGACTGTAGTCAAGACAATGATGCACATGTTATTAGATGAGTTGGATAGAGGAGCCAGAGTAGTGTACCTAGATGCAACAGAGGCAAGAGTTCATTTCCAAAAAGATGTCACCACAGAGTACATAGACACCATCGCGGACTACCGAGATTGGCATTAGTTTGCCATCATTGACCATCATGGGGATGTCAAAGAGTTGGTCTTCCCACAGTTTTCTGAGTCATAGTGATGTATTGCATGGCTTCCTCAAGCCTATTTTGTCTCACATGGGTACATGTGCAGATTGTATGTAACACCTTGTCAAGTGGAAGTTCAAGTGTCGATAGCTGAATGTAACAGTCATAGAGTAGTTGAAGAGTCATGAGGGTAGATGAATAGTCACAAAGGGGAATGTCAAGGTTCACCCCACCCTTTTCTATATATAGTACCTCATAATTAATTGTGTAGGCTTTTGGTCAGCTAAGCTTCTGATAGGAGTATCTTAGAGAAATCTTGGAGAGTATTGTAACGAGCCTTGGTTTCTCCACAGTGCAGAGCTAGTACATCTCTTTGGAGGAGCAGGCGGTAGTGAATGTAACATTTCACTGTCGAGACTAGTGGTTGGTCATGGTTGTACTGTATGATTGGAACTTTCACTTCTTAATATAACAGAGCCAACACATTTCATGCATATGTGGCAGTGGCTGTAACATTCCGCTATCGGGACTAGTGGTTGGTCATGGTTGTACTATATGATTGGAACTTTCACTTCTTAATATAACAGAGCCAACATGTTTCATGCATATGTTGTTATTGTATTTCAACTAACTGGTTTACTCTAATGATATATGTATTTGTTTACTCACGCATGTGTATATATACTCTTTTTGTATATGTTGTATGAATCTTACTTAAATGTGTTGTTGGTTTAACCATCACTTTGGATTTGTTAGATCACTTGCTTTCCAGTTTGTGATGCATATTTTCTTGTGTGTTCCCTTCTTAGACACGTCCTTTCATAGGTTTCCAAGGGGTGCACTCTGTTAGAGCCTAGATTTGCCTCAGGCTAAAAAGACAAGGTTCTAGGTCCACATCAAACCACGCTCAACCTCGTAGTTAGCCCTACGAGGACAGGAGAGGGCTATCTCCGGGTCAATCTCAGCAAAAGATAATCAATGGCGCTAGAGATGACTGAAAAAAAAAAAAAATTTAGGCTAGGTATGAAGTGCAAAGGATTTGATTTAAGTTTTTAGGGGTTTTGTGCTGGAAACAGGGAAAGGCAAATTGGGCTCGGGGATAAGGCACAGTTTCTGCAGAGTTCTGATTGGGGCAAGGAAGGCAATCATTTTGATGCTTTAAATTGAGTGAATGGATAGATCAGACTGGTGAGGAGATAAGGAGAGCAAGATTTTCTCAAGAATTCTCCTTAAACAGATGAAAACATGGAAATTTAAACAAATTCAAAGGCAGAGCATAGCAGTTAATGGATTCTACCTTAATCACTCATTTGTTCAAATTCAAAAGAAGAGATAGGAAAATGATACACATAACACTAATTAACTTACCATTA
Organism: Pinus tabuliformis; assembly: GCA_031772625.1. Taxonomy (NCBI): domain Eukaryota; kingdom Viridiplantae; phylum Streptophyta; class Pinopsida; order Pinales; family Pinaceae; genus Pinus; species Pinus tabuliformis. The sequence goes on along the minus strand of CM062807.1, from coordinate 341,320,349 downwards.
CTTAGAGAAGAACACCATCAAAACATAAAGCCACATGGATCCCAAATAGTGCTGCAAAACCCTGGTCTTTCCTTAGCCAAAAGTGCAGAGATAGAATGTACAATGATATGCCAAAGCAATCCCTAGTGTCCAACCCTGAAAATGACTTAGGAATTACATGATATAGACTAGCCCAACCCATTCTGTTGCCTCTAGGGTTCGAGCTCATCATTCTAGGAGCTGTTTCAACCAATTCTAAACAAAGCACTAAAATCTAGGCAATAAAAACAACTTGCCTCTATAAGGTAGGAAACTGATTCATTCATTAAATTTTCACTTTTTAGTGAATGAATCCTCTAGAACAAGTAAATAAGTGCCAAAATTACATCATTTTTATCCAATTACATCAAGATAGATAAAAAATTACATGAAAAATCAAAACTATTCAAACTGGTCGAATTTCTAAGCTGGAAGTTGAAACATTGAGCAAAAATCCTCTATGCGCAGTGCCAAATCCTCTATGCATCGTGCCACTTTGAGGCTGAGTTTTAAGGCACTTCCTGAAGTCCAAATTGAGCCCAAGTGTGCTTGTTGGAAATCCATTCCTATTTACTTTCCAACCCAAGTGGAATTTCTAAATTTGGATGTCATTTGCCCCTCCAAAACTTCAATCTCCCAAGACTACTTCTTGTGTGTCAAAATAGGGGCAGTGAGGTCATTTTTTGAGTGTTTTTTGACCTTTTGAGGGCTCAAAACCTCCTCAAATTTCTTGGCCATGGACAAGAAAGCATAAATTTTGATGAAAAAATCCAGTAATGCAAACTTTTTGTGATTTGGGGCCCTCTAGCAAAAACGAGCGCCACGTGGCGCGACGCATAGGGAGGAAAACCCTGTGTTAAAAATTTTTGTGCGTAGCACCTTTTTGCATACCCGTCTTGAGGACCTTCCAAGTGTCCAAATTTTGCGCGGGATAGCTCTTTGGAAAGGTATTTGATTCTACTTTCCAAAAAAACTTTAATTTTGAAATTTGGAGTTCATTTTCCCTGTCAAAAGTCAAATATCCCAAGAATTGTCAAAATGTGCCAAATGAGGCTGCCTCAGGGCAGAGTGCTGTTGTAGTCAACTTTTGAAGGGCTTACTCAACTCCAAATTGAGCTCATGATAGATAATTAGAAATATATTTGTGCATAGTTATCATTTGACTCATCAAGAAAGTCATTTGGCCAACCACGCTAGGAGAAAACTTGATTTTTCCAAAGTCACTTCAGAGGTGCATCAATTCTCCCGAGGCAACTGTATTTTTGAAATTTCTCTAAAACCATAATAGTTGTGTAAAAAATGAAAGAGGATTTTATTCTTGGGTCATTGAAGGAAAAAAACCTCTCTCGCCTTTTCCAAATTCATCCTTTCTAGCTCAGAAACACAATTTAAAAAAAAAAAACCATCCCTTTTGTGTGATGAATGACTTGCTCCTTGGAATGACTTCTCGACAAATGATGGAGATCTGATGTTCGATGATATGAAATGACCTCATACCTTTTGATATCCCTTACACCTCCTCTACTCAGATATCTCTGATCCCATATCCAACCCTAGCTCAGTGGGAGAGGAAATTAGGGTTTGGGGATTTATGGTTAGGATTCTGGGGTTTTACATTGGGAAATTTTGTGAAAGGGAATTTGGGATATGGGATGGGGTTTTAGTAATTTTAGGGGGGTAGGGAAGAACGAAATCAAGGACAAAAGGAATAAGGGAGACAAGAGAATTATGGAAAGAGAAAACTTGGTGGCAAATAGTTGATAAAACCCTAGGCAACCATTTTTATATGAGAACTTTGACATGGTAGGGTTTAGACCATCACCATTGATCAATCACCATATCATAGGACAAATTTGAATGAAATGCAATGATTGAGGCTCTACCTGGCAAATCCGTGTGAATTATTGGAAATTTGGAGGAATTTTGAGTAGTTTCGGGCCTTTAAGTGTATGCACCGCACAGGACGCCCAATGCGCCGCACCTCCCCAGTGCGCCACGCCAGTGTTGTTTTACACTGCGAAATGCGGCCCAATGCGCCACGCCTGGTGGGTGCGCCGCGCCTCCTGCCCAGTGCACCGCGCCGCTGAATTGGAGCAATTTTCACCCAATAACCTCACTTGCTTACCAAAATTGCTCTATGTTGCTTCTCCACGTTTCCACTTTATCTCTTTGATGTATTTAGTATGCAAATGAACTCTTGGAACACAAAAATGATATATATGCCAAGGATTTAACTCTTGATTTCAAAAACCAATTTGTCATGTTGCAAACTTTGACACTTCACTCTGAAACTCTGTTTTTTTCTTCCTTTATGATTTTTTGAGCTGAATGATGAACCTCTTGTCTTTTTGTGCATGGATAGCTATCATTGGATTCGGAAAAGGAGACCAGGGATGCACTTGAAGAATTTCACAACTGAAGGAGCTTTGAGAATTACATATTTATTACAAAGATAAAATGGATGATTTTTCTTCAAAACAGAGTTTTGAAGAAAAATCATGATCAAGCATATTGACGATGAAATTTATATCATGAAAACTTATTTCAAACCTCCCTCATATGCCTGCTAGTATTATTGGACACTTTGAAGAAAAAATTTGTGAAACCCTAACCCTAATGACTGACATGACTCTTGGTTGACCAAAAGACCATCCATATTGACTGTAAAATTGACTTTGATGAAATTTAATGATCAGACACGAAACAACAGCTACATGACATGAGGGAAGTATGGAGACAAGACTGTTCTGCCAGAAGATCGATGCTCCTAATGGAATGCAGATGATCGAGCTGAATGAGACACCTAAAATGAAATGCAACAAAAGAGGTTTTTATCTCTAACGGAGGGCTGAATAGACCGACTCTAACATTGGCTCCAATGGGGATGGTGGCTCCTTGGAGGTGCCAAGAATGGAAGATCTCTGGAAGAGCTAGACAGTGCCTTCATCCATTGGGCTATGGAGTCGATGACTTGACAAAACCACACAAGATTTGTTTTGACTAAAAATTGGACTCAAAACTAAAATTGAAAACCATAATAAAACCAAACATGACTAAAACATAACTAAAAAACCTACTCTAAGTGTTCTTTTCACCCTCGATCAAGTGAAATGGAACAACCAATGCAACCATATAAGCATCCTGGCTGCTATTTGAATTCTCCGCAAGTGCTTGCTTGGGTACAACAAGAGAAAACTACTGAATGACAACTCCCATGGAAAGTCGGAATCAAGTTGACTGCTGATAAACTTGCAAAGCATGAATTGACTGGATGACTTTAAGAATACTGCGAAAGGATCTTCATAAACATCGCTATTGATTTCTATTAACACATTACTTCTTTGGTCCAAGTAATCTTCATAGCTGGATTTTAAAATTTTCCTGACATCTGTGTTGTCTTTCTTTGGTGATTGCAGCAAGCTGTTAAAAGGATCCTAAATTTCGTGAATAACCAAACTATGTTGCTAATTCCAAACAGAACAAAAATATCCTTTATCAATCTCCTCATATGACTGCAAACTTTGATCTGAGCTTTGTAATGAAAACTCTGTTAAACAAGACAATGAAGGTGACCTTTTAATCAGATTATTATCAACATTCTTATCTAGCACATTATTAGCCGATGGGGAAGAACTTTTACAGCACACATCATCCAACACACGAGCAATAGGATCATCAAAAAATTGAGAAGACTGTTGCGATGTATCTATTGAAACTGTATGACATCCTACTAGCTGTTCATCTGTTTCTTTAGAGATATTACGAAGATTCTGCCTTATAAACTGAAATAATTCGAAACAAAAGGGTACAAAATCCTCTTGCATCATTAAATCATGTATTTCAGCTGCCACACCTTCATCTATAATCTGACCTTCATCCTCAACATTAAAACTTAGAGATTGTTGATTTCCTATAGGCTGCCCATTCGAAGATTTACTGTGCATTTTACCCTTCAAAAACTGAAATGATTCAAAACAGAAAGGTAGGGAATAATCCTGTATCATTTGATCATATGTGCCAGCTTCCATGTCTTCATGTGCAACTTGACAATCAATGGCATTTGGCAGCTGTAAATCTGAATATGAGTAGTCTTGAACAAGGTTTTTATTGCCGTCAAGATGGTCCAAAACAAGACTTGTTGACAGCTGATTTCTGATTGCATGGAAGTTGTCTCTGATGAACTGAAATGAATCAAAACAAAAAGGCAAATATCCTTCACTTACTCCAAAATTTGCTACACTTTCCTTGTCACTGACATAGCTGATATGCATCGGTTGATCACTGTACTCGAGCTACTGAAAACAAACTTCCTCTTCCCACAAACTAGCTGCTGATTTGTTTGCAAGATTAGCTTTTGTTTGGAGGACATAATCATCATCATACTGATCAAACTGAGGCAAATCATCAGTATAAAACACATCATCAAGCATACATGTCATATCAACAGATCTTTCTTCTCCAATATGATCTATAAAACAATCATTATCAGATCTATGACAACTGGGATAAGAAACAAAATGTTTTGGATCAACAACTTGTTCTTCTTCAATTAGCGATCCATGGGCTTGAACATTATTCTCATTCCTTGTGTTGATCCTCTGCATCATCTCTTCTACTTCACTTACCAAAATGTCAAGCTTTAATTCTAGAGATGTCGATTTCTCCGGATATATGTTTTTCATCTCTTCTTTTTTCAACCTTGCCCTTCGGATCAACAGATGAGCCTCCACATTTACTGCACTGTTCTGTATCTCTTCAAGTGTTGCGATATTCCTTTCTCTCAGCTGAAACTCCATTTCCGGATCAAAGGCACCCAGGTAGTGCAAGAGAGCAGATCTAGGAGGAGGTATTATATCAATTGGGATCGAATAATAAACTTGGTTAAATCTGGCTAAAAACTATTGTACTGTCTCCCCTGGCAATCCTTTCAGCTGGTTAAACTCTTCTAAAATAAGGAAAAGGTTTTGTCCGATCATCCACTTGTCGAGAAAAACTTTGACGAACTGTTGGAAATCTAAGACGCTCGCATCAGGCAGGGCTTTGAACCAACTTTCACTTTTCCTTGCAAAGAAAGAGCAAAAATCCTAATACTAACGTCCTCTTCATCAACCTCAAAAAGGTCTAGAAAAGACTCAAAATTCTGCACATGTTGCTCAGCGTTGACATTCTTACATTCGCCGTCAAATCTCGGCAAATATAAATAATAATTTTCAGGGAAAGCATGGAGTACAAGAGGTAAAACAAGAGGTTTATACCTATCTGGGACTATAAAAGGTGTAGGAGTATATACAAGAGCTATGGGATCAGTTTTGTTTTGTTTAGGTTCATCAGTTTTAAGACGGTCATCACAAGATTCAGAAGAAAGGTCTTGATCAAGCTCAAAGGTATGCAAATCTTTGGTATTCACAATCTTCAAATGGAAAGAATCAACTGCAGGCCGAGGATCTCTTCTCAAATACAGTATACTTTGCAAAGCATTCTTGACATTCTCAAGAAAAGAGAAGAAATAATTTATAACAAAGAACAAAATGTCTTAGATGAAATTCCAACTTGAATACCTGATCTGTCCATATTGTCCTTTCATGTTTCTGCTGGTCAGGATCATCCTCCAGTGGAGTCTTTAGATTTGATCTCAAAACTAATTTAGAGTCGCCAGGTGAATGATTTTAGCCTTGCCAGTGTCTGATGATTGTCCACCATCAACCATCAGGTCTGAACTTGATACATGTACTGGGGTAATTAACAAGTTAGATGTCACATTTACAAGCTAGACCAGAGATTGACTGAAGCAGTGTTTATCTACTTCCGCTAATGCAAAGAAAAAGTGTTTCGAAGGCTACCTGGCATAACTTCAGGCTCCGTCTATAGCTTATAAAACAAATGACATCAACAAGCAAACCATTTTCTCCCCAGTACGGTCGCCACTATGTTAGAGCCTAGATTTGCCTCATGCTGAAAAGACAAGGTTCTAGGTCCACATCAAACCATGCTCATCCTCATAGCTAGCCCTACGAGGACAGGAGAGGGCTCTCTCCGGGTCAATCTCAGTGAAAGATAATCAATGGGGCTGGAGATGACTGAAAAACAAACTAATTTTAGGCTAGGTATGAAGTGCAAAGGATTTGATTTAAGTTTTTGGGGGTTTTGTGCTGGAAATAGGGAAAGGCAAATTGGGCTCAGGGATGAGGCACAGTTTCTGCAGAGTTTTGATTGGGGCAAGGAAGGCAATCATTTTGATGCTTTAAATTGAGTGAATGTATAGATCAGACTGGTGAGGAGCTAAGGAGAGCAAGAGAGTCTCAAGAATTCTCCTTAAACAGATGAAAACATGGAAATTTAAACAAATTCAAAGGCAGAGCATAGCAGTTAATGGATTCTACCTTAATCACTCATTTGTTCAAATTCAGAAGAAGAGACAGGAAAATGATACACATAACACTAATGAACTTACAATTACTTAGAGGTTCATCATTCAGCTCAAAAAATCATAAAGGAAGCAAAAAACAGAGTTTCAGAGTGAAGTGTCAAAGTTTGCAACATGACAAATTGGTTTTTGAAATCAAGAGTTAAATCCTTGGCATATATATCATTTTTGTGTTCCAAGAGTTCATTTGCATACTAAATACATCAAAGAGCTAAAGTGGAAACGTGGAGAAGCAACATAGAGCAATTTTGGTAAGCAAGTGAGGTTATTGGGTGAAAATCACTCCAATTCAGCAGCGCGGCGCACCCACCAGGAGTGGCGCATTGGGCGACATTTCACAGTGTAAAACAACACTGGCGCGTCACATTGGGGAGGCGCGGCGCATTGGGCATCCTGCGTGGCGCATACACTTAAAGGCCTGAAACTGCTCAAAATTCCTCCAAAGTGCCAATAATTCGCACGGATTTGCTAGGTAGAGCCTCAATCATTGCATTTCATTCAAATTTGTCCTATGATATGGTGATTGATCAATGGTGATGGTCTAAACCCTACCATTTCAAAGTTCTCATATAAAAATGGCTGCCTATGGTTTTATCGACTATTTGCCACTAAGTTTGCTCTTTCCATCATTCTCTTGTCTCCCTTATTCCTTTTTTCCCTGATTTCATTGTTCCCTACCCCCCTAAAATTACTAAAACCCCATCCCATATCCCAATTTCCCTTTCACAAAATTTCCCAATGTAAAACCCCAGAATCCTAACCATAAATCCCTAAACCCTAATTTCCTCTCCCACTGAGCTAGGGTTGGCTATAGGATCAGAGATATCTGAGTAGAGGAGGTTCAAGGGATATCAGAAGATATGAGATCATTTCATATCATCGAACGTCAGATCTCCATCATTTGTCGAGAAGTCATTTGAAGGAGCAAGCCATTCATCACACAAAAGGGATGGTTTTTTTTTTTTTTTAATTGTGTTTTTGCGCTATAAATGATGAATCTGGAAAAGGTGAGAGAGGTTTTTGTCCTTAAATGACCCAATAAGAAAATCCTCTTTCAGTTTTTACACAGCTGTTATGGTTTTAGAGAAATGTCAAAAATACAGTTGCCTCGGGAGAATTGATGCACCTTTGAAGTGACTTTGGGAAAATCAAGTTTTCTCCTAGCGTGGTTGGCCAAATGACTTTCTTGATGAGTCAAATGATAACTAGACACAAATATATTTCTAATGAGCTATCATGAGCTCAATTTGGAGTTGAGGAAGCCCTTCAAACGATGACTGCAACAGCACTCTGCCCTGAGGCAGCCTCATTTGGCACATTTTGACTAGTCTTGGGAGATTTTACTTTTGACAAAGAAAATGACCTCCAAATTGAAAAATTAAAGTTTGGTTGGAAAGTCGACTCAAATACCTTTCCATCGAGCTATCCATTGCCTAGTTTGGACACCTGGAAGGTCATCAAAACTGGTCTGCGAAAAGACGCTATGCACAGAAATTTTTAACACAGTGTTTTCCTCCCTATGCGTCGCGCCACGTGGCACTCGCTTTTGCTAGAGGGCCCCAAATCACAAAAAGTTTGAATTTCTGGATTTTTCATCAAAATTTATGCTTTCTTGTCCATGGCCAAGAAATTTGAGGAGGTTTTGAGCCCTCAAAAGGTCAAAAAAACTCTCAAAAAATGACCTCACCGCCCCTATTTTGACACACAGGAAGCAGTCTTGGGAGATTGAAGTTTTGGAGGGGAAAATGACATCCAAATTCAGAAATTCCAACTGGGTTGGAAATTATATAGGTAGGGATTTCCAACAAGCACACTTGGGCTCAATTTGGACTTTAGGAAGTGCCTCAAAAGTCAGCCTCAAGTGGCGTGATGCATAGAGGATTTGGCGCAGCGCATAGAGGATTTTTGCTCAATTTTTCACCTTCCAGCTCAGAAATTCGGCCAGTTTGACTAGTTTTGATTTTTGATGTAATTTTTGATCTATCTTGATGTAATTGGATAAACATGATGTAATTTTGGCACTTATTTACTTGTTCTAGAGGATTCATTCACTAAAAAGTGAAAATTTAATGAATGAATCAGTTTCCTACCTTATAGAGGCAAGTTGTTTTGATTGCCTAGATTTTAGTGCTTTGTTTAGAATTGGTTGAAATAGCTCCTAGAATGATGAGCTCGACCCCTAGAGGCAAGGGAATGGGTTGGGCTAGTCTATATCATGTAATTCCTAAGTCATTTTCAGGGTTGGACACTAGGGATTGCTTTGGCATATCATTGTACATTCTATCTCTACATTTTTGGCTAAGGAAAGACCAGGGTTTTGCAGCACTGTTTGGGATCCATGTGGCTTTATGTTTTGATGGTGTTCCTCTCTAAGTAATTGTAAGCTCATTAGTGTTATGTGTATCATTTTCCTGTCTCTTCTTCTGAATTTGAACAAATGAGTGATTAAGGTAGAATCCATTAACTGCTAGTATTATTGGACACTTTGAAGACAAAATTTGCGAAACCCTAAACCTAATGACTGACATGACTCTTGGCTGACCAAAAGACCATCCATAATGACTGTAAAATTGAATTTGATGAACTTTAATGATCAGACAGGAAACAATAGCTACATGACATGAGGGAAGTATGGAGACAAGACCCTTCTGTCAGAAGATCGATGCTCCTAATGGAATGCAGATGATCAAGCTGAATGAGACACCTAAAATGAAATGCAACAAAAGAGATTTCGATCTCTCATGGAGGGCTGAACAGACCGACTCTAACACACTCACCTCACTTTCCATGTGTTAGAACCGTTCATGCACCTTCTTTGGCTTGTTGTGCATGTCACACCCTTGCTACCAACATGGACATCTTACTTGCCTCTGCGCGCAACCATGGTTAAGGAAATACCGTACGACCCACTACTAGGACTCCTACACCAAATGGTCTGAGGTCTAGTTGGGACTTCTTACTGAGGAGATCCCCTGACATGTTGGCATGTCCAACACTGTCAACACACCCATTTTGTCTGTTATGACGATGAGAAACTAAGGGAAAACCATCCTAGAGTCATAGTCATAATCGAAGGCAAGTGGACCATCATTTGGCCCCACTCCTCCACCACCTAGTTCTTGAGCTTAGCCGGGGTGTATTTTCTTCCTCAAACCCTACCCACCAGAACACGATCAGCTGTATCCAGCACATCACTCATTTTGATACCCTCTCCTGGAACCAACTGCCTGCCTCTTTCTTTCACTTTGGTAGCTTTAGTTCCCCCCCCTTTAACCTATCCTCATCCACCTCTCCATCTTTTGACTGATGATCATCTTACCCTTTTCTTTATCCTCATTTTGTCCTATATTAGAGACACTGGCATCAAGGCATTGATTGTTTACCAATACATCTACCTTTTCCTGCATTATGTCCAAGGATTTCTAATCTATCCTAGTCGACAGAGAGGATCTAGACATCATCTGTCCTTCCATCTAAAGCAACCCCATAGTCCACTCCATATGGCCCTGGTTATCTGAACTAACCAAACCCTTACCTATCTGGCTAGGTCTTGAATAAAGTGCTCCATCCTCAATAACTGATAGAATGCCAAAACTATCTATTGAGTCGAATCAACCCAGATGGTCTTAAAATCTAAAGGATCTTCCGAGTATTCTACCAACTCTTCATCCAACTCATTAGTTGATATCATACCTTCCATTAACCCCTGAAACTATCACATATACAAACTAGTCTAACTAGTACAACCCTTCCACTACAATAAACTGGTTAATATAGTGTGTTGTTCATAATGGAAAGGAAAATAACCTAAGATGAAAAAAGAGCGTCCCTGAGCTGATGATGTCAAGGTTATGCATTGTTACCCCATGGAGAAGATAAAATATAAAACGTCAAACAATAGAAAGAAGCTTCAAGGTCTCTAAATAACTGAATCCTCTGTAGGTTTAAATAGATACTCACTGCATATCCAAACACAACATCGTTCGAGTTAAGTATGGACTCATTGCATATATTCATTCTGAACCTACCTATTCCCGAGAGCCAATGAACTATATCTATCCACTGTTTTCCTTCGAATCCATAGCCATTTAATCATCTACTCTTACTCCTTCCTTTGCTTCAAACATAATTCCAATCTGCTTCGTTCAGGTGTGAAATGAAACTTCCCATATTGAACTTACTCACCTCTATCAATATTTTTCCATCGTTCCATAGATCAGGATCCTTCTTCTGTAGATCAATATGAGAGTTCATGGTTGACTAGATCTCATAAGCCTGATACCTCTAAATAGGAAATATTGTGATTTAACTTTTGTCTATATTTTTTTAGAACAAAGTCTCTAACAAGACACCTTCTTCTTCTATCAAGATCGTGCTGAAATGCCCAACATATACTTATTCACTTCTGCCAAAATATTTCTGGTGTTCCACAGTACTGGATCCTTCCTTTGTAGATCAAGCTAAAAATTCCTTGGTGGGCTCCTCACAGAGTCGCTCTCTGTTTTTCAAAAAAATTCTTCCCGCCTCCTGTGATGACAAATGAGCACCCCTAATCTAATGATGTCAATGTCACACTTTATAACTCCCCGACAAAGATATAATATAAAACATCGACCTATAGAAACACTCTTCAAGGTCTCAAAATGACATAATCCTCTGTAGGTTTAAGCAGATAAACATTGCATATCCCACCTCTGCATTGTTCGGGTATAGCATGTGCTAACTGCCAATATCATTCAGAACCTATCTATACATCCTGAGAACCTATGAATTGTACCCATCCAATGTTTTTCTTTCAAGTAATCCATAGCCATCTTCTCATAATCTCTTACTCCATCCTTTGCCTCAAACAAAAACCCCAATATGCTTCGATCAGGTGCGAAATGAAACACCCATCTTGAACCTACTGGCCTTTATTAATATATTTCCAGCATTCCATAGATTTGGATCCTTCTTTTGTAGATTGATCCTAGAGTTCATGATCGACTAGATATCTAATGTCCGATACCTTCTGTCAAAATAATTATGGTGATCCACTGAACCGGATCCTTCCTCTGCAGATCAAACCGAGGATTCCATCGCTACACTACTTATTAGGTGGATGGTAGGATTTAATCTCCATAGAATATTGTAGAATATTCTTAGTAGTAATCATAGATCAAAGGTTGGGATTTATCTTTAATGTAGTTATGCCCTTCCGCCTTTTTAATTAAATTTATTAATTAAAAAGAAAAATGCCATATGAAATGAGTTATGGTTTTTTGGGTATGTGGTATTGATAAGTCATGTTATGAAATGAGTGTTTTTTTTAACAAAAAATACACTTTTACATTATATAACCTGGATTACATGGCCAAAACCATTTACATCATATTTATCAAAACTAGCTTCTATAAACTTTACTTCTTCTACATTCCATTATAACTAAAGCAGAGATTTCTTTCCTCTATAGGCCCTATTGACTATGATTTTGTATTGATATTTCCCACAAACCCTACAAAATTGTCCCAACAACAATGGTATTTGCAATACATAAGAAAACATATTTAAACTCGATTGGAAGGGCCAACTTCCTTGTTGGAGACTCCTTTTCCTTTGCTTGTCCCTGCTCCATTTGCACCTTCGTTGGAGTTGTCTTGTTGTTACTTTGATATGTCATTTGGAATGCCAACCATAATTTCTTGAAACTTAGCAAACAAATTGCCACTAACTAGCTTTGTGCTACTGATCATCAAATTTCATTCCATCTTGATTATTTTTCAGTCTACTCTCGCCTCCAAATTTCCATTCGAGCTTGCACCAATGCCACACTAGTCGTTTTATCTCCCTCCAAAATCTCCACATTTTGATTTAAGATGTCTAGATGACCCATGAGGAGTTTGAACATAATTCCCCTACTATTTTCCAGCGCTCCACCTCAGATTCCAGAGCTGGGTCTCCTGCCGATGCCATCTCCAATCACCCCAATAGTAGACGATTGCTAGAATTTCACCCCAGGAATAAGAGAGAAGATGCCCATAATCTCAATGAGATCATCTTAATGGATCATCAAGGCCCAAAATCTTGCGATTACAATCCTCATTATCCATCAACTCCAAATCTTCACCGATCCTAATGCTGGATATTAGCTCAACTTTCCTAATACTCAAATTTAATTTCCCTTGCCAATAATTGGCTGAGACTCGAGGGAAGGGATGAATGCTGCTTTTCGCCATTAAGATCCAACTCTAAACCATTGCCGATCTAAAGGGAGATGTATGTCAACCTGTCCTCGACATAGTTGGGTAACGATGTTGATCTCTTGGACGTACCACATATCATATAGAACTCACCAAGTGGATGCTTGATATGCCTTACTCCCCATATGTCTTGCATGTGGAGAGTTATTGTCTTCAGATGTAATATTTTGCCAACGTCTTCAATGCGGGCTCAAAAAACCAAGATTGGAGGCATTCACTTATGGAATTGGGACATTTCCTTTTTCATCACCCTTGAATTCAAGGAATCCTTCCCTTAGTTCCACTCCTCGATTTTCCATGCGATTCACTTCGCCATTCAATTGTCTCAAAACATGGAATATGGAGACTTCTTCTAGTTTTCATAGCTGTAAAATTATTCTTTTCACCACCAAGGGACTCATATGGTCCAAAGATGATTGTAATTTTTAAATCATTCAGTCTACAAGTAAGGAATCCCCAAGGATGCATAGTTTTCTAATGTAGAGATGTATAGAAATGTTTAGGCTTTTCTAAATATCTAGAAATTTGGCTTTGTTATTTGTGGCTAGTCCTAGCCCCATGCAAATCTGAACTCTTCTTGTTCCTTAGGGAAATATAACATCCCTCCCACTCCTACCGCCCCTAAGTGTTTTGATATTTATTGTAGATTGAAATTTATTGACATTTATCAATCATTTACTAATTTAAACACAAAAATTTACCGTAAAAATTAGTTCTTATTAATTTGTTACCATCTTTTTTTTTTAAACTAAAAACTTAATTTTTTTTTTGGTACTTTGTTTGTGTTGTCTTTTCTCTTTCCTTGCTATTATATAAAACAAAACACATATTTTTAAAATTCATAACTAACGAACATTCAATCAATGGTAAAAAACATTTTAAATACATTAGTGTGATAATCGAGATGTTTTCAATCTATTATAGGTTTATAATTTACTTTCCTAATGCTTGAGTAAATATAACTTGAGGAGAAAGTAGTGACGACGGTGGGGGGTTTCTTCCATATACAAGTAATTTGTTTATGGGTTTCTTCCATATACAAGTAATAATTATGGTGTTGAATAAATGCATGGTTTTTAATGATGTCCAAGAGACCCCACGATTTAAGGGATCACAAAACAACTTAAACCATATTCAAATTCTTTTCCATGTTAATTTTGCTGTTGTGAATCTGGAGTAAGAAATTCACTATTTTGTGAAGTCTTTCCTCCTCAAAAATCTCACTGAGATTGTTCACCTTTAGACTGTTATCAAATTGATGATGAATACCTTCATATGCTGATCCTACTGCCCATGTGTTGCAAAAAATGCAAGTTCTTTCTTTCCACTCTTCTTTAGGGGTCACCCATATCCCAGTGTCGCACCTTAGATGATGGGAACTAGTCTGTAAATGCACAATTAATATTTTATCTTTTCCATTGATTGTGGAAGTCAAATACTCTTTATCATCATGCTTCCACATGGGGTTTAATTCTTTGACATAATATGTTTTTTTTTCCTACTTGTTTTTTCCACATGGCAGTCCTGAATTTTTCTAACACCCACTTTTTTTGCTCCTCCTTTACTGTGAGGAAAATCATGCAGATTTATGTCCCATTTGCCTAAATTTTTATTTTTCTTCATCCATGTCTTTTTCTAATGACTTAGCTCTTCTTTGATAACCAACTTGGGCCATTGATGCTTATCCATATTTTCAACCTTCTTTAGGTAACTTAGCAAATGAATGATTGTTGAAGCCTCAATTGGAAACATACCAGCCTCAACTAAAAAAATATCATATGGAACTGTTGATTTTAATTTGAGGCTACTTATGATTAGATGCTTTCATATTCTTTCTATTTGTCGCAACCTGAGGCTTGACATGTTATTCCCCCATATCTTGCAACCATAGAGGATAACTGGCACCACTAATAAACCAAAGAGGGTTTTCTTAGTCTTCCAATACCATAATTCTTCTTGTCTACACCTATTTTGAAGAAGGTAGAAATATTTCCACCCTCATTGAATTCTTTTTGATCTACATGTCTCCCAGCTGAGCCTGTAGTGGAACTCAATTCCTAGATATTTGTACTCATCTACAACCTCCAAGGGGTTTCCTTGAAAGAGAAAAGTATATTGCTCTTTCTTTCTTTTTAGGAAGAAAGTCATGACTTTTGGTTTGCTGATATTTACTTACATTCAACAACTTGATAAAATATTTCAAGAGATTTCAAGTTCTTTCTCAAACCTATCATTGATTTAGCAATAAGGATAAGGTCATTGACATATAAAAATAGTTTCACCACATATCTTGCTAATTGGATGCCTTCTCCTTTGATATTTCTTATCCACTCTTCAAGATTATCAATATATAAACCAAACAAAGTGGGGGAAAGAGGACATCCCTGTTTGACTCGTATGTCATTGCCAAAACATTTAGACATACCCCCATTCATTTTGATTTGGATTTGATGCGCTCATATAGCTTATGAACAACCACTCTATATTCCTTTGGGACCCCTAACTCTTCCATTCTATGCCATATCTTATCTCTAGGGAACTATCAAATGATTTTTTGAAGTCAACAATGCAACAAAATTCTTCCCCACCTTGGCTATCCTAAGCTTTTTCTATGACATGACTTAGAGTGATGCAATGATCAATGGTAGAATGGTTAGGCCTAAAACTAACTTGCCCCTTTGCTCTTTTTTCCTCTTTTTCAACCCACATTAGGATTCCATTCTCTAGCATGCTCCCGAAAAGTTTTCCAAGAAGAGGGTTGATCATAATAGTACGATAGTTAGATGGGTTATTGATGTCTCCAATTTTGTGAAGAGGTATAATAACACTAGTTGTCCATTCAACCGGAAAGCTACCTTGATTGAATCTGTTAAAGATCTCCTTGATGTGTAGGGCTAGAAACTTCACACCCCATTTTAAAAAGTATGCCTACATACTATTGATGTCTTTCACTTTACCATTTGCCAATTTATTTATACCTTGCTCAATATCCCCAACCGAAAATAGCTCTACTGAGGAGACAATTATGGGAGGCTTACTTTTCTCATTTGTCTACTCATATAGAAGTTTTTCATAGTCTAACCACTAGGCATCTATGATACTGCTTTCAATTTGTTTTTTCTTGTGTTGCAGTTCCTTCCATAAACCTTTGGGATTATGTTTTTCCAAAGAAATCAATTCTTTCCTCCTTGCACTCACATAATTTTTTTTATTTTTATTTTATCAATTTCTTATATGTAATCTAGTTTTCTTTACTTGACTTTTCTTTGAGGGATCTTTTCGCTTCCTTGCACTCCTTATCATACCAAGGATTAGATGGGAATGTATTTGAGATCCTCTTCATAGACTTCGATATCTTAGATACAATTAAGGATTTGTGTATTAAGGGAATCGACATACTACTACAAATATATATTTTATCTCTTCCATTATACTTGCAACCCCCATTGTTGTTTTTTGCCAACTCAAGGTGTTCTTTAAGAGTGGCCCTGAAGAGCTCTTGATTTTCTTGATTTAGGATAATTATCCCATGATCATGAACTTTCTTGTGTGAGTGTTGAGTATGTTCCCCCTTTTGACATTTCATATTCATGCCAAGCTAAGTAAGGAGAGGCAAATGCTCAAAGTCTAGCTCTATAGGGAAACACTCAATACTAAAGTTCAAAAACTTGGGCATAGCTCTTTGCGAACATATAAAATAGTCTACTGTGATTTCCCATTGTATGTTTTACAAGCAATACTATTGGACCTATACCAATTTTTTATGCCATTACATATAACCATGTCATTTAGGGTACAAAGGCCTAAAAATTCTGCTCCAAAGTGAGAAACCTTCCCTTTATCATCTTGTGATGTCCTCTTCCATGTGTGTTCTTCATTCTCTCTTAGCCATAATGGATTGTTATCCTCCCTCATATCACTGGACAACTAAATAGATTGTTTGTTTGTTATTCTAGCATTAAAATCACCAATTAGAAATATTTCTCCCTTAGTGCTAAAGTTTTAGATATTTCTTTTTAACACTACATAGGGGTCTTAACTATCAAGGTTCCTTTTTTTTGTATAAGTTTGATCTTTTTGGAGCAAAATAACAAGCAACCAGCGATATTGTTGCATCTATATTTGTTATTTTTAGCCATATGAATTGTTTATTTGGGTCTTCTTTCTCCAATTTTATAATCTTGGTCCACCTTTCTTTTATTAGGACTGTTATTCCTCCATGTCCTTTACCTGATTTAGTTTCTTCATTCCAAATAGAGATTTTAGTGTATCCTTCAAATTATGGAACTCTACATCCATTATGCACATGTGTTTCCACAAGGAAAATAATGTCTTTATCCTCAGCTATGGGCCTCAACCCTGGTCCTCTTCTCCATGCATAACCTCTGCAATTCCATCTTACAATGTTTAGGCACTCCCGTGGGGCCCCAAATCCCTATTTCTTGTGTGTTAATCTATCAGTGACTTGGGCTTTCCCCTTTTTCAACCATGCTCACTTTCTCGCTTCTCTTGCTGACTTGGGCTATCAGGGTTGATTTGTGTATTAAGTAATGTTGAATAGTTTAAGTGGAAACGACGACCCAGTGGTGGTGGTGGTGGTGGTTTGTTAATCATAAATTACATTTTATGGGTTTTTTCTGTATACAAGTAATTTGTTTTATTTGAAAATTATGTTGTTGATTTGTGTATTAAGTAATGTTGAATAGTTTAAGCATTATGATGGATAAATATAATATTTATAATAATAATAATAATTTTAAATAAAGTTATAATTTAGTTCAATTTTATGATTTATTTTTTGTTTTAGGAACTTGAAATGTATAATGAACTAAGTGATTTAATGTTTATTATGGATTGATGCCTATTGACATTTACTAGCCATTTAATTTATATGATTATGCTAGTTAAACTTTTCTACACTTTTAAGGTGGATTAATTTAAACTTCCCTACATGTAACATTTAGATGTTAGATTTACATACTACGAAATAATTTGTTGTTATCCTATAGTAAAATTACTTTTATTCTTGCATTTATTTTCTTTTTAAACTCGTGTTGTATTTTTAGAGAAGTTTTTTATGGTTACATATGACGAGCTCAATTATGTAAATTAAATGATTGTTCACGTTGATAGGCATCAATCTATAATAAGCATGAAAACACTTATTCATTATATATTTTACGTCGTTAAAGTTAAGACAGATAATAAAAACTAACTAAATTACAAATTTATTATTATTATAAAAGTAAATATATAAGTTAAACATATATACATTTAAAAAATATGGAACAAGATTCTTAACCATGGAGATTTCAATGTATAAATAGAATTTGTTACAATATCATGGTTTATCAATAACACATGCTCAAAACAACATAACTCATTTCATATGAAACTTGTTCACTCCATGTATTTTTTAATTAATCAATTTAATTAAAAGGGAAAAAGGGCATAACTATGTTGGAGATAAATCTCATCATTTGATTCGTGTATACTACTATGAATATTCTAGAATATTCTATGGAGATTAAATTCTCACCATCCACCTAATAATGATTGATAATTAAATTAAAAATCCAGAAAGTCTATTTAAAAATAGACATGCTTGCATAATAAGTAAATGGTAAATATTAAAAGTAGAGATTAGATGTTTAGAATTCAAAAAAGAGTTATTTGTTATCAGAAAAGTAATAAAATTAATGTATTCTTTATATTTTTTGAGATAAAGCTTTAATAGAAATTATAACTCTTATGGAATTCTTATAATCTTCTCTATCCATTATACATAGTGTTGTTTCCTCCTCATATATTTCATGAAACCATTAGTATCCTTTTCCAAATCTACATTTTATGGATTTTCTATACTTTGTTTATCTTCATTGTCCAATTGGTAAGTCAAGTAATTGTCATCCTTTGGTTTTTGGTCTATGAGGATTTTTTCATTTAGGATAAGTGTATACTTTGGGTTTTGGTTTATGGAAATGTTTTCATTTATGATAAGTGTATAGTTAACAATATGTATCTTGAAAATATCCTACTTATTAACAAATCTAATACCGAAATTTTGTGTTTTCATAATATCATTCATGCATTCATCTAAAATCTTTTGTTTGAAGTACTTAAGCTTAAGTTACCCCGTGTTTAGTTTTAGGCTTTAAGTCTATTCATTAAAATTCTATTCAAATATTTTGAATTCAACCCTAAAATTTCTCTCACAAATGCCTATTTGGAAATTTCCTTATAAATTTGAACCCTAATAATCTCCTTTGACATTTTAGTATGGTTTCGTGTGTCCTTGAAGATGGTGGAGTATCCACTTGAAATGACAAGCATTTGTCACTCTAGTACACAATACGTATCTAGAAATATCACTACCATCACTTAAGCTTCTTGAATAATCCTTTACTAAGGTCTATCTCCATACAAATATTCACATATGTAAAAATACCAAAATTTAGTTTTATCAATATATATTTTTTAATATTGGCCCAAAGCATTCCCTATGTTTTCAAAAACTAATAACTCCCAAAAATGGATTTTTACATCTTAGGGAGACATATTCTCATGGCAATTTTAGATATAAATACATTGGATGGATTAAATTTGAGGAACCTAGAGGTAACCAAATAACTTATTTTCCCAATAACTAGGAACCCTCCTTTAAAAAATATTGAAACCCAATAAATAGGAACCCTTCTTCGGCCATGAGGCTAACTTTTCACTCCCACTCAAACCATTTCCTTTGATCTTCACTATCTTACCAACAAGAGCCAAGTCCTTTCCACCTTCCTACTTGTTGGCCTTAGCTTTTGACTGCTCCCTCATCTCCTCCTAGCTATATAGTTATACATATCATATAAAATGTGGGTTGGTTCTCTTGCTCACATATTCCTTTCACAAATGGATCCCATGTCTTTGGGAAGTCATTCAGCACCATGTTACCTAACTCTATATCATTCACTTTTCCCCCACTACTACAATCTGATCACGAATTTTTATTATCTTCATAAGGTAACTCATCACAAAGTCAAATCTAGTCAACTATATAGACCACAACTTGTCCCAAAACAACATTGTTAATAATCTTTCTCTAGTATAGACCCACCGAAGCATGAACATATCTTTAGTTGACTTTTTGTTGAACAAGTGAGGTATCAAATGATCCTTCACTATATCCAAGAGTACATTTTGTGCATTTATCTCCCTGTTTCCTAGAGCAACCTTCTCCTCAACATCTGTTGGCTTTGGGATCACCTTCTCAACAATCTCTCAGAGATAATTTTCTTTGAGAATCAAGGTAACCTTAGCCTTCCAAAGAAATAAATTTGAGGCTCCATCTATCTTATCTTCAAATTGAAGACCCACTACAGTCATCTTCACTAGATCTGGTCAAAGATAGGTCCTAAGTCCCGACAAGCACACTTAACTAAGGAAAATATTCCTGATCCGTTAAGCACCAGTGGCTCTTGTATGTATTGTACAATTTGGATTTTCTCTATCAATGTCACCCCATGACACACTCTACATGTCTATCTCCTCTACTATAGTTTTGGAAATCCATCACGACCTACTTTGTGATTCCCTACTTGTGGTGGATTGGGACATTATTGGTGACTCTGGCCTCCCTACAATATTGTCCTCGTGGTCCACCATCTTCTTGACCAATTTCCTACGCTCATATTTGTTCTTCCTTTCCATCGTGTCCCTATCGATAGCTCAACCAAACAATGGCTAGTTGCTGAAACCCTACCCGAAATGATGTGCTGGAAACTATTACAACTATAGATCTACAACCTTATACACAAACCCCCATAAATGTCAAATTATTTTATAGTCTCACATTTTCCCTGGAACCTCCTCCTTTTCCTATATGACACTTCACACAACCAACCACAAGCTTCTCCTCTAGAGACACTCAAAAATTTGTTTGGCTTGATATGTTGTTGTTTATTTACAGGCCCATGCTCTACCAAAATCCTATGGCCTATTGGCCCTCGAAGCCACCTTTGCCATGTTTGTCTACTAGCGCACACTTTTCCTTCTTTTCATATTTTGGCTCCACAACCCATGCTACTGAGATTCATTTCCGTCCTACTTGTTGCAACCTCCAACCAACTGCTGACTATGCCCTTCCTATCAGCTTGTTGGGCCTTGTCCCCTGTCGTATTTCTAGTTACGTGACTCGCTTCTCTAGTGTGGGCCCAAACTTCTAGGTTTCATAGCCTCTATGATTTTTAGCCAACACATTTATCTACATACATACATACATACATACATATATACATACATACATACATATATATATATATATATATATATATATATATATATATATATATATATATATATATATATATATATATATATATATAGATATGATGATGATGATGATGGTGGTTAATGTCCACTGAGACCAAACTTTGGTCTATCAGACCTAAAGAAACGAATTATTTAGTTTGATTTAAGATTTTATTCCTATGCTCAAAAATCTTGGAGAGAAGCCTCCCGAGCTCACTGTAATTTTGACAACATAAAAGGCTAGGAAGGTCAGTATTGCAACAAATATTTTGAAATTGAGATCTAATGTGGTTGTACGTGGGGCACTCTAAGAGGAAGTGATTTTCATCCTTGATGTTCGTATTCTCACAGAGATGGCCAAACCTTTCCATCCATGGTGTTTTAGGAACTTCCCAACGACTTGTTTCACTATGGAGCTCATGAGAGTTCGTTCTAATCTTGGCTATATTAATTTTCTTCTTCAAGCTAGTTAAAACAGAGAGATACTTTTGATCTTCTAGGGTGGGGTTGATGAAATCCTTATAATATCTTAATTTTCTTTTAGCTGTTAAATCTTTCTCACACCACATTTTTTCTTTGAACTTATAAGTAACAATATTTTTAATGTTATTAATGTTTTGCAATGCAACATTCTCGTCGATCTCCCAATGGTTTAACCAGGACTTGGTGTCTTTATACCAACCTCATTTGAGCCTTAGGTGGTTTTGGTTGGAATTTAAAGCTAGCTTAGGAAGTCTATGGTCTCGTATGTTATTGAGTTTGTGCATGTACAACAGAAGCCTAGTCATAGCTAGGCTCTCGATAGGGGAAATACCCACTTTTATAAGGAGAATAGGATAGGGTGTGTTGCTTTTAATTTTGAGGTTATATGTTATAAAACGCTTCTAGATTTTCTCAATCTTTCTCCAGGATTCTCTAGAGATGCTATAACCCCAAACCTCACATCCATATAAGATAACCAAAGTGACTAAAGTTTCAAAGAGGAACTTCTTTCTATCCCACATTACGAGGTTTGTCGTTTTACAATTATTTTCAAGACCAAAATAAGCTTTCCATTCCCCATTAATCCTTTTCTCATTGCTATAGTTCCAGTTGAGCTTGTGATGAATATCAATTCCTAGGTACTTGTAGGAAGACACTTCCTCCAAGTTACTATTGTCATACATAAAATTAGCATAAGTGTCCTTCTTGGATTTGATAATCATAACTTTTTTTTCGTCAGTGTTAACAATCATATTCATATATATATATATATATATATATATATATATATATATAGATATATATATATCTTTGGTTCATCATCATGAGTATAAGGGCCTTTTATAAGTGTTTTTCTCATTCATGAGAAAGTAGTATCATTCATTATATAGTATAGAGCTCGGATATAATATAGTATAAAGGTTGCTTTATAGTCTTTTTGTATTATATGACAAGAATATGTTAGATTACTTCTCTTTATAAGGAATCAGGAATTAGGATAAAGAAAGTAGAGTCTTATAGTCTTTATTAGGTAGTCTTTATAAGGATTGAGCACTTTATAGCTGGGTTGAACCGAAACTTGGGGTGGGGATTTATATATGTTATTTCTTGAAAGTTTGATCTTTATATACGTTATATCTTTATAAATGTGATATGGATGGATATATATATATATATATATATAGTTATATATTATTTTTATATTATTTTATTTATATTTATTTTAATATTTTTATAAATTTAATTTTTATTTTTAATTTAATTGAATTTTGTTTTTATTTTATTTTATTTTTATTTTTTTATTTTTTTATTTTTTTATTTTTTCTGTCAATTTACTCATCCCATATTTGACTCGGAAAAAATTTCTTTAGTTCACCATACAATGTACAACCTGATTTCTCATCCTTGTGTAGTCTATAATTTTTCTTTGCTGCCACATATGGTTACGACCAAACTTGGCCTCTACAACATTTTTACAAACTTGGGCTACCATGTGATTCAAATATTTTTTTTGAGAGTTTAAAAAACCATGTTAATTTCTGAATCCAACAACCTAATTTTTTCCCAATCAAATCAACGTTTTATTAATAATAATTTGAATATACTTGAGCTCTCATCTTGAGATAATGTCCCACCAAGGAAAATGCATACAAATAATATGGATCCAATCCAATTGATCAACCCCTAGCCTTGACTAATATGGATCTCCATGTTGCACCCTTGAAACTTCCTCAAACCTAGCACAATTGAGTGTAAGTCCTTCTCCACGCAATCACTGAGAAATCCTCATTCTTGTGCTCACTGTGTGGTGTGACTTTGTCCTCTCCTTAGACTTGATTTTATAAATTTTCATTGAGCTAAATTCATAGCCCTAATCATTAAATTGATGGATGGAAAAGAGTAGAACTCGTCTCACTTGAGATGATAGTTGAGACCAACCTAGATCCATCTTAACCTCGAATCTATCAAGCACCGAGAGGGATAAAATTTCTCGAGGTGCAAACCTCTTTTTTAGTGCAAAACTTGAGAAAATGTTTGCACCTTGAGAGACTCTAATCCCTCTCAGAGCTTGATAGATCTGGGGTTAAGATGGATGTAGGCTGGTTTCAGTTGTGTGCGATCATACACAATTTGTTTATCATCTAATTATTTTGATCATTTTAAATACTAAATATGTCTAAGATTAATTTGGTCAATTTAATTTTAAATTGCTTAGTTACCTGAGTTTTTTGAGATGAGAGAGATTGTTAGTAACTTGAATGATGAAAAATGATGAAAGATGATGAAATAAATTTTTTGAGTGGAAAGTGACAATGTAACAATGTTGAATGATAGAAAATATGAATAATAAGAATAGAGTCAATTACAAACAATATTCATTGCGATAAATCTGAAACTATTTTCTTCTAATATTCTTATTGTCACACCCATTAGTTTTTCCATTTTCTGATATCAAACATATGAAAAGGGTAGTTGAAATCATAGATCATTCAAATATTTAACTCGAGCTACTGTAGTAAATATCATACCTTGTCTTTGTTGCTCTCCAATATTAATAGTAGTTTTCTCCAAAATCAATCATTATGACTTATGGAGTGTTAAACCCCAAATAATTTTCAATGGAAGTTATTTTCTATTACCACATTTGAATGCAAAGTGATTAAAAATGTTGAATGATGGAAAATGGGAATAATAAGAATGTAGCAAATAACAAATAGTTTACAATTTCAAGAAGGATTTTTTTTGGGTAAATGAACATTTTATTTCGGATGAAAATTCAAGTATTGTATATATTGTGGAATTATTGTAACATTGAAGTCAATTCATGTCATGAATAATTTTTATGTGCTTACATTGAGAGTGTGTGTGTATGTATTGGGGGTGAGAAGGAGAGACAAGGGGAGATAGAGATATAGATGGGAGGGGGGAGAGGGAATAAGAGAGAGGCAAAGACGGGGAGGGAGGAAGATATATATATATATATATATGGAGAGAAAAGTGTTAGAGAGAGAGAAGGGGAAGAGAGAGAGGGGGAGGAGAAAGGGAGGGGGAGAGAGAGAGATATAGATATGGAGAGAGAGTGTGTATGTTTAGGGGGTGAGATATAGAGATAAAGAAAGAGAGACAATGGGAGATAGAGATATAAATGGAGGCAGTGGAGACGTGTTTACACTGAAACCAATGCATAATATTAATCTAATTACTTTGAAATTATTATACATCAGAAATCTATTTGCATCAAATTAGAAATCAGAATCTACACTGAAATAAATTCATCTAGTGCTATCAAATAGGATTAGAAATCAACATCTACATTGAAATCAATGTATCTAGTGCAACAAATCAAATAGGATTATAAATCAATATCTACACTAAAATCAATGCTTCTAGTGCAGGAAATCAAATAGGATTAGCAATCATTATCTACATTGAAACCAATGCATCAAGTGCAAGCAATCAAATAGGCTAGAAATCAACATCTACACTGAAATCAATTCATCTAGTGTAAGTTATTAAATAGGATTAGAAATCTACATCTACACTAAAATCAATGCATCTAGTGTAAGGTATTAAATAGGATTAGAAATCGACATCTACACTGAAATAAATGCATCTAGTGCAAGGGATCAAATAGGATTAGAAACCAATATCTACACTGAGACCAATGCATCTTATGAAAGCAATCAAATAGGAGTAGAAATTAATATCTACACTAAAATCAATGCATCTAGCATAAGGTATTAAATACGATTAGAAATCGACATCTACACTGAAATCAATGCATCTAGTGCAAGAAATCAATTAGTATTAAAAATCATCAACTACACTGAAATCAATACATTTGTTTTAGTGAAAAACCAAAATATTCTTGAATTTCTAGATCTAACTTCAATGTCTATATTTGTCTCTATGTGTCTCTTTATTATTCCCTTTCTCTCCACCTTCCGTTTTGTGTCTATCTCCCTCTCTCTCTCCCCCATCTCTCTCTCTGCCTCTCCCTCCCTTTATCTACCTTTCTCTTCTTCCCTCTCTCCCCTTGTCATCTATATCTATACCTCCCTCCATATCTCCTAATTTTTATCTCTATCCCAACCCCCTAAACCCATCTCTCTCTCTCTCTCTCTCTCTCTCTCTCTCCATCCATATCTATCTTTCTTCCTCCCTCCCTCTCTTTGTATCTCTCTTATTCCACCTCGCCCCCTCCATCTATATCTCTATCTCCCTCTATCTCTCCTTTATCTCTCTATATCAACCCACAAGCATACACTCTCTCTCTCCATAAATCTCTCTCTCTCTCTCTCTCTCTCTCTCTCTCTCTCTCTCTCTCTCTCTCTATCCATGTATATATCTATCTCCCATTGTCTCTCTATCTCAATCCCCAAACATACACACTCTCTCTCCATATCTATCTATCCATCTCTCTCTCCCTCCCCCTTCCTCTCTCTCTCTCTTCCACTTCTCTCTCCGTATATATATCTCTCTTCCTCCCCCCTCTCTTCTTCCCTCTCTCCCCCCTCCATCTATATCTCTATCTCCTCTTGTCTCTCCTTATCACCTTCAAAACATACACACTCCCTCTCTCTATATCTATCTATCTCACTCTCCCTCTCTCTCTTCCCCTTCTCTATCTATCTTCCCATTGTCTCCCTCTTTCTCTCCCTCTCCTTCTCTCTCTATCTCTCTCTTCCATCTTTCTCTCCTCTCTCCCTCACCGTATCTCCATCTATCCCTTGTCACTTCCTCTCCCTATCTAGCTTTCTCTCTCTATGTCTTTCTTCCCCTTCCAAATCCATCTCTTTCTCCCCCTCTCTCTCATCTCTCTCAAGTCCTCTCTCTCCCACCTCCCTCTATCTCTCCCTTTGTCTCCCACCTCCCTCTATCTCTCCCCCCCATCATACTCTCCCTCTCTCTCCACCCTCCAACTTTGTCACTATCTCCCTCTCTCTCTCCTTCTCCCCCCCCCCCGCTCTCCCCCCTCCATACATATGTCTCCTTGTCTCTCTCTTCCCCTTCTTTCCATATCTCTACCCTCTCCTTTTCTCTCTCTTCCCTCGTCTCCTCTCTCCCTCTCTCCCTCATTCCATCTTCATCTCTCTCTCTCTCTCTCTCTCTCTCTCTCTCCGTCTCTCTCTCTCCACCTCTATCTCTCAATGTCTATGTTATTCCCTCCCTCTTTCCCCCTACAAATCCATCTCTCCCTCCTCCCTCTCTCCTCCTCTCCCCCCCACTCTCTCTCATCCTTCCTCTCTCTCCTTGTCTCTCCCACCTCTATGTCTCTCTCCCCCACTCTATTCCCCCTCCATCTCACTCTTTCTCTTAAATATGACCCCATTGTGTTGTATTTAAGAAAGTATCTAAATTAGAAAAACATAATTGGTTTTAAATGTTAAACCTATATTTTGGATTAGTCATGTCAAAGAAAATGCAATAATAAAAAACTTAAAAGAATCATGCACTATCTTTCCTCTATCATTGTTAGTCACTTTTCTTTCTCTCTTTGCTTGGATCCTTGGTTAAGATGCATCTATCTTGTTTCTTTATAATATTATTTATATTATATAAATTTCACATATGTATATATAAAAGTATTCTCACTTTTAGTTTATTAAAACATCGATTTAATCTCTATGGGAATATTTTTAGTAGTCGTGAGGATGGAGGGTTTATATACCTTGAAAGTAATTATAACCTTTGTGAAATCAAACTTCTGTGATTCATAATGATTGAAAATATATTTTGGAATAATCACATAATAATTATTTGGTGTCAATGTTTCACAATTATAACCTTTTTTCTTTTAGATTTAATTAAAAAATGTTATAAAATTAAATTAAAATAAAGTATTTGTAAAATATTTTGATTTTGAAGTAAGCTATGGTTTTTGGGCATGTGGTATTGGCCCATGGTGTTGTAACACAATATTTAAAGCCTAGATCCATAACATAATAATCAAAAGCCTAGATGGCCCATGCTATTTATAAACCATGCTATTATCCCATGGTATTATGATTTTCTTCCCTGCTCTCCCTCTCTCCCTCTCTCTCTTTGTCTTTCTCTTCTGGGTATTAGTCCATCACATTGTTAAAAAACCTATTTAGAAGTTAATAATATCCATGGTAAATATTCATGATTAAAAAGCATGTTATATTGTAAATATTAAATTTTTATGTGCTTATTAATTATATTTAAAAATGGTTATCAAATCATTATTTTAATTTATATGGTAAAATGGATGTTAATTTATAAGTACTATTTATATGTTATATATTTTAATGTGATATGTATATTATATTTTCTTTTATCTAAAAAATTGTTTGTAATTTATTAATAAAAAACAAAATTACAATAAAAAAATTGAATTAAAAAAATATCTCACATCTCACATCTCACGCATACACATCCACCTATACACATCTAACATCTCACACCTAACACTCACACATCCACCCTATACTTGGTTGTAGAGCACCGACACAATTAAAACATAATCAGGAAAGTAAATACTATTAAAACATAATCAAGAAAGTAAATCAATTACTTCTCTTCAATATTTTTTTATCAATAGCTAACATAATTGATTATGTGCTTTTGGTAAATTAAACTTGGGATAAATTACAAAATCAACTTATTCAATACTTGAGAAATTATCCTAAAGAGACTTTGGGAAACTTCTACACCCAGACACTTAGGATTGTGTACAAGTACCTAAGAAACTTCAACATTAACATCTACACGAGATGTGAGATATGCTCTTCCCATGAAAATATAAAAATAAATATATCATCCAAGTACATGGTTGTAACTGAATCTAAAAAGGAGTGCAATACATCAATCAACAAATGCATAAATGTTGTAATGAATTAAATAAACAAAGAATGCAATCATCCATAAAAAACTTGTGTCACCTTGAAGGAAATCTTCCAAGTGTGCTTGTCTTTTAATCATACCTAGTGGTATTTAAATTTTGGATCCAAATTGCTTAAGTATTTGGCATGTCACAGTTGAGTTGATAAGTCACGGGTCCTAGGAAAGAGCACCTGATCCAGACATATGCAGGAACACAACAAACTATAAATATACACATAAACCTAGAGATGCAACAGAATAAAATTTCATTTCATTAATATCAAAGAACTAAAATATGCTTACATACAAAAATGGAAATAAACTAGCTCGGACGATGGTAGCTTATCTCTGAGAAGATATGTGGTGGATACATGCCTCTGAAATGGGCTATAATGAGACTTTAAGACCTATTTATTATTGATAAACAATTGAAAACCATAAACATCCAAAAGCCTAACTCTAGGAGATGAAGCGCCAAAACTATGGGCCTCATTGGGGTAAACTGGTACATCAAATTCCTGGGGTTGTAACTTTGGCATACGATCTCCGTTTGACACGCATGATACCTTGTTAGAGATATATATTTGAGGAATATAACTTTTCACTGTAAAGATGAGTCAAAAACACATTTTTTTCCCATTTTCCAAAAAAAAATCGTTTAGG
The DNA here is from genome assembly GCA_031772625.1 of Pinus tabuliformis. Classification (NCBI taxonomy): domain Eukaryota; kingdom Viridiplantae; phylum Streptophyta; class Pinopsida; order Pinales; family Pinaceae; genus Pinus; species Pinus tabuliformis. The sequence continues at coordinate 341,291,378 of CM062807.1, read as the reverse complement.
GCCTCAAAATAGCTCCGAAAGTTTAGGGCCCAAAAAACTGCCAAAAATAGTAAATTGTGCTATAATTAAGGAAACTGAAAAACTTAAAGAAATAATGGTGGGGTCCAAATGGAATTGGTGGGTGGACACCAACATCTGCCTGGATTAGTCCTCCCCCCTTAGGAAGCAATGGTCCCCATTGTATTGAGTGCCTCCTTGAGATGGGGAAATTTCCGCTGAACTTGGTCCCTAGTGAGCCACTTGCATTGGTGCAGGATTTGGCCAGCTTTAACAACCTGATATAGTTGGATATTCTACTGGTGATTTTTCTTGATATGTGTGTCCATGATCCGATCAGTTATGGAATTTTCCATGCAGTCTGGGTTTAACTCTATTGGTGTGAGTTGTTCTACAATGTTGGATGCATCCAACAATGGTGGAAAGTATGGCCACAGAAGGTCCACATTGAATATTGGGTGTAGGCCAAGGAATGGTGGAATGGTGAGATCGAAGGCATTGTACCCTATAGCCTTGGTGATGGTGTATGGCCCATATTGGAGTGTGTGAAGTTAGTGGTGGGGCCCAGTGAGGCATTCCTTCTACAGATGTAGCAAAACTTTATCACCCATTTGGAACTTGTGTGGCATCCAATGTTGATCATTTCGCTACTTGTACTTAGCATTTCCTTTGTCCAATATGTCATGGACCTGCTAGAATATGTGATGAATGCGCTTAATGAAGTTGTTAGCCTTGTCAGCTTCGGACTAGATATGAGCTGAATTTGCATGAGTAGCTACAAATGGTATGGCCACGTCAAGGGGACATAGTGGCTGGAATCCCAATCCCGCCTGAAAGGGGCTATGGATAGTTGAGCTATGGAGAGATCTATTGCAGCTATGTTGGACTGATTCAGGTGGATATTGGTGGCCACCCACCTATTCCACCTAGAACTCCAGTTAGTTTCATCTGTTTCCTTGTTTATTTCAACATTTACTATTTTTAGTAGTTTTTCGTGTCCTGAACTTCTGGAGCAACTTTGACCCCCTAAACAATGATTTTTTGAGGTCTACAAGCCTAATACAAATCCTATAGTACTCAGAAAGACCTTTCCAACAAGGTATCGTACATGCCAAACATAGATAATATGACCATGTTACAACCTCGGGAAGTTGGTTGCCCAACTAACCCCAATAAGGCCCACAAACTCTTGGCGTTCCATCTCTTGGGGTTAGGGTTTTGGTTATTTAGGGTTTTACCTTATTGTTAAATAATAAATAGGCCCTTGAGCCTCATTGTAACTTAGTTCAGAGGCATGTAACTGCCACATCTCTTCTTAGAGGTAAGCTACCATTGCCCAAGCTAGTTTATTTCCATTCTGTTTGCAAGCATATTTCAGTATTATGATATTAATGAAATGAAGTGTTATTTTTGCTGCATCTCTATATTTATGGTTATATTTGCAATTTTTTGCATTCCTTTTTAAGTTTGGATCAGTGGTATTAGAGAAATCTATTATTTCTCTATTTTTCTTTGCATGTCCCCAACGAGGTCAGGGTATAAGGAGTTAGGGCTCGATCTGGTTGAACCTTTGCAAGACCAACCTCACAAACCCTAATGACCTCCTATGGAAGAAGAAAAGAAAGACGAGGGGGCAGGAGATCCTATCAAATATTTCTCTAGAAAGCCATCGAGTAACAAAGGAACGCGATGATGGATAACTTTGCCCAGATCCTTCGACAACTACCCATAGGCGATGCATATTCATCCAACAGCCACTCTGGAGGCGTCACTCCTTTTAAGGTACAAGTTAACTTTGACATTTCATATTTGAGGGCCAAATACATGCAAACAACGTAGTTAAATGGTTAAATCTGTTGGAAGGATATTTTTTAGTTCATGACTTTTCCAATCGGGAAAATATTACTTTTGCACTTCTCAAAGTTGCCCCACACATTAAGGACTGGTGGGAACCCTACTATGAAGAAAATGACGAGAGAGAATCTTCACTATTTTCAGCCGCACCCACTTGGGATTCTTTTTGAGACGCCATCAAGGAACAATATTACCCTGTCGGGAGCTATGAAGATAAATACATAAAGTGGACCATGCTATGACAGTGAAGGGACCAAGATGTGCCAGATTACAAAAATGTTTTCCATACCCTCCGCATAAAATTGGGTATCAAGGATTTTAAGCGGCATTTGGTACTCAAGTACTGCGAATACCTGCATAAGTATATCCAAGACAAGATGGAGTTCCTGGACATCTCCTCACTCGACATACCATACCAATATGTTGTCAAGATTGAGCAGAAGTTTAAACAGAAGAAGCGGGACTTTGGAATTACAAATCCAAAGCAAGGAAAAGAAGCCCCCAAACCATAGAGAAAAGGCCAAATCCAAGACGGGGGGACCCAGGAAAAACTACCAAATCTGCAGGCAAAGAACAACACCTCAAAGAAAAAGAAGGACACATAAAAATGGTGTGAGTTCCATAAGAGCTCCATTCACAACATAAGTGAGTGTCGAGCTAAGCAGTCACTGTTGGCTAAGTTGAAGGCTTCCGAATCAGACGCATGTTCCGAATCTGAGTCAGAACCTGACAAGGGGAATGCCAAAGGCAAGAAAATTGTTGATGCAAATCCCAGTGCCATCATGGCCACCACCAAGATTCAGAAGAATGAGCCTGAAGATCCAGAGGAGGGGTAACGCCTCTTCCACTCATAGATGTGGGTGAAGGGTTCTCCGTTGCAGTTCATTGTCAACATTGGGAGCCAAAAGACCCTCATTTTAGTAGAGGTCGTGAAGCAGTTGGGCCTACTGATGACCACACATCCACCACTGTACACCGTCAAGTGGCATCATCAAAGATGATATTTTCACATTAGCTAGTAGTTCCACCTTCCCTACATTATCAAGCCCTTCATGGATGAGGTACTGTGTGATGTTGCTCCTCTTGAATTTTGTGATGTATAGTTAGGACAACCATACTTATGGAAGCGACATGTTGTATATGAGTCTAGGCCTCACTCTATGATTATTACTTTGGGAAATAAGTTGTATAGGATACCGGAGGTAGCCCCACCTACCACCATCTCTTTGATCACTGCAAAGCAATGTAGTAAGATCATTTCCCAAACCAGGAAATTTGTTTTCCTTATGTTTCGCCCTCAAGGCAAGAAGAAGGTTGTGGCCACGACTTCCATACATGGCTCCTTCGCACAACAACAACAGATGGACAAGGTCATGGAGGAGTACATTGACATTTTCACCTCACCTATAGGCATACCTTTGGATTGTTAGGTCAAGCATCCATTGATCTGACCTTGGGCATGTTGATACCCAATGGATCAATCTATCAATGCTCTGCTATGGAGAACGGTGAGATCAAGAGGCATACTTAGGAGTTGTTGCAGAAAGGGCACATCAGGCCAAGCTCATCACCCCATGGAAGCTCGATTGTATTGGTACAGAAGAAGGACGAGACATGGAGACTCTGTATTGACTATTAGGTGTTGAATAAGACCACTGTCTGGAATAGGTACCTAGTCCCACAAATTAACGAACTTTTGGACCAGCTCAAGGGGGGAAAATATTTTAGCGACTTGAAGTCTGATTATCACTAGGTGCCCATCGAATCCTCTGATGTGTCGAAGATTTCCTTAAAATCTAAGGAGGGACTTTTTGAATGGTTGGTCATGCCTTTCTGGTTGAAGAATTCCCCTCAACGTTCATTAAATTGATGGACGACATCTTGTGACCCTTCACCAATGCATTTGTGGTGGTGTATTTAGATGACATCTTAATCTTCAACCAGAGTTGGGAAGAGCACATCCACTATATTTGGCAACTCCTTCAAACCCTGCGACAACACAAGTTGTGTGCCAATTTGGAGAAATGCTCTTTTGGCATGACCCAATTTCAATATCTGGGGTACATCATTAATGAGAAGGGTGTGCATGTGGATGCAACCAAGATACAAGTCATTCAGGATTGGCCAATCCCAACCACTCTAACAGAGCTCCGCAGCTTTCTGGGACTTGCCAATTTCTACTACAGGTTCATTTTGTGGTTCTCTCATATCACTTGGCCTTTAAGTCAAGTCACCAAGGGCAGAGCGAAAGAAAATATTTTTTTGGTCTGAAACCCAACAGAATGTGTTTGCCGAGTTGAAGCATCACCTCTACTCTGCACCACTTCTCACATTACCAAACTCCATCAATCATTTGAGATTGATACAGATGCCTTTGACTATGCTATTGGTGCAATTCTTACTCAACAGGGGCATCCAGTGGCTTACCATAGTGAGACACTTTCAGACACAGTTCGAAAGTATCCCACTTACGACAAATAAATGTATTCCATTATGCATGCCTGCCGTCAATGGAAGCATTACATGCTAGGGAAGGAAATGGTCATCGACGTAGACCACAGACCCCTGCATTTCATACAGATACAAGGGAAGTTGCAGAACAATCACAATCAGAAATGGTCCACATACCTGCAATAATTCCATTTGAACATTAAGTACAAGAAGGGAAACACCAATAATGTTATAGACTACCTCAACTAACCACCAGTCATGGCGCTGATCACTATACTTGACTCCTATGGGCATGAGACATTGGGGTGGCTGCTTCTTTACAAGAGTGGTCCAGAATTCAACAACACATACCAAACAATTGAGGAAGGTAAGAAAGTTCCAAATTTTCACCTCTAGGATGCACTATTATGCCACCTGGGACACATCTGTGTTCCTTCAAGAAAGTGTGCCAAGATGATTTGGGAGGCGCACTACAGTCAGGTCGCTCGACATTTCAGGGTAGAGAAAACAGTGGCAGTATTGCAGAAGTATTTTTATTGGCCGAACCTTCGCCAAGATGTTGGGAGGTACATTAAATCTTGCACTATCTATGCCATTGCCAAACCAACCATCAAGAAGCAATGCCTATATACTCCTCTTCCTACTCTTAGTTGACCATGGGAATCCATATCCATGGATTACATGTCAGGTCTTCCTTCTTCTAAGCATGAAAACAACTACTTTTTCATGGTTGCCAACAGATTCTCTAAGATGGCCATTATGGTGGCCTGCAAGAAGAGTATCACAGTAGAGGCCACTACTAAACTCTTCTTTGAGAGAGTGTGGGTACACTTCGAGATCCCATATTCCATTGTCTCAGATTGGGACAACAAATTCTTGAGTGCATTTTGGTCAAATCTCTGGTCGATGCTAGATACCAAACTTACTAAGTCCACAACTTTCCATCCCCAAACTAATGGCCAAACAGAGGTCATCAATTTTGATGATCGTACACATTCTACGCATGTACAACTTGAAGCATCCATGCACATGGGATGAACACCCCTATGTCTAGCACAACTATAACATCACTCTCCACAACTCAACGGGCCATAACCCATTTCAGGTAGGGTTGGGATTTTAGCCGTTATGTCCCATTGATGTGTCCATACAATTTATAGCTACTCAGGAAGATTCAACTCACGTACAATCTGAAGCTAATAGTGCTAACAACTTCATTAAGTGTATTCAACACATCCACTAGTAGGTCCATGATATATTAGACAGAGCCAATGCTAAGTGCAAACAATGCCATGATCAGCATCGTGTTTCGCACAAGTTCTAGGTACACGACAAATTTTGGCTACATTTACAGAAGGAGCGCCTCGCTGGACCCCACCGCAAGCTTCACCCACTCCGATATGGGCCATACACCATCACCAAGGTTGTAGGGTACAATGCCTTCGAGCTCAACATTCCACTGTTCCTTGGTCTGCACCCAATGTTCAATGTAGATTTTCCTTTGACCAAACTTTCCACCATTGTTGGATGACATTGTGGAACAACTCACACCAACAGAGCTGAACCCAGACTACATGGAACATGCCAAAAAATATCAGATCATGGATACACAGATCAAGAACACTCTCCAATAGAGGATCCAACTATATCGAGCTATCAAAGTAGACCAACTCCTTCACCAGAGCAAGTGGTTCACTAGGGACCAGGTTCAACAAAACATTCCTCACCTCATAGAGGCTCTACACGCAATAGGGACCATTTATTCCTAAAGAGGGAGGACTAATCGAGGTGGATATTTTAGGCCATCCTCCTATTCCACCTAGACCTCTAGTTAGTTTCATCGGTTTCCTTGTTTATTTTAGCATATACTATTTTTAGCAATTTTTCAGGTCCTAAACTTTTGAAGAAGTTTTGACCCCCTAATTTTTTTTGAGGTTCGCAAAAAACCCATAACCATAGGAAAGGGTCAATCGTAAATCCTGAACTACTCAGAAATACCTTTCCAACAAGGTATCATACGTTCCAAACGGAGATAATATGACCAAGTTGTGACCCTGGGAAGTTGGTTGCCCAACTAACCCCAATGGGGCCCACAAACTCTTAGCGTTAAATCTCCCGAGGTTAGGGTTTTTGTTGTTTAGGGTTTTCCCATGTTGTTCAATAATAAATAGGCCCTTGAGCCTCATTGTAACTCATTTTAGAGGCATGTAGCCACCACATCTCTTCTTAGAGATAAGATACCATCGGTCGAGCTAGTTTATTTCCATTCTATTTGTAAGCATATTTCAGTACTTTGATATTAATGAAATGAAGTGTTATTTTTGCCGCATCTCTATATTTATGGTTATATATGTAATTTTTTCTGTTCTTGTTTAAGTTTAGATCATGGAAATAGGGGAGGATTTCATCCCATGTGCGTGGATGCTTCGAGTTGTACATGCGCAAAATGTGTACGATCATCCTATTGATGACCTCTGTTTGGCCATCAGTTTGGGGGTGGAAAGTCGTGGACTTAGTTAGCATGGTATCCAACATTGACCAAAGAATTGACCAAACTGTACTTAGGAACCTACTATATTGATATGAGATAATGAACTGTGGGATCCCAAAGTGTACCCACACTCGTTCAAAGAAGAGCTTAGCAGTGGCTTCTGTTGTGATACTCTTCTTGCAGGCTACCAAAATGCCCATTTGAGAGGATCTGTCGACGACCATGAAAACATAGTCGTTGCCATGCTTAGTAGAAGGAAGGCCTGCCATGTAAGCCATGGAGATGGATTCTCAAGGTTGACTAGGATGTAGGTAGAGGAGTTTATAGACTTTGATTCTTGATGGTCTATTTGGCAATGGCATAGGTAGTGCAAGATTTGATGTACTTCCCAACATCCTATCAAATATTCGACCAATAAAAATACTTTTGTAGTAGTGCCACTGTTTTCTCTACTGCAAAATTTCCAACGACCTGACTATAGTGCGCCTCCTAAATCATCTTGGCACACTTGCTTGAAGCAACACTGAGGTGTCCCAGGTGGCATAACAATGCATCCTAGAGGTGAAAATTTGGAACTTTCGTGCCTTCTAGGAGTTTCTGGTATGTGTTGCCAAATTTTGTATCACATCTTGTAAAGATGCATCCACCTCGTAGTCTCATGCCCACAAGAGTGGAGCACAGTGGTCATCGCCATGGCTGGTGGTCAGATGAGGCACTATGTAACATTGTTGGTGCTACCCTTTTTGTACTTAATGTTAAAATGGAACTATTGTAGGTATGTGGACCATTTTTTATGGTGATCGTTCTGCAACTTCTCTTGTGTCTATATGAACTGTAGGGATCAGTGGTCTATGTGGATGATCGTTTCCTTACCCATAATGTGATGCTTATGTTGTCAGTAGGCCTACACAATGGAATACATCTCTTTGTCATAAGTGGGATACTTTCATACTGTGTCGGAAAGTGTCTCATTGTGATATGCCACTGGATGCCCCTACTAAGTAAGAACTTCACCAATAGCATAATCGAAGGCATCTGTCTCGATCTCAAATGGTTGTTGCAGATCTGGTAATATGAGCATTGGTGCAAAGAAGAGGCGATGCTTCAACTGGACAAACACCTTCTTTTGGGATTAAGATCAAAATAAATTTTCTTTCGCTCCTCTCTTGGTGACTTGAAACAAAGGCCAAGTACTATGAGAGAACCCCAACACGAATCTGCGGTAGAAGTTGGTAAGGCCTAGAAAGTTGAGGAGCTATGTTATAGTGGTTGGGACTGACCAATCTCGAATGACTTATATCTTGGCTAGGTCCACATGCACACCCCTCTTATCAATGATGTACCTCAGATATTGAACCTGGGTCATACATAAAGTGCATTTCTCCAAATTGGCACACAACTTGTGTTGCCTCAGGGTTTGGAGGACTTGTCGAATATGGTGGAGGTGCTCTTCCCAAATCTGGCTGAAAATTTCATCCATCAGACTCATGAAGGTTGCGGGGCTATTTTTCAACTTGAAAGGCATTACCAACCATTTGAAAAGGCCCTCCTTGGATTTGAAGGCAGTCTTCCACACATCGGAGGGTTCGATCAGTATTAGGTGATAACTAGGCTTCAAGTCAATCTTGCTGAAATATTTAACTCCCTTGATTTGGTCCATAAGGTCATCAATATGTGGGATTGGATACCTATTCTAGATAATGATCTTGTTCAATGCCCAATAGTCAATATAGAGTCTCCAAGTCCCGTACTTCTTCTGTACCAACATGATCGGGCTCCCATAGGGTGATGAACTTGGCCTGATGTGCCCTATCTGCAATAGCTCCTGAATCTGCTGCTTGATTTCATCATTCTCCAAAAAAGAGCATTAATAGATCGGTCCATTAGGTAGTGACACACTTGGGGTCATATCTATGGAGTGCTTTACCCGACAATGTAGAGGTACCCTTGTGGGTGAATTGAAGATGTCCCTGTACTCCTCCATAACCTTTTCCATCTTATGCTATCGTGTAGATGAGACCTGTATGGAGGTCATGGCCATAATATTCCTCTTTCCCTGAGGGTGAATCATAAGGAAAAGAAATTTCTCGGTATGGGAAATGATCTTACTGCATTGCTTCGTAGTGATCAAAGAAATGGTGGTAGGCTATGCTACCTCTGATATCCTGTAAAACTCATTTCCAAAAGTAATAATAACAGTGAGAGGCCTAGACTCATACACAACATGTCACTTCCACAAGTATGGTTAGCCTAATAATATATCACAAACTTCAAGAGGAGCAACATCACATAGTACCTCATATGTGAAGGGATTGATGCTATAGGGAAGGCAACACTGTTGGCTGACGCGAAGATCTCACCCTTAGTGAAGCCACCCGATGGTGTATGGCTGCGAGTGTGGTGTGGTCAGTAGGCCCAACTGCTTCATGAACTCTACTGTAATGAGGTTCTTTTGGTCCTACTGTCGATAATGAACTGTAAGGGAGAACCCTTCACCCACATCTATGAGTGGAAGAGTTGCTCCCCTTCCTCTGGATATTCGGGCTCATCCTTCTGGATCTTGATGGTGGAAATGATGGCACTAGGCTTGGCATCGATAATATGCTTCCCTTTGTCATTCCCCTTGTTAATTTTTGACTTAGAGTTGGAACATCTATTTGATTTTGAAGCCTTCATCTCGGCCACCAGTGACTACTTGGCTCAACACTCACTTGTGTTGTGAGTGGGGATCTTATGAAACTCACACCATTTCCCAGTGTCCTTTATCTTCGTGGTGTTGTTCTTTGCTTGTGGTTTCAGTGGGTTGTCTTGAGTCACCCCGCCTTGGCTTTGTCCTTTGTTTTGTTTGGGATAAAATTTCCCTTGCCTTAGATTCGTAGATCTAAAGTATCACTTCTTCTGTTTAAAATTATTCTCAATCTTAACAGTGTATCGATAGGCGACAATAAGTGAGGATATGGAACTCCATATTTTCCTAGATGTACTTGTGTAAATAGTCATGGTACTTGAGTACCAAATGCCTCTCAGAATCCTTGATACCCAACTTCATGTGAAGGGTATGGAAAACATCTGTGAAATCCGACAGATCTTGGTCCCTTCCCTACCGCAATGTGGTCCACTTTATGTATTTATCTTCATAGCTCCCGAAAGGGTAATTTTGTTCCTTAATGACGTCTCGGAAATAATTCCAAGTGGGTGCAGATGAAAACAATGAGGATTCCCTCTCCTCCTTTTGTTCATAGTAGGTTTCCCACCAATCCTTGACATGTGGGGCGACTTTGAGTAGTGCAAAAGTAATATTTTTCCGATTGAAAAAGTCATGAACTGAAAAATATTCTTCCAACAAATTTAACAATCTATCTATGACATCTGCATCTATCTAACCTTCAAATATGGGAATTTCAAAGTTAAATTGTACCTTAAAAGGAATTGTGCCTCCAGAGTGTTTGTTGGATGAAGATGTGTCGCTTGTGGGTAGCTGCCGAAGGATCTGGGAAAATTTATCCATCATCGCATTCCTTTGTTGCTCAAGGGATTCCTCAAGTAATATTTTGAAAGGATCCACTGCCCCCTTGCCTTTATTTTCTTCCTCCATGGGAGGCTAGTCTTGCAAAGGTTCAACTAGTTTGAGCCCTAACTCCTTATATGCTGACCTCATTGGGGACATGCAAAGAAAAATAGAGAAATAGAAGACCACTCTGATATCATTAATCCAGAATTATGTAGGAACACAAAAAAATAGAGATATACACAAAAACGCATATATGCAGAAGAAATAAAACTTCATTTCATTAGTATTAAAGAACTGAAATATGCTTACATATAGAAATGGAAATAAACTAGCTCGGGCGATGGTAGGTTATCTCTGAGAAGAGAAGTGGAGGCTGCATGCCTCCAAATTGTCTTACAATGAGGCTTGAAGGTCTATTTATTATTGAGAAACAATGGAAAACCCTAAACATCCAAAAATCTAACCCTGGGAGATGAAGCCCCAAAACTATGGGCCCCGTTGGGGTAAATTGGTACATCAACTTCTCGAGGTCGTAATTTTGGCATACAATTTTCATTTGATGCGCATGATACCTCGTTAGAAAGATCTATCTGAGGAATATAAATTTTGACTACAAATGTTAGTTACTGATTTACATTTACCTATTTTCCAAAAGAAACATTTAGGGCCTCAAAACAGCTCCGAAAGTTCAAGACTCGAAAAAATGCCAAAAATGCTAAATTGTGCTACAATTAAGGAAACTAAAAAACTGAAAGAAAAAAATGGTGGGGGTCCAAGTGGAATAGGCAGGTGACCACAAATATCCACCTGGATCAACACATATTCTTGATGGTAATCTTATTCAAAGCATTGTGGTCTATATAAATTCACCAAATTTCATCCTTTTTTAGCACTATGATGCTAGGTGACCCACAAGGTGAGGTACTTGGCCAAATTACTCCATGTTCCAATATTTATTGCAACTATTTCTTCACATCGTCTACTTCCAATATGGATTTTATATATAGTCATATTGTTGGAAATGGAGAGTCAAACAATAGTTTTATCTTATGTTCCACTCCCATTTTAGGTTGTAACCCTTTAGTCTCTTGGAAAACTTCTTTATGTGCTTGTAAATATTGTTTCTACTCTTTAGTACATCTATCTTTAACTTATTCAATTCATCACATTGATTTTGTTGGAAATACTGAGAGAGGGGTTGAATCAGTATTCCTTCGCATTTAGCACTTTTAAATCTTTTAATAGCATTAGTTAATCTTCAATTATTATTAATGTTTATGCAATAATAACAGTAAATAAAAGAACGCAATAGACACAAGAATTTTAGGTGGAAAACTCCCTCCGGGTCAAAAACCATCAAATTCTTTTCCAATAAATTCTTTAATCTTCAGCGCCAACTGAAATGAAAGCAACAACTTCCTAGAGTTCTAGAAAATCATTCTTTCCAACTCCCACTGGAAGGACGCCCCAATGCCCTGGTTTCTTTAGTAGTCAACTGAATGGATGCCCCAAAATTCTAGACCAACCTACCGCCCTGAAGTGCTCATAGGCTCCAACCTGTAGGCAACTTCATGCACCTCCCTGCCACCCTATAATGGCTGAAATGAGACAAGAGCGTGGATTCCCATACAAGGGACAAAAATTCATTGTACAATATAATTTACAATGATTTTGACTGAACACCCAATCACAATATGACCTGCAACCCAACCATGAAATCATCCCAACAAAGACTCCTATACCTCCCAATAATGCCTTTTCGACTCTAGGGAGATTGACTCTTTTACAATAATGACTCTTCCAATGATGACACTTTTACAAATGACTTTTACAACTTTACAATGATGACTCTCGGCCTTGAAACTTCTTCAAAATATACAAATGGCTATCATGTATTCAAAGGATGTCCCACTCCAATGCTTCCTTTGATTCGATACTTTTGCTCTTGAAGATGTACTTTAATCTTCTTCAACTTGCATGCAAAATTTTCCCGGTGAAACCAATCCCAAAACAAAACAAAATACCTTTCAACTTACATCTACCTGCAAATCACATGTAAGTGCATAATAATGAATAAATACAAATTAAAATTACAATGCATACCTAAAGTGTGCTTGTCACTTTTGTTGTTTACTTGTTGTAGCAGTAGACAAAGACTCCCACTCTTGATATAGGCCTGGACTCTATGCAATACTATATCCAAAACTAACCTAAAGATATATACAATAAACACTGATGACAGACCCTAGACTTGTGATGGACCAAGTTCTAAGTACAACAACATAGACCATTCTATCAACTATGAAAAGACAAGTAACATGAACTTACAACGTCATATAGTTTTAGCAAAATTGGTGTAGCATCAAGAATATGTAGCATAAAATGTGTAGTATCAAGAATAGGACATCCAAAAAACTAATTGTGACATATAGAGACATAGAGATATAACTGAGACACTGTATATACTTACGTTGTCCTGAAAAAACACATGTCAGAGATGATACTCAAAATTCAAATGTAAAAACTAATCATACATACCTTGTTGTAGGAGACTTACCCTTGAATATTGATGTGTGGTCCTTACTGTAGCGATCCTTGAATGCATGCTTTTTCTTTCCTTCTAGGAGATCGATATTGAATCCGTTCTGTCTATGTAATTTCGAATCTCCAGGGTTTGAAATTTCATCTTGTGATAGCCCTCTGAGTCCTCTTTCCAACCCCATAGGTCTAATCAAGATTGGATTCTTCAAGAAAGAGTTATGCCCAATCTCCCACGATGACCAGATTATAGCCTGGTTCAATAGAGCGAACTTATACAAAGTGTCACGTGTCACTGTTGCGGCCTTCAGCCCTGAAAATGATACTCAAAAAACTAAAATCCCTCCTATTTTTTTGAATATTTATGAAATTTGAATCCAATTCTTAGAGAGAAAGTCATGATGATTTTCCCAACGTCACCTATTTGACATGGAATTCGGGAGCATGCAAAAACCCTAACTTCCTCAGATCATATCTCAAAAAATGTAACGAACTAAGATTGGAAATTATATCACGAGGTTCATCAAGATTTCATATCAAATTGTTTTTAATTTCAACTTCTGAAGCATCGCAAAAAAAAGTTATGGCGAAAATTCCACGATGACATGTTTGAAGCCAAAAAATCCCTACTAGAGGAGGATATGAGGGTCATTATTTATATGAATGTCTTGAGTTGAGAGGGTCCTCAACAAGTGAACGCTGGAGAGATTTTAGGATATATATATATATTTTTTATTAATTATTTACTATTCAATGACCACAACCAATTATGAGTATCATGCCACAACCCCATAGGGTTTTAGCCCACTAACATGGGTTACTAACTTCAAACATGAATATCTCTTAAACCATGAAGAATTACTTGGTGTGCCATATATCAACAAAAACATCTTGATGAGTAGAATCCATATAGAATATCATTGACTCATAATATAGTAATTTTTCAAGTCAAAATTCCCTTGCAAGATCAGGGTAGCCCCTAGTGCTACTTGGGTTGACATCAATGAAAACCACTGATAAAAAATACCCCCCTTTAGCATTGATGGCAACACAAGTACTTCCCCTGTGATCATGAAACCTCTTCCTACTGCCTTCTCTCCTCCTTTGGCATCAATGGGAAAGGGTAACTCCCCTTGACAAACAACCATCCTGCAGACCTGTACACACCTCCACTCCCCCTTTCTAACTGAGTAGATAAGAGAAAGAGTCTAATGAAAACTTGGGAGAATCCCAACTTTTGGCGAAGATACTCAAATGCTTCATGGGGTAATGGTTTGGTAAATATGTCAGCAATTTGTTCCTTTGTGCCAACATATTCAAGCTTGATATTATTTTCGGCGACCTGGTCTCTAATGAAATGATATTTAATCGGAATGTGCTTTGTTTTGGAATGAATTATAGGATTCTTGTAGATACTGATGGCGTTGGTGCTATCGCAAAATATGGAAATAGGTTCATCGAACTTGACTTGAAGATCTTGCAAAGTTTGTTTCATCCAAAGAACTTGAGTACAACATGTTTTTTCCGCGACATATTCTGCTTTAGTTGTGGATAATGAGATTGAAGACTTATTTTTACTTAACCATGAAACGAGACAACCACCTAGATAGAATTTTGCTTCAATGTTACTCTTACAATCATCAACACTTCTTGCCCAATCTACATCTGTATAAGCTTGGATGACCAGATCATTTCATTTGGGATACCATAGACCATATTCCACTGTGCCCTTAAGATACCGAAGAATTCTTTTGATGACAATAATATGAGATTATTTTGGTGCTGCTTGGAATCTTGCTACTTGTCTAACTGGCTACATCACAGCAGGCCGGGAGGCTGTCACATATAAGAGGCTACCAATAATGGATCTATACAACCTTTGGTACACATCCTTTGACAAAGTTTCTAAGCTTAACTTGAAACATGTTACCATGGGTGTAATGTCCCTTAATCATAAATAATAAATAATAAATATAATATTAAATAAATAATAAACAATAAAAAATAGTAATAGTAAACATATAATAAATAATAATAAATTAATAAATTAATTACATGCTCTAAATAAAAATAAACAAAAAAATAGTAAAAATTAGTAAAGCTATCAAAAAGTAAAAACAAAAGAAATAAAACAAGAATGCAGTAAGTTGTATGTTGACACATGGAGGGTGTGCATGTGGTTCCCCTTCCAAGGTTTGCTCTATTTAAGAGATGGTAAGGAAGATGAGAGGCATTCCATCATTCCATGATTCCATCATCCATTCTCTTGGGAGAATAGTGTTGTGAGACAAATGATTCCTTGGCAGTAGTACATTGATTGAGGGCTCGGGGGTGGCTAGTTGTAGCAAGATTTTGTGCAATTGAGCCTACGGTTGGGTGGAGAGTCGTCCCCAAGACTTTGTTGCAGTTAGCAGAATTCAACTAGCGTTCAACTCTGAAATCACAAGTGAGAAACATCATCGCCACAGGTAAGTTGTCTCTACTCATATTTCTGAAATTTGATGTTAATTAGTTAATAAATACCATATGTAATGTCCCTTAATAATAAATAATAAATAATAAAAATAATAAATAATAAATATAATATTAAATAAATAATAAACAATAAATAAAAAAATAATAATAGTAAATAAATAATAAATAATAATAAAATAATATTAGATATCATTTTTGGGATTCAACTGCGTTAAGTAAGTCATTCAAACGTATGACCATTTCCATGAGAGGTAGTCGTAACTGACTAATTTCTCATGATTTTTGAATAGTTCACTTAGCACTCATTGCATCGGGTGATGCTCACAAGGGTGAAGAAGTGGGATTGAAACTAGTGAAATGTGGAGAACGAATCACATAGCATCAAAAAGTAAAAACAAAATAAACAAAACAAGAAAGCAGTAAGTTGTATGTTGACACATGGAGGGTGTGCATGTGGTTCCCCTTCAAAGGTTTGCTCTATTTAAGAGATGGTAAGGAAGATGAGAGGCATTCTATTATTCCATGATTCCATCATCCATTCTCTTGGGAGAATAGTGATGTGAGACAAAGGATTCCCTGGCAGTAATACGTTGATTGAGGGCTCGGGGGTGGCCAGTTGTAGCAAGATTTTGTGCAATTGAGCCTACGATTGGGTGGAGAGTCGTCCCCAAGACTTTGTTGCAGTTAGTAGAATTCAACTAGTGTTCAACCCCGAAATCACAAGTGAGAAACATCATCGCCACAGGTAAGTTGTTTCTACTCATATTTCTGAAATTTGATGTTAATTAGTTAATAAATTGCGTGTTTATTATAAATCGCATGATTAATCTAATTAATTACATGTTTTTATTTCGGGGCTGTTACATATGGTATCAGAGCCTAGGTTTAACTCTTAGGGCCTATAGACATTTTAATGTAGAAAACTTCGATCTATATGATTTAATGAAAGAAAGAAATTTTTTTTTAATGATTCTATCCACTTAAAAGGGAATATTACAGTCACAATATATACCAAGAAGAGAGTTTGAATGCTATAACCTGTTACAAGGAAAGCGAAGACTGTTGGCTTTCATTGAATTCTGGCACATCCAATCGAGTAAGTCGTCAGAATTTAGGGAATAATTGTTTGTTTTTTAATATCTAGGAAATTGTTTGGTTGAGAATATTCATAATATCTAAATAATATTCAGCTCGTTTCATTTTTTTTTGTGAATGTAGTTGGTTTTGGGGTTGGTTTTTGAGAGGAAAGGCTTTAAAGAAAAACTGGATCATTGTAAAACTTACTAAAGGATAAAATGGAACTTTAATTTTCGATATGATTTCTACAATTCTAACTGGATTTAAACAAAGAAGAACTCTAATTTTCAATATAATTTCTATAATTCTTTCTGGATTTAGATCTATTTTTACCTAGAAAATTAGCCTAGATTCAGGGTAAACTAGCATTTGTCCAACTTTTTTGAATTCGTTGACGTTTGGTTTTCAAAATATTGCAATAATCCGTCTAATAAATTTAGGTTTATTTTTAAAGTTAGAAATCTAGCATCGTTCCTAGAATTTTGTCTTCGCATAAAATCTGCGGATGGGTATCGGTTTAAATTTAGGGCGTTTCTCTGCCATTCATTTTACTCATTTGACCCGTGTGTGCATATTTTGCTGCATTTGAATGGCTTTGTCAATTATTTTCCGTTTGAATTGATGCCTCTTTGGACCCGGTTCACTTCATTGTGCGTGGATAATATCAAACTCTAACCTGCTCGCTTACAGAAGCCGAGGGTGCTTTAATGAGAGTTGAACGATTTGAACTCATGACGTCAATCAATTCCTCCTTCTGAATTCCGGATGATTATTTTTTTTAGTCTCTGGGTTGGGCACAAAATTTCATCATTTTAACATTAATGTCCTCATTTGACATATCTAAATTCTGGTCACGGTTTACGGCCTTTGAAATGCCTGTCTTGGAAATGAAAGGATTCCTATATAATTTATTTTATAAGGAGTTATTTGCTCTTTTATGCAGTGCTTAAATTTTTTATTCATGTCATATTTCATAGATATATGTGGGGTAGTTATGAACTCAACTCTGTATTATTGTATGTGGTAAATCCACTTTAATTGAGGATTGTCAATGTTGGCCAATTCATACACATAATCAGGAATCTATGCTGGCAGAGGTTTGAATTTGAGTCATCATTATTGTGGCGAAAACCTATTTCAACCACCAGACTGCAGCCAGATGGACCTGTGTTGTAGTTTAAAATTCCCTGCCTATAGTCTTCTTTGCGTGGAACTCTCAGAGTTGGGGGTTTCGTAATCGAAACACCGTAGCTTATCCACTGATGCTTGGGGGTTTCAGTAGCATGTTCTCGCTAGGGGATTCAATGCCTTTCATTTTCCTGGATGCTAATTGAAACTCATAAAAAATGGTAGAATGAGTCAATTATCGAAGTACATAGAATGATGTAATTTGTATCGTACTGAGAAGGTTGGTTGAACTGATTTATAAGTAGTAATAGAGTGACCGTGTTCTAACATCATAATAATTTTATGAAGCTGAAAATTTGCTTCATGACATTTTCAATTTTCTTTTTGATCTTCTATCTACATATCTTGTAAGACTTTTGAGTCTATTTTGGGATCTATCTTCCCCTTTCCCCATAATATCATTGAATGTTGGCATTTTGAGTCCTGCTATATGTCACTAATCCTCCTTGCCACTGATGTGGACTAGATAGAATATTTGTTTATCCTCTAGTTTTCTTTCTTCTAGGTCATTCCAATTTATTGTTCTCAATATTCTAATCAGCATTGTCTTATTCCTGGTTGTTGTGAAAATATGGTATCAGAGGCCCATTTAATCCTGATGGAGCAGGTGAGAGTCAAGATCTATCAGCTTTCACAAAGATACAACATCACCTCGACTGTATTACAAATAACTCTGGTCTCAATTATGATGCATGACCGAGGAAGTAAGCTCTGTCCAAAATCTTATATTTTTACATGTCTAACGAGGTTAGCTAGCCTTAACAATCAAATGTTGTCTTCTATGTAAAGCTAATTTCCGTTTGGATTTATTAACTCCTCAACTCTTATTTCTCACCTAACTTTTTTTCCCACCTCCCAGATCAGTTTTTCTTCAAGGTCCTCCATGCCACATGTTCACAAAAGTTTCAACATGCACTATGTGAGCGAGCTCAATTTTCTTTTAAAGATAATTATGGGTAGGATCCAAAATCTATAAGAGAATGATTCGCTTCCGCGTCCATTAAGCACACTTTGACCAGTTATCGGTGGTGGTCATCCATGCTTTCATTGGTTTAAAAATAGAAATACATTTTTCAAATAACTCAAGCCATAAACAAACCAATCTTCAACATTGTTTCTAAATTATAGGATTACACGAGTTTATAAGAGTGGTTGTTTGGAAGCGGTTGAGTGATTGCCAACATATAATTTAGTTCGTCTCTTAATGTGTATATTATTTTGGAAAAAAAAAATGGCGGCTTGTGCTCCGTAATCTATGTTAATATATTTTCCAACTTCATTCACGAGTATGTTAATATATTTTCCAACTTCATTCACGAGTACAATTGAAGTTGAAATAGAGTACATGTCGATATACTATTATGGTAAACTGTACTAATTAATTTTAAATTTCATACCCTGGATCAATCGTTTCATGGATTTATTAAAATGATTTGATGAAAAAAAAGAAAAATCCAACGTATTTACATATTTCGTAGGATAAATTCAAAACCAAGATCATATTTCCTTATGTATCTGAGAAACTTAGACAAATCCGTAAATAAATTAATTCCTTACCATGGCTTTATTCGTGAGTGGGTATCTTTGCAATGCATTAGTTATAATCATAACATCATTATCTATATATGACGCTACAATCTCTTCGTTTGTGGCCAGAGTTAGGGATGAATTCTCACAAAAATAGTAACTAAATTTGACAAAAGAAAAAGTCAAACATTTATCTCATTAGCCATATGTAATACTCTATTTTACATATATTAGCTTCAGGTGACACCTATTCCCACGTACAGGAATATAGAATATAGATTTTAGTGATTGTGAGTTGCAACGAATATGAATGAGTGGTTTTTTAAGTGGGCGTCGATGCGCGGGTGGACAGCCACAATGAGGCAACTCCAAACAATACTGAAACTGATGACAGTAGAAATGCAAAATCTTGGAATTGGTAATACATTAAGAGAATGTCTAGAACATGTCATCCAGATTTCACACCATCCTAGTTTTCATTAGACATATGGAGATGCATACACAATGAATATACACTTTATTTATTATCAAAAAACCACCTTATTTATTATGAAAAAAAACGGACCCACATGTGAGACATATGGGGTTTAGTTCCCAGCAGGCAATATTCGATGGACAAGGGGAGCAGGATGTTCATGTTCCATATTTCCCGAAACCCTATACCCATATCTTGTTCCGTTCTTCAGTTTCTGTCAGTCCCAAAGGCGCTGTTGTAGTTGGATTTGTTTTATGTATTAAAGTTCAAGGGTGCCTTAATGTTTAGAATTCCATAGTGGATTAGCCAATTCTGTTTTGGTAGAACTTATCGTATTGTTTTTAGTCATGCTGTAGTTCCTCCGACTTCGTTTAGGTATGTATTATAAAAATTGTTGTAATGAAATTGAAAGCCCATAATGTGCGCTGTATCTTATCTATTACAACTACATTTATTGGGACTCAGAAAACACTAAACATTGAACTGATGCATCTCGACAAGGACTGTTGGTATTAGTTGGTAAAATTCTTGTCTTGATATTCGACAAAGACGGTTGGTATTCGTTATTTAGATTTGTAACATAAATTTCACATATATTTGATGAAAATTAAATGAGGATAAAAAAATTAAATCGTGTTAAAGGTGGTTCTGTTAGATTAATGATGACTCTAGAAACAGGCTCACATGTAGAGAATATTATTATGACTGGGAGTTGACGTGTAGATGCTACATGATTATATATATATATATATACTTTAAAATTAAGTGGTTCCCCACTATATATATATATATACTTTAAAATTAAGTGGTTCCCCAATGGGAGTGGATTTAGATAGGCTTAACAAAATAAGGGAAATTTTTCCAAGGTGTAAGTGCAAGGTTTGACCTCCAATCTAATGCACCTAATGGTTTAATAAAACCACCTTTTGCAATTGCACCATGTGGAGAACAGTGGCTGTACAATTTCGATGTGAATCTTTGTTCCATGTGATCCATGCAATCTAGGTCAATTTAGACTTTGATCGGAAAGAAAGGAAACTTCAGCACTGTGAGTAAAATGCCAGCTAAGTTATGGCAAATTGATCGATTTTGATTCTCATAAATAGAAAGAATTATATAAAATAAATTCTTATTTTTATTTTGTATTAAATATATGAAAATCATTTTAACTACTTAATCATTATATTACTAAATAATTAGTAAGGAGAAAATTTGATTTTCTTAGTTAAACATAAGGTTAGAAAGAGGAGTACGAGGACAATTATATTATTAACATGCTTTACAATAAATAAAGGGTTAAATTGGGATTGTTTTATAATAGTGAATGTGGATTGAGTTTACATCATAAATATTTTTTTATTTATGTTGATGTTAAAATATATATAGTGAATGTGAATTGGGTTTAGATAATAAATATTTTTATTTATATTGATTTTAAAATATATATAATAATTAGTTAAATTAGTTACATGGTTTAATGAATAAAGTTATTTAATTATTATTTAAGTATCATTTAAGTGATTGGCAAAAATATATGTATAATATGATTTTGGTTTCTATAGTTAATTTTATATGATTATTTTATTGAAGTTTTTACATTTTGAGGTATAAATTATATATTAAGTAAAGAGATTTAGAATATTTAAAAAAAAAAATTGAGAATGGATCAAAATATAGATGAATAGATAAACCATGGTGTTGGTATGCATAGTGGTATTGAATAATTTAAATATGTCTATGAGCTTTCCATTTTATACGAAAGGAGATATCCCTTGGTAATCCATTCTGAGAAATAACAACCATAATTTTGGGGAAGATTTTGGAATAGCCATCATTTGGGACTCTAAAGGTATCCCTTGAATGCATAACTCAGTGGCAAATGGTAGTGGAATCATAGAATTATCTCGATACAAGGATGTGATGAGAATCACTATAAGCTCTATTTAAGGATGATGCATATAAGGAAGAAAATATTGGGAATCAACTAATGAATTTGAATAATTATGTAAATAATGAGAGCCATGTTGAAGGAACTTGGAAAGTACGATGGCATAGATTAAATGAATAAATCCAAAATAAATTTGATCAATTTAAGGAGATAAGTTGTATGCATGACAACATCTATAATAGTTTTTCCCTCTAATGGGAGAACCAAATTGTAAGGTTTTACATATGTGACTAGCTATATGCATGAATTATGGATATCAAGATGTATGTATTAGCCAAGTTAGGTAATAGTAAGAACATCTCCAAAGTGTGTCAATTTTATGAATTTAAGAGAGGAGGAAAATAAACCACAATGGACGGAGATGAGAAATTAATTCCAATTTGGTAATGTGCATTTGAAATTGAATGAAGTGAAGTAGTAGAGATGGAATATTAGGAAATTGTGACTACTGGAGAAAACAAAAATATATCTATGAATATTTGGTATGAGGAAGTGAAGGGTTGATTCTATCAAGAAGAAATTTGTCTTAAGGTATTGATGAGTGGATTGATAAACATGATTGGTAAAGGTCAAAGTGATGACATGTATAATTTAGAAGGGTCAAGATAGAGAGTTGTAAGCACTTGTAATTGGTGAGAAATGACAAGTGATGAATTAGGAAAATGTTTCAAGGATAACAACTATTTACATTTTGGAAAATAAAATAAACTATGTAGACTAATGAGAAAACATCAAGCGTGAAGCGTAGGCATGAATCTTGTTGGGAATGTTATAATGAGACTTCGAAAATGATTACACATAAATTGGCAGAGGAAGTGAGAATCAACTAATAAAGGGTGCGATCCAACTTGAAGATGGATGAATCTACGATAAAAGAGATCAAGTGCAAACTTAATGAGATAAGAAAATCTTCTTAAGATGAACAATGACAATTATGCAAGTGATGGATAAATCACTAGAGGACAACAAGCCTCATGCAGGTGGATTAAGCATAACATAAGACTTAAATAAGGAAGACCTTGGGTATGTGTATCATTTGGACAAGCACAATATGTATAGTGATCATGAAATTTTAACTTGATATTTATGATTTTTCAAATGGTAATATCTTAGCAATGAATTTCACTAAAATTTCTTTGGGGAAGGAAGAATATTTGACGAGAGCTTAAGGCTCAAGATGATGAGACTCATTGAAATTTAACAATGTACTTAGATGAGTATACCTACGGTGTAAATGGTTAACTTCCTAATAGAAAGAACAATAAATTATTATTGAAAAGTAATTGGTACCTTGATGAAAACATGACAATAATAGTACTCACAAGATAACATAGATCTTAGAGGGATCTTGAATAATCTTAATTCATAGTTAGTATTCATTGTTTATATAAGTAAATGAAATCAATTCATGATAATAATGCTTAAAGTGTATTATATTTGAAAAGATTGAGATGATTCTCATATTAATGATGTTTCATAATGAGATGGTATGTGGTAAGCAAATATAGTTCGTATGAGAGGGTAATGATTTATATGTGGTTCTTATTTATTTATTTGTCATGATAATGACATTAAATGTTCATGATGAATATGATATGCATAGGGATTATGATGTTATATTGAGGTATATTGACATGTGGTTAATTTATTATGTGATGATATGTCTTTGATGTTCATATGTTGATGTTATAACTTATGAGGATATTATGATGTGAAGCATGTGGTATTTGTATGTAGATTTATGACATGCATAATTTTGTGATAACAATGATGTTATGTTCTCATGATGGCATGCAAGACTTGGCATGTGAATTATTTTCTATGATACTATGATGGTATAGCTAATGCATTGGTTGCATGTTGAGATGTGATGATTGACAGGACTCCACAAATGGGTCGAGAGGGCCAATTTATTTGATGATCTCATGCGAGCCCATACGCACGAGGGAGAATAAGTAACACCATATGGGTTGGGGACAAACTCAATCAACACTACATATGCCAGTGGTTCCTTTGTCTTGTATATCTCTTGATGGATAGCTCTTGAGGGCTATGGGGCCATCTTGGGGAAGCCAAGTGCCTGATATTGAAGGCTAGGTGCCTAGTATTTTATTGGGATGCCGAAGTCTGGTAGGGGAGTAATGACTTCGATGCCTAGGGTTGTGCGCCTTAGTGAGTTGTGGAGGGAGTGGGCCAACCTTGCGAGATGCACGGAGACATTGAGCACTGTACCGGATGCCTGCCTTGGGGCAAATGAGGTCTGAGTCAGGCGCGAGCCTTGGGGCCAGCCTTGGACTAGGATACAGACTGAGGAGGCTTATGCCTAATTCCAAAAGTGGGAAAAAGGACAAAGATTCCTTGGGATTTCTTGGGTGTTGTGAAACTTTCGATGCCTATTGGTTATACTAGTTCATCAGAGGGTGTCGGGACTATTACATGAAGTAATAAATAACAAAATAAATGTAATGTCCCTTAATAATAAATAATAAAAATAATAAATAATAAATATAATATTAAATAAATAATAAACAATAGAAAAATAGTAATAGTAAATAAATAATAAATAATAATAATATAATAAATTAATTACATGCTCTAAATAAAATTAAATAAAAATAAACAGAAAAATAGTAAAAATTAGTCAAGCTATCAAAAAGTAAAAACAAAAGAAATAAAACAAGAAAGCAGTAAAAATCAGTAAAGCTATCAAAAAGTAAAAACAAAAGAAATAAAACAAGAAAGCAGTAAGTTGTATGTTGACACATGGAGGGTTGCATGTGGTTCCCCTTCCAAGGTTTGATCTATTTAAGATATGGTAAGGAATATGAGAGGCATTCCATCATTCCATGATTCCATCATCCATTCTCTTGGGAGAATAGTGTTGTGAGATAAAGGATTCCCTGGCAGTAGTACGTTGATTGAGGGCTCGGGGTGGCTAGTTGTACCAAGATTTTGTGCAATTGAGCCTACGGTTGGGTGGAGAGTTGTCCCCAAGACTTTGTTGTAGTTAGTAGAATTCAACTAGCATTCAACCCCGAAATCACAAGTGAGAAACATCATCGCCACAGGTAAGTTGTCTCTACTCATATTTATGAAATTTGATGTTAATTAGTTAATAAATTGCATGTTGATTATAAATCGCATGATTAATCTAATTAATTACATGTTTTTATTTCAGGGCTGTTACAATGGGGGTAAGGATTGGTTTGCAATCTTCCATCTGGAATTTCTTGAGCATTTCTTTGATGTACTAAGTTTGATATATGAATATTCCTTTATCCTGCTGAGAAATCTAAATCTCTAAAAAGTATTTCAGTTTTCCAATCATAGACATTTCAAAATCACTTTGCATTTTTTTGGCAATTCTTTACTTAATTTGTCATCACCGCTTCCAAATATTATATCATCCACATATACTTCAATAATTGTTAGGTTATCTTGATCCACTTTCACATAAATATTGTTGTCACCGCTTCCTTTCTTGAATCCCTGTTGATGTAGATATCCATCAAGACAAGCATACTGTCACACGGAATGAGTCGTTCTTGCGGACAAGAGCGACCTCCCTAGCATCTAATGATATCTAGAGACAAACAAACCAATCAAATTCTATATTTCTCTAAATATGCAATTTATAAACAAAGGCAAACAAGTGTTTTAGGCCTACCTTGGGTCCAATGCAAGTTTGTGGAAGCCTCGCTCCATTGATCCAAATGAGCTCCCTTGTAGAGAATCTGCAAACACAAACAAGCACACAAATTAAATAGCACCTGAAAAGCCAAAATAATAAAGCATACTTATCATGATGATCAAGGAATTCATGAAACAAATCACATAAGACAATTTGTTGAGAAAAATGAATCTGATTGTATTAATTTAGATCAAAGAAGAAATTTACAACCTGTGCCTTGATGTTGTACAAGCTCCTCCCAGGGTCCATCAAGAAGTCTCCTCTACTTTGACAAGTTTCACTCTCTTCCCAATGAAGCCAAAAGGTATGTGATCTCTCCTCTCAAGCTTAACTAGGAAGTCTCAATTCCACCAGCATTTACCCTAAAAAATGTTCAGCTTCTAACCTCCCTAGCAACCAGCCCAATGCCTTAATTTATAGTGCAATGGAGGGAAGTTACTAGGTCCACCTTCAAAGGGATAAAGCCCTTCTTCAAAGGGATAGCTCCTCTCATCAAGGGATTAGCTCCTTCACTTTTGGGATGCATGAACCACATAGGAGCGAACCATCCACGTCAAGGTTCCTTCTAGAATCATCTAGAATTAACTCAAAGTGAGTTTTTAAGAATAAACTTGCGCCTTTTTGACTTTCACAGGGGTCCGCACCCACTCCTTTAGAGACAGAGTGGGCAGGTCCACAGGTAACACGAGCAAAGGGTGTGGGACTGCAGGCAACAGTGAGAGAAAGTGCGGAACCAGAGCTTTATTGATTTTTAAAATATTTCTCTCATTTTGAAAGCTTGACATGAAGAGCTGAGGTTTGAGACTTTGCTTAGGAGGACAGTATGAATGATGATAGACCCATACTGACTGCAAATAGTCATGGTGACAATATTTTGTGTAACAGATTGCCCCCTAAAGTGCGAAGTCTGTAGTAGATAAGGATTTCATTTATCATCTAGGAAGAGTGAAGTACTTTATCATTTCGAGGATCATCTTGTGGAGAGCCCAGTTGGAACCTGTAAAAACATTCAATGCAAAATATATATATGAGATCATATCATCACTGAGGTAGGCATTCCCATACTCAGACCAAAACTGACTAGAAAACTAACTACTACTCTGATATAGGAATGATCTTGTAATACATCACAAGTATAGACACATGTAGACACAGTATGGACGCAGCCATCTGTTTATGAATAGTCCACTGTATAATGAATACAAAATTCCTCGCACCCTGGATGGTGGAAACTAGATCCAGGGTCTTGATTTCTACTTCCCAAAATAGCACGATTTTATCCATGCGAATGAATGCATCGAAGTCGAACATGGTAGAAACCACTTGATTACCAGTCAATGATGTAAACTGTTAACAAGTGTGAGAGAAACCACCAGTAATGTCAATGGCTCTCAAAGTACTCAGTACAATCCATGAGATGTGAATAGATGTGTTGATGTCGAACATGTCACGGAATCCTTTGATCGAAGGTCAATGATGCAACCTATCATCGAAGGCGAGAAACCTGCCATTGAGGCATGCAGATCTCAAGGTACTGACGATTTCTAGATCATCTTTCTAGATAATGAGCTGAAGTCGATAGAAAGCGATCCGTCATAGGCAAGCGCACAACACAAAATCATAGATCAAGTTTGAAGAAATTTAGTTACAAGGACTGACTCAGGGATGGTCAAAATGGATGACAGATATTTTGCAGATGAATGGCTTATTTGCACTGACCTCTTGAACACATAACGACACAGTAGATGGTTTGGTGAAAATTGACCCAAAGTTAATACCCAGAAACCAGCTAAAGACTTTCAATATGGTTTGATCAACTGTTAGGCGAAGGATTTCCCAACCCAGGCGAATAAAAGTGTCGTGTTCAAGAGTGGTTACAAAGTATGACAAACAGGCTCATTTTCTCTCTTTCCCCCACCATTTCTGGAAAGTACCTCTTTATTTTTTGACAAGCTTGAAGAGGATAACATTTGCTTGATTATAAGCTCATCCTTTGGATGAGTCCAACTAACTTAGTTTAAATTCGAACCCTAAGAAGGAGTGGTCCGTTCCTGTTTATAATTGAACAGGTCCTTTCTGTTAAATTTTAACGAGTCCAGTATAGGAGAAACTCAGAGTTTTTCAATTTTAGAGAGTCTGAAAAAACTTAAGAAAACTCCATGGTTGTCCTTTTTCGTAAATTTGTGTCTCCCAAGCCCGAAAAGGTATAAAATAATACTTGAGAGAACCGCTTGATCATTACGATCAAGGAGTACTTTTCATAATTAGTGCCTCTGATCCGAAAAAGTAAAAAAGCGATCAATGAAACGTCGTTTTATAACCAATATCGAATTTGAAACGAAAAAAATCCGGCAATCTTTTCATGTTTTTACGGTCAGAAAAGAGCTGTAAGTGGACCGTCTTTTTAGTTCCGTTTTAACAAGTTTAAAAAGAAAAACTCGGCGATCTTTTCATGTTTTAGGAGTCAGAAAAGAGCTTAAAGGTGACTCTAATGTTTTTTCATCAAAAATGACCAATTTCGCCTGAAAAATCCGTTATCCTGAACAAAAACTCAAACATTACTCATACCTGTTTAAAATGGATAAAAATGCTTCAAAAGTTACCTCTTTAAAGTGAAACATAAACAAATTAAAAACTCATTTATTCAAAAAACTTATAAAAAGGGCTTTTGTAAATTCATTTTTATCGTTTGAGTTCTGGGTGAGAAAATAGAGCTTTTGGTCAAAAACTTCCCGTGAAGATTGCGGAAAATCCGTCTGTTGGAATCGAATGCCGTCTCCTCCAGGTAATCTACATCATCCTACTCTTTAATTTCATCCGTTTCAAATTTGTTTTTAGGCTTTAATTTCATTTTTTAAGGGATTTTTAGGTTAGAAACCCGCGCGCGGGGGTCCGTAGGCATAGCACAGGTAACCTGCGGACCCCGACTTTTTCGTAAAGGGAAAAAAGTCAGGGGTCCACACCTTCCGTGAAGGCAAAGTGCGGACCCACGCACTGTCTCTAATAGAGAGGGTGCGGTCCCCGCAGCAAGGGTTTTTAAACCTAAATTTCTCAAAATTCACCCAAAAATTTTGCTTTTAGATATTTTAATTCGCCTTTTCGTTGAATGTAGAGTATACATCATGCTTGATTGGTGAGAAGGGGAGCAAGAGGATGTAGATCTCACCGTGATAAATCATCAACCTTCGATTGATGCATTGAAGGCATGCAGCTTATACAAGTTTTGGGCCATACCTGGCATGAGGGCCCAGGTGGACTTTTTGCAGTGGCTGGTAGACAGGTGGAGCATACAAGACTAGTGCTTCTTCATTGGTGGTCACCAGCTCGAAATGGAGCCGGTAGACATATGCTTTTTGACTGGTTTGCCTAAGAGAGGTGAACACTTGACTCTATTCGGGACTAGGCCAGGTGGCCAGTCTGTCGATAGCCTCCGGCTAGAGTTTTGCAACGACCAGACTATAGACAAAGGGATAGATATCAAAACCATATCCCTTCCTGAACTGAAAGTGATTGTGTTTACTGTTACTAGGCTCTGCAGAAGTGCAACATTACATATAGCCACTGGATCCCAGATGCGGATGGCAATAGACTGCTTTCAAGGCACCATCTTCAACTGGTGCGATGCTGTGTTGGCTAATATAGAAGGCCAACTGACTAGCGCAAAGAACGGACAACTGGAGACCTTTGGATATGGTGCTTTAGTTGTGAGCTTTGGTCTGGAGAGGGTCCCAATGTTGGTCCCACAACACCTCACTGTTGGAGCTGGACTTCCTCGAGAGCCCAAACTGATGCGTTGGGTTGCAGTTATGGCCCGTCATCCTGAGGAGGGGACAGAGGTCGTTTGATTCACTCCTGAGTATTTCCATTGGTTGGAGAACCAAGTTTTTGCTATTCAGGACTTTCCTTACGCTGGGGTA
Organism: Pinus tabuliformis; assembly: GCA_031772625.1. Lineage (NCBI taxonomy): Eukaryota > Viridiplantae > Streptophyta > Pinopsida > Pinales > Pinaceae > Pinus > Pinus tabuliformis. The sequence continues at coordinate 341,262,238 of CM062807.1, read as the reverse complement.
GATTTTCGTGGTGACCCAGACATGGCTCTTCCACCAGGAGAGAAATGGGATGACTCAGGTAAAATCATTTTCAACATTTTGTAATTTATTTTTTTTTTGTTTTTATCTCGTCCCAAAATTGATAGTAAAAGTTTCAAATGTAGATGTAGGTCCACGGCGACCAGCCACTCTCTGGCCCTATGAGAGGAAACAACCAGCTGCAGCAGCACCAGTCCCACAGGACGAATCAGCAGAGACCTTGGCCGAATTGGAGAGTCATCTAGAGCGTTTGACAGCAGACATTCCGGAGACCAGCATAGATGACATTCCTCTTAGGCTACAACGCTATGTGATTGGGGTCCCATGACCTTTCAGGAGGTTCCTTTGTAGGGTGGCCCGTACAGTGGTTTCTTATTGAGATCATCACCAGTGATAGGATGATCGCCTATTGTAGACACATATGACATTTTTGCTTTTTGTACTATCATTTTTGCCGATCATAAGGTGTTTTTCAACCTATGATCGAAGATGATGTATATTTGACACACTCCTATGCTATACTATATCACTATTACCGGCTTATCTTGTAAAGCATGTTATGGAATGTTTTTAAATCTACTTGTATGATTATTGCAAATGTCTACTTAACATTCGAGAAGCAGTTGCATCTGCTAATGTATTTAAATATCTTGGAATATGTTGATATTCAATATAGTCAAATTCACGTTCCAAGGGACGAACTCTAAAAAATAATCTCAATAACACTGGATTTCTAATGGCATATACTCTATTAAGCTGTAATACAACGAGTTCAGAATCTAACCTCACTATCAAACTCCGAATCCCAAATGAAATAGATTCAGATAATAACTCAATCACTGCACTATACTCTGCAATGTTGTTTGTTGTTTGACCGAGGCTTACCCCATGCATAGATACCAACTCGTCAGAGGACGAATAGATAACCCAAGCTGCGGAAGAAATGTTCCGTGTATTATGACAAGCACCATCAGCAAAACCAATGTATGTTTGGAGAGGCGTCGACATCTGCAATATCAAGAGTAAAACCAAGATAAGCAGGAATAATGACAAAAAACACTCTCTAAGCTAAGCACACTTTTTAAACTAAAACACACCTTAACTAGGAAAACTAACCTTAACTAAAAATCTCCACACCCAGATTTAAGCATAATACCTCTTCAGGTAAAGACCATTTCTGGGTTTACCTAAAGAGACCCCGTCAAAGTCTACCAATTCATAGGCACCTTTTGATAGCTTTTGCTTAACAACATAAGGACCATGCCACATGGGTACGAATTTCCCAGCGCCTAATTTATCAGTTGCTTGATCGTACAATAAGACTAGGTCTCCTTTCGAAAAATTTCGAGGGGTAACATTTTGATCATACTGAGCTTTAATACATTTGGCATGAGTTTCGATCGCTAATGTAGCATCACTTTGATTCTCATATAGCTAAGCCAAGTATAACAAACGGTTTTCCTCTTCGGAAGTGGCTGGAAGTAATTCAATGGCCATTTGCAATGATGGGATTTCGCATTCAATGGGTAACATAGATTCCAGACCATAAACTAGTTGGAAAGGAGTGAACCCGCTTGACGTTTTCACTGAGGTTCGATATGCCCAAAGCGCTGAAAATAGCATGTTATGCCAATTCGACCTATGAATCCCAATGATTCGTCGGATCATGATGACTAGAACTTTGTTGATGGCTTCAACCAGACCATTAGCCTGTGGATAATATGGAGTTCAATTGTCGTGACGCAAGCCAAGTTGGCTTGTAAGTTCAGTCATCATAATGTTTTGAAAATGACGCCCATGATCAGTGATAATCGCTTGTGGAACACCAAACCTAGAAATTATATGATTGAACACGAAAATCGCATCAGTTTTGCCGTCTGCCTCAAATGTAGGCATCGCCTCAGCCCACTTGGTAAAATAATCTACCGCAAGGATGATATACGCATGCCCCCCGACCGAGTGAGGGTTACATGTAATAAAATCGATACCCCATTTCGCAAAAGGATCGACGAAAATTATAGGGTGGAGAGGAGCTGGTGGAGCGCGCATCTTTCAATCAAAAATTTGGCAGTTGTGGCATTTTCGAACCGCGTTAATACAATCTTTAAACAAAGACGGCCAGAAATAGCCAGTGCACAATAGCTTTTGGGTTGTGGCAAACCCAGACATATGACCACCACACACTCTACAGTGACAGTCATTTAGAACCCTTTCAGCTTCTTCATGAGTTAAACAACATTGAAAAACAGAGTCCGCCCCACGACGATACATTGTATCTCCAATATTTTTTTTGTTGGGACTGGAATTGTATTTTTCGACGTTCTGACCTTGAAATTTCTGGCCGAAAGGATTGGGTCTGGAGATAAACGATGATTTCCCCATACCATGGATCTAAAGTGCTGATTAGAAACAAGGATTCGTCCGCAATGGGCTCCTCTGCCACAGTTTCTGTGTCAGCATGTGGGAAGTCACACATTAACTCCGCAAAAACTAAAGATTTCTTCGACTTATACTTTTCAAATTCCAAGTCAAACTCCTGCAGGATCACAATCCATTTGGAGTACTTGCCCCCTAGCAATTGTTTGGTCAAAATATAGATCATAGGGTTGCAATAAGAAATTACTGTAGTTTTACGTAGTAAAATGTAATGACGAAAACGTTGGACAACTTGAACAGCTGCCAATGCCAATTTCTCCACATGTGAGTATTTTAGCTCAGTTGGATTTAAAGTTCCACTAAGGTAATATATCACATGTTCAGTACCGAATTCATCTTCCTAAACTAACACCATTCCGATGGTGGAATGGGAGGCGGCGAGATACAAGAAGTAGTCTTGGTTGTATTTGGGAGGATGCAATAACGATGCATGGGTCAACGCGTGTTTTAGTGCATCAAAAGATTTATCAGCTATCTCATCCCAAAAGAATGGAGTATTATGTTTCAACAACCAAGTAAAACCCTTTGTGATATCGGCGTAGTTAGGAATGAATCGACGTAAAAAGTTTTCTTTCCCTTGCAAACTTTGGAGTTGGCGAGGACTCGAAGGAGGAGGCAATTTGACAATAGCTTCAATCTTCGAGGGATCGACGCAAATGTCGGCTTTCGAAACAACAAACCCTAGTAACTGACCCGTTTCTATACAGAAAACACACTTGTGTGGATTCAACCTAATTCGATAATGCCTACACCTCATAAAGATTGCTCGTAAATGGATGAGATGATCAGCTCGATGTAATGAATGAGCAGGTAAACCATCGAGATAGGGCTGCACAATGTGCTTGATGTCATGAAACGCGTAAGACATGGCTCTTTGAAAAGTTGCCACGGCGTTCTTGAGCCCAAAAGGTAATTTGCAATAAGCAAATGTCCTCCATGGACAAATGAAAGCCGTTTTTGGTTGATCAGTAGGTAGAATATTTATTTGATTGTATCCGAAAAAACCATCCATGAAGGAGAATATTTCACTGCCGACACAATCATCAATGATTTGATCGATATAGGGAGTTGGGTAATTGTCTTTTGGACAGGCTCGATTAATGTCCCTATAATCGATACATATTCTTATTGTCCCTTGCTTTTTGTTAACAGGAACAATATTCCATACCCAATCCGTTAACGGAATCGGATAAATGAAACCTGGTCTATAGTTACGATCTTTCCATTATGAGGGAAATTTATAAGCCGAAATACCGATGAAACGACAGTTGTCATAGTGTAAGACCAACTACGACCCAAGAGAAGGTTGTAATCTAGAGAGGCATCAACCACCTCCACATCTAGATTAACGGTTCTTCCTTCAAACCCTATAGGTAAATCCTGTAGAATGCCAAAAGGATGAAACCCACGACCATCAAAGGCCTTTAGAATCGTCGGGGATTGATTTAGCGTAGGAGAACCAAGCGATCTCCAACACTGTATCGACATAATACATGTTGAGGCTCCCTCATCAATCAGAGTCCTATAAAAAGGTCTGTTTTTGACTAACACTGGGATCTGGAAAGCCATTTGATGAGGTAAGCATGGTGTACTATTTTCTATATTGAAAATTATAAGGTTCGAGTCTTGAACGTCAACAGCTCCTATAGCCAACAATAGCAATTTACGCTGTGCTGGGCATGATTGCAACACTTCCAAAGCCGACATTGCTGAAGGTGAAACAACCAAATATTCAACAATGTTATAGTTCTGAGCTGCTCTCACATGTGGATTGAAAGCTGACTTTCGAAGTATACCCTTGGCGAGCGGTTTCATTACTAAGTCTGGGTTAGGTTTCTCGATCTGTAGTGGATCAGAACCGGGAGTTGAAGTTGATGAGTTCGAATGAGAAGATTCTACTTCTTTACCATAAACGAGACTTTTACTACCATAATCATGCGATCGAGTTGCAATCCTAACATGGGACATCATCATTATGGGTTCTTCAGAGGCATTTGAGGAAGAACCTATCATCTTACTGTCTTGACTAGGAAAAGGATCCTTCAAAACAACAGGCGTGTGGGAACCTTTGACAATTTTCGCAACCTCTACACGATGAGGGCAGTCTCTTATAAAATGCTCTTCGTCACAAATGAGACAAGGATAACGAGGTTTGCGTTTCTCATAAGTTGATTCCACTTTTTCTGGTTTCTCTTTCGAATTTTTATCTATTTTATTTTCCTTCTTCCCTTTCTTCTTACTGCCGGATTTTGATTTGGCTGTAGATGACTCTACAACATGAATATCAGTGGAAATTTCCGCGGAAGAATCTCCTGTCGGGGAATCTGGTAAAGTTATGATAGGAGAAGAATTCTTAGAAGATTTCTTCTTACTTTTGGTATTAACCGTACCAATCGTACCATCAGCGGCATGAGACCCTGAAGGAGCTGCAGTGATTTGATTTTGTTTAGGAAGGTCGGGGATTTTCTCGTGTAACGTACCTGACTACGTATAAACTAAGTCAAGGTACTGAGCTTGAGAAATTACTTGCTCTTTAGTAACGACTCCTGCCTTAGCTACATCCTCAGTGATCTTCGGTAATAAAGACTTTACAAACCATTCAGCTAAGATTTGATCCGGGATAAAAACTTTCACTAAACGCTGTCGACATCTCCATTCATGAATGTGATCTGAAATGTAAGTGGACGTTGACTGCTTTAATGAAGTTAATAATTCCGTGCCATTGTCATATCTGAATGGCAACTGAAAATGAGTTAAAAACGAAGTAGCTAATTGACTAAAGTTATAAAAAGTGGCTCGCGGTAACTCAATGTACCACTTGGCCGCAAGACCAATTAGAGTGCGCTGGAAAATCCTTAAACAGATTGAATCATCTGAAATGGAATTAGACGCACACCAGAGGTGATAAGTTATCACATGGTTTGACGAGTCTTGTTGTAGATCTAACCCAAGAATATTATAGATCTGATATAAAAATATAAGACAATGCAAATAAACCCAGAAATAATATGAAATGATTCTTTATTGATCAAACCCTTAAGGTAGGGCAACACCATATATTCACTCCTTAAGGAAGGAGAACACTCCACAAGCCATATGCCTGTTCATACAATATTCCTTCACTATATTCCTTGACATGGAGTCTCTAGCCTCTATATAGGTCTCATACATACAATACCATGGGTCATTACCATGGTTCCCTCATACCATCAACTAATACCATGGGCCCATTACATTATTATTAACTACTTGTGGTCCCTTACATGATATGGGTTAACCACCTTATTTATTACTATGGCCCATCCCATTATTACATTATTACCTTGGGTACCTCCCTTGGTACCCCATATTATCCCCCCTAGGTATATAGCATTCCACCCCCCTAAGCATGTTTCATCCCCGAAACATGGGAAGAACATAAATAATAAGATCTACTCAAAAGAGTAGTCCACTGGTACCATGCACGTGCATCTAGCCATCCAAGAGAAAGGTGAACCCTCGATCTCGCTGGTGCCTCGCTCGCTTGAGATGGAAGTTGACCATGGCAGTTCTTCTGTGTTGATGTGTAGTAGGTGGATCTTCTCTTCTCGCTATCCGTCATATGGGGGTTGTTGTCCTTGTGACTATTTGGTTTCCATCTTGATGGTTGTCTTGCGGGGTGATGTGGGTGATGATATGTTGAAGATTTAACCCACGATGTCTTTTTCTTTAATTCACCCTTTACTGGAGCCTGATTGTTATCTGGTGCATGTTGTGGTGCCTGCTGTGGTGTCTTATCTTTCAATATTACTTCAACCACTGAGCCCTCCTCTGATGTATCAGCACCTGTAACCTTTTCTTCTTCAGCCTCTGTTTGTGTTTGATTGTCGATCATGACTTGCTCATCATCTAATATGTGAATCCCTGGAACATCTTCTGCATCAACCTCTGTGGACTCTACCTATTTATTGATGGAAATATCGTGTAATGTAATTTTCTTCTTTTTATACCAGAGCTTCAGGGATTTCTTCTGTACATTAATATTGATAGTACCCACTAATTCCATCCAAGGGTATCCCAAAACAACATCCATGTTATCCATATCTGAAGCATAAAAATCACCATGCAACACATACTTATTCATAGAAATCTTCAAATCCTTATACAATAGAACATCCTCATCATCCACCTGTGTGTTTTCAATGTGTTTTTCTGGAACTTGCAATTTTTTTACCAAATTAACATTGATAAAATTATGTTTGCAACTAGGATTTATAGAAACAATGATCTTCTCTTTCTGAATCAATCCATGAACCTGCAATAAGGATATACCAGTAGGAAATAGCCCCACATGTTTCTCTTTATCTTGTTTTCTGGCATGAGACCATCTGTCTAAAAGTAATTTTTCAAATTCTTCATCGGGCAGGTCGGAACACTTCTTTTGGTTAAGTAATCCCCACCATGTGGCTGCCTCATCTTCAAAATTAAACACTACAAAAGTTCTCCAATGATGTGTCCATAATAACTTGTGTGTTTTTATGCATTCTTCAATAGTAGGACCATTTTCTTTTCCTGTAAAACATAGAGCCTTGCTAGAAGCCATGAAGAGAGTTTTGAAAAAAAACTTACTTGGCGAAAATTTGAAATTGTCACAGTTTCGTCAATATTTCTCAGAATCCCTATTATGACCTGTTTTCAGAAATGGAACAATCATTCTGCATCTACCCATGTGATAGAAATCTTGATCCCGGCACTTAAAATTTCAGATCTGCGCTGCAACTCTCCCGCCGTCACCAAAATTTCTGCAAAAAAGAGTTGATTTTAAATCAGCGATATCTCCCTCATCCGGACTCCGATTCGACTGATTTTTTTTTTTTGAAATTAGGTATTTTTTCACAAAGATTCCAGATCTTCAATTAGATTTTGCAAATCGTGCACCAGGACGTCCAGATCTGCGCCGCAAACTCACTGCCCTGAAAAATTGTCTGCAACCCCACTGATTTTTAGATCAGCGATATCTCCTTCATCCGGACTCCGATTCAATCGATTTTTTTTTGAAATCGGCTATTTTTTCAAAAGGAATATAGATCTACAATTATATTTTGCAGATCTTGCACCAAAATGTACAAATCTGATCTGCAACTTGCCGCCCCTGAAATCCTGCAAAAAATTAAAAAAAATTCTCCACTTTTGTGCCCAAGAAAGTGCTCCGATACCACTTGTTGTAGATATAACCCAGGAATATTATAGATCTGATATAAAAATATAAGACAATGCAAATAAACCCAGAAATAATATGAAATGATTCTTTATTGATCAAACCCTTAAGGTAGGGCAACACCATATATTCACTCCTTAAGGAAGGAGAACACTCTACAAGCCATATGCCTGTTCATACAATATTCCTTCACTATATTCCTTGACATGGAGTCTCTAGCCTCTATATAGGCCTCATACATACAATACCATGGGTCCTTACCATGGTTCCCTCATACCATCAACTAATACCATGGGCCCATTACATTATTATTAACTACTTGTGGTCCCTTACATGATATGGGTTAACCACCTTATTTATTACTATGGCCCATCCCATTATTACATTATTACCTTGGGTACCTCCCTTGGTACCCCATATTATCCCCCCTAGGTATATAACAGGTCCTCTCCTGAGTTTCCTTCAAAATTAGGAATATCACTAGGCAACTTATTCGGCATTGGCGGCCAAAACGGAAGATAGTTAATTGGATCGTTCGTAAGGCGCGACAAGTCAGGCAAGTCCAAAGTTGCAATAAACGGTAACTGACGATTAGGGTTCCTGAAGCCTTCAGTCATGAGACCAGCCCCAGGAGGAGGATATCTAGGATAACTAGGAATTGGAATTGCATTTGGGATCTTATATCCTCCCAGAAAACCAGGATTAACCGGACTGTACTGGGGTTGTTGAGGTTGTTGATATGTATACCCAGGGTACGATTGATACTGATAGATTGGCTGCTGCACAGCAGGACCGAATTGGTACTGTCCCTGGTAAGGTTGATAAGTAAATTGAGGTTGACTTGTGACAACCGTACTTGGACCAGATTGTCCTACAGGCATTTGAACCGAAGTCTGAATTGTGGATCTAGACTGAGGTAAAGATGTCTGAGGAATTGATACAGAAATAGTAGAAACCGGAGCTGTCGATACTCCAGAAGTAGGTGGGGTAGATTGAACAGATGTTGCAACAGTTGCAGTAGTCGTTTGAGGTGGAGTATGAGGTGTACTAGGCCCAGACTGAGAAAATACAGAAGGTGTACAAGTTTGAATAGTAAACTGGACAGGTTGCTGGGGTGAACCAGAAACCAAGGGTTGTCCAGATTGAGATGACAATTGCACATTCGGTTGCAAGATCTGTTGAGATTGAGATGGATTCCACACTAAGTTCATTCCAGGGTACGGACCCATAACAGGTTGAGAATATTGAGGACCATAACCGGGTTGAGGGTAGGGTTGATAATTCAAAGGTACATTTCCAGCTCCTTGGACAAATGATTGGCCGGAAGGTGGTTGGAAACCTTGGGTTGGGTACTAACCTTGAGGTTGATAACCTTGAGACACGTACTGATACTGGGGTTGACCTTGAGGTACATATTGATACTGGGGTTGACCTCGAGGTACATATTGAGTCTGGGGTTGACCTTGAGGAATGTACTGTCCCATAGGTATGTACTGTCCTTGAGGTTGCCCCCCAGGTAGAAATTGGGTACCTTGAGGCTGCCCCCCAGGTAGAAATTGGGTACCTTGAGGTTGCCCCCAGGCGATAATTGAGGACTTTGAGGCTGCCCCCCAGGTGGTAACTGGCCACCTTGAGGTTGAGGATTAGGAATAGTACCTGACATCATAAGAATATCTTCTACACTCAATGGCTTAGTTCCATTATTTCCAGTTAATAACCCTTGTTCAATAGGTTGAGGAGATGCTCCCGAAAAAGTACCAGTAAGTGACTGATACCCAGAGGGAACAGAAGGACCGCTGTATAAAAAGGTTTCTGGAGATTGAGAAAACATGGATGACTGTCTTGACATATTTAATGGAGGATAATAACACCAAGGTGTTGGGTGAAAAGGAATGCGAGGTGGTGAAAAACTTAGTCTCGGGTTTTCCAAAAAATTGGTCAATGAAAGATACCAAGTGTTGTTCCTAGGTGGACTGTAAAAGATTGATTCACGCTCCCTAAGTTCTATAACTGGTTGATTTTCAGGGATAGAGATACCTTCTTCTTCCGGAGTAGCGAGTTCTTCAATAGCTATAAGTCCAGAAGGAAGATTTTGGGTAATTATTCTTTCTACCCTCGGTGAACCAGGACCACTAGAAGTTGGAGAGGCAAATCCCAATGTTGGCATAGCAGCAAATTCAGTTTCAGGTTCATATATTTCAGGTTCCTCACCTAAATCACTAGTAGATGAAAAACTACCAGTAACTTCGGAAATAGAAACAAATTGTGGATTATAATCTGCTACTAGAGCTTGATAATCAGGATGTACAACCAAAGAAGACTCTCCTTCCTCAAGTGACCCAAATCTACTGTCTCTAGGAGTTACAAGGGCTCATAGCCCTTCAGGCTGGCTTGGTGAAAACTCAGGAGGTTGGCCTCGAAGTCTACGAGACTTCCTTGGTAATTCAGCCACGATTAAATATTTTAACTACTTTCACATGCAAACAAAGAAAAATCTCAATGAAAACCACCCAAAGCCTCTAAAGAACCAAACAATTTTGAATCACACGCCTAAAAGATCTAGGAGATCAAACCACACACAAACAGTAACTTTCCGTACCGAAAACACTAGTTGGTGATGAAATCCAACGTCACAGAGTTCAATACAGAAATGGCGGTTGGAACAGTTACCCCAGCAACCTGCTTAATGAATAGACTGGCACAAGTTTCTCCACTAAACCATCTCGAGTGAAGAGAACCCCCCAGAAAATCCAAGTGAGTCTAGCCGACGTCTGCTCCAGGTATAGTGGGATCTTCCCTCCACCGTCACCTTAGGAAACAATCCTATAGAATATGGTCACTATGGTTACCAACGGAAACAAATATACCTGCGGGAACAGTCTACGATCCGATACGCACGCAAGGGCAGAGTAAAAAGCTCAATCCCCTTGAAGGCTCCTTGACATAATCTAAGGTTTACCAACAAGTGACCCCAGGCTCCTTTACAATGGTTAATCTGAGGTTTACCATTTTTAATATGTGAATATCTTCTATCGTTCCCAATGAGGAAGGATTGATTCCCACACTGGTTCAGATATGATCTCGTGCTTCTCCTTTAAGAGGAGCTTTCCTAGAGCATAGATGTAACAATTGGATTTTATCTCCTACCGCAAGATACAGCTACTTGCCTGTTTTACTATTTTGGAGAGTTAATTACTCCCTACTCCAAGATACTACCCTAAGCTATGTTGGTGATATAGAGCCCTAGAAATAAAAAGATTACTAGATAGATTTTAATTTAAGCGTTATTTTTATTGGTTTTTCTTTAAGTCAAGAGGTGCGGAGATGAAACTTATGGTGTGAAGACTCGACTTGAAATCACTAAAAAAATGCACTTAAGATGATAAGAAATCTTTTCCCTTCAATGAATTTCTAGCTAGGAAAGAGTTGAGAATGCAAATTCTTGTAAAAACAAATCTTTTCCTTAACAAACAAATCAAAAGAAGAGCTTTTTGTCTTTTCCAATACACCCAAAAATGAGACAACTAGTTTTGCTCACGAAAATTTCCCTTTTCTTTCAAACACTCAAATACTACAAAAACAAACTTTTTCCAAAAGAGATTTTTTTTTTTTTTTTAAACACTCAAAACTATGGAAAAATCTAATCTTGAGATCTATAAATTCTAAAAAATATTTGAAGTAAAAGCTTACAAGATGTCTTTCAAGGATGTTATACTTAGCTATAAGCAAACTAAGGACTAATTTGTCCAGAATCACAAATCAGTAAAAAAACAACCAATTTTTGTTTTCTTTTCTAAAAATGAAATCCAAAACTTTTAATCACAAGTCCTATCGAAGTTTCGCAAAGAGAAAAAACAAGATGGATTCCTCAACAAAGGCATATTTTGCAAACGGTCAGACTCATAAGAAGGCCAATAAAAACCAAGGTGATCTGAGGCTTCTAAGGCTTCTAAGCTCTGAGCTACTACAAGACCAAAATGAAAACCAAGCCCGGTAACCAAAACTTCTAGGAATTTCACCTAAAACCATAATGCCAATGGAATTAACCTAAGAAAAGTTCCTGAAAAGTCACATGCAGGTTTGGGCAGAGGCAAAAAACACCTAAACAAATCCTAAGTTGACTGAAAGAGAAAATCTTAAGTTTTTCAAAATTTTGACAGGGTCCACAGGCCCACAGTCCACACAGGTGCAATACCGCTATGTGTGTAAAGCAAAAGTGTGGATAGGTCCGCACTGTGTTACAAGTAGAGGGTGCATCCTCTCCCAAAAGTATGAAAAACAAAAAATAATTCAAGATCTACTAAACCTATCCAATTCCACACACAACAAGCCAAAAACAGAAACAAAAACACAGTTTCTCAAGTCAAAGTAAAGCAAATAAAAAAAATCAATTCCCCAGCAGAGCCGCCATTTTGTCACATAGAATGAGTCGTTCTTGCGGACAAGAGTGACCTCCCTAACATCTAATGATATCTAGCGACAAACAAACCAATCAAATTCTATCTTTTTCTAAATATGCAATTTATAAACAAAGGCAAACAAGTGTTTTAGGCCTACCTTGGGTCCAATGCAAGTTTGTGGAAGCCTCGCTCCGTTGATCCAAATGAGATCCTTGTAGAGAATTTGCAAACACAAACAAACACATAAATTAAATAGCACCTGAAAAGCCAATATAATAAAGCATACTTATCATGATGATCAAGGAATTCATGAAACAAATCACATAAGACAATTTGTTGAGAAAAATGAATCTGATTATATTAATTTAGATCAAAGAAGAAATTTACAACTTGTGCCTTGATGCTGTACAAGCTCCTCCCAGGGTCCATCAAGAAGTCTCCTCTACTTTGACAAGTTTCACTCTCTTCCCAATGAAGCCAAAAGGTATGTGATCTCTCCTCTCAAGCTTAACTAGGAAGTCTCAATTCCACCAGCATTTACCCTAAAAAATGTTCAGCTTCTAACCTCCCTAGCAACCATCCCAATGCCTTAATTTATAGTGCAATGGAGGGAAGTTACTAGGTCCACCTTCAAAGGGATAAAGCCCTCCTTCAAAGGGATAGCTCCTCTCATCAAGGGATTAGCTCCTTCACTTTTGGGATGCATGAACGACCTAGGAGCGAACCATCCACATCAAGATTCCTTCTAGAATCATCTAGAATTAACCCAAAGTGAGTTTTTAAGAATAAACTTACGCCTTTTTGACTTTCACAGGGGTTCGCACCCACTCCTTTAGAGACAGAGTGGGTAGGTCCGCAAGTAACACGAACAAAGGGTGTGGGACCGTAGGCAACAGTGTGAGAAAGTACGAAACCAGAGCTTTATTGATTTTTAAGGTCTTTCTCTCATTTTCAAAGCTTGACATGAAGAGCTGAGGTTTGAGACTTTTCTTAGGAGGACATCATGAATGATGATAGACCCATACTGACTGCAAATAGTCATGGTGACAATATTTTGTGTAACACTTAGTTATCATAATTGCACTTTTGTATGGTGACGATTTACTCTTTTTGCTAAATATGTGAATGACTCTTTATGCGATATATTTCTCATATTGTTTCGGCTAACTTTTTATACGAAACAATCATCTTAAATGGATTCTCTTTTTATTGTAATTGAATGATATTAATTATCAGCCGCTTTTAGAAATCATTGTAGATCACATACTTAAACATTACTCCCGGGATAGTTTTAAACTTATATGTTTTCTTTGATTATGATAGATTGCATATGATAGTTAGAAGATAGATTAGACTTAGGACAAGTATTCACCCCATAAAACCCCAAAAAGAAAAACATCATCCTGTTAGCACAAACATCATAAATAGATTGGGAAACTGGTCCCATCATCCCCAGTCGGAGCCACTATTCCAAATAGAAAAGGAGTTGTCTTAAGGTCCAGACCGAGTGGTTATCCCCCTTGTTGGAGTCCCGATTTTTCGAGCCTTCAACATATTTGGTGCTAGAAGGAGGGCCTAACTGTGAATGGCAAGTAAATCTACATCTTCACGCCATTCTAAGAGTAAGACTCCCTCACCATCAACCTCGACTTGTCGTTCTCATTCTAAATCTTTCATCTCTGAACCAGAAGTTGAAAAGAAAAATATAGAGCACATTACTGAAATCCCAAACAAGCCAGATCATTCTTCTTCAGATCCCCCTGAGTTACAAACTTTAATTCATAAGTTACAAGGGATTTCTATATCTCAAGAAGAATCTTAGTTATCCCAAGGTAGTGTCACTTCTCATCTAACCCCATCTCAACGACTGACTAGAGCACAAAGCAAAAAGATAGGAATCCCACCGGTTGAGTTTCCTTTACAGAGTCGTAAGAAAGATAGGAAAATACTAGCATAATCTCAGAGTGAGGTTCTATCATCATTTTTGCCTACCATCCCATCCATATCATCACAAGTTCATTCATCCATCCCTCAACTCCAGATCGTGGTTCATACAGGTACAGGAGCAACATACTCCTCTACCCAATCACTTTCAACTACGGCCACACCCCCTCCTACTCACACTCTGACGATGGCAGGAAATCCACCACCAAGACCATGGGCCAATCGAGGGGCTGTAAGAATGCCTGCACCTTTATCTCAGTTACCAGCTCACCCTAAGAAATGGTTGCCCAAATTCAATCCTGACAATGGCCAATTAGCTGAGGAACAAATGAACAATTTTATGCTTTCTATTAATTTGAATGGAGTAACAGAAGAGGACGCAGTTGTAAGATTATTCCCCTATACTTTATAAGGAGCAGCAGGATCCTAGTATTTTTCGTCACCAACAGGCTCCATTAATAACTAGGATACATTTCAAGATCAATCTTTAACAAAATTCGGAGATGATAGGTCAACAACAACTTTAATAAATGACCTCTCCAATTTAAAAGCCGAACCAAAGGAACCAATTATAGATTTCAACTCTTGCTTTAATAAATTATTGAACAAAATACCAGTAGAATTTAAGCCTTGCAATGAAGTCCAAAATGAATGGTATATTTCTGCTTTACCTTCAAATTCAACCATCTTTGTAGATAGAGCTGCCAAGCCGATGTTAGCAGAAAACATGAAAGAGGCAATAACTGTAGAGAAACGTATCCTAGCTGTAGAAAAGAAAAACATTGTAGATGAAAGAAAGTCTAAAAAGTGTCTTTTAGAGATGATTCTAAGAAGCAACAGGCGAAGGACTCGTTTGACTTGGAAGGATTGCAAAAGGTTTTAAAGACCATGTCTAATGAAATGGTAGATATAAAGAAACAAGTAGCATAAACCTCTTCCAAGAAACCTTTTAGACCCTATAAAAGAAACCCTTCAACTGACCCAAAACCTCCAAATTCTATAACAAATGCTGAATCAGAAGGGGAAGAGGAAGAAGTTTCAAATGAGGAACATGCCAACAATGAAGAAATCATAGAACTACAAGGAATGTGGGATTTCATTCTTCCAAATGAGGAATATCAAGAATAATTACCTATTGCTACTAGAAGTAGAAATCAACTTGATCCTCCACAATCTAGTGCTAAACAGAAAAACCTAATTCTGCCTCCCAAGGATAAAGTAGTAGGCAAGAAATCCTCACCGAAGTCTACTCAAACAAACCCAATTCAATCTGATTCCACATCTTCATCTAAAATGCTTATCATCTCATATGAAATGGAATATAACATTGTTGAAGATATGAAGAAAACCAGAGCAAACATTACTCTTCACGAGCTCAGTAAATTAAAACATCAATAGAAATTACTCTTGAAAGAATTGAAGGTAGTACCTACTATGCCTCTCCTTGCTGCTGTAATTTCACAAGCTACTCATGAAATGGGAAAACTTCCGATTGGCATTTCAATTAAAGTTGAGCCGACTAATATTGCTCTAATTGGCAGAAGATCCAAATCCCATACCCCGCCATTTATCTTTACTTTTGAAGTTTTCAACAAAAATCTGCATAACTGTCTAGTGGATTCCGGTGCATCATCTAACATTTTACCTAAGACAGTTTGCACAAAATTAAATTTCCAACCTCAGAAATCTGCAGTACGAATAGTACAGTTAGATTGGTCTCAATTCGAGGTCGTCGATGAACTTAATCAAGTGACCATAAGACTTTTGTCAAACCCTAAGGTATGTCAAGTAATTGATATACTTGTCACAAACATCCCTGAATTTTATGGACTGATCCTCAGTAGGGATTGGTCAGAAAAGCTATGTTACTTTGTGACCGACTGGTCTCATATGTGGCTCCCCTACAATGGAAAACCTAATCAGATCAAGGTTGAACAAGAAAGACATCAAAAGTATATAGTAACAGAGTTAGAAGGAGAAAACACGTTGGTAGCATATAGCAACAACATTATCGAAAACTATTTTGTTGATTCATTCTTAGGGAATTTCAAGGCTCATGCTTCATATTTCTTGGAAAATTCCATTTTATCTCAGATAGAAAATTTCTCTCAAACTGACACTTCTCGATGCATCAATTTTATAGATAAACTTGTAAATAAAACATTGTTTTGGAAATTATTTTTTGATGGTTCTAAATCCAATGATGGAGCAGGAGCAGGTTGTATATTAGTTAGTCCACAAGGAGAGAAAACCATGTTAGCATGTAGGCTTGAATTCGATTGCACAAACAACACCGCCGAATATGAAGCATTAGTTCAAGGGTTATACAAGGCAATCGGGCTTAATATCAAATATTTGCAAGTATTTGGAGACTCTGAGATTGTTATTAAACAGGTAAGAAATACTATACATTGTCTGTCAGGACACTTGAAACACTATCAATATTTAGTACAAGACCTGACCTCACACTTTATATCATTTAATATTTCATCCATTCCCACTCCAAAATGCGAGTGTTGATCTCCTTACTAATGTAGCTTCCAAGCTTATTCCATTAGAGGACTATAGCCCAGACAGATTCTCGATTGAATTAATCTTTAGATCCTATATTCCTGATAACATTACCAATTGAAGAGTTTTCAACAATGACCCTGATATTGTGAGTTTTCCGACTTCAGAAGGCTCTTACAATAATCAGATAATTGATGAAGACCAACATGAAAAACAACTGAAACAGGAAAATAGTAGTAACACCATACCAAAATCCATAGTCAAGTTAGAGGACCTATATGACTTAAAGGATAGATTTAAATGATCCACCAATTCTAAACTCTAGAGTTCAACTCTGAGATATGAATTAGTAAATGTGGGAACATACATGAAACCACAGAACATCAACTTAGGTCTTGGCCTAACATCCGAGGAAAAATCAGCTTTTATTCAATTGCTGAAACAATACAAGAGTGTCTTTCCTTGGAATTATGATGATCTTAAAACCTATGACACTCATATTATCCAGCATACAATTCCTATGATTTCTGATGAAAAACTTGTTCAGCAGAAATTGAGGAAAATATATCCTAATTTGGAAAGCCAAATTAAATCTAAGTTGAACAAATTATTAAAAGCCAAGATAATTTTTCCTGTTAGACATTCCAGATGGGTCTCTAATCTGGTCCCAGTCAAAAAGAAAAACGGTGATATTCAGATTTGTATTGACTTTCGAAATCTCAATAAAGCTTGCCAAAAGGATAATTTTCCACTGCCCCCTATGGAGCATGTATTACAATCAGTCACAGGGTCTGAATTAATGTCCTTTTTAGATGGTTTTTCTGGGTATAATCAAATCTTGGTCCACCCCGATGATCAATTAAAAACTACATTTAGGACCAAATGGGGCACTTACGCGTATCAAAAGATGCCATTTGGGATAATCAATACCGGTGCCACGTTTCAAAGAGCCATGGACATTGCATTTAAAGGATTAATAAACAAGTCAATGGTGATATACTTAGATGAAATAATGGTATATTCTAAAAAGCGAAGTAATCATCTCAGGGACTTAAAATAGATCTTCCAACGTTGTCAAAAATATGGAATTTCGCTTAGTCCAATTTTATTTATTTATTTATTTTGCGGTGAGTGAAGGAAAACTTCTTTGATTCATAGTATCCAAATCAGGTATCCATATTGACCCAGATAGGATTAAGGAAATTTCTAAAATATCTTTACCCCATAATAAAAAATCAATGCAGTCTTTCCTTGGTCAGATCAATTTTGTGAAAAGATTCGTCCCTGACTTCTCAAGAATTGTGGCACCTCTCCAAGCCATGATAAAGAAAAACTCTCTCTTCAAATGGGGTCATGCAGAACATGAAGCATTTAGCTTGATAAAACAAGCAATTATAAATGCCCCATCTCTAGCAACTCCAAATTTTTCCGATCCTTTCACTCTATATACATTCGCCTCCGAGAAATCATATGCTGCCATACTCACACAAGTGAATCAAGATAAAGTTGAAGCCCCAATTGCTTTCTTCAGTTCAAATTTGCAAGGAGCTGAATTAAATTACTCTGATGTTGAGAAACAGGCTTATGCTATTTTCAAAGCGATTAAACACTTCAGACCTTTCCTTCTCAAGACTCACACCAAAATAATAGTACCATTTCCAACGGTAAGAAATCTTTTGGTACAAAAAGATGTGGGCGAAAAGAGGGCTAATTGGATCAGAACCCTACAAGAATATGATGCTGAGATTAAACCAGCAAATATTGTAAAAGGTTAAGGTTTTTGCAGGATATTGGCAGAAGCATCGCACATATTAGAAACGTAGTCTCCAGACAGTGAAGTACAAGTGTATGAGGTAAGCCTAAATGACTCTGAATTAAGGTATGATGATATCATGTTCTATTTGAAAAATGGATATGCTCCTCCACATTGGAATTACACAAAGAAAAGGGCCCTGAGGTTAAAAGCTAAAAAATATCAAATTGTCAATGATATACTCTTTAGAATGAATTATGATTATGTTCTCCTTAGGTGCCTTGAGAAATCTGAAGCAGAAAAAGTATTACAGGAACTTCATGATGGGCCAGCAGGCAGACACTATGTAGGAGATGCAACATCACACAAAATCTTGCGCGCTGGTTACTACTGGCCAACTTTATTTAAAGATGCACACAATTACGTAAGGAGATGTCAGATTTGGCAAATTGCTTCTGGAAGACAGAAGAAGCCATCATTGCCATTATAGCGTGTCAACATTGATCAACCATTTGAGCAATGGGGATTAAATATAATAGGTGAGATCGTTCCTCATTCTTCTAAACAACATAAATACATCCTTACAGCTACCAACTACTTTACCAAATGGGTAGAAGCGATTCCACTCAAAATAGCCAACTCTGAGAATATCATCGAATTTATAGATCAATTCATAATCACCAGGTTTGGCTTACTTTTTGCTTTAATGTTTGATAATGCATCCTATTTCTCAGGTAATGCCATGATAGAATTTGCTCTCAAAAGAGGTTTTAAATTCAAATACTCTGCTAATTATTATCCACAAGGAAATGGATTAATCAAATCAACAAACAAAAACCTTATTAGAATTATCAAATGAACCATTGATCAAAAACAAATAAATTGGCATAAGTCTTTAATGAATGCTCTTTGGGCAGACAGGATAACTCAGAAAACCTCCATTGGCACTTCTCCTTTTAATTTAGTTCATGGGAAAGAAGTTGTCTTACCAACAAATCTAGCTATTCCTTCTCTAGCCTTAGTTCAATTCATTGAAGAAACCTCTTCCTCATCAATGCAATTAAGACAATTGCAGATCCTTAAACTTGAAGAGGAATGAGAAAAGGCTAGGATTACCCATGCGCATCATCAACAATTAGTGAAAGCTTCTTTTGATTCACACTCAGTGTCTAGAAGAGATTTTCAACTTGGAGACTTAGTATTAAAATGGGATAAAGCCCATGAAGAGAAAGACAAGCATACTAAATTCCAACAGATGTGGCTTGGACCATTCCAGATTGTTGAACTCATTGGTCCATCAACTTTCATGTTACAAGATTTAGCAGGAAAAAGGGAATTTTTACCTGTTAATGGATAGATCCTTAAGAAATATTTTCCATAAAATATGATCTCTTCTATTTTTTATTTTTATTTATTTATTTATTTATTTTATTTTATTTTATTTATTTATTCATTTTTCTGTAAATTATAGTTCTAATTAAAGTTTTATTTTGATAATAAAACAGGTTGAGAATGTTCACTTTTGGTTTTCATGAAAAGAATAGTGTCTCATTTCAATTTTGTTTTTTCGCTTGTATAAATGGGAGTGGTTATGAAAATTAATCTCCATTTATGAAACATATGGGTAAAGTGCTGATTATTTCAAAAAATTTTGCATGTTCTTTTGTTTCAACTGCCTAAGTTTTGGTTAGAATCAACCTTAGGAAGAAGTTTTCCTTACATCGGTCACAAAAGGTATCAATAACAAAAAAATAAACTCTCTTTGGAAAAGCTATTTTTAAACTCTACAATTGTTGTCCAGGAGAATTCTTAAGGAACCAACGAATTCCCCCCCACTCAAGGAATTTGCAAGATTCAAGAAGTAATTCAATTATACACTTCAAAATTAAAGAATAATAGGTCTCATCAAGAGCCGACTTATCATGATCACAAAAGATTATAACTAACTAACATTTCCATACTGAATAACAAAATAGGGTAATGGCTGGAGAATGTTCAATCAAAAGACAAGGGGTCTCATCACGAGCCAACTTGTTTAGTTAAGTTATAAATCAAGTGAATGGCATTGTCAATTTTGGCCACCAAACCAAGACATTGTTCTTTAAGAATTAAAAGAGATATAAGAAAAGAAAAAGAAATAAGTGTATATGAGGATTTATCTTTGAAAATTGCATGCTTCTCAAGTAGGACACTGGATCATTGCTAGGTAACAGGTAACCCTGTCGAGGCTATGAACGCCTGCTGGCAACAGAGGCTCTACTGACGACAAATGAGTACACCAAAACTGATCTAAAGATATGTTTTTGTTTTTATCATTACAACCAAGTAATGACTGATGTGAGTAAAATGACTAACTCTAGGGAGAATATAATCAGAAGAAAGATAGTTAGAACAAGTTGTTGTTATTAATAAATAGCACTATTTGCCTAATATTTCGTACAATGAAGTTTCATTTTCAAAACCATTTCTATTTTGGAAGTATTAGAAAATTCAAAAAGACATCAGAGATAACTGGTTATTCCAAGTGAATCGCCAATTGTTGTGCCTATCAACAACCCCCCTTTTATTAGTATTAGTAATAACATTAATAAAAAAATCAAATCTTAGCATTTAATTATGCCTTTCTTGTTTTTAGAATAAAATAAGATGTCAAAGTGGAACTTGCTAAAAGATGGAAATTTACCTTTTCACACTTTAAGCACATAAAACTTCACAAATGATGAGTTTCTTATAAAAAGCGCTACATGATGAAAAGCCTTAGAGTAAATTTATAATGGAAAGTTGTGAACATTAAGGTAAACCTTGAAAAACCCGCTTTAGAAAAGATTATTCTCACATTGCAAAAAGTTACGGCAGACATCCCTTATAAAAGTTACCCCTTGAAAATGCGGTCCACGAGAATGCGAGATCATAAATCCTATAACGTTATTGCATCGCAATTTCAATATTTCGGAACTACTTGATGAAACATAAGAAAATATTGCAAAATGCGATAGCATCTCGCAAATCTCATATCGCAGCAACTCATGTAGCGGTGGGTTTAAACGAAAACAAGTTTTGCGATATAGCGATCTGCGATATTGCGAAGCAAATCGCAAAATCGCTTTTATTGCAATTCAAAGGGCTCAGGGTTCTAGGAAAGTACTTCCCGAATTTTGATGTGAAGTTATGAACATTAAAGTTAAGTGTAACAGTTCATTAGTGGTCATTTATTAAAAGAACGATTAGGATCAGTGTAAAGGACCATTTGATGCAAGATGATATCTTTTGATATGATTTAGAATTAAAGACCCTTCGTCACCTTATTTTTGTTCTTCTATTGATTATTTTTGCATTCGCTCTCATTTTTATCATAATTTTCTCTCTGCTTGCAACTTTTAGGAAGAACACACAGAGCAGAAGATATGAAGAAATGGGGAAGAAAGGAAAGACACCCGTTGCTGAAAAGGCAGAAATGACCCCATTATTCACAGACACTACCTGTAATCGGGATGTAGGGACATCTACGTGGGAAACAATGTATCAGCTATTGGAGGAGGAAAAACTGAGAATTATGGAAGTAATAGTTACAGAGGATGGACGCGGCTCTTCTGATGCATCCATTACTGAACTTGCATGCTCATTTCTACACCGCATTGATGCAAGGCCAAAGATACTCCCCTACACCGACATGGTGAAATGGATTATAGATGACGCAGACATATCTGACAGATAATTCAAGACAGCAAGCGAAGAGGTCATAGGGTTATTTAATCCAGATAATTTGAGTCATACGTACCACTTACCAGAACCCCAGGCCAGCTACAAAAAGCAATTTGTCGAGAAATTCGCCAAAGGGAATGAAGACTTGGTAGAATGCACAAAGCACTAGTCAAACAATGAGGAAAGACTCAAAAAAGATAAAAATGGTATGTACGCCACTAGTTCTCTTTGTTCCCCTTATTGTTTTGCCGCTGCTATGTTATGTAGACTGTTTGGTAAACCAGACACCAACAAATTTTCATCAGAATGGTTACCCCTAGTGGATGCGGCTATCAATGCCACAATAATGAATTGGGCCCAAATCCTGTCAGATAATTTAGCCACTGCAATTTTAGAATACAGAAGAAAAAGAAGCATTGCTTCGAGGGTTTACCCTCCATTTTTTATGAGTGCCTATGTTATGGACGCTATTTGTTTTGTTTCCAAATTTCCTGTTATGGGATGGAAGTGGATGGTTCAAAATCCACTTCCCATTCAAATTTATCACAAAGTCATGTGGGAATCAAGTTTTGTGCCACATTTCTTCAAAATTTGTCACAGAGTTATACTCCCGATCCATAAAAAGATCTACAATAGAGATGCCCCAAGATTTTCACAAGAAGTTGAGGTGGATATTCTCCCCACGGCGAGATGGTTTGGGGAATAATTGTTCACGTATATCAGAGTGTTTCGCAGCATTGCTTCACCCCATGTGATACCTTTTTACGTCCCAGACAAACTGATGGCTAGGGAGATCCCATTGCTCCCTCATTTGAGATTGTACTAAGAATAGAGGAAATTCCTCCTCTAGATGTATTATATAGCCCTCAACATAAAGTTGTTGTTAGAAGGCAAAGAAAGAAAAGAAAGTTGGATTCTATGCTCACTCCCGAGGATGAACCTCTAGATGTTCTTTAGAAAGATACCTCTATAGATCCATCGGTAAATCTCACTAGGCTCTCATAGGTCGTAGGTGCATACGCTTCAGTAACTATTGATAAAGCAGCAGAGGTTCAATTGCTACTTAAAGAAAAAGAAGATAGGATTTTGTTTTTGGAACAACAGTTACAACAAGTCAGCATCAACCAACAAGCTGAAACACAATTGCCAAAACTTCAGCAAGACTTCCACATTGCTCCCTCATTTGAGATTGTACTAAGAATAGAGGAAATTCCTCCTCTAGATGTATTATATAGCCCTCAACATAAAGTTGTTGTCAGAAGGCAAAGAAAGAAAAGAAAGTTGGATTCTGTGCTCACTCCTGAGGATGAAACTCTAGATATTCTTTGGAAAGATACCTCTATAGATCCATCGGTAAATCTCACTAGGCTCTCATAGGTTGTAGGTGCATACGCTTAAGCAAATATTGATAAAGCAGTAGAGGTTCAATTGCTACTTAAAGAAAAAGAAGATAGGATTTTGTTTTTGGAACAACAGTTACAACAAGTCAGCATCAACCAACAAGCCGAAACACAGTTGGCAAAACTTCAGCAAGACTTCCAGCAAATGCAATTGGCACATCAAAGCAGTTTGGCTAGTAAAGAAAAATAGTTACAGAATATAATAGAACTGCATAAAGATGATCCCAAAATTGGAGAATTTATCACAGAGGCACTTGGTCTCAATTCCCAGCTCTTGCAATAGAAATAAATACTATGCCAGAAGATTTCACAATGGAATTCCCATTGCGAAATGAGCGATAATATTACAAATCAAGTCATAGAATTGTGACTTGAATATGATTCAATTTTTAAGAAATTCTCAGTCTTCTTAAACTAGCAGAAATCCGAAGAAGGGAAAAGAGCAGACATGCCCAAAATTGATGAATCACACAAAGAGATTTTATTTGTGAAATGGGACTCTCGGCTAAAGGAGTCAGAACAGGCAATGGAGGATGTGACAGAATCAGCGAACAATGTCATTGAGTGTGTAAATGAAAATCTACAAAAGGCTATTTTGGTAGCAGAAACTACCCCTAACTTTCTCCCAAAAGCACAATAGCTTCAAGAAGAATGGAAATAAGTAGTGGAAGAAAGGGTAGAGGCAATTAAATAGGTAAACAGATTGAACTAGGAAGCATATTGGCAGTACCTGGTGAAACCACATAGCCAATGGAAGACCCTGAAGTGCCAACTCTCACCAACGCCGTATTTGCAGGAAAATTAAAGGTTGAAGTCGGCCAAATGACACTCTTAAAACTAATGCTGGATATTTGCGATCTAAAGAATCAAATGCAGGATTAATCATAGATACATTTTAGTTTTGTTTTTGTTTATTTTTTCTTAAAATGAGGTAGGTCGTTTAAACCGCCTCATCTATTTTTGTAATATTTATTTTTAGATTTCATAGAGTAGTATTTAAACCCATCTCATGCATTTAGAGAGGGGTCCAAAGTTTTACCAAAAACGTTCTTCAGAATGTGCATCTTGCCCCCCACTGAGGAGGTTTTGATAAAATCAATGGAATGGGATTTATTTTCTATTTGAGTTTAACATCTGCTACTGAAATTGCACTTTTGTACTCTTAGTTGATGTTAAGTGATTTGAAGATAGATCGATATTACTGCAGGTCATGAGTATGATGTATTACAAATGTTACTTTTATCTCCTAATGCTTTTTACTTGTGTCGAGCAATAAATCATTTTCAGTTATTTATGTATGAAAGTTTAAATGTTTAGTTATCATTATTGCACTTTTGTATGGTGATGACTTACTCTTTATGCTGAATATGTGAATGACTCTTTATGCGATATATTTCTCATATTGTTTTAGTTAACTTTTTATACGCAACAATCATCTTAAATGGATTCTCTTCTTATTGTGATTGAATGATCTTCATTATCAGTTGCTTTTAGAAACCATTGTAGATTGCATACCTAAACATTACTCCTGGGATAGTTTTAAACTTAGATGTTTTCTTTGATTATGATAGATTGCATATGATAGTTAGAATATAGATTAGATTTAGGACAAGCGTTCACCCCATAAAACCCCAAAAATAAAAACATCATCTCGTTAGCACAAACATCATAAATAGATTGGGAAACTGGTCCCATCATCCCCAGCTGGAGCCACTATTCCAAACAGAAAAGGAGCTATCTTAAGGTCTGAACCGGGTGGTTAACCCCCTTGTTGGAGTCCCGATTTTTCGAGCCTTCAACAGACTATACTAGTCATCTTCTTAGACTTTTCATTTTCTTTGATGAGTTCTTTTGATGTCTTCAATTCTTTTTCCAAAATTCTTGTCTTTTCCTTTTGACTTTTGAGTTCCTTTATCACCTTGATCACTTGATTTTGAAACTCTGTTGAATAGAGATTATGAAGCTTTTCCAAAAGAGATTTAGCTATTGAACATTGACCATATTTTGTTTTCACATAATTTTAAAAAACATTCAAAATTACATTCATGGCCTTTGGATTGTACCTTTTAGCTTTTTCAGTAGACGTGTCTCCAGAAACAATTGATTCCCATACTCCATGTGCCTGCAAATGTATTTCCATCATGGATTCCCATATCCAGTAATTATCTGCATCAAAATCAGGGGCTGGTACACAATACTCACTTTCTTCAGATTTTGTTGTACGTGTACCTTCCTTTGAAATCCTTGTAACTACTTCTTTGAATTTCCCATCTCTATGCTTTGAAAACTGATTTCCAGCAGTTAAGCTATTACTGAAGGAACCAAGCTATGATACCAATGGTTGGAAATACTGAGAAGGGGGGTGAATCAATATTCCTTAGCAATTAGCTCTTTTAAATATTTTCAGAGCATTAGTTAATCCTCAATTATTATTAATGTTTATGCAGTAATAATAGTAAATAAAAGAACACAGTAGACACAATAATTTTAGGTAGAAAAATTCCTCTGGGTCAAAAACCACCGAACACTTTTCTAATATTTTTTTAATCTTCAGCCCCAACTGATATGAAAGCAACAACTTCCTGTAATTCTAGAAAAGTATTCTTCTTCAGCTCCCAATGGAAGGATGCCCCAACGCCCTGGTTTCTTCAGTAGTCAACTGAATGGATGCCCCAACATCCTAGACCAACCTACCACCCTGAAGTGTTCACATGCTCCAACATGTAGGTGACTTCATGCACCAGCCTAGCAACTCCCTGCCACCCTATAATGAATGAAATGAGACAAGAGTGTGGATTCCCATACCAGGGACAATGATCCATGATATAATATGATTTACAATGATTTTGACAGAACACCCAATCACACTATGACTTGCAACCCAACCATGACATCATCCAAACAAAGACTCCTATACCTCCCAATAATGCCCTTTTGACTCTAGGCATATTGAATCTTTTACAACAATGACTCTTCAGATGATGAAAATTTTACAAATGACTCTTTTACAACTTTACAATGATGACTCTTGGCCTTGACACTTCTTCACAATATGCAAATGACTATCTGTATTCAAAGGATGTCCCACTACAATGCTTCCTTTGATTTGATACTTCTACTCTTGAATTCTTGCTTGAAGTTGTACTTGAATCTTCTTCTACCTGCATGCAAAATTTTCACGGCGAAACCAACCCTAAAACACAACAAAATACCCTTCAACTTACCTCTGCCTACAAAACACATGTATGTGCATAATAATGAATAAATACAAATTAAAATTACAATGCATACTTGAAGTGTTCTTGTCACTTTTGTTGTTGACTTGTTGCAGCAGTAGACAAAGACTCCCACTCTTGATATAGGGCTGGAGTCTATGCAAGACTATATCCAAAACTGACCTAAAGATATATACAATAAAAAATGATGACAAACTCTAGACTTGTGATGGACCAAGTTCTAAGTAAAACAACAGAGACCATTCTATCAACTATGACAAGACAAGTAACATGAACTTACAATATCATATAGATTTAGCAAACTTGGTGTAGCATCAAGAATATGTAGCATAAAATGTGTAGTATCAAGAAGAGGACATCCAAAAAAATAATTGTGACATATAGAGACATAGAGATATAACTAAGACATTGTATATACTTACGTTGTCCTACAAAAACATATGTTAGAGATGACACTGGAAATTCAAATGTAAACACTAATCATACATACCTTTTTGTAGGAGACTTACCCTTCACTGTTGATCTGTGGTCCTTACTGTAGTGATATTTGAATGCATGTTTTTTCTTGCCTTCTAGGAGCTCAATATTGAATTTGTTTTATCTATGTAATTTCAGATCTCCAGTGTCTGAAATTTCATCCTGGGATAGCCCTCTAAGTCCTATTTCCAACCCCATAGGTCTGATCAATATTGGATTCTTCAAGAAAGAGTTATTCCCAATCTCCCACGATGACCTGATTATAGCCCGGTTCAGTAGAGAGAACTTGTAAAAAGTGCCACGTGTCACTGTTGCAACCTTTGGCCCTGAAAACACTACTCAACAAACTAAAGTCTATCCTATTTATATGACTATTTATGAAATTTGAATCCAATGCTTAGAGAGAAAGCTATGATGATTTTCCCAATGTCACCTGTTTGACATGGAATTTGGGAGCCTGCAAAAACCATAGCTTCCTCAGATCATATTTCCAAAACTATAGAGAACCAAGATTTGAAATTAGGTCACGAGGTTCATCAAGATTTTTACTCCAATGGATTTTAATTTCAGCTTCTGAAGCTTCACAGAAAAAAAATGTTATATCTAACATGCCACGATGACCTATTTGAAGCCACAAAATCCCTACTAGAGGAGGATATGAGGATCATTATTTATATGAATGTCTTGAGTTGAGAGGGTCCTCAAC
This sequence comes from Pinus tabuliformis, assembly GCA_031772625.1. NCBI lineage: Eukaryota > Viridiplantae > Streptophyta > Pinopsida > Pinales > Pinaceae > Pinus > Pinus tabuliformis. The sequence goes on along the minus strand of CM062807.1, from coordinate 341,234,458 downwards.
AAGTGAATATAGGAGGGATTTTAGGAGAAATTTTTTATTATTAATTATTTACTATTCAATGACCACAACCAATTATGAGTGCCATGCCACAACCCCATAGGGTTTTAGCCCATTAACTGGGGTTACTAACTTCAAACATGAAGATCTCTCAAACCGTGAAGAATTACTTGGCATGCCATATACGAACGTGTTGTAACGGCTACAACCACCCTCCAAAATTTTTCCTTAGCCTGTTTTGGAGCCTCCCTACCAACCTTCACATTAGCTTTCCTTGCTTTGTCAAGTCCCCAAGCTTCAATGTCTTTCTTCCTCAAAGGCAGCATGTTGATCACAGTTTGATCTTTTCCCTTCACAGGCTGCTCACCTAAACTTAGTCCAGTTGCAGGCTGAGCAACCTCTCCTTGAAAATTGTACATTTCTGGAGGGAAACCAGCTTTCCCTCCAGAAATTGCGTAATCCTCTCTGACAACCTGCTGGGTTCTAGGATTGTGCAATCCTGCCAGCCAACCCTTCCAGTAGGATTTGTGCAAATTTTCCCAGCAGCCAGCTGTTTAGCCCAGGATTTGTACAAATATGGGCATCATTCAACTACTTAGCCTAGAAATTGTGCAAATCTCTTGGGCAGCTAGCCCAACTCCCAGCTAGAAATGCACATTTTTCTCCAGCAGTCAAGCAGTCTCTTGCATGTGCAGCGGAGTTGACCGGTTCCCTCCGGGACTGAGAAAAATAGAATTGCATGCATGGGCTATTTCTCCCAAGGTAGCATGCAAAGGTATCCCTTGTTTCAAGGATATATGTTTAGCAGTTGGAGATTACATGCAAGGAACAATTCAGAAACCTCCCTCCAAGTGTCACTTCCCCTAGATTTGTGGCATGCGCGTCACAACCTTGATGTTATAAAAACTCATCAACCAGATGTTGTAGAGCTCAATCCTCACATCAAACTTGTAGCTTTGGCATCCCACATCTCATCTAGGAGCAGCTGGCACATTCACCTCAGCAGATTTGGGGTAAGCTCACTTCCCATGCCTTGTGCTGTATTTCTGTCGCTTTTTGTGTATTTGTTTGTGTGAGTGTTGTGTTCTTGATTTCTTTGAACACCTGTTGTTGTTTACATGTATTCTAGCTTGTCCTAGCCCTGTTTCAATTTTCGTTGCTATCTCATTGCTATCACATGCGTGAAACTATTTTTCATGGACGTTCGCCCAACCGGCGAACTGCCTCACCCACATGCATGTTGATCTGTTTGCTGAATATTTCATTCATGTTTTGCATGCACTGTCAATCACTTCTGCTGTCACTTAGTGTCACCATTCATTTATTGTCTTAATTGCTTTCAGTTTCCCGTTGGCAAATCGGGCCAACCTTGGCCTAGACTCTGCCTTCACCAAGGCTGCATTGCGTAATCCGGGGAATGAAGGCTCACATTCCTCTTCAAATTTGCACATTCCTGCCCAACACTAGCCTTCGAGACTGTTTTGTACATTTCTGGAGGACAGTGGCTACCTGGCTTAAGAAATTGTGCAAATCTATCCTTGGGCCAGTAGTTCTTCCCAACTAGAATTGCGCAATGTGTAATCCTAGCAGTCAGCAGCTTGAACGAACTGTACAATGTGCAGTTCCATTAGTCAGTTAGTCTCTTAGCAAGCCGCACTGTTCCTTGTGCAGTATTGGCAGTCGGTCGCCCGACCTCTCGACGAAATTGTGCAACCTTCATGATCATTCACCTAGGTATGTTGCAAGTCAATTCTCATTTCATTCTGGTTTTCAACTAATAGATTGCTTGCTACAAGTGTTTCCATGTCTCCAAGTATCGCAAGTGTTCATCTGCCTCTCAACAGTACAGGTACAATGGCTTCTAGGAGAGCAGAGATGAAGACACCATTCAGAGCATGCTTAGGGATGCAGTCGATCAAGTGTCTATGAGCTTGCCTACTCATGAAGACATCAAGTTGTTCGTGGACAAGAACATCAAGCAGCAACATCACATCGAGTAGCATCATGAACAACAGCTGAAGGAAACATATCGAATGTAGTAAACGCAGTGAATGAAGTGAACATAGTGAATGCAAGAGGAAGGTTGTTGACAACATAGAGGCGGATAAAAGTTGCAAGATCAAGTAGATCCATTGATAATGAAAGCAACTTTGGAGACTCAAGCTATGAAGTGACGGCGTGACATGAAGATCGCGCGAAGGCAGAAGATGGAACAAAGAAGGAGTTGCATGTGCTGAAGCAGAAACTCAGGAAGAACATGAAGCTGCACAGGCAGTCCAATGAGTTGCAGTAGGAACATGAACAACAATGGGTGCAACATGCACTCACAGATGAAACTGTGCCAATACAAGTTAAGGATCCATCCCAGTAGCTGACACAGAGAAAACATGGTGAGCAGTGTTGTTGATCACATGCAAAGGATACATCAACATGCATGGCATTGAGCGCAAACATGCTATCCAACCCATTCAACACACTCACCAAGGCGAAGACAAGAAGCAAGTCCAACTGGGGATGAACATGCACTTCGACAAGTTGATGCGCATGACCACCAGCAAACACTTGAAGATCAGCACGGACATTGTGCATCAGTGTGTTGTCGGTTCAACTGTACCCAAGAAGACCATGCACATGTTGGCAGACAAGTTGGATGAAGGGGCGGAACCAATGCACCAGTTGCAACGGAGGCAAGAGTTCGCTTCAGCAAGATGTCACCATGAGGTACATGCACACCATCACGGATGACCAAGCTTGGCATCAGCTCACCAGCTTCACCATCATAAGAATGTCAAAGAATTGGTCTCAGCAAAATGGACTGAGTGTCAGTGATGTCTTGCAAGTCTTTCTCAAGCCATGTTGTCTCACATGAGTACATGTGCATTGTAATGTTGAGTCATGTCAAGTGTAAGTCAAGTGTCAACATTTGGATGTAACAATCATAGAGTAGGTGAAGAGTCATGAGGGTAGTTGAACTGTCACAAAGGGGAATGTCAAGGGTCGCCCCACCCTTTGCTATAAATAGTCCCTCATAACTCATTGTAAAGGATTTTGGTCAGCCAAGCTTCTACTAAGACTATCTTGAAGAAGGCTTTGTTAGATGATCCAAAAATACTATCTTATCTTAGGTCATAAAATTAGAATAAAATAATTATTAATTTAAGATATTAAATTAATAATTATTATTCTAGAATGTTTAATTATTTAGAATTAGTGTATTGTTGTAACTAGATATGACACTCCAAATGTGTCATATCTTAGGCTCTATTTTAGGAGATTTGTTAGCTAGTTGGTTTGAATAGCATTTATTGTAAATGGACACTTGTTGTTTAATAAGTGATCCATAATTAGAGGTAGTTAGGACATGGAACTTATAAATAGCTCATTGTAAGAGTGTTTGGATGTTCGGGTGTAAACTCTTGCAAAATAAAATTATGTAATTATTTTTTTCTGATTACTAAAATTACATGTCTGAGGACACTTCTGCCATTATTGTGGTATCAGAGCTCCATTAATGCTGTAGTGGATGTGAGGAGGAGATTCAAGCTCTATAAGTTCTTGGAAAACTCCATTGAATTGATCAACAAATGATTGGTATGGAATTTGTCCAGTTTTGTTTAAAAGGAAAATAATTTTTTTATTGATTTTAGATTTAAAAAAAAAAAGACAAGCAATGTTCTAATTATTCGAGGCGTAGCAAGGATCATACAGCGGGTAATTCAGTGTAATACAAGATTGACAGGGTAGGCGCTGCATCCAAGTCAAATCACTACCCATGTCAGCGATGAAATTTAGAATTTGCGGATTGAGGGATCCCATTGTGACCTGCATCAAGAATATAATAGAAATGGCAAAATCTCACAAGTAGAGTCTCCTCTCTAGTGGGAAGTATGCTCGGATTTTTTTTATCTTTTTGCCTGCAGTGTATGAGATGAGCGTACTATTGTGTTCTATTTCCTGAGTTTCAAATCATAACGGCATTTTAGGACATAGTATGTTGTTTATTTGAAATTTGTTGGGGGCTCTTCACTGATCACTTGTTCTTTTTTCGTGATCGGTCATCTTTGTTTTATGTTCCTTGATGAATATGGCTTTCTGTGTCGGCGCCTCTAAAAAATTTATGATCTAACCGCTACTCAATTTACATGCATAGATCATTACTGGTTTCTTGAATTTCATGATTGCTTGCAGTTCTTTGTAGGGAAGGAGAATGAATACGTGCTACAGTGACAAAGACGGTTTTGAAAGGAGGAGATTTTATTCGTTCTGCGTGGATGCATCCTAGCTTTTCTAATATCCTTTCGATTGTACCAATTTGGAGCAGAACAACCGTCTTTGTAGCAGTTTTTAGCCATTAAATAGCTGAATCCGACAAGAACAAGCAAGAAAACTGTAAAAATGTTGCGGAATTAGATATTTTAAGGCACAGTTCAAGGGAATCCAGATCGTATTGAAGGTCAGGTCTAAACAGCAGGTGAAATGAAGGTGCTAAATTGAAGCAAGGCTGAATTGACTCAGCCTAAGCCTTTAAATGTGGAAGCGGATTAACATTGTGGAATTGAAGTTTTAACGCTTGAATGTGATTGCTACAGATCCAGTGACTGGATTATTTTTTTAATACATACATCTTCCTATTCTCAGTTTTCATTAAATTATTTAGAGATAATGATCACGATGAAACCGGTTGCCAGCTTGCCGAAGGGCCTCTTCTCTGTGCAAACAATTATGGATTTTTCTATTGTATGTAATTTGTAATTTGGTGAGATACGATATATAATTTTTTGTAATGTTCTATTATTGGAATAATGTATTGGTATCACAGATCAAAGAAGCCAACCAGCATGAAAATAGTAGAAGAAGCCAGCAAAGCCAGCGTAAAGCTAGAGAGAAGCCTATCAGCGAGCGCCAGCCTGCTAGCAAGAAGCCAGCAGAAGCCAACCTAAGCCAGCAAGAAGCTAGCATGAGCTAACTAGCAGCCAGCATAGCAGACAACGTGAAACAAAAAATTCAGCCTTTTAAAGCTTTTTTTATTTGAAAGTTTATAGCTGAATTGAAGTTGGAAGAAATGAGAAATATTTTTTTAATTTTGTAATGGAGTGATAAGGTTTTTCGGTTATTTGTAATATTTGTAGAATAATAAGGTGATTTTTTTTTTGGAGCATTCAGGAGTTTTATTTGTAATTTGTAAATTGGAGAGATAAGGTGTGTTGGGTAATTTGTTTTCAAGAAGTTCTTTTTTATTTTTCAATTGGGATCATCATATTGTAACTCAAAGTAATTTTGCTTTGAGGGGGGGTAATTTTTTTTTTTTACAAATTTTTGCAAGAGTGTCATTGTAAAAGTCAAATTTTGAAAGTTACCTTGTAATTTTTGAGAAATTGACTAGAGCCAAGTGCAAAGCTCAGCCATTTTTCTTTTGCTTCAAATGACTATACGAGGGTCAAGGCCAAGCCTCGATAGATCGTGTTTTTGCGTGGTGTGTTGTGTTGACTATCTTGTCATTTCTGTTCTGATTCTTGGTGCGACGCTTCAACACTACAATGTCTAAGTTGATTAATTTGTTTTTTGATTCTGACAAACTTGAAGGCACAAAATCTTATAAAAAATGGCACCATCTCATCGAAAGCACTCTCATTTATAATGAATTATGGTAGGGTAAATGTGATGGAGATGTTAAGCCGAATAAACCCACAGATGCAGCCGCACTAGCAAAATGAGAAGTCAAGAATGCTAAAGCCTTAGCTCTTATTAAATCTTCTGTGAATGATGAAATGTATGTCCATATAGAAAATGCTACAGATGCATGGTCTGCTTTGAAAACTTTTAAAGACCTCTTCGATACTCAGCCTGAATCAAAGAAAGTTGATCTATAATTAACTGGGAAATTAGAGAAACTAAAGTTTGATGAACTTTGTGAAATGTTGACTCAACATGATAAAACTTTTGGGAAGAAGAAGAAAGTTGGTGACGATGTTTTTCTCACAGAGGCCAGCACTAGTAAATCATCAACAGACAGTTCTCAAGGCAGAGGCAGAGGCAATCAGAATCAAGCAGCACATAATGTACAAAGTAGAGGTTGAAGCCAAAGCAGAGGAAACACCTTTAACAGAGCCAATAGTTCAGGAAGAAGTAATTTTCAAGGTAGAGGAAACAACCAAGGAAGAGGAAATTTTCAAGGAAATAATAATCAAGGGAGAGGACAATCTCAAAATAGAATTCAAAGCAGAGGCAGAGGACAATCTTCAAGAAGAGGAAGAGACTTAAGTCAAATTGTGTGTCGAAGATGTAACAAAGTTGGCCATTATGCTAAAGATTGTCAAACATCTCTTAATAAAATTCCCAAGTTTCAGCAGCACTCAGCGCAATTTGCAAATGATCAAGATGATGATAACTCAGAATATTTTTTTACTTCCTCACCAGTATCACAACTTTCATCCCATCTTAGAAGTGATTATGAAGATGCCTGGATCTTGGATTCCGACGCAACTCAGCACATGACATGTCGACGTGATTTTTTTTGGAATTTTCAAGATTGCCAACTTAATTCCATTTTTCTTGCTGATGATACAAAACATACTCCTTATGGAAAAGGAGCAGTTAAATTTTTTCTCCCTGGCATTGGAGAAAAAATGATTTCCAATGTATGGTATGTACCAACATTTAAGAAAAATTTGCTCTCTTTAGTCACGATTTGAAAAGCAGGACATCAGGTGATTACGGAAGATGGTTTAGTCAAGATTAATTCAGTCAAACAGAACTTGAAAATATTCACGACAGGATATGAAGATGGAAAACTGTTACGGATGAAAGGGACAGTTATTCCAAGGCATTCTGATTTTGCAGGGGCAATGAGTACAGGTATTTCACCTGTAAGATTATGGCATGTAAGATATGGACATTTAAATTTTGAGAGTCTTTCACAATTACAGAAACAAGGAATGGTTAAAGGACTTCCCACTTTCAAAAGGGAAAATTCAAAATGTGAAGCTTGCATTTATGGCAAACAAAGTCGATAAAGTTTTCCAACAAGTTCATAGCGTGCAAACAGGCGGCTACAGCTAGTTCAAAGTGATGCTTGTGGTCCACTACAAAATTCATTTGGTGGTTGAAAATATTTCTTACTATTCATTGATGATTTCAGTAGAATGACTTGGGTTTACTTCTTGAAGAAAAAGTCAGAAGCATTTGATAAGTTTAAAATTTTTCGCCAACTTGTTGAAAATAAAGTCAAAGAAAAGATAGGTACTCTCAGGACAGATAATGGGGGAGAATTCACTTCAAATGAATTCAAAACTTATTGCAGTGAAAATGGTATAAGACGACATCTTACTAATGTTTACACTCCATAGCAAAATGGAGTAGTTGAAAGAATGAATCGCACCTTGCTAGGAATGGCGAGATCCATGTTAACTTTCAAGAGGTTAAGTCCAACATATTGGGCAGAAGAAATACATACAACTGTCTACTTAAGAAACAGATCTCCAACTGCTTCTTTAGATGGAATCACACCTTATGAAGCTTGGTTTGGTTTCAAACCTCGAGTTAAACATCTTAGAGTTTTTGGATCAGTATGTTATGCCTTAGTTCCGAAAGAAAAACGAACTAAGCTTGACTCAAGAAGTTTAAAATGCACAATGATTGGCTATTCTGATGAGAAGAAAGGATATCTTCTTTTGACCAATGGAAAATTCATTGTGAGTAGGGATATCATTTTTGATGAAACTGAGAGCAAGAGTGTTGAAGAAATTGAAAATCTTTCAAAAGTTAGAAACTAAGGGAAGTAAACAAAATGGAAAAATGAAAATTCAACCAACTTCACCAAATTGGTATGAACTTAATTTTCCTTCCTCTGAAGATGAGTCATCCAGTCCATCTACATCAACAACATCATCTGGGTCTTCTAGCAATTCATCCGCATCTCCAAGTAGCAGCAGTTCTTCTGACAGTGATTCTCCACATTCTTCACCTGAACGAAGAACATCAGTTTATATTAATCCTCTCTACAATGATGGAGATTTTACAAAAGCGCAAACAAGTGAGCACCAACTACCGAAATGGGCAGTTCAACTTTTGAAAGATGTAAAGCCTGATGAGCAAAATAAAACAGGCACCAGAAGGGCACATAGAAGTGAAGGCAATTTTGCCTTGATAGCAACTGATTTTACTGAACCTTCCACATACAAAGAAGCAGTAAAACATAAAGAATGGCAACAGGCTATGGTTGAATAATATCAAGCAGTGATTGATAACAACAGATGGAAACTTGTTGATTGTCCACAAAATGTTAAACCCATAGGATGCAAATGGGTTTACAGAATTAAGTATAATCAAAAGGGAGAACTTGAAAAGTATAAAGCACGACTTGTCGCAAAAGGTTTTGCGCAACAGGAAGGCATTGATTATGAGGAAACTTTTGTCCTACAGCTAAATGGAACACCATCCATTTAACACTTGCATTGGCAGCTCAGAAAGGATGGAAATTTCATTAAATGGATGTGAAAAGTGCTTTTCTCAATAGGGATTTACAGGAGGAAGTGTATATGACCCAACCACCAGGTTTTGAAATTGAAGGACAAGAACATAAAGTTTACAAATTGATTAAGGCTTTATATGGATTAAAACAAGCTCCCTGAGCTTGGTATGCAAATATGGATGAATACCTTAAGAAAGTTGGTTTTCACCGAAGTGAATCCGATGATACTTTGTATGTGTGACAATAGGGAAAATATCTGGTAATTCTTGTTATGTATGTAGATGATTTGATCATTATTGGCAACCATGATGATCATATTGCACAGGTGAAAAAGGAGTTACATGCAGGTTTTAAGATGACATATTTGGGATTACTTCACTAATATCTTAGAGTTGAAGTCTTCCAACGTCCACATCATATTTTCATTTCTCAGAGTAAGTATGCAGCAGATGTTCTTCTTTGATTTGGCATGTAGGATTGCAAGCCTGTTCTCCCCCCCATGGAGCAAAACTTGAAACTTTCAAAATTTGAAGGGGGGGAAAAGGTGGACAGTACAACTTATAGATAGTTGATTGGCAGCTTGATTTATTTGACAAATACTCGTCCTGATCTATCTTATGCCATCAGTATTCTTTCACGTTTTACGCAGGAACCACGAGACAGCCACTGGAATGCAGCCAAAAGAGTTCTTTGATATATCCAAGGAACAAAAGGTTTTGGTCTTCTTTACACAAAGACTAATTTTTTTTTACTTAGTGGATATTTCGATGCCGACTTTGCTGGGAGTATTGATGATCGAGCATCAACATCAGGTTATTTAATGAACATGGGGTCAGCAGTATCTTGGAGTTGTAAGAAGCAAGCTACAGTGGCCACTTCTTCAGCAGAAGCAGAGTACATTTCAGCATGGGAAGCAGCATGTGAAATTGTTTGGTTGTGCCGAATTTTGCAGGACTTGGGCATCTCTCAGACAGAAGCTACATCATTATTCATTGACATCTAGTCAGCCATCAAACTTGCCAAGAACCCAGTTTTTCATTCAAAGAAAAAGCATGTGGACACCAAGTATCATCATATCAGATCTCTCATTGACAAAGATGTCCTCAAGCCAATTTATTGTCCTTCCGAAGATCAGATCTCTGACATTTTCACAAAACCGCTTGGCAGAATAAAATTTACTAAGTTCAGGGATGAACTTGGTATCTATTGTAATGTATCTTTGGATCATAGGGGGGAATGTTAGATGATCCAAAAAAACTATCTTATCTTAGGTCATAAAACTAGAATAAAATAATTATTAATTTAAGATATTAAATTAATAATTATTATTCTAGAATGTTTAATTATTTAGAATTAGTATATTGTTGTAACTAGATATGACACTCCAAATGTGTCATATCTTAGGCTCTATTTTAGGAGATTTGTTAGCTAGTTGGTTTGAATAGCATTTATTGTAAATGGACACTTGTTGTTTAATAAGTGATCCATAATTAGAGGTAGTTAGGACATGGAGCTTATAAATAGCTCATTGCAAGAGTGTTTGGATGTTCGGGTGTAAACTCTTGCAAAATAAAATTATTTAGTTATTTTTTTTCTGATTAATAAAATTACGTGTCTGAGGACACTTTTTCCATTAGGCTTGGACAATATTGTAACGCGCCTTGGCTTCTCCACTACACGGAGGTAGTTTTTGGGGCCTGACCCAGGTTTGGAGATGATTTAGCCAAACAAATCCCGGTACTACTGGCCCTTATGGCAACGGTCCACACAGCGCAGACTGAGGTCTCACTAGAAGTAGTATGGGAGGGTGCTAGAACCAGGTTTCCGCACCCTGGGGATGTCTAATGTGTTCTAAAGGTCCGCGATTTGACTTTGCTCGCACGTTGCTATGTGCACTTATCAGTACCTCGCAACCGATGATGTTGCCTTCACGGAGCCCTACTCAAGGACCAGACAGTGTTATTGCCCAAACCCTTACTAGAAACCCAATATTAGTTGGTTAACTTAGCTTGTCTGTATGCTTTCATTTATACTCAGCAATATTTACCATTTATACAAAAGCACTTAGAAAATAAACAATATAATTGCACTTGATATCAAACATGCAATAACATAAGAACAAATACAAAAAATTCAGATAAAACTTCTCTTTATTATTCTTCTTCCTTGGTTACAGACTCGACTCTACCCTATGCACTCAGCTGCAGGGCTCCGCGCACTCAACTGTAGACTCTACTAGGCCTCTGCAGACTCAGCTGCAGAGCCTCTTCCTACTACTACAACCCAAGACACTAGACTCTTGCTCTATGCTTGCTATCTTTCGGACTCCATCTGTTGGTTTTCTAACTTCCCTTCTTAACTACTTTACAACTTAGAACCTCGCTCTATTTATACAATCCCATGGTCCGTGGACCATTGGTAGGTCGACACTTCAAAAACTTAGGGTGGAAAACCCTATGACTCTAACATATAATTTGCACTCCGCACCCACAATTCACGGAGTTTTTACAATAATAACAACTTAAAACTTGGGCTTTAAGCCGAAAAACATGCTGTGGGGGGATTCCATGCCTAACAGATTCCATGTGTTGGGGGCCTGTTGGGCATGGAATCCCCCCACAGCATGTTTTGGGGCTTAAAGCCCAAGTTTTGAGCTGTTATTATTGTAAAAATATGTGAATTGCAGGCGTAAAGCGCAAATTGTATGTTAGAGTCATAGGGTTGTCCACCCTAAATTTTGAATGTAGTGTTGGCCTACCCATGGTTCGTGGACCATGGGATTGTATAAATAGAGCGAGGCTCTAAGTTGTAAAGTAGTTAAGAAGGGAAGTTAGAAAACCAACGGATGGAGTCTGAAAGATAGCGAGCATAGAGCAAGAGTCTAGTGTCTTGGGTCGTAGTAGTAGGAAGAGGCTTTGCAACTGAGTGCACAAAGGCCTAGTAGAGTTTGCAACTGAGTGTGCGAACCCCTGTAGCTGAGTGCGCAGGGCAGAGTCGAGCCTATAACCAAGGAAGAAGAATAATAAAGAGAAGTTTTATCTAAATTTCGTGTATCTATTCTTATGTTATTACATGTTTGATATCAAGTGCAATTATATTGTTTATTTACTGCGCGCTTTTGTATGAATGGTAAATATTGTTGAGTATAAATGAAAGCATATAGATAAGCTAAGTTAATCAACTAATATTGGGTTTCTAGTAAGGGTTTGGGCAATAACATTGTTTGGGTCCCGAGTAGGGCTGTGTGAAGGCAACATCACCAGCTGCGAGGTACTGATAAGTGCACGTAGCGATGTGCACGCAGGGTCAAACCGTGGACCTTCAGTACCCATCAGACATCCCCAGGGTGCATAAACTTGGTTCTAGCACCCTCCCATACTACTTCGGGTGAGACTTTAGTCCACGCTCCACGACTGTTGCCGAAAGGGCCAGTAGTATCGGGATTTGTTTGGCTAAATCATCTTCGAACTTGGGTCAGGCCACAACAATCCAACAAATGGTTATGTGGCCGGGACTGGGATCTACATAAGGGATATGTGATGTCGAGTCACTAGAATCCAACAAAGAAAGAAATTGAAGGGTGGTTAGACAGAAATATTCACATGTTTGTGACGCAGGAAAACAGAAATTTGTGAGTATCAAAGGAATAGTGGTTGGAGTGCTACTTATATACGAAAATCCATGAAATTTTCTTTGCATCCTTTCCCTCTGAGTTATATGAGTGGATCACAAAGTTAGCAGACAGTCAGGGAAGGTGTAGGCTAAACAAACCAATTGTGTGGACTCCAGAATTAGTGCGCAGACTAGAATCATCGGAAGATAAGATCACATGTGTCACGGACCATTGGCTCGATTGGATTGTATGAGGATTTATCACTGAGTTTCGCAGTAGACACAACATTCAACTACAGCGAGGTGAAACGACGCTTCCTCAAAGGACCGCGAGGTAAGTACATTAAATCTTTGAACACTTGGATTAAGATGCTATTGTGCAAAAAGTAGGTTATGCGAATAAATTGATGTTTGGGGCTATGCGAAGTGGGAGGATCTATAGAAACGAAGGTAGTGCAGAAATAGAGAATAGCCCCTTGATTTCACCTCGGTAGGAAAGCAAGGAAGAGCTTGTGAAAGTTTCTCTGAGAAGAGTGGTCAGTCTGATAAGGCAGCGAATTTTGTGCCTACCACCTCCACCTACACCACCTCCAGTCTCACCATCTTCACCTCCATATCCACCCACACCACCTCTGCCACCACCACAGTTCAATATGGCAAGCATGATAAAATTTCTGGTATTCAAGGGAGTAGGGAACAAAGATCCGGACCAATTTTGGTTTGTTGTAAGGGCCGTATGGGAAGCACAAGGAGTCGTGGATGACAATATAAACAAGGCAACGTTGATGAGCACGTTTCAGGATCACGCACTGACATGGTACATTAAGCATTCTAATGACGATCCGAATGTGGGGATCACAGATATCTAGGCCACGTTGAATAGGGAATTTAGTAGGCCAAATTCAGAGACACAATCGATTATTGTGTTTAAGGAGATCAAGATGCTTCCAGGTGAGACCCCATGGGATCTGGACCAGAGACTGAAGAGTATGATTCGCGAAGCCAACATGACCTTGATAGATGGGCAGCACCTCGCATGGTTTGTAGCATCACTAACACCACATCTAAGAATGGCACTGTCACAACAGAAGTTATCCACCCATGCCGAAGCTTTGGAGATTGCTAAGAGATTGCACGAGACCCAAATACAAGATCTTGGTCTGAGAGTCCAGAAAATCCGTGTGTAACTTCAAAATTTGTGTTTGGAATGCAGAGCTCTAAACAGGACAGGACAAATCGCGCAGAAGCGCGTGAGGAGGTATGGTGCATAAAATGCAAAGGCCAGGGGCATGACAAGGACCATTGTCCAATCTTCACGAATTACTTGGCGGGAGGAGGGCTGATGCCATTAAGACCAGATGCACAAGCAGGACTGAGTGTGGTGCCTACATTATGGTGCGCGATCTGTCAGATAGGAGGAAAACACACTATGGATAATTGTCATCTATTGCAGAAGTATACGCAACAATCCCAACAACTATTCTGTAATTTTTCCAGGTCGGTAAGCCATGATGAGCACACCTATAGAAGCTACGAACTAATGATGGATTAGACTCTTGCCTACAGGGTGCAGCCCAAAACACAAGCCCTCCACCCAAATACGAGAATGGTGCTTACTGGGTTCCAAGGATGCAGACGAGGTCGAGGAGGAATGGGACTAGGAAGGGGTTGCAAACAACTAACTTGTTACAATTGCAGAGGGCCAGGGCACTATGCCCGCGATTGTACGAATCTAAAAAGAACATCATGTTTATACTATACTCAGTTTGATCATGAGGCAGAGGACTACCCTACACTGATAGCAAGGCTGCACGAGAAAGGGGTACTCCAGCCTCCCCCGACTCAGAATTTGCAAATGATGACGTCTGAGCCACGTGAAGAGGACTCAAATGTAAACATAGTGCTCAGAAGCGGTATCAAGATAGGAGATGGCAAAGGTAAGTAGCCTGAAGAAAGTGCATGGGTCTGCAAGGCTCCTAAGGAACTTGAATTTGATCTGGAGCGCACGAAGGAGACATTCATGGAAGCTAAGAAGAGCTTCACGGAGGCCTCCACTTAAGGTAGTAAGGATCAACTAGAGCCGGAGATGGATCCTTTCATGATCACTACCTTTCTGGAGACATGTATGAAACTACTACGCGATAGCAATGCTGTGAAAGGGTTGTAGGAACTTATCACTAGGTGCGTTGGGTCAGGAGAACTGTGCGTAGTTCAGAAACTCGGAAAGCACACATCGCAATCAGGAAGGGAAATGAGATTGACTGCGCAAATCGGTGAGTGTGAAATGGATCAAGTAATTTTGGATCTAGGATCAGACGTGAATGTACTGCCAAAACAAACTTGGAAATGCATGGGCAGACCTGTGTTACAATGGTCTCCTATTCAATTGTGAATGGCAAACCAACATAAGATCTTACCCATGGGAAGATTGCAAGGAGTAATAGTGGATATTGAAGGTGCGAGCATGTTGGCGGATTTCGAAGTGATAGAGATTGTCGATGACAACAATCCCTATCCCGTGCTACTAGGAATAGGCTAGGCCACTGATATGAACGGAGTAATAAATCTAAAGCGCAAAATTATTTTTGAGAAAAAGTCACTATGCGTAGTGGTGCCTTTAGACCCTATGGAAGGAGTGTGCTACATAGAGACAGTGCGCGACGAAGAGCTAGACTGTATCTACAAGATAACCACTCGGGAACAGGATTGGGTGAATCGTATGGTAGATGGCTGGATTTCGTGGGAGCGCAAAAGCTCCTTTACACCAGATTGGGATGAGGAAACAGAACGATGGCAGAATTGGTTACACAAGGTAACCATTGCAACATGATGGTTACATCACTACGCTACATGACAACAGAGGTAAGGTATTTGCCTATGTATGATGGGTTGATAGCGGTGGATGAATTCCTGAACAAATTTGAAAGTGCAGTGCCAGAACAGCAGCGGTTTGATGCTCTAAAATGGGCATTACACACGACGACTGCAAGGTGGTGGGGTATGCATCAGAGAAGTATTTAGAGATGGCACGAATGCAGAAGAGGGATGCTTACACGATTTGGAAAACCACAGCTACAAATGAGAGCCAGTTATGAGGGCTGAAACAGCTTGCGCGCCCATCTTTCCAGATGGATACAGGCGTATGGTACGCAGCCCGCATGAACGCACACCGCTATCATGATAGGAAACATGAACAACAAGCAGAAGCAGGCAAGACAAGGGCGCAAACAATGAAACATGATAAAACCTAGCACACCAAACATGATACACAGGGAAGCCTATGGCAAGGTGTGCTAAGTGCTGAACAGAGTCCACCATGTGAGACACACTTACTGGGACCTGCGCATACCAGCAGTTGTATGCGCTTATAGGACCATGTGCAAAACTCTGACTAAGCAAGCGTTTCCAAAGTTAGAGTATGAAGCAGGGGCTATAGTCCCTATGGAGCATGTGAAGACTAGTTCACGCATAACAACACCCGTAGATACGATGGTTTGTGCCGACTGGAATGAGGAAATCACACAGTTGCATGAAACAAAACATATAAGACTTAAGGAAGAAATCCGACGGGGAAACTGTAGACTTCGCGAACTTGAAAAAGACTAGGTATGGCTAATGGAGAAAATAATTTTAATGGACGTAGAGGTCAAGAAGCTGGAAACCGAAATAAAGGAAGCATTTCTCATCGAGAAACCAAGGATGGCAAGGCAAGGTGCATACAATCATACTGAAAAATTGGAAAGTTATTGTTAGGAATTGGTTATTTTGCTATCGTGGCTGAGACTGAATTTCACCAAACGTAGTGACCAAGGTAGTGCTAACAAATAGTAGAGTGCGCGATGCCAATCACTACAATGAAAGATGAGGATTCTCTGCGAACCATGATGGAGGACAAAATGAAGCCCTGCACAGGTGGGGCGCCCACCTAACTAGCCATAGGGAGGACAATCTTAGCACTCCAGGCAGTCGAAAGGGAGCGCGGTACTATAAAAAATTCTGCCTGGGGGTTGTGCGATATGAGGGATGCGTGCAGGAGTAGGATGTCACAGGGTTCGCGACCGTGCACGGAGGGCTGTGCTACCACACGGGTTAGCTGGGAAGTGACCATTGGTGTCACTGTTCATGACGAGATGTCCGATTTAAGGCCAAATAGAGCGGGTGGCAGGAATTTAAGGAAAAAGATATGGGCAAGATTTGGGAAAATTTGCTGCCAAGAAAGCATTGATGGCCCGAAATGGGGGGGAACAGTCGAATTTGAATTCAAAAGGTGATATAAAACTCAAAGGGCTAGCCAACGGATAACACTTGGTCATTTGATCATTAAACGGTTGAGTAGAGCACAGAGTGTTGAGAGCCGAGCGATAATAGAGCCCCTGAGTTCACGAGAGACAAAGTACTATGCAGAAATGATGAAGGCCACTAAGGATGGGTTGGGAATTGAGGAAGGAACCATCGGTGAGGTTGCGTAGACCCCCATGGTACAGGATGTTCCTAAAGGTGCTGGGGTTGTGACAGAAATCTCCAAATCACCGTGGATGTCGAGGCCAAAGAAGGATAAGCAGGCAATGGGACCAGCACGCATGTCCCCGAGGAATCCACAGCACAAAAAGTTATCGATGGAAGAAAAAGGGAAGGTAGTCACGATTGAATCAGATGAGGAGGAAGAAGTTTTGCAGGCCCTAATTGCTGCCCTAGAAGAAGAAGACGTGGAGGAGGACATCCAACCGTTGCGCTCTGCTACGAAACTACCCACGTATGCCCCTCCACGGAAAGGAAAAGCCAATGTACCGAAGGATTTGTATGCAACTAAGAGTTCACTCCAGACCTCGCTCCTCCCCAATGGAATTGTATTTGAGGGCTCGCACCTAGGCCACATGCCCACCATGGAATTTGAATACTGGGACCTCGTGGTCAGCAAAAAGTTCTCGCAGTTAGAGATGGCAAACCTGATGAAGGAGAATACGGAGGGGGCAGTGATAGCATTGGAGCCACGAAAATGGATGCGCGGTGTGGAAAAGGCCAGGTTGTTGCACTTGCTATGGATTCCACATTTCCACCATGTGCCCATTAACATTGTTGTCATTAGGCAGCTACTCTGCCTGGTGCATGATGGGTATCTATGGCTGGAGGAGCCTATTCCCATCACAGCAGACCTCATCTACTAGATTTTTGGGCTTCCCTGTAAGGGAAAGGACCCCGCGATGATAGCTGGGAAAAGTAGCGATCTGGCTGTCGCAGAGGCCGTGAAGGAAAAGTATAAGCTGGAGAAATAGAAGAGGGGCTACACCATCTATAGCATCAAGGATAAGGGGGTGCGTGTAGCCACCCAACTCCTAGCTGGTAAAGTGATGAGAAAATGCTGTGCTGACGAGCTACTAGCGTTGGTGGTCGCATTGGCCGAACAATGTGCAGAGGGGGTCCAGTTCAACTGGGCTGAGTTCCTCTACGAGGAGTTCTTGTTAAACTATTGTGAAGCCTAGGAGTAGGGTAAGACCTTCCACTACGCGTGGTTGCTCTTATCCATCTTGCTGGTAGCGGGAGAACTACCGGAGGATAGTCAATTCCTGAACATTGAGCGAGAATTACCAAAGGCTGCAAAGTATGCTTCGCTCTGGGCCACCAAGGACGCAAAACAGATTCGCGATATAAAAATTTTCTGGGTGCTCATGGAAGCGAGCATCCGAATGTGGATTAACAAGAAGCCACGCTTGTCACTGACAGTGCACAATAGTTTGCAGAGTTTTGCAAACTTCAAGGCAGATATGCACAACATATACATCAAGGCGCAGAAGGATCCAACAAAGCAGTGGACGAAGCTACCATTTGTAGCCACTGATGATGTGATCTTCACGGTATTAGAGACATGGCCTCCCAAGTGGCGCGCCCCAGATTTGGCAGAACTGGAGAAAGCGGCAGCACAGAAAAAGAAGGATGACGCTAAGCTACGCGTCACCCAACTGGTCGTGAGATGGCAGAATGAACAAGCGACAGCATAGAAAAAGAAGGATGACGCTAAGTTGCGCGTCACCCAACTAGCCGCGAGATGGTAGAATGAAAAAGCGGCAGCTGAGGTAAGAGAAATCCGTGAAGCAACACAAGAAGCCATGGAGCAGAAGAAGGCCGCAAATGCAGCAGTAGTAGCGAAGACAGTAGAGGCTGCAACGGTATAGGCAGAGGAGGGCCAAGCAACGTCCTCAGGGCAGGAGGCAGAGGATATAGAAGTAGCAAAAGGGAGTGCAGACCTAGGGACTGCGTCCACACAACTCAAACGGCTGCGCATTGTAGAGAGAATGGGTCCAAGGAAGAAGGTTAAGGCCTCGAAGCTAGCCATTGACCCGATCACCTTAACTGAAGGTGATCTCCATGACATCGATGAGACAGTCCGCGATGTCACCAACGAAGCGCTCCAAGAGTTTATGATGGAGCACCAGAGTGTTGGGGGCCCTTAGGGAATAGCTACAGGAATTACAAGTGTGGGCCCCTCAGGAAGGTACCATGTCTACCCACGTCGCAGCAGGTACTTCAGCAGTAGAGCAGATGCTGCGCACGAGGATGGCCAACACGATAGTATTTCCAGATGGAGCACTAGTCTCGGAAAACATGATGGATCGGGTGACGCTTAATATGATGAAAGGCCTTGGCCTTAATTTGGCTTCCCTTCCCCGAGACACACTATATCAGTTGTAGGATGGGATAACAGCAGAACTCTGTGCCAGGGAGAGCCGCATGATCCAAGTTCTGAGCGAGCAGAAGATTAATATAGAACAACTTAGCTTGCAACATGACGAGTTGGTGTCGCAGAACCAAAAGTTGGTGCAGATAGTTGATGATGCTTGCCGGCGCATCCCAGAGTTTTCCATTGCAGCAGATCTACTAGCAGAAGTGCGGATCCACTATTTGGCAAGTGGAGTTCGCAACACGTGAGAAGAAATAACAAGAGTGTAGCTAGAGCTGAATCTCCAGCTTATCGAGCTATGGTTGAAAGTGCAGCCTTCCACTCCCTTAGAGGTT
Source organism: Pinus tabuliformis (assembly GCA_031772625.1). Classification (NCBI taxonomy): domain Eukaryota; kingdom Viridiplantae; phylum Streptophyta; class Pinopsida; order Pinales; family Pinaceae; genus Pinus; species Pinus tabuliformis. The sequence continues at coordinate 341,215,368 of CM062807.1, read as the reverse complement.
AGAGAGCAGCGTGCCAACGCTATTGCAGCAGAGATGGAAGATATTGGAGGTGCAGTGCGTGACTGTACCAACATGTTGGAGCAGGCACCTAAGGTCCTCACGACATTGCAGGAGGACCCCAACATCCAGCGGATGGAGACCGAGGCATGCAAACTCCAGCAATAGTATGACAACATCAGAGGGATGATGAAAATAGTAGTCCTTACTCAATGGCGTGCAAGGATGCAACAAGCTAAGGCACTAAAGGAGCAGGTGGACGCGATGCGCCATAAGGAAGTAGTTCTCAAAGTGCACCAACCATGGATTGATGAAGCCTTCACAATCACAACAGATATTGAAGGAAAGATTGCACAGATTCAGGGGATGCATGCACAGATGTAGCACAGTATGTCGGAAACAGAGGACTCAAAAGATAGAATGTAGCAGGTTCAACAAGCAATAGCTCAGTGCCCTGTAGACATCAATACCATTCAGGACCAGCTGGAGGGACTCTACGCCAAGATTGTCGCGTCGACAGAGTGATTCGAGGGTTGTCACGATGTTTGTGTTGGGGGCCTGTTGGGCATGAAATCCCCCCATAACATGTTGTGGGGCTTAAAGCCCAAGTTTTGAGTTGTTATTATTGTAAAAACTCTGTGAATTGCGGGTGCAGAGCGAAAATTGTATGTTAGAGTCATAGGGCTATCCACCCTAAGTTTTGAATGTAGTGTCAGTGTTAAGTTATGGTATGTTCTATGCTTATAATAGTTTACTTCTTTTTCTTATTATTTTCCACCGATTAGCAATCACATGTACATAAAGTAAAGTGCAGATAGAACATTAAACGATCGACAGAAAACAAGCCAAGACAAGAGACACAAGATGTGGCGGCTAGCCAGGGACAAACCCCACAATGTGTGGGGAAACCCTTTGATCAAATCTTCTTTTATCTTCAATAATTCAGCAGAGAAAAATAGTACAATAAATCTGATTCATATCAGTAGTAGCAAACCCTAGATCAATAGCATCAGCATTAGCGGCTTCATTATCAAACTAGGGTAGACCATATCTCACAAACCGACAGTCGGATTGACTTCATTCCACCAAAAAAAGTTTCGGCTTCTAGAGGAGGTTTAGATGAACCTACAGCGCAGTTCAGATGAGGAGATCTTCTAGGCCACACAAGTCAATCTTTACTTCTGCAGTTGCAGCTTCAGTTTCAGCAGTTTCCGGCTTCAAACTAGGGCAGTCGATATCTTGCAAACCGTTCGTCGGATTGACTTCATTCCACCACCAAAATTTGCGGCTTTCAAAGGAGGTTCAGATGAACCTATAGCACAATTCAAAAGAGGAGATCTTCTAGGCCACACAAGTCAATCTTTACTACTGCAGTTGCAGCTTCAGTTTCAGCAGTTTCCGGCTTCAAACTAGGGCAGTCAATATCTTGCAAACCATTCGTCGGATTGACTTCATTCCACCACCAAAAGTTGCGGCTTTCAAAGGAGGTTCAGATGAACCTATAGCGCAGTTCCAAAGAGGAGATATTCTAGGACACGCAAGTCAATCTTTACTTCTGCAGTTGCAGCTTCAAATTCAACAACTTCCGGCTTCACATGTGTGAGAGAGAGAGACCCATTTCAGCGCAGTAGAGAAGAGACTCATATCTGCGCAGTAGAGAGAGAGAGATGTGATGAGATGAGTGAATCCAAATGAGGAAAAGTCCTCTTATATTTATACACAACGTTGGTGGGTGAATAGATGCAACTGTTGAGCTTCTGAGCCTACATGAGTTGTAGGTTGGCTTGATAATAATTCCATAATCAAAATAAATTCATATCTCCATGAATACTTATCAGAATTGGATGATCTTTATATCAATCCTACACCTCTCGACGAGAGGAATCTAATAAAAATATTATTAGCCATGAATAAGATGACCCACATGAATTTTTTCCCTGGTTTCCAATTTTAACACTCCCTCTCAACCATGGAGAACTTCATCTGCAATCTGTCTATCGGTCGTTACTATTCATCCATCAAATGCACTGCCTTGTACAGCCTGACCCTTGCCCTGCTCTGCTCTATTTTGCCTGTTCTGCTTTGTCTTGTTCTGCCCTGCACTGAACTGTACTGTTTTGTTTTGTTCTGCTCTGCTCTTGCATTGTTCTGTTCTACTCTGCTTTTGTCCGAATTATGAAGAAGAAGAAATGATCGAGGATGTATCATACTGACTCAAAGTTAGTCTCAGAGTATGTACCACTGGTCCCAGACCAGTCTCAACCAACCCAAAGTCAGCGTCATAGTGAGTACAACTCTAATGGTCCCAGACCAATATCATCCTCCACTGACTCAAAGTCAGTCTCAGAGTATGTACCACTGATCCCAGACCAGTCTCAACCGACCCGAAGTCAGCGTCATAGTATGGTACAACTCCTACCACTGGTCCCAGACCAGTATCATTGATCCCAGATCAATGGAGGTCATCCTAGTGTAGGGAGTACGGTAGTTACAACGATGCGTCCATCGGTACTACTATGGTCCCTAACTTCATTTCCCTGCTCATTGATCAGATGAGAGGTACTTCCCATGAGTCCCAGACTGCATGGGTAGGATGCCTCGACAGGAGAACTAATCAATCCTGTCCTCAAAGGAGAACACATCAGTCCTGCTACAATTGCCATGGAGAACACATCAATCCAGACCTCACAGGAGAACACATCAATCCTGCTACAATCGCCGTGGAGAACACATCAATCCAGGCCTCACAGGAGAACACATCAATCCTGCTACAATCGCCGTGGAGAACACATCAATCCAGGCTGCCATGGAGAACACATCAATCCAGGCCTCACAGGAGAACTAATCATCCTGCTACACAAGAGAGCGAATCATCCTGTTCCACAAGAGAGCGAATCATCTTGTCCCACAAGAGAGCGAATCATCTTGTTCCAGTGTGCACCACCAGGGGAGGGTGAGTCACCCTGTGGTCATATGTTGCTCCAGTAGGAACCGCAAGCCCTTAGAGCTCCCAGAGCTCAATGTATGCAACATGTAGGACCCTTGTACAAGGGTTTCTTGCCGACTCCAAGTCATTTGGGAAAATCACAGATTAGATCTTTCCTCGGGGCTTTGACAAGGTGTATCAACCTGTACATCATCTTAATGTGATGGAGCTTCCTTGCTCATCGACTTACCATATCCTAGATGATGTCTATCTGCTGGAGCAATTGACGAATATGGGATTCCTCAATAATCGAATCCCACCTCTGGTTGTTATAGAGAATCACAGTGGTATCCAATGTAAATCCAAACAGCTCACTGAAGAGCTTTCGCAACTAGACTGCCTCACACGAGGTTATGCTAGCAACAATATATCCTGCTTCGGCGGTGCTCAAAGCCACCAACTTCTGCTTCTTGCTCATCCAGGATATCGAAGCAGATCCCAAGGTGAAACAGTACCCGGAAGTGCTCTTATGGTCCACCACACTGCCTGCCCAATCAACATCAATATATCCAAGTAGTCTCACATCTCCGGCAGTGTATCTTAATCCATGAGAGATTGTGTCCTGAAGACATCTTAGAAGATTCCTGGCATCAATCCAGTGAGGCTCAACGAGATATGAGCTCACAGTGTTAACTGCAAAACATATGTTCGGACGGAGGTTCACCAAGAACATCAATGCGAATGAGTTTTTGAAACTCAGAGGCATTTCCCAAGTCTGGTCCGACATCACTACCATATAACTTCTAAAAGTTAAGATCCTCGAGGTAGTCACAGGCTTGTAGTCCATCATACCGAATCTTTCCAATATATTTACCACATATTTTCCTTGAGATAGGAAAATTTCCCTTGGCTTCTGCCACACTTCAAGTCCTTGGTCCTTCATTTCAAATTCAGAAGCCATCTCCCTCTTACATTTGTGAATGATAGGGTTTGCACATGTTAGAAAGAGGTCATCCACATACAACACCAGTATGAGAGGCTTGTCATCTTCAACCTTAAAGTAAAGGTTAGGATCAGCTTCACTCCTAGTGAATCCCAGCTTCATCAAGTAGCTATCGATCCTCGCATACCATGCTCGGGGTGCTTGCTTTAGCCAATAGAGAGCCTTCTTCAGCCTGCATACATGAGATTTTCAATCATAAATCTCAAATCCTTTAGGTTGCTCCACATAGACCTCTTCTTTGATAGAACCATGCAAGAACGTGGTCTTAACATCCATCTGATGTAGGTTCCATCTTTGTGAAGCCACAAAGGCTATGATCAAGCGGATGGTCGTATATCTGGAAACAGGTGCAAATATCATAGTCTATACCTCCCTTCTGGGATAAACCCAGAGCAACAAAATGAACCTTATATTTTTCCATACTTCCATTTGTTGCATGCTTTATCTTGTAAAGCCATTTTAAAGTAATAATTGTCTTGTCCAGGGTCTGGGAACTACTTCCCAGACATCATTCTTAATGATAGACTCATATTCTTCGGTCATAGCATCCTTCCATACTTGATGCTTGACGGCATATGAGAATGACGAAGGCTCATTTTGTATGATCGTGCTCATGATGGTCAGGTATCCTTGATACCTATTAGGTTTCTTACTTTCACGAAAGGTTCCTCAGGGTGCAGCATGTCCTTCAGCATCATCAACTAGGCCCCTAAGCCATGAAGGCCTCTTCCTAGAAGAGGAAGGCTCATGTGGAGGAGGATCAATCAGATCCATGGGTTCTTCTACATCAGGCATTGATTCATCAGTCTTTTCTTTCGGTTCCCTGCTGTCGGCTTCTTGAGAGCTCCTCAAAGTCGGAAGATTGATCACCTTGCTGAGAGCCATATCTTCGTCAAAGGTGACATCATGACTGATTATGACTTCCCTTTGACCAGCTACATAGATTCTATAGCCTTTAGTATTTTCACCATAGCCCATGAAAATTCCCTTCTTTCCAGATGCTCCCAATTTATTTCTTTTCTCTTTTGGCACATGAAAGTATACAGGGCTTCCAAAAATTTTAAAATGAGAAACATCAAGTTTCTTACCGGTGAATTTTTATTCAGGAGTCTTGGAACCCAATGCTTGATGAGGGCATCGATTTTGTACATATACGGCAGTGTTTGCAGCTTCAGCCCATAGAAACTTAGGAAGACTTTGATCATGTAGCATGGCCCGGACAGCTTCCATAATTGTGCGGTTCTTCCTTTCTGCCACACCATTTTGTTCAGGAGTATATGGTGTAGTAGTCTCCCTCTTGATGCCAGCCTCTTTACAAAAATCATGGAACTCATTAGATTCATATTCAGTCCCATTGTCAGTTCTTAAGATCTTGATCTTCTTTTCGGTTTGATTCTCGATTAGGGCTTTGAAGTGTCGGAACCAAAGGAACACTTCATCCTTCTTTTTCAAGAAGTATATCCAAGTCTTTCGAGAATGGTCATCTGTAAAAGTAAGATAATATGAGTATCCTCCCAAGGAGTTCACAGGCATCATACCTGATATGTCTGAGTGAACTAGTTGTAATATATCAGAGGTCTTGCTTTGACTTGAAGGGAATGGTCCCCTTTTGAGCTTTCCTTCAGCACATCCCGGACATACACCTTCTTTCTCTACTTGGAATTCAGGCATCCCTGTTACCATCTGTCTTACATCGGGTAGAGCTTTGTAATGAAGGTGGGAAAACCTTCGATGCCAAAGTTCGGACTAAAGAGTTGTGTCACAAGACATGACACCTAGCGGACTTCCATCGACTTGATATAATGAATCAAAACTAAACCCAAGAGTAAAGGCATCTTTAACATTATTTTTCCATATACATACCTTGCCATTGCTGAAGGTTACCTTGTAGCCTCTGTCTTCCATTGCCAAGATGGACACTAGGTTCCTTTTGAGGTCAGGTGCATTTAATACATCCTGGACTTTCTAACCTTCTTGAATGGTTGTCCTCTTCCTCGATCTCTAGCTCTCCTCTTACCTTTGCTGTTGAATTTGTCATTCCTTTGATTTTCCATCAGAGGGATTTTGATCATCGTCCCGGTATGAGTCCTTTCTTCTCTTTGCATGAGAAGAAAAGGCAGCAGGAGGACCTTTAGGCATGGGCATTTCTTGCACTTCTTCCCTTGTTTCTTCTTGAATGCATCTAGCCATTAATTCCTCGAAACCAAGAATTACATTATAGTTCAGAAGAGTAGTCTTGAACACGTACCATTAGGATGGTAATCCTCCAAGAGTTGTGAGTGCCATTTCTCTGTTAATAATAGTTTCCCCAATAGATAGGAGATTGTTCTTGATCTCGGTGATTCTTAAGAAGTATGCTTGCATACTTTCATCCTTACTCTTCTTGATTTACCTCAGCTTATTTCTAAGAAACAAAACTTGATTTGCATCATTAACTTTAAATAAACTCACCAGTCTATTGTAGATTTCCTTGGAGGTGTCCAGTTCAGAGATGTAGGCCACCAAGTGCTTGTTGATAGAGTCCCGGATGATCTTCTATTGCTTTGACTTCTCTATTTTTCCATTTGTTCCAGGAAGCAGCGAATGCATTTGATGGAGGCTCAACAATATTTCCTCTCACATGATCCAACACTCCTTGATTCTCAAGGGTTAGATCGATAGACATCTTCCATCCGTGATAGTCAGCTTTCTCACGGAGCTTGTCTTCAGCAGGAAAGAGTGTTGAGGACCCCATAGTTCTTTTAGGATAGCCTTGCTAATCTTCTCTTCAATGATTGCTCTTGCTCTTGCTCGGGATTTGTCTTCACCTCAGCTCTAATACCATGTTAAGTTATGGTATGTTCTATGTTTATAATAGTTTACTTCTTTTTCTTATTATATTCCACCGATTAGCAATCACATGTACATAAAGTAAAGTGCAGATAGAACATTAAACGATCGACAGAAAACAAGCCAAGACAAGAGACACAAGATGTGGCGGCTAGCCAGGGACAAACCCCACAATGTGTGGGGAAACCCTTTGATCAAATCTTCTTTTATCTTCAATAATTCAGCAGAGAGAAATAGTACAATAAATCTGATTCATATCAGCAGTAGCAAACCCTGGATCAGTAGCATCAACATTAGCGGCTTCATTATCAAACTAGGGCAGACCATATCTCACAAACCGACAGTCAGATTGACTTCATTCCACCACCAAAAGTTTTGGCTTCCAGAGGAGCTTCAGATGAACCTACAGTGCAGTTCAGATGAGGAGATCTTCTAGGCCACACAAGTCAATCTTTACTTCTGCAGTTGCAGCTTCAGTTTCAGCAGTTTCCGGCTTCAAACTAGGGCAGTTGATATCTTGCAAACCGTTCGTCGGATTGACTTCATTCCACCACCAAAAGTTGCAGCTTTCAAAGGAGGTTCAGATGAACCTACAGCGTAGTTCCAAAGAGGAGAACTTCTAGGCCACGCATGTCAATCTTTAATTCTGCAGTTGCAGCTTCAGTTTCAGCAGTTTCCGACTTCAAACTAGGGCAGTCGATATCTTGCAAACCATTCGTCGGATTGACTTCATTCCACCACCAAAAGTTGTGGCTTTAAAAGGAGGTTCAGATGAACCTACAGCGCAATTCCAAAGAGGAAATATTCTAGGCCACACAAGTCAATCTTTACTTCTGCAGTTGCAACTTCAAATTCAACAGCTTCTGGCTTCACATGTGTGAGAGAGAGAGACCCATTTCAGCGCAGTAGAGAAGAGACTCATATCTGCGCAGTAGAGAGAGAGAGATGTGATGAGATGAGTGAATCCAAATGAGGAAAAGTCCTCTTATATTTATACACAACGTTGGTGGGTGAATAGATGCGACTGTTGGGCTTCTGAGCCTACATGAGTTGTAGGTCGGCTTGATAATAATTCCTTAATCAAAATAAATTCATATCTCCATGAATACTTATCGGAATTGGATGATCTTTATATCAATCCTACACCTCTTGACGAGAGGAATCTAATAAAATTATTATTAGCCATGAATAAGATGACCCACATGAATTTTTTCCCTGGTTGCCAATTTTAACAGTCAGCCTACCCATGGTCCGCGAACCATGGGATTGTATAAATAGAGCGAGGCTCTAAGTTGTAAAGTAGTTAAGAAGGGAAGTTAGAAAACCAATGGATGGAGTTCGAAAGATAGCGAGCATAGAGCAAGAGTCTAGTGTCTTGGGTCGTAGTAGTAGGAAGAGGATCTGCAACTGAGTGCATAGAGGTTTAGTAGAGTCCACAACTGAGTGTGCAGACCCATGTAGCTGAGTGCGCAGAGCGAAGTCGAGTCTGTAACCAAGGAAGAAGAATAATAAAGAGAAGTTTTATCTAAATTTTGTGTATCCGTTCTTATGTTATTACATGTTTGATATCAAGTGCAATTATACTGTTTGTTTAATGCATGCTTTTGTATGAATGGTAAATATTGTTGAGTATAAATGAAAGCATATAGATAAGCTAAGTTAACCAACTAATATTGGGTTTCTACTAAGGGTTTGGGCAATAACACTGTTCGGGCCCAGAGTAGGGTTATACGAAGGCAGCATCACCGACTGCGAGGTACTGATAAGTGCGTGTAGCGACGTGCACGCAGGGTCAAACTGCAGACCTTCAGAACCCATCAGACATCCCTAGGGTGTGGAAACCTGGTTCTAACACCCTCCCATACTACTTCGGGTGAGACCTCAATCCATGCTTTCAGACTATTGCCGAAAGGGCCAATAGTATTGGGATTTGTTTGGCTAAATCATCTCCAAACTTGGGTCAGACCCCAACAAGCCAACACTAGTACATCTCTTTGGATGAGCAAGCGAATGTGGCTGTAACGTTCCACTATTGGGGCTAGAAGGTTTACATGGCGTATTGTGTTATTGTGACTTACACTTCTTTAATAATAAGTGCCAAAACATTTTCATGCATATGTTGTTATTGTAGTTGGACTATTCTGGTTGCCTTAATGATATATGTTGTTTAACTTATGTACTTGTATATGAATTGATTTGTATGAAATTATATGAATCTTGTTTTTAATGTGTTGCATATGTTGTTAATGTTTTCACCGTTAGTGTCGACTGCTTTGCCGAACATCAAGCATACCTTTCTCATGAACCTTACTATATCAACCATCACACTCATCTTAGACTGATTCAGGAGTGATGTTCGTGTTATCTTACCTTGTATGTTGTGACTGCCGCATCTGAGTGGACTGCTCCATCGGAAGCTGTCCATGTCCTTTGTGTGGTGTGTTCCTAGCCTAGTTGGGACTGATCCCTTTCAACCTGGAACCCACCTTCACCTTCCTCTCCCTTCCAAGTGTTGGAACCTCTCGTACACATTCCTTGACTCTATGCCTCAGTTGCACCCTTGCTACTAATAGAGTTATCTTACTTGCCTCTGTACGACATCATGGTCAAGCCATTACCTTACAACCCACTGCTGGGAATCCTACAACAAATGGTCTGAGGTCTAATTGGGACTTCTTACTAGGGAGATCCCCTTAACATGTTGGCAGGTTCAGCACCTCCAACATTTCTGGCGCTAGAAGGAGGGCCTGATGACAAGCAGTGTCCTCTCATCCAGTTTTTAACCTTTGCATATTTTTCATGGAGTCTTGCATTCTTCTTGCCCCGAGGTGTTTTTCGAATTGTGAAGATGTCTCCATCTCGGGGAAGATTTTCAATCTCTTGTCCACTCACATGTATGATGGTGAAGGCGAAGTGGCCTGGCCTGAGCACTTACATAACTTTCTTTCCATGATTTATGAGGAAGATCAATTTACTGACAAACATGCCAGTTTGCTGCTTGCATACACACTTCACAAATCTCCATTTCGTTGGGTGCTCAGCCTACCGGCTGACACCATGCACTCATGTGAGCACTTTTGTGATCTTATTGAAGACATGTTCTATCATTTTGATCCAAACCATCTTGACCGAACATTGTTATAGCAACAAAGGGCTCTACATGACTCCTTTATTGATTTTTGGCAACGCTTCTGTGACTTACAGTTTCAAGCTATGAGGAGCCAGGTGAAGTTCGCTTATCTCTAGGACTGGTTCGAGTATTGTCTTAAGAAATCTGCACATCCCAAGAAAAATATTGATGTCAAGCCTCGCTCAACCTTCTTCATTTATGGAACTGTTCAATCCCATGTTGGAGCAGGCACTATCTCATCAGACTATCTGCCTCCCTCTCATTCAACAGTTCCACCATCGCCCTATGATGTTGAGGATCATGTTCACACATCTGTTCACCCTTCACACCCTCCCAACATCACTCCACTCAATTTTTGCATAGATTTGGTTGTGAGTTTTTCAAGTTCCCAAGTGCATTCTTTTCTTTGACCTCCATCTTCACACTCAGGTGTTGCTCCAGATGATGTTGTCTTGTGTTCATCCATTCTAGACTCTTCACTTGTTATGAACGAGGAACAACCCACTGATGAGTTGGTGTTGCACAACCAACATGCGCTTTCATTCATGAAGAGTATGAGTGGGAGCTTGAACATCAACACTCGGTGAAGGATGACTCCCTTCCGTTCGAGCCCCCTCCGTTCTTTCTTAGCTTCTTTGGTGAACCTGCCATCCATGATTTTGAACTTGTGTCTTCATCGATGGATGCACCCATTGTTGATCACTCACAGGACTCACTAGATGCTAGCCCATCATTTGACAATGGACAAGATAAGTTATTCATTGAAGATCTACTTGATCCTTCATCTGTTTTTTTTAGAAACATAGAGGATGAGTTCATTCGCTTTTCATCTACCCCTCTGTTTGATTCATCTGATCATGAGGATGCTGACGAATTCATTTATTTTTCTGATCATGGCAGTCGTGATCCATTTGCTTCCATTTTTTATCACAATCATGAATCTATCACAGTTGATCTTTCGAAGCCACCGGTTTATGGTGATCTACCTAATGATCAAGTTGATACACCCAAGACTGTTGAGGCACTTTAGCCTGAGCTGATGGTTATGTCAGGTCCTCGCTCTCTTGGGGTTAGTCTCACTTCCAATCATGAAACTATTCAATCACCCAAGGCTCCTCATCACTCATCTGTATGCATTGAAGATCCATCTCACACATAGATCACACTTCCTCCACTCGAACTGCACGATCCCATTTCTCATGCATTGGAGGAGTCTTACATTGCAAGCACTCATGCACGACGCAAGTTATCTTTTTTTTCTTTCATTTGCTTGCATGTCCCAGTCAAGAGTGTGCTTATGCTTCAAAGTTGCACGTAGTGTCACACAACACCATGATAAGTCCACAGACTTTTCGTCATGCACATGCGCTCGCTTATGTCTCGTGGGCACTTTGAAACATGGAGTGTGGTTGTCTTCACTGTTATATCTTTCTTGTATGCTAGCCCACACAACTAGGTTACTCGCAGACCAAGCTTTCACCAACATGGGTCTACCAATGCACCGATGGCTGCATTGGAAGTATCACTTCACGTGATCAGGCCCATGCACCATTAGTGTAGGAGTAGGAGTAGTGTTTCTTTCAATTGTTTGCTTACATGCTTTCTTTGATTGTTTGTTTGTTTGCTTGTTTTTTTACTTGCTTCACTTTCACTTTTTCTTCTGCTCTTACTTTTCTTTGTTGATTGATTAGTTCGTTTTCTCGTTTTGTTCGTAGGTTATTTTGCATGAAACGGGTTGGGTAAAGTGTAACAGGGCTTGTACAACTATCACTACTTGGTTATTTATCATCTTGCCTCTATATGATGAGATTGTTACTTTTAGTCCATGATACGTCGAAGGAAAATACGTATTGTTCGAAGTGAAGCATGGTGTAAACACAATGCTTGCACGCTAACTAGTGTCACCTTCTCTAGTCGATTATTTTTGGGTTAACCCTTGTCAGCTCAGTCAAGTAGAGTAAGGTGAGGGGGAAAACCTTAACAAGCACATCAGAGATACAATAAACTACTTCTATGATGGAACAACCTCTTCTGCTTTCAATAAGTTGGGATCTCTCTTCCACCTCTGAAATGATTAAGTGCTATGCACAGTGAAAAATGAAAAAAAATGAAAAGTCAAAAAATTCAAATGTAAGTCAAAAGAAGAGAACAACTTCCTGCGTAGGGAGGTGATGCAAGTAACTCCGCCGGGGTATTGACCGGGCTCGCTGGTAATGAAGCCATGCTTGTGTTCCTATGTGACTCCACCGGGGTACTGTCCAGGCTTACTGGTAGTGGAGCAAGACCAGAGATGAAACTTAGACTCTGATGACTATATAGCTTGTGCACTTATACATCCCTCAACCCCAATCGAAACAAATATGTTGCCTTGGCTTGGAATGTGTGTCAATCAACCAAGAGTCTTGCAGATGCTACATCTTACAATCAAGCTAGTGTGAAGCTAAGATGAGTTGAGAGCTGAACAATACTTCTGGAGGTGTTAGACTTGCTTTTCATGAACAAGGTCCATTTTAGAGAGCTGGAGTTCTACCAGTGTGTCGCCAAGTATTGTAGCGGCTACAAACACCCTCCAAAATTTTTCCTTAGCCTGTTTTGGATCCTCCCTACCAACCTTCGTAGCAGCTTTCCTTACTTCGTCAAGTCCCCAAGCTTCATTGTCTTTCTTACTCAAAAGTAGCTTGTTGATCATAGTTTGATCTTTTTCCTTCATAGGCTACTCACCAGAACTTGGTCTAGTTGTAGGCTGAGTAGCTTCCCCTTGAAAATTACACATTTCTGGAGGGAAACTAGCCTTCCCTCCAAAAATTGCGCAATCCTCTCTGACATCCTGTTGGGCTCCGGGATTGCACAATCATGTCAGCCAACCCTCCCAGCAGGATTTGTGCAAATATTCATAGCAGCAGGCTGTTCAACCTAGGATTTTCACAAATCTGGGAAGTGGTTAGCTGCTTAGCCTAGAAATTACACAAATATCCTGGGCAACCAGCCCAACTCCCAGCCAGAAATGCACATTTTTCTCTAGCAATCAAGCAGTCTCTTGCATGTGCAGCTGAGTTGACCGGTCCCCTCCGGGACTGAGAAAAACAAACTTGCATGCATGGCTATTTCTCCCAAGGAAGCATGCAAAGGCATCCCTTTTTTCAAGGATATATGTTTAACAGTTGGAGGTTACATGCAAGGAACAATTCAGAAATCTCCCTCCAAGTGTCGCTTCCCCTAGATTTGTGGCATGTGTATCACAACCTTGATGTTATCAAAACTCATCAACCGAATGCTACAGAGCTCATTCCTCACATCAACCTTGTAGTCTTGACATCCCATATCACTTCTAGGAGTGGTCGGCGCATTCAACTCAACTATTTTGGGGTAAGATCGCTTCCCATGCCTTGTGATGTATTTCTGTTGCTTTTTGTGTATTCAATTGTGTGAGTGTTGTTTTCTTGATTTATTTGAATGCATGTTGTTTACATGTATTCTATCTTGTCCTAGCTCAGTTTCAATTTTCATTTCTATCTCACTATTGTCGCACTCATGAACTGTTTTGCATAGACATTAGCCCAACTGGGGAACTGCCTCACCCACATTCATGTTGATATGTTTGCTGAATATTTCATTCATGTTTTGCATGCACTGTCAATCACTTCTACTATCACTTAGTGTCACCATGCATTTACTATCTTAGTTGCTTTCAGTCCTTCCCTGGGCTAACAGTCCTTCCCAGCTGGAATTACGCAATGCGCAATCCTAACAATCAACAGCCAGACTAGACTATGCATTACACAGTTCTAGTAGTCAGTCAGTCTCTTAGTATCCCGAACTATGCCTTGTGCAGTCTTGGCAGTCAGTCTCTCGACCTCCTAGCCGAAATTGTGCAACCTTCATGATCATTCACCCAGGTATGTTGCAAGTCAGTTCTCATGTTCATTCTAGTTTTTTACTAACAGATTGCTTGCTATGAGTGTTTCCATGTCTCCAGGTATTGCATGTGCTCATTTTCCTCTCAGTGGTATAGGTACAATGGCTTCCAGGAGAGAAGAGATGAAGACACCGTTCAGAGTATGCTTGGGGATGCAGTTGATCAAGTGTCTATGAGCTTGCCTACTCACAAAGACATCAAGTTGTTCATGGACAAGGACATCAAGCAAAAACATCACAACGAGTAGCATCATGAACGACAACTAAAGGTAGTATACCGAATGCAGTAAATGCAATGAATGAAGCGAATGCAACGAATGCAAGAGGAAGGTTGTTGACAACATAGAGGCAGAGCAAAGTTACAAGATCAAGCAGATCCATTGATAATGAAAGAAACTTTGGAGACTCAGGCTATGAAGTGACGATGCGACATGAATATCGCGCAAAGGAAGAAGATGGAACAAAGAAGGAGTTGCATGTACTGAAGAAGAAACTCGGGAAGAACATGAAGCTACATAGATAGTCCAATGAGTTGTAGCAGGAACATGAACAGCAGTGGGTGTAACATGCAATCACGAATGAAACTGCACCAGTACAAGTTAAGGATCCATCCCAGCAGCTGAAACAGAGAAAACATGGTGAGAAGTGTTGTTGATCACATGCAAAGGATACAAAAAATGCATGTTGTTGAGTGCACACATGCAATCCAACCTATTCAACACACTCACCAAGGTGAAGACAAGAAGCAAGTCCAACTGGGGATGAACATGCACTTCGGCAAGTTGATGTGCATGACCACCAGCACACACTTGAAGATCAACATGGACACTATGCATCAGTGTGTTGTTGGTTCAACCATACCCAAGAAGACCATGTGCATGTTAGCAGACGAGTTGGATGAAGGGGCTAAACAAATGCATCAGTTTCAATGGACGAAAGAGTTCGCTTCAACAAGATGTCACCATGAGGTACATGCACACCATCACGGACAACCAAGCTTGGCATCAACTCAATAGCTTCACCATTACAAGCATGTCAAAGAGTTTGTCTCACCACAATGGACCGAGTGGCAGTGATGTCTTGCAAGGCTTTCTCAAGCCATGTTGTCTCACATGAGTAGATGTGTATTGTAATGTTGAGTCATGTCAAGTGTAAGTCGAGTGTCAACATTTGGATGTAACAATCATAGTGTAGGTGAAGAGTCATGAGGGTAGTTGAACTATCGCAAAGGGGAATGTTAAGGGTCACCCCACCCTTTGCTATAAATAGTCCCTCATAGCTCATTATAAAGGCTTTTGGTCAGCCAAGCATCTACTAAGACTATCTTGAAGAAGGCTTGGACAATATTGTAATGTGCCTTGGCTTATCCACTGCACGGAGCTAATACATCTCTTTAGAGGAGCAGGCGGATGTGGATGTAACGTTCCACTATTGGAACTAGCGGGTTTACATGGTGTATTGTATGATTGTGACTTACACTTCTTTAATAATAATAGCCAACACATTTTCATGCATATGTTGTTATTGTAGTTGGGTTGTTCAGTTGCCTTAATGATATACGTTGTTTAACTTACGTACTTGTATATGAACTGATTTGTATGCAATTATATGAATCTTGTTGTTAATGTGTTGCATATGATGTTAATGTTGTCACCGTCCATGTCTACTGATCTGCCGGACATCAGACAAACCTTTCTCATGAACCTTTCTATATCAACCGTCACACTCGTCTCAGACTGATCCATGAGTGCTATTCGTGTTATCTTACCCTGTATGTTGTGACTGTCACATCCAAGTGGACTGCTCCACCAGAAGCTTTGCATGTCCTTTGTGTGGTGTGTTCCTAGCCGAGTTGGGATTGATCCCTTTTAACATGGAACCCACCTTCCCCTTCGTCTCCCTTCGAGGTGTTGGAACCTCTCGTACACAATCCTTGACTCTCTCCATCAGTCACACCCTTGCTATTGACAGAGTTATCTTACTTTCCTCTGTACGACATCGTGATCAAGGCATTACCCTACGACCCACTGCTCCTACACCAAACAGTCTGAGGTCTAATTAGGAATTCTTATTCGGGAGATCCCCTTGACATGTTGGTGGGTCTAGTACCATCAACAGAACGGAAACATCTTGACGAGTAGAATCCATATAGAATATCCTTGACTTAGAATAGAGTAAGTTGTCAAGTCAAAATGTCCATGCAAGATCAGGGTAGCCCCTGGTGCTGCTTGGGTTGACATCAATGACAACCACTAATCAACAAATTTTGTCTTCATAAGAGAAATAAAAACTTCCTACTTTACATAAATAGTGTCTTAGCTTCCTTCACTTACTAGAGAGATATTGGATCTACCTTCATAAGTATTATTGATGGCCATCACATCCTTTAATCAAGAAATATTGGTCTACTCTCCCCATGAAGATTTCATGATTAATGTACATGTACGGCCTTCCAAACACTACAACATAAACATCAAGTGGTACTATATCTACTCCCACTTCATCAATGTAGTTTGCAATTTGTAGGAACCCTCCTAAGTACTCAATTTTTATTTTTTATTTTTAATATTTTTCATACTAATGGCACCATACACACAATGAATTTTATCAACAAAATAAATTATGTATCCAAAGGTCACAAAGTTATAAAAATAATAAACAATAGAAGATTTTATTTTTAAATTAATTCATCCATCGAATGATGACAACCAACATAAATATTATACACATACAAGTAAATCAAGGTACATATACCATCAATCAATGATTTTGAAACTATGAAACATTCCTTTAAATGTCTACAATCAAGTAGCTATTATAACCAATAATAATATATATAGAAAAATTCTTAAAAGACCATTGCTACTGTGCACCAAGGGAATTGAACTTGAAACTCGTATTCGTCAATTCCTCGCACTCTCTTGATGTAGTCCTCATGAATGTGTTGAATTCTTATGTCCTAATCGAACGTTGTGGACTCACTGGTTGACCTAACATTCTTTCCTTGGGTACTCTCCTTCCCCATGGACCCCCTAGTTCTGATGGGGCTATACAGAAGACAGAAAACACTAGAAAGTGGAGGAGAGCACCCAAGCTCAAGATTTTCCCACTCATAAAGCCTCCACTTCCACCAAAATCACCACAAATCTCTAAGTACATAGTGGAATTAGGACAAGCATCCAACAATAGGGTAAAGAGAGAGTGTCATTTTCTCATAAGTTACTCCTTGTTTTATAGAAGGTTTCAATAATGACACTTGTCTCATCCTCTCACCAAAGCTCTCCTGAAATTATTTTCTTAATTTATTTTTGAAAGGTTATTTTCCCTCACCCACACATGTTTCCCTATTTATTCTCCTAGTTGTCCTTTGATCCCAATTTACACTCCCTATTTTGTGTTCATTAACTTAAGTTAACAGGTATGTCTCAAAATTTATGCCCCATTTACTCCCTTATTTTTCTCATGTTAAAATATTAGTTGAAATTTTTGTGTTATGCTCTTGCCATATGGAGGTTCTCTCATGAAATTCGATTTCTCAAATTTTAAATTTTTATTCTTTAATTTCAGGCACAACCCCTTTTTCTTAATGAGAGTAAATTTTCATTGGATTAATGTTTGTATTTGAACTATATGTCCTCTTTTCCTTTTGTTATTAGAAAAATTTATATAATTAGGAGTTATTTATATACATTATATATTTAAGTTTTTCCAATAATGAGGATGGTAGGGTTACTTATTTGGTTCAACTTTTATAATTATACATATTCTCCCTTTCCCCAAAATTTATTTTTAATTTAATTTTCCCGAATTCTTCATACTTACATTATGTTTATTAGTGCATGGTCATGAACCATAATTTACCTTCCAGGATTTTCCTAATTCCAAGGGTGTCAAGTCGTGCATGCCCTAACAATAACTTCTTTTTGAAGTTTCAAGGGTGTCACACTAGTTTCCCTTTAGGAATCTATGACTAAGAGGAGAAACTAGGCACGACGATGGAGAAAAATGTCATCTCCTGTGTTATTTTCTATGGTGAGACTAATGGCATTGGAGATCAAGGAATATTTCTTAATGCACGCTCCACATTAAATCCTCATGAGTGACTTAATATGGGGTCCTCCTTCATGGCATTGTGATCTTCAAGACAAAGACATCCCAATATCTTCCATCCCAAGTCACAACAAGAGTGCTAGCGGGTGGAATCAAGGACACTGTCCCACCCCTCCCATAAAGTTCCATTTGCCTTATATAGCCCCATCAACCATATGTGAGTCGTTCAACCAAGAAACTAACATGTGCCTAGAGTCATTATCATGATATTAGTAACCATATCAGAATATTAGTTAAAACTTAAATTCTAGTATCAATAGTATGCAATCAATCAAACCAGATGCCTTTGATTCATCACATGCATGTGCATTCAAGTTCCCTCCTACTACACTCAAATAGCCATTAGTAACATTGGTTCATAAGGTTAGTTCTTAGTATAAATGCACATGTTAGAAAGTCATTATAACATAATCATCGACATAATCACTAACTGGAATCAAGAAGATAATCCTCGAAATATATAAATGTGGCAACATATATTGAAATCATCATCATGAGTACACATAATCATCAAATAGGTCCATCTAGCCATCATCACAACCAAAAATAATATTAATTTGGTACATAACAATTATTATTATTAATTTTTTTTTTGGAGAAAAATCAAACTTTTTATTAAGATAATAAAAAGTTACATTTGTAGATGCGTAAAGCATTGTTGAATCTATGTGTCCTCAAAAGACATAGAGAGAAACTGAGTAGTCTATGACAAATCCAAAAGGATTTGTAGTACTTAAGATAAGAAGAAAACAAAACTAGGCCTCTCCATAAACAAGAGAAAACAACCCCCATATAGTCTAGTTCAAGTAAAATACTTTAAAATAGTATCACAAAACACATAGCTATATTGTCTAAGAATGACAACACAAACTGCAAACATAAAAACTAGAAATATTGTATAAAAAAGAAATGAGTTGAAACCACTGCCTGTATAGAGATGAAAAATTGTCAAATGATAGTAGGTGGCTGATCTGTATCCCGGGTCCTCCCATCTACGGTCTCTCTAATATGCCATATTCCCATATCCTATTGAAGACCCTCTTTAGATATGATATTTTCTGTTGAGTTTCATTGCTTATATATGTGAAAAACAGAGATGAAGTCAAAAACTTCTTTTATATTTTAAATGTCTTCAATAAGTGGAATCAAAGTATTATTTTGACATATTTATACTACATTAAACTAATTTATGACATTTAAAGAGTCTCCAAATACTTGCACTATATCAATTCCAATTTCCTAAACCCAACAAAGTAATAATTTAAGTGAGAGGAGTTATGCAAAATTGTTTGTTCTAGTTCCAAGTTCTAGTGATGCTTTTAAATTTATGTGACTATTTATGTATATAAACAGACTAGCCCCACATCTATTCTATGCATTGGAGGCTCCATAAAAATATTCCCACAAGATTTGTGGGTTAATTTGTTCGTCCCTGACGTTTCGAGGAGTCAGGGTTGATAGAGATATTGGAAGGAGAAAATTGTATCAATTTCAATAGAAATGAGGGAGGGAGCCAAAATGTTGTCACAAAAAAATGTGTTTGGTTCTTTCCAACCATATTCTAGATGATTATTGGTGGAACGCTCCTTAGATTCTCATCTTGCACTGAATTCCACCAATTTTTCTAAGCTTCTTCAATGTTTAAACCTCTCCAGTTCAGTCTGAGCCCTAGAATTCTTATAGATGCTTCCCAAACTTTTAAGGTGAAAGGGAAACTTAAATATGATTTACCTTTTCTTCTGTGTTTTTGCATAGAATACACCATCCAGGGCCTTGTTTGTTCCTTTTTTGAATATTGTCCCATGTTTGTACCTTGTTTCTGAGTAGACACTCGAAGAATAGTCTTGAATTTGCAGGGCACTTCAGTTTCCATAGTGGTTTCCACCACCATGCCTACAACCCCTGGACTCTCATGCCCATTTGATAGATGTATCCATACTTTGGAGTGTAAAAACCTGAGGGTGCATGGAACCACCTGAGTTTTTCTGGCTGGTCCCTTATCTTAACATTAGTTCTTTGTAATTCTTTGGTATACTCCTGCCTTTCAGCTTCCCAGAGAAGATCTAAAAAAATATCTTCAACTAATTTCCAACCTTGATGCCAGATCAAGCATCCCTCGGCATCTGCTATCTAATTTAAAAATATAATTCCTTGATCATTTAGGGCGGATGTTAATTCCCTTGGTAGCTCATAGCCTTCGTTACATCCTACCCAAGGATCAATACCTATTATGACTTTTTCCCCATTCCCTATATGCCATGCTAGCCCATCTTGAATAACCCTAAAATATTCCATTGTGGTTTTCCAAATGATAGATGAATTTGGATTTTTTTGTCTTGCCTTCGCATCCATTCCTCAATTTGAAGAGTATGAATGTACTTTCTTTTGACTACAATAGTCCAACGATTATCTAACAAGAGTATACGCCATTCAGATTTTGCTGCAAGAGATGTTGCAAAAGTAGGAAGATCCTTTATACCCAATCCTCCCCAAGCCTTTGGGAGGGCTATCTTATCCCATGCCACCCATGGGAGTATCGTTTCCTCCTTTGCTCCAACCCATAAGAAATGTCCACACAATTTCCTTATCTAGGTGAGAATTCCTTTGGGAATCTAGGTGAGGGCTATCCAGTAAACATGTATCTCTATTAGGACTGATTTTATCAGTATCAACCTTCCATCCCTTGAGATCCATTTATAACTCCAGTGTTTAATGCGCTTTTCAATCTTGCCCAGTAGCCACATCCAATCTTGTTTTTTATAGGAATCCGAATTGAGATGGAACCCCAAATATTTGAAACTATCCTTCATAGGTTTTACTTCAAAAGGATGGAAAGTATGACCCTATTTATTTCTACCAAAGAGAATCCTTTATGTACTAAAGAATATTTTTCTCATTTATACACATACCTGTAGCTTTAAGAAACAAGTTGAGAGATTCTTTAAACTATTGAAGATCCCTCTAGATCCATCACTGAAAAGGAGAATATCATTGACAAACAAAAGGTGTGTGGTGAAAATATTTGTGGCTACCTCAAACCCTTTTACATATCCTCTAAAACCTTTTAGCAGCCAATAAACGTTTTCGTATAGAAAATTAAAATTAACATAGTGGAAGATACATAGGCTTTATGAAGGATTCCTACCATTCAAGTGATTTGCTTCATTTTATCTTTAATGATAAAGATACTTCATTGGTTTCTCTTATTGAATTTTGGATATTCTTTGTTGGATGTAATTTGTTATGGAATTTTTTCATGATTCGTTGAAGTAACTGGGTTTATTGCATATGACGTTCTAAATTGTTGTTGGTAAATTATTATGTCAACACACTTGTTTTTAATTTATATATTAGTTGAGATTTATTCTTAGTTATCTTATAGATAATAGTGTCTATTGGATTAGTTTTCTTTTTTTTAATTGTGGATAATGTTTTATTTCTATTTGTTGGTTTTGAATGAATATTTTCTATTTTAAAAAAAAATTATCGTTTTAAAATAATGATAAATATTTTTATATGTATCTAATGGAACTATATGTATATATGTGAAGTTTGATTTAAAGAGATTGAAGGTTTTTCTTTGTTTGAAATTAAATCAAGAATTAATCCATAAGGTGTAGACCAGTTGATTTGAGTTAGGAATCGATCCATGATGTGTCGACTAATTGGCTTGAGTAGGGTTTAGTCTCCATCGAGTCTTAGGTTCAAAATTTATTGGAAGGGGTTGAGGATGAAATCCACTTTGGGGGAATTAAACTATCCCGGGGATGTCCAAGTTCGACCAAGCATCTTTGTGCTAGCATCCCACTATAGGTAGATATTTCTTCCATCCAATAGATGAGATTTTACTTACAATCTCTAGTATGTGAGTTTCAAATTTGGTTTAGGAATTTGATCTAATGGTCATTAAATCAAATAAGGGTATATTCTCTCCAAAAAAAATTATTTGTGGTTGTATTGTTTGTGAGGTAGAATTTTTATAAATTTTGTTATTAAGTTCTTAGATGGATTTAAGTATTCCTATTTTTGGGTTTTAAACCTAGACATATTCACTTTGGTTGGAGCCTAATTATCTGTTTAAATCTAATTTTATTTTTGACTCAATGATAATTTGGTCAAAAAGATTGATTTACACATTCATGCATAGAATGGTTTCATGGGTTTGGATTATGTTGTATAAATTTTGTGTGCAAAATATTTCTTAACTACTTAAAAGTTCACCATATTTGATGGGTTGAGCTTCAAGTTTTGATACATATATTTGTAGTGAATTATGATTTCTTCATTATTCTGCTATTAAATATTTGCATTTTGTACTTACCATTTGATGCCATGCAATGATTACTCATATTTGATTATTTGGAACAAGTTCTTGTACTATACCTTGAAAAAATTTGGAAGTACTTTGGATAAAATGCTTAAGTGAGCCAATAGAGTTCCTATGGTTGATTGGAGAAACCTTTGCACTCTTTTGCACAATTGATAATTGCAGTGTCTAAATAATGCACTTTTCTCTATTACATCTTGTCATATTTAGAGTACTTACATTGAATCAAGTTAATATAAAATTAAATAATGCACTTTGCTCTCTTACATCTGGTCATATTTAGAGTACTTACATTGAATTAGGTTAATATAAAATTCGGTACTAGTTTTTAATTCTAAATCTAGATCACCCCGTAATCATGGTGTATATTGCATATATTGAACTAGAAACGAGTTGGAAACATGTATTTGTTATATTTTTTATTTGTAATTCCCATTTATTTATTTATTTTCTTTAAAATAGCATATGGTTGTTACATGAATAATTGTTTACCTCTAATGAATTTGTAACACTCCATATTATCAAATTAATGCATAACAACAACAACAAAAATAATAAAATAATAAAAAATAAATAAAATAAAATATTAAAGTATATGAATAATAATTAATAAATAAATAATAAAGTGAAGTTCCAATAAAGAAATAAGGGAATCTATAAAATAGTAAGAATAAAGTTAAGTTAATAAAAATAGAATAAGCAAGAGTCAATTATGGAAAAAGACGAGTTGAGAAAAACTTGAGAAAAAAATAGAAATTTGCATGATGATACATGCATTATGTGCATGGAGACTATCTTTCCATTTTTGGAACAAATTGTTCTATTTAATGAATGAGATGGAGGATGTGAGGCGTTATTTTTTTCCATATGAGAATTCTAGGACAAAAGGATTCACACATTAAGGTAGTTGATTGAGGGCTCAGGGGTGGACAACTAAAAATATGCATAGTGTAGCTAAGCCTACAGGTGGGCAGAGAGTTGTCCCAAAAACGTTGGTTGTAGTTAATTGGATTCAAATAAAGCAATAGTTATAGAATTACAAGTAAGCTAATTCTTCATTCTATAGGTGAGTTTATCATCTCTTGTGACTTTCATAAATTATGCATTGACTAGCTGAAATATTTCTTTATGTTGATGATCACTGAGCTTAATTTATGTAAGTAATTCATATTTAATTATTTTTTAATGTGGGCCATTACATATGGTATTAAATCTAGGTTTCAATCCTAGGACTTGTGATTTATGGACCCATCATGCTTTTGTTGTGCCACTCTGATGCACTCTGGAAGCGTGACAGGCCCATAACCCACAAGTCCCATGATCGAAACTTGGCTCTAATACAATATGTAATGGCCCACACTTAAAACATAATTAAATATGAATTACTTACATATGGTAATGTAATTAATTATCAACATAAAGAAATATTCCAGCTAGTTAGGATATAATTTACAAAAGTCATGAGAGATGATAAATTACCCTGTACAATGAAGAATTTGCTTACTTGTAGCTTTAGAGCCATTGCATTATTTAGATCTAGCTAATCGTAACTAACGTTTTTGGGACAAATATTTTCCCAAATGTAGGTTTAATTGCACTTTGTATTTTTACAACTAGCCACCACCAAGCCCTCAATTAACAACAAATAAGGTGATAATCACAATACAAAGGTGACTATAAATGCCCCTCCACTGCCACCAGTTGAGATATCGATAAAATGGCCTTCACAGGAAACACTAAGCATAAAATGGGTAGAGTCCTTGGCTGCGACATTCTACTGGTCATCTCGAAATGTTGCTCCCTTCGAGCTCTAGTTAATGCTTCTAGTGTTGGTATGAGACAATCTTGAAATTTCGACATCTAATATCCTCCATAAAGAGCCCATCTATTTGGAATTCAATATCGATAACAAATGCAACATTGTGGTGGTGGGCAATGTTAACGATCAGTTGCGTGATTTTTTAAATCTGCTACAGACTAGAGGGCCCCTGTCTCCAAGTCACTTTTTGATATTCAATGAATATTATGTTGATAAAGAGGCATTCAGACTCAAGACATTTTTTTTTCTCTTGGCATGGAAGGTAATTTACTCTCCTTTTTCTTCTCTTTTCTTTTTAACTTTTTGGAATCTTCATTCATTGTTTCATTAATACACGATTTTAGATTGTTATGTGCTAAATCCATAGAATGCAATTCTGTTGTTGGGGCTAGAACTTAACCAATAACTCAATCAGCATTCCAAAGGGAATGCCCATTAGGATTATCATTGTAAAGCATGATGGAAGACCTAGAACATTCATTCTCTTTGGTATTTCCATAATTTTGGCACCAATTACAAAGGTTTCCAGACTGAAAACTGCATTAGGTATATGGAAACCTCCCTAAAGCCAAAGCTAACCAAAGGACCTAGGTTTGTAAAGTTGAAGACAATTTTAGCTCCAGAAGTGATTGAAATAGCCATAGATAAACATACATACAATATATATATATATATATATATATATATATATATATATATATATATATATATATATATATATATATATATATATATATATATATATATATATATATATATATATATATATATATATAGATATACACAAACTTTTGCAGGATTTTTTTTTTTCAATAAATATTCTCACATATATCCGCCGAGCTACGACTAGTCTCTCATCTTGATTCTTACTACACATTACAATGACTCAACCATGGGTATATAAACACCAAAATTACTAAATATGGGATCATTCCATCTCTAACTAGACTTAACTCTTCTATGGCTAACTGCTTTATGAAAAATCAACTACAATTTACTTGGCTCAAACCTGTCACTTGACATATTTTTCTTAACTTAACTAAACTCTCAATTACAAGAGTAATTAGTATTTATAACACTCCACCTTAATTACAACCGTATGATTCATCCTTAACTTAATCACGACTCAAATATGTCTGTTAGTCTTACAATAGAAAAAAATCAATCATAACTTAGACATGCCTGTTGGTCTAAGTCTTAGCTAGGCTTACCATGACTCAATTTTTGTTTACAATGTTTGATTTTCTTTTGAATTTCTTCCAAATTATATACCCTTGTAATTGTTTTAGCTTCACCTTCATTTACAACTTTTCTTTCTTGCTGAAATCTCCATGCTTCTTCACCTTCTGTTGTTGTAGTTTCTTCTTGACTTTGGTAGTTAACATTATGAAAATTACCTCAAGCTTCTTGTGCCTCTTTTGACCACTTTCTTCTTCAATATTCTACTTACTTGTGGAATGTTGCCATTTATGCCCCCTATCATCAAGCTTATAAACAAAACTAAATTTATCATTATCATACACCTGATCACTTGACTACTGACATAACATTCACTCATGGTAAAATTCAATTTATTCAAACTCCAAAATTGAAATATTTCTTCAACATTTTCTTCTTCTTCTCCACAAATTTTCATGTCTTTCCCTAAACTGTAACAACCGTGGTCAAAATTCCATGTTATAAAGTTAATAAAGGAAAAATAATAACCAAGGTTATGGGACATGTATTCCAAGTTGAATGTTGGGAAAATCATCCTAGTGTGGGTGTTCATTTGGTTTATTATGGCTAAGGGAAATCAACAAAGGCAAATGCAAAGGGTTTGGAAAGGAATGAGGCATTAATTGGCATTTTATTTATGAAAATAATGGATATTAGGAGAAAATGAAGGCAAAATGTCACGGGTTGCATGTGAGGAGGAAATTAAAGCGAAAATAATGGAAATTGAAGAAAATAGAGGCCTCATTAATAAAGATACTTAGGAGGATCAGTTGGTGCCTTTTGTCAGTTTAGTTGTGGAGCTCTCTCTCTTTATTCTCTCTCTCTCACTCTTAGACACTTAGCGTTTTCTTGGAGCACTCTAGCATTGGATCAAGGAAAGCAAATGAAGGACCAAGAAGACAAAGGAAAGTAAGGAAGAGTAGGATCAAGCAACTACAACGAGATTATTTGCAGGTATTGATTTGCATGTGTGATTTCCTTACTAGATTCAGCATGCATGGTACATGCATATGTGTATTTGGTTCTCTTGTTGTAATTGGAATGTGTTTTTCCACATGTGACAATGTTATTTAGCCTTGCGTTGCCATTTTCGGATAGCCATGGTGTCATGGGTTTTCTTATATTTGGTTGAGATGGATTTCTGGATGGTTTCGGATGGTAAATGTGGGAGGAGGGTGTTACAAAGTGGTATCAGAGCATGATTCACCCCTTGGACTCAATGGGCGGTGTGTTGGTCATGCATTCATGTCAGTTTCATATATGTGTTCTTTATTCTTGCGGTCTATGTACTTGTTGTGTATGCATGGTGGTGGTCATGGTTGCAGTGGTGTCGCCATGTGGAAGTGGACGTTGTGCTGTTAGATGTGGCCATCATGAGTGTATGTCGGTTATGCATGTTAGTGCTTATATATTGTTATGCATACATTGATATGGTTGTAGTTGTCATGCATGAGGTCATGGTATGTGGTTGGTATGATCAAGCATTGATAACTAGATAATGGTTAAACTAATGTTATATACTTATGAGATTATGACTATACATGTATTATGCTAATCTCTTTGCTATTGCAGATGAGATAGCCTCCCTTGAACTATACTGAGGTATGTTGATTATGTTATGTTTTGGTTTTAGCTGACATGGTGTACTTGTATGAAAGAGATCAAAGATGACTTGCAAGATGCTAGACTACAATTCATGAGACTTTCCCTATGGATCAAATGAACAACATGGTGTTGGGAATTCTTCTAACTTAGCAGACACATTAAGAAGATTAAAGGAAGAAATAATGAGTTGCAAGGTAGATAATGATAGGATCATTCAAGCACATGAGAAACAAGCATAAGTCAATGCAGTAATCCTTCAAATTTTGTTAGAATCGCAAAGACACGGAACACTTTGGATCAACCATGGGTAGTAGGAGAGTACTAATGGGGCATATGGTAGTAGATCTCATGGTGGGCACAAGTCAGATAGGGATGACACGACCGAATATGGAAGGCTCTTGGATACTCCAAATAGGAGAGGTGATGAACACATGTTCTATTCTATTTCTGGTTTTGATCGACACAATGATCATCATCATTATCATCCATACAAGAGGAGTGATAGGGGATATTTTCCATATGATTTCAAGAAAGCAAAGCCACCTACCTTTGATGGAGATTTGAAGAAGCTGAAGGATGTAGAGGCATGGCTACTTGGGATGAAGAAATTCTTTGAGCTACATGATTACACAGAGAATATGAAGGCCAAAATAGTTATCTTCAGCCTTAAAAGGAAAGCAACCATCCAGTGGGAATATGTGAAGTGGGTTATAGACATCAGGACAGAAGATTGGAGTCGGCATGGATTCAAGAGACTTTTCAAGAAGAAGTATTTTTCAGAGTGGTACTACGACATCGAAGACAAGGAATTCTATGAGCTAAATATGGGATTGATGACAGATGAAGAGTAGACGACTAAGTTCTTGGAACTATTGAGGTATGTCATGTATATTAAATATGAGAAGGCCAAAGTTCAAATATTTATCAGTGGATTATGATTAGCATTTAGAGATCAGATTGAGTATGATGAGCCTCGGTCACTTGAGGAAGTTACTGGGAAATTGAAGAATTGTTATGAGCAGTCAAAGTGAAAGACAAAATATAAACAAAGTTGGAGAGGGAAAGATAAATCTAAAGGTAAATAGCAGCTGAAAAGAATAAGGCCCTAGGATGCAAGTGAGAAAGAAAATGTTGCACCTTACAAGAAGTTTAATGGTTCACGACATGGAGGAAAACATAATAAAATTGTTGGCTTAGGGGGTCCTGACCCAGGTTCAGAGTTAGTTGCACCAAACAAATCCCTACAATACTGGACCTTCCGACATCAATCCACGGTGTGCAGACTGAAGTCTCACCTGAAGTAGTATGGGGGGGGTGCTGGAACCAAGTTTCCACACCCATAGATCAGTGTGATGTCCTTCTATGACCTAGATCTACCTTTGTGCAGATATCTAAGCCCTTATGGCATATCACTATAACTTCCTTTAATCGGCCTCTAGACCTCTGCAAAGGTCTATGACTAGTTTTTGCGGATCCTGAACAAGCCAATAAGTTGTTTACGCACACCCTAGATTACCCTTGGATCAATATTTACTCAAATATAACTAAGTGTTTAATAACTTTAACAAAAAGTGTTAGGATCTTTTTGTAATCACTTAACATTAATTGTGTTCAGATAGTAGTACAAATCAAGTAAAGTCGCGCAGCAATGCATCATTATTTCATAAACAAATCATTCATCAAAACATATATCGTAATCATACATAACATAAATAAATAGATAAAACAGAGGAATTTCTGTAACAATCTTCTTTATTGATCTTCAGTATAAGTTTACAGACTCAATACTTCCTATGCACTCACTTGCAGGGGTCCGCGCACTTAGCTGTAGACACTAATCTAGGCCTCTGTGCACTCAACTGCAGAGCCTTTTCCTCCTCTAAGACTTCTATCTTTGCACTATACTTCTTCGCTCATACCCATAGACCAACTTAGTTCCTGCCTTAGACTCTCTAAGACACACCTATTTTAGACTCTCTAAGACACACCTATTTATACAATCCCATCTTCAAAAACTGACTCAAGCTTACATAAGGAGGGTAAAACCCTTTTTGACTCTTAACTAGCTACGCGGTCTGCGACCACAATTTGTAGAGACTTTTCATCTTTTTACATCAAAACTTGGGCTTTTTCCCCAAAACGGGTCCCAGGGGACCCCATCCCAACAAGATCCCAACACAAAGGTCATGACTTACCCTCGAGTCACTTGGATGGCACGGTGATTTTGCTATGAAGATCCCCCAGCTCCACCTGCACAACTGCTACTTCAACCCTGGTCTATGTGGCTGCCTGCTTCACTTGTTCCACTAGCTACTCTGTGGTTGGTCCTTCGCCGACTCACTTGATCTTCTGCTGTGTAAGCTGCAAGTTCGCCAAATTTTCCTGTATGTTGGCCGAGACTAGGTAGGCTTCGTCCAACCAAGGACCCAACCATGCCTTAAGGACTGCTTCCTTTTTCTGTGGGGCTTCCACTTGCGCAAGGAGCTGCTTTGCCTCCTGCAACTTGGCGAGGCGGTGTGCTATAGCAATGGTGCACGTCATCGCCCTAACCTCATTGTACTGCTATTGGAGTTTGTGGATCTTTGTATTCAAAATATGCATGGTGGGATCTTCCTGCAAAGCCGTCACCACTTCCATGGCCTATTCGAATAAAGTCATGCAGTTAATGACCGCGTCATCCACAGTAGCAATTCCTTCCTTGACAACAACTTCGTGTTGTTCCCTGACTTCAAGAGGAGTGGAAGGTTGTGACTTGAGTTCTAGCTTTGTGATTTTCATGTTTAGTTTAAACTGAACTCTGGCCACCTCTACCTTAGCATTTCATACGCCCGCAGTGAGTTTCCGAATATTGGCCCCTTGTTGCGCTTCCTCAGGGATGTGCAACTCTAGCACTGTTTGACACACCTCTGCAACTGTTGCCACCAATTGGGAGTTTTTCTCCTTGATTGTATCTCTTTCTTTCATAGCCTCTGTCTTCTCAGTGAACATTTGTTCATTGTTCACCCTGTACTTGCTGATTAAACTGAGAGCGCACTGCTCTCGTGCTCTCAATTTCACTGTCACACCTGTCTGCAACACGTGAAGATATTCGTTGGGGAGCACTGCAATGTTGAGGCCAATGTTCTTTAGAGTGCTCACGATGACCTTGTCATCAGCTGATTCCACGCTCAGGGATCCTTTGGGCAACACGACTGTCCTGAGATCCAGTTTCCTAACCAGCTCTGCAATCTGACTGGTCCCTGGTGCCAGGCTTGTCTGCGCAGTGTTGCCTTGTCCTGCGCCCACCCGAATTTAGCTGTTTTGGATCTGCAGTTGGTGCGGATCCTTCTGAATATTGCCTAAGGACTGCAAGTGTTGTTGCTCAAACTATTGCAATAGTTCAACGATGGTGTCATGCACTTTGTCCCCGATCTCATCAAGATCGCCCTCCTTCAACATAATGGGATCCAGCAGTGGATTAGTTGCCTTTGAATTCTTCAGGGGCCCCTCCTATTGTTGTTCTCTGTACCTCTTTACCTGGAATGGAGTGCTCTTCTCCTCATCGCCGCCACCGCCCTGCGTCGACTACTCTTCCTCAGTTTCGGGCGAAGGGGATTTACTGCTTCGCTCGAAGTCGCACTGCTCTTCTTTAGCCTGCTGTTTTTTCCAACACGCTCCTTTTCTAGTCGGTCCTTCTCCTCAACCTCCTTTCTTTGTTGTGCGACCAACTTTTGTACCGCCTGTTTAGCTGCCTCCTTCCTCTTTTTCTCTACGGAGCTCCCTGTGTCTCTGCTTGAACCCATAGCCAAGTCGGACGGAGTATGCCAATCTGCTAGCCAATGCTTGATTACCTCCTGAATCGCATCCTCCATGGTGAGATATGGCAGATCAAACCACTTCTGCTCTGGATCCTTCCGCACCTTGATATAGACACGGTGGAAGTCTGCCTTGAACTCTGCATACTCTGATAACTGCTCGTACACAGTTGGGGACAATTGTGGCCGCTGGTTGATGGTGATCTAGGTGGATGTTGGTGGCCACCCACCTATACTACTTGGACCCCCACAACTTTCTCTTTCTATTTTTTATTTTGCTTAATTGTAGCACAATTTATTATTTTTGGCAGTTTTTCGGGTCCTGAACTTCCAGAGCCGTTTTGAGGCCCTAAACGACTTTTTTTGGGAAAATTGGGAGAAACATGGGTAATTCCTTAATGTTTCTCGCTCAAAATTTGTAGTCCTCGGATAGATATTTCTAACGAGGTATTGTGTGCGTCAAACGGAGATCGTATGCCAAAGTTATGACCCCAAGAAGTTGATGTACCAATTTACCCAAACAGGGTCCATAGTTTGGCATTTCATCTCCTAGGGTTAGGTTTTTGGATGTTTAGGGTTTTCCATTGTTTCTCAACTATAAATAGGCCTTTGAGCCTCATTATAACATAGTTCAGAGGCATTTAGACGCTACATTTCTCCTCAGAGATAAGCTACCATCGCCCGAGCTAGTTTATTTCCATTTCTGTTTATAAGCATATTTCAGTATTTTACATTAATGAAATGAAGTATTATTTCTGTTGTATCTCTTTATCTATGGTTATCTCTGTAATTTGTTGCGTTCCTATTTAAATCCGGATCAGTGGTATCAGAGAAGTCTTCTCTTTCTTTGTTTTTCTTTGCATGTCCTCAACAAGGTCAGAATATAAGGAGTTAGGGCTTGAACGGGTCAAACCTTTACAAGACTAGCCTTGCAAATCCCAACGGCCTCCCATGGCAGATGAAAAGAAAGATGAGGCGGTAGGGTATCCTATCAAAATATTGCTTGAATAAGCCCTCGAGTGACAAAGGAATGCGATGATGGAAAACTTTGCTCGGATCCTTCAGTGGCTACTTCCAACAGCTACGGTGGAAACGCCGCACCTTTTAAGGTACAAGTTAACTTTGAAATCCCCATATTCGAGGATTGGATAGATGTAGACGCTATAGATAAATGGTTAAATCTACTAGATGGTTATTTTTTGTTCATGATATTTCTAGCCGGGAAAAGATTACTTTCGCTCTTCTCAAAGCAGCCCCCCACGTCAAAGACTGGTGGGAAACCTACTGCGAGCAAAAGGATGAAAGTATGGGCTCACTATTTTCAGCTACACCCACTTGGAATTTATTCCAAGATGTCATCAAGGAGCAGTACTACCCTGTCAAGAGCTATGAAGGCAAATACATAAAGTGGACCACACTGTGGAAGGGAAGGGACCAAGATGTGTTAGAGTTCACAAATATTTTTCATACCCTTTGCACAAAGTTGGGTATCAAGGATTCTGAGTTGCAATTGGTACTCAAATACCACTTCTGCCTACATAGATACATCTAGGATGAGATGGAGTTCTTGAACATCTCCTCGCTTGGCAAAATGTACTGATATGCTGTCAAGATTGAGTAGAAGTTTAAACAAAAGAAGCGAGACTTTGGATCTACGAATCTAAAGAACAAAGGACAAAGCCAAGGCGGGGTGACCCAACACAACCCATTGAAGCTGCAAGAAAAGAAAAACACCACAAAGTCAAAGAAGGACACAGGAAAGTGGTGTGAGTTCCATAAGATCCCCACTCATAGCACAAGTGAGTGTAGGACCAAGTAGTCGTTGGTGGCTAAGTTGAAGGCTTCAAAATCAGATGCATGTTCCGACCCTGAGTCAGAACCCGACAAAGGGAATCAAAAAGGGAAGAAAATCATTGATGCAGAGCCCAATGCCACTATTTACACCACCAAGGTCCATAAGAATGAGCTCGAATATTGAGAGGAGGAGGAGTGTCTTTTCCACTCATAGATGTGGGTGAAGGGTTTGTCGTTGCAATTCATTGCCGACAGTTGTAGCCAAAAGAACCTTATTTCAGTAGAGGTCATGAAGTAGCTGGGACTCCTAACCATACCACCCCTGCAACTGTACAAAATTAGGTGGCTTCATCAAGGATGAGATCTCTGAGTCCGCCAGCAGTGGCGCCTTCCCTACAGTATCAAGCCCTTCATAGATGAGGTATTGTGTGATGTTGCACCGCTTGATGTTTGTGATGTATTATTAGGCCAACCATACCTATGGAAGCGACATGCTATGTATGGGTCAAGGCCTCGTGTTGTTATTATTTCTTTGTGTAATACATTATACAGGATACTAGAGGTAACCCCACCTATTGCCACTTCTTTGATCTCTGCTAAGAAAGGCAGTAAGATCATCTCCCAGACTAGGAAATTTATTTTCTGTCTAGTTCTCTCTTAAAGTAAGGGGAAGATTGTAGCCACATCCATGTCCCCTGGGAAGGATTCCTCCACGGACCAGAAGTAGGTGGATACGGTCATGAAATAAGACAACGACATCTTCTCCTCACCCACAAGGGTACCATTGCACTGTCAGGTCAAGCATTCGTTCGATCTGACTTCCGGAGCACCTCTACCCAACAGGCCGATCTATCACCACTCCATTGTGGAAAATGCCAAGTACAAGTAGCGACATGATCAACATCGAGTGCCACACAAGTTTCCAGTGGGTGACAAAGTCTAGTTGCACCTACAAAAAGAACACCTTACAAGAGCCCATCGGAAGCTTAGACCACTCTAATATGGTCTTTACACCATTACCAAGGCTATGGGAAACAATTCTTTTGAGCACAACATTTCCCCATTCCCTGGCTTGCACTGAGTGTTCAATGTGGACCACCCTCGACCATGCTTCCCACCATTACTTGAAACATCAGAGATTGTAGAACAGCTCACTAGGGACCAAGTTCAGCAGAAGTTTTCGCATCTCATGGAGGCACTTAACGAAATGGGGACCATTGCTTCCTAAGGGGGGAGGAATGATCTAGGTGGATGTTGGTGGCCACCCACCTATCTCACTTGGACCCCCACAACTGTCTCTTTCATTTTTTTAGTTTCCTTAATTGTAGCACAATTTACTGTTTTTGGCAGTTTTTCGGGTCCTAAACTTCCAAAGTCGTTTTGAGGCCCTAAACGAATTTTTTTTGCGAAAACCGGGAGTAGCATGGGTGGTATACCAATGTTTCAGACTCAAAAGTTGTAGCCCTTGGATAGATATTTCTAACGAGGTATTGTGTGCATCAAACGAAGATTGTATGCCAAAGTTACGACCCCGGAAAGTTGATGTACCAATTTACCCAAACGGGGCCCATAGTTTGGCGTTTCATCTCTTGGGGTTAGGTTTTTGGATGTTTAGGGTTTTCCATTGTTTCCCAACTATAAATAGGCCTTCAAGCCTCATTGTAACACAATTCATAAGCATATAGCTGCCACATCTCTCCTCAGAGATAAGCTACCATCGTCCGAGCTAGTTTATTTCCATTTCTGTTTGTAAGCATATTTCAGTATTTTACATTAATGAAATGAAGTATTATTTTTGTTGTATCCCTTTATTTATGGTTATCTCTGTAATTTGTTGCGTTCCTATTTAAATCCGGATTAGTGGTATCATATCGGTCTACTCTTTCTCTATTTTTCTTTGCATGTCCCCAACGAGGTCGGGGTATAAGCAGTTATGGCTTGAACTGGTCGAACCTTTACAAGACCAGCCTCGTAAATCCTGACAACCTCCCATGGCGAATGAAAAGAAAGACGAGGTGGTAGGAGATCCTATCAAAATATTTCTCAAAGAAGCCCTCAAGCGATAAAGGAACGCGATGATGGAAAAATTTTCCCAGATCCTTCAGCGGCTACCCACGAGTGACACATTTGCTTCCAACAGCTACGCTGGAAATGCTACACTCTTTAAGGTACAAGTTAACTTTGAAATCCCCATATTCAAGGATCAAATAGATGCAGACATCATAGTTAAATGGTTAAATATGCTAGATGGTTATTTTTCTATTCATGATTTTTCCAGCCGGGAAAATATTGAGCAGCCCCCCACGTCAAAGACTGGTGGGAAACCTACTGCGAGCAGAAGGATGAAGGTACGGGCTCACTATTTTCAGCCGCACCCACTTGGAATTCATTTCAGGATGCCATCAAGGAGCAATACTACCCTGTTAAGAGCTATGAGGAGAAATACATAAAGTGGACCACGCTGTGGCAAGAAAGGGACCAAGATGTGCTGGAGTTCACAAATATTTTTCACACCCTTCGCACAAAGTTGGGTATCAAAGGTTCTAAGCTGCATTTGGTACTAAAATACTGTGACTTCCTACATAGATACATCCAGGATGAGATGGAGTTCCTAAACATCTCCTCACTCTGCACGACATACCGATACGCTGTCAAGATCGAGAAGAAGTTTAAACAAAAGAAGCAAGACTTTGGATCTGCGAATCTGAAGAACAAAGGACAAAGACAAGGTGGGGTTACCCAACACAACCCATCGAAGCTGCAAGAAAATAACAACACCACGAAGTCAAAGAAGCACACAAGAAAGTGGTGTGAGTTCCATAAGAGCCCCACTCATAACACAAGTGAGTGTCGGACCAAGCAGTTGCTGGTGGCTGAGTTGAAGGCTTCAAAATCAGATGCATGTTCCAACCTTGAGTCAGAACCTGACAAGGGGAGTGACAAAGGGAAGAAAATCATTGATTCAGAGCCCAGTGCCATTGTTGCCACTGCCAAGGTCCAAAAGAGTGAGCCCAAAGATCCAAAGGAGGGGGAGTGTCTTTTCCACTCACAGATGTGGGTGAAGGGTTCTCCGATGCAATTCATTGTCGAAAGTGGCAACCAAAAGAACCTCATTTCAGCAGTGGTCGTGAAGCGGCTGGGACTCCCAAACATACCACACCCGCACAATACAACATCAAGTGGCTTCACTAAGGATGAGATCTCTAAGTCTGCCAATAGTGCCGCCTTCCCTACAGTATCAAGCCCTTCACAGATGAGGTATTGTTTGATGTTGCACCGCTTGATGTTTGATATGTATTATTATGCCAACCGTACTTGTGGAAGTGACATGCTGTGTATGAGTTAAGGCCTCACACTGTTACTATTTCTTTGTGTAATACATTATACAGAATACCGAAGGTAGCCCCACCTACTGCCACTTCTTTGATCTCTTCTAAGAAAGGAAATAAGATCATCTCCCAGACTAGGAAATTTATTTTTTCTAGTTCGCTGTCAAAGTAAGGGGAAGATCGTAGCCACATCTATGGCCCTTGGCAAGGATTCCTCCACGTAGCAGAAGCAGGTGGATACGATCATGAAAGAAGACAAGGACATCTTCTCCTCACTCACAGGGGTATTGTTGAACTGTCAAGTCAAGCATTTGTCTGATTTGATTTCTGGAGCACCTATACCCAACGGG
This sequence comes from Pinus tabuliformis, assembly GCA_031772625.1. Classification (NCBI taxonomy): domain Eukaryota; kingdom Viridiplantae; phylum Streptophyta; class Pinopsida; order Pinales; family Pinaceae; genus Pinus; species Pinus tabuliformis. Next base: position 341,179,222 of record CM062807.1, on the reverse strand, counting down.
CAAACTTATCACCACTCCATTATGGAAAATGCCAATTACAAGCAGCGACATGATCAACATCGGGTGCCACACAAGTTTCCGGTGGGTGACAAAGTCTAGTTGCACCTACAAAAAGAACACCTTACAAGAGCCCATCGGAAGCTCAGACCACTCCGATATGGTCCTTACACCATTACCAAGGTTGTGGGAAACATTGCTTTGGAGAAAAAAATTTCCCCATTCCATAGCTTGCATTGAGTGTTCAATTTGGGTCGCCCTCGACCATGCTTCCCACCATTACTGGAAACATCAGAGATTGCAAAACAACTCACCAGGGACCAAGTTCAGCAGAAGTTTTCACATCTCATCGAGGCACTCAATGCAATGGGGACCATTGCTTCCTAATGGGGGAGGAATGATCCAGGTGGATGTTGGTGGCCACCCTCCTATCCCACTTGGACCCTCACAACTGTCTCTTTCAATTTTTCATTTTCCTTAATTGTAGCATAATCTACTATTTTTGGCAGTTTTTCGGGTCTTGAACTTCCGGAGTCGTTTTGAGGCCCTAAATGACGTTTTTTGGGAAACCTGGGAGCAACATGGGAAAATTTACAATGGTTCTCACTCAAAATTTGTAGCCCTTAGATAGATCTTTCTAACAAGGTATTGTGCCCGTTAAACGAAGATCGTATGCCAAAGTTACTACCCCGGGAAGTTGATGTACCAATTTACCCAAACGAGGCCCACAGTTTGGCGTTTCATCTCCTAAGGTTAGGTTTTTGGATGTTTATGGTTTTCCATTGTTTCTCAACTATAAATAGGCCTTCGAGACTCATTTTAACATAGTTCAGAGGCATATAGCTGCCACATCTCTCCTCAGAGATAAGCTACCATCGCCCGAGCTAGTTTATTTCCATTTTTCTTTGTAAGCATATTTCAATATTTTACATTAATGAAAAAAAGTATTATTTCTGATATATCTCTTTATTTATGGTTATCTGTATAATTTGTTGCGTTCCTGTCTAAATTTGGATCAGTGGTATTAGAGCAGTCTGCTCTTTCTCTGTTTTTCTTTGCATGTCCCCAATGAGGTCAGGATATAAGGAGTTATGGCTTGAACTGGTCGAACCTTTGCAAGACCAACCTTGCAAATCCCGACAGCCTCCCATGGCGGATGAAAAGAAAGATGAGGGGGTAGGAGATCCTATCAAAATCTTGCTCGAAGAAGCCCTCGAGCGACAAAGGAACACGATGATGGAAAACTTTGCCCAGATCCTTCAGCGGCTACCCACGAGTGACACATCTGCTTCCAACAGCTACACTGGAAACGCCACACCCTTTAAGGTACAAGTTAACTTTGAAATCCCCATAGTAGAGGGTTAGATAGATGTAGACACCGTAGATAAATGGTTAAATCTGCTAGACAGTTATTTTTCTGTTCATGATTTTTCCAGCCGGGAAAATATTACATTCGCTCTTCTCAAAGCAGTCCCCCACGTCAAAGACTGGTGAGAAACCTACTGCGAGCAGAAGGATGAAATTACGGGCTCACTATTTTCAGCCACACCCACTTGGAACTCATTCTACGATGCCATCAAAGAGTAGTACTACCTTGTCAAGAGCTATGAGGAGAAATACATAAAGTGGACCACACTACACAGAGAAGGGACCAAAATGTGCCAGAGTTCACAAATATTTTTCATACCCTTCGCACAAAGTTGGGTATCAAGGATTTTGAGTTGCATTTGGTAATCAAATACCGCGACTGCCTACATAGATACATCCAGGACAAGATGGATTTCTTGAACATCTCCTCACTCGGCACAACGTATCGATACGCTATCAAGATCGAATAGAAGTTTAAACAAAAGAAGCAAGACTTTCGATCTGCGAATCCGAAGAACAAAGGACAAAGACAAGGTGGGGTGACCCAACACAACCCATCGAAGCCAAAAGAAAATACCAACACCACAAAGTCAAAGAAGGACACAGGAAAATGGTGTGAGTTCCATAAGAGCCCCACTCATAGCACAAGTGAGTGTCGGACCAAGCAGTCACTGGTGGCCAGTTTGAAGGCTTAAGAATCAGATGCATGTTCCGACCTTGAGTCAGAACCCGACAAGGGGAATGACAAAGGGAAGAAAATCATTGATGCAAAGCCCAGCACCATTGTTGCCACCACCAAGGTCCAAAAGAATGAGCCAAAGATCCAGAGGAGGGGGAGCGTCTTTTCCACTCACAGATGTGGATGAAGGGTTCTCCGATGCAATTCATTGTTGATAGTGGCACCCAAAAGAACCTCATTTCAGCAGAGGTCGTGAAGCGGCTGGGACTCCCAACCATACCACACCCGCAACCGTACAGCATTGGGTGGCTTCACCAAGGACGAGATCTCTGAGTCCGCCAGCAATGTCGCCTTCCCTACAGTATCAAGCCCTTCATAGATGAGGTATTGTACGATGTTGCACCGCTTCATGTTTGTGATGTATTATTAGGCCAACCATACTTGTGGAAGTGACATGCTTTGTATGATTCAAGGCCTCGCACTGTTATTATTTCTTTGTGTAATACATTATACAGAATACCGAAGGTAGCCCCACCTACTGCCACTTCTTTCATCTCTGCTAAGAAAGGCAGTAAGATCATCTCCCAGACTAGGAAATTTATTTTCTGTTTGGTTCACTCTCAAAGAGGAAGATCATAGCCACATCCATGGCCCCTAGGAAGGATTCCTCCACACAGTAGAAGCAGGTGGATACGATTATGAAAGAAGACAGGGACATCTTCTCCTCACCCACAGGGGTAACGTTGCACTATCAAGTCAAGCATTCGTCTGATATGACTTCTGCAGCACCTCTACCCAATGGGCTGATCTATCACTACTCCATTGTGGAAAATTCCAAATACAAGCAGTGACATGATCAACATCTGGTGCCACACAAGTTTCCAGTGGGCAACAAAGTCTGGTCGCATCTGCAGAAAGAATTCCTTACAAGATCCCATCGGAAGCTCAGACCACTCCAATATGGTCCCTACACCATTACCAAGCCTGTGGGAAATAATGCTTTGGAGCACAGCATTTCCCCATTCCCTGGCTTGCACCGAGTGTTCAATGTGGACCGCCCTTGACCATGCTTCCCACCATTACTGGAAACATCAGAGATTGTAGAACAGCTCACCAAGGACCAAGTTCAACAAAAGTTTTCACATCTCATGGAGGCACTCAACGCAATGGGGACCATTGCTTCCTAAGGGGGGAGGAATGATTCAGGTGGATGTTGGTGGCCACCCATCTATCCCACTTGGACCGTCACAACTGTCTCTTTTAGATTTTCAGTTTCCTTAATTGCAGCACAATATACTATTTTTGGCAGTTTGTTCGAGTCCTGAACTTCAAAGTAAGGGGAAGATCGTTGCCACATCCATGTCCCCCGGCAAGGATTCCTCCATGCAGTAGAAGTAGGTGGATACGGTCATGAAAGAACACAAGGACATCTTCTCCTCACCCATAGGGGTACCATTGCACTATCAGGTCAAGCATTCGTCTGATCTGACTTCTGGAGCACCTCTACCCAACAGGCCGATCTATCACCACTCCATTGTGGAAAATGCCAAGTACAATCAGCGACATGATCAACATTAGGTTCCACATAAGTTTTCGGTGGGCGACGAAGTCTAGTTGCACCTGCAGAAAGAACACTTCATAAGAGCCCATCGGAAGCTCAGACCACTCCAATATGGTCCTTGCACCATTACCAAGGCTATGGGAAACAATGCTTTGGAGCACAACATTTCCCCATTCCCTGGCTTGCACCGAGTGTTCAATGTGCACTGCACTTGATCATGCTTCCCACCATTACTGGAAACATCAGAGATTGCAAAATAGCTCACCAAGGACCAAGTTCAGCAGAAGTTTTCGCATCTCATGGAGGCACTCAACGCAATGGGAACCATTGCTTCCTAAGGGGGGAGGAATGATCCAAGTGGATTTTGGTGGCCACCCACCTATCCCACTTGGACCCTTGCAACTGTCTCTTTCAGATTTTCGGTTTCCTTAATTTTAGCACAATTTACTATTTTTGGAAGTTTTTTCGGGTCCCGAACTTTCGGAGCCATTTTGAGGCCCTAAATGACGTTTCTTTGGAAACCTGGGAGCAACATGGGATTATGAATGATGTTTCTCACTCAAAATTTGTAGCACTCGGATAGATCTTTTTAACGAGGTATTGTGTGCGTCAATCGGAGATCGTATGCCAAAGTTACGACCCCAGGAAGTTGATGTACCAATTTACCCAGATGGGGTCCACAGTTTGGTGTTTCATATCTTGGGGTTAGGTTTTTGGATGTTTAGTGTTTTCCATTGTTTCTCAACTATAAGCAGGCCTTCGAGCCTTATTGTAACACAGTTCAAAGGCATATAGCTGCCACATCTCTCCTCAGAGATAAGTTACCATTACCCGAGCTAGTTTATTTCCATTTCTGTTTGTAAGCATATTTCAGTATTTTACATTAATGAAATGAAGTATTATTTTTGCTATATCTCTTTTTTTATGGTTATCTCTGTAATTTATTGCGTTCCTGTTTAAATCTAGATCAATGGTATCAGAGCGGTTTTCTCTTTCTCTGTTTTTCTTTGCATGTCCCCAATGAGGTCAAGATATAAGCGTTAGGGCTTGAACTAGTCGAACCTTTGCAAGACCAGCCTTGAAAATCCAAACGACCTCCCATGGTGGATGAAAAGAAAGATGAGGTGATAGGAGATCCTATCAAAATCTTGCTCGAAGAATCCCTCGAGTGACAAAGGAACGCGATGATGGAAAACTTTGCCTAGATCCTTTAGCAGCTACCTAGGGGCGACACATCTACTTCTAACAGCTACATTGGAAATGTCGCACCCTTTAAGGTAAAATTTAACTTTGAAATCCCATATTCGAGAGTCAGATAGACACATACACTGTAGATAAATTGTTAAATTTTCTAGATGGTTATTTTTCTGTTCATGATTTTTCCAACCTGGAAAAGATTACTTTCGCTCTTCCCAAAGAAACTCCCCATGTCAAAGACTGGTGGGAAACCTACTGTGAGCAGAATGATGAAAGTACAGGATCACTATTTTCATCTGCACGCACTTCGAATTCATTCCGGGATTCCATCAAGGAGTAGTACTACCTTGTCAAGAGCTATGAGGACAAATACATAAAGTGGACGACGCTGCGACAGGGAAGGGACCAAGATGTGCTGAAGTTCACAATTTTTTTTCATACCCTTCACACAAAGTTGGGTATCAAGGATTATGAGCTACATTTGGTACTCAAATACCGCAACTACCTACATAGATACATCCAGGACGAGATGGAGTTCCTGAACATCTTCTCGGTTAGCACGGCGTATCGATACGCTATCAAGGTCAAGCAGAATTTTAAACAAAACAAGCGAGACTTTGATTTGTGAATCCGAAGAACAAAGGACAAAGCCAAGGCATGGTGATCCAAGACAACCCATCGAAGTTGCAAGAAAAGAACAACACCACAAAGTCAAAGAAGGCCAGAGGAAAGTGGTGTGAGTTCCATAAGAGCCCCACTCATAACAAAAGTGAGTTTCAGACCAAGTAGTCGTTGGTGGCCGAGTTGAAGGCTTCAGAATCAGATGCATGTTCTAACCCTAAGGTAGAACCCGACAAAGGGAATGAAAAAGGGAATCAAATCATAAATGCAAAGCCCAACACCATTGTTGCCATTGCCAAGGTCTAGAAGAATGAGCCTGAAGATCGAGAGGAGGGGAAGTGTATTTTCCACTCAAAAATGTGGGTGAAGGGTTCGCCGCTACAATTTATTGTCGACAGTGGCAGCTAAAAGAACCTCATTTCAGCAGAGGTTGTGAAGCGGCTGGGACTCCCAACCATACCACACTTGCAACCGTACAACATTGGGTGGCTTCACCAAGGATGAGATCTTCGATCCACCAACAATGCCGCCTTCCCTACATTATCAAGCCCTTCACAAAAGACGTATTGTGCGATGTTGCACTGCTTGATGTTTGTGATGTATTATTAGGCCAACCATACTTGTGGAAGTGACATGTTGTGTATGATTCAAGGCCTCATGCTGTTATTATTTCTTTGTGTAATACATTATACAGAATACCGGAGGTAGCCCCACCTACCGCCACTTCTTTGATCTCTGCTAAGAAAGGCAGTAAGATCATCTCCCAGACTAGGAAATTTATTTTCTATCTGGTTCGCTCTCAAAGTAAGGGGAAGATCATAGCCACATCCATGGACCCCAAGAAGGATTCCTCCACGCAGTAGAAGCAGGTGGATACGGTCATGAAATAAGATAGGGGCATCTTCTCCTCACCCACAGGGGTACCGTTGCACTATCAGGTCAAGCATTCGTCTGATATGATTTCTAGAGCACCTTTACCCAATGGGCCGATTATCGCCACTCCATTGTGGAAAATTCCAAGTACAAGCAGCGACATGATCAACATCAGGTGCCATTCCCGGTGGGCAACAAAGTCTGGTTGCACCTGCAGAAAGAACGCCTTACAAGACCCATTGAAAGCTCAGAACACTTCGATATGGTCCTTACACCATTAACAAGGTTGTGGGAAACAATTCTTTGGAGCACAACATTCCCCCATTCCCTGGCTTGCACCGAGTGTTCAATTCGGACCACCCTTGACCATGCTTCCCACCATTACTTGAAACATCAGAGATTGCAGAACAACTCACTAGGGACCAAGTTCAGCAAAAGTTTTTGCATCTCATGGAGGCACTCAATGCAATGGGGACCATTGCTTCCCAAGGGGGAAAGAATGATCCGAGTGAATGTTGGTGGCCACCCACCTATCCCACTTGGACCCCCACAAATGTCTCTTTTAGTTTTTCAGTTTCCTTAATTGTAGCACAATTTACTATTTTTGGCAGTTTTTCAAATCCTGAACTTTCGGAGCCGTTTTGAGGCCCTAAACGACGTTTTTTGGGAAAACCGGGAGCAACAAGAAACACAGATTGATGTTTTTCACTCAAAAGTTGTATCACTCAAATAAATCTTTCTAACAAGGTATTGTGTGCGCCAAACAGAGATCGTATGCCAAAGTTACGACCTCAGGAAGTTGATGTACCAATTTACCCAAACGGGGCCCACAATTTGGCATTTCATCTCCTAGGGTTATGTTTTTGGATGTTTAGGGTTTTCCATTGTTACTCAACTATAAATAGGCCTTCGAGCCTCATTGTAACACAGTTCAGAGGCATGTAGCCACCACATCTCTCCTCAGAGATAAGCTACCATCGCCTGAGCTAGTTTATTTCCATTTTTGTTTGTAAGCATATTTCAGTATTTTATAATGAAATGAAGTATTATTTCTGTTGTATCTCTTTATTTATGGTTATCTCTATAATTTTTTGCGTTCCTATTTGACTTTGGATCAGATGGCCACGCGAATTCTCGCCTCCATAAAAAACCAAAAGATTTTCGTTTCCGTGACCTGCACGGGGTCCTTCGTGGCCCAAAGGGAGGCACACTGTGCAGCCTCCACCAAACCTACCTCCAATGGGGGGAACTAACTATCCTCCAGTAGCTACCAAGAAACCAGCATAATAGAGAGTAGCAACCATGCATAGTGGAAGGTCTTGCTGTCATCTTGAGCCTCACGACAATTCGCAAGGAACTCACTACATAGATAACATGACCAGTTAAAATGCAGGCCCTCTGCGCATTATGTAGCTAATGAGATCATAGGCACCGGAACCTCATCTGTGCGACACTTCTTCATGATCTTTCCAGCCAGTATTTGCATGGAAATTTTCACTACGGGGTCGATGATGGATGTTATGAAGTACCCGTGCGGCTTCCTGATAAGTTCAAATTTCTTCTTCATCTTTTCTACCAAGTCGCGCTTGCTTGTCTTTCTACCAAACTCCTTGGTTGGATTCAAGCCTTCATGCGGCAGGAGCGTGATTTTGTGGACGAGCATGTCTGTGATGGTGATAAGCGCACCAATCCATAAACACTAATCGTGCACTAGAGTCAGCAATGGGGCGGTAGTAGTGGGGCACCCACAACAGGTTCAACAACCATGATTTATTTACCCCACGAATCCACTCAATTGGCTCCAATGCAGTGACACCAAAATCTTTGTAATACACCTGTTTCATGTAATTATCCATCGCGAGGTGGGGGAACCTCTCATGGTCAGCCAAGTCCCAACCCTCCATCTTTAAAATGGGAACCCGCGCCAGGAGCGGACCTTCAAAGGTGTTGTTTTCTGGCAGCAGGGGTGTATGAATGAGGAATTTCTCCGCATTCAGGCCCTTGGTGACCTTCACCTTTCCTTTATGCGGAGGTATATACTCCGAAAACTTGGATATGGGCTCCACACCCTTAGCGTCTATATCTTCAGCACCCTCTTCAGCCTCCAAACCTACAACCTTCTCAGGCTGCTTGGCCTTCTTATGTGCCTGAGCAACAGAGTGCTTTCTAGGCAACTCTTGCACTGGCACCGTCCTTTTCTACTTGTATTTCTTTAGCTTATGGGTCTCATGCACTGGTGTAGGCTTCAGCCTAGGCGACCTTGGCATCGTAGGCATAGGATTCGAAGCCTCCATGTTCACAACTTCTGGATCCGCTCCTTCAGAGGCAACAGTTCCTCCGGTTCTTACAGTCTCTCCTCGTCCTAACATAGTGCTGCGAATAAATTGTTGGGTTTCCTTGAGTAGATTATCAAACACAGAGTTTGCGACCAAATCCTAGAAAAACTTACGATTCATAAGCGACAGACAACACAATGCAAAAATTCTCAGGATGCAAATTGTTCTCTGCTGGATGGCCACGCGTAACTTATAGGAGATTTTGAATTCAAATTCGACTGTTCCCACCAAAATGCATCCATTAATGCTAAATTAGTGGTAGATATCCAATGATTTTAGCCTTAAATGCTGCCCCCCTCTCCTCTTAATCATCTCTTGGCTGTCAAATTGTGAACAGTGACCCTAACGATCATTTTCTGGCTGTGCTGCGCGGTATCTCCCTCCATAGTGCAACTCCCTTCGCACTATTTCTGGTACTGTGACATCACCCTTTCTCACACAGCCCCTTTGTCGTGTAGCTCCAAAAATGGGGCAGTGTATTTTATAGTCCCGCGCTCCCTTGAAACTACCTAGAGCACTAAGACTGTGATACCTTCATGTAGTCATTGAGCCGGATCTCTTGCAGACGGCTTCAACTGGCTCCCATTCACTTTTCCCTGGAAAGGTTCTCCATTCAACTTTGTGAGCTGAACCGCACCCCCATTTTTGATTTCTCTGATAACATATGGCCCCAACCAGTGCATCCTAAACTGTCTTGGAAATTTAGCGAACTTACTATCATATAATAAAACTAAGTCATTTACCTTAAATGTGCGCAACTTAATGTGTCGATCATGCCATGCTTTTTCAAGTTCCTTCTGTACTTACTGATAAAATCCAGCCAAAAATTTTTCCTCTTTGAGCTCCATCAACTGCGTGAGCCATTCTTCCAAGCCACCGTGGTCCGCCATCCCTGTGAAGGCTGTTATGCATAGACTAGGTATAATATATTCCATAGGCATCACAACTTCTATGCCATATACCAACCGAAAAGGTGTCTGACCTGTTACTTTTTTACAAGTAGTATTATACGACCATAATACTTTCGATACGTGCACGTCCCAATCATTTCACTGCGTCTTGAAAATATTTTTCAGTGCATTCTCCAATATCTTATTGAAGGCCTCCACTGTTCCATTATCCTGAGGATGATATGGCGTACTCTTCTGATGATAAACTTGGAATTATTTGGTCAACGCGCTAATCATTTCATTGAGGAGGTGCATACCGCGATCACTCATCAATACTTTCAGGCAACTGAACCTGGTTAACACGTATTCAAACAAAAATTTAGTTGTCGTATCCCATGTATAATCCTTTATAGGGTGTGCCTCCACCCATCTGGTCAGATACTCTATCGAGGTGATGATATAGCGCACACTTGTTTTCTTACCTAGGGGCTGGATTGGTCCTACAAATTCAATAGTTCATTTCTCAAATGGCTATAATAACACCTGAGGATTCAGAGGTAGCTCATCCCTTTGCGATTGTTGGGAAGGGGTCCCTTGGTCAATTTTGGGGTTAAAACCACAAGTTTTGGGGCAGAAGTCCGGGATTTTGCATAAATAAATGTAAAGTCTCCGCATTTTGTGACCGCAGAGCGTGAAGATATTAAGATTCAAAAATGGTTTCTACCTTTGGTTTAGATAGGTTGTATCAGCTTGATGAGATCTGCCCTTGGTCTATGGACCATGGGATTGTATAAAAATGGGGTCTTAGAGAAGTCTACATCAGTAGTTGAAGGGAAGTGGAGTCATTGATGAGTCTGTAAAGAGCTAAGAGCAAGAGTGTTAGCGTAGGGAAGAGACTCTGCAGCTGAGTGCGCAGAGGCTTGGGGTAGAAGTCTGCAGCTGAGTGTGCAGACCCCTGGAGCTGTGTGCGCAGGGTAGTCAAAGTCTGTACTAGAAATTTGGTTCATCAATAAAGAAGAGTATTTTGAAATTACTGTGTATGTTACTTCTGTCAATTGCTTGCAATTATGTTATGTTAAGCACTGGGTTTATGTTTTATTGCTAAATTGATGTGTGAATCTATATGTTTTCCTCTGTTATATGAACGCAAGTAGAGATATATGTTTACGTAAATATAATCTAAATTGCATGATATAATTGGCGAACACTTAAGATAATTTGGAGAACTATACAACAAAGTAGTTACAGAGGCACGTAAGTGCCAAGATTGCTTGTTAGGGTTACATGAAGGACGATCACATACCTTCGTTGAGGTTCTGAAGGACAAATAGAGAAGTACATTGATAAGCCTTAAAGGCTTATCGATCGGTGTGGAGTCAGAGTTAAGGTATAAAACCGACATCACAACAATATCATGGTGTAGAAAGTTGGTTCTTGTATCCCCCCATACTGCTTCGGTGAGACTTTAGTCTGCGCTCTGCAGATTGATGCCGAAAGGGCTAGTAGTGTAGAGATTTGCTTGGCTGACTAAACGCTAAACCTGGGCAGGGCCCATCAAGCCAAAAAATGGTTCTGTTAACAAGACTGAGATCTACATAACGATATGTGTGATGTTGCATCATTGGAATCCAACTAGGAAGGAGATTGAAGACTGGTTGGATAGAAATATCCACGAATTTGCAGTGCAAGAAAATAAGAATTTGCGATTGACAAAGGAACAGTGGTTGGACATATATATGTACACAAAAATTCATGAAATCTTCTTATATTCTTTCCCGATTGAATTATACGAGTGGATTGTGAAGTTGGCAGATGGCCAGGGAAGGTGGACGCTTGACATTCCGATTATCTGAACCTTGGAGTTAGTGTGGATATTGGAAGCCTCTAAAGATAAGATCGCGCATGATATCGATCATTGGCTCAACTAAATCATAGGAGGGTTTGTGACAGAGTTCACAGTTGATACTTCGGTCAACTACAGCAAAGTAGAGCATTGCTTCTTCAATTGGCTGCGAGGTAAGTATTTGAAATCACTAAATACTTTGATTAAGATGCTCTTGTGTGAAAATCGGGTCATGCAGTTACCTTGATGTTTGGAGCTACGCAAAGTGGAAGGTATTTCAGGGACGAAGAAAGAAAAGGTCCTGAGTATAACCCATCTATTGAGCCTCCTTTGAGTGACAACGAAGGAGCAATGCAGGCTTCTCCACTAAGTTCTATTTAGTTGATAAGACAAGGGTTCCTGTGAATACCTACATAGCCTCCATCCTCATCCCATCCATCCACGCCGCCTCCATCCTCACCTCCACCACTTACCCCATCGCCCACACCACTGCCACCTCCACCACTTTTCAACATGGCGAACTTCGTAAAGCTACCTGTATTCAAGGGTGTAGGAAATGAAGATCCATACCAGTTTTGGTTTGTCGCGAAGGCTGTATGGGAAGCTCAGGGTATTAGGATGATCAAATTAAGAAAGCAACATTGGTTAGTGCTTTTCAGGACCGCGCACTAACATGGTACATTAAGTACACTACTCATAACCTGATATCCACATTGGCAGATATCTAGACTGCGTTGAATATGGAATTCAGTAGAACTAAGTCTCAAGCACAATCCATTGTGGGTGTTGGGCATGGGATCCCCTACAGTATGTTTTGGGACTTAAACCCAAGTTTTGGTCAATTGTATTGTAAGACTCCTCGAAGTGTGGGCACAGAGCGTGAAAGTCTAGGATGAGTCATAAGGTTGTCCGCCCTAAGAATTGTAATTTAATGTAAAGTTGTGTCAGCCTACCCATGGTCCGCAGACCATGGGATTGTATAAATAGAGCGAGGCTCTAAGTGTAAGGATAGTAATTTAGTGGAGAACAGATAGATGCGAAGGCATGGTTAGAGCATAGGGGAAAATTTGAAGTGTATTGGGTCGTAGTAGTAGGAAGAGGCTCTGCAGCTGAATGCGCAGAGGCCTAGTAGAGTCTGCAGCTGAGTGCGTGGACCCCTGCAGCTGAGTGCGTAGGGTGGAGTCAGGTCTATAAGTGAGATTGTACTTGGATTTGAAAGATAATAAAGAGAAGTTTATTCTGTACATCTGTTCTTGAATCTGTGGTTGAATGTTATGCCTTACTTTTATTATGTTCATTTATTATGCACACTTGATGAATAATTGTATGAATGCTTATATGTGAAGTTAATCTAAGTAAGAGGCCAATAGATACTAATTAAGGGAGACTTGGGTGAATAACACAGGTCGCGCTGCGGCTAGACCTGCGCAAAGACAGTATTAATGGGTACGGGGTGCCCGCAGGTGCGCGTAGTGTAGTAAGTGTGAAGGTTGGACCGTGTTCCATTCACCTCATATCAGACATCCCCAGGGTGCAGAAACTTGGTTCTAGCACCCTCCCATGCTACTTTGGGTGAGACCTCAGTTTTCGCTCCACGCATTGTTGCTGAAAGGGCCAATAGTACCGGGACTTGCTTGGCTAAATCACTTCCGAACCTGGGTCAGGCCCCACGAAGCCAACAGTGGGATTCAAGGAGATCATGATGAAGCCTGGGGAGACACCTTGGGATTTTGATCAAAGATTTAAGTGTACAATCCATGAAGCCAACATGAACCTAACCGATGGGCAGCACCCCAAATGGTTTGTGGCCTCGCTTCTGCCTCACCTAAGGGTTGCGCTATCACAACAGAATATTGGGACCTAGGGGAAAGATCTGGAAATCGCGATGAGACTGCACGGGACACCAATGCAGGATGAAAATCTGGGGGTTCAATAGATTCATGCCCAATTGCAGAACCTTTGCCTCGAAATGCAAAGCCTTAAGAAAGACAAAATAGCTCAGCTAGAGGCGTGCGAAGAAGTCTCGTGCCTGAAATGAAAAGGTCAAGGGCATGACATGGATCATTGTCTAGTCTTTACGAATTATGTTGCAGCTAGGGGACCAATGCCTCTAAGGCCAGAGGCTGTAGCAGGGCCAAGTATAGGACCCGCACTATGGTGTGCTATATGCCAGGCAGCCAGGACACATGCGACCGACAATTTCCATTTGCTGCAGAAATTCGTAAAGACACCACAACAACTCTTCTACAATTTTTGTCAATAAGTAGGTCATGACGAGTGCAATTTCCATAGTTATGAATTAATGATGGACAGGATACCTACATACAAGGTGCAAGAAGAACGCGGCCTCTGGACCAAGGCGTTGGGGGAGTGCGAGGTGAGTATCAGGGGCGCGGCCAAGGCCGAGGTGGAGGAGGGCTTGGTAGAGGCCGAGGGTAACTTATTTGTTACAATTATGGAGGACCAGGACACTACGCGAGAGACTTCCTGAACCCAACGTGACTGTCATGCCACTATTGTACTCAGTTTTACCATGCGACTGAGGATTTCCCTATATTGTTGGCTAAGATTCACGAAAATGGGGCGCAACCTCTGCAGCCACCTTAGAACTTGCAGATGATGAGGGTTGAACCTCGCGAGGAAGACCCTAAGGTAAACATTATGCTACAGAGTGGAATGGAAACTGGTGAGGATAAGGGGAAGAAACCTATAGAGGGTGAATGGTTCCACAAAGCACCAGAAAAGGAGACTAGGTTTGATCTGGAAAGTGTGAATGAAATATTTATGGAATCAAAGAAAAGTTTCGCTAAGGCCTCTACCTCAGGAAGTCAAGAGAAACCAGTTGAAGAAATGGACCCATCCATGATTACCACATTCTTGGAGACCTGTATGAAACAACTCTGTGATAGTAAGGTTGTGAAGGGACTGCAGGAACTGATCAATCAGTGCACTGGCAAGGACAGCACTGCTGGTGAACCATGCGTAGTCAAAAAGCTTGGTAAACATAAGGTGAGGACTGGATGTGAGATGAGACTCACCACGCAGATAGGGGATTATGAATGGACCAAGTTATCTTGGATCTGGGATCTGACATGAATGTTTTGCCGAAACAAACATGGGAAAGAATGGGGAGACCTGCGCTCTAGTGGTCTCTGATCCAGTTAAGGATGGAAAATCAACATAAAATCATCCCAATGGGGAGGCTACAGGGAGTAACAGTTGACATTGAAGGCGCGAGCGCACTGGCGGATTTTGAAGTAATAGAGATTATGGATGATAGAAATCCCTATCCCACACTCCTTAGGCCACTGACATCAATGGGGTAATCAACCCGAAGAAGAGAAAGATGATATTTGAAAAGAAATCGCTCTGCGTAGTGGTGCCACTGGATCCTGCAAAAGGACCACTCTATATAGAACCGGTCCGAGATTATGAAAGTGATGAAGATTTGGACCAGATTCACAAGATAATGGCACGAGACTAGGATTGGGTGAATCTGACAGTAGACAGACGTATTATATGGGACCGTGAGAGCTCTTGCACATCAGATTCGGATGAATAACTGGAGCACTGGCAGAACCAGCTACATGAAGTATCTACGTTGCGTTGTAATATGATGACCAAGCCATTGCACTGCGTATCATTAGAGGTAAGAAATCTACCTCTCTATGACGGGTTAATTGATGTTGATCACTTTTTGGGTGCATGAGTGCCCGATAAGCATCACTTCTAGGCATTAGATTGGGCGTTGCACGCTACACCTGCAAGATGGTGGGGTACACACAAGAAAAATTTTGAGGATTGGCACGAATATAGAAGGATGATGAGAATACTCTTTGGCCACCTGAAGATACGACTAACAAAAAAGTATGATGGGAGGAATGATCACATGATCATTTGGCCAAATAGACTGAAGCATATGGAGCGAAGCCTTAGCCAGATTGGGTCCATATGTTTTGTTATACCAATGAATTGTTACTTGGAGACAGAACTCCATCATGGCACTAAAGAATGGGATGTTTTACACCAAGGATTTCTGGTGACGTTCAATTTTTAGGATGGATTTGAATCCATCGATGAAGCATTGCACGAGGTTAAGATAGCCATCTTTAGGATACCGCGGGATCCCCTAGACCTGATTCAACCTGATTGGACTACCCAACTGAGCCATGTGTTGGAGTGTTACAATGTAACAGTGGAAGAAGAAGATGAAGACCCAAGAAATATTAATATCCCGGAGACTGAAGGTCACCATGGAGTTGAAGGACCACAACTAGAGAACCCAGACATAACTGAGCCACTCAAGACTAGGCAAGTGAAAATTGGCATGGATGTAGAGCCAAAGTTTGCAAAGATTAGGGAATATTGGGACGACATGATAGTACATAAGGTCACCGAGTTTCTCTGCGAATATCAGGACTTGTTCTCCACGAAGTTTTCTGATCTGAAATGGATAATAGGAGACCTAGGTGTCATGAAGATCACCCTGAAACCAAATGTGAAACTTGTGAAAAAAAGACCTTATCGCCTCAATCTGAAATGTAAGGAAAGGGTCCGCATTGAGTTAGATAAGATGCTCGTGGCGTGTATTATTGAACCGATGGAAGAATCTGATTGGGTAAGCCCAATAGTGGTTCAGGAAAAGAAGAAAAAGGAAGAAATAAGGATATGCATAGATCTCAGGAAGTTGAATGATGCTTGCGTGCATGATCCCTTCCCAACCTCATTCACCGACGAAGTCTTGGATAATGTTGGCAGCCAAAAAGCATATTCGTTCACTAATGGGTTCTCTGGGTACCATTAAATCAAGATGGCGCTAGAGTATAGAAGTAATATGACCTTCGCGATTGAATGGGGATGCTTCCAGTATGCGGTGTTGCCTTTTTGGCTAAAGAACATGCCGATGATCTTTCCACGTGTATTCATCGTGGTGTTCAAGGATTTTATTCATAAATTTCTGGAAGTATGCTTTGATGATTGGACAATGTTCGGACTGGTGAAGCATCACGTGGCAAGTCTGTGCTTGATGCTAGATACATGTCGGAGATACCAGATTGCGCTCAATCTGAACAAAATGTTTATTTTTCATCCCTTTTTGGATCTTGATGGGCCATGTGGTATGTAGACAAGGCTTGATGGTAGACCCAACTAAGGTCGCAGTCATAATCAACTTGGAGGCGCCAAGGAGTGTGAAACAGTTGCGCACAACACTGGGGCATACAGGATATTATAGGAAATTCATCAAGAGATATGCCCAGATTATCGCACCGATGGAAAAATTGTTAAAAATGGATGTTACATTCTATTGGAATGAAGAATGCCAGAAGAGCTTGGATGTGATGAAGGAGAAGATGGTCATTGCCATGATCCTAGTCTTCCCAGATTGGAAGAAGGAATTTCATGTGCATGTGGACACATCATGTATTGCGCTAGGAGTAGTACTAACATAGGTCGGTGAAGGGGACTTGGATCATCCTATAGAATTTGCAAGTAGGAAGTTGTCCAAAGGAGAGAAAAATTATTCCACAATAGAGCACGAAGGTTTAGCTATGTTGCATGTGCTCCAGAAGTTCAGGCACTGTTTTTTCAGCGGACACTTTAAGATGTATATGGACCATTCCGCGTTGAAATACCTGGTCAACAAGCCTATGTTGGGGGGGAAGATATGTAGGTGGCTGTTGTTCCAGGAGTATGATTTTGAAGTTATTGTGAAACCAGGACATTTGAATGCTGGACCGGATCATCTATTGTGCATCGAAACGGGAGAGGAACCTAATAATTTGGAGGAAGGGCTACCTGACGTGCAGCTCTTTACTGTGCACATCACAGACAATCACTTTGAAGATATTATACACTTCTTAATGACAGGTACGACTCCGGAAGGATATATAAGCCAATAGAAGAAGGAACTGGTGGGGCACGGGCAGACTTTTATGTCATTGCAGGGAACTTGTACAAAATGGGGTCAGATGAAATATTGCGATGTTATGTGCCAGAGTTTGAACGAAACAACATCCTCACTAAGGCTCGTGACAGAGTCGCGGGAGGTCATTATGCAGGAAAACAACAGTGTAGAAGATCCTACGCATTGGGCTATGGTGGCCAACTTTGCATAAGGATTCAAAAGCATATTGTAGGGCATGCGATAATTGCCAAAGGATAGGCAGGCCCTCGTGCAGGGATGAGCTACTGTTGAATCCGCAAGTATCACTATAGCCCTTCGAGAAGTGGGTGATTGACTTTGTAGGACCAATTCAGCCGCTAAGAAAGAAGACGGGTGCATGATACATCATCACCGCAACTGAATATTTAACCAGATGGGTAAAGGCGTAGCCTGTGAAAGACTGTATGAGCGTGAAAACCGCAAAATTTATCTTTGAGTACGTACTAACAAGGTTTGGTTGTCCAAAAATTATATTGAGTGATCGTGGTACACACTTTCTCAATGAGACGATCAATGCGATGACGGAGGAGTTTTAGGTGTACCATCAAAAGAGAACACCCTATCATCCGCAGGCTAATGGGATAGTGGAAGTGTTTAATAAAATATTGGAGAGTGCACTCATGAAGGTTTTCAATTCTCAAATAAAATACTAGGATGTTCGTGTATCGGCGGTGCTATGGGCTTATAGAACGACTTGCAAGAAGTTGACTTGACAAACATCGTTCAGACTGGTTTATGGCGTGGAAGCTATGATGTTGATGAAGTACATTGTACCTAGTCTGTGCATAGTGGCATTCACAGGAATGGAAGATCACAAAGCCCTGGAGGAGAGGCTCGCGCAACTAACAGAGCTTGAAGAAGATCGATTTCTAGCTGCATTCCATCAACAGCTTCAAAAGGAGCATGAAAAAGCATGGCACGATCGGCACATCAAGTTGCGCACCTTCAAGGTAAATGATCTGGTTTTGTTATATGACAGTAATTTCGATAAATTTCCAAGGAAATTTAGGATGCATTGGCTAGGACCCTATGTCATCAGGGAACTTACTGACGGTGGATTAGTTCAGTTGGTAAAATTAAATGGAGAACCATTCCCAGGATGGGTGAATGGCAGCCGATTGAAACCATACACTGATGATCCATCTAGATGACTACATGATAGAAGCACAGTCTTAGCGCTCCAGGAAGCTAAAAGGAGGCGTGGGACTATAAAATACACTTCTTGGGTTGGGGAGTTGCGCGATTGGGGAACTGCGTGGAATGAAGGAATGTCCCAGTATCAGCAGATACACGCAGGGAGTTGCGCTATCCAAGGAGGGACCACGCAAGGTAGCCGGAAAGTGACCATTATGGTCACTGTTCATGACTTGACAGTCAAAAAATGGCCAAATGGAGTGGGGTGGTGGCATTTAAGTTGGAATTTAAGGGCAATATCTATGAAAATCTACCACTAATCCAGCATTTATGAACAAGTTATGGGCGGAACGGTCGGATTTGAATTTGAAAATGCCTATAAATTACAATGTGGCTTCCCAGTGAAAAACACTTGGCATTTTAAGAATTGAGGTATTAAGCTCTCAAGTGCGTATGAACCCTGAGCTTTTTGAAACCCTGATAACGAATTTGGTCTTTGAGAAGTTGCCAACAAAGATGCAAGTGTTGTTGTCTAGCATAATTTCGGAGCCTGCAGAAACCGTGAGTGCAGGAGAAGCAATTGCAGCTGAAGGAACTGCCACGGAGATCGTAATGGCAGCTGGGGGAGCTTCCCTAGAGGTTGGAAGTGTAGAAGTACTGGAAGAAGTGCCTAAATCCCCCAGGACACCCACGAAGAGGTCTACGCTAACCCAGGAGGGTCCAAAATCAAAGAAGGACAAGTAGGAAGTGCAATAGCGGGTATGCGCATCACCACGACAGCACCCACAGATAGGAAAGCCCATTGCGCAGGAAAAGGGTAAGGTGATTGACCTAGAGCCTAAATCTAAGGTTGAAGAACTCCATGTGGGCATGAAAAACTTTGATATGGAGGGGGTAGAGGATGTTTATGTGGAGGGATATGACCCCATTTCTAAACTGCCCGAGTACATTTCTCTGCGCAGAGGAAAAACGAAGGTTCTGAAGGATATCGATGAAAATAAGGTCACACTGCACACACCCATACTACTGGACCAAATCGCTTTTGAGGGTCTGCACCTGGGCTGCATCCCACTATTAAAATTGGAGGACTAGGACTTGACTAATGCATAACGCTTTCCCCATTTAGCGACGAACCAACTCATGCATCGCGTCTTCTACAAAGACTCTGGTGTGACCGTGCTAGAGCCAAGGAAGTGGATGAAAGGGGTGGATAAGGTGGGCCCGTTAAACATGTTATGGGTACCCCATTATAACCGCACACCCATAACCATGGTCATGATCAAGCAAATGTTGTGCTTGGTGCATGACGGGTGTCTATGGCTAGAAGAGCTGATACCCATCACTGATATGTTGATCCATAGGATCACTCGGCTACCGTACTTGGGAGAAAATCCGGCCATGGCATTTAGTGGAAAGCTAGGCAAGTACGACCTCAAGGACAAATTAAAACTCACTAAGAAGCCGTGTGCTATACCATCACAAGTATAACTGACCCCGCAGTCAAAGTCGCCATGCAAATCTTGGAAGGATAGATTATGCGAAAGTGTCACGTAGATGAAGTGTCGACACTAGTAGTAGCCTTAGCAGCCCAGTGTATGAAGGGCGTACTGTTTAACTGGGTGTGCTACCTCTGCGGAGAGTTCCTCATGAAATGCAAAGAGGTGTAGGATTACATCAAAACATTCCACTATGCCTAGTTGTTGCTGTCCATAGTGCTGGTTGCGTGGGACTTACCAGAGGATAGCTAGTTTCCTTCGATCGCACCGGACCTACCAGAGGCAGCGAATTTCACTTCGCTGTGGGATACGAAGGACCCTCAAAGGGTCAAGGACAACAAGGTCTTATAGATCTTGATGGAGATGAGCATCCATATGGCCATCAACTGCAAAACACAGTTGTCGCCAACTGTATATGAGAAGTTGCAGGAGTATGTGGAATTCAAGGCCGGCTTCCATCGGGTCCCGATACATGTGCGCAAGGACCCTGAGTAGAAATGGCATGATCTACCATACCTGGCCACAGACAATGCAATCACAGTGGTCCTCGACCGCTGGCTGGCAGATTGGCGCACTGCCTCAGACTTGACAACTGGATCTAGCAAGATCGCGGCATAGCAGAAAAAGGAGGAGGCCAAGCTGAATATGGAATAGTTGGCCAAAAAAAGAAAAAAGGAGGCTAAGGACAAGGCCAAGGAAGAGTGTGCCACCATGAAGCAAACGGGAGGATAGGCAGAAGAAGAGGAGCGTGGCTATGACAGGAGTCAGAAGTAGCCTTCCCCGAAGATAGAGGAGGAGGAACAATAGTCGGACCAAGGAGGAGTGGAACTAGAGACCAATACGTTCCACATTAAGCACAACAGAGATCCATAGAAGGTAGGGCCGCGAAATAATTCTAAGGCCAGCAAGACTTCTCTCAATCCAATCACCTTAACAGAAGGTGATTTAAATGATATCAATGATACGGTCAAAGATACCATTGTAGAACTGCTGCAGCAGTTCAAGCTACAATAGAAACAGGCCTTGGGGGCCATTCAGATGGGTCTGCATGAGCTGTAGATCTAGGTGTCGCAGGTCCAGACCATCGTGGGATGAAGCAGTGCAATGTCAACTAGTTTGATGCTCGACACATTGGAAGCAACAGGGATGGTGCACACCTTGGATTCCCATGAAATACTGCTACCGGAGGGAGCACTAACCACACATATTGAAGCTGACAGGCCTACTATCAGCACCCAAAAAGGAATCAGGCTCAATTCGGCTGCGCTTCCCAGTGAGGCACTTCACAATTTGCAAGATGGCGTGATCGCAAAACTTCAGGCCCGCGAACAACGCACGTTACAGGTAATCAGTGAGCAGAAAGTCAACAATGCTCAGATGATGGTACAAAGAGATTCTGTTGTCAACCTTGTCAAAGCCATCATAGACAAAAATGAGCACATGACCAAGGTGGTGGCTGAGGCATGCAAGTCTATCCCAGAGCTAGCCATTTCGGATGATGAGGCACTAGATGTGCAGATTCGAAAGCTCCATGTTGGAGTGTGTGATGCTAGAAAAAAGTTGGCGAAGGTTCAGTTTGATCTGAACCTCAAGATCATAGAATTGCAGTTGAAGGCCCAGCCTTCAACCCCACCAGAAGTCAGAGAGCAACGTGAGACAACTGTGAAGGACGTCGTGGCAACAGTGAATAGCACTGTAACAGAGTGTACCACGCTCTTCGAGTAGGCGCTCAAAGTGGTTACCAATTTGCAGGAGGATACCACCTTGCAAAGGTTGGAAATGGAGGTCCGAGAGCTACAGTGGTGATATGATGATGTCAAAGTGATGGCATGCACCGTCACCCTTACACAGAGGCTAGCCAAACTGTAAGAGGAAAAGGTATTAAAGGAGCAGGTGGATGTATCGCAGCATAAAGAGAGTGTCCTGAAGGCCAGAATAGGGCCTTGACTTGATGAAGCCTATGCGCTCACCACCACCATCGAAGGGAAGTTGGTTGGTATGTAGGCAACTCAGTAGAAGATACAGTCAAATAGTAAAGGGCCAGGGACGGAGCAGCTGGTTGAGGAGATGATGTAAGCGGCAACACAGTGTGCTACCGAAGTTGTAGTAGTCCAAGTAGAGTTGGGAGGTCTTCGTGACAAGATCTCTACGCCGATTGAGTGACTTGAGGGCGAGTCACCATGTTTGTGTTGGGAGCCTATTGGGAATAGGTCCCCTAGGGTCATTTCTGGGGTTAAAAACCCAAGTTTTGGGGAAAAAGACGTGAATTTTTTATAAAGAAATGTAAAGTCTTCGCATTTTGTGACCACGGAGTGCGAAGATATCAAGAGTCAAAAAGGGTTTCTTCCCTTAGTTTAGATAGGTTGTGTCAGCTTGATGAGATCTACCCTTGGTCCACGAACCGTGGGATTGTATAAAAAGGAGGTCTTAGAGAAGTCTAAGTCAGTAGTTGAAGGGAAGTGGAGTCATTGATGAGTCTGTAAAGAGCTAAGAGCGAGAGTCTTAGCGTAGGGAAGAGGCTCTGCAGTTGAGTGCACATAGACCCAGGGTAGAAGTCTGTAGCTGAGTGCGCAGACCCCTGCAGCTGTGTGTGTAGGGTAGTCAAAGTCTGTACTGGAAATTTGGTTCATAAATAAAGAAGAGTATTCTAAAATTATTGTGTATTTTACTTTTGTCAATTGCTTGCAATTATGCTATGTTAAGCACTGGGTTTATGTTTTATTGCTAAATTGATGTGTGAATCTATATGTTTTCCTCTATTATGTGAAAGCAAGTAGAGATATATGTTTATACAAAGATAATCTAAATTGCATGATATAATTGGTGAACACTTAAGATAATTCAGAGAACTATACAACAAAGTAGTTATAGAGGCGCGTAAGTGTCGAGATCGCTTGTTAGGGTTACGCGAAGGATGGCCACATACCTTCGCGGAGGTTCTGAAGGAAAAATAGAGAAGTACATCAATAAGCCTTAAAGTATTATCGATCTACATGAATGTGGAGTTAAGGTATAAAACCGACATCACAACCATCTCAGGGTGTGGAAACTTGGTTCCTACATCCCCCCATACTGCTTTGGGTGAGTCTTCAGTCCACGCTCCACGGATTGATGTCAAAAGGGCTAGAAGTGTAGGGATTTGCTTGGCTGACTAAATTTTGAACCTAGGTCAGGGCCCATCAAGCCAACAGTGACGGCCTGTCGATTCTTTGACATTCATCACACACCCTACAATATGCTTTGGTATCCTTGTGTAATGTAGGCCACCAGAACCCGACGCACAAAATCTTATGCGTCGTTGCCTTTCCTGCATAATGCCCTCTTGCAGCCCCGCCATGAGCCTCCGCAAGGATGTTGTTTCTTTCGAAATCGGGCACATACCGTCGAAGTATCTCATTTGAACCCATCTTATATAAATTCCCTATAATTACCGAGAAATCAACCGCACATACTATCAATTCTTTCTTCTACCAACTGGTGTAGCCTTCGGGAGCTGTCCATGTGGTCAAAAACTGGATAATATCTGCAAAGTGGTTGTTTGCTATGTGCACCGCAAAGACCTACATGTCGAGCAACCATTCCTCCAAATTAGTAGGCTCCTCCCCTGTTTCAATGCGTGACAAATGGTCAAGTCCTGCATTCAACTTTCCTGGCTTCACAATTAGCTCAAAGTCGTATTCTTGAAACAACATCAACCATCTACATATATTCCCCCCCAACACAAGCTTATTGACTAGGTACTTCAAAGCAGAGTGGTCTATGTACATCTTGAAATGTCCGCCCAACAGATAGTGCCTAAAATTTTGGAGTACATACACCATAGCCAATCCCTCGTGCTCGATCGTTGTGTAGTTATTCTCATCCTTTGATAACTTTTTGCTTACAAATGTTATAGGGTGATCCATTTCTCTTTCACCAGCCTGTGTCGGCACTGCTCCCAACGCAATAGACGAGGCATCAACGTGCACATGGAATTCCTTCTTCCAATCTAGGAAGACCAAGATCAACGCAGTAACCATATTTTCATTCAAGACATCCAGACTATGCTGACATTCTTCATCCCAACAAAATGTAGTGTCCTTCTTCAACAACTTTTCCATGGGTGCGGTAATCTAGGCATAAGCTTTGATGAACTTTCGATAATATCTAATATGGCCCAGCGTTGAACACAGCTGTTTGACACTCCTCGAGGCTTCCAACTTGATTATTACCTCGATCTTGGCAGGTTCTACCATTAGTCCTTGCTTACATACCACATGACTAGCAAAATCCCAAAGGGGACACAAAACAAGCACTTCTTCAGGTTCAACGTGATCTGATATCTTCGGCATGTATCCAACATTAATCATAGATTGGCTACATGGTGCTTGACCAACCCAAACACTATCTAGTCATCAAAATATACCTCCAAGAATTTGTGAATAAACTCTTTGAACGTCGTGATGACTACGCGAGAGAATATTGTCGGTGCATTATTGAGACCGAATGGCATCACTGTATACTGAAAACACCCCCATTCTGTCGTGAAGGTTGTTTTACTCCTGTCTTCTGGCGTGATCTTGATCTGATGGTATCCAGAGAACCCATCAGTAAATGAGTAGGCCTCCTGCCCTCCAACATTGTCCAGTACCTCATCAGTAAATGGTGTTGGGAAAGGATCATGGATGCAGGCATCATTAAGCTTTCTTAGATCTACACAAATCCTTATCTCTCCCTTCTGCTTCTTTTCCTGAACTACCATTGGGCTCACCTAATCAAATTCCTCCACTGGTTCAATAATACATGCCTCAAGCATCTTGTCCAATTCCAAGTAGACCTTTTCCTTGTATTTGGTAGTAAGGTGATATGGCCTCTGCTTAACAGGCTTCGCATCTGGTTTCAAAGTTATTTTCATCACTCCCAAATTACCTATGATGCCTTTCAAGTCTGAAAATTTTGTAGGTAAAAGATCTTGGTACTTGCATAGTAACTCAAAAACTCTATCCATTGTGGCATCATACCAATAATCTTCAATCTTTGCAAATTTAGGCTCTGCTTCAGTACCAATGTTTATCTACCTAGTCTTCAATGGCACAATGATATCCAGGTTCTCTATCTACAGACCTTTGATCTCGCGGCAAACTTTTGTTTCTAGGATATTGATACTTCTTGGATCCTCATCCTCCCCTTCAGCAGTCATGTTATAGAATTCCAGCGCATGGCGTAGCTGGGTGCTCCAATCTGATTGAACCAATTCCAAAGGATCCTACGGAATTCAGAAGATCATTGTCTTAACGTCCTGTAGCGCCTCATCAATGCTTTCGAATTCGTCTTCAAAACTAAAGGTCATAAAAAATCCTTCCCTTAAGATATCCCACTCTGTAGTGCCATGGCAGAGCTCTATTTCTAAATACCAATTCATAGGGATTATATCTAGAGTGTGACAGAATAAATGCACCCATTCTAGCTACAGCTTCGTTCCATACACTTTAGTCCATTTTTCCAAATGATCGTGTGGATCATTCCTCCCATCATATTTCTCAGTTAACCATACTTTAAGATGAACAAATTTCATCCTCATCATCCTCTTGTAATCACACCACTCATCAAAGTTGTCTTTGTGCGTACCCCACCACTGAGCGGGCGTAGTATGCCGTGCCAAATCCAATGCCTGAAAGTGGTGACACTCTAGAACTTCTCTTTCAAAAGAATCCAAAAACTCATCTACGTCAGTTAAACCATTGCAATAAGGTAAATTTCTTACCTCTGATGACACACATCACAACAATTTGGTCATCATGTTGTAGCACAAAGTGGATACTTCGTGCAGCTTGTTTTGCCAATGTTTCAATTCTTCATCTAAATCCAAGGTATAGGAAATTTCGTGGTCCCATGCAATCCACCCATTAGCCATTGGGTTAACCCAATCTTGGTCTCGCACCATAATGTTGTAGATTTGATCCAAATCCTCATCACTTTCCTCATAGTGGCGAACTGGTTCGGTATAGCGCAGTCCTTCTGCAGAGTCCAATGGTACTACAATGCAGAGCTATTTTCTCTCAAATGACATTGTCCGCTTCTTCAAGTTGATGACCCCATTCATATGTATAGCCCAATCTATACCAAGGAGTGCGGGGTATGGATTGTTTTCATCAAAAATTTCTATTACTTCAAAATCAGCCAACACACTTGCACCTTCTATATCTATGGTAACTTCCTACAATCTCCCATAGGGATAATCTTCTGCTGGTTCGCCATCCCCAGTTGAATCAGAGGCCACTATAGCGTAGGTCTCCCCATTTTCTCCCATGTCTGTTAGGTAATATGTTCGCGTCAGACCCCAAATCCAAAATAACTTGGTCCATCTCATAGTCTCATATTTGTGCGGTAAGCCTCATCCCGTACCCTGTTCTTGCCTTATGCTTACCAATATTTCTAACTATGTGGGGTCCATCAGGAGCATTATCCTTATCAAAAAACTTGTTTATCAACTCCTGTAGTCCTTTCAAATCCTTTCTATCGTGCAGTAGTTTCATACAAGTCTCCAAGAAGGTGGTAAGCACAGAGGGGTTAACCTCTGTAGGCACGTTGGTGTCTAGAAATTTGTTTTGACACCCTGAGGTAGAGGCTTCAACGAAGCTTTTCTTCGCTTCCATGAATGTTTCCCTCACACGCTCGAGATCAAAACTAGTCTCCTTTTCCAGGGCCTTGCAGACCCGTCCACCTTCTTTAGGATGTTTTCCCTTATCATCACTAGTCGTGATCCTGCTTCGCAGCACGATATTCACATTCAGGTCCTCTTCACGGGGCTCAACCCTCGTCATCTGAAATTTCTTGGTAGGATGCTGAGGTTGCTCCTTCTTCTCCTACATCTTGGCCATCAACACAGGACATTCTTCAATTGTGTGGTCAAACTGAGTTTAGTATTGACATGATGGGCATGTTTGATTTGAACACTCCCACGCGTAGTGCCCTAGCATTCTACAATTGTAGAAAATGACCTACCCACGATCCCTATCAGGTCCTCCACCTCCTCGGCCTCGTCTGTGTCCTTGATATCCTTCGCATGCTCCCCCAATGCCGTAATCTGAAGGCTGAGTTTCTACTTGCATTCAATACATAGGCGTACTCTCCATCATTAATTCATAGCTTTGACAGTGGTTCTCATCGTGGCCCACTGATTTGTAGAAATCGCAGAATAAATTTTGATCCAGATTTAAATAGGAACGCAACAAATTACAGAGATAACCATAAACACAGAGATGCAACTAAAATAATACTTCATTGCATTAATGTAAAATACTGAAATATGCTTACAAACAGAATTGGAAATAAACTAGCTAGGGCAATGATAGCTTATCTCTGAGAAGAGATGTGGCGGCTACATGCCTCTGAACTATGTTACAATGAGGCTCGAAGGCCTATTTATTGTTGAGAAACAATGGAAAACCCCTAACATTCCAAAACCTAACCCTAGAAGATGAAACGCCAAACCATGGGCCCTGTTTGGGTAAATTGGTACATCAACTTCCTGGGGTCATAACTTTGGCATACGATCTCTGTTTGACGCGCACAATATCTCGTTAGAAAGATCTATCCGAGAAATACAACTTTGGGAAGAGCAACAATGGTCCATGGACCCATGTTTCTCCTAGTTTTCCCAAAAAACGTCGTTTAGGGCCTCAAAACGGCTCCGGAATTTCAGGACCCAAAAACCTGCTAAAAATAGTAAACTAGGCTACAAATAAGGAAATTGAAAAGTGAAAAGAAACAATGGTGGGGTCCAAGTGGATTTGGCAGGTGGCCACCAATATCCACCTGGATCATTCCTCCCCCCTTAGGAAGCAATGGTCCCCATTGCGTTGAGTTCCTCCATGAGATGAGGAAACTTCTGTTGAACTTGGTCCCTGGTGAGCCACTTGCCTTGGTGAAGGAGTTGGCCTGCTTTGACAACTCGATACAATTGGATATTCTGCTCGCGAGTGTGCTTGATCTGTGTGTCTATGATCCAATCAACTGCAAATTTTTCCATGTAATCTGGATTTAACTCTATGGGTGTGAGCTATTTTGCAATGTCGGATGTGTCGAGTAATGGTGGAAATTATGGCCGAAGGCGATCCACATTGAACACTAGGTGCAGGCCAAGCAATGGGGGAATGCTGAGGTCAAATGCATTGTCTCCCATAGCCTTGGTAATGGTGTAAGGACCATATCGGAGTGGTCTACGTTTCTGATAGGCTCCGGTGAGGCGTTCCTTTTGCAAATGCAACCAGACTTTGTCGCCCACCTAAAACTTGTGTGGCACCTGATGTTGATCATGTCGCTGCTTGTACTTGGAGTTTGATTTCTCCACAATTTCATGGACCTACTGGCGAATATGTTGGATGTGCTCAATGAAGCTTTTTTCCTTATTTGTTTCAGACTAGACATGAGCCGAATCTTCATGAGTAGCTGCAAATGGCATGGCCACATCAATGGGACATAGTGGCTGGAATCCCAAGCCCACCTAAAAAGGGATGTGGCCAGTCAAGTTGTGGAGAGCTCGGTTGTAGCTGTGTTGAACATAGGGGAGGCTCTCGTCCCATGTGCGTGGATGCTTTGAGTTGTACATGCGCAGAATGTGTATGATCATCCTGTTGACAACCTCTGTCTGGCCATCAGTTTGAGGATGGAAGGCTGTGGAATTAGTGAGTTTGGTGTCGAGCATCGACTAGAGACTAGAACAAAATCTACTGAGGAACCTACTGTCCCGATCTGAGATGATAGACTGTGGGATCCAAAAGTGTACCCACACTCATTCAAAGAAGAGTTTAGTAATGGCTTCTGCTATGATGTTCTTCTTGCAGGCAGCCATAACGGCCATCTTCGAGACCCTATCGACGACCACAAAAACACAGTCATTTCCATGCTTAGTGGAAGGAAGGCCTGACATGTAATCCATGGAGATGGATTCCCAAGGTCGACTAGGGGTAGGCAGTGGGGTATATAGGCCTTGCTTCTTGATGGTTGGTTTGGTAATGGCGCAGGCAGTGCATGACCTGATGTACTTCCCGACATCCTGTCAAAGATTCGGCCAATAGAAATACTTATGCAGTACTGCCACTGTTTTCTCGACCCCGAAATGTCCAGCAGCCTGACTATAGTGTGCTTCCCAAATCATCTTGGAAAACTCACTTGAAGGAACACAAAGGTGACCCAATTGGCATAACAGGGCATCCTGGAGGTGAAAATCTGGAACATGCTGACCCTCCAAGAGTGTCTGGTAGGTGTGGCCGAATTCTGGGTCGCTTTTGTAGAGAATTGGCCAATCAAAAGTCTCGTGCCCACAAGAGTTGAGCACAGTGGTTAACGCCATGATCGGTGGTCGACTAAGGCAATCTGCAACATTATTGGTGCTACCCTTCTTATACTTGATATTCAAATGGAACTGTTGTAGGTACGTGGACCACTTCTGATGGCAATCATTCTGCAATTTCCCTTAGGTCTGTATGAACTGCAGGGGTCGGTGGTCTGTGTGGATGACCGTTTCCTTCCCCAAAATGTAATGCTTCCATTGTCAGCAGGCCTGCACAATGGAATACATCTCTTTGTCATAAGTGGGATACTTTCGAACTGTGTCTGAAAGTGTCTCACTGTGATATGCCACTGGATGCACATGTTGAGTGAGGACTGCCCCAATAGCATAGTCAGAGGCATTTGTCTCGACCTTAAATGGTTGTTGCAAGTCTGGTAATGTGAGCACTAGTGCTGTGCAGAGGCGATCTTTCAACTCTGTGAATGCCTTCTATTGAGATTCAAACCAAAAGAATTTTTCTTTCGCTCCTCCCTTGGTGACTTGACTCAAGGGCCAAGTGATATGAGAAAATCCCAACACGAACCTGCGATAGAATTTGGCAAGACCTAGAAAGTTGCGAAGATCTGTCAGAGTGGTTGGAGATGGCCAATCTCGAATGAATTGGATCTTGGATGGATCCACATGTACCCCCTATTCATCAATAATGTATCCCAGATATTGAACCTGGGTCATGCCAAAAGTACATTTCTCCAAATTGGCACATAACTTGTGTTGCTGCAATGTTTGGAGAACCTGTCAGATGTGGTGGAGGTGTTCTTCCCAACACTGGCTGAAGATCAGGATGTCATCCAAGTATACCACTAAAATGAGTTGGTGAATGGCCGCAAGATGTCATCCATTAGCCTCATGAAGGTTGCAGGAGCATTCGTCAATCTGAAAGGCATAACCAACCATTCGAAAAAGCCCTCCTTGGCTTTGAAGGTAGTCTTCCACACATCGGAGGGTTCGATTGGTACTTGGTGATAACCTGACTTCAAATCGATGTTGCTGAAATATTTTTCCCCCTTCAGTTGGTCCAAGAGGTCATCAATCCGTGGGATCAGGTACCTATTATGGATAGTGATCTTGTTCAGCGCTCGATAGTCAATACAGAGTCCCCAAGTCCCATCCTTCTTCTGTACCAACACAATCGAGCTCCCACAGGGCGATGAACTTGGACGGATGTGACCTTTCTGTAGCAGCTCCTAAATCTACCTCTTGATTTCATCATTCTCTAGAATAGAGCGCCGATAGATTGGTCCATTGGGAAGCGATGCACCTCGGGTCAGATCGATGGAGTGCTTGACCTGACAGTGTAGAGGAACCCCTGCGGGGCAGGTGAAGATATCCTCGTACTCCTTCATGACCTTGTCCATCTGTAGTTGTCGTGCGGAGGGGCCTTATCTGGAGGTCATGGCCACCATCTTCTTTGTTCCTTGAGGGTGTATCATCAGGAAACAAATTTCCCAGTTTTGGAAATGAGCTTACTTCATTGTTTTGTAGTAATAAAAGAGATGGTGGTAGGCAGTGCTACCTCCAATATCCTATACAACTTATTTCCCAAAGTAACAATAATAGCACGAGGCCTTCATTCATACATAGCATGTCACTTCCACAAGTAAGGTTGTCCTAATAATACATCACAAACTTCAAGGGGAGCAATGTCACACAATACCTCATCCGTGAAGGGCTTGATGTTGTATGGAAGGCGACACTACTGTCTCACGCCAAGATCCCATCCTTGGTGAAGCCACCCGATGGTGTACGGTTGTGGATGTGCTGTGGTTGGTAAGCCCAACCGCTTCACGACCTCTACCGAAATGAGGTTCTTTTAGCTCCCAATGTCGACAATGAATTATAGCGGGGAGCCCTTTACCCACATCTGGGAGTGTAAGAGACACTCCTCCTCCTCTGAATCTTCGAGTTCCTCCTTCTAGATTTTCGTGGTGGCAATGGTGGCGTTGGGCTCTACATCGATAATCTGCTTCCCTTTGTCATTCCCCTTGTCGGGTTCTGACTCAGAGTCAGAACATGCATCTGATTCTGAAACCTTTAGCTTGGCCACCAGTGACTATTTGGCCAGACACTCACTTGTGTTGTGAGTGGAGCTCTTATGGAACTCACACCACTTTCCTTTGTCCTTTTTTGGTTTCACGGCATTGTTCTTTGCTTGCAGCTTTGGTGGGTTTTCTTGGGCCACGCCACCTTGGATTTGTCCTTTGTTCTGCGGTTTGGGGGCACCTTTCCCTTGCTTCAGATTCACAAATCCAAAGTCTCTCTTCTTCTGTTTGAACTTTTGCTCGACCTTGACGGCATATCGGTATGCCATGCTGAGCAAGGGGATGTTTGGGAATTCTATTTCTTCCTGGATGTACTTGTGCAAGCAACCAAGGTATTTGAGTATCAAATGCTACTCTGAATCCTTGATACCCAACTTTGTGCGAAGGGTATGGAAAATATTGGTAAACTCTAGCACGTCTTGGTCCCTTCTCTGCCGCAGCATGGTCCACTTTATGTATTGATCCTCATAGCTTCCGACAGGGTAGTACTACCCCTTCGTGGCCTCTCAGAATGAATCCCAAGTGGGTGTGGCTGAAAACAGTGAGCCTGTACTTTCATCCTTCTGCTCTTAGTAGGTTTCCCAACAGTCCTTGACATGGGGGGTTGCTTTGAGAAGAGCGAAAATAATATTTTCTCGATTGGAAAAATCATGAATAGAAAAATAACCCTCTAGCAGATTTAACCATTTATCGATGGCATCTACGTCTATCTGACCCTTGAATATGGGGATTTCAAAATTAACTTGTATCTTAAACGGTGTGGCATTTCCAGAGTAGCTGTTGGAAGTCGATGCATCGCCTATGGGTAGCCGCTGAAGGATCTGGGCGAAGTTTTCCATCATCGCGTTCCTTTGTCGCTTGAGGGCTTCTTCGAGCAAGATTTTGATAGGATCTCCTACCCCCTTGTCTTTTTTTTGATCCGCCATGGGAGGCCATCGAGATTTGCAAGGCTGGTCTTGCAAAAGTTCGACCAGTTCAAGCCCTAACTCCTTATATCCCGACCTCATTGGGGACATGCAAAGAAAAACGGAGAAAAATCAAACCGCTCTGATACCACTGATCCGAATTTAAACAGGAACGCAACAAATTATAGAGATAACCATAAACACAGAGATGCAGTGGAAATAATACTTCATTTCATTAATGTAAAACACTGAAATATGCTTACAAACATAATTGGAAATAAACCAGCTAGGGCAATGGTAGCTTATCTCTGAGAAGAGATGTGGTGGCTACATGCCTATGAACTGTGTTACAATGAGGCTCGAAGGCCTATTTATTGTTGAGAAACAATGGAAAACCCTTAACATTCCAAAAACTAACCCTAGAAGATGAAACGCCAAACTGTGGGCCCCGTTTGGGTAAATTGGTACATCAACTTCCCGGGGTCATAACTTTGGCATATGATCTTCGTTTGATGCGTACAGTATCTTGTTAGAAATATCTATCCGAGAACTACAACTTTGGGAGAGAAACATCGGTCTGTGGCCCCATGTTGCTCCCAGTTTTCCCCAAAAACGTAGTTTAGGGCCTCAAAAAGGCTCCGGAAGTTTAGGACCCGAAAAACTGCTAAAAATAGTAAACTGGGCTACAATTAAGGAAACTGAAAAGCTGAAAGAAACAATGGTGGGGGTCCAAGTGGATTTGGCAGGTTGCCACCAATATCCACCTAGATCAATTTTTGTGGTGTCTGTACAAACTTTTGCAGCAAATGACAATTATATGTGACATGTTTTCCAGCCACTTGAAAAATAGCGCACCATAACACAAGCACCATACTTGGTCTTGTTGAAGCTTCTTGCCTCAGGGAATATAGTTCACCCCTGTAATATAGTTCACGAAGACAAGGAAATGATCCTTTTCATGCCCCTAGCTCTTACACTTGAGGCACCATACTTCTTTGCACACCTCTGTCTTGGCCTCTTTTTCATTTTTCAAGCTCTACAATTCCAAACAAAGGTTTTACAATTGCGAGTGAATTTGTTGGACTCCCAAAGATGCGTCCTGAATAGGTGTCTCATGCAATCTCATTATGATTTCCAGAGCTTTTGCCTGAGTTCTTATCTTTTGTTGTGATAAAGAAATCCTTAGGTGGGGCAGGAGCGTGGCTATAAACCAGTCGCGGTGCTGACTATCTATGAGATTCATATTAGCTTCGTGGATCTTGCACTTTGGTCTTTGATATATCTCCCATGGCGTTTCACTGGGCCTCATCATGATTTTCTTAAATCCAATCACCGATTGCAAATTAGACTTAGGCTTACCGAATTATTTGTTCAAAGAAGTCTGAGTATCTGCTAATGATGCCAACGGATTATCAGTGCAGTACTTAACATACCATGTCAGTGCATGATCTTGCAGAATGGTAACCAACTGTGTCTTCTTTATGTTATCATCTGTAATCTGTTGTGCTATCCACACAGCCTTCATAACAAACCAAAACTGGTCCGGATCCTCACTTCCTAAGCCCTTGAAAACTGGAAACTTGATTGTATTCGACATGTTGATTGGCGGTGGTGGTTGTGGCAGTGTGGGCGAAAGCTTATGTTGTGGAGGTGAAGGTGGAGGTGGTGTGGACGGATGAAGTATTCATGGAAAACCCCGCCTTATCAACTGGAAAATTCTTTGCGGTGAAGCATGTGTTGCTCCCTCCTTGTCACTCACAGGAGGTTCAATCAACGGGCTATATTCAGGGCCTATTCTTCCCCTATCCCTAAAATCTTCCCACTTCGCGTAGCTCCAAACATCAAGGTAGTAGCATAACCTATTTCTCACACAACATCTTAATCCAATTATTCAGAGATCTTAGATACTTACCTCGCGGTCCTTTGAAGAAGCGTCGCTCTGCTTCACTATAACTGACTGAGGTGTCGACTGAAAATTCTATAACAAATCCTCCTATAACTCGATCAAGCCAATGGTCAATAGCATGCCTGATCTTATCTTCAGAAGCTTCCAACCTTCACACTAATTATGGAGTCCACACTATTGGACCATCAAGCTTCCACCTCCCTTGGTCGTTTGCCAATTTAGTTATCCACTCGTATAGTTAAATCGAGAAGGTTCAAAATAAAATTTCATGTATTTCTATGTACAAATATATGTCCAACCACAGTTCTTTGTCAAGCACGGATTCTTGTTTTCCTGTGCCACGAATTCATGGATCTTTCTATCCAACCACTTCTCAATTTCCTTCTTGGTCGGATTCTAGTGATGTGACATCACACATCTCTTTATGTTGATCTCGGTCCCAGCAACGGAACCATTTGTTGGCTTAGGGGGTCCTGACCCAAGTTCAGAGTTAGTTGCACCAAAAAAATCCCTACACTACTGGCCCTTTCGACATCAATCCACGGTGTGCAGACTGAAGACTCACCTGAAGCAATATGGGGGGGTGCTTGAACCAAGTTTCGCACCCAGAGATCAATGTGATGTCCTTCTGGGACCTAGATCTGCCTTCGCGCAGATCTCTAAGCCCTTATGGCTTATCACTGTAACTTGTTTTAATTGGCCTCTAGACCTCCGCGAAGGTCTATGACTAGTTTTGCAGATCCTAAACACGACAATTAGCTATTTACGTGCACCCTAGATTACCCTTGGATCAATATTTACTTAGATCTACCTAAGTGTTTAATAAATTTAACAGAAAGTGTTAGGATCTTAGTGTAATCACTTAACATTAACTGCGTTCGAATAGTAGTACAGATCAAGTAAATTTGTGCATCAATGCATCATTATTTCATAAAGACATCATTCATCACAACATATATCGCAATCATACATAACAGAAATAAATATATAAAACACATGAATTTCTGTAACAATCTTCTTTATTGATCTTCAGTATAAGTTTACAGACTCAATACTTCCCGCGCACTCAGCTGCAGGGGTCTGTGCACTCAGCTACAGGGGTCTGCGCACTCAGCTACGGACACTACTTTAGGCCTATATGCACTCAGATGCAGAGCCTTTTCCTCCTCTGAGACTTCTATCTTTGTGCTAGACTTCTTCGCTCATACCCATATACCAACTTAGATCCATCCTTAGACTCTCTAAGACACACATATTTATACAATCCCATGGTCTGCGGACCATGGGTAGATCTTCAAAGACTAACTCAAGCTGACATAAAGGATGGTAAAACCCTTTTTGACTCTTAACTAGGTACGTGCTCCGTCACCATAATTTGCAAAGACATTTCATATTTTTACATCAAAACTTGGACTTTTGCCCCAAAACTAGCCCCAAGGGATCCCATCCCAACAAAAGGTGATGGTATAGGACAATTCCAGTGTTGGGCATGTGGTAAGGAGCATCTCAAGAGGTTTTGTATGTTGAATCAAGGTGGTAGGCCTCATATTTACAGTGCAAAAGAAGGGCAAATAGTTGGGGATGTTGGGCAGAGAATTCCATGGATTTATGTAGCACTGCATAACAAGTAGGAAGATCACCAAGCAAATGTTATCGAGATGGAGGGTAAGCTTTTTGATCAAGTTGTTTCCATTTTTATTGACCCTAGATCCAATCATAATTATGTTAGTTTTGACCTGGTGGATAAGTGTGATTTGAATAAAGAAGTGCATGCAGAATCCTGGTTAGTGTAGTTGGCTACACGTACAAAGAAGAGGTGTATCACTGGGTAAAAACTCGTGCATTTGAGTTGAATGGTATGCATACCTCAACACATTTGAATGTATTTCTGTTGGGATCATATAATATGCTTTTGGGTATGGAATAGTTTTATCTTCATAGGACCAAAGTGGATTGCTATGACAAGGCCATTGAGTGTTGGGATGACAATGGAGAACAAATAATCTTGTAGGGTTAGAATGGTGACAACTATGCAGGAAAAGAACAGTCGTAGAAAAGGGTGTGTGTTATTTTCAGTGCATATTTCTAGTGATAAAGGTGAGGATGTTGAGGATGCAGAGGTATTGAGAAGGTACCTGATCTTGCAGTAGTTTTAGGATGTGTTTCCAGCAGATATTTTAGATTTGTCGCCCCACAAAGAAGTGGACTTTTCCATAGAGTTGGTACTAGAGTCAACACCAACATCGAAGGAACCGTACAGGATGAGCACACTAGAGTTAGTAGATCTCAAATTAGAGTTGAAGGAAATGCCTGAAAAGGGATACATTAGGCCAAGTGTATCACCTTGGGGTGCACTGGTATTGTGTGTGAAGAAGAAGGATGGCACTCTCAGGCTATGCATTGATTACATGTAGTTGAAGAAGGTGACCATTAATAACATGTATATGTTGCCAAGGATTGATGACTTGTTTGTTTAGTTGAAGGGAGCAAAAATGTTCTCGAATATTGATCTAAGATCAAGATACCATCAGGTACGCATCAAGGAAGAGGACATTTACAAGACAACTTTCTAAACCAGGTATGGGAATTATGAGTTTGTTGTAGTTCCATTTGGTTTGACTAATGCTCCAGCTAATTTTATGTGCTTAATAAATAATGTATTTCATCATTATCTGGACAAGTTTTTTATTGTATTCATTGATGACATATTGATATATTCTAAAAATGAGGAAGAGCATGTTGAGCACGTAGCAACAATGTTGATATTACAAAGAGAGCATCAATTGTATGCCAATATTAGAAAATGTAATTTCTTTCAAACATAGGTGGTGAGCTCCAGTATTGCAGCGATGATGCTGCAACTCCTCGGACTCCCTTCTTTACTTTTATCAACCGGTAGTTCGTAACAAACTTGGAAGCGACGATGTTGTATGCACAAGTACTAGCTCTTACTACAGGCTGTCACTTGATCAGCTCACACAAGTTCGCTAGGAGATTAAGCCAACTTCTATGAGTTCTTAGAAGAAGATTTAACTATGCTGGACGAAAGATAACTCAAAAGAGGCTAGTCTACTTGCAGAAAGAAGAAGAAAACTAAAAGGAAACACAAACCCTAGCAAACCCTAGTTCTACTGATTAACCCTATTTGTGAAAGAAAAGAGATGAAAGATGCTAGAATGGATGCCATTGATTCTTGAAAAGGTAATATGCATGTGACTAAGCTACTTCTGAAGTAAAATCTGGAAAAAGCATCTTTTTGTATTTTTGAGTAAGTTTGCAAAATTATTATGCATGTGCTTTAACTGTTTTTTTGCTGTGCAGAGGTTGATTGGTGAAAGGAAATGGAGTGGGCACTTGCAAGAGGTTGGGAAGGTGAGAAGAGGGCCTAAGGGGTCCCTAGCACCCTTCTAGAGAGTTTCACAGCGATCAGATCTTGAAAAACTGATCATGTGAACTTCTACAGGAAGTCTACAGGGGTTCTACAGGATGTTCTACAGGAAGTTCTACAAGAACAGTCGAAAGAGGATTTTAGAGGGTTGATGGTGGAAAAAATGGTGGGAAAGTGGAAATGAAGAATGGATAAGGATGTGAAGGGGTCTAGGACCTAGTACATGAAGCTAAGGAGTGATGAAGGTGGTTGGATTTGTTCAAGGATGGAGGGAGCAATGCTGCACAAGAATGTAGAAATTGGGGCAAATTGGAAAAGTGTGGCAAATGAAGGGGAGGAATCTTGAATCAGGGGTTGGAGCAGGCTGTATGATGGAGGAAGGATAAGTATGGGTGTATTACAGGTGCTTTGCACACTATTTTCCAAAACTGATCGAACCAAGACTAGAAAAACCAGATATCTATCTATTTTGACCTAATCTGACCTAAAAACCAGAAACATGATGAACAGAAGTTTATAGACAGGAAATCATGCAAGATAACTATGGAAACTAAGAAAGAACATATCTAAACATGCAAGTATGACTGGTATCAACTTTTCCAACTAAAAATATAACACTAGCAATTGCATGGAAAGGCAAAAACAATGTTTTTGTGGCAGCAAGTATGCCTTGGTCTCAGCTCATGGTCCCAAGGAAGGAGAGATGAGATCAAGGATTGCTTGATGGAACTTTTGTAGATATTTTTTGTTACCAAACTGTGAAATCAACCTGAAGCATGAAAATCTATTTTAATCATCAAAAACAACCTAAGTAACAAAGCAAGATCTTAACCTAAATAACAGAAATTATTCTATGAATGCAAGGAAAACACATAAAAATACACAAAGGAGGTACTGGCACTTGGGTTGGGCCCAACCCCAAGAGCTATAGCCTCCTAAGAAAGATCAGAGCTGGTGCAAAGCTAGATTCATCTTTATTGATAAAAAAATAATAGTTACATCCCAAAAACTGTCTACAAGAAAAAGCTCGAAAATGTGGTGATACAGGGTTGCACTAGAGTGCGAAAATAGACTTAAAAAATGACTAAAATCTAACTAAAATCTAACCAACTCATTTGAGGCCCTAAGCCTTCTTGTTTATACAAATGGGGACCTCCAACAGTCCTCCTAAAATCAAGGAACTCAGCTTCCTGAAACTGAAGATAACAACAGTCCTACTTGACTTGCTTGGCTGCCCCCCTGGCTTTGTGCTCTGAGTTTTGATGGAGAATTTGAGGTAAGGGCTCATAAATGAAGGGGACACCCTCCTACAAATCCTCTCCCTTGTTCTTCCACGAATTTGGCTACCAAGTGCTCATTAAACCTTTGATTTTGTCTCAAAATTGACCAAAAATCTGCATAAAGCACACATTAGACTTTTTGGCATAATGACTAACCCAATTCACTCTATTAGCATAAATATAATAAAAAAAATGCAATAAACTAATGAGAATGGTGGATTAAGTCGAATTAGGAGGCTAAATGAGCCCATGTAATTACCCATTTCTGGGGCTCATCATCACCCCCTACTGAAAGTGTTGCTCATCCTATGAGCAACTAATCCATCTCCTCATGCTTGATGGCCCTGGTGGCCTCCCTATCATCCCAAGCTTCTGAAGTGGTCTGCTCATGTGTGCCATAAAATTTTGTCTTCTTGTCCATGTCCCTCCACTGCTCCTCCTATTCTGTTTGTTTGAATTCTTTTGCTTTTCCTGGCCTTAAAATACATGGAGGTTTGCCTTTTTCTTTTTCCTTTTTGTTTTGTAGGTGTGCTTAATGCAGCAAGCAAAGCTGCTGCCTCCCTTGCCAAGATTTCAGGGGATGTTTCTTTCTGTTGGTCTTTTCCTTCACTTCCTGTAGAAATCTCTGTGTCCACTGTTTCTATCTGTATGACTGATATCTCGGGTGTGTTTTTCCCTTTTCTTGTTGGGTGCCTACTTTGGCTATGGCAGCCTTCTTTTGGGCTTTCTCGGCCTTTTCCTTTCCAATCTGTGTCCTTTTTTCCTTCGCTATTTTTGTTATTGTTTGTTTCTCTGTTTTAGGCTCAACAGTCTTGTCAAATTCTTCTTTTTCTTTCTGTTCTTCCTCTGTTTTTCCCTCTGCTTGAATGTCTTGTGCTCCCTCATCAATGTTCTTCTCAATTTCTTCAATTTTCTCCCCCTTATCACTGCTGGATGGGCTGATGTTCTCAACCAAAGTTCTAATGTTATCATCCGTGGACATATTTCTGAAGATTTCCCAAGCTATGGGGACAGTATAGGTGTGTAAAGCATCTTCCATCAATAGTTTGATGAGTCCATGGCGGGCTAACTGATCTAGGACTCCTGCATTTAGCTTGGTACCACATTCAATTAAAGACTGAAGGAGGAAATATGGGATGCTCAGTTTCCTAGCCGGAGGCAAGTCCATCCCATACCTCAATTCATGTAACAGCCTGAAATGATAACCATAAATGATGCTAAACCTCCATTCACATGTGATATACTTCATTATTTGATAACTGACTTCACTCCAGAGACGAGGCAAGCTTGTCCTCATGACCCCGTTTTTGTCTTCTAGGATGCTCCTCAAGTAGAAAAATGTTTTCTTAGCCACTTGTCCCAATGACTTCTCCTCTTTGCTCCAGGGGAGCCCCAGTGGTAAACCGATAATTCCACTAATGAAATCAGGGGTAATTTCTAGGGTCAAACCCCTAAAACTAATTGTGGCATGTGTCTTCGAATTTGGTCTCAAGGACATCAAAAACTCTTCAGTCACCTCCTCATCATAACCCTGAATTCTGTCAAAGAAGGATATCCAATTTTCTCTGGTGAAAAGGTCCACCACCTCGGGGTGTTTGTACAATTTGCTAGAGTTTAAGGGTTCTTTCCTCATGAGTCCTCCTGGCATGGTGTTGAGTTTGTGTGTTAACCAACAAAAATAATGCTCAGGTGGGAAAAAAATCAATCACTGAAACAGAGGAGAGTTGAATTTGGTTTTTTCTTAACCCAAGAAGGAAGTTTTCATGTGCTCCTTACAATATGGAATGGTAGTAATTCCCCTGTTTGAAAATTGTTGTCACCCAGAATTGGTCTGTCTGTTTATGAAAGAAAATTTTTTACAGAGCAGAGCATAAGGACACAGGTTTTTTTCAGCACATTGATAGATATGTAAATTCGGGTTTTTCCACACACATAGGTTGGTCTCTACTGCTGCATGTCTTCCTTGCAGGGGAAATTAAAAAAAAAAAACTGATGAGGATATTTTGGAGGCAGAAGAAAAAAATGGGTAAACTCAGTGAAGCATGCAGGCAGACTTCCACTTTTCTCAATGCACAGGCAGACTTTTTACTCTCATTTTTCAATCTAATGCGGTGTTCAATTCACCATTTTGCACCAACAAATCATGCACATAGAAGTTTTCCCGAGCCTACCTCGTTTTGAGCTTGAAATTCAGTGAAAATCCCAGGTTTTCTTTCTGCAGAGCTGTTCTCTGTCTTTCCTGTAGAAGTCACCCAGCTCCTGTAGAATGAAACTGTGCTTCCTGTAGAGCCCGATAAGCGGGAGACTTTCAAAAAACAGGTAAAAATATGGCGGAGGACGACTGGTTAGCTTCTCTAAAAGTGGTATATGCGTACTCCAGTCGAGAACGTCGTGAAGGCACAGTGAACAAAGAGTGGTGAATGTCTTAACTGAGTTGTCTTTTAACTGCAGTCATGATTCGTAATGAGAAGATGAGGTGGCAGAAATGTGCATTGTCATTATTTGGACCATTGGTCCCTACTACAGTGTCATCATGGGACTGGATGTTTTGTGCCTGTAATCCCTTGCCATCAGTTGCGCTGGAGTTCAAAACATCTGCCACTACCTGTTTTTTAAATTTCCCGTGAATTGACTATACATGTGTGTTGGGTGATCTCTAGATGAGTGCAATCGAACCAGCTAAGAGTGTCGAGTTAACTGACTATCTTTTTGGCTTAATCCAACCATTTCATTTGTTCATGCACTTTCGAATCATACAGATGCAAATAGAGGAACTGGTTTAGACACTTACCTGTAAGTCGACATGCTGCTTGGTTCTTTTGCTACTGCATGCTCAGATTCCATTGCTGCATGTCTGGATCCCTTCTGCTATATGCTTTTTGTTGTCCGATGTGTGGCTATTTTTGTTGTGCAGGTATCCTCTGGCTGGATCTAAGCTGCAGAAGTCTGTTTCATCCTTCAGATTTGCACCGTCATGCTGTTGATGCTAGATTTTTGCAGGACATTGACTTGTTTTTGCCCATAGCTCCCAAACGATAGACTGGATTGACCTGAAACTTTATGAGCATGTTTCTATCATCATTATGCATCTCCCATACCAAACTTGTGGTCAATGAATGCACGGATTTTGAGAAAATTTGAAAATGGCTGAAGGCGACAGAGGTCAATTTCTCGGAAACCGTGCACTGGAATTGGCTGAAACTGCTTGGGCAGGTTACTATCACCTATATGCATCTCCCCATGAAACAAGTTTTTAAATGGATTGACAGATATGGAGAAAATGAAAAAATGGCTGAAGGTGATAGAGGTTGATTTCTTGGAAACTGTGCACTAGAACTGGCTAAAATTGCTTGGGCATGTTGCTATCATCCCTATACAACTCCCCATGTAACAGTTTTTTAAATGGATGAATGGTTTTCAATTTAGGGAAAAAACAAATTTCTGCTCTATGTATTTTTGTATCAGAGCATTCTGCGGTTTTTTTAAATAGTAGGAAAAATGAGCTTGGGGTGTGATGCAAGCATGGAAATGATGTAAGATGGGTTTGAAGACTGCAGGAGGATTTATGAACCCTTTATGAAGCTTCCATGTTCCTCAAACTGCTTTTGAAGTCCATTTCTAGCTTTCTATAATTTTTACAGGATCCTCCTGTAGAAAACACAGTTTTCAGAAAAGAAGCACAATGAGGTGGAAAGAATGTCAAAAATGATGGAGAAGGGTGAGGGATGGTAGGATAGGTGTTGTTATTGGTTTCAGAGCTTTCTTGGCACCTGTTGTTGCTTCCTGAAGTCCTCTTGCAAACCTGCAATACAACTGGAAATTCATTTTTATTTTTTTCTTTTTTTTTTTTAAAACAACTAGGGTGCCTCAAGGAGGTTTTCACCCTAATTGCTTGCCCTGGGCACCTCCAAGGGAGGTTTTCACCTAGGGATCTCAGTCCCTTTTTATTTTCTCTTATTTCTAACCCATTGATTGCCTCATGGAGGTTTTCAATCAATGAGCCAATCTGAGGCGCCTCCAAGGAGGTTTTCACCTTAGATTTTTATTTTTTTCCTCTTATTTTTTTTTTCTTTTTTCTTTTTCATACCCTACCATACTTGAAAAAAAAAATTATTTTCAAGTAAAAAAATATTTCCAATGGAGCCTTGTGCACATCGAGATGATAGACAAAATGATGTGGAGGTTTGAAATGCATGCTTTGACAAGTATCCAGATTTCAGAGACCAAATGATTTGACTTTGAAGGGATCAAGCATAGCTGAGGAAGAGAGTATTGCTGCAACTTAGTGATCGTCTAGAACCATATCTCAATATAGCTCTGATATCCTTGGTCCTTTTGCTGATCTGGATCATTCTTCATGTCACCTTCTACCATGACCTTCTCATCTTCCTCTTTTTGCTGATTTTTCTCTTGAATACATGGAGGATTTGATGGTAACCATGAGGGAGCTCTCTCGATCTCTTATTATGTTGTCTTCTCTTTATCAAGTGCAGCCCATGGTTCTTTGCTCTTCTCTTTTGCATCTTCTTCTGCTGGATGTGGTCCTTCAATGATATCAATATAATCTCTTTCTTGCAATACTCTTCCTGAGCTATGGTGAACATCATTGAGCTCAAAAGGAGTTGTTTGGAAATTTTGTGCCTCAACATTGTAATTGGGCTGAGCTACTCCAATGTGCGGGTTTGGAAATGGTGGTACGGGCAGTTGAGTGGGGATGTATATTTGAGATGGATGTGGATGAGGTTGTGGTTGGGCAGGTTGTTTCCCACTATATACTTGCTGAGCCTACCTATTATTTGGGTTCAAGTTCGGTTGAGCAGGCATTTGGGGCTGCCTTGGTGGAGCAGAAGCCGATGGTTGCGGTTGAGCAGGTGGTGGAGGAAAAGAAGCGAGAGGAGTGTTGTACTGGGGCCTCCACCCTTGATGAGGTGCATTCCACTAAGGCTATGGCTGAGCGTAGGGGTGAAATGGATGAGCAGCTACTTGGGCATAATATGGAGATGTGTAGGACCAAGGAGGAGGTGTGGACCAAGAAGGATGAGTAGGGGGATCCCAAGAAGGCATGGAAGTGGCTTGATAGGGGTTGTAATAGGTCTGGATGTACCTTGCATTCCCTGCTGGTGAGGTATGGGTCCATGTGGCCTCCTTTGGTTCACATAATAGAGTGGTTTAGTGGCTCCTTTGGCCCTCTGATATGCAGCTTTAATTCCGGACAAGGAAGGGCACCGGTTCGTAGGATGGTCTTTTTCACAAACAAAACACACTTCTATAGACTGCAATGGACATTCATTCCTAGGATGCTTTCTAGTGCACCTAGGACAAAAGATGGCTAAAGCCCTCTCTGCTTCCTCTCGATATCTTTTGATATGCATGGCAAGCATCTGCCTCACCTCACTTTTGCAATCTTCCGACATGTTTCCAATTTCACCTTCAATGGATGAGTTGGAAGAAAAGGTACTGCTCCCAACATTTCTTTTTTCAGCCATTTGCTCCAAAGGAATGTTTTCTTCTTCTTCTTCTCCCCTATAGGGTCTTCAAAATATGTCTTGCTATCCACCTAGGGGTTCTTCTTAATCACAGCCATCGAAGAAGAGAGAAGGTTGGTTGTGTGAAGCAGTGGGGGTGTTGTACAAACATTTTTCTGACTTATCTCTACTCCTACAAGGCATGAAAGCAAATATTTTTGGTTGATTTTTGTTTTTTTATTTTTTTTGCTTGTACCTACAAAACTAAAATAGATTGAACTGCAACTAACTAAAATATATCTTGCTGAAATGAAAATGAAGAATTGAAATGGAAGTAGGGAAGGACTAATCTATTTTGCTGAAATGAAATTGCAGAATTGAAATGAAAGCAGGAAATGGCTAATTTACACTTGCAGAATTGAAATTGTAGAATGGAAATGCTAATCTACATTTACAGAATTGAAAGTATGGAATTGAAATGCTAATCTATGAAAGCGGGAAATATCTAATCTACGCTTGCTACAATAAACTACTTAGCAGAAGGTTGCAGTAGAAAATAGAAGAAAAGCAGTAATCACAAAGTACTCTGACGCTTCCCTGGCAATGACGCCAAAAAGATGGTGAGCTCCAGTATTGCAGCAATGATGCTGCAACTCCTAGGACTCCCTTCTTTACTTTTATCAACC
The DNA here is from genome assembly GCA_031772625.1 of Pinus tabuliformis. Classification (NCBI taxonomy): domain Eukaryota; kingdom Viridiplantae; phylum Streptophyta; class Pinopsida; order Pinales; family Pinaceae; genus Pinus; species Pinus tabuliformis. The sequence continues at coordinate 341,134,280 of CM062807.1, read as the reverse complement.
CGGTAGTTCATAACAATTTTGGAAGCGACGGTGTTGTATGCACAAGTACTAGCTTTTACTGCAGGCTGTCACTTGATCAACTAGCACAAGTTCAATAAGAGCTTAAGCCAACTTCTATGAGTTCTTAGAAGAAGCTTTAACTATGATGGATGAAAGCTAACTCAAAAGAGGCTAGTCTACTTGCAGAAAAAATAAGAAAGCTGAAAGGAAACGCAAACCCTAGCAAACCCTAGTTCTACCGATTAACCCTATTTGTGCAAGAAAAGAGATGAAAGATGCTAGAATGGATGCCGTTGATTCTTGAAAAGGTAAGATGCATGTGACTAAGCTACTTCTGAAGTAAAATCTGGAAAAAGCATCTTTTTTGCATTTTTGAGTAAGTTTGCAAAATTATTATGCATGTGCTTTAACTATTTTTTAACTGTGCAGAGGTTGATTGGCGAAAGGAAATGGAGTGGGCGCTTGCAAGAGTTTGGGAAGGTGAGAAGAGGGCCTAAGGGGTCCCTAGCACCCTTCCAAAGAGTTTCATAGCGATCATATTTCGAAAAATTGCTCACGTGAACTCCTACAGGAAGTCTGCAGGGGTTCTACAGGATGTTCTATAGGAAGTTCTACAGGAACAACTGAAAGAGGATTTTAGAGGGTTGATGGTGGAAAAATGGGTGTGAAAGTGGAAATGAAGGATGGATAAGGATGTGAAGGGGTCTAGGACCTGGTACATGAAGCTAAGGAGTGATGAAGGTGGTTGGATTTGTTCAAGGATGGAGGGAGCAATGCTGCACAAGAATGTAGAAATTAGGGCAAATTGGAAAAGTGTGGCAAATGATGGGGAGGAATCTTGGATCAAGGGTTGAAGCAGGTTGTATGATGGAGGAAGGATAGGTATGGGTGTATTACAGGTGCTCTGCACACTATTTTCCAAAACTGATCGAACCAAGACTAGAAAAACCAAAGATCTATCTATTTTTCCCTAATCTAACCTAAAAACCAGAAACATGATGAACAAAAGTTTATAGACAGGAAATCATGCAAGATAACTATGGAAACTAAGCAAGAATAGATATAAACATGCAAGTATGATTGGTATCAACTTTTCCAACTAAAAATCTAACACTAGCAATTGCATGGAAAGGAAAAAACAGTGTTTTTGTGGCCGCAAGTATGCCTTAGTCTCAGCTCATGGTCCCAAGGAGGGAGAGATGAGATCAAGGATTGCTTGATGGCCTTTTTGCAGATCTTTTCTGTTACCAAACTGTCAAATCAACCTAAAGCATGAAAATCTATTTTAATCATCAAAAACAACCTAAGTAACAAAGCAAGATCTTAACTTAAATAACAAAAATTATTCTATGAATGCAAGGAAAACACATAAAAATAAACAAAGGAGGTACTAGCACTTGGGTTGGGCCCAACCCCAAGAGCTACAGCCTCCTAAGAAAGATCAGAGCTGGTACAAAGCTAGATTTATCTTTATTGATCAAAAAATAATAGTTACATCCCAAAAACTGTCTACAATAAAATGTGGTGATACAGGGCTGCACTAGAGTGCGAAAATAGACTAAAAAAATGACTAAAATCTAACCAAATCATCTGAGGCCCTAAGCCTTCTTGTTTATACAAATGGGGACCTCCAATAGTCCTAAAATCAAGGAACTTGGCTTCCTGAAACTGAAGATAATAGCAGTCCTACTTGACTTGCTTGGCTGCCCCCTGGCTTTGTGCTCCGAGTTTTGATGGAGAATTTGAGGTAAGGGCTCATAAATGAATGGGACACCCTCCTACAAATCTTCTCCCTTGTTCTTCCACAAATTTGGCTGCCAAGTGCTCATTAAACCTTTGATTTTGTCTCAAAATTGACCAAAAATCTGCATAAAGCACACATTAGACTTTTTGGCATAATGACTAACCCAATTCACTCTATTAGCATAAATATAATAAAAAACATGCAATTAACTAATGATAATGGTGGATTAAGTCGAATTAGGAGGCTAAATGAGCCCATATAATTACCCATTTCTGGGGCTCATCAATAGGTACATTACTTGGGACATTTTCTTTCCAAGGAAGGCATAACGGTGGATCCAGAGAAGATAAGGGCTATCATGGAGTGGGCAACTCCTAGAAATGTGGATGAGGTCAGACCATTTATAGGGCTAGCAGGTTATTATAAGAGGTTCATCAGGAAATTCTCTCGTATTTCATATCTTATAATGTCACTGCAGAGGCAAGGTAAGAAATTTGAATGGATGAAAGACGGTGCAGCAAGTTTTGAACAGTTGAAGAAACTGTTAACAAATGCTCCAGTGTTAAAGATTGTAGATCTAGAAAAATAATTTGTGGTGTGCATAGATGCTTGTAGGAGAGGAATTGGTGGAGTCCTTATGTAGGAAGGATAGGTAGTATGCTATGAGTCATGAAAACTGAATGAGCATGGGCATAACTATCTGACACATGATCTTGAGTTAGCAGTGATCATCCATGCATTGAAGATGTGGAGGCAATATGTTCTTGGCAGGAGGTTTGTATTGATGAGTGATCACAGTGGATTGAGATACTTATTTTACCAACTGAATCTAAATGCTAGATAAGCTAAATGGTTGGCCATGATTAGTAAGTTTGACTTTGAGATTAGGGACATCAAGGGTAAGAAGAATAGGGTTGCAAATGCTCTTAGTAGGAGAGTACAGTTGAATCACATAATAGCTATGAGTTCTTACAGGATAAACTTACGAGATCATATCTTCATAATAGGACAATAGGATGACATGTACATGGAGCTTATGCACATGTTACAATAGGGAAAAATTGAAAAGGATGTGGACTATCATCTTACGCCAGATGGTTTGATTAGATTTAGGGACAAGATATATGTGCCAAATGACAGTGAGATCAAGAGGACTATCTTACGAGATTTTCATGCAAAACCATATTTAAGTTGCCCAGGATACAAGAAGACATTGAAAACAGTGAAGAAGTTTTATCATTGGCTGAATCTGAAGAAGGATGTGGCAGAGTTTGTGGCTAGATGTTTGGACTGTCAATAGGTGAAGGAAAAATGTAAGCATCCAGGTGGACTACTACAACTGATTTCGATTCCGGAGTGGAAGTGGGGGGTCATTTCCATGTATTTCATCATAGGTTTGCTAAGGGCATCTAGATAACATGACTCCATCATGGTTGTGGTGGATAGGTTGAATAAAGTAGCGCATTTCATTCCAGTGAAGTCTACTTATTTGACTAGTGATGTGGAATAGGTATTCAATAGAGATGTAGTGAGTCTGCATGGTGTTCCCCAGAATATTGTGTCAGACATGGATGCTAAGTTCACTTCAAAGTTTTGGAAGGAGATATTTGCACTTTTGGGGACAGAGTTGGCCTTCAACACAACTTATCATTCACAGACAGATGGATAGATATAGAGGGTCAACATGATATTGGAGGACTTGTTAAGGATGTATGTGATGCATCAACGGAGGACATGGGAGGAGTACCTTCCATTGGTTGAGTTTTCTTATAACAATGGGTATCAAGAGTCACTAAGGATGATTCTATTTGAGGCAATATATGGGTGAAGTTGTAATACTCCCATCAGTTAGAGTGATCCAGTGAATAGGGTATTGATAGGACCAAACATGTTGGTAGAGATGGAATGGGTTATGTAGGTTATCAAGAAGAATTTAAAGGTAGAACAAGAGAAGCAGAAAAGTTATGTAGATCGGAACAACTTATTTAAAGAGTTTCAGGTTGGGGAACAATTATATTTGGGAATCAAACCGAAGAAGAGCTCCTTAAGGATTGGATCATGTGCCAAGATGGCACCTCAGTTTTGTGGACCTTTCAAGATTCTTGAGAGGATTGGACCAATAGCTTATCAATTTCCACTGCCTCTGACAGTGAAATTCCATGATGTTTTCCATGTGTCATTGCTTAAGAAGTACGTTGAAGATGTTGATCATGTGACTGACTAGGATGTTTGCAGGTGGATCTAGATGAATAATTCTAGTTGGAACCTCGTTGTATATTACAAAGAAAGATTCTCATGCTCTTGAAATGAGAAATCGAGCAGGTTAAAGTGCAAGTGGAAGCACTTTGCGCCCGATGAAGCTACATGGAAGATGGCCAATAAGATGTGGGCTATGTATCCTTATTTATTCGCTCATTCAACGAATGTTTTGGTATATGTCTTGTTGTGATGTTTTGGTATATGCAAATATGTATATGTGTAATAACACTCCAATAAGAGGTATGGGTGTCATGTCATTATGATTGTCATGATGTTATGTTTTTCATGTTGGTTTGATTCTCAATAGGTTGATCATTGTAAATACTGCATTGCGCTAATTAGTTAGAAAGCTCCATGGGAAGTATGTTTTGCTTTCAATAGTATTATTGTTTGTAGGTGTCATTGAACATCAAGGATGGTGTTCCCCAAGGGGGAGGGTTCTATAAATACCCTAGTCAAAATTCCTTGTAATAAAGTTAATAAAGGCAAAATAATAACCAAGGTCACGGTACATGTATTCCAAGATGAATATTGGGAAAAGAATCCTAGTGTGGGTGTTCATTTGGTTTATTATGGCTAAGGGAAATCAATAAAGGAAAAGGATTTGGAAAGGCATGAGGAATTAATTGACATTTTATTTATGAAAATAATGGAAATTAGGAGAAAAGGAAGGTGAGAGGTCACAATTTGCATGTGAGGAGGAAAATGAAGGAAAAATAATGGAAATTGAAGAAAATAGAGGCCTCATTAGTAAAAAGGCTTCTGAGGATCAGTTGGTACCTTTTTCTAGCTCATTTTTGGAGCTCTTTCTCTATTCTCTCTCTCTCTCTCTCACTCTTGGACAGAATGTTCTTGGAGCACTCTAGCATTGGATCAAGGAAAGCAAAGGAAAGCAAGGATCAAGCAAGGAATAACAAGATCAAACAACTACAATGAGATTATTTGCAGGTATTGATTTTCATGTGTGATTTCCTTGCTAGATTTGACATGCATGGTACATGCATGTGTGTATTTGGTCCTATAGCTATCATTGAGATGGGTTTTTCCACGTGTGACAATGTTCTCCAGCCTTGCCTTGCCATTTCCAAATAGCCATGGTGTGATGGGTTCTCTTGTATTTAGTTAAGCTAGATTTCTAGATGGTTTCGAAATTGAGTCAGGTGGTCTTTGAAAGATAGAACACAAGGCCCAAGAATCCTTGGACAGGAGAAGGTGGGATTGTTGTAAAGCCGAATTTTATGTTCCTCGGTGGGCCTTGGAATCCTCGACCGGTGAATTTCAGGATATACAGTAAATCCTAGAGGTGTGTGCCCTCGATTAGTCCTATGAATCCTTGACTGATGAATGTAAGAACATATAGTAAAGCTTGGATGGTGGAGTATTGATTAGGCCTAGGAATCCTTGATCATTGTTTGATGGGATATATGGTAATCCTTAGAGACTATGAGACATACAAATTCTTCACGATGTAGGTGGAGAAATCTGGTGGTATCCATGCTTGTTTAGGGCCTAGTGATCTGGTGGGGATTGCAATAAAGCCTAAGGAAACCTGGTTTGGTTTGGTTTTGAGTACCATGTTCATGCTTGGAATATGGCACAGGGGTGATTGTCTGAAAGAAATATTTGGTTCAACCAATCCATGGTCAGGTAGTTCGTGGAAGTCCCAACCCTAGTTCGATTTTGCATTCATTAATAAGAGATATTTATCCCTGGTATTTCATGTGTAAATATATTGGTTCATATGTGATTCTTATGGTTTTTATACCCTTGTTATTTTTGTTGATTATATGTTGGTTATGAGTATGTTTCATGATAGACTTGATGTATGGATATCATCATGTTTTGATTAGTAATTGAATGTATAATGAATATATGACCTAATAGATGATAATGCAACTATTTTGGTATGGAAACAATGCTTCTTTGTGAATCTCAGATAAGTATGAGACCCCTATGCTTAGATATGTTGTTATGACCTGTAGATTGCATAATTGTGACATGTTTAACGAAATTTCTGTCATGGCTAATATGGGTCCAGGAAATTCATTGATCAAGTGTTTGCATTAGTACCTTTATTCCAATGGTATTTATCATTTTCAAAAGTTTCATGAAGTTTTGGGCAGCCACCTGAGTCTTGACTCTAAAAAAGTCGCAGAAAATTTGGGGTCATTGGCTCAGAACTAGTTGAACAAGTACAAAGTCACTGGAATGCCTTGATTTGGGAGCGACTAGAAGGCCTCAATCACATTCATGACTTATCATGGGAGTGGCTAGGGTCCATATCAGTGAAATGTCAAGTTTCTAAGGGGTTGGTCACCTGGAAGGGTTGGTTGGATCTTGAAGGTTCTGTAGCATGTGTGGAAGGTCAGAATGGTTTTGTTTTGTCAATTCCACTTCCTTAATTGCACATGGGGAGTTGAATCACATCATAGTAGCCTATCGTCACAATTTTACCCCAGCATATCGGTTAACTTGGGTAAATGTGGGAGGAGGGTGTTACACTTCTTTCACCATACGGTAGTGTTGATTTTTGCCTGTATCTGCACAGTCAAGATCATCATTAATATTACATGTAAAATCATAATCACTCTTTTTTCTCGTTCACCATTTCATTTAATTTTTTTATTCCAACTATTACCTTAAGACTATCATCAATTTGTTCAGTTGGCTTCTCAATCAATTCTTCAATGAACTTCAAATATACATCAATCTTATCAACAAATTTTTTTTCAACTTCATCTCCCATGCTATTTTTAACACCTTCATTCTCAAAAACATGGATAAGTTTACACAAAAATTCACAACAAGAACCATTTTGGTTCTTTTCATTCTGGTCTACTAAGAGAGTTTTTTCCTCTTCTTCCTTCTTCTCTACCTCTGTTGCTGCAATGAGGCTATCTTCCACTATTATGAACTCAGTGGATATTCTCATTAAAAACTATTGAATCACTTTATCCTCTTCTTGATCATCAGTTGCTACTAGATCACACACTGCTTCAAGAGCAGTTCCAACTTTTACTTCATAACTTTCTGCTACATTGACAACTTCAACATCCTCTGAAATCTTTTCCTCAGCTTCATCATCTTCCACCTGTGCAACTACACAGTGGGATCCATCAATGTCTTCACTCTCTTCTACTACTATTGTAGACTTCTCTACCTATGACATAACCTGATTTTGCATGTCACTCCCCCTTACACCAAATTCTTCTTCTAAGATCTTCCACACTTCCTGAGAAGATGTAGCTTTTTCTACCTTACACAAAACTAAATCTTCCATTGCTTGTTGAATGAAACTCAAGGCTAAGACATCTTTTGCCTCATCATGGGGTTATCATTCCTTATAATATAATACCACAATTTTTTGCAACATAGATAAGTTTTCATCTTAACATACCTAATTTCAAGGTTCTTACTAGAAAAATTAGAAGGTGGTAGCATATCCATGCTACACCAATCAACCTAAATCTCTTCTTTGTCTTCTGATAGACTTCTTGGTTCCTCGACTATGGCATGAACCTCTCTAAACATGACCATAATATTTGCCTCTTCTCGTTGATTTATTCTTTTGATTAGCTTAAGCTATCCTTTCTGACCCATAACTTCCTTTTCTTGTTTATCATACACTTTATGATTTATGCTTCCTTCTCTTATTTGACCCCCCCACCCCCAAAAAAAAGATATATGGTTTTCAATATGCGCCTCTGTAAGGAAAATTATTCACCGGATTCACATATTCTTATCTTATAGAGGTATTTTTCTGAACCCAAAACATTGTGATGCTTGAAAAAATAGATTTTTTTTATAGACTGACACATGATTTTGTTCTCAATATCACGACGACACAACAAACCACTCACAATTGTCGACGACTATTTCTAGTGATAGTGCTCCTCTTACAAATTACAACACTCCAAACAATATGGCCTTTTTTTTAACTTCCAATTCTTTTATTTATTTATTTTCAAAAAATTAAACCCTTTGTGCACCTTTTCAACCTTTTTATACCATGCACCTTTTTTTAATATATTTTTTTGTTTTTAAACACCACTATCTCGTAACCTTTAACAAACTAAACCTCTAACAAAAAACCTTTCTGTAAATCTCCTTTAGAATAAAATATTCCAAACCCTTCGAAATAGATTTTAAAACCTTCGAGCCTTCATTGACTTCTCAGACAAATGTTATGCCTCCTTTTATTTAATTTAATAAAAAACTTGAAAGGAACCTTTTGGATATCACAAACCTTTTCGAATAATTTTTTTTCAAAAGCTTTAACCTTGTCGAAGGAATGGGCTTCCATTGAGTTCTTCATGCGCTTTTTTATTAAATAAAGGCTGACAGACTTCTCGATAGGGACAACCTGCGACATATTTGAAATATTATTTGTGTGTTTACCAAACCGTCACACCTTCTTTGCTTTAGAGATGCGTCTTTTTGCAAAATTGTCACGCTGTTTGTGTTTGAGGGTTGCGTTGATCCCCTTTCACGAATTTTTTTTTAATTTGTCGCCTTTTTTTACACAATGGTGGTGTCCCATGATGCTCACCTCCTTCTGGCTCCTCAAATCTTGTAACTCTTCCTCGTCTCTGATTCCAATTTGATGGAAACAAGTAGAGATAAACATACATACATAAGACATATATACACAAACTCTGTTGGATTTTTTGTTCAATAAATATTTTTACATATGTCCACCAAGTTGTGGCTCATCTCTCATATTTCTTCTTACTACACATTACAATGACCCAAAAAAACTTACTAATTATGGAATCATAAAATCTCTAACTAGAATTAACTCTTCTATAACTATCTGCTTCATGCAATGTAAACAACCACCACCTTAACCCAAGGTGAGAGTGTTCACTTTCTAATCCAATCCCTCTTGTATGGCTAGAGAGATGGGACAAAAATAATAATAAAAAATTGAAAACTTGAAACAACAATCACTATTGTGTTCGTCTTGGTGAAACAGTTTCGATGATATAAAATTTCATCCCAATATGGCTTATAGATCAAGGGTTATAGGTTTGCAAAGTTTACCTAATCCTCCTTCTACCACGTGGCAGCCGAGTCATATTTTTACCGCCAACTGGCATGGGTGTATAGGCAGACGACATATTCATGGTTTGGGTTCCCCATCGAACTATATATATATATATATATATATATATGTCCTACCCTTTTCAGTTAAGTTCCTTACCATGTGCTCCCGAGAAATGACCTCTGGGCTTACGTGTAGTTTGGGTCCACACTCCTCCACACGGTCTTTGCTAACAGTGGTCCATTGCCCTTATTCCTGCCATGACACCCCGCACTGAGTCAACATGCACTAATTTAAAAATTCTCGTCATTGAACTGTTAGGGGCTCACCTCCGGCCATTAGGGGAATTTTGAGGTCTAAAATGGGCCTCCTAAGGAAATTATAAAATAATAGTGGAAATAATAAAATAAGATTAGATTATGTCATCAAATTTTAGAGAGAAAAAAGAAAAAAAAAAATTTTCCAACTCGTATTTTCAACTTATCTCCTTATGGGTTTACTCAAATTTCAAGTGACAGCACTCGTTGAATGCAGAATTTGATTCCTCATCCAAGTAGTACCCATGTTGCATACTTTCAATGGACCCTACTACACAAAAAAGAGAAATACATGAAAAATGTGATTGCAATCACGTTTTTTCATGTATTTCTCATTTTTTGTGTAGTAGGGTCCATCGAAAGTATGAAACATGAGCACTCCTTGGATGAGGAATTAAATTTTTCATCCAACAAGTACTCCCACTCAAAATTTGAGTAAAACTTTAGGGAGATAAGTTGAAAATATGAGTTGAAAAAGTAGTTTTATTATTTTATTATTATTTGATCTTTTTACTTTTTACTTTTTTACTCAAAAAATGGTGAATCATCCCCCATGGTTGACATCATCATCTTGAATCCTATTGTTTCTTATAAAGTTTATTTTGGTTGTTCATTTTTCTTAGGAGGCCCATTTTAGACCTCAAAATTCCCCTAATTCTTATGTGTAGGTCTACACCTCCACACTTTTGACTCCTCCCATTGGTTCACAGTTCCTATTCTTATCTATAGATGGATCCCACACCTTGCTCCACAGATCTTCCTACACTAATCTATGGTAATTAGTTCTTTAGCCGGTTAATGTACATACTCCAACTCACCCTGGCCTTCTCCATACTATTGGCCCTGCCACGTTGGCCTAGTCCTAGTTAGCCATGGCTGCTCCTCCCACACATTATTTCGTGAGCTCTTAGGGAAGCTACCTCCAGGACACGTCATCTTGAATTCCTCTTTGCTATTGAACACCTTGAATCCCACTCTTGATTGCAAACCATAGTGATGCACCTGATCATGAAGATTAGAACGAGGGAGCTTGTAGACAATAAGGAGCTTATTAACAGTAAGGATCTATTTAAAGACTACTCCCACCTATATTTTCATGGTGATGTGATGAATTTGGTTGAAAATAGGATAATGGAGACCTTTCTGTGTGTGTAGATGAATATGCTTTTTCAAAGTCATAGTGGTTCTACCCAAAACTTGGGTTAGTGATAGAACACTTAAATCCATTTGCAAATAGTTTGACCATGGCCTAGAAACTGTGGTTATACAATAGCTTGTACTTGTACTAAAGTTAAACATGACCATTGAGGTTTACTAAGGCAGTCTTTGGTGCTATCCCTCCTAAGCTTACAATAGGTTTTTTCTTCCCGGGTCCATGGTGTCTGTAATGGAGAACATTGGTCAGGGACTTGTCCCTTTAGGCCAGAGAATTATCAATCCATTCCCTCAAGGATTTATGGTCCCTAAGGTCTTCAATTACTTAATAAGATTAGACAGATCTCAGCTTAGAGATCTACAAGTCTCATTCAATGACCAAAAAATCATTGTGGGTATATAAGAGTCATCATGAGGAATATGGTGCGAAAGGGACTACAGGGAGGTCAACACTCCTCAAGGAAACATGGATTCCTTCCTTTAAGTCCGATTATAAGAATAATCCTTATGGATAGGAACACAATGGATAATGTCACGAACCTAGAAGTATTCCCTTTTTAGTGACAGGAAATTCCATGCATGGCTACATAGATATCTATTAGTCAACCTATGCTAAAGGCTTGGTGACTCCTGAAGGGCCTACAATGATCACACACACACCATAGTGCTAAATTAGTGCGTATTATGACCACGCACTGGTATATAAATTCTCTCCAACATAACAAGGAAGAACACTACAAATTACGGAAGTTTTCTAGGCAAATCACTAATAGAGTTGACCAATATATAAATATCACTGGCAAGTACCAATAAATATGAGTATTGTGGTCGTAATCATTCTTCCAAGCTAGGATTCACCACATTATCACAATGCTAGGATAATATATAGAATATGGCTCCACACCTTGGAATATTAAACTTCAATGCATATATATCATAAATGCATCTTGCAGGAAGTGTAGGGGTATCAAATCAAGTCAACCCAACTCATGAAGTTGTGCCATACACAATAGAGAACATAGATATTTTGGACCAAGTCCTGGGTAAAAGGGATGTGTAGACCCATGACCATGGTACACAACGTTGAATGCTTGAAGAAGCCCCTCATGTAAAATAATAGGTCACTAAGAATGAGAGAGAGGGAAATCCTCAACATTATAACAATGCACATAAACCATGTCAATGTAGACTATCTTCAATGTAATCATCATACTATAATAATAAGAAATTATCATGCCAAATATTGCTCTAATAAAATCGATTTTCTTGTAGGCTGTTACAATGCCTTGAAACATTGCACTATATGTTAGTCAATTGTGTAATAATAATAACACAATCATGTATTTTTCACAACAACACCATTCAAACCAGAAATGTATCACACATTCATTATTAGGAAATATACATAAGAAACACTTATCTTGTAAATCCTCGGGAAATTGGGTCTGGGACTATGACTCTCCACCTAATCGTAGATAGCTAGAGCTAGTTCTCTCTTGCCACTACCACCCCCGAGCCAGATTCAAAAGACTGAGATGGCTTGCTCAGGGGATTATATACCAATTGCTAGCTGAAACAAGGACTCTAGAGGTCCTCCTATCTCCACCCACCAATCGAATAGCAGTAACAAGTGCTCAAGAATCGAGAGGACTACCACATCCACCCTCCAACTATTCAACAACTAATGATCTCCAAGGGATCGATAGGCTTCACCTCCACCCTGAACATGTCACACAGTGACTCCACCTACTAAGGGGACTTGAGAGTACACTGTCAAGCCTAATGAAACAAGAAAAAGGGACTCCAAAACTTCCTTCCAAGGCTACAAGGGCTAAACCTCTACCCAGGCTATCAAGGGACTCTAGAGAGAACACATATCCACCCTCCATCCACCAGGGTGTCTTGAGATTTACCCTCACCTGGAGAATCTCCTCATGTACCCCTATTTCTCAACCATAAATAAAACAACTCCTCTGAGAGCCCTGGAATGCCTTTGCTTCAGTAATGTCAATTATCTTGAGTGCTCTCAATTTCTATAAATTTTTCCTCCTTCCCTTCCAAAGTGTTCAATCAAAAAAATTGAAGCTGTGTCACCTGGCTATGCCTGATCGATTGCGCATTTTAATCCATGGTGGTTCTTATCTGTAATTTCTCACCTAATCTACTACCGCATAATCCTCTACGTAATCCCCCTCTCTATTTTTTTTGTTTTTTTACCTTTCCTTTCTTGCATGCTTCCCTATGTGCATTTGTTGACTTCCTTGTGTCATTTTTTTTCCTCTCCTCCATGCGATCAAGACCCCTATTACTTCCTCCTCTGGTCGATGCCCTACATTACCTGTGTTTTTCATTAAATTCTTGTCCCTTTGTTGTATTATTCCTTTCCCCAATAAACGTGGTCATATGTACTCTTTTTACAGACCATAAATTAATAACATCAGTGCCATTAAAATAACAACAACCAACCTTCAATGAATATCCCAAAATAGTCCAATTTCTCTTATAGCGAGTAAATTGAACATACTAAATAAGTAACCAACCAATCTCTGGAATCTGTGTCCCTCACTCAACCCCCATTTTTAATTTGAAAATCAAAATACATAAAATGTTTTTCATTGAGTTCAGACGAAAAATACAACTGGGGTTGTCACAAACCCGTCCCCCTTGAGGAAGACCATCCTCAGTGTTCTCTATCCACACACACACACACATATAGCACATGAAACAAAATAAAATACACATATTGTTTTATGGAGCTTTATATGTACATCCCTTTACAATATTTACAAACATATATACATTTGTTTCAACCAACAAACAAAAACGGATATGCTTCCCTCATTGAGTCATCCATTTCCCAAGTGGCTTCCTCGGGCCCAAAGTGCTTCCAATGCACTTTGAATTTCTTTATTTCTCGATTTTGGAGCGTGAAATGATCCTTTCATATGCAAGGATGTCATAGGATGGCCTATCTTGGAGAAGTTTCTAATGAATCTCCTGTAGGAGCCTGCCAATACCATGAATGATCGGACCTCATCCACATTCTTCGATGTTGGGCACTGCATTACGGACCTGATCTTTTCCGGGGCAACAAATATCCCATCCTTGGACACAATGTGCCCCAAATAGTATATTAGTGACTGAAATAAGTCACAATTGCTGAGCATTGCATAATGCTTGTGTTCCCTCAATAATTGTAGTACTACAACCAAGTGTTTTTCATGCTCTTCTTTGGTCTTCGAATATACCAATATGTCATCAACAAAGATAATCAAAAAAATTTCCAAGTAAGGAAGTAACACCCTATTCATCAAATACATGATATGGTAGGGGCATTACTAAGCCTGAAGGGTACCACTACAAACTCATAGTCCTTGTATCTTGTCCAAAAAGCAGTTGTATGGATGTCTTCCTCTTTGATGTGTACCTTATTATACCTGAAACTCAAATAAATCTTGGAGAACATTGTTTCTCCTCTCAGTTGGTCAAATAATTCATCAATCTGTGGCAATAGATACTGATTTTTTATAGTCACTTTATTTAACTGCTTATAGTCAATACATAGTTTGAGTGTCCCATATTTTTTCTTTACAAATAAAACTAAAGCTCCCCATTGTGACACACTTGGTTGAATGTATCCTTTATCAAGAATTTCTTTCATCTATAGCTTCAACCATATCAGTTTCAATGTACTCATCCGATCTCAATCGAAATTATACCTCTCTATGAGAAGGAAATCCAAGAATATCCTTTGGAAACACATCTCTGAACTCTTGCAATGTGGGGTGTCTCTATAGTATTTCACTTTCTTCCATTTCAACGTGGTTATTGGCCTTGTCATCATTACTAATTTTCACAAAAAACAAAGGACAACCCTTCTGGTAGTTGCGATTAGCCTACATGGTTATAATTTGACTTACCAAGGTGGACTTTTGCTTTCCCTAAAATATTTTTTCCTTCTCACTTCATCTAGGCACTCAATTGCCTTCTCATAATGATCAACCTTAGTATGGTGCTTATGCAACCAATCCATACCCAACAGTACATCGTACGCCCCCAAAGATAACACATTTAGGTGCGCTATCACTAGCATGTATTGAAGCTCAGTCACACACAATTCTACCCAATGAATCACTATTTTCTTTGTTCCTATTTCCAATTGAACCAACCATTTCTCTACACACAATTCATGGGCCAAATTGCATTTTTCCACAATCTCCTTGCTAACATAATTATAGTTAGAACTAGGATCAATCAAAATGGAAATAAATTGATTACACAACTTACCTTCCATCTCAATGATGGATGCCTAGTGGTCTGTCTAGTGATTTTCCACTTCTACATAAATTCTGGGCAAATTTCGAGCTACTTCTCCCACTATGTGAGCTTCCTAGGCACTGTAAATCTTTGGCCCAATGCTTTTTTGATGCAAGAAATATTTTTTCTTGTGATTTTCACCACACATCCAACATTTCAGTTGTTCTTTAAATTCATACTTTCATTGCTTTGTTGTTGGCTGCTACATATTTCCATTAGCAACTTGGTTGATTTTCTATCGAGTCCGATTTATACCAACTAGGTGCTTACCTTCCTTTTTATTTGTGGAATTCATAGGCAATTTATTTTTATGTCCAACGTTTTCCTTGGCCTTCCATTCACTTTTAATTTATGGTCTGCGCTTTGGCTACTCATAGCAGTGTTTCAACTTCTTAATGGCATCATTCAACGTTTGGGGTTCCAAAATCTTAATCTGATCCTTGAATGCTAGAGATAGGCCACTAATGAACCATTGATTTTTTCCTTCTCATCCTTGATATATTGCTTGTATCTCAACAACTCTAGGAACTTGGTGGTGTATTCCTCATCTAACATCGATCCCATTTTGATCTCATAAAATTCTTTTGCCTCTCTATCATAATATCACTTGGACAAATATTGATTCCTAAAAAATCTCAAATTCACCCCAAGTTAATTCTTCTTCAATGATTCCTCTGACATTTTTCAGATCTTCCCACCATATGTTTTCCTTTCCTTTCAAGCTATAGGTAGAAATATTGTCTTTCATATTTTAAAAATAATCATGAATTTTAAAAAAATTCCTCATGCCCTGCAACCAGACTTCTGCATATTTAGATTTCTCTATTTCCCCATCAAACATGGGTGGTTTGGTTTTCTTAAGTTCCTCTAAAATATAATCCTTTTTATTTCTCCCCTGATGATGATGATGATGATGATGGTGCCTTCTGGTAGTGGAGTTGGAATGTATACCTGAATGATGCACATGAGTGTTGGTTCTTCCTTCTGGATACTCAATGGTGCATCTCCCTTCGTGGTGTCTTCACTTTATCACCTATGTCTCTTCCTAGACCTACTACCATCTGCCCCATTTGTTTTCTCTAATGATTCCCGAAGGCTTCTCTTGCCCCTGTGATTAGTTCCCAGCTCATGTTGCTCCTATCTCTGTAAGTTTGAGAGGCTTTGCAAGATGACTACATTGATTTCAACTTGCTTCTCCTGACCTCTTACCAATCTTTCATTGTTTTCCTTAAAAAAATTGACCTCAGTCCTTAGGCTCCTCAAGGCATACATTCAATTAGGAGAGTTTGTCCCTCTCCCTTGGCCAACTAATATTTCTTTTTCATGCCTATTTGGTGTGTGGTCAGAGCTATATTCTACCATCTTTCTAATCATTTCTTAGTCATCAGGATCTATGGTGAAACGCCCTTTGCTATTATGGGTGATATTCATCTAATGTTGTGTTACATTATGTGTTGTCATTCATGCACAATTGTTAAGCCCAAATACGCATTGATAAACCATGTACATGACCATACTTTCATATAACTATAATGGAAACCTTGGTTGAAACAAACAATCCATATCAGTATACCAATGTTAGTCAATAACATATATTAATATTATTATTAATCATTTATATATTTGTATTTATATACCACTAACATCATATATATATATGATCGAAGGTCATTAACTAACATATACTTTCTTTGTCTCTCAAGTTTGTTACCCTGACCCATTGCACACTCACAAATTAATTCGGGGACAATATTCAAGGATGGTGTGCCCCGTGGGACCTCTTTTGCACCAATAAATGGACTCTCAGGGTCACGTGATTGCCACCATGGCCTAGAACATGTCATCCTGCCCTTTTTAGTTGAGTGCTCCACCTTGTGCTCTCAAGAAATGGTCTATGGGCTTATGTACAGTTTGGGTCCACACTCCATGCGGTATTTTCTCCCAATGGTCCACTACCCTTGCTCTTGCTACAACACCCCACGCTAAGTCTTCCCACAATAATTTAAAAACTATTGTTATTGAATTGTTGGGGGCTCACCTCTGGGCTTACGTGTACTGGTAGGTCTACGCCTCCACATTTCCAAATTCCCCCATTGGCTCATAGTTGCTATTCTTATATATATATATATATATATATATATATATATATATATATATATATATATATATATATATATATATATATATATATATATATATATATGGCTCCCACACCTTAATCCACGCAGCCTCTTGCACTAAGGTTCAGTAACAAATTCTTTTGTTGACTGGTACACAGGCTCTAGCTCACCCCAACATTCTCCATGCCACTAGCCTTGTTGGCCTAGTCTTAGTTAGTTAGACCACTCCTCCTGCACGTTCTTTCATGAGCTCCAGGGTAAGCAACTTTCGGAACATGTCATCCTTACTTCCTTTCGACTATTGAACATCTTGACTCCTACTCTTGAATGTAAACCACAATTATGTACCTGGTCACAGGCCTGGAATGAGTGAGCTTTTTGATGATAAGGATCTTATTGTCGGTGAGGATCTATTTAAAGACTACTCTCACCTATTGATTTTCATGGTGATTTGATGAGTTTAGATATGAATAGGATAAGGGAGACTTTTTTGTGCATGTAAATGAATATGCTTCGTTGAAGTCACGGTGGTTCTGCCCAAAACTTGGGTTATACAACACTTAAAGCCATTTGCAAAGATTTCGACCATGGCTTGACCACTATGGTTATACAGTAGCCTGGACTTGCGCCAAAGCTCAACTGTGGAAATTGAGGTTTATTATGGCAATCATTGGTGCTATCCATCCTGATATTACAACAATTTTCCTCTTGTCGGGTCCACAGTGTCTATAGTGTAGAACTCTGGTCAAGGAATTATCCATTCAGGTCAAAGGCTTGCCAATCTAGTGCCTCAAGGATCTACAGTCCCTAAGGTCTTCAATGCCTTACCAGGATCAATCGAATCTCGGCTTAGAGATCTACAGGTCTCATCTGAGGACCAAAAAATCACCATGGGAATATAAGTGTCATCATGAGGCATATGGTGCCAAAATGACTGAAAGGAGATCAAATATCCTAAAGGAAACAAGGATTCCTTCCTTTAAGTTTGATTACAAGCATAAGGATTATGGATATGCACATAATGGATAAGATCATGAACCTACAAGCATTCCCTTTTAGTGACAGGGAATTCCAGACATGATTGCATAGATAGTTGTCACCTTCCCTCTGCTAAAGGCTTGGTGACTTCTGAAGGCCTACAATGGTCACACCGCACACTATAGTGCTAACTCAACACATATTATGACCACACAGTGGTTATATACACATATATAAATGCTCTCTTGTATAACAAGAAAGAACACAAAAGCTTACAGAAGGTTTTCAAGCCATTAGCAAGTACCAATCAACATGAGTACCATGGAAGTAGTTAGCCTTCTAAGCCATCATTTACCACACTATCACAATACTAGGACAACAAACAAAATATGGCTCCTCACCTTGGGAGATTCAAATTCAATGCATATATAACATAAATGCATATTGCATGAAATCAAGGGGTATAAAATTAATTCAACCTAACTCATGAATCTATGCTACACACCATAGAGCACATATATCTTTTGGACCAAATCTTGGATAAAATGGATGTGTAGACCCATGACGAAGGTACACAACATTGAAGGCTTGAAGAAGACCCTCATGTAAAATCACAAGTCAATAAGAATGAGAGAGATGGTAATCCTAAACATTATCACATTGCACATAAACCATGTCAATGTAGGTTGTCTTCAATGTAATCATCATAATCTAATAATAATAAATTCTCATGCCAAATATTGTTGCAATAAAATCAATATTATTGCAGGCTATTCAATACCTTGAAACCTTTCACTGTATGTTAGTAAATTGTGTAATAATAGTAACAAAACCATGTATCTTGCATAATAACTCCGTTCAAACCATAAATGTATCACACATTCTTTATCAATAAATATACATAAAAGACACGTAGCTTGTAAATCCTTGGGAAACTAAGTCTAGGACTATGAATCTCCACCCGACCATAGATAGTTGCAGCTAGTTATCTCTTACAGTTATCACCCCCGAGATAGATTCTAGAAACTGAGATGGCTTATTAAATGGATTGTACACCAACCATTAGTTGAAACAAGGATTTTATAGATCCTCCTATCTCCACCCTCCAACCGAATAACAATAAAAAAGTCTTCAGGGAATCAAGAGGATTACCACCCGCACCCTCCATCTATTCTACAAATAATGAGATCTAGGGGATCGATAGGCTTCACCTCCACCTTAAATATTTTACACAATGATTCCACCTACTAAGGGTTGTAGGTTTCAACCTCGTATAGAAATTACCTGCATACAAATTCTGAAACACATAAAATAAACAATACGAGAGCATAACACATAAAACACATATGCACAGAGATTTTCCCCTAGATCCCAAAACCGGACTACTAGCTTGATTTTTCATTATGTTCCTTTCAATGTTATAATACATATTTATACATGTCGAAGCATCCAATACCATGGACCGAAAACCATCGTGTCCAATGCCATGGACCAAAAACCATCTGTTGTGGGGAAAAATGCCTATGCAGGACGATCCTATCCACCTAAGGTGTGACAGCGCCTTAGCAACAAACGAATACAGCTATTATGATTTCTTCCTTTATGAAATGTGAAAGAGGGGAGATTGGTAGACTTACCGTTGTCTTCCGGTTGTCCCTCGATCTAGATCCTCTTCTCTTTGTGTGTCCAGAGCTACTTGTATCCTCGCTTGCTCAAGAGAACAGCTACTTGAATCCCACGAGATCACAAGAGAACAGCTACCTGTGACAAGAGAACAGCTACTTGCGACAAGAGAAGAACACAATACAAAAGCAAATATACATATTCATAAATGATTCAGGATTAGAAGCAAATCAAATACACTAATGCAATCATACAAAATACACCAGCATATAGGAAAGAATCAAGATAGCTTTATTGATAAGTAACAGGGTTCAGGAAGAGATACAACCCATAGGGCTCCAATCCAGCATCTCCTTCCCAGCAGAATGGAATTCCTTCTTCAGCTCCCTTCAAAGCATTAAGCACCCAATGTTTCCAGCCACAAACCAACAGCAATTCTTTGCAATAACCAAATTCCAGCCTTTAGATCCCATGGAGGAGAGATCCATATATAGATATTTGGAGAGAGGATGAGTCAGCTTGAGATCTGACTAGTGTCCTCTCCCTCTCTCAGTTCTTGAGTCCACTTGGAGGTTCTTGCTTCCACTTGGAGATTTGGAACCTCTTACTCATCACCAGTCGAATTCCTTGATGCAAGTGTCATTTTGGAAGCTTCCTGGGCATTGACACCTTGAGGAATGACTCTGCCACATGTCCAAACTCGCTCAGCGCAGGTAGCTAGTGTTGGAGTTGACATTCAACGCAGGTAGCCAGTGTAGCAGTTGACATTCAGCGCAGATGCTCAGTGGAGCAGTTGACATGATCCAGAATTGGCTTGTTTTTGAGTGTTTTCAGGTGGAGAACTTCTGTGAATTGCTATGGTTGGTTTGCCTTGTTCCTTTAGGGGTAGGAACAACATGTTTAGGGACTTTGGATCCCTTAGATTATGGAAATTTCATGCTCGAGTCTGTAAGGCACAAAAATGTCTATAACAGTTGCCCCCTAAAGTATGAGGCCATTTATCGGGTGAAATGCTTTATCCAGGAGGGTCCGAAGTTCATCCATCTGTTGGGAGGAGACCTGTAATAAAATACAATACAATACATTATGATTCATACTGCTTTCATGTTCTAGCTGAGGCGGGCATTCCCATGCTCAGCTTTATAAATTCATTTTTGTACATAGAACAGACGATCGTCTGATGGTAGACTGATAATTTTGGCGAAATTATCATCCTTTGAGTAGGATGATCATCTGCTGCAATGATGTACATGTCAAATGTCTTCATTTTTCCTGAATATATATCGCAGCCCGGATGGATGAAACTAGATCCGAGGTCTTCAAACTCGTTCGATCTTCACTCTAAGTACAAGTCTATCCATGTGAGAATTGCGCTGAAGTCGAACATGGAAAGACATCGCTTGATTACCGGTCAATGATGTAAACCGTTAACAAGCGCGAGAGGAATCACCGATAATGATAATGACCCTCAAGGTACTGCAGTACAATTCACGTGGTGTGAATAAAGGACTTGGTGTCGAACACCACGCAAAATCTTCTGGTCGAAGGTCATTAATGTATACCTGTCACCGGAAGTGAGAAACTTGCCATTGAGGCATGCAAGCTTCAAAGCACTGAAGGGGGTGTTCCTAGATCAACTTCTTGGATAATGAGCTGATGTTGACAAGAAGAGATCCGTCACAGGAGGGCCTTAATGAATCCCACATCAGTGACACGGAACGGAGCTAATGATTTTAATGGAGGTGAAAACGATCTGTGACATATGATTCAGGGTGGCGGTCATGAATGGATGAAGGATAATGTATGGCAGTGGATGGGACCCGGTTGACTCTTTCTGAACGACTTCTCTTGAACATATGGCGACACTGATGCGATGGATTGGTAGCATTACCCCAAATATGGATGGTATGGCGAGACCATGGTGATGTGACCGGTGAATGAGACAACCCAACCCGAATGTGGTACGGAGGAAAAGTGTCATGTTCAAGAGCGACCTGCTACCATCAAAGTTTTCTTGATTTTTTTTCCCAATTTTCCCCAGTCATTGCTGACCAGTACCTATTTATTTTTGTCAAGCTTGAGGAGGATAACATATGCTTGTTCTATAACCTGCCCTTCGGGCAAGCCCATCGCTATGTTTTAACGAGCTTAGCGATAGTGAAACTCGTTCTCGTCTAAAGACAAGTTTGTCACTATTTAACAATTTTAACGAGTCTAACGACAAGGATAACTCGGTCCTTTTCATTTTTAGAGAGTCTGAAAAGGTACATAAAGTTAACTCCAAATTTCCTTTTTCGTCATCTAATCCCTTAAGTCCGAAAAAGTATAAAACAATACAGAAGGGATGAGTTTTTGATATCTTTAACGAGCCGAACAAAACAAGCGCTCGATCTTTTTGTGCAATAATCCCTCAGGTCCAAAAAGATTAAAATCTAGAGGAGGGATAGCTCTTCCTGTCCTTTAACGAGCTGGAAGGCCAAAACTTGGCAATATTTTCATATTTTACGAGTCAATTGAAAAGAGCTTAAAGAAGACTCGTCTTTTGAGGAACGAGTGATAAACAAGGATAGCAACTGATTCCAGGTACAGGTTGGAATTTTCCAATCACGACAGTGTCACAAGGATGGCTAGGTGAAATCACTCTTCGCAGCTGTTCCTCAAAATGGGTAAACAATCATATGGGGGTGAACGATCGGCCAAATGAAAAGTGGAGGTGGCAGGTGCAAACACGACCAAGGCTTTAACGGCTGATAAAATTACGATCACAATGGTTATTTACCGGGATAGGTTCATTTTTTAGTTAAAAATGAGCTTAAACACTGGAGGAAACTCTGCTCACTGCTTATATTTATTTTTTAACGAGCATGAAGACCGCGTTAAAACTGCTCGGATCTTGCGTTTATTTTTTAACGAGCATGAAGACCGCGTTAAAACTGCTCGGATCTTGCGTTTATTTTTTAACGAGCATGAACTTTATGCTAAAACTGCTCGATTACCCAGTCATTTGATAAGAGTGTCTCATCAAGATTCTATTTTTTATGGAGCTTCATCTCACTAAGCTTTGCTCCCCATCCTTTCTTTATGCAAGTTCGGAAACGGCTAATCCTACGAGTTTAAAGGGTTAGACCTACAGGTTTAAAGGGAGGACCTAAAAATTTAAAAAAAAAAATAGTCGCCCCTTGCTTACACTCCAAAAGGTTCGCATGCCCCCAGGTATAAAACAGAGTTTCAAGGTTACCTCTACTTACCCTCCGCCAAAACATTTGTTTTAATCGAGAGAGGCTTACCTCTTTCAGGTTACCCAAAGATTGTCTCGTTAATCTTTCAAACAAAACACTTCCTCGGCAATGTCTACCGAAATAGACAGAGGTGAGTGACGACCTCCGCCCTCTCACATAACTTTGACAAAAGAATCCTATTCTAGAACAACCCCTCTTCCAACCACGGACGGGGTACGGACTAGTCATATTCTCCCGCGGAAACCTACCCTATACCCAAAGTTTTCCTGCCGAAGCAGGCCAGGACGCATGCCCCCTGGGTTCCAGTCATATCCTCCCGGATTACTCGCGCTCATCAGGAGGACGGACCGTGGGTTGAGACACTTCTTGCATGAATAGACCATTTAGGGATGGTACATGACTATTTGCGATGTGTGATCCGGGAAACGAAAGTTGGTCCACGAGCTTGACCATTCTTCCTTCATGCGGAAAACACATTACTCTAAAGAGTGAGGAGACTACAGCTCCCATGCAATATATATAGTCTCGTCCAAGGAGTAGGTTATAATCCAAGGGTCCTTGAATGACCATCACGTTCATTTGAACGGTCTTCCCTTTCAATGTTACAAGCACATTGGGGAGGATCCCTAAAGGTCGACTGGTTCCTTTATCAAAACCTGATAGATTTCTCATCTCAGGTAAAAGCGCTGGCGAACCAAGCGCTTTCCAAGCAATAGAGGAAAGGATACTCACAGATGCCCCCTCATCAATGATAGTGCCAGCCATCACCATTCTGTATATTCGACAAATAATTCTGAATGGTACACTGGCTGGCAACCGGGGTCTGCCTAGTTGGTTCCAATCAAAGGACACAACCAGGTTGATTGGTGGTGGGACTGAATAGACAGCCGGATAACGCTCTGATGAACTTCCTTCCTACGATAAAGGAATGGTGGAATTGCCCCCTTGATCATCAGAGTCAGTGCTGATGAAGAGAACCTGGACGGTGTCGTCTTTATTCTCCTCTGTGATGGTGTCATTCGAAGATGGAGCCTCTGAAGGAAAAACCGGGTCAACTGTCGTATCAACCTTTTGACTTTCGTCAGGCATGGATCCAGACGGTTCTTCTTCAATGACAGGTTCTTCGGCTGACCACCTGGGCGGGTCAGCCGGGTTTTCAATTAGTGAGGGACTTGGCAGGAGTCTTTGATATCCAGGAGGGAGATGCGCTCGTAAAATCGGGCGATCTTCCAGAACTCTTTTGGCCTCGTCTAAGAAGGGACAACGGTGGATGGCGTGATTGCCTTCACACAGTCTGCAGGGAAATTTAGCTTTCCCGCTCTGTCCTGGAGCTTCACTCCCACTAGTTGACGGTGAGCAGTCGACATGGCTATCAGAGGTCGATGCTACCAAATTGTGTAAACGGGGGGACCAGTCTCTTATTATCCGCGGGATACAGGGACAATCTCTATGGAAGTGGTCTCCCTTGCATATGACGCATGGCGATTTAGGCCTTACGAGTGCGGTGTGTGGATTTTTGTTAGATGACACTTGTTTGCCCCCAGTCACCTTAGGCTCCTTCTTCTTCTTCTCTTTCTTCTTCTTCTCCTTCTTCTCCTTAGGAACCTGGTTTTTAATTCGACCAGTTCCGTCAAGCGAAGAGGAAGGAGGGGAGGAAGATGAAGTTGAAGGCTGGGAGGCAACTCTTGTCTGCTCTAACTTTTGACTCGACTGTTCAGGAATGGTGGTATTCTGAACGACATTGGTTGAAAAGAGCCAAACTGGTAGGCCAATTGTCAGTCCTGGAAGCAACAATGTGGCCATGTGGGGCGCACCAACATCTCCCCAAGAGGAGAAGGGACTAGGATTTCCACTAAGAGGAATTCCTTGGTTGGTGTGCTCCATCTTTTCAACCTAAAGATCAACGCAGGATTAAAGGGTGATTGTTCCATTTAAAATAAATTGTTAACGACGCTTTTAGACACAACTTGCTTTTTCAGTTTTAAAGAGTCGAGAAAAAGCTAAAGATGACTCTAGTCTCCTTCGATGTTTTAACGAGCCCGAAGTGACAAATGCTCGGATGGACTTTTTCTGTTATAGAGTCTGAAAAAGGCCAAAAGAAACTGCTCTGGAGTTCTAGGCAGAGGGTGTGCCAAACTTTTCGCAAAACCGCAGAATACTTTTTAGGGTACGGGCGGTCAATCTTCGTGAATGCTGTGTTCACTGCATTGCGATTAGTAGGGCGGCCGGCACGGCTTCCTAAGGATAAAAGATATATGCCTATAGGGGTCTCCCAATATATACGCGACGGTACGTGGGAGCACAATCCGTACTAGTGCTACCGTCTCTTAGGAGTAATCATCCACCTTCTTCGAGATCGACAGTCACTAGGCTTAACGACGCCGGAACACGTCTCTAGCCTAGACCTATATGTTGTGCGTTATGTTACAAAGCGTTGTTAGGTTCATTCAGTTTATTTTAGGTTGATCTTTTTAAAGTTTGACTTTCAAGGTTCACCACGAGATGTATGATACAAATTCCTAAATGCAGTCTAAGATGATAAGCAAGCTTTATTATCTTTTCAACTTTGAAAATCCTAGCTACTAAGGGAAAAGAATAATACTATCTTTTCTCAAAGAGCAATCAACACACTCTAATGCACTTTCCCTAAATCCAACATGCAAACTATCAAATGCAAAATGTACAATGCAGGTGTTTGTTTTCCACTTTCTTTGTATAAATGCCTACAAAGAAAGCTTTTTGCACAACTTTGAATTTGCTTTTAAGATGATCAATACAAACAAGTTCACTTTCTTCGAAATCAACAAGGGTAGAAGAGATTACAATCACTTTGCGATTTTCGAAATAAAGACTTGTTTTGACACTTTGAAAGAGACAAATTCAAACCAATAAGCAAAAGTAAATCTATAATCAATCTGAAAATAGCCAATGAACTCTCTTCTAAGACCACAATCAATCAGATCTGAATCAAAGGCTACAGAAAGACTACTTTACTCATGCAAAGGAAAACTGTAAATGACGCCACAAACACATAAAAAAAATCACAGCCTTTTTGTACAAAAAAGAGGCGGAATCTAAGCAAAGAAAAGGAGTTATCAGACTGGTACCTATGCTGGTTAAAGGCTACAAAAAACAGAGATCAAAACAGGGCAATAGACAGCAAAGAACCCCAGCTGCACAAAGCCACACTGGATCAGCACAAGTCTAACACTGTGGAGTTGACATTCAGCGCAGGTAGCCCACACGGGACCTGCGTTGAAATGAAGACTGCCTTCACAGTGCCTGCGCTGAAAGAGAAACTCTCGTTTCCCTTGGTTTCTGGGTCACAAAATGCTCAAAAATCAACTGTTTCAGGCCAAATCAGAAACACAAGCAAGGTATAAACAGAGGGATGCTTTGAGAGGGTACTAAAGACTATCACAAGGATCATCAAATCATTTGTGGATCTAGTTTAGATCATAGACAAGTCCAACAACTGGATCAAAGCAGCAACTTTCTACTTTGCATCCAGGAAAGATGCAGTTCAATAGTTGCTGTCAAGTCTATGAAGTAAACAAATGACGGAAGCACAAATGAAATGAATAAAAAATTGTCCCTAGTGGAGTCGCCAATTTGTTGTGAGGAAAAATGCCTATGCAGGACGATCCTATCCACCTAAGGTGTGACAGCGCCTTAGCAACAAACGAATACAGCTATTATGATTTCTTCCTTTATGAAATGTGAAAGAGGGGAGATTGGTAGACTTACCGTTGTCTTCCGGTTGTCCCTCGATCTAGATCCTCTTCTCTTTGTGTGTCCAGAGCTACTTGTCTCCTCGCTTGCTCAAGAGAACAGCTACTTGAATCCCACGAGATCACAAGAGAACAGCTACCTGTGACAAGAGAACAACTACTTGCGACAAGAGAAGAACACAATACAAAAGCAAATATACATATTCATAAATGATTCAGGATTAGAAGCAAATCAAATACACTAATGCAATCATACAAAATACACCAGCATATAGGAAAGAATCAAGATAGATTTATTGATTAGTAACAGGGTTCAGGAAGAGATACAACCCATAGGGCTCCAATCCAGCATCTCCTTCCTAGCAGAATGGAATTCCTTCTTCAGCTCCCTTCAAAGCATTAAGCACCCAATGTTTCCAGCCACAAACCAACAACAATTCTTTGCAATAACCAAATTCCAGCCTTTAGATCCCATGGAGGAGAGATCCAAATATAGATATTTGGAGAGAGGATGAGTCAACTTGAGATCTGACTAGTGTCCTCTCCCTCTCTCAGTTCTTGAGTCCACTTGGAGGTTCTTGCTTCCACTTGGAGATTTGGAACCTCTTACTCATCACCAGTCGAATTCCTTGATGCAAGTGTCATTTTGGAAGCTTCCTGGGCATTGACACCTTGAGGAATGACTCTGCCACATGTCCAAACTCGCTCAGCGCAGGTAGCTAGTGTTGGAGTTGACATTCAACGCAGGTAGCCAGTGTAGCAGTTGACATTCAGCGCAGATGCTCAGTGGAGCAGTTGACATGATCCAGAATTGGCTTGTTTTTTAGTGTTTTCAGGTGGAGAACTTCTGTGAATTGTTGTGGTTGGTTTGCCTTGTTCCTCTAGGGGTAGGAACAACATGTTTAGGGACTTTGGATCCCTTAGATTATGGAAATTTCATGCTCGAGGCTGTAAGGCACAAAAATGTCTATAACACCATCACGTCCAAAAACATGTGCGAAAATCATGCACAAAACCATAGGTGGGTCCGCCCATCCTAACATAGGCTCCAAAACCAAAAAATTTCAGGGCGCTACCCCGGACCCCATAAAGTGGGGTTACGGGTATGCCTCAAACCCCCTATGACCCACCCCACCCCTCGCCCCCGCTACACAATTGGCGCAATGAAGGGGGGCTCCACCTTCCCTCTAACCCCCCAATTAACTATGTGGGCTAGTCGTGGAAAGAATATAACACAACCCAACAAGGGTACTCAACAATACATTGTTAAGCCGAATGAAATAAGCAAAGGAGACTCCAAAACTTCTGACCAAGACTCCAAGGGCTAAACCTATACCCCATCTTATCAAGGGACTCTAGAGAAAACCCATCTCCACCCTCTAGACCCCAGGGTGTCTTGAGATTTATCCTCACCTGGAGAAGCTCCTCGTGTACCCCTATTTCTCAACCAAAAATAAAATTGATCCTCTTAGAGCTCTAGAATGCCTTTGGGTCAGTAATTCCAATTACCCTAAGTGCTCTCAATTGCTATGCATTTTTCCTCCTTCTTTTCGAGAGTGTCTAAACAACAAAATTAAAGCTCTGCATCTCCTAGCTATGCATGCTTCCATGTGCATTGTCATCCACGATGGTTCTTCTATATAAGTTCTCCCCTAATTTGATACTACATAATCCTTTGTGTAATCCCCTCTCTGTGCATTCATTTTTTTCCCTTTCATTTCTTGTAGGCTTCCCTATGTGCGATTGTTAACTTCCTCGTCTCCTTTTCTTTCCTCTCCTCCACGCGATCAAGACCCTTGTTACTTCCTCCTCTAGCCGATGCCCTGCGCTGCCTGTGTTTTTCATCAAATTCTTGTCCCTTCGTTGTATTGTTCCTTGCCCAAAGGAATTTGGGTCTAAGTACTCTTTTTGTAGCCCATAAATTTATAATGTTAATTTAAAAGCACAACAACCAACCTTCACTGGTTGTCCCAAAAAAAAAAATCTCTTGTAGTAAGTAAACTAAACATCTTAAGAAAGCAACCACCCAGTATCTAGAATATGTCTCCCTCACTTATCCCCCATTTTTAATTTGAAAATAAAAATACATAAGATGTTTTTCATGGAGTTCATAAGAAAAAATACAACCAGGGTTGTCACAAACCCCTCCCCCTTGAGGGAACATCATCCTTGATGTCTCTCTCTCTCTCTCTCTCTCTCTCTCGCTATATATATATATATATATATATATATATATATATATATATATATATATGTATGTATATAGTGCACAGAAACAAAATAAAATGCACATATTATTTTATCGAGCTTTATATGTACATATCTTTACAATATTCACAAACATATATACATTTTCTTCAACCAACAAACAAAAAATGATATGCTTCCCTCATTGAGTAGTCATTTTCCAAGTGGCTTCCTCAGGCCCAAAGTGCCTCCATTGCACTTTGACTTTCTTTATTGCTTTATTTCGGAGTGTGATGTTGCACTGATCTACGATGCATAGGGGCTATGGTTGTAACTCTACCTTAGGTTCCACTTATAGCATAGGCCACTCAATCACATGCTTATAATTTTGTACATATATTTTAAGTAAAGAAACATGGAAAACATCATGGAATTTAACCGATGGAGGTAAGGCTATAAGCCATTGGTCCAATCCTTTCAAGGATTTCAAATGGTCCACAATACCCTGGTTCCAACTCGGCACATGACCAAATCCTTAAGGAACTTTTCTTGGGATTAATTCTCAAGTAAACATGTTCCCAAACTTGGAACTCTTTATGAACTTTGTGGTGATATGGATAGCTTTTATTCTTGTCTTGCGCCACCTTCAAATTTTGCTTAATGATATGAATTTTCTCCTCCATTTCTTTGAGCATATCCAGTCAAATAAGGGCTCTGCTTATTGCATCACTCCAATTTATAGGAGTATTGCAACTCCTTTGATACAATGCCTCAAATTGGATTATCTTTAAGGACTCTTGGTAGCCATTATATGAAAATTCTACAAGTGGAAAATAATCTTCCCACTTCTTTTCTTGGTGCATTACATACATCCCCAACATGTCTTTGAGCTGATTCATTTCACCCTTTTTGTTTATCCATTCGTCTGAGGATGAGAAAAAAGTACTATAGGCCAAATATGTCCCCAAGCCTGTAAATAGTTCCTTACAAAACCTTGAAGTGAATTGAGCGTCCCTATTTGAGATGATCTTCTTGGGAACTTCGTGCAACCTCACAATCTCCCTTATGAAAATTTGAGCCACCTCACTATCTAAGTTGGTGCATTTGACCAACACAAATGGAGACACCTTGCTCAACTTTTCAATCACCACCATAATTTCATCATTCTATATGGAGGTCCTTAGTAATAATGTAATGAAATCCATGGAGATTACCTCCCACTTCCATTCTGGAATGGGAATGGGCTGCAATAAACCTCCTAGATGTTTCTACTCATATTTCACTTGCTAGCATTATATGCATTGAGAAACAAAATAAACCACTTCTTTCTTCAAATTTGGCCAACAATAAAAAAATTAATGGCCATGAGATTCTTTTGGTATACAAGATGACCTGAATATGGCTTGTCATGGAATTCTCTCATGATGAGCCTCTTCAAACCATCAATATTTGGTACATAGATTCTATTCTTGAATATGATTAGACCACCACATGTGAGATGATACTTTTCATCCTCACCATATTTTTGCAACTTTTCCACCATTTGTTGTTATTTTTCATCATGTTTTCTTACATTTTTGGACCTTTTCCACTAGGTCCACTTTATAAGATCTTATGGCTTCCAGATGATTCAGTTTAATCTTTCTGCTAATGTTGGCTTAGAGGATCCTGACCTAGGTTCAGAGTTAGTTGTGTCAACTAACAAAACCATACACTACTGGCCCTTTCGGAAACAACACACGTAGTGCACACTGTAGTCTCACCCGAAGCAGTATGGGGGGATGCAAGAACAAAGTTTCTACATCCAGAGACTAGTGTGATGTCTTACAGCGCCTTGGATCTACCTCCGCACAGATCGATAAACTTCTAGGGCACGTCACTGAAACTTAGTTAAAGCGGCCTTCAAACCTTCATGAAGTTCCATGATCAGTCCTTGTGGACCCTTAAAAGTCTATTTACCTACTTACGCACATCAAAATGTAACCCTAGAATGGAGTTCACGTAGATCTACTTTATTCATCAAAAAACATAAGACAGATGATCTGAAACTTCACGGAAGTGGCTAAACATTCATTTCATAGATTATTAAGATAGATTCAATAAATTCATGTAGCATTCAATCTTTATTTCATAAAACATGTCATTCATCAGCAACATATACATAAACAGACACAGATGGAAATACTCAGTAATTCTCTAGAAAATTGTCTTTATTGACCTTTAATTCACTGATTACAGAGTCAAACTACCTTGCACACATAGCTGCAGGGGTTCACGCACTCAATTGCGAACTCTACCTAGGCCTCCACGCACTCAGCTGTGGAGCCTTCCCTTCTCTACCTAAGTGCAGGAAGCAGAGCCTTCCTGCCTTAGCTCCTGCCCAAAACTCTTCAATGAACCCAATTCTCTATCAAACTTCTTCTCCACTTGTCCTAAGAGTCGCTAGGACTCGACTATTTATATACTTTTCCATACAATGCCATGGTCCATGGACCATGGGTGAATCTCAAAACTGACTCAAAACTTTACTTAAAACAAGGGGCTAAGCCCCTTTAACTCTTATTCATCTACGCGCTCCACTTCCATATATCGTGGAGACTTTACATCTTTTACAAAACTTGTTACAAAAAATGACTAATTAATTCCATTCTACCCCTGGGGACCCCATCCCAATAGGCCCCCAACACAAAGATCATGACTCGCCCTCAAGTCACTTAGCCGGTTGTCCAACTTTCTAGCGGAGTTTGTTGAATTCCTTGGTCAATGCTTGTAGCTTTGCGGTACTTTGTTCTTCTACTTGGTGCACCTCTTGGACCAGTTCCTCTGTGGTTGTCCCCTCTATTTCCAGTTGCGCAGTCCTCTGTGTCTACTGCATAGCCTTCATCTTCTCAATAATGGTCTGTGAAAACTGGCTGGCTTCCTCTATCCAAGGCTCAAGCCGTGCGCTGAGCACAAACTTCTTCTTCTACAATTCATGTATCTGCAACAATTTTTCTTTTCCTTCCTGTAAACATGCAAAACGTTGGACTGGTTCCAACGTCTGCATTGTCGTGTTGATCTCATCATATTGTTGTAGTGCGCTTCCCTGAGTTTTGTGCTCAACTGTTGTAGCATAGGATCCTCCTACAGTGTATCCCATAGGTTTAGTGCCTGAGTGAAAATCTTGTCGCACCCTTAAACAATGACATCTAGCTAAGCCATGGATCCTTAAATTGCTGCACCTCGTTATTCCCAAACCTCCAGTGATGCGGTTGGTTGCAACTTCAACTAAAGCTCAGTTATCTATAGCTGGAGGTCGAAAGTCACCTTGATGACCTTCTCCTTTGAAGCACACATTGCAACAGCCAATTTTCTTACCTTGGTTGAAGCCTCTGCATCATTAGGTATACCCAACTCAAGTACGCATTTGCAATCCTACTCAATTGTTGTGACCAAGTTCTAACGTTGTGTCTGCAACACCTCCTACTCCTTCAGGGCCTGAGTCTTTTCTATGAAAAGCTGCTGGTTATTGACTTTGAACTCACTAATGGAAGTGAGTGCGCAATGTTCTCAGATCTTTAGCTCATCATCGGCCCCTTGATGTAGTAAGGTTCAGCCCCATATACTGCGTGAAGCACCGTACGAGCCTCATCCGATTCCACATGGACTGACCCTTCAAGTAAAAGAAAGACTCTAATGTCCTTAGGCCATTCAATCTCTAATACTACACTCCTTCCTTGTGTCAGGCTTGCTTGTGCCCCGCTCACCTTCCCAACATTTGCCAGAATTCAATTCGCCTGGATCTGCAGCTTGCGCAGATCCTTCTGGACACTCACGAGTGTCTACATGTATTGCTGCTTGAATTCATGTAGCACCTCTGTCGTCGTATCCAAGAATTTGTCGCCGATCTCATCGAGATTGCCCTCTGTGAGCACCATGGGATCAAGATGTGTCTGCTTATCAGGCTTTTGTTTCTTTTTTTGCCCACCTTTTTGCTCCTACATGCGCTTATTCAAGATGAAGGGAGTGGTTTGCTCCTCACTGCCACCTCCTCCTTGCTATGACAACTCTTGCTCATCAGTGTGGTGGGAAGCATAATTCTTGCTTTCCTCTGCATCCTTTTGTTCTCACTCTGCCTACACTTTGGTAGCACACTCCTCCTCCATATAGGCCTTCTCTGCAGTTGTCGTAGCAGCCTCCTTCTTCTTTTTCTCAACCAATGTGCATGCAACTTTTTGAGCGGTGTCCTTCCACTTCTGCACAACAGAGCTTTATGAGTGGTGTCCTTCCACTTTTGTGCAACAGAGCTTTCTGCACCTATGCGTATTCCTGCATATAACTCTGTAGGTGTGCACCATTCCTATGGCTAAATCCCCACAAATTCCTAGATATTTGTATATGTCACAATATAAGGCAACGAGTGCCATTTCTGCTCAAGGTCTTTGCGCGCTTTGATAGAGACCCTATGAAAATCGGCTTTGAATTCTGCATAGGCCGATAGCGGCGCATATAATGTGGGAGACAACCTTGGTCACTGGTTAACCACAATGTGCATGTCCATTTCCATCAAAACCCAAAATATCTTTGTCTCCTTAACATGCTCTAGATCTTTTGAGGCCCATAATGAGGCAAACCGTGCTGCCTCGCACAATTCTTCTTTGTGTGGAGGAAACTGGTTATCCTCTGGTAACCTCCAAGCAACCAAAACAATCAACAAAAACATCCATGCATAATGAAATGGCTTGCTCTCCTCTTGGGCCTCTCGGTAGTTCATGAGGAACTCTTGACATAGATATTTGGCCTGGTTGTATTGAACCCCCTTCGCGCGTTGAGATGCGAGCGATATGATCGACACTGGAACTTCATCTGTGCTACATTTTCTCATTACTTTGCCT
Organism: Pinus tabuliformis; assembly: GCA_031772625.1. NCBI lineage: Eukaryota > Viridiplantae > Streptophyta > Pinopsida > Pinales > Pinaceae > Pinus > Pinus tabuliformis. The sequence continues at coordinate 341,100,692 of CM062807.1, read as the reverse complement.
GCTAGAATCTGGGTAGCCAACTGTACTGTTGGGTCTGATATGGATGTGATAGAGTAACCTCGCGACTTTTTTATTAGACCAAACTCCTTCTTCATCTTATCTTCCAACTCTTTCTCTCTGGTTTTTTCTCCGAACTCTTTGGGAGGGTTCGCCCCTTTGTAAGGTAACTTAGTGATCATGTGGATCAACATGTTGGTGATGGGGATAGGATCGCCTAGCCATAGGAAGCCATCATGCACCAGCACAAGGAGTTGGCACACACCGATCGTATTAATTAGGGAACGATGATAATGCGGTACTAACAGCAGATTGAGCAACCCTGACTGCTCAACATCGCGGATCCACTTCATGGGCTCCAAAATTGTAACCCTCATGTCTGCATAGTAGGTTACCAGCAATGGAACCATTTTTTGGCTTAGGGGATCCTGACCCAGGTTCAGAGTTAGTTGTGTCAACCAACAAAACCCTACACTATTGGCCCTTCCAATAACAACCTGCGTAGTGTAGGCTGCATTCTCACTTGAAGCAGTATGGGGAGATGCAAGAACTAAGTTTATGCATCCAGAGACTAGTGTGATGTCCTACAACGCCTTAGATCTACCTCTGTACAGATCAATAAACTTCTAGGTCATGTCACTGCAACTTAGTTAAAGCGGCCTTCAAACCTTTGCGAAGGCCCACGATCAGTCCTGGCAGACCCTTAGCTATCGATTTACCTACTTACGCGCATCAAAACATAACCCTAGATTGAAGTTCACGTAGATATACTTTATTCTTCTAAAAACATAAGACAGATGATCTGAAACTTTACAGAAGTGGATAAACATTCATTTCATACATTATTAAGATAGATTCAATATATTCACGTAGCATTCAATAATTATTTCATAAAACATGTCATTCATCAGCAGCATATACATAAACAAATATAGATGGAAATACTTTGTAATTCTTTGGAAAACTATCTTTATTGATCTTCAATTCACTAATTACAGACTCAAACTACCTTGCACACACAGTTGCAAGGGTCCACGCACTCAGCTACGGACTCTACCCAGGCCTCTGCGCACTCAGCTGTGGAGCCTTCCCTTCTCTACCTAAGCGCATAAAGCAGAGCCTTCCTACCTTAGCTCCTACCCAAAACTCTTCAATGAACCAAATTCTCTATCAAACTTCTTCTCCACTTGTCCTAAGACTCACTAGGACTCGACTATTTATATACTTTTCCATACAATTCCATGGCTCACGAACCATGGGTGAATCTCAAAACCGACTCAAAACTTTACTTAAACCAAGGGGCTAACCCCCTTTGACTCTTATTCATCTATGCGCTCTGCTTCCATATATCATGGAGACTTTACATCTTTTACAAAACTTGTTACAAAAAATGACTAATTAATTCCATTCTGCCCCTGGGGACCCCATCCCAATAGCTAAGTGCATCAACCACCTTGCTCTCTTTGTGTTTGATGTACTTGATTTCAAAGTCAAACTCACTAAGTATAGATAGCCATCTAGCCTATGTTGTGTTAAACTTAGGTTCCCAAACAAATATTTGAGTCCTCTATGATCTGTCATAAGTGTGAATTTTTTTTTAAAGAGATAATTCCTCCACATCTTCAATGCATGAATGATGGAAATGAATACTAGATCATGAGTTAAAAAGTTTACCTCATGTTCATTTAATTTCCTCAACTCATGGAAAACTACTTGTCCTTTATCTATCAAGACTCCATTGAGCCCTTCCTTGTAGGCATATATGCAGACCACAAAATCCTTATCAATATTTGCAATCCTCAACACTGGTGCATTCGTGAGTAACTACTTCAATTGATTGAAGCTTGCGACACACTCAACTATCCATTCTATTTTATTTCATTTTCTCTGCAAGGATGTGATAGTGTGGCCTATCTTGGAGAAGTTTTGGATGAATCTCCAGTAGTAACTTGCCAATCCCATGAATGATCAGACGTCATCCACATTCTTCAGTGTTGGCCACTCTATTATGGCCTTGATCTTTTCTAGGTCAAAAAATATCCCATCCTTAGAGACAATGTGCCCCAAATAGTGTAATTGTGGCTAAAAGAAGTCACATTTGTTGAGCTTTGCATAGAGCTTGTGTTACCTCAATGATTGTATTATTGCAACCCAAATATTTTCATACTCTTCTTCAAACATCGAATATACCAATATGTCAACAAAAAAGACAATCACAAAATTGTCCAAGTAAGGACGTAACACATTATTCATTAAACACATGAATGTGGTATTCACATTAGTAACCTCGAACGGTACCACTAAAAATTTAAGTTCTTGTATCTTGTACGGAAATCATTTTTATGGATGTCTTCCTCTTTGATGTGCACCTGACAATACCTAGACCTCAAGTCAATCATGATATTTCTAAATTTCTAGTTTCTTAAGTGCTTAAACAATTTTTAATAACATGAGCATCTTGGAGAAAATTGTTGCTCCTCTCAGATGGTCAAATAATTCATTAATCCATAGAAATGAATACGGTTTTTGATGGTGACTTTATTTAACTTCTTGTAGTCAATACAGAGTCTGAGTGTCCCATCGTTTTTCTTTACAAACAATACTGGAGCTCCCCATATTGACACACTTGGACGAATTTAGCCTTATGTTGTAGCTATTGCAACACTCTCCAAAATTTGGCTCACAATCAATTTCAAAGCCTTCCTTGGTCTTGTACATTGTTGTCGCAAACTTTTGAGCTTATTTCATGAGCTTTATTGTAGTGTTTTGTTCCCTTTTGCATGTTAGGTAAACTATCATCTTTTGTCTTGTTTGGTTGTTGCACAATGTGTATAATCCTATTATGACAGTTTCAAAGGTATATATTTGTGTATGTGAGTTGTTATAACTATATAAACATTTGTTGCACCCATTCACAAAAAATTGAGCATTGTCGCATAAGTGTCGTCACGATCATCCCAAAGTTTATCTTAAGTCTCGCACTTGTCGTACCTAGTTGTAAAGTTGTTACAGGGAGGTAACTGATTTTTTTATGTGTTTAGATGATCTATGTTGTCGTGTCGTCAAAGTATTCTAAGTTTGTGATCACAATCAAAGTTCATCATAGTTCAACACATATCTCACCAATCCCACTAACAGCTATTTTTGGGAAAAATGCTCGACCGAGCAACCTATCCTCATTGGGCCTCTCCTGAGTTACGCACTGTGCAGTATCAACCCTCTAGATGTGACCTTGCTTCTTGACACTACGCAAAGCACAGTTCCTTCCTCCCAGGACTGTTGCACTACGTAATTTCTGTGCCCAAGACCTGACCTTGACCTCCAGAATTGCACAGTCATGTCCCCAACCCAACTTAAACTATGCACTTCGCATCCTCAAGCCTCAAGATCATCCCCTGAGTCCTTGAACTGTGCAATTGGAAGTATACCAACCTCCCTTGACTCCCAAAACTATGTAATTGGGTCTCCCAGTGTCCATTCTCTCTACCTGTCTCCACTGGCTCTGGAAACCATGAATTCTCATCCTTTAGACTTGCCTGAGCTACGCAATGCATAGTCTTAGAGCTCAAGCTCTTCCCTTGGCTACTGGAACTGTGCACTGCGCAATCACTGAGTCCCTCTTCCCATCTTGTCACTTGTTCTGGGCTAAGTTGGTGGATCCAAATGCATCATCTTAGAGTAGGGGGTTTTCATATTGATGTCTTCTCGTTATGAGTGAATTGTAGGAAAATGTACCTTATCATGTCATGGCCAGATGATGGAGAAGGAGAGGAAGGCAGGAAGCATGCTTAAAGATTCTCTTGTAGCCGAACTTACAAGTTGATTGATCAAGAGAAAGTGAAGGGACACTAGTTTGCAACCATTATCCAAGACTATATATCATTGAATATTTTGCATCACCAAGCCATGTAGAGGTGAAGAGAAAGAATCTTCAAGAAGACATCCAATGCGTAGCAGCAAAAGTGACTTGACATTTCCACATCATCAAACAATCCATGTCAACAGTGTCATGTCATGTAATGTCATGAGTGGTCATATGCCACATCACTATTGTGGATCATGTATATTGTATTCAAAATGTGTTGTAAAGTGGAAGTCCAAAGGACACACATGGAATGTAAAGATTCATGTAAGTTGAAAATTCATAGGAAGTCAAACAGTCATGAGGGTAGTCAAAGAGTCATCCTTGGTTATATATACTCCCTCATTGTATGAGCAAAGGAATTTTCACCTTGGCTCCTCCTGCAAGGAATTAGAAAGATAAGCTAGTTCTTTGAGGAGTAAGGAGTGGCTCCAATGCTCCACTACTAGAGATAGTGATGTACATTGTAAACGTTTGTCTTAGAAATTTTACTCAATAACAGAAGCCTTCAAGACCAACATTTTCTTCATACATGGATTAGGAATGTTTGTAAGGCTATTTTGCGGATGTTTGTATTTCATGTTTGCTTTCACATGTGCTAATATAGTTGAATTATTTCATTTATCTTAGTACTTATCTTATTGAGAATGTGATCTAATGGTTTTTATTGATGTCCCATCCTTGTGGACTATTCTACAGGATATTAGACAGATCTTTCTTCATTTGTTGGTTGTAATGACCATCACATCCTCTATGGACTATTCCACTGGATGTTAGATGGATCCTTCTGGTTCATGTGTGTCTCTTCTTGGGTGGTACTACTACCTCTCACTTAGAGGCTCACTTTTCTCCCCTCTCCATAGTAGAAGAACCTTGACACATTTACAACTGAACACTCACCAGGCACAACTTGCTTTTCGAAGACACCATTGCATCCCTCTCTCTCTGGCTGACAGTTAGAGTCAAGGCATATCTTTAAGATATATGGAAATCGGGTCAATATTCTGAGTGGGACTCCTATACCAAACAATGTGAGGTCTAATTCAGACTTCACATCAGCGAGACCCCTTGGTTGATAGATTTCTAGCACCGTCAGAAGTGGTGCTAGAAGGAGGGTCAGATGACAAGCTAAGCCCATTGAATCTAGTTTGTATCTCTTATCTAAAATGGCTCATACCCAAATCTTACTCCCGAGGTGTTAATCTAATTTTTCCCTTTATCAATTTTCAATCCCCGATGAGCCTCTCTATCACTTCTCCTAGTTAAAGTTTGATGGTGAGGATGGAACATCCATAACCAAGCACATTTTTTATTTTCTTAAATTTTGTGAATCTTACTAAATCAACGACGAAGACTTTTCTTGTGTTATTTTCTTCATCACCCTTGAAGGTCGTGTTAATCAATGGTGCCATACCTTTCCACCTGCTTCCATGAATTCCATTTTTCATTTCCTCTGGGAGCTCCATTAGGCCTTTGATAGGTATAATTACTGATATGTTTGTAAAAGAATCAATATCTTAAGAATGAAGCCTAATAAGTCAGTTGAGGATTTTTTTGATCGATTCCTTCATCTTTGTTGTGAAATTCCTTAAAATGGCATGAATTAGGACTTCTTGAAGCAATAGTTTGAGAACTTGGTTCTTATCTCTTTACACGGTGAACCTGAACCCCCTGATTTTCCTACTCCCCCAACTCTTGTGAATCATGAGACACCCCTAATTTCAGAGGAGGAATCTACTACCCCTTTTGTTCCTTGTCCTCCTCCTTTTCTAGTCCTGATGTAGGTGCCTCCTTGTAGAGGTTATAAAGTTGGGAAATATGCAAATCAAATTCCTAATCCATCTTCTCATTTTGCTTCTGCTTTTCATGATTCAGATTCAATGGAGGAAATTCTAGAATGGCTCATGAAGCCTATGGTGAAGAATAACTCCTCCATTCCGCAAGATGTTGTCACCGTTAATAGTTCTACTCTAGAATCTAATCTGGATTCCTATTATCCTCTATCATCAAAATGCATGACTCTTTATACCATGACCCGCTCGATCAATCTGCTCCACCAGCTAGTTTTTCACACTCTCTTGATTTTCACATTGTTGGTCCAAATTGCGATTTGATATAAGGTAGTCACATTACACAGGTAGAGGAGCAGGAAGGTGGAGATGCTTTCAGTGTTTGCTCTCTTTTTCAGAATCCTCCATGTCAAAACAATGCGCTTCCATTCTTGGATGATTCTCATATCGGTAGAAAATAGAATGCAATTAATTATTTTAATCAATCTTTAGCCTTGGGAAACAACCATTCCAGTGATGACGACTTTATTGATTCATGAAATCACAAATGCCTAGGTGCATCAACTGATATTTTGGTTTCTCATGAATATTTTACTTTTGATCCAGAATCTGATTCAGTCAAAGAATATGTGCTTATCTAAACTTCCTCTTCATCTCACTATCCCTTGTGCTCTATCGTCTGTGATGCATATACTTGTGACGAGGGTAGTCCATGTTCTTCAAGTACATCATCTAATGAGTTAACCTCTCAATTAGAAAAAGGTGGTAAGATTATCCTTGAGGCAAATGAAAACAATCAAATCTTTGAGCGCTCTTCCCATCCCTCATCATCTCTTCACTTGCATGAAAACAAATCTTCAAATCATCGTTCTCATGAAATTTCCTCGATTCATTTATCTTTGAATTGGTGATCAAAAGAATTTTCGACTTGAGTAATATGGTTGTTGAAGTTGAAAAATCCGGTCAAATCAGTGACAGAGATGGCTTCCATCCAATGAGCAATGGCTTGATTGAAACCAATGGTAGGAGCTATCCTTAAACCATGCATGATTTGGTTCAATCTTCAAGATGTGATTTTACAACCCTTGAAAGTTCTAGGACCTGCCAAGGAGTCGAGGCACTTCAACTTCCATTGATGGTTATGTTAGGATCTCATGACTTTGGTAAGCCCCCTTAACTAAGGAAGATCTATTTTTTCCCGACACAATCCTTCTCTTTGCATGATTTCACTTGATGACAATTTCTTTTTGAAAAATGTTTGCTATTTCTAGTAATATTTTTCAAATTTTCAAGATTTTACTTCTGACAGGATTCGAGAATATTTTTCAGTTTATTCATCTTCATGCAAATCTCTCGTATGAACTCAAGTTTGGAATATGTGTCTCTCATAGAGTCATGAATTGTGAAGTTGATCATTTCAAAGACTATCTTTGGCTAAAGTAATCATGCCTATCATATTCATTTCTTAATAGTCAACTCCCCATTTTTCTTTCGAATGCTATATTGAAAATATTCATCCTCTTGAGTAATAAGGAATGCACGAGTCAACGCACGAATCAAGTTCTTCTCCATTCACCATGTGCTTACTAGTATCATGTATTTATTGTGTTGGCATCCCTTTTTAATTATTTTCACGATCACGACGCTTGCACAATTCGCCACTAGTTACAGGAAAATAGTTTGTCACATTCAGCTTGCGAGGAACTTGGTTCGATTGTTCAAAGAATTTGCAGAATTGTTCAAATTGAATTATCTTTGTTTATTACAAACCGGGAATCCCATAATTTAATCAACTCATTTTATCATTACTCTGTATTTGATGATTGTCACTCATGTTATCATTTTCCCACTAGTATATACAATGGTAGTTATTTTGCATTCTTCAATCTCCATCATTTAACATCTCACTGTTCGAACTTTTGTCGAGCGTTTGAAAATCCATATTTTAAAATATTTCAGGGGTTTCAAGAGAATCATCATGAATTTTATGATCCAATCGTTGAATGGTTGGAGAAATCTTACTCCACAAGCTCCATTCCAATAAATAATTTTCAACCTTTTCTCGTTCTTGCTAAGCAAGATCAAACAAAAGAAGGTGCATTCACGAGAATTCTTCAAGGTTTGTCTAATTATGCTTTCTGTCAAAAAGGTAAGAGTGTGACTTGGATGAAAGTAGTGGTGGTGAAAAATATTTTTGCCCACAGGAAAGACCTCCAATTTTTTGTGAGAATTATTTAAGCTCTCATATTTTCTCTTGCACATTGCTTTATATATGTTTTAATTGATCACATCTTTGTGATTGTAGGTCGGGAACGATTACGGTGGCTACATTGGAAATTCCATTATACATGACCCTAACCTTCTAGTTGTTAGGTTAGGAGTAGGATTAGCTACATCATAGGTTTCCTTATCTTTCCCTCATCCCATGTTGTTCTCTTTAGTGTCTCTTGTATTTTCTTACTTTTCTCTTGCATTATGCTTTGGTTTAGCTTCCTTGTTGTGTGTTTTCTTTCCTTTCATTTTGTTTCTTTTGTTTTTCTTTCTTGTTGTTTGTCTCCTTTTGTTTTCATCATGTGAATAAGTGTTGTTCCTAGACCTGTTTTAGCTTCTTATTATGTGTGTGGATGAAGTCTAAAGAGTCTTGTGACACTTCAACAATTGGCTAACCTCCAATCTGTCTTCCTTGTGTTGGTTATATCTTTTCGCCGACGAAGTTCTAATGGAAAATATGATCCATCCGTAAGGAGAGTTTTGGTCCAACCATGAACCCATGTCTATTCCGGAAACCTCATGCCTACACTCGGTCTTTATGTTTCAGTGTCTTCATGCTTATCCAACTAGTAGAAGCGGAGAAGGGGAAAAATCTAAACTAGCAAACCTAAATCAGAGGTCTCTATATGGTTCTCTAAAGGAACAACCTCTTCTGCTCTCAATAAGCTAGGATCCCTCTTCTGCCGCAACATAAATAAGTTTCTATGCACAATTCTCTTTAAAATAAATAAAAAAGGCGAAAGAAGAGAACGACTTCCTGCACAAAGAGGTGAAGCAAGAAAATCCATTGGGGTACTATCCAGGTCGCTGGAAGTGGAGCAATTTTTGTGTTCCTACATGACTTCACTGAGTACTGTCAAGGCCTGCTGGAAGTGGAGCAACACCAAAGATGAAAAATTTTACTTTGGAAATCTTAAGCTCATGAGCTACACTACCCTTCCCAACTCAAAACATTGTAATATCGTTGAATCTTATGTTATGTTCAACTAAGAAGGTATAAAGGGGACAATGTCTATTTTTGGGATAAGTGGGAATGCCAAAGTGATCTACACAATGAGTTAATACTCCTTGAAGAACTGAGGCCATGCATAAAAGAAGTTAACCGAGATAGAGAAGTTGTAGTTTAACCAGTGTGTCATCAAGTGTTGTAGCTATTGCAATACCCTCCAAAGTTTTAGCTTACACTCAATTTCGTATCTTTCCTTGGTCTTGTACATTGTTGTCACAAACATTAGAGCTTATTTCATGAGATTTATTGTAGTGTTTTGTTCCCTTTTGCATGTTAGGTAAATTGTCATCTTTTGGCTTGTTCGGTTGTCGCACAATGTGTATAAGCCTAGTATGATTGTTTCAAAGGTATGACTTTGTATATATGAGTTGTTCTAACTATGTAAACATCTATCACACTTATTTACAAATTTTTGAGTACGTTTGCACAAGTGTCATCATAGTCGTCCCAAAGTCTATCTTAAGTCTCGCACTTATCATACTTGGTCATAAAGTTGTCACATGGAGGGAAATGTTTTTTTATGTGTTTGGATGATCTATTTTTTCGTGTCGTCAAAGAATTGTAAATGTGTGATCATAATCAAATTTCATCACAATTCATCACCTATCTCATCAATCCCACACTTAGCCATTTTTGGGAAAACTTCCCGACCGAGCAACCTAGCCTCACTAGGCCTCTCCTAAGCTGCTCACTACATAGTCTCAGCCCTCTAATTGTGACCTTTCTTCTTAAAACTTCACAATTTGCAGTTCCTACCTCCTAGGACTGCTTCACTGTGCAGTTTATGTGCCCAAGCCCCGAACTTGACCTCCATAATTGCGCAGTCATGTCCCCATCCCATCTTAAACTGCACACTTTGCATCCTTAAGCCTCAAGCTCATCCCTTGAGTCCTTGAACTTCATAGTTTCGTAGTAGCCCAACCTCCCTTGACTCCTAGAACTATGAAGTTGGGTCTCCCAATGTCCATTCCCTTAGCCTATCCCCACTGGATCTGGAAACTACGTAGTCTTGTCCTTCAGACTTGCCTGAGTTGTACATTGCACAATATTAAAGCTTAATCTCTTCCCCTAGATACTAGAACTGTGCACTGCGTAGTCACTGAGTCCCTCTTCCCATCCTATCACTTGTTCCAGGCCCATTTGGTGGATAAGACGCATCATCTTAGACTAGGGGGTTTTCAGATTTATGTTGCCTCGTCATGAGTGAATTGCAGGAACAAGTACCTTATCATGCCATGCAAAGATGATGGAGAAGGCGAAGAAGGAGGGAAGCATGCTTAAATGCTCTCTTGTAGCCGAACTTACAAGTTGATCGATCAAGAGAAAGCGAAGGGACACTAGTTTGTGACCACTATCCAAGACTGGAGATCATTGAAGATTTTGCATCACCAAGCCATGCAAAGGTGAAGAGAAAGAATCTTGAAGAAGACATTCATCACTTAGTAGCAATAGTGACTTGACATTTCCACATAATCAAGCAGTCCATGTTAGCAATGTCATGTCATGTCATGAATAGTCATATGCCACATCATTAATATGGATCATGTATATTGTATTCAAAATGTGTTGTAAAGTGGAATTCCAAAGGACACACATGGAATGTAAAGAGTCATGTAAGTTTAAAATTCATAGGAAATCAAATAATCATGTGGGTAGTCAAAGAGTCACCCTTGGTTATATATACTCCCTCATTGTATGAGCAAAGGAATTTTCACCTTGGCTCCTCCCGCAAGGCATTAGAGAGATAAGCTAGTTCTTTGAGGAGAAAGGAGTGGCTCCAATGCTCCACTATTGGAGCTAGTGATGTACATTGCAAACATTTATCTTGGAATTTTTACTCTATAACAGAAGCCTTCAAGGCCAACAAGTTCTTCATGCATGTATTATGAATGCTTGTAAGACTATTATGTGAGTGTTTGTATTTCATGTTTTCTTTCACATGTGATAAGATAGTTGAATTATTTCGGTTATTTTAGTACTTATATTATTGAGAATGTGGTGTAATGGTTTTTATTGTTGTCCCATCCTTGTGGACTATTCAGCGGGATATTAGATAGATCTTTCTTCATTTGTTGGTTGTAATGGTCATTGCATCCTCTGTGGACTATTCCACTGGATGTTAGACGGATCCCTCTAGTTCATGTGTGTCTCTTATTGGGTGGTACTACTACTTCTCACTTAGAGGTTCACTTTTCTCCCCTCTCTGCAATAGAAGAACCTTGACACATTTACAACTAACACTCACTAGACACTCCTTGCTTTTCGAAGACATGATTGCATCCCTCTCTCTCTAGTTGATAGTTAGAGCCAAGGCATATCTGTAAGATATATGGAAACTGGGTTGTTATTGCAAATGGGGATCCTACACCAAATGGTGTGAGGTTCACTTTGGGGATACCCCTTGGTTGACGGATTTTCAGCAATATCAACACCTTTATAAATCATTCTTTTAGTTGTAGCTTTAACTCAATTAGTTCCAATGTACTCATATGATATGGTGCCTTGGACATTGGTTCCACTCCAGGAACCAACGCAGTCGAAAATTCTACCTCTCTATGATGAGGTAATCCAGGAATATCCTTTTGAAACCAATCTCTGAACTGTTGCAACACAAGATATCTCTATAGTATTTCACTTTCTTCCTTTTAAGTGTGGCTATTGGCCTTGTCATCACTAGTAATTTTCACAACAACAAAAAGGAAAAACCTTCGGTAGTTGTGCTTGGCCTACATGGCTATAATTTTCCTTACCAAGGTGGGCTTTCACTTTCCTTGCAATATTCTTTTCCTTCCCGCTTCATCTAGGCACTCAATTTCCCTCTCATAGCAATCAACCTTATCTTGTAGCATTCAACAACCCCCCATTTTGTTTACTTTGTTATCAATAAATAATGGGGATCCTTTACTTTTTATATTTTAATTTCTTTTAATAAAGTGTTTGATTTTAATAAAATTGGAGCATATTTGAAATTAGTTATGAAGTTTAATAACCTTGAAGTCTTTTCCTTATCGAAATTTCATATATTGGAGTTGTATCTTAAAATATGTTAAGATAAACCGAAGCTCCTATAGGCCCCACTCTCAAAGATAAAGCTATATTGGAATATTTCCATCGAAACTCTATTATATCGTAACTTTCCTTTAAATAATGTTACCATAAAGCTCATCCCCGATGCTTACTTTATTAAAAGAATTGTATAAAGGGATTTTATCAATGTTTGCAAAAGACTTGCGCGCTTTTACAAGAAGTAATATTATAATCATCCGTCGGTCCCATGACTATTATTTATTCTATCAAAACATTTAATATCGTAATTTTTATTATGTTGCACCTCTAATAGCCTCTTCTTCCTATATCTTACACCTTCTATATCTAATATCTCTAATATTTTCATTAGAATTTTTTATCAGAACTATTTCATCGGAAGTTTTTTATTAAAACCATCGATATGAAATCCCTGATATAATTTCCTCGATATGCATCACGCCTCTTTCATCAGATATTTTCATCCAATACCCTTCATGGCCGTTATTATATCAGAACATTTCCACGTCAAAACTTTAGATTATTTTAACTTTCTAATACAATCCCTCGATATATTTCTTCGATATCATTCCTCCGTTGCGCTGACATGGTAAGCCCATGTGATTTCACATTCATGCACTTAATGTTTGATAATGGGGATTTATGGTTTTCAAAATTTTAAATTCCTTCATTCATTCCGCCTCGATATTGTGAAGATTCACTTTAAAGAAAGGATTAGTATTGTAAAATTTCATTGTTTGGGCTAAGTCCCCTTTGAAGAGAAGTGTTTCACTCATCTCTGTGTTTTCTATTTAGGCAAGCTTTGATTACCATAACAACGAAGAGATGTCGAAGGTAGGAAAGGGAAAGAAGAAAATTGCAACACAACAAAAATTCGTCACTCCTTCAATTGAAAGCATTGAAGAAAAGACTGTTATGTCAAGGTTGTTTTCTGATACAGTTTGTACTAAAGATTATGGGCATTCCTCATGGGAAGTGATGTATAAATTATTTGAAGATGAATGGCCAAAGGTTACTCAAAGGACAATAACTATTGTAGAGCTATAAAAAGGGTCTCTTTCACCTCTAATTACCTCACATTAATATGTCAATCCGGGAACGTTTCGTTATTTCAAAGAGTGTCTCAATCTAAGGCTATCATTTACCAGAGTAATGCTAGTAGTACAATGTTCAGAAATACAAGAGTAAATGGATGCTTATCTACAGCTTAACTTCTTCAAAAGATTAAATCACACATTCAAAAGACTAAGCAACTTATCAATCAAGGGTTCAGTAGCAATAACCCATCCCTTTGGAAATTGTTGGAAAAGCAAATCAGAGAACAGATCATGTATCTAGGAGCCGGACAGTAAATGCCAATGCTCACTACAGCCTGGGATCGTTCTTCACACCAACACCAATAAATGGAACGACAGATGAGAAATGGAACAACAATTAAGAAATCGAACAGCAAGTCTGCAATGGAACAACAAATCCGAAATGGAACAACAATTCTGAAATGGGACAGCAGCTAAGAAATAGAACAGCAACTAAGTCTCACAAGCAGTAACAATCTTAATCTATCAAATCAAATGCATTAATTGTAATCAAACGATAATATTTCACTCTTAAGGGCGAATCGAACAGAACACACCAATGGAACAACACTGATTACTGATGAATTATGGAACATCGCTTGAAAACCATATACGCACACATCACGCTTAAATAATAATCTGATCCAAGTATCAATCTCAGTTAGAGAGAATACGACTGCGTTTCAAAATAGAACAACATTGCTCATAAATCCAACAATCGTAAAGAACATAACTCCCAAGATGAATTCTGTAACGTTAATCAACAGGTGCACATCACAAAAGCTCTGTAATGGAACAGTAATAGTATTCTGTCAAGACTAGCAATATTAGATCAATGCTTAAAAGAACAGTAATATGATGCAGAGTCAATACAATTGTTCTGTCTGTAGAAGCCTTAATGAATTAAACATAATAGAGCATGTGATGTAAACTTATAAAACACATCAGATTACCAAATAACGTCGATAAGCAAACCACGCATAAACCAAATGTAATAATACAAGAGAAAGTGTCCTCCAGGGACAGGCCCTTAGCCTCCAGGGGTACACCGCTTGAAGTTATTCTAGACTCAGAGATGAGGTAATAACCAAGTTTGTATTAATGCATAGAGCAGAATTACAATAAACCAGTTCTTAACGAGACTCAATGATCAAAGTTTTTATCTTAAAAGAAATTACATAAAAGCATAACCGTATCTAACCCTCTCCCGAGCTAACAGTGCTGCCCCTTTTATAAGGGTGACGGCGGAGATGTCTAAGTGCAGAAATAGATAAAACAGCGATCCCTCAGGATCAAGGATCCTGAGGGATTCACCTAACCGTTAGTCTTCAATCATTTCTTTTCTTTCCTGCGCCGAGCTGATATCTCCACCTCCTTTCCCGGGCTGATTCGCTTTGATTTGCTTTGCCTTGTTTGCATTCGGTCTCCCGTCAAAGGGACAACGGTTAACCCGTCCTTGTCCTTTCCTTTGGAATGACAACTTCTCGTTTTTCCTCCTTCCTGCACAAGGAAATGACAATTGTCAGCGTTTTCGTCTTGCATATTAATCTCACATGTTTTATTATAATTCTTTATCATTTTCCTAGTTCATGATGTAAAAGGTTTGTAAGTTCTAATGAAAAGATACTGAAATAATCATCAAAAACATACCTTCTTTAGTACTCCACACACCCCCCTGCTTACCCTGTTTCATGCCCTCATGAAAACATTGTAGTTGACATGCAAGGCAGTGAGAGAATAGGCTGGAGATTGAATGTCATGCGGAGGCCTATAGCCATGATGAGTAACTAGGTAGTCAAAGAAATGGCCTGTCTGACCCTCGGGCATCTCATACAGGGCTTGGTATCCGGGTGCAGGGTGCCAAATAATTGGACTCCGGAACCTATATCCTAACCAGGATGGCCCTGCTCTCAAAACGATTTTGCCATAGACGTGCAAGCGGTTGGCAACTAATTTAAAATTCTCATACTTAAATGGTTCCCTGAGCTGGATATTTGGATTAGAGATTTGATACCGAAATTTAGCTGCATCAATGGCAAGGTCTTTGATAGAAAGAAAGTATTCTAATCCTTGTCGAATGAGTGCCTCATGCATGGGTCCTAATGCTTCAATTACAGTCAGAGTCTTCATGAGGTTTCTATGTGCTCTCAACAACTGTACTGGGTCCCTAGGCTCAGCCCTTACCCACAAATCTAAGCCGTTTTCTTGCCTCTGGAAAGTATTATAGGCTTTAAGCCATTTAATTTGATTAACCCCAAATGAGATGAACGCCTGCAATTAGACATCCCCAACAAAAGGGCCAGGGTTCAGCTCGGTCTCCTGTTCTAATACAAGGTTATGTAAATAGAACTCACACAGTAGTCTCTGGACTTTTA
Organism: Pinus tabuliformis; assembly: GCA_031772625.1. NCBI lineage: Eukaryota > Viridiplantae > Streptophyta > Pinopsida > Pinales > Pinaceae > Pinus > Pinus tabuliformis. Next base: position 341,085,267 of record CM062807.1, on the reverse strand, counting down.
CCCCGTAGTGCTTACAACAATCTATAAAATCATTGACAGTGTTAATTTGTATGGGAGCACCTGCTTTAACAGCCTTTATTTTTAGTTGCAAATACCGTTCTAGTAGAAACAAGGCATAATTCTTGGTAGGGGCTCTACATGCTAAGACGTCATTGTATAAAGAACAAAAGGTATCCATCTGCTTGATAATGATATCTAACCTATGAGTTACCTTTGCGACTTTCTCTTGTTCCCTTCGCCACCCTTCAAAAGCCTGGCTTTCAGATTGATTGATGTTCCTAAGCTGTTGCTGTAGCTCTTTAAACTTTTCGCGAGGGACTGTTTGCTCTCTAAGCTTTTCTGCTTCTTGTTGAGCTTGCTTCAACCCCTTTCGTAGGGTTACTATTTTTGGATCTCTTCTCCATGCAGCGGTGGAGGCCGGGAGTTTTACCTGAACTTTCCTATTGCATTGCTTTGAGTTCATAACCCTTATCACTCCCGAAAGTGGTGCCTCCGTTTGAATTTCCTTATCACAGGTCAACATCTCGTCCATTTCTATCTTAACGTGAATATCAGTCCGTTGTTGTTCCTTTTCAATTGGAACAACAGTCTATTTCTCAGCATCATTTGGAATAGAAGCCTGGTTCTCGACAGGGTTTTGAACAGCAGGATGAATTCTGGTCCTACGCCCCTTTTCCTTGAGGGGTTTTGCTGGAGTGGTCACATTTTTCCTTCCTAAAGTCCTTTTTACCCTTTGCCTTGCTTTCAGGATCCTAATCTGCTGGTGGAGCTAGACTATTATATTCAATAGTCTCTACTGTTCCTTTCACAATTCTTTAATTTCCAAAATTTCCTAAGGAAGAGCAGGTTGTTCACTGCGGCCTGGACTGTGACTAGTTCCTAGATTTTCCTTCTGGGGTGTTTCTTCACTATTCTGTTCTGGATGTTCTGGGGCAAGAACCCTAACTGGTTCTGTCATTTCTTGTGTGACTTCTCTTTCTGCCCCTGTTTCCTCCGGAATTTCTTCTGGTGTCTTCTGGTTAGGAACGGATTGTTCCTGTTCAGTATCTCCTATCATCTTTTCATCATGAACAGGTAGATTCTCTTCTTCTGCATCCTTTGCATGTGATTCTTCAGGTGCATTTTCCTCCTGGGGTTTCTTTTCAGCATGGAGTTCTGATGGACTGGAAGGTTGGCCATATTCGCCCATATTGGCCAAGACTTCGGCCAATTCATCTTCTCCCACTGGGTCCTGCAATGGGATACCTTCCTGTTGTTACATTTCCTCCTCCTTCTCGGATTGCTCGACTTCTTCTTTAGATTGCTCGGCTCCTTCTTCATTTTCTTCTTCTTCTTCAGATTGCTCGGCCTCTTCTTCTTCTTCTTCTTCTTCTTCTCCAGATTGCTCGGCCTCTTCTTCTTTTTCTTCTTGCACTCCTTTTTCATCGTCCTCCCCTTCTGGCCGTGAAGGTTGCTCATCTTCAATTTCTACCAGCTGGCTGGTGTTTTCCTGGGGCTTCTCCAGCCTCCCTTGTAGCCGTGCTAGCTGGACCGATTTCCTGCGTTTTTCTGGCCATTCGGGTGTACCGGTGGTATGTTTATGCTTTGCCAATTCCTTGCCTTTTTCTGGAAGCTCGGGTGTACTGGTGGCATGTTTCCGTTTTGCTAATTCCCTGCAATTTTCTGGATGCTCAGGTGTACTGGTGGAATGCTTACGTTTTGGGGATGGTGTGGTCAATCCCCCATTTATCATGGAAATTATCTCTTCCCAGCTGCTTTGTTGCTGGGTGAGGCTATGGCTAACAATTAACCGAATCAACCCATGATGACTAACAACTGACTCTACATGTTGTGCCTTTTTTATGCTCCGTGCAACGTCATGAAGTAACGAATTCAAAAATGTAGGTAAATTTACAGAGCATTTTTGCTTTAGTACAGCTAAGAGTTTAAGATGTCATGGTCTTACCGCGTCTTTTCTACCTTCACAGGTGATGTAGCTTTGAATGGTCCTCGCCAATTCTGCCCACGCCTCTCCTAGTGTTGCTGGTAGAACTCCCTTTCCTCTAATGGTCAGGCTCTGGCCTTCGTCTTGGAAGATTTATATAACCTTCTGCAATATTTCCTTTTTTAACGTCCATACAGGTCCAGTGGTTGGTAGTCCCGAGACTTCTGTGATTATGTCATCAGTGACTGCTATGTGTCTCCCCCTCACTGTGGAGTAATACTCTTGCAAGTTCTGCAAAAATTCAATTGCCATAGTCTCGTTAGGCTCCTGCAAGTGGTTGAGATAAGTCAGCCACCCTACTCTTGCCAGGATTTCCCGGGCAGTAGCAGAGACTGTCAACACCTGCGGTTCTCTCCGAATCGATCTTACTCCCATGGTTTCACTGTAAACTCTCAATGGAACGGCAACTGTTCGTGCTGTTGAAACACAGAGAGGCTGACAGACGCAAGACTTGTTCAAAAGCAGAGTATACAATAGAAATGGCTTATGAACAACAATTCATGCAGAAAAAAAATAAAAATAATATATCGTTGAGCCGTGCCATATCCTAGTACACAACTTCCAAAATAGTGAGCTGACACGTAATCCAGGGAATGATGAGGTTAACCTCCCCCCCTGCAATGTGATAGGCTGTCCCAGCCGTCAAATAAAGGAGCAGCGCCTGCTCTGAAGCAGAGTCATAAAGGAACAACGTATGGCAATATGCCATGTTTACAAAAACAGCGAGTTACCGAAATCGAGGCGTAGAGTTGGATCGCTTAATACGTAAGAAGCTGCTGTGATATGATGCGAGGTTGGGAGGATAGGACATCTGCCGTACATTTCAAGTCTCATGCGATCATTGTCAACTACTCTGCCATGATTGGTGATAATAAATTTACATGCGTTATATAATTCGGGAAACGATATATGATTAATTACTAAGGTATAGGAAACAGAAGGGTGCTAGTAACTTTACCTATTGGTGTAAATAATGTGACTTCAATACCATTAATAGTGCTCTGCTGCCGATAGGTATCCATAACCTTGGCAGAGTTGTTTATTTTACCCATGGAACCATGATCCTTTGTGTATGCTTATGGAATGTTGTGTGATGTCAAAATGTAGGCCATTATGCTGGCTTGGTGACCAGTTAACCACAATGCCATTCACGAGGAAGGAGTGAAAAGTGGGCAAGCCGGCTCGTGATGACACCTCCTGTTCCAAGGGTTGTTTATTTGGTACACCTTTTGGACCATATCCCTCGTGTGGTGGCCATAGTGGGAATGCCACTTCGCTTTCGTCCTCATGATCATGGTAGGCTGGCTTTTGATGAGACCCTCTATCCTGCATTTGACAACTTATAAGTCATGTTTACTCTTTTTTTTTCTTTTTCATAAAGTACTTTCCCTTATTTATACACAAAGGGTGGTTCAACACTCCTTAAGAGTAGGAATGGTGGAAGAAGTCTTAACATCTCAATAGGAATATATAAACCCTTTGCTCTTATTCCTGAATAATAATCAAAGGATTAACAGGGATCATCATGATAAAGATAACCAATTAGAGCAGAATTAGTAGAACAATGACAACAAAAGGTCATAAATAAGTGTGTCCTTCCTTCTGTCCTCTTACCAATGCAGAGCCTTATAAAGATAGCGATTTATGATTGAATGATTTCAGTATGTTGTAATTTTGTATCCATTGCATAAGTGCATAGCTGTATTCTAAAAGAATTGAAAGAACAGGAGCAATAAGCATCCTCAATTTAGAACAGCAAAAGGAACGAGCTGTTTCACAGGGAGAGAAAAATCATGCAAGTGGTGTTCATTTTGGAAAAAGGAACAACAAAAGACCACAAATAGCAGAAAATGCAAATGTCGTTCCTTTGGAAAAGGAACACCAGAACCTACCAATGCCATTCCTTTGAAAAAGGAACAGCAGAAATCAAAAATGTTATTCCTTTAGAAAAGGAACAGCAAACACACAGAAATGTCGTTCCTTTGAAAAAGGAACAACAGAAATAAAAAATGTTGTTCCTTTGGAAAAGGAACAGCGAATCACGCAAAAATCTCATTCCTTTGGAAAAGGAATAGCAGAAATAAAAAATGATGTTCCTTTGGAAAAGGAACAAAAAAACACGCAGATATGTCGTTCCTTTGAAAAAGGAATAGCAGAAATCGAAAATGTTGTTCCTTTGTAAAAAGGAACAGCAAAACAGGCAAATGCCATTCCTTTGGAAAAGGAACAACAAAAATCAACAATGTTGTTCCTTTGGAAAAGGAACAGCAAAAATCAACAATGATGTTCCTTTGGAAAAGGAACAACAAAAACACACAAATGCCATTCCTTTGGAAAAGGAACGACAGAAATCGAAAATGTTGTTCCTTTGGAAAAAGAACAACAGAACACGCAAACATAAAGAAAAAGAACCAAATTACAACAAGATGACGGCTGATCCAAAGGGGGGTTGCTCTTTTGAAAAAGGAACAGCCAGAAGAAAATGTTGTTCTTTTGAAAAAAGGAACAACAAAAATAATAACAGCAAAACGTTGATTCAAAAATATGTACAAAAATGATTCAAGAAAAGAACTTATGTACAAACTGTAAAAAGAAATAAATTCCTTAATGAATTACAGGTGAGGAAGACTTCTCTTCCTCCCCCAAAATCTCCATATCAGAGTCTCGGTGTAACTACTGGCAGAAGGACTCCCGAGTGAGTGGTTTGCGATAGAGACAAACTCGGTGGCCATTTGCCTTGAAGGCATATCCAGAACTGTCAATAGTGATTAGAGTAAGGGTCCCATTATCGTGTACCTTCTGGATTTCGTATGGTCCCAACCAACGAGTCTGGAGTTTCATGGGGAAGTCGTGAAACCTGGAGTCATACAAAAGAGCCCAGTCTCCTTCGTGGAAGACTTTATTTTTAATGAGAGCATCATGCCATTTAGCTCACTGCTGTTGGATCAGGTCAGTGTTTTGAAGTGCAGAGAGCCTACTTTTGTCCAGCTCATTGATCTGCTGCAATCGATTAATCTGTGCCTCGGTTAAATCTAAGCCAACTTCCTATGTTGTTCGTAATGTTTGGATTTCAAATTCTATGGGGAAAATAGGTTGTTTTCCAAACACTAATTGATAAGGTGAGTAACTAGTGGTGCTTATCCATGTTGTTCTGTAAGCCCAGAGAGCTTTAGGTAGTCGGGCAGCCCAATCATGCCTATGTGACGCAATGGTTTTTGTTAGGATTGCTTCTATTATTTTATTGCTGCTTTCTACCTGCCCATTTGCCTGTGGGTGGTATGGAGTAGTGATTTTATGCTGGACATGATAGTTGTTGAGTTTTGCAGCTATTCTGTTCCCAGCAAACAGTGGTCCACCGTCTGTAATTATTTCTCTTGGAAGGCCATAACGTACAAATAGATGGAATAGGAATTGTATGACAGAGTCCTCTGTAGCTCTAGGCAATGCCTCTGCTTCAACCCACTTGGTGACATATTTTGTTGCCACCAAAATATATGTTTTCTGGTTTGATGATGGGTTAATTGGTCCAATGAAATCAAGAGCCCATCGCTCGAATGGTTCGATGAATAGCTATGGTTTCAGATGCATCTCATCAGACTGACCAGGGAATCCTACTCGCTAGAAACTGTCACAGGCTTGGACAAATTTATTTGCATCTTTGAAAATCGTGGGCCAATAATACCCTGTCTGCAGCACTTTATGTCCAGTTCTGCGATCGACAAAATTTCCACCACATGACCCGTCATGGTAGGCTTTTAAAATGTCAAAGATTTCATCTTCTCGAATGCATCTCCTGATGTGCATGTCTGCCCCTGTGTGAAACAAATAGCCCCCAATCCAAGAAAATCGAGCACTTCACTGAACAATCTATTTCCACTCATTAGGGGTTAGATGCTTTGGTAATTTACCTACTGCTAGGTAATTGGAAACATCAGCATACCAGGGTGTTTGAACAGCCACAGCAAATAGATGCTCGTCTGGAAATTGGTCTCCAACTGTTGCTGCATCGATTGGCTTTGGCATTCTTGAGAGAAAATTGGCTACAGGATTTTCTTTGCCAGGTCGATCCTTGATTGTAATATCAAATTCCTGCAATAAAATCAGCCATCTAGTTATTCTGCCATTTGTGATAGGCTTGTTTGCTAAATATTTTATGGCAAAATGATCGGTGTACAAGATAACAGGATATCCAGTAATATAATGTCTAAACTTATTGATAGCATGTATTATATCTAGAAATTCTTTTTCGGTAATAGTGTAGTTTAATTCAGCAGGGGATAAATTTTTGCTAATATAATAAATTGCATATGGTTTTCTATCCTCTCCCTGCACAAGGACAGCTCCAATGGCTATATCTGAGGCATCAGATGATATCTAGAATGGAAAATCCCAATTTGGTCCTCGAAGGACTGGGGCTGTGGATACGAACTTCTTCAGATCCTTGAAAGCACGTTCACATTTTTCTGTCCAAAGAAAATCAACGTTACCAGTTAGTGCATACGGAGGTGCAGCAATGTGCGAATAATGTTCTATAAATCTCCTATAATAACCAGAAAATCCAAGAAAACTGCGTACCTCTGTTTGAGTGGTAGGAGTGGGAATAAGCAAAAGTATTTGGATTTTGGCTGGGTCTACCTGAATGCCAACTGCTGAAATATAGTGTCCTAGGATAATTCCTTCAGTCATCATTATATAACATTTTTCGTGGCTTAAACAAAGCCTGGTAGCAATGCAGCGTTGTAGGACTTTTTCTAGGGTATCCAATGCTGGATCGAACTCATCTCCATATGGCATAAAGTCATCCATGTATACTTCAAGTCCGTCATTTATTAAATCTGCAAAAATGCTAAGGATAGCCCTTTGGAATGTGGCAGGAGCATTGCATAAGCCAAAAGGTAGAACTCGGTAGGAAAATGTTCCCCAAGGATAAGTAAAAGTAGTTTTGTCTTGGTCTTTAGGGGCAATCTGAATCTGATTATATCCACTGAAGCCATCCAGGAAAGGAAAGAATTTCTTTCCTGCTAAAGTGTCTAATACTTGGTCGATGAATGGGAGAGGGAAGTGGTCTTTTTATGTTGCTTTATTTAGCTCCCTGTAGTCCACACAAATTCTCCATTTCCCGTTCTCTTTTGGTACCACCATGAGCGGAGAGACCCATTTACTATCAGAGATAGGATAGATGAAATTGACATCTAAAAGTTTTTGAAGTTCGGCTTTTACCACATCTTTTAGATGAGGATTTAGTCTCCTCTGAGGTTGACGAACAAGTCTTGCATCTTTTTCTATATAAATGTGGTGTGTACATAATTGGGGGTCAATTCCTTTCATATCAGGGTAGTCCCATGCAAATGATTCTTTATATTTCCTTAACAAATGGATGAGCTTCATTTCTTGTTCGGGTGTGAGGTTGGCATTAATATTTAAGGTTTTTCCTGATTCAATTTCCACAATTTTACTATTTGCAACAGAAGTAACAGGTATTGTTTGATCATGTGTATCTTTCAGAGGATCTTCTTCTAATTCATTATCAAATGATGCTTCTATCATATGACACTGTGTGCAGGATCTGGATTCAGTTTGACTAATGAAATTATTAATGGCATCGTCTTCTATTTGGTCTTTGAAATCAAGTGCCTCTTGTATAGTTAATGGAGATCTAATGTTATCAGTAAGGTATGATACAGGGTGCTTATTAGTTTTGATTATTGTGACACTTGGCTGCGCTGGAGGATATAGAACTAAGTTCTTGATATTTGGTCCTTTGGTTATGGTCATATTTCCTTGCCGGCAGCCAATATAAGCATCGGCAGTGGCAAGCCAAGGTCTACCTAAAATCAATGGATGTCCATCAAGTCGGGTTTTGGGATTTATTATCAGAAAATCGGTTGGATATTCCCAGGAATCAACAGAGACCATGACATCATGTAGTGTACCCTCTAGCCTAACCACAGATCGGTCAGCCAATTCTAGCAAGGTAGAGGTGGGTTCTACAGATGTAATGCCTAGCTTTTGGCAAGTAGTGGTTGTTAAGATATTAATTGCAGCTCCTAGATCAACTAAGGCATTGGACAGGGTCTGACCATAAATTTGGACAGTTACAATTGGATTTCCTGGGTCTTCGTATTTAATGGGTGTTTCTTTTCCTGATAGTAAGTTAGATAGAGTGCCGACTACTTGGACTCTTTCATTATTTGTTATATTCCTCCTTGGTTTCCTTATGCACAATTCTTTGATAGTTTTTGCGTATATCGGGATGTCTTGAATGGCTTGGAGGAATGGAATTTTTATGTACAGATTTTGTAATTCTCCTAGAATGTCAAAATCAGGGTGTTGTATAGGTCGTGGTATGACTAATCGTTCTAGGAATGGAGGAGAGGATGTGGTTGCTTGATTATGAGTTTGTTGTTTATTCTCATCCTCTTGTTGTGACAGATGTTCTCTAGGTAACTGATCTTCAACCTGAACTGTCTTATCTCCCTCGGTTTCAATAATACGCCCAGATCTTAACTGAAGATCATTACACTCCCTCAGATCGGCTCCTATCTCTGGTGTTTCTATGATTTGGACAGATTGAACTAGTCTATTATTTGGATTGGGGTTGGGTTGGGCTGGGAGTTGCGGTCTCAAATTAGACTGGGGATTTTGTTGTAAGGCTGGCAGTGTAGGTTGAGGGAGTGGAATGGTTCCTACTGGCTAATGCATTGGTCTCTGCCAGTTTGTCTACCAGGCTGAACTTTGTGAGGTATGGGGAGTCCATTGTGGGGGGTATGAGTTGCCTTGCCAATATGGTGGGGTATAAGGAAGATTCGGCCAACCAGATTGGCTTACCTGATTCAGCCACGGGTTTGAAGAAGGAAACGACTGTGGTGACCAGTTTGGAAACGGGGATTGGGATTGACTTTGCCACATATTATATTGTTGAGCATTATAGTGCGGAGGCTGAAAAGAAGAAGTTGGGTCTGGAAACATACCAGATTGTCTCGGCTACCACTGACGGCACTGGTTGAGCAAATATACCAATTCTGGCTCTTCTTCCACTTCCTTATATATTGCTTTTAATCCAGGAAGTGAGGGACAGCTCTCCGTAAGGTGATCTTTTGTATATATGGCGCATGTTTGGACTGCATTTAGTGGACACTCCTTGTGGCTATGCTTTTTCCTGCATCAGGGATAGAAGATTGCCAAATTCTGTTCTGCCTCCATTTGCTTCTGTTTGGCTTGCATAATATCAAGTTGTGTAGTTAGTGTCCCTAGTATATCAGTTTTAAAATTTTCCAATAAATTTCCAATTTCTACATGTGTTACTCCTTCTGTCAAAATTTTATTCTCTTACAAACCGATCATGTTCTGTCGGTTTTACTCTTGTGCTGCCTCTCGAGCTCCTTATACATAAATCAATAATGTCAGCAAAATTTTCTTGATAAATATCCCCTTTTCCCATAATGTTTAATGTTTCAATCTATTGTTCCTTCATGCCCCTTATTAATGTTGTTTTTAACACATTATCAGGTAAAGGTAGTGATGCATAAGGATATCTTTGTAGATTATACTGGAAATGTTCCACATACTCCTCTAATGTTTCATTCGGTCTTGCTGTCATCTAGAATATTTCGTCCTTTAGTTCTCTAGACCTGCAATAATCCTGATATTTTTTTAGAAAGGATTCTTTCATTTGATCCCAGTTATTTATAACCCCGCCACCTAATCCCATAAACCATCTTAAAGCAACCCCTTTTAATGTAGAGGGAAATAGTTTCAGTTTCTGGGGGTCGATGGTGTAATCATATCCCCTGCACAGTACATAAAATTCAAACAAAAATGCATCTGGATCTTCTGATGTAAGACCGTGGAATGTAGGGATATGCTGAAGAGGGATTGCTTTCATAGGCGCATTTGCTGCGGAATCCACTATAGCGTATTGTAATGTAGAGGTTTGGGTGTTTGGCTGGTTTTGAGCCATTGGGTCGAATATATGCCAATAACATTTTAGGATGTCTAGGAGGGTATTCCTAGGTTGAGAGGAAATGGCTTTAATAGGGATAGTTTTAATAACACTTCCTGTATCCAGGATAATGAGAGTGCCTGATGTCTGAGGAGATTGAGTTTCTTCGGCAATGATTTTTGCAGCACTTCCCTTGTCTGGGTTGTTTAATGGCTGAGTTTTTCCAATAGGAGACCTTGGTTCCTCAATTTCCCCTGTCTCTCCTTCTCCTTCACAAAGATTGCTGAAATTCCATTCCTGCAATAGTTTTGGAGTAGAATTTTCAATTTCTTGAAAGTCCTGCTCTTCAGTTTGACTATGCACCTCAACAAAGGCTACAGATGGTGATCCTGTGGCCTGAAGGGAACTAGTAGGCTGTTTAGAAATGACTTTCCTGGGTCCTAATGAGGGATGAGATTCTGCTTTCTTGTAGATTTCATCTATGAAGGTTGGTCGGCCAAGGGTCACCGACCCCTTAGCTTTTTCTGGCTTGGGTAGAGGTTTGGGATTTTTTTCTGGCTTTTTTTGCTTAGTCATGCACTCAAATTAACTACTAAATTCTATTCAAACAATAGAAAATCTATAGGAAAGCAGACAGAGGAGCAGGGCTTTTACATGCTCCACACGTAGGTTCTTACCTTCCGTTTTTAAAATCCAATTCTTCCCTAACAGGTTCATACACTACTCTGAAAAAAAAGAACAAATGGCTACACTCTTTCCCCGGCAACGGTGCCAAAATGTAGAGCTATAAAAAGGGTCTCTTTCACCTCTAATTACCTCACATTAATATGTCAATCCGGGAATGTTTCGTTATTTCAAAGAGTGTCTCAGTCTGAGGCTATCATTTTCCAGAGTAATGCTAGTAGTACAGTGTTCAGAAATACAAGAGTAAATGGATTCTTATCTACAGCTTAACTTCTTCAAAAGATTAAATCACACATTCAAAAGACTAAGCAACTTATCAGTCAAGGGTTCGATAGTAATAACCCATCCCTTTGGAAACTGATGGAAAAGGAAATAAGAGAACAGATCGTGGATCTGGGAACTGGACAGTAAATGCCAATGCTCACTACAGCCTGGGATCGTTCTTCACACCAACACCAATAAATGGAACGGAAGATGAGAAATGGAACAGCAATTCTGAAATGGGACAGCAGCTAAGAAATAGAATAGCAACTAAGTCTCACAAGCAGTGACATTCTTAATCTATCAGATCAAATGCATTAATTGTAATCAAACGGTAATCTTTCACTCTTAAGAGCGAATCGAACAGCACACACCAGTGGAACACCACTGATTACTGATGAATTATAGAACAACGCTTGAAAACCATATACGCACACAGCACACTTAAATAGTAATCTGATCCAAGTATCAATCTCAGTTAGAGAGAATACGATTGCGTTTCAAAATAGAACAACATTGCTCATAAATCCAACAATCATAAAGAACATAACTCCCAATATGAATTCCGTAACGTTAATGAACAGGTGCACAACACAAAAGCTCTATAATGGAACAGTGATAGTATTATGTCAAGACTAGCAATATTAGATCAATGCTTAAAACAATAGTAATATGATGCAGAGTCAATACAATTGTTCTCTCTGTAGAAGCCTTAATGAATTAAACATAACAAAGCATGTGATGTAAACTTATAAAACACATCAGATTACCAAATAACGTCAATAAGAAAACCATGCATAAACCAAACGTAATAATACAGGAGCAAGTGTCCTCCAGGGCCAGGCCCTTAGCCTCCAGGGGTACACCGCTTGAAGTTATTCCAGACTCAGAGATGAAGTAATAACCAAGTTTGTATTAATGCATAGAGCAGAATTACAATAAACTAGTTCTTAACGAGACTCGATGATCAAAGTTTTGATCTTAAAAGAAATTACATAAAAAAATAACCGTATCTAACCCTCTCCCGAGCTAACAACGTTGCCCCTTTTATAAGGGTGACAGCAGAGATGTCTAAGTGCAAAAATAGATAAAACAACAATCCCTCATGATCAAGGATCCTGAGGGATTCGCCTAACCATTAGTCTTCAGTGATTTCTTTTCTTTCCTGCGCCGAGCTGATATCTCCACCTCCTTTCCCGGGTTGATTCGCTTTGATTTTCTTTGCCTTGTTTGCATTCGGTCTCTCGTCAAAGGGACAGTGGTTAACCCTTCCTTGTCCTTTCCTTTGGAACGGCAACTTCTCGTTTTTCCTCTTTCCTGCACAAGGAAATGACAATTGTCAGCGTTTCTGTCTTGCATATTAATCTCACATGTTTTATTATAATTCTTTATCATTTTCCTAGTTCATGATGCAAAAGGTTTGTAAGCTCTAATGAAAAGATACTGAAATAATCATCAAAAACATACCTTCTTTAGTACTCCACAAATGCTAATGATTCTACCACAGTTTCAGATACAACCTTCAACGATGTGGAAATTTATTTTCTACACAGAATTGCGGCCAGGCCAAATCTTTTTCCTTATACCAATATGATTCGATGGGTCGTTCATAATCTAAGTATTGCTGACAAGCGAATTGTTACAAATAAGCACATATTCATTGGGTCTTTTGATAGCGAGAATTTGTGGAGGATTTATCGTCTTCTTAAGCCATAATGAAAATAACATAAGAAATACATTGATGCATTTCTTAAAGAGCATGAACATGCATCAGAGCCAATTAGAGGGTGGAGAAAGGACTCGAACAAACACGAGAGAAGAAAGTGGTAAGTATGTTGTAGACTCTCTCACTAGTCCTTATTCTTAGATAGCAACTATTATGTGTAGGCTACATGAAATTCCTAATGCACAAAAGTTTCCTAACCAATGGGTACCTCTTATAGAAGGGTTTATTTTTTATTGGGCCACAATACTTTCAAACAATTTAGTTGCCCATATTTTGGATTTTAGGAGTAAATGCAAAGTTTTTGAGAATATAATCTCTCCTTTCTATATGAGTGCTTATATCATGGATGCTTTATGTTTTCTATGGACTTTTCATCTATGGTATGGAAGAGGACTCTAGAATACCCAACCCTTATTCATATTTATTATGATATTCGATGGGACTCCAAATATCAGTATCATTTCTATAAAATCTTCCATGGGGTCATGTTACCTACATATCAAGTTATCTTTGATAAAAGAGCTCCTCAGATGTCTCCAGAGGCCTAATATAATCTTCTCCGAGTAGGAAACTGGTTTGCTGAAGATTCATTAACCTATATCAGGGTTTATGGAACTCTAGCCAATCCTCATGATCTACCTCTGTTCATTCCCGATAAACTTCTTACTAGGGAGATTTCTTATCAAATCATGGGTAATGGAATCTATAAAGTCTTAAAGGAATCCAACAAAAAGGTGTGTCCTTCTTTCCCAACCCAATTTGGTATGTATGCTTCAAATAATTATAAGCATGTAATGATTGAAATAAAGGCCATTCAGGATCTTGATTTTCCTACTATACCCAATAGACAATATGATCCTCATCAAGTGGTTAAAAATATTATAGTTGCATCAAGTATCAGAAAATTTGTTCATGAGCCCGATAAGTTTGATGATTTATTTGAGGGAGCTTCTTCTTATTCGATGGTGGCACAAAGAGCAGAGCAACAATTAACCCCAGAGGAAATGAATTAGTTCACTCAGTACAGGGCCTCTAGGCTAGCAAAACTTCCTATGGATTCATTACAGATTCCTTAAGAGAAGATTGTTCATGATGATGTTAAAGTTATTGGTTCTACACAATATGTTGATGCTTCCAAACCACGAGTATCAATTGCCTATTCTTCTTCTCAGGAAAAATGATTTGTGCCTTATGCTTGGTTAGAAGAGATCTAGGAAGAATACAATCAAGCTCTTAATTCCAAGGCTAATGAGTCTCAGGCTACTAAGACTCCTCCACAAATGAAGGTTCAGGACACTTTAAAGAATCCTAAATAGACTTTGATAACAACAAAGGTTCCTGAGAAGCATTTGGATGATAAATATGTAGAAATCATACCAGCATTCCCTTCTTCCGAAGTTGTTTTAAGGATCGAGGAGATTCCTCCACTGGATATTTTCTACAACCCTCAACACAAAGTTGTGGTAAAGAGGGAGAGAAAGAAAATAAAGCTTGACCAATCCCAGGAATTAGTTCCTGGAAATGCATATTTTTAAGTGTTATGGAAAGGCTCCATAGAAACTCTGCCAGAGGAATTGGTAGGCTTACCCAATTTATAGGTGCCTATACCTCAGCTACTTTTGTAAAAGCCACAGAGGTTCAACAACTTCTTAAGGAGAAAGAAGAGATAATTTCTTTGTTATAAAAATGAATTGAAATTGAAAAGCAAAGGATAACAGGATACTGTGAGGTGCAGGTGACATAAATTCAGCACAGGTTCGACTCTCTAAGAGTCTAGTATGATGTTGATACACAAGCCCAAGGTTCATAAATTCAAGAGTTGTAGAGAAGGATTGAACATCTGAGTGTCAATCCATAATTGACTAAATTTAAGAAGGAGGACAAAGAATTGAATACTCTTCTTTCCCAACAACAGATTGTTTTTTTCCATAAATTGGAAATTATTCATGATTAGTGCAAGATAACTGGCTCCCTAGTAGACCAACTATCTAATATTAAAAATTAATTTGAAGATATAGAGGAGAAAATTGTTGGTTTCTTGACATGGCAGGAAAGTGCAGATGGAAGATTAGCCAATCTTCCCAAAATTGAAGAATCCCATAAAGATATTGTTTTCAGAGAGTGGGAAATTCGCATTAAGTAGGCGGAAGCAGCGGTTTATCAAGAACGAGATATTTCAAGTAATATCATTGAAGCAATCAATGATAATTTTCTCCAAGCTATTCTCATATCAAATTGTCTCAAGGGAACGTTACCCGATATCAAACTGTTGACTAAAACGTGGCAAGAATCCTCCAATAAATGGGCCAAGATTATTGATCAACTAACCAAGACCAACTTGGAGAGTCATTGGAAATTCTTAGTGAAACCACACAATCAGTGTATTATGCTCTGATGCTTATCAAACACTACCACACAAATGTTGTAAGTGTTGAGAGATGTGATATTCACAGGCTAGATGCAGATACAACCCAAGTCTCCATCTGAATTAAAGAATTTGATTGATATTTATGAGTTGCAATAGCACATAAGAGGACAATCTTCCTCCCAAGCATATACAATCTATTGTAATTGATTCCAAATGTGTTCCTTTTAGTTACTTTTGTTTGAGACCACTGGAAGTTGTTATTATATTTTCTATCTTTTCCTTTTGTTATGAAACTTTAAATCCCTTCTCTGAGATAGGAGAAGGGGTTCTGAATCTTTTGAAAGAGAAAGCTTAAGTTGTACTATTGTAACTAAGGTTTTTTTTAATATAAATCTAAAGCATCTCCTTTATATCATGAGAAGATCAAATATGGGTAATATTATCCTTTTGTTGTTCATTTTCTTAGAGTAGAATGGAATTTTGATTTTGTTCATAATATATATGTTAAAGAAATCTTTCATTATCACTATTGATGTGTCTTATTGAAATTCCAAATTATATGTGAAAAACATATCACAGTATATGTGGCGATTTAACAAACTAATTTAATTAAATATTTAATTAAATTAGTTATCTTTCTTTGTGTTAACTTTAGAATTACATGATGATCTACATTGTTATGATAATTGTGAAATCTTTGTAATCACATATACCAATGTCTTACCCAAGATAAATAGTAGTATATTAATCTCTATTTCAGTGTCTAGTTATATTAGAGAATAATATCTTTAATCACTCCATTTCATATAGTAGAAAGGGAAATTGTTCCCATAATTCTAGTCGGAGCCATCATCCCAAATGGAAGAGGATATGTTCTAAGGTCCCAACCAGGTGGTTTCCCCCAATGTTGATGTAGTCAATCGAGACCATCAACACCTTAGTATGATGCTTATACAACCAATCCATCACCAACAGTATGTTGTATTATGATGAAAAGTGATTTTGGGGTAAGGCCAAAACCCCTTTTCTTTACAATATTTCAATCATGAGGCCTATGGTTTATGGCCCACAGACCCTATCGGAAGCGTAATTGAGGGTTTAAGCGTTTAAAACCATGGACCACACATTTATTCGGTTTTCCTTTGAAAAATGAAACTACATTACTTTATCGCAATACAAAGGGAAACACGGGAAAACCCACTCCGAAACACATAAGCAAAACTCAAAAACTATACAGTCACATTCATATGTATCATCGGATCCGGCTCTCACTTCAAAGCCTTATCATTGCACTCCTCTGATATTCTATAAGAGATCGCTCCGATCGCCGATCGGCACTCTATCGCTATCGACGTATTGACCCATCGCAATCGCAACATCGCCGAATCACCGTCTGCTGTCATTTAGATTTGCTAAAACGCGATCAACAATCAAATCTTGACCATCAATCTTGGTTCTGATCCAACGATCCTCATTTGATCGCACAATCACAATCGCACTAATTCAAAGACCGGTTCCGATATCACATAAAGGGTTTCACCGATGCGATATAAGATCTCTACTCCACAACGATTAGATCTGGACCGTTGATCTCTGAGATCCAACAATCGCTGTGAATTTTCGCCCGCTTCCTCATTAACTTAATCTCTCTTGCCTTTTGATGGATTTATGTGTTAAACATAGTTCTACGACAGTCTCTGTCTACACACGACACACCATATATAACAATATTTTTGGTTTATGATTGGATCGCCATCGATCCTTACAGTGATCGATGGTCAGTTAAACCTCGCAATACGGAAACATTCAGCTTATCTATGAAATAACACACAGGCGTATAATTCAACACTTAAACATACATTTTCCTATTATATACAGAACAATTACAAGCTAAGGCATTTCAGCCTTAGAAGCAGTTCTCCTCTCGACTACATCTTATACAGACACTGGTTACACAATTTCTATCTATTGCTCTATATTACTCTTCCCTTCTCTCCTATCTATCTCACGATATATATATATATATATATATATATATATATATATATATATATATATATATATATATATATATATATATATATATATATATAAGGGAACATTGGATCGGATCACTGTGAAGGATCCGATCACATCCTTTCCTCAAACCTCTCAACTATCTCTGAATTCTCTCTACATGCATACATATGTGGCATATTACATTTAATAAAGTCTCCTTGAGACTTATCCATTCCATCATTTAAGCTCTGTTTTAACATAAATGTCCCCTGTTTTGCTTGATGGTCCACGTTGTCCTCTTTCTCTGCTTTGGATTCCCCTTTTGATTAATGGGGGTCAGATGATCCTGCATCAAACTCCCGAGGCACAAAGATTTATGACCACCTGGTCATATGCTTCTCCTTGTCCTTAGCAATTCTACCCACTTCTCAGTCGAACTGCCTTCATGATCTTCTGTGAGCTGCAACCAACCTCTATAGTAACAACCTTCCTCTGCTACATGATACCTCACCAAGATCTCCTCACTCAGTCTTTTGGCATCCTTCTGGTTCTCTTCTCTAGAACCAATTGAGCACTCCTTGCTCTAGGTTGCTGCAAGTCTTCTCACCTTCCGCTGTCATTCTCTGCACGACAGTAAGACCATAAACTCTCTGGTCTTCACCACAATTGTACCTCCTTCCCTTCTTCCTTCTCGCAGGAAAACTTTCCCTGCTTTGATACCACTTGATGAAAAGCGATTTTGGGGTAAGGCCAAAACCCCTTTTCTTTACAATATTTTGATCCTGAGGCCTATGGGTTATGGCCCACAGACACTATCGGAAGTGTAATTGAGGGTTTAAGCCTTTAAAACCATGGACCACACATTTATTCAATTTTCCTTTGAAAACTGAAGCTACATTACTTTATCACAATACAAAGGGAAACATGGGAAAACTTGCTCCAAAACACATAATTTGGAACTCAAAAACTATACAGCCGCATTCATATGTATCGTCGGGTTTGGATCTCACTTCAAAGCCTTATTGCTGCGCTCCTCCGATCTCCGATAAGAAATCGCTCCGATCGACAATCGGCGCTTTATCGCTATCGGTGTATTGGCCCATCGCAATCGCAACATCGCCGAATTACCATCCACTGTCATTTGGCTTTGCTGAAATGTGATCAGCGATCAAATCTTGACCATCGATCTTGGTTCTGATCTGACGGTCCTCGTTTGATCGCACAATCGCAATTGTACTAATTCAAAGATGGTTCTGATATTGCATAAATGGTTTCGCTAATGCGATATGAGATCTCTGCTCCACAGCGATTAGATTTGGACCATTGATTTCTGAGATCCAACAGCCATTATGGATTTTCGCCCGCTTCCTCCTTAACTTAATCTCGCTTTCCTTTTGATGGATTTCTGTGTTAAACACAGTTCTGCCACAGTTTCTGTCTACACACGACACACCATATATAACAATATTTTTGGTTTATTATTGGATTGCCATCAATCCTTATAGTGATCGATGGTCGATCAAACCCCGAAATATGGAAACATTCAACCTATCTATGAAATAACACACAGGAATATAATTCTACACTTAAACACACATTTTCCTATTATATACAGAACGATTACAAGCTAAGGCATTTCAGCCTTAGAAGCAGTTCTCCTCTCGACTACATCTTATACACACACTGGTTAGACAATTTCTATCTATTGGTCTATATTACTATTCCCTTCTCTCCTATCTGTCTCACGATATATATATATATATATATATATATATATATATATATATATATATATAAAGGGAACATTGGATCAGATCACTGTGCAGGATCCGATCACATCCTTTCCTCAAACCTTTCAACTATCCCTAAATTCTCTCTACATGCATACGTATGTGGTAGATTACATTTAATACAGTATCCTTGAGACTTATCCATTCTCTCATTTAAGCTCTGTTTTAACATAAATGTCCCCTGTTTTGGTCGATGGTCCTCATTATCCTCCTTGCTCTTCTTTGGATTCCCCTTTTGATTAAGGGGGGTCAAATGCTCCTGCATCATATTCCACCAAAGGTAACATGTTTAGGTGCGGTTTTGTTGGCATGCCTTGAATCTCAATCGCATGGGTTTACCCAATGGCTCACTCTTTTCTTCGTTCCTATTGCCAATTGAACCAACCATGGATCTGCATGTAATTCCTGGGCAAAGTTGCATTTTTCCACTAGCCCTGGGCTAACATAATTGTAGTTAGAACTGGGATTAAATAAAATGGAAAAAAATTGATTACAAAACTTACCTTCCATCTCAATGATGGATGCATGGTGGTCTGCTTGGCGATTGTCCATTTTTGTCTTAATTCTAGGAAAATTCTGAGCTACATCTCCCATTTTGTGAGCTTCACGGGAACTGTAAATCTTTGGCTCTTTAAATTCCGTTGTTCTTTAAATTCTGTTGTTCTTTAAATTCATATTTTTATTTCTTTGTTTCTCACTGCTGTGTAGCTCCCTTAGCATCTTGGTTGATTTTCCTCTAGAACCAATTTATAACAACTGTGTGTTTAGCTTCCTTTTTTTGTGGACTCCTTGGTCCATTTATTTTTATGTCCAACGTTGTCCTTAGCCTTCCAATTTCTTTTAATTTATGGTTTGCGTTTTTCCTATTCGTAGCAGTGTTTCAACTTCTTAATGGCATCATTCAACATTTAGGGTTCCAAAATATCAATTTGATCCTTGAATGCTAGAGGTAGGCCAAAAATGAATCATTGGATTTTTGCCTTCTCATCCTTGAGATATGGCACATGTCTCAACAACTCTAGGAATTTCGTGGTGTATTCCTCATCTGACATCTGTCCCATTCCAAGCTCATAAAATTCCTTTTCCTTGTTGTCATAATATCGCTTAGAGAAACATTGATCACTAAAAAGCTTCTCAAATTCAATCTAAGTCAATTCTTCTTCAATGATGCCTCTAACATTTTTCAGATATTCTCACCATATGTCTACCTTTCCTTTAAAGCTATAGGTGGAAATATTGGCTTTTGTATTTTAGAATAATTATGAATTTTGAAAAATTTCCCCATGCCCAACAACCATGCTTCTGCATCTTCAAATTTCTCTATTTACCCATTAAATGTGGGTGGTTTGTGATCGGAATCTGGATTAGGGGCAAAAATTTGCTCAAAAATAAAAGTGCTCATAATTGCTCAAAAACTAAATTACCACGTCCGTCTCAGTTATACAATCCCAACACAACTTGTTTCTCTCAAAACGCAGCTCGTATGAGAAATATAGAGACTTATGTCTGCTTTGTCAAACAACAAAATTTTGGGTACAGGGCTGACTGGGATACTGACTAGGCATCTGTAAAACCTAGTCAACAAAAAGAATATTCCAAGGAATATTCCTTGGAATATTCCCATAATATTCTAACAAGTGGCTCAATCAAATTGTGACAAATGTTGGCATGTTATTGGTCAAAGGTATTTGAGGTGGACCAATGAGAGGTTGACACGTGGCAAGCCTTGAGGCTGCCACGTGCCCTCTCAAAGGTCGTGTAAAATGTTGTTTGGAAAGATTGTGGAGTTGAACCCTGACCTCAGCCACACAAGCCCCATGCTTTGTCACTATGCCGCCACCATTTGACTTAACAACTATGGGCTTAAGGTTTGATTTAAACATAAGCGCCGACGAGTTTGGAGGTAAGGGGCCAGCCCAATGGGTCCATCCTTGGTTCCATGGGCACCATACGACCCAGTGTTGAACGCAGAGGGTGCTAGACAAAATTTGGCAGTGGTTTTAGCACGCCCGATAAATCTGGCATTGCTCTAATTTTAGCGGGCTAACTGGAGTTTCTCCAGCTTTGGTGGAGCTTTCCTAGGGAAAAATGAAGAGACCATAACTTTTGCAAAATTCGACCAATTTTAGCCCAGAAAGAGTCATTCTTAGATGATTTGGATGTTCTAAACACAATGGAATAGTTTGAAGAGGCAGAAAGGCACTTATGTACGTGATTTTTCTACATTGAAGTTTAAGGAAGCCTAGGGCCACCAAGAGAGGAGGTCAAGCCTAGATCAACTGAAGACCAATTGCAGAGCTTGGATAGTCATTTTCGGGATTTTTAGGTCTTATAAATCCAATGGAGTAGGTTTCAAAGCTGTTGAAGTACTGCAGGTGCATGTAATCAAAGAATTGACCATTAATACAAAGAGGGCCTAGCCATTGAAGCAGGTCCAAGGAGATGTAGCCTAGGAGGGGTGAACTCCTTTATCAAATTTGCGTTATGAGTTGTTGTGTTTTACTTCTCTACAATTTACTTAATTTATATGTGTTTTAAATAGCTAATTAACCTCATAAATTTCTCATAAAATACACTCAACATTTGACACATAATTCCTCATATTTTGGTTAATTTGAGATGATCCTAAACACATTTTTTTTAATACTAATGAGGGAGCTTGCATAGAATTAAAAAGTTTTCCCAACATTCAGATAAAGTTGGTATCAAAGCATTGTTAGCTCATTTTAACCCTGAGATGGTTTTCCAAGGTTAGCTAGAAAATTAGCTATTGGTTTTGTATTTGTGCAAGGAGAATTTAACTGTGTGCAAGTTTATGTGTGTAAGTTGAAGAAGGGAGATGGTCTAAGATGCTTCTTTGTTGAGAAATTTTTTGAAGCTTTGTGAAGCGTTTTATGCGTTACAAGTGTGATGGAAGCTTCAGCAAGTGATGTTTCCTATCCATCTTCCTTAGCAAGACTCTTTGATTTAGAGATGTTGTAAGCGCTTATCATCATGAGAGATATGGTGCAAGAGATGAATGAATATAGGAAGGAGAACACTATACTTCAAGAGGAGTTGATGGACATGAAGGAGGAGAAGCAAGATCTTCTTGAAATGATGCATGAGATGGAGATTCAACTCCATGATGCCAAGGAAACCCTAGCCAAGTATGTGCATGAAAATGAGGTATCAAGTTCATCTTCAATTTCCTCTCAAAATGAATATTTGGTGATTTTGAAAGACACACTATAGGAATAGGGTCCCAATTATTGATGAAGTTGGGTTATGAAGGTAAAGGGTTAGGCGAACACGCACAAGGCATAGTTGAGCCAATTGTTGTTGAGGAAAGGCCTAGGTATTTGGGTCTTGTTTATGGACAACATGATGGAGAATGCTCCACAACCAAGGAGGCATGTGAAGGTGTTACAAGAAGGAATTTAATTACATGTTCATTACCTCAAGCTTGTGAAGTTTATGTTCATGAGGAATGCAAAAGCTTTATACCCACTTTGTAAGAAGATTCTCATAAGCATGCAACTGGTGGAAATGGAAAATAAGAGGATGTTGAAAGCTCTAAGGTCATTAAAACCATTGTTGGTATTCTAAAGAGAGCCACTACCTCATCAAATTCACCTCTTCAAGAAGGAGACAAAGGTTAATGTGCAAGGTATAAATCTGCCTTTAATCAAGTTTCTTTTTATTATGATAAACATGGTAAATCTTCACATAAGGTTTGGAGAAAGTTTACATGTTCCTTTTGTGGTTTGAATAACCATACTATTGCGAGGTGTTGGAAGATGATAGCCATACACAGGAAACTTTCAAAACAAAAGAGACAGAAAGCCAAATGTCCATTGGATAATGGAAATCATGTTGAAAAGAAGATGCAATTATTTTGCACCCATTGCCATAAGTAGGGTCATATTGTAGACAAGCATTGGAATTTGCATCCAAAAAGTCATCCATGACATTTGAAAAAGGCGGAGAGAGATTTTGGCAAGAATGGAAAAGAGGATTCCATAATTGATGTGGGTTAGGATGATACACATGATGAAGTGCAGCTGAAAGAAGCACCATTGAAATGGTTTGGAAAGAGACGGTTAGATTTCTTAACCAATTAAGACCTTGCATTTCTTTTGATAATTAATGAAAATCTTGCCTTATTGATGCATTTCCTTGTTATTTGGATGCATTTCTTTTCTCCTGAAAGTATGTTGCATATTGCATGAAGAAAGATGTTGGAAAAGTAGAGTTATGCTGACTCACTTAGATGCAGCAAAGATGGAAATTTACAACTACAAATTTGCATGCGTGTTGCATTCATGAACTTGCATGTTTACGCCAAGAAGGTGTTCGAAAGTGGAGTATGTTTACTCACTTTATTGCAGCAAATTTGGTCATTTCAGCTCTTTAAGTACTCATACATACCAATAGGATTCTTGTACTTGTGAGAGAGTTCAGAATTGTTATACATGCATGAGAGTTTGTGTGTGTGAACAATGGAATTTTTAATAGTTTCATTTTGCATGAACATGCATGAGTGGTTGACTTGTGTTGGTTGATTTCTTTGTTAGCATGTATGTTGTCAACTTGAGAATGTTGATCATTCGCACATGCATGAGTGTCGGATTATGTGGTCGATTGATCGTTACATGTATTTTATATCAACTTCGAAGAGTTGATTTAGTCTCCAAAGATGAAAGGGAGATGTGACGAATTGCTTCATGAGCATGTGTAATTCTTGTAAATCATCAAGTTGTTGTACATGATTTTTCTTGACTTGAAAGTCAGTTGTTTGAAGAAGCATTTTTTGTCGACTTGTGTTTAGTCGATGGTTTATACACCAAGATGTAAGAGTACATGGCAATGTTCACATGATGTGACATTTGTTGCTTTGAAGAAGCAAAAGGAAGAGGTCGTCAAGTTATATTCTTGCATGAGTGTTTTTCAAGGTTAATGGTGTTTCTTGTGACAAGATGTTGCAGGATTTTGGAAGGTCCACACTTGAGCAAGAGGCTCATGATTAGCCTTCATTCTCAAATCATGACATGATAAGCATGTTAATACTAGAGGATGATGGAATCAAGAAGCGAAAGTGGACAAAAATGCCAAAAAAATTGCAGCCATTGTAGACCATTTGATGTGTTGACGCCAAGAAGCGAAAGAGATGGCGAATGCATTCTTCCAGATGTGGAATTTGGAACCATGGAGGTAAAAGAATGGTCATTTATTTTCTTGTTATTACTGATATTGTAACTCATTGTTGTATTTCACTCAGATGGGCTTAACTTGGAAAAGTGGTTTCCAAGGAGAAGCTTGCATCGAATGCATGTGTTGCAAAGGAGGAACATGATTCTCAGTGGGAAGGCCATCAGTCAGGTTTCCAAGCACCGAGTGATTGCTTTGGTACAATAGGCTATTTAATCAGCAAGCAACCAGCAAGTGTTGGATTGGGTCAGCAGCAAAAGGAGAACATTGGTTGAAGTACCAAGCCATTTGCAAGGCAAGGCATGTCACTGAACCTGAGTGGTTTTCATGGAGAATTTTCCAATTAGAATCAATTGATAAACTTTGGAAGCAGAAGAGTATTCAGTTGTCATCAGATAACCAGATTTTATGGGTCCAAAAGCCTTTCAGTGGGAAGGAGTGATCAAAATTTGGATTAGGGGAAATTTTTTCTCAAAATCACTCAAAAATTGAACAACTAAGTCTGTCTCAGAGATACGATCCCAATGCAACTTGTTTCTCTCAAAATGGAGCTCGTATGACAAAGATAGAGACTTCTGTCTGATTTTTCAAATAGACAAAATTTTGGGTACAGGGTTGACTGGGATGCTAACTAGGCATCCATACAGCCTAGTCAAAAAAAATAATATTGCAAGGAATATTCCTTGGAATATTCCCAAAATATTTTGATACGTGGCTCAATCGGTTTGTGACAAGTGTCGGCATGTCATTGGTCAAAGGCATTTGAGGTGGACCAATGAGAGGTTGACACATGGCAAGCCCAGAGGCCATCACGTGCCCTCTCAAAGGTTGTTAGGATATTTCGACACATAGGAAATAGTTAAGTATAACTTGGTCTAGTGTAGAGTTAGGTAAAGTGTGTTTCTTTACTATGTACTTTTGTAACTTACAATCCGACGGTCATGATATGTAGTGATCCGATGGTTCATTCTCTCCTTAGTATTACCGACACTTGATCCATGGCTTAACACCCGATTGGTCTATGATCTCTATTTAAAGAGCATGGAGGGTCATTTGTAGGGTAACCATTCATGAGAGAAGCTTATGTAAATTTTCATTATTTTATTAATAAATTCCCTGAAGTGACCGCGTCGGCTCAGGCCGTGCATTGTTTCCCTCTTTAAGGGTTTTAACCACGTCAACAATACTAGTGTATTGATCTGTGATCTGTTTGTGAGTGGTGTCCTTTGGTGTTCTGTCTAAGGAACTTACCCTGTAAATTCCTACATGGTATCAGAGCTATTTGAGGGCCGCACCCTTTGGTGATCCAAATCTGAACCCGGTAGAACTGCATCTGACTGTCATTTCCTAGATCTACTATTTCTGATTGCTTTCGGGCCGGAAGGACCGCTCTATTTTGTTAGGAGCATCTGTTCCAATGAGGAACCCCTTTCGTTTCACGTGAAAATTTTTCTGGTAGCCCTAGCTACATAATTTTTAAGATTTGGAGGTATACAATGTTTATTAAGCTCTTTGTTTTTTTATTATTGGATCTATACCTTTCATTTCTGTGTATGCTCTTTTCCCCGCGACTCTGTGTGATCTGGGAAAATCAAAATAGAGAGGAAGGATTTTTCTCATGCATATGCTCTTTTCCGCCACGCCTTAGTGTGATCTCGGAAAATCAGAAACATTGAGGAAAATATATAAATTCTGGCTAAAGCTAACTTCAAGCCGTAAGGTTTGGCTTTTTTGTATGTCCATGGTTTTGTGTTTTATGTTTTTTAGGGAAAAAGAGATTTCTCAAGTAAGCATGCAACCCAAAGCTTCAGTGACTAAACCCCCCCCCCCCCCCCCCCCCTTCTTTTCCAAAAATTACTAACCTTTTAATCTAGCTCACTTGGTCCAAAGCTACTTTATGAGAATAAAGGTCTTGAGTTCAAGTCCTTCTTGGTCCAAAGCTACTTTATTAGATTAAGTTTGGAAAGGGGGCGGATTTTTTTTTAATATAACATTATCATTCATTTCCACACATTCTCGCACTTCGTCGGCATCTTCAACAACTTTTCTTCAAAAATCCATAACTTCTTCATCTGGAATAAGTTTTCAGAGATGTTTTTTTTTAATCAACCTAATTTTTTGAGATCTTTCCATTGGAACACTTAGTTTCAGCATCTATAGCTTCAGTTTCTATTAAAATGGAAATTCCATGCCATGTTTTTCTTGACAGCACCAACTACTTCTAATGGTGGTCCTACATTGTGGATTTACTTAGAAGTAAAGGTCTTTACAAAATAGCCTCAGGCCAAGAAACCAAACCGAAAGATGGAGATAAGGCAATGAAATGGGAAAATAGGAAAGATCAAGCACGTGGGTTGATAGGGATGTCTATTTCTCCATACCTTAGATTCCATATCGCAGAACTTGATACTCATGATGAAGCAATGAAATGGATCACTAAAGTTTTTGGAATTAAAAATGAACTTAGAGCCCATCAAATCGAAAATGAGTTGCTTACATTGGACCCCAATAATTTTTCTTCCATTGAAGATTTTCTGTCCAAGTTCAAGACCCTTAGACTTCTCTTGGAAGGTGTTAAGGTTAAGAAAGAAGATGGTAACCTTATCTATTCCATTCTTATTAAGTTGGGACCAGCCTACTCTATGTTTGTTTCCACCTTCCATTCTACAAGAGAAGCCTTTATTTCTCAAGGACAAACCTACAAGTCCCCTTCCTTTGATTCCTTTTGTGATTCTTTAATAAGAGAACAAGAAAAACTCTTACACCTTGGTCTTCTTAATCTTGGAAACTCTTCTAAGAAAGCCTTAGCCGCCCAGCAACAACCAAATTCAAAGAATCCTAAGAAGCCGTATCCTAAAAAGAATGGTCCTAAACCAAATAAGGGTCCTAAGAAATTTCAACCTCAAAATGAAAAATCATTTCAACAAAATGATAAAGAAAATAAAAACAAAGGGAAGAAGATTGATAGACATTGCCACTTTTGTAATCGAGATGGCCACTTAGAATCCAAATGCTTTAAGAATTGGAAGTAGCAATGAAGAAGCATAACATCCATTTGGAGCACTCTTCAACTTCAACTTCATCTTCAGGAATAGCACTTTCTGCATGTGGTTGTCAAACATCTCAGTCTGGATATGCACTAAATGTATCTTCTTCTTCTAATTCTCATGAGTGGCTCATTGATTCTGGAGATTCTTATCACATGGCCAAAAACAAAGCCATATTTTCTTCTTTAAATGATTGTAACACTAAAAATATATATGTTGGTGATGATAGATCTCTTAGTGTTGTAGGAACTGGAACTGTTCATATAGACAATGGTCAATTTAATGATGTATTATGTGTTCCAACCTTATCCTACAACCTTCTATTTGTATATCAGATAGCTCATTCAGGTGAAGGTAAAATCATTGAATTTTCACCTCACGATGTTGTAATTAAGGACCTAAGAGATCCTAGATAGATTTTAGCTACTGGCATTGCTGATGATTCTACAAGGTTGTATAATTTTAACAACTTTAGGTCATCAAATCTTCCCTCGGTATTTTTTTCTCATAATGATGAAGTGATCAAACTTTGGCATGAGTGATTTGGTCACTTAAACTATTGCTCCCTTCAAAATCTATGTAAAGAAAATATGATGATAGGTCTTCCAATGGTATCTTGCAGAGATGGTGTTTGTTTTGGATGTGTACTTGGAAAACATCATCGAGATAGTTTTGAAAAATGTGCCTCTTGGCACGCCTCAGCCCCTTTACAGCTTGTGCATAGTGATTTATGTGGTCCACTTCCAGTTGTTTCATTCTCTGGCTACAAGTATTTCTTAACTTTCATTGATGATTTCTCCAGACACACTTGGGTATACTTCTTAAAACTCAAGAGTGAAGTATTTAACATGTTTTTGGACTTTAAGGCCTTTGTTGAAAAACAATCTGGACATCAAATTCTTAAGCTAAGATCTGATAATGTTAGAGAATATGTTAACAACAAATTCATCAACCTTTGCACTAAGAATGGAATTCAAATGCAACATACTGTTCCATATACTCCACAACAAAATGGTGTAGCTAAAAGGAAGAATCGCACCTTAAAGGAAATGGCTAATTGTTTGCTTCAATCTAAAGGACTTAGTCTTAATTTTTGGGCAGAAGCGTAAATTACATAATAAATCACACTCCTACTAAGGTTTTAAAGACTATCACTCCAGAAGAAGCATCGAGCTCAATTAAACCAGATGTAAGTCACTTTCGTGTTTTTGGAAGTGAAGCATGGGCCCATATTCCAGATGAGAAACATAAATCTTTAGAACCTAAGAGTGAAAAATGTATTTTTGTTGGATATTCTGAAGATGTCAAAGGATATAGACTTATTCCACTTAAGTCCAAAAATGTTATCATTAGAAGAGATGTAAAGTTTGCCGAAAATATATCGGCCTACGAGCCTAGTTCAGCAGATGTGCCACCTCTCTCTATCTCTTCTACTTTTGAAAATATTTCTTCTTCAGATGATTAAAGTGAGAATGACAATCCTCCCCCACCTTCTCAGGATCCTTCTTCAGCTCCTCAGCTTTCAAAATGGGTCCGTGCTACTCGGGATGTAGTAGGCGCTCTTACCGGTGATCCTACAGATCAGTGACGTACACGTTCTCAGTTCGATAGAGCCTCTTATTTATTGGCTCAAGCTTCAGCGAATTATGATCTTGACACCTTTGCAGAAGCTTCAGGCCATCCAGATTGGGACGCAGCTATGAATGAAGAATATCTTTCATTATTGGCAAATGATACATGGGATCTTGTTCCTCTACCAAAGGGACAAAAACTTGTTAGATGCAAATGGGTTTACAGAACCAAGTATGGACTAGATGGGAAAGTTGATAAACATAAAGCTTGTCTTGTTGCTAAGGGTTTTTCACAAGTTGAAGGCATTGACTATACTGAAACCTTCTCCCCTGTTGCCAAAATGAACTCTATCCACGTTGTTCTTTCTCTTGTTTCCTCTTTCAAATGGGAAGTCCATCAAGTGGATGTTAAATCTACCTTCTTGCATGGGGACTTGCATGAAGAAATCTATATGGAACAACCTACTGGCTTTATACAAACAAACTCCAGCCTTGTATGTCAGCTTAAGAAATCCCTTTATGGTCTCAAGCAAGCTCCTTGGGCTTTGTATGCCAAAATGGATAGCTTTCTTTTAGAATCTGGCTTTTCTAGGTGTCATTCTAATAATACTGTCTACACCAAGAAAGTGGGCAAGTCTCTTATCATTCTTGTTCTTTATGTTGATGATCTTATCCTCACTAGTAGTGATCCCAACCTTATCAAACATGTGAATTCCAACCTTAAAAAGAAGTTTGAAATGACAGACTTAGGACACTTACATTATTTTCTTAGTCTTCAAGTCTTGCAATCCAAGGAAGGTATTTCCCTTTCCTAGTCCAAGTATGCCTATGATCTTCTACGCCATTTTCACATGGAAGACTGTAAGCCATCCCCTTCTCCCTTTCAGTCTGGAGCCAAACTTTCAGTCACTTGTACTTCCCCTGAAGTTGATGCTACCTTATACCATCAACTCGTAGGAAAACTTTTGTATCTGACCCATACTCGTCCTGACCTTTCCTTTATTGTTGGCCTTATTGCTCGGTTTATGAAAAACCCACATGAAAGTCATTGGAAAGCAGCTAAAAGAATACTTCGTTATGTTCGAGGTACATTCCAGTTTTGGGTTCATTACAATGCAAAAGCATCTCCTCTATTGGTTGGTTTCACTGATTCTGATTGGGCTGGTGACCCTGATGATCGGAAGTCTACTACTAGTTATGTGTTCAATCTTGGTTCAGGACCTATTACATGGGCTTGCAAGAAACAAAGTGACATTTCGCTTTCTTTAGCAGAAGCAAAGTATCTTCGTGCCATAGAAGCTAGTAAGGAAGCCCTGTGGCTTCGTCAGATCCTGTTAGAGTTTGGCTTTCAGCAGCAGTATCCGACTACACTATGGTGTGATAATCAAAGTTCCATTCAACTATGAAAATATCCAGTCCAACATCAGTGCAACAAACACATTGAACTGCACATGCACTTTATCAGAAAGCTGATTCACGACCATGTTCTTGAAATGCAATATTGTTCAACAGATGATCAAGTTGCAGACATCTTTATAAAGGCTCTCACAGAGGCAAAGTTTACTAAACTTCGATTTATTGTTGGAGTTTAGGAAGTTGTCACTAAGGGGGGATAGGCTCTAGTGCCTCCTTCCTTCTCCTATTGTGTCATATTTGTACATCTTTCAATCCTATCCCAAGTTGTTCTTAAGGGGGGATGTTAGGATATTTCGACACATAGGAAATAGTTAAGTATAACTTGGTCTAATGTAGAGTTAGGTAAAGTGTGTTTCTTTACTATGTATTTTTGTAACTTACAATCCGACGGTCACGATATGTAGTGATCTGATGGTTCATTCTCTCCTCGATATTACGGACACTTGATCCATGGCTTAACACTCGATTGGTCCATGATCTCTATTTAAAGAGCAGGGAGGGTCATTTGTAGGGTAACCATTCATGAGAGAAGCTTATGTAAATTTTCATTCTTTTATTAATAAATTTCCTAAAGTGGCCACGTTGGCTTAGGCCGTGGATTGTTTCCCTCTTTCAGGGTTTTAACCACGTCAACAATACTAGTGTATTGATCTGTGATCTGTTTGTGAGTGGTGTCCTTTGGTGTTCTGTCTGAAGAACTTACCCTGTAAATTCCTACAAAGGTCGTGTAAAATGTTGTTTGGCAGGTTGTAGAGTTGAACCCTTGACCTCACCCACACAAGCCCCATGCTTTACCACTATGCCGCCACCATTTTACTTAACAATTATGGGCTTGAAGTTTGATTTAAACATAAGCACCGACATGTTTGGAGGTAAGGGGCCAGCCCAAGGGATCCAGACCCGGTTCCATGGGCCCCATACGACCCAAAACTGAATGCAAAGGGTGCTAGACGGTAGTTGGTGGCGGTTTTAGTAGGCCCGATAAATCCGAGAGTGCTCC
The DNA here is from genome assembly GCA_031772625.1 of Pinus tabuliformis. Lineage (NCBI taxonomy): Eukaryota > Viridiplantae > Streptophyta > Pinopsida > Pinales > Pinaceae > Pinus > Pinus tabuliformis. The sequence continues at coordinate 341,054,290 of CM062807.1, read as the reverse complement.
AATTTTGGCGGGGCTAACTGGAGTTTCTCCAGATTTGGTGGAGTTTTCCGAGAGAAAAATGAATTGACCATAACTTTTGCAAAATTCAACCAATTTTGGCTCAGAAAGAGTCATTCCTAGATGATTTGGATATTATGAACACAATGGAATATGTTGCAGAGGCAGAAAGGCACTTTTGTATGTGATTTTTCTACGTTGAAGTATAAGGAAGCTTAGGGCCACCAGGAGAGGGGATCAAGCCTAGATTAGCTGAAGTCCAATTATAGAGCTTGGATAGTCATTTTTGAAGTTGTTGGGTCTTATGAATCCAATGTATTAGGTTCCAAAGTAATTGGAGCACTGCAGGTGCATGTAATCATAGAATTGACCATTAATCCAAAGAGGGCCTAGCCATTGAAGCATGTCTAAGGAGATGTAGCCCAGGAGGGGTGAACTCCTTTATCAACTTTGTGTTATGAGTTGTTGTGTTTTACATCTTTGTAATTTACTTGTTGTATATATGTTTTAAACAGTTAATTAACCTCATAAATTTCTCATAAAAGACACTCAACACTTGACACATAAGTCCTCACATTTTGGTTAATTTGAGACGATCCTAAACACATTTTTTTTAATACTGATGAGGGAACTTGCGTAGCATTAACAAGTTTTCCCAACATTCAGATCAATTTGATTTTCTTAAGTTTCTCTAGGATACAATACTTTTCCTTTCTCCCCTGATGATGATGATTATTATGATGAGAGTGATGATGGTGCCTTCTACTAGTGGACCTAGAAGTTCTACTAGAATGATGCACATAAGTGGGTTCTTTATTCTGGGGTACTCAATGGCGTGTCTCCCTTCACAATGTATTCACTCTCCTTCTTATGTATCTTTTTTGAACTTATACAATATTATCCTTTTGTTTTCTCCTTTAATTCCCGAAGTATTCCTCTACCCTTGTGACTAGTTCCTAGCTCATGTTGCTCTCGTCTCTGTAAATCCGAGAGGCTTTGCAAGATGTATGCATTGATTTTAGCTTGCTTTGCCTGAGCTCTTATCAATATTTAATTGTTTTCCTTAAAAATTCTGATCTCAACCCTTAGGCTCTTCAAGGTATCCATCCAATCAGGAGAGTTTGTCCCTCCCACTTGGCCAACTGATTTTTCTTCTTCATGCCCGTGCGATGTGTGGACGGATTTATATTCTACCATCTTGCTAATCATTTCTTGGTCATCAGGATCTATAGTGAACCACCCTTTGTTATTTTGGGTGATATTCATCTAATGTTGTCTTATGTTATGTGCTATTCACACGCAATTGTTAGAAACATAATAACAATATAAATAAACAATTACAAACCATGTACATGATCATGATTTTGCATAATTGTAATGGCAACCTTGGCTAAAACAAAAAAATCCATATCAATATACTAATGTCAGTGAATAAAAAAATTATTAATATATAGGCCTGCATAGTCCTCAAAGTATACATCTATCAACAGAACTGGTAGATCATCAAGTTAATGGAAACATATCAGTTGTTAGTCCATGCTACATAAGAAAAACACAAAGTAACTAGGTCAGTAATACATGCAGTCAGATAATATTAGACCAACTTTTAACACCTAAAGGTTTGTTTAATTAATTTATAAAAATCATCATACGACCTTCTTACGAGAGTTTAACCATTACTTGCCCAAGATAGGGCCCATCCAATCCAAGTGTTGAACATCGATGCTCTGATACCACTTGTAAACAGCCCCCACCTTAACCCACGGTGAGAAGGTTCACTTGCTAATCTAATCCCTCTTGTATGGCTAGAGAGATGGGATACATAATAAATTTCTTTTCACAACTTTGAACAATTGTCACCATTGTGTTCTTCTCGGTGAGCCAATTCTAACGATGCAAAATTTCACCCTAATCCGACCTCTAGATTGTTAATTTTTCTTAGGGTGACATTGTTTTATACTGTAGATAATTACATTTAGAACTTTTTAACATTTACATTAAATTCACCCCATAACATTATATTATCATCAACAATTATGTATAGAGAACAATAACGTCAGTGATGTGGTAGAACAATAAGGAACAATAGAAGAAAAGCATGTAGAATAGAGACACCAGGATTTAGGTCACAGACTAAGGAAAAAACCCTCAAGGCGAAAATCGAACCAAATTCTTCTTCCAATAGATATTCATCAATTGTTCAGCTAAGATACAAAGTAAAATAAGAATACATCACATTAGGCCTCCTAGGGCCAATCCAATTCAGTTCACAACTTTGTTTTTGAACTGAATGAAACAAGTCTAAGAGAGATGTTCTCATATCACCGTCATGTACTTCCATCAATCACTATTATGAACACACTACCACCATGTTAATTTTTTATCACATATCAAATTCATTGGTAGAGTCATATTGTCACCATTATTGTTATGAGATCACTAACACATTGTTAATAGGGGCATTGTCCTTACAAGATTACAACCACTATCATACAATAAGTTCATTGCTATGCCAAGGCCATTGTAATGTCAAGGTTACTGTCATTGATTTACTACAAGATCAACGTCATATATTAGGGTTTTTTCATATGCATTATCATAGCCTCACCCTCGTATAAAAGTCGTTGTCTTACTATTGGATAGGATACAACCACATACAAATGCATCATACAATAAATACATTATCACTATCAACACAAAAAATATGCCATGCCCATACAACATATTGCCTTGTATTATGAGGATATTTTCCATCTATCTCGATTACTAATCTATGACTTGGAATCACTGTTATATGGATCATTATATAGCTCATTGTCACATGTTATATATATATATATATATATATATATATATATATATAGATATATATATTCACTCCTTACTATATATATTGTCTTATGATATATAGTCACTGTCCAATCATAATGCGATCACATGCCTTAGAGTGCGCGATGGACACAGAACATATAGAACCATGATGCCATTGAACATGTAGTGATGCCTATGCTCATGTATATGATGCCTATGAGAATTAAAATGCCTCTATTATGTAATGAATGCGATGTAATTATGATGCCTCTGTGATGCCCATACATCAATATCATGTAACAATGCCAAGAGAAATGGCATGTATCTATGTCATAACAGAGATACATTGAGTTACGAAAATACAACTATGTGAGAGCCATGATTCATATAGAAAGAGAGATCCATAAAACGGAGTATAGTAATGCCATCGATGCACTGTGATGCCACTAGCAATGCGATTTACAAGAGATATGAGCTGAGCCACATATATGATAGAATCGACCCACTCTTAATTACAGAGGGATTTGTTCCACACATAAGTACAAGCCTTAGATAATTATTGTGAACAATTGTGCATAGATGTGATCCTCGGGAAGAAAAATTCGAACCTAAGAAAACAATAGATGTGAATTACACAAGGCATGAGTATATTTATCCTTGCAATAATTAATTATTTATAGAAATTTAAGTGAATTGTATGGGTAGCTTCATTTGTGGAGCCAACTTGAAATCCATGGAGGGAATCACAAATTTAAATTTGAATTTCACTTTGAATATATTCCCCTTCAATAATTGATTTCCCACACATTAATTATAATATTTAATTTGAATTATCCTTTTGACCATTATAAATTATCTTTGGGGTATACTGGTTTTCTTTTGGGGTAGTAGGGTTTCTCAGGGGAAATTTATCCTGAAGCTACCTAATTTTCAACACTCCCTATCATCTAGAAAGGAATTTCCATTCACATCATAAGTCAGATGACATGTCTCAACATAGGAGGGCAAAAGACTACATCATCATCACATCTTGTCTCGTCTCATAGAAGAAGTGTTGGGTTGTGTTATATTCTTTCCAAGACTAGCTCCCCTAGTTAACCGGGGGGTTAGATGGGGGGCATAGCTCCCCCTTCGTTACACTAATTTCGTAGCAAGGGGGTCATGGGGGGTTTGAGGGGGGTAGATAGCACCCCTCTACGGGGTTCGGGGCAGAGCCTCGGGGAAACAAAATTGGACCCTATATTAGGTGGGCAGACCTACCTATGGTTTTGTGCATGGTTTTCGCACATGGTTTTCGGCGCGATGGTTTTTGGTCCATGGTATTGGATGCTTTGACATGTGTATATATATATATATTGTAAATTTTAAAGGAACATAATTAAAAATCAATCTGGTAGTCCCGGTTTTGGGATTCAGGGGAAAATCTTTGTGTATATGTGCTTTATGTGTTATGCTCTCTCATTGTTTATTTTATGTTTTTTTAGAATTTGTATGCAAGTAATTTCTATACAGGCTTAAAACCTACAAGAAGAATAATGCACAACTAAAAAGTATGGGAGATCAATCCTCCAAACCCCACTAGTCTCTAAGTCAAATCCCATTACCTTCATCTCAGCTGTATCAAAAATAAATCCATCTCATCACATCTTGTCTCAACTTGACTCCTTTTATCATCAGTTGAATCATCATAGGGGAGAATTGACTTCCACCTTGTATCTAAGGACAATAGGCAAGATCTACTTACCACGAAAGGTAAGGATCACACTTTTTCCTATTGTCCACTAATCCTTCCCACATAGACCTTCAAGAAGCAAGTGTTAGAACACCTGCATCCCATCACTTGAGCGAGATAATCTTACCATAAATGGTAAGAATCACACCCTATCTCAAGTCACCTAAACCCATTAGCCGTCTAGGGAGGAACAATCCCGACAAGCCCAACTTATGGGTAGGATGCCAACTAGGGTATACTCTGCCAAGTCCTAGACTTGATGGTAGGGGGAGATACCCACTTATCATAAATGACAAGGATCACACACATGCCCTACAGTTATAATAGGTGAGATCCACTTACCACAAGGGTAAGGATCACACCATATCCTATTGTTTAGCGTTCCATCAACCCCAAGATCTCTCTGGCTCAAATTCTCTCCATTTGAGCTTAAATGGGGGGGGGGATATCATAGATCAATGTCCTTCGATCATTCGTGACCCCTTCATCTCATTAGTGCCTTCACTAGGCATATGCCAATTAGTCCTTTCCATAGTGCATGACACCTAGAGGATATTGAGTCAACCACAAACTTACATGTTGCAACACAAGGATCCAATTGTCTGCCTACTCAATAGTCAAAATGTGATGGAGTCCCATTGCTCTTTTCTATCCCATATCCCAAATAGAGTGATAGTTGATCATAATGTGCTTGAACCTGTCATGAAACACAAGATTCTTTATATGTTGGATCCCAAAATATGTCACAATATCTCATAATTATGCCCATCATATATTCAAACAACTCTTCAAAGATATTTCTCAACCATATTGTCTTGCATCGAACCATGCTAGCAACAATGAACACTATCTCTTAAAGAAACAAATTTCTATTCTAGGAAATCACCCAAGAAACTAGGGAAGATGTAAGGTAGCACTTAGAAGTTCTCTTCTAATAAAAAATATTATTAGCATCAATGTATCCATAAAGTCTCAATTATCTAATAGTGTGTCTTAGTTCATGAATGATTACATGGTCTAGGTATCCCAATAGCATCCTTGCAACATTCTAATATACATATCCAGGCTCTATATGACTCAAAGAACATACTGCAAACCAATAATCCATATAGATATTGGATAATCATGGGAATCCATCATAACTATATTTTCTTAGTGTAAATCATCATGCCAAGTATTTTACAAGGAAGTCCTCATCATCTCTCTGTTACACTTCTATTCTCAAGTAGTCAATCATCTTGGTTTCAAGAGTCAAATCCCTCTAGCATTGAATGTTGAGATGATCTTGATCCTGTTAGAAATAAATTGTCAGCATATAAAATAAAATATCAAAGACATACCTTCAATCATGAAGAGAGATCATAGGTTGCATCAGGTGTCCATCATTTCAAGCATGCCAAGCCTAGGGGACTTGCTAGAGTCCATATGAATATTTCTTCATTTTGAAATCATGGGTCTATTACTCATGCTACTTAAGGTCCTGAGATAACTGCAAATATGCTTCTTATTTGAATACATCATAGAGGAAGCTCACTTCACATATATCTGATAATAATGTGTTTGTCAACAAAAGCTAGGATCTCATCATAGCCTTCTTTCTCTAAGAGCATATTTCTTATCATATTCTGAATCATATCGCAAAAGCATCAGACAGTGTTTCATATAAGTCATCTAGAATGGTCCTTGCATGAAGGACATATCACTCTTATGTTGTACTCCATCTACTCCCTTTGAATAGGAAAACTCGTGTTGGCTTATATGGGCCTGACCCAGGTTCGGAAGAATTATTTAGCCAAGCAAATCCCGCAGCTACCGGCCCATTCAGCAACATCCCACGAAGCACAGACTGAGGTCTCACCCGAGGTGGCAAGGGAGGGTGCTGGAACCAGGTTTCTACACCCTTGGGATGTCTAGATGTGGTCTTAGAGGTTCGCACGCCGTCCTGTAGCCTCGCGCTGCGCTAGATCCGCGCAGATCTAGATAATCTTATGCTTTTTCTTACCGCGTTGATTACAGATCTAATTTATTTGGTAAAGTATTATAACCCAGATCTACTTAGAGAGGTCTTTAAGCAAACATTTATTACTTTCATTTAGTTCGCATATTAAGATTAAACCTGATTCTCAGGTACTCAATAAGCATACGCGCGCAGATCAAAACAGTTTCAGTAGCCATAAAAAATAGAGTTGTGATAGTTCAGGATTAACACAGAATTCAGAAGAAACTTATCTTTATTTGCACTTATCATCCTTACATCCAGATCTGCCCTATGCACTCAGCTGCAGGGGTCTGCGCACACAGCTGCGGACTCTTCCAGGCCTCTGCGCACACAACTACAGAGCCTCTATCCTCTTCCCAAACCCTCGACTCGGACTTACAAATGCTTTTAAACTGCCCTTCTCAGATACCCATTACATATCTGATCTCCCAAATCATACTCAAAACTTAGCTACTCTACCCATAGAGCCTTGCTCTATTTATACCTTTCCATGGACTGCGATCCATAGGCAGGCTAACTCAACCTACATTTCTTTACATTATCTTTTGGTGGACCACCCTTTTGACTTGACCTTTTACATTTTTCGCTCCGCATACCTCGGAGTTTTTACAATAGTTAAATCCTAATTTCTAGGCTTTATGTCCCAAAACCATTAAGCGGGACCTCCGCTACCCAACAGTCCCCCAACACAATTATCGTGACTCGTCCCGAGTCACTTGTTGGTGCTGCGTGATGCGCTGCCATGTCTTTGTGGTTCACCTCCATCTGAGTGACGCTCGTCATCCTACTTCTTCGTCGTTGTCTCCTACAATGCCTCATCCGGCTCCTGCTTCAATTTTTTTACTACTTCTTCCAACCAATGATGCTCATTCTGCTTTGCTCAGTTAACAGAGAACACCCCCTAATACAATTTTAGCTCGAGTGGGGAAGCCTCAGACGGGACCTCCTTGTACCTCTACAGCCACTTCCAACCTTCGTATCTTCTCGTCGCACTGTCTATTGTAGTTTTTGTTGCAATTTTGCAAGACCGTTGTTGCTATCCATGAGATCCCACAGCTTATAATTTTTTAGAGACGCCTTAGTAACTTTGTTCTGACACATGGTCTCTGTTTTCCCATATTTTCACTGAATTTTTGTGGTTTTCCGACCTGCCCATGGACGAGGCGACGACATCCAGACCACTTGTGCTTCATGTCTTCTCTTTTCTAGTGAATCCCCTACTGTTGAGTCTGCAGGCTGCGGGATGCCCGTGGCTGTCAACACCATGCTCTTGAGATAGTCTAGCTACCCTCTTGGCCATATTACCACCTGCGGGCTTACTCCTTGTGCAGAGATAATAAACAATGCCATTTCAAGACTTGGCATACGCTTTGTGGAAGTGTAAGTCGCCTGGTAGCTGTTCCTTAGTGTTTTATAAGCGAGTCGAATTTCAAATTCCTAGATTGCCGCCTATTCCAGTGTCCCCGTGTAAATTTTGCAACAGCTCATGCCATATCTGACTCGGACTCCTTCCCTTAATTGCCCATCGCTCGCTCCCTTTTGCCATAATGCAGAAATCGTGTCATGAATAGTGACCTATACAATCACCTTTGCTCGAAGCAACGCAACAACATACTTCTAACCATGCGGCGGCGATCTTGATGATGGGCCCGATCAACGCGTATCCTGGCACTCATGCCTCTTTCTCCCAGACTGCTTTATCATCTCGCACTCTCTTTAAACTGGCTGGAGTGGTGAGACTATCCCTCGAATGGTTAGTCAGGCGGTCGGCCTGCTTGTATAGAGCTTCAGGCGACTGCCATTTACTCGGCCTGGAAAGGGGTCCCCATTTAGTTTTGCAAGCTAGACCATGCCCCCATCGGTAACTTCTTTGATGATGTAAGGTCCCAACTAATTCATTCAGAGTTTGCCCCAGAACTTCTCGAATTTACTATCGTATAGAAATACTAGATCATTCTCCTTGAAGGTACGCACCTTGATATGGTGATCATGCCATGCTTTTTCTCCCTATTTCTGCACTTGTTGATGGAATCAAATCAAAAATCATTCCTCCTCCATTTCTTCAAGTTGCGCGAGCCTTTGCTCCAAAGCCCCGCGGTCTGCCATACCTGTGATTTCCACGATCCGCAGACTAGGCACAATATATTCCATAGGCATGACGACCTCCTTGCCATAGACTAACCGAAAAGGTGTCTGGCCCATCAATTTTTTGCACGTGGTTAGATATGCCCATAGCACAGCAGGGATGCACAAGTCCGAGTCATTTCTTCATGCATTACAGACCTTGGTCAATGCAGTCTCCAAAATTTTGTTGAATTCCTCCACAGTCCCATTTGCTTGCGAGTGGTATGGCGTACTTTGTTTATGCTATATTTGGAATTCCTCAGTGAGTGCACTAATGGTTTCATTTAGAAAATGTGTTCCCTGATCGCTCATGAGAATTTTGGGAGAGCCAAACCTTGTCAGTACATTCTCGAACAAAAACTTCTTAGTTGTTGCAGCCGTGCAATCCTTAACCAGTTGTGCTTTAGCCCATTGGGTTAAATAATTTGTTGTCATGATGATATAGCGCGCGCCCATTTTTCCCCGCAGCTCAATAAGTCCTACAAAGTCGATTGCCCACTTTTCAAAGGGTTGTAGCGTTAGCTGTGGTTGGAACGGTATTTCATCTCTCCGCGATGGTTTCCCCATCCATTGGCAAACGTCGCAAGCTCGGCAATGAGCTTTTGAATCCTGATGTAGAGTGGGCCACCATAACCCTATGCGAAGTATCTTCTATGCTTTGGCGTGACCTGCATAGTGTCTGCCAGCAACCCCCTCATGGGCTTCAGCTAGGATCTGTCCTCACTCGAACTCCGGGACATACCAACACAAAATCTCATCGTTGCCCATTTTGTAGAGGTGTCTTGCAATCACGGTGAAGTTTGTTGTGCGTATCACCAATTCCTTCTTCTGCTGAATGAAGTATCCCTCCGGCGTGATCCCTGTAGTTAAGAAATGAATTATATCTTCAAAATGACCATCCGCTACATGCACCGCATATAGCTGAGCATCTAGAAGTTGGTCTTCTAGATTTTGGGTTCTTCACCTGTGTCAATTCAGGACAGGTGATAAGGGCCTGCATTTAGATGTCCTGGCTTGATGACAACCTAAAAGTCATACTCCTGGAATAACAGCAACCATTGACAAATACGCCCCCCAAACACAGGCTTGTTCACTAGGTATTTTAACGCCGAGTGGTCGGTATACATCTTAAAGTGACCTCCCAGCAAATAATGGTGGAATTTTTGAAGCGCGTATACCATCGTTAATCCCTCGCACTCAGTAGCGGAATATTTCTTCTCAGCTTTTAACAATTGGCGACTTGCGAACGTAATCAGGTGGTGAATTCCCTCCGCTCCTGGTTGTGTAAGTACTACCGCTAAGGCGATACATGATGCATCGACATTCACATAAAATTTGACATCCCATTTTGGAAAGACCAGTATAGGGACCGATGCCATCTTTTCCTTAAGTGTCTCCAGGATTTTGTTACATTCCTCATTCCAGCAATAAGTAGCATCCTTCTTTAGCAAATGTTCCATCAGAGTTGTGATCTGAGTGTAGCTTTTGATGAACTTTTGATAGTAGCCTGTGGCGAGTAATTGCTTGACACTGTGTGACGCTTGCAGATTGAGTATGACGGTGATCTTCATCGTATCCACCATCAGGCCTTGCTTACAGACCACGTGGCCCAGTAGGTTTCTAAATGGAACCAGGAAAGTACACTTCTTCAAGTTGAGCACAATCTGATGATGGAGGCAAGTATCCAGCATCAACCGTAAGCTCGCTACATGCTTCTTAACCAGTCTAAACACGGTCCAGTCATCCAAGTAGACTTCCAACAACTTGTGAATAAATTCTTTGAATACCGCGACTACTATTCATGAAAAAATGGCCAGCGCATTCTTCAGTCTGAAAGGCATTACTGTGTACTGAAAAAAACCCCATTCAGTAGCAAACGTTGTCTTACTCCTGTCCTCTGGTGTAATCTTGATCTGGTGGTATCCTAAGAACCCATCCGTGAAAGAGTAGGCTTCCCATCCCCCCACGTTTTCCAGTACCTCATCTGTAAACAACGTTGGAAACGGGTCGTTGACGCAGGCATCATATAGCTTCCTAAGATCGACGCAGATGCGAATCTCGCCCTTCTTTTTCTTCTCCTGCACAACCATCGGACTTACCCAGTCGGACTCCTCGACTAGTTCAATGATTCCTGCTACCAGCATTTTGTCCAACTCTTCATGGACCTTTGCTTTATATTTTGGATTTAATCGGTAGGGTTGTTGCTTCACCGGTTTCGTGTCTGGCTTCAATGTGATCTTCATCACTCCTAGTTCTCCTAGGATTCCCTTTAGCTTCGTGATCTTTGTTGGGAAAAAGTCTCGGTATTCCCGAAGCAACTCGACGACCTTCTCTACTGTGGCGTCGTCCCAATAGTCCCCAAGCGTTGCATACTTTGGCTCTTCTTTGGTTCCAATGTTGACTAGTTTCATTTTCAATGGTGCCGTGATATCTGGATCTTCAATTTCAGGTCCACGTACCTCCTGTCTCCCCTCTAATTCTGGACTATTGACGTTTCGCGGATCATCCTCATCATCTTCTACCCGAACATTATAGCATTTGAGGGCCTAACTCAGCTTCCGCGACCAGTCAAGCTGCACAGTCCTTTGGCTCTAATGGTGTCTTGAATATGGTAGCCTTTACTAGTTGTAATGCTTTGTCCACAAGATCCATCCAATGGTCTTCAAACAGAAATGTCAACAAAAACCCTGCGCTCAAGATATCCCACTTGCATGTGTCATGCCAGAGCTCCACTTCCGTGTACCAGTTTCTAGGAATGACGTCCAGGGTGTGATAGAATAAGTGCACCCATTCTAGCTGCGGTTCCTCTCCATATGCTTTGATCCACCTAGTCAGGTGCATGTTCAGATCCTCCTTTCCATCATATTTCTCCGCTATGCATAGTTTTGGCTTCCCAAATCTGATCTTCATCATACACCTGCAGGTGTGCCAATCTTCGAACATTCCTTCATGTGTGCCCCACCATCACGCAGGCGTCGCGCGTAGTGCCCATTTCATCATGTCAAACCGTTGGCGCTCCAGGACTGTGATTTCAAATTTTGTTAGAAATTCATCTACCATCGTCAACCCATCATACTTTGGCAATTCGCAATCTTGGGCCTTTACATAGTATATCTATTTCGTCACCATGTTGTAGTGTAGCGTGGTTACTCTGTTTAACCGATTTCGCCACCGCTCGTCTTCCTCATCTAAATCATCAGTGCTGGATTCTCAATCCCCTCGTGATATTCTGGTATCCTCCAATGTCTTGACCCATCCTCGCCCCTGGGAAATCATTCTATAACTACAATCTTCATCATCATCGTTGTGCACCGATTCAAGGTAGAGCAGTCCTTCAGCCAAATCTAGCGAATAATGGCGCAGAGCGCCTTTGTTTCAAATATCGTTGTCCTCTTCTTTAGATTAATGACTCCATTCATGTTGGTGGCCCAATATATTCCTAACAGCGTAGGATAGGGTGTATTTTCATCCATGAGTTCAATAACTTCAAAATCCGTGTGGGTACTGGTGCCATCAAGGTTTACCGTCACCCCTTGCAGCCTTCCCATGGGTAGCACTTTCTGTTGATTTTCCAACCACAATTGGATAGGGGACCATTGTAGTGTAGGCTTACCCATGTGCTCCCATGTCTGTTTCGGCAATACATTAGCATCTAAGCCAAGATCCAAAATGACCTACTCCATCTCATAATCGTCAATTTGTGTTGTTAACCGAATTTCCCTTATGATCCGCGATGCATGTCTTCCCAACTTTCAAATGACGCGAGGTTCATTCCACCCTGCACACCTATTTATCAGCTCATGTAAGCCTTTAACCGCCCTGTTGTCGCGAAACAATTTTATACATGTCTCTAAAAAGGTAGTTATCATCAAGGGATCCTTGTCCATCTCGGGCTGATCCCTATTACCTGGGGTAGAGACCTTCGTGAAACTCCCTCGAGCTTCCCGATATGTCCCCTTATTGCCTCTTGGGTTCTGTCCATCTGCTCTTGTGGCCGTGCCACTCCTCAGCACCATGTTGACCTTGGGATCTTCCTCGCGGTGTTCAAACCTCATCATCTACACATTCTGGGTCATTGTTGGTTGTGCTACCCTCTTTTCCTGAATCTGTGCTATCAACGAAGGACAATCTAGCAGCTTATGATCGAATTGCTCATAATAGCTACAAGAAATTCTGGTTGGGTTGGTACAATCTTGCGCGTAATGTCCTGGTCCTCCATAGTTGTAACAGATTAACTGCTTGCGACCCCTTCCTAGTCCCATTCCGCCCCGTCCTTGACCGCGCCCTTGGAACCCACCGCGCGTAATCGCCACAACTGGATCCTGACTTCGTGCATCCATCTGCATTCTATAGGCAGATGACCGATCCATCAGCATTTTATAGCTACAACAATCCCTTTCTTCATAGCCCACTGATCTACAAAAGTTGCAAAAGAGCTGCTGGGGGGTCTGGTTGTATTTTGTTAATAGATGACAGTTATCAGTGTTGTGATTTCCTCCCACCTGACAAATTGCACACCAGAGCAGGGTGGTTGTGCTCGGCCTTTCCTATGCCTCTAGTCGTAATGGTGTTGGTCCCCCTGTTACCACAAACTTCACCGAGATCGAACAATGATCTTTATCGTGTCCCTGGCTCTTACACCTTACACACCATACTTCCTCCCAGACCTCTAAGTGCGGTGTCTATTCTTGTTTTAACTTCTGCATTTCCAAGCATAAATTTTGGACCTGCACTTGAATTTGTTGAACTCCTAACCTTGGGTCTGATATCGGGGTTTCGTGCAACCGCATTGTTGCCTCCAGCGCTTCAGCCTCGATTGAGATCTTTTGCTGTAACAAGGCTAACTTTAGATATGGCGTTAATGATGCGACGAACCAACCGCAGTGATGCTCATCTGTCAGTGTCATGTTGGCCTCACGGATAGCACTTTTCAACCTTTGATCCAAATCCCATGAAGTTTCACACGGCATCATGACAATCTCTTTGAATCCTATGACTGACTTTTTTCCTGACTTCAGCCGACTAAGTTCCTTTTTTAATTCAGTCTGGATTTCCGCTACCCCTGTTGTTGGGTTACTGCTTGAATACTTCATGTACCATGTCAGCACTCAGTCCTACAATGAGCTGACTAAGGTAGCTTTCCTGATATTATCATCCATGATTTTCTATGCATTCCATACTGATGTTAGCATAAACCAGAATTGCTCCAGGTCTTCTTCTCCTGCTCCCTTGAATATCGTCAACTGAATCGCGCTTGCCATAGTTACCCTTGATCTATTACCATCCCTGATTCCTTTAATCCTTCAATTTTTTTCTCTCTGCGTCCCACCCCAGACACCCCTTAGGCAGATCTCGGTCCTGGCAACGGAACCATTTGTTGGCTTATATGGGCCTAACCCAAGTTTGGAAGAATTATTTAGCCAAGTGAATCCCGCAGCTACCGGCCCTTTTGGCAATAGCCCGTGAAGCGTGAACTGAGGTCTCACCCGAGGTAGCAAGGGAGGGTGCTGGAACCAGGTTTCTGCACCCTTGGGATGTTTAGATGTGGTCTGAGAAGTTCATGCGTCGTCTTGCAGCCTCATACTGTGCTAGATCCACGCAGATCCAGATAATCTTATGCTTTTTCTTACTGCATTGATTACAGATCTAATTTATTTGATAAAAGTATTATAACCTAGGTCTACTTAGATAGGTCTTTAAGCAAACATTTATTACTTTCATTTAGTTCGCATATTAAGATTAAACCCGATTCTCAAGTACTTAATAAGCATACGCGCACAGATCAAAACAGTTTCAGTAACCATAAAAAACAGAGTTGCGATAGTTCAGGATTAACACAGAATTTAGAAGAAACTTATCTTTATTTCCACTTATCACCCTTACATTCAGATCTGCCATGTGCACTCAACTACAGGGGTCCGCACACACAACTGCGGACTCTTCCAGGCCTCTGCACACACAGCTACAGAGCCTCTATCCTCTTCCCAAACCCCCGACTCAGACTTACAGATGCTTTTAAATAGACCTTCTCAGATACCCATTACATATCTGATCTCCCAAATCATACTCAAAACTTAGCTACTCTACCCATAGAGCCTTGTTCTATTTATACCTTTCCATGGACCGTGATCCATAAGTGGGCTGACTCAACCTACATTTCTTTACATTATTTTTGGGTAGACTACCCTTTTGACTCGACCTTACATTTCGCACTCTGCATACCTTGGAGTTTTTATAATAGTTTAATCCTAATTTCTAGGCTTTCTGTCCCAAAACCATTACGCGGGACCTCCACTACGCAAAACCTCTTCAATCAACCAGTGAAACTACAATCCTTCTTATATATAGGGCTTGATTCTCACATTCATAATGTACCTTTGATCCCATAGCAAGAAAAATGACAAAAAACAAATAATCATAATGAAAGTGTGCCTGGTGATGAAGCATGAATATCATCCTTGTCTAGTTTTAAGAGTGGCTTCCGCATTTTCCTACACTAGATCCTTCTTAGAGCTAACTCTTCCTGCACTACTCTGAATCTTGTTTATATTCAAGATGGATCACGTCCTCATGCAAGAAGTTAGCAAAACAAATAAAATACTCATGTAGGAAGAATCACCAATAATTGAAAAGAATAATTTGATAAGAACAATGACACAAAGAAATGACATAAGTCTTGAAAGTACTTAAGTTTAATGTATATTTTAGGAGGCTCTCAACTCCCTCTTGATCCTATCTTCCTCTTATCCAGGAGGTACCACTGTCTATCGATCATATGTCAATGTTGTCTTCAGAAGAAATGCATCCTCTTAAGAATCACCTGTATTCTCTTCCTGATCCTTTCAAACCCAGTTACAAGATAATCCCTACAACATATCATCTCATGTTGGGTAGGATATAAGTCAAACTAGGGTTTCTTTGACATAAGTACTTGAATAACTCAATGGATTCTCATTGATCAAGAAGATTATTCTTCACACTAGGGTTTCAATGCTATGAAACCTAGGCCATATCCAAGGCTACTTTAAGGGTTTCTCCCAAACCCTAACCTTCTCTTGTAAGAACAAAGCTTCCATAGGGTTTCCTTAAAACCCTAGGATTCTTTTAGGTATTTTCCATCTTCATTTGCTTCCATTATTGGTGTCTTCAAGGGGGGGCGATGTTACACTAAAAAATGTCACCATGACCACTTACAGTTAGTATGGCTCAAATCAACAGTCATGCTACCCTCTTAGGCAAGTCTTATGCCTCTGTTATCCATCTCAAACTCAAAGAAGAGAGAAAGTCTTGTCAAAAATATGTTTATCTCTGGGGTCGCAGGTTCTCTCTAGCCTTACCTGTGGGGACGCTCACAATGTTCACAAAAGGTGCGTCCTTGGACGCTCTGTATGTTAAGGGACAGATGCGTCCTTCTGTAAAAGGCAAAATGCGCGAGTTTCATCTTAAAAAAGTTACTTGTGGTTACTTCTAGAACTTTCTAGAGGTCGGTTTGATGAATTGGATGCGCCTCCAGTTGGTTCATGTATCTCTATTAAGGAGGAACTTATCCCATCAATAAGGGAGCTATCCCACCCAAAGAGGGGGATTATCCCATTGATGGTGGACCTGAATAACCTCTTTACAACACTATAAATAAAGACATTGAGCCAGAGGGAGGGGAGGTTGGAGCTATACATTTTCTTTGGGTAAATGCTGCAGGAATTAGGACTCCCATTTAGAACCTTGTGAGGAGAGATTGTCTTTGCTTGATTCTACTTGGAAGTGGGTGAACTTTGTCAAAGTAGAGGAAAACCCTTGATGGACCCTGGGAGGAACTTGCACAACACCAAGGCCAGGTTGTAAGAGTTTCTTTGTTTCGTTATTAATACAAACTGGTTTATTTTTCTCAATAGCTTGTGTTAATGAGTTATTTCATGTGTTCCTTGGTCTGCATGTTGAATATATGTTTTATTATATGAAATGCAAGTGCTTGGTAATTGTTTGATTGTTTGTGGTTGCAGGAATTGACTTGAAGGAGGAGCTCATCCAGATCGGCAAGGACGGACTACAACAACCGCGTTTTGGAATAAGGTAAGCCTAAACACTTGTAGTTTTCATGTTTTAAAAGGTATATTTAGAGAAAGATCACTCCATTTTGTCTTGTTTGTCGCTAGAGAGTTTAGACTCCTAGGGAGGTCAGTTGTGTCCGCACAAACGACTTTTTCTGCCACGACAAATTGGCGACTCCACTGGGGAATCCATTAATGCGAAAGTCTTTTCCTTTGTGTGAACTTTGCTCTGAGAAAATCATTTTTATTTTCTGGTTTTTGACTGTGAGAATTAGTATTTGGGTGGCTTAGCTTTAGATTTAGTTAGATTTGGTTTTTCTTAACTTTTCCAGAAGGACGCACCCTCTGAGTACTGCACAGTGCGTCTTTGGACGCGCTGTTGCCGTTTGCACAGAGCGGGCCCGCGCCTGTTATAACGGGTTGCCTGCGTCTTCCTGTAAAAATTTAGGAAAACTCCATTTTTGCTTTAATTGCTTTTAGATTTTGTTTTTTCTTAGTGTTTTCTGCCCAGATCCTTTAGTACCCTGTCAAAAATTTTCACCTGAACTTGTTTCATTAGCATTCCTGCTTTTAGCTTTCATCAATTGGGTGTTTTGAGTCTCTTTTTTGAGAAATTCTTAATTTGATTTCCTTTGGTCATTACTTGGAGATTTCTCTCAGTCTTTTCACAATTTTGCATCTTTTTGCTTTTGTTTTTGCAAAAAAAATTTCCCCCTCATTCGCCGGGGGGGGCTAAATTGTGTATGAGTGTTAATCGCCTTTGAGTGTTTTTATGTTTTGATCTTTGGAACTCTCACCCAATTTTCTCGACTTGCACTTGATTGGTTCTTAGATCACATTAGAATTGTCTTGTGTTTGAGAATTCTTTTGCATAGATCACATTTGCGCAATTAGAATTCTCATTTTCAGAATATTATTGAAAAATGTGCATAGATTACATTTGCATACTTTTCGAGTGAATTGTGCTTAGATTACAATTGCATAGTTTACATTCTGAAAAATCAATCGTAGATTTAGATCAGCTTTCTTTGATTTGAATTTACACAAAAATAAAAATAAAAAATGGTTTGGAATTGATTTGCATTAGTTTTTCTTGATGAAATTAGTGCATTAGAGAATTTGTTATATTTTCTCTTAGTGATCAATTTTTTGCATTGTTGGAAGTGAATGGAAACTCTCTCCTTACTTTAGTTAGGATTCATCGAATTGAAAAGATTACATTATCATATTCGATTGCATTCAGTTGAGTCGGGTCATAACACCATTGGTTTCATCTCCATTTATCCATTTGAGTAATAACAGCCTTAATAACACAGCGCTTAATTAAAATTCATCTAGTAATTTTTACATTTCTAGGGCTCTGAAACACCAACATAGCTTAGGCTAGGGTCTTGGAGTAGGTGAGTACTTAACTCTCCAAGACTACAAAACCAAACAGATAGTTTATCTTGAGTAGAATAAATCCAATTGTTTCAATTGCACTCTGGGAAAGCTCCTCTTAAAGGAGAAGCACGAGCTCGTGTCCGAACCAGTGAGGGGATCATTCCCCCCTCGTTGGGAACGACGCCAGACAGTACGTATTACAAACGGTAAACCTCGGATTAACCATTGTCGAGGAGCCAGGGGTCACTTATCGGTAAACCTTGGATTATTGTCAAGGAGCCGGTAAGGGGATTGAGCTTGTTACTCTGCCCTTGCGTGCTGTCGGAGTTTAGACTGTTCCCCCAGGTGTACTTGTGGCCATTGGTAACCTTAGTGACCATAATCTTTAGGATTCTACCCAAGGTGACGGTGGAGGGAAGGTCCCACTGTACCTGGAGCAGACGTCGGTTATACTCACTTGGATTTTCCGGGGGGTTCGCTTCACTTCGAGACGGTTAAAGTGGAGGAACTTGGTCCGGTCTATTCATTAAGCAGGTTGCCGGGGTAACTGTTCCACCCACCACTTCTGTACTGAATTCGGCGATGTTGGGCTTCATCACCAACTAGTGTTTTCGGTCCGGAAGGCTACTGTTTGTGTATGGTTTGACTCCTAGTTTTGATAGCGCGTGTTAATTTGTTTGTTTTTACTTTTAGAGACCATAGGTGTGAATTGTGAATTTTAATTGTTAGGTGTGAATTGTTAATTTTAGTTTTAAATTGTTAATAAAATTCACTGAAGTTGAATATAATGGCAAATGTTCCGGAATTTATCAACCTAGGAACCCCTCCTAATGAGAATCCTAGTACTTTTTCTTACTTTGGAAATGTTGGTCCTCCTTATATGGCTACTTTGTCATTACCTGGATTTACAATAGGTTTACCGATATGGTTATTTTCAACTTCGTTGGCCCAAAATACTCCAATTGTTCCATCTCAACCGGATGCTTCACCTCAACAGAGTTCACCATCTCAACATCCCCAACCTTCTGTTGACCCTTTACCTTCTTCGCCTAATTTTTCTTCCTCCATTTCTTCCTCTTCGCCTGGTAAAAGCCTTGATGCTAGTAACCAGGAGGCTAAGAAGAAGAAGAAAGGGAAGAAGAAGAAGAAGAAGAAGAAGCAAGATAAGAAAGAAGTCAACCAACCAACCATGGCTGTAAGTGTTAGTTGTGTTGAGGAAAATTCCGACATGCACCGTAAACCCAAATACCCTTGCAGGCTTTGTAAGGGTGACCACTTCCTTGTCAATTGTCCTGGTATTCCAAAGGTCCTGGAAGTATGGTCAGAAAAATCCCATCAACTTTCCATTGATCCATCAACCAGTGATAGTCAGGTTCCTGGGAAAAAGGGTAAAGTTAGGTTTCCTTGTAAGTTATGCAAAGGGAGTCATCAAACTCACATTTGCCCTCACATGGATGAAGCCTCAACATTGTTGGAAAAACTTACTGTTCCACAGCAAGAATTTCCAACTGGTTACCGTAAACTTTCTCCCAACCTACCGTCAACTGACGGAGTGATTGATCTAAATTCAAGTACAGACGATCACACTCTTCCATTGGAGAGTGAAACTCGTGTCACTCAGGTTGATGATCAATTAGTTGATCAAGTGGTCGATTCAATTTCACATTCGATCGCTCACACTTTCCCTTTGGAGAGTGAACTTCATACCGCTCAGGTTCTTCTTGTTACATCAGATTCTTCTATGCCGGGGGGCATTTCACCTGTTTCTACAGAACCCCCTCCAAGCACTGAGGTCTTTTCCTTTGATTGGAATAGACTGACAGAACCTCGTCTTCCTTCCTCCATCCCTTTCCAAATCATTGTCAAGGCTGGTGGTAGGGACATACATCGTACTCAGGTAGATGAAGGTGCTTCTGTTAGTATTTTATCCTCAGCTGTTTGGAAAGCTTTGGGTTCCCCTCAGCTTGCGCCTATTACACAGAATCTGAAAGCTTTTAACAGAACAATTAGTGAACCTTTAGGGATCCTTCCTAAGTTTTCTATTACCTTGGAAGGTAAAACTGTCTGTATTGATCTTATGGTAGTTCGAGGTCCCTTGGATTTCAATTTACTCCTTGGGCGAGACTATGTTTATGCAATGAAAGCTGTCATATCGACACTCTTTCGCGTGATGTCTTTCCCTCACAATGGCAGTATTGTGACTGTTGACCAGCTTTCGTTCCCTAGTCTTGTTTCAACTACCAATAATATGACACCCCTAAATGTTCCTGATTCTAAAGTGGTATCTACCCTGCCACGGGTTAATTATGTGGCAACTGGTCCCATGTTTTCAGTTACCGATGTAAGTGAGCCTCTCACTGTTGATTTAGATCCGGTAATTGACATGGAAAACTCTATGGGATTACTTGAACACGATGTTCTTATCCCTTTTGAGTCCCTTGACATGTGTTCCTTCCAAAGAAGTATTCTTCCTTCGGATGAAGACCTCTTGGAAGCCATGATCAAGGTGTGTCCATTGACATGTCTTTCCTCCAGTTGGAAGCCATGATCAATGTTACGAGGATAGTTTTTTCTTGTATCAACCTCGTTAAAAAATGAAACAGGCTGTCATGAGGACAGTTCTTTTACTGAGTCAACCTCATTAAAAAATGAATCAGCTAGTTTTTAGGTCATATAGATAGTTAGAAAGTAGGATTGCGAGGAAAGTTCCTTTTACTGTGTCAACCTCGTTAAAAAATGAATCAGTGTATGAGGATAGTCCTTTTACTGTGTCAACCTCGTTAAAAAATGAATCAGTGAATCGAGGAAAGTTCCTTTTACTGTGTCGACCTCGTTAAAAAATGAATCAGTGTGTCCGAGGAAAGTTCCTTTTACTGTGTCAACCTCGTTAAAAAATGAATCAGTTAGTTCGAGGATAGTTCCTTGTCTTGTGTCAACCTCGTTAAAACAATGAAACAAGGATAGGTTATATAGGAAAGTAGGATTAGTGAGGAAAGTTCCTTTTACTGTGTCAACCTCGTTAAAAAATGAATCAGTGAGTGTGAGGAAAGTTCCTTTTACTGTGTCAACCTCGTTAAAAAATGAATCAGTGTGTGCGAGGATAGTTTTTTCTTGTATCAACCTCGTTAAAAAATGAAACAAGGAGAACGAGGATAGTTTGTTCCTCTCTCAACCTCGTTAAAAAATGAAACTGGATGGTACGAGGATAGTTTGTTCCTCTCTCAACCTCGTTAAAAAATGAAATTGGATGTCGCGAGGAAAGTTCCTTTTACTGTGTCAACCTCGTTAAAAAATGAATCAGTGTGTTCGAGGATAGTTCCTTTTCCTGTGCCAACCTCGTTAAAAAATGAAACAGGCTAGTATGAGGATAGTTCTTTTACTGAGTCAACCTCATTAAAAAATGAATCAGCTAGATTTTAGGATATGTAGGTAGATTGTAGAAAGTAGGGTTTTGAGGACAGTTCCTGTTACTGAGTCAACCTCATTAAAAAATGAATCAGGTTTGAGGATAGTTCCTGTTACTGAGTCAACCTCGTTAAAAAATGAATCAGGTATGAGGATAGTTCTTTTCTTGTGTCAACCTCTTTAAAAATGAAACAACTCCCTTTTCAAGTTAAATATTGAAAGTAAACCTTCATTTCATCCAGCCGGTTGAATGCAATGAAGCCTGGGGAGCATGTACCTCATTTCGCATTATTATGCTGGGGGCATGCGAACTTTTTGAGCATAGTTCCTTGTCTTGTGTCAAGCTCGTTAAAAAATGAAACAAGGGTAGGTTAAGTAGGTAGATTGTAGAGAGTAGTCATGAGCATAGTTCTTTGTCTTGTGTCAAGCTCGTTAAAAAATGAAACAAGGATTTTAGAGCATAGTTCCTTGTCTTGTGTCAAGCTCATTAAAAAATGAATCAAGGTTTTTAGAGCACAGTTCCTTGTCTTGTGTCAAGCTCGTTAAAAAATGAATCAAGGTTTTTTAGAGTATAGTTTTTGTTAGGTAGATTGTAGAAAGTAGTTATGAGCATAGTTCCTTGTCTTGTGTCAAGCTCACTAAAAAATGAAACAACTCCCACGAGTCTTTCTAAGATTTTGAAAGTAAAGCTTCATTCCATCCACCTCATTGAATGCAATGAAGCTTGGGGGGCATGTACCTTGATTTGCATCATTATGCCGGGGGCATGTGAACTTGTAACAAGCATAGTTTTTCGTTTCAAGCTTGTGTAAACATGAAACCGAATCCGAGCATAGTTCTTTTCCTGTGTCAATCTCGTTAAAAAATGAAACAAATCCTCCTCTACTTGAGTCGAGAGATTGACTAGATCTCGTAAATGTTAAGTTGTATATTTAGGTTAGTTGTTTCGGTGTTTTGCATAATTTTCTTACAGTTTTAGGTCAAAGTCTTTTAAATGATCTCGTCACTAAACCTTCATTTCATCCAAATGGTTGAATGAAATGAAGCTAGGGGGGCATGCACTCTAGCAGTTATGCTTAGGGGGCATCAAGGACAGTTTTATCTCTGTTTCAAGCTTGTGTAAAAATGAAACTACTTTGAAGCATAATTTTTCTCTGTTTCAAGCTTTTGTAAAAATGAAACCTATCTCGAGTCAATTTCAGTTATTTTCAAGGCTCGTTAAACTCATGAAAATACCGAGATTATTTTGCTATCTTTCATTCTCGTAAAACAAATATTCTTTCCGTCTTTTCCTGCTCGTAAATTAAATTCAAAAGTCGGTCATATGAGTACATTTTTATCCCTTTTTCGAACTCATTAAAATTTATGAAAAAGTGAAAACCATGAGTACATTTTTATCATTTTTTCGGACTCGTTAAAACTTACGAAAAAGTGAAACCTTAGAGTCATCTTTAAGCTCTTTTCTGACTCCTAAAACATGAAAAGATTGCCGAGCATTTCTTTTACACTCGTTAAAACGGAATTAAAAGACGGTCCCCTTATAGCTCTTTTCTGACCGTAAAATCAGGAAAAGATTGCCGGGTTTTTGTCGTTTCAAACTCGATACGGAAATAAAATGACGTGTCCTTGATCGCTTTTTACTTTTCAGGTCAACAACACTATTATGAAAGTACTCCTTGGTCGCAAGATCAAGCGGTTCCCCCAGGTATTATTTTATACTTTTTCGGGCTTGAGGGACACAAATATACGAAAAAGTTCAACGTGGAGTCTCCTTTTGTTTTTTAGACTCTCTAAAATTGAAAAACGCTGAGTTTCTCCTATACTGGGCTCGTTAAAACTTTTACAGTAGAGGACCTGTTCAATTACAAACAGAAACGAACCACTCCTTCCTAGGGTTCGAATTTAAACTAGGTTGGACTCGTCCGAAGGATGAGCTTATAATCAAGCATATGTTATCCTCCTCAAGCTTGTTAAAAATAAAGAGGTACTTGCCAGAAATGGTGGGGGAAAAGAGAGAAGAATGAACCTGTTTGTTACCTTTTGCCTCAAAAGAAACTTTATTACCACTCTTGAACACGACACTTTTCATTCACCTGGGTTGGGAAATCTTTTACCTCACAGTTGACCAAACCACTTTGAAAGTCTTTAACCGGGTTCCGGGGATTAACTTTGAGTTATTCGTCACCAAGCCATCTGTCGTGTCGTTATGTGTTCAAAGAGGTCTGCAAGCAAAAACTTTCATCTGCAAAATACTTGTCATCCATTTGACCATCCCTGAGTCAGTCCTTACAGCAACATTTCTTCAACTTGAACAATGATTTCGTGTTGCGGGCTTGCCTGCAACGGGTCGCTTTCTATCGACATCGACACATTATCTAGAAAGATGACTTAGGAATCGACAGCACCTTGAAGTCTGCATGCATCAATGGCAGGTTTCTCGCCTTTGACGTCAGTTTACATCATTGACTTTCGATCAAAGGATTCCGTGAAGTGTTCGACATCAAAACATTTATTCACATTTCACGGGTTGTGCTTGGTACTTTGAGAACCATTGACATTACTGGTGGTTTCTCTCACGCTTGTTAACAGTTTGCATCATCGACTGGTAATCAAGTGGTTTCTAACATGTTCGACATTGAATCATTTAATCACATGGCTAGAATCGTACCAATTCGGGAAGTAGAAGTGAAGACCCTGGATCTAGTTTCTACCATCCAGGCTGCGAGGAGTTTTGTATTCATTATCTATGTAGACTAATCATAAACAGATGGCTGCGTCCATACTGTGTCTACAAAAGTCTATAAAAATGATGTACTGCAAGATCATTCATGTATCAGAATAGTTAGTCCATTAGTTAAAGTTTTGAATCTGAGTATGGGAATGCCTACCTCAGTGATGATATAATCTTATACATGTATGTTGTGTTGAAAATTGCAGGTTCCAACCAGGTCATCCACAAGACAATCCTTGAAATGATAAAGCGCTTCACCCTTCCTAGAATTACAAAACCCTAAATCTATTCCAGGCTTCGCACTTTAGGGGGCAATCTGTTACACTAAAAAATGTCACCATGACCACTTACAGTTAGTATGGCTCAAATCAACAGTCATGCTACCCTCTTAGGCAAGTCTTATGCCTTTGCTATCCATCTCAAACTCAAAGAAGAGAGAAAGTCTTGTCAAAAATATGTTTATCTCTGGGGTCGCAGGTTCTCTCTAGCCTTACCTGCGGGGACGCTCACAATGTTCACAAAAGGTGCGTCCTTGGACGCTCTGTATGTTAAGGGACAGATGCGTCCTTCTGTAAAAGGCAAAATGCGCGAGTTTCATCTTAAAAAAGTTACTTGTGGTTACTTCTAGAACTTTCTAGAGGTCGGTTTGATGAATTGGATGCGCCTCCAGTTGGTTCATGTATCTCTATTAAGGAGGAACTTATCCCATCAATAAGGGAGCTATCCCACCCAAAGAGGGGGATTATCCCATTGATGGTGGACCTGAATAACCTCTTTACAGCACTATAAATAAAGACATTGAGCCAGAGGGAGGGGAGGTTGGAGCTATACATTTTCTTTGGGTAAATGCTGCAGGAATTAGGACTCCCATTTAGAACCTTGTGAGGAGAGATTGTCTTTGCTTGATTCTACTTGGAAGTGGGTGAACTTTGTCAAAGTAGAGGAAAACCCTTGATGGACCCTGGGAGGAACTTGCACAACACCAAGGCCAGGTTGTAAGAGTTTCTTTGTTTCGTTATTAATACAAACTGGTTTATTTTTCTCAATAGCTTGTGTTAATGAGTTATTTCATGTGTTCCTTGGTCTGCATGTTGAATATATGTTTTATTATATGAAATGCAAGTGCTTGGTAATTGTTTGATTGTTTGTGGTTGCAGGAATTGACTTGAAGGAGGAGCTCATCCAGATCGGCAAGGACGGACTACAACAACCGCGTTTTGGAATAAGGTAAGCCTAAACACTTGTAGTTTTCATGTTTTAAAAGGTATATTTAGAGAAAGATCACTCCATTTTGTCTTGTTTGTCGCTAGAGAGTTTAGACTCCTAGGGAGGTCAGTTGTGTCCGCACAAACGACTTTTTCCGCCACGACAGGCGATCTCAATGAATTTTCTTCATCCTAGCTCTGATACCATGTTATTTTTTTTTAGGGCTCCATTGTTCTCTGCTATAGATAATTGCATTTAAAAATTTTCGACACTTTACATTACATTCACCCCATAACATTATATCATCATCAACAATTATGTAGAGAGAAAAATAACATCAGTAATGTAGTAGAACAGTAAGGAACGACAAAAGAAAAGCATGCACAATAAAGACACCGGGATTTAGGTTAGAGACTAGGGGAAAACCCCACAAGGGTGAAAACCCAAACATATTCTTCTTCTATTAGATATTGATCAATTTTTTAGATAAGATACAAATTAAAATAATAATACAGCAAATTAGGCCTTCTAGAGCCAACCCAATTCAGTTCACAACTTTGTTTTTGAACTGAATGAAACAAGTCTAAGAGAGTTGTTATCATACCATTGTCATGCACTTCCATTAATCACCATTTTGAACACACTAGTACCATGTTAGGTTTCTATCACATCACCATTACTATTATGAGAGCACTCTCACACTGTCAACAGGGGCACGGTCCTAACAAGGTTACAACTATAGAAATTATGGTGTAGATTTTCGATTACCTGACATGAAATTTTAATCAAAATCACAAGACACAAACCTACTCTACTACTCTACGGAATTCAATTGAAAATTTAAAAGATCAATCAAAAAGAGGCAATGAAAAATAACACACGTGCACACAATATTTTTTCCAGGGGAAAGCAATATTCTGAAAACCACATTGACTGCTTGCATTAATCTAATTAATAGATATGTATTACAATTTCTAGCTCAATTTGAGCTCAACCTGCAAGTGAATAACCTATCTCTTTACTCCTTGAGAAGCTATGACCTAGAATTATTCAATTTATTCCTCTGCTTGAGCCCCTATTTCCTTGCACAGTTCCTGAGGAAATTAGGCCCCTATTATTTAGGAATTTCCTCCAAAAGATTGCACAATTCCCAAGGTTGATCATCTGACTGCATGCAACACATGTACGCTCAAGACTAGTATACAACTAATTTTACGTTACCTTGGAATCTCCACCACAACTGGGGAACTTGAATTCTATACATGCACTAGATATTTTGGGTTGATTGATCAGTTAACTAGATGATCACTGAGTTAGACTAAAGTCTCACTGCACAACTGACCTTCCACTAGTTCCTCCAATAGTTAGAACTAGTTTAACTGAAAACAACTTGAAATAACTGACATTGATTGCTACAAATTATAAATCACAGATGCTTAACTGAACTCCAACTCCTCTAACTCAAATTTACTGGGTAAACTGAGTGACACAAGCCATGTAACATAATTTAACTACATCCAATTTGTTTGTTGATGTGGAAATTCGAATTTTCTCAATTTGACCAAGACAAAATCAAATTGTGACTTTCATGTTGCATTTTTCAATACTCCCTCTCAATAAGAAATGGATTATAAACCACCCCCATCCTGCACCTTGATGAGCCCCAATTTTTGGTAACAAATTGGGCTCATTTGGCCTACTTACCTTGCTCAACCCTTCATCTTTTATCACTTATGCATTCATTTCTTGGTATATTCGTGTTATTTGTAGGAAGAAGGGCAGGCATTATATCTATGTGGCTAATACACAATGATTTCAGGTTTTTTGGCATTAAAGGGAGCAAAGACCACGCAGAAGGAGACAAGGAGACAACAAAGGTGGCATTGCAAGTTTATAGGGAGGTTGTCTACAGCCTTAAATAACCTCCCTCGTGATCTCCACCCTAACTCTGAGCTCCAACAGCTCTCCCCACCGAGCTTAAAGGCAGCCAACGGGTTCTACAGGAACAGCAGTTTACGGCAGTTTAACTTTTAGTTGGACAACCGAGCTCCATTAATTGAGGAAGCCAGCTTGATCCTCATCATGTATAAATATTAAGGCCATGGCCTTTGATAGGAGCTTTTTGAACTTTTGAACTACTGTTGCAATTTCTAAGCACGAGCTACAGCTCGGTTTTTGCTCTTTGTAAGCCAGTTTTGGCATGTTATTAGACTCATGATTATTCAATAAAGACAGGCAGCTTTGGATTCAATTCTAAGTTTTTAAGGGAGCTATAGCTCTCAGGTTAGGGCCCAACCTGAGAGCAATAGACCTCCTCTTCTTTGTATTGTTACTTGTCTTTCTTTTCAGCACTTTATTCCTCTGTTTTGACATGCATTTAGAAATTACAGTCTGCTGATTTGATTTCTTTTATGTGATTGAATAGGATTAGTTTACAGTTCAAGTGCTTTTAGTTGCTTAGATTAGAGTAGGAGAATCAGCATTCATTAGAGCTCCAAGAAAAGGTTGACAGTGCACTCACTGCCATCTCTGTTTAGAGATTGGGGGTGTAGACCGTACCAACCACAAAAAAAACGCAGTCTTACACTTTCATTCAAGCTGCAACACAGTCATTTCAATTGTAGATCCATCCATGCATTCTGATCTTGAGCAGTACTTCTTCATTCCAATTCCATGCACGATTTTTCTCTGAAGTTTACATTGTTGTTCGTTGACTTAATGACACAATTAGGATAGGTTGATGAATTCTCGGTTTTGTGCAGATTTGTTTCCTTTACACTACGTTGCATCACTCTGTTATCTTCTTCTTCTTCTCAACCGCGCCTAAAGTCACCTACCCAACCTCTGTTCAGATCGTTTGCCTTCCAACACTTCTACTATTCACGTAGCTCCATCTCTTTGACCTTTCATTGCTTCCACCCTCCTATCCACCCACCAACTTTACCCATTATTTCCTCATCTCATATCTCTGTCCCTGAGCCATCATAAGCCCCCTTTCCATCCTACCTATCCACCCATACAACTCCTCCACTCCTCCATCACCCACAACTCCAACCACAGAACATCTTGTAGAAGTTAGCAGACTTCCTGTAGAAATCCCGAGCTTCCTGTAGGATAACCTACAGACATCCCGTAGAAGCCTGCAAACTCGGTTGCCGAGCACCTGAACATTGTGGACTTCTGTGGAATGATGTTTTGGATCCCCTGGAACATCTCCTAGCCCTCCTGACCTTTCCCAAGCTTTCTTTCCCTTCGAACTACCCCTGCGCAGTCAAACCCTAATAAGAAACAAAATCATAATAACTCCAAACCACTTAAGCAAAAATACAAAAACAATGTTCTTTTCAGTAGAAGTAGCTTAGTTTCATGCATCTCATATCACTAGAAGTAATGGCATCATTTCTAGAGGTTTGCACTCACACCATTGCATCATAGAGATTAGACTAGTCAGATTAGGGTTTCCCTGTTTTGTTGGATTTCAATTCATTATTGCAAAGTAGGTTAATTTCCTTTGAGATAGCCTTCGTCCATCATTTAGAAAGCTTCTTCTGAGAACATATAGAAGTTGGCTTGAGCCCTAGCGGACTTGTGCCAGCTGACCAAGTGACAGCTGCGATAAGAGCTAGTACTTGTGCATACAGCACCGTCGCTTCCAAGTTTGTTACGAACTACCGGGTTGATAAAATTAGAGATAGGAAGCTCCAGGAGTTGTAGCATTATTGCTACAATACTGGAGCCCACCATCTTTTTGGCGCCATTGTCGGGGAAGCGTCAGAGTATTAGTAATTGTTGCTTTTCTTCTATTTTCTTACTCTTGCCTTCTGCTAAGTAGTTTATTTCATTTCCATTCTGCAAAAGTAGCATAGACATTTCCTGCTTTCATAGATTAGCATTTCCTGATTTCATAGATTAGCATTTCCTGCTTTCATAGATTATCATTTCCATTCTGCCATTTCATTTCTGCAAGTGTAGATTAGTGTTTCAATTATGCAAGCGTAGACTAGCATTTCCATTCCTGCAATTTCATTTGAGCAAAGTAGATTAATTCTTTCGTGCTTTCAATTTAATTCTGCATCTTTATAGTTAGTTGTAGATCAATCTGTTTCAGTTTTGCAGGTACCACAGAAAAAACAAAAGCAATCAAAAAAAAAGTCTTTCCATTTCATGCCTCGTAGGAATCAAGATAAAACAGGCAAATTCTTACCCAACACCCCCACCACATCACTGAGTCACCCTTCTCTCTTCTTCGGTGACAGTGATCCAGAAGAACCTATAGGTGAACCTCCTGAGATATACGAAGATCCTATAGCAGAAGAAGAATTAGAGACCATCCCATCTGAAGCTATGGCTGACAATAGAAGAGAAGATGAGAGAATAGAAGGTGCCTTCCCCATCCGAGAGATCAATGGAGAGATGAAAATGAAGAACATTAGCCCCTCCGCTTTACCTCACTTCCATGGACTGACTACTGAAGATCCTGATACCTTCCTGTTTGAGTTTGCTGTCCTTTGTAGAACCTATGACTATACTGAAGATGAGCAGAAGCTGAAACTCTTCCCTTCCACTCTTAAGGATGCAGCATTACGCTGGTTCATGGGCTTACCTGGGAATAGTATCACTACTTGGGCTCAGATGCAGCAAGCTTTCAATACCAAGTACCGGGACTACTGTAGGTCCAAGGAAACCAAGGGAGAAATCTTTCGAATGACCATGGGAAATGATGAGTCCTTAGAGGATTATGAGGAGATGTTCCAACTTAGCTATAAGCGGGCCAGGTGCACACTTGACCCTGAATCCCTCAAGTTGGTCCTGCTCCGAGGAGTCCCTGAAGACCTCTTAGATACCCTTCACATGTTAGTTGGGGGGGACATTTACCAACTGCCTTATGAGGACATCAAGACTGTGTTTAGAAACCACTCCAGGGCAGCTTGGAAACGAGGTAGAGGAAACCTCCTCTCAACTGGTGTCCCTTTCTCCAAACATGAGTTTGCAAATCAATTGGAAGATCTTAAGAGTGAGGTGAGACAGACCATTGCCATGCAGCTGGACACATTCAGGATCCAGCAGAAGAAGGAAGAAGCTGAGAGAGCCTTGGCTATCTTCTGCCCTAGATGTACCAGGAGACACCCTAAGAACGAATTTCCATTGCATTCGGTTGAAGTGTGTTTCGTTTGTGAGGAGGACCATCCCACAAACCAATGTCCAACCTTACCTAGATTTAAAGCCATGTACCAAGGGACAGAAGCTCCCACTGAACCTCTCTATTACCTCAACCAAAGGAGGCCACAAGGACCTAGACCTTACCAACAGGGGATGCAAGGGGCACCTCAAGCTTATTACAACCCCAACCAATCGACTCCTATGCCTTCCTGGGGTCCCCCTGCTCATCCTTCCTGGTCTATGCCTCCTCCATGGTCTTCTCCACCTCAGTACCCTACTCAACCCACTACTCATTCTTATCACTCACATGCCCAGCCACAGCCTCAGTGGAATGCACCTCAGTCGGGGTGGAGGCCCCAATATAACACTCCTCCTACCATTTTGCCTCCACCACCAGTTCAACCTCAACCATTACCTCCTGCTCCTCCAAGGCAACCTCAAATACCTGCTCAACCGAACCCGAACCCCAACAATAGACAGGCCCAGCAGGTATACACTAGGGAAACATCATGCCCTACTTATGCTGTGGAGATCCAGGAGATCAATCTTCGATCTGGCAAGACTCTTCCAGATCGCCAACCTCCTCCCCCAGAGGATGAGGAAGATAAACAGGAAAGTGAACCAAAGGCTATTCCACCCTTTCCTGAGAGACTAACAGCCACCACACAACCCAACCCAAAGGAGGATGAGCTTCTGGGTGAGCTCAAGCAGTTGTGTGTGAAAATACCACTTCTCCAAGCCATCAAGGATGTGCCAATATACAACAAACTGGTTAAGGAAAAGTGTTTCAAACACCCAGGCAGGCGAAAGAGAGATGCTTCAACCATCAATGTCTTAGGACAACTGTCTGACCTTATGTTAGGACAAGTTATCTGCCCAAAGTATCTAGATCCTGGGAGTCCTGTAGTAGATGTCCACATCAATGGCATCATCATACCTCACACTTTGATTGATTTGGGGGCTGCCATTAATGTGATGACCAGGGATACCATGCTCAAGCTCAATCTTCAGGGTTCCTTGAGGAAGACCTCGACAGTTCTGCAACTAGCAGATCGCTCCACTGTGACTCCCGAAGGGATTGTGGAGGATGTCTTGGTCTCTGTCAACTCTTGGGAATACCCTGCAGATTTCTTGGTTCTGCAACCCAAGGCAAAGCTTACTGGATATCCTCTTAATTTGGGAATGCCTTGGTTAGCCACTGCAGATGCTTACATAAGTTGTCGTGCAGGAAATATGACCATCAAAAATGGTCCTATGTCCAAGCAGCTAGTCCTATATCCTCCTGCCCAACCTTCCTTAGAACATGACTTACCACTTTGGTTGGAGGAAGGAGAAGAGGATGAAGTATACTCAGTACCTTTGTGCACCCTAGATACCACTAGAAGAGACCCCCCAACCGAGGATGACTTGATTGAGACCTTGATCCAGAATCCACCTTCCAGCGCACTATCCTTAGAAAAATTGGTGGAGGATGCCCAAGCCAGCACCTTAGTGGATCTTTGTACGACCAACCCTGTCACTCCCAGAGTCAAGAATGTGGAGTTCGGCCCTGAGAAAACGTTAAAGATCAGCTCCTCCCTATCTCCTTCCCAGGAAAAGGAGCTGTGTAGCCTGTTGGCCAGTCACCTAGATGCTTTTGCTTGGAGTTATAAGGAGATGAAAGGAGTCCATCCCTCGGTCTGTACCCATCACATATACATCAAAGAGGGTCGTAAACCAGTGAGGCAACCTTAGAGGAGAACGAATCCAGCCCTTAAGGACATTGTCAAGGAAGAATTGCAAAAACTATTGGATGCTGGATTCATTTACCCCATCTCAGATAGTGAATGGGTGTCCCCTCTGGTGTTGATTCCCAAGAAGAATGGGAAATGGAGAATCTGTGTGGACTACCGAGAATTGAACAAAGCTACCAAGAAAGACCATTTCCCTCTACCTTTCATAGATCAAGTGTTGGATGGACTGGCAGGAAAGAAGTTCTTCTCTTTCCTGGATGGGTTTAGCGGGTACAACCAGATCCAAATCAGCCCAGAAGACCAAGATAAGACCACCTTCACTTGTCCTTGGGGTACCTTTGCCTACCGAGTTCTTCCCTTTGGGCTATGCAATGCTCCTGCTACCTTCCAGAGAGCTGTCTTGAGCATCTTCTCGGAGCTGGTCCATGATGCAGTGGAAATCTATATAGATGACTTCACTCCTTATGGGGCCAACTTCCAGGAAGCATTGTCCAATCTGGGAAAAGTCCTAACCAAATGCATTGAGATGAACCTGTCCCTTAGTCCTGAAAAATGTGAATTCCTGATGACTGAAGGGACCGTGTTAGGCCATACCATTTCTTGCCAAGGGTTACAGGTGGATCCTAACAAAATTGCTCTCATCAAGAAGGTTCCACCTCCTAAAAAGGTAAGGGATGTTTGGAGTTTCTTAGGATTAGCAGGGTATTACAGGAGATTCATTAAGGACTTCAGCAAGCTAGCCTCGCCATTGTTTGGCCTATTGGCAAAAGATGTGGAGTTTAAGTGGACTGATGATTGTCAGAGGGCTTTGAATGAATTAAATGACAAGTTGGTGTCAGCCCCAATCTTGAGAGGTCCAAACTGGGCCCTACCTTTCCACATCCACACTGATGCCTCGAACAAAGCCATAGGTGCAGCTTTAGGACAAGTTGAACAAAAACTTCCACATGCCATTTACTTTGTTAGTAAAAACTTGTCCAAAGCTGAACTGAATTACATTGTGACTGAGAAAGAATTTTTGCCTGTGGTCCATGCACTGAACAAGTTCCGACATTATATCACTGGCTATCAAACATTTGTACATATTGACCATGCTACAATTAGATATTTAATGAATAAACCAGATGTGAATGCTCGTATTATTAGATGGTTACTTTTGTTGCAGCAGTTTGATTTGACCATTGTTGACAAACCAGGTAAAGAAAATGTTGTTGCTGATTTTTTATCTAGATTGGATTTGTCTGCAGATGAGGATGGAACAGTGGATGACCAGATGCCTGATGAACATCTGTTTGCTATCTCAGCACTCTCTCCATGGTTTGCTGATATAGCAAACTACCTTGTTTCAGCACAGTTCCCTCCGCACCTATCTTCAAGAGAGAAGAGCAGAATCATCAGAAAAAGTGCCTCATTTACTTGGATCGGGGGCAATCTGTTCAAGCTTGGCCCCGATCAGATCTTAAGGCGTTGTGTAAGGGAGGAGAAATTCTTTGATATCCTCCTCACCTGTCATGATGGGCCTTGTGGAGGACATTTTGCAGCAAAGAGAACTGCCTTCAAGATCCTGCAGGCAGGCTACTATTGGAGAAATCAGCCTCTCTCAAGACAAGAGTTCATCAAAACTATGGAGAAATCAGTATTGGTCATAGAGAAGGGTTCTGCCTCTCCTTTGGGCATACCCTAAAAGATCTAAAATAAATAAATAAATAAAAAATAATAAAGATCCTTGGGTGAAAACCTTTCTAAAGTGCCCAAGGCAGGTGGTAGGGGTGAAAACCTCATTGAGGCGCCCCTATTGTCTTTCAAAAAAAAAAGAGATTTGAAAAAAGATCCTTGAGTGAAAACCTCTCTGAGGCCCTTAAGGTAGATGGCAATGGTGAAAACCTCAATGAGGCGCCCCTGTTATCTTTCAAAAAAAAAAGAAAAAAAAAAAAAAAAAAAAACAACAACAACAAGGTCAGCAAATTCATAATGTAAAATTGCATGCAGGTTGCAGGTGTTCTATGGAGGAGAGGAAGCCTCTCAACTCAAAGCTCAGGATCCTTATCATGCAGTTACGAGACCTCACCAGCACCTCCTCCAAGAATACTCATTTTCTCCAAGGTATGTGCAATTTTATCATGGCTTGAGTCTTCTACAGGAAGACGCAGATTTTCTATAGGAAGACGTAGATTTTCTACAGGAAGATGCAGATTTTCTACAGGAAGGTGCAGACTCTCTACAGGAAACGCAACCTTTCTACAGGAAGCTCTGTATTCCTACAGGAAACTTCCTGTAGAAGTTCAAGACGGCCCAGAATCCATCTTATGAGGAGATCTAACGACTAAGGATCGGTTTGGACGCATGCAAGCTATTGTTATCTCCCTTGCACATTGTTTTCACCTCGTCCTGCCATCCTTGTCGACATGCAACGAAGTTACCTGCACCAGCAAAGCAGATCGATGAGTTATCAAGAAAAAACAATTTTTAAATGAAAAAACGCTGAGATCTCATACCATATCCATCCCAGTCATCCAGAAGCCCTGGGAGCGTGATCGGGAGGCCAGATCCTTCGTCGTGCAGCATGCACCCAAGGAGGAAGAACTATTACAAGACATCCCGCGGGAGTCCTGTAACAGTTAAGCCCGCTACAGTGTATACTATTGACAGCGCTGGCCATATGCAATGAACGCGGACGCATGCAGCCAAGCATCAACTCTATCGTCGGCAACCTGTAAACGTGAACCTCCGAGCTTGTGCAAATTCACCAGCAGCAAACAGATCCATTCATCATCGTCCAAAACCTGAAACAATCGTGTTGCAGCCGCGCAAGTAAGTGTCTCGACCCTTTCTTCTGTCAGATCGCATGAATTTTACTTTGAATTGTTTGCAAAGTGTAAAGTGAATGGGTTGAGCGGCTGTATGGCCAGTTGACTGGCCACGTCGACCGGTTAATGGTCCAGTCAGATGTTTGGGCGGCAGCCGTGACAAAAGGAATGATTAGCACACACGTGAGAACAATCCCCGTCGGAAAAAACGGATTTAGCAGAAGAAACGGCGGCGGATCTGCTGGAGGGATGATGCGGTAGTAAGTGAACTCGCAGACAAATGATGGAACGACGTCATCCAATGATCCGGCGGGGACAGCTCAGCCCCGCGCCACGGATTTTTCCGATTCAAATCTAATCGGCTAGATTGGCCGCATGCATTTATCATTTGCCGTTTGAACCTCGAGTGAACATTCGGATCCCTCTGCAGTTCGAAACTCCGAGCCTTTGGCTATCAGAACGGCTGTGAAGCACCACCGAGAGCGCAGACCAACTGCAGTCTTCCCCAGGAATCACGCACTGCTCCTACAGGAAAGCTGCTCCTACAGGAAAGCTGCTCCTACAGGAAAGCTGCTCCTACAGGAAAGCTGTTTCTACAGGAAGGCGGGTTCCTCACGTAAAAAGGTGGCAGATAAAAAGGTAACCCTGAACTCTCCATGCAATTGGTTTTTAAAGGTGACAGGGTCGTCGTCTACAGTCTCGTCATAGAAAGTTGTTGCAAGTGTTGTCTGCTGTGCATAGACTGTCGTTCTACAAGATGTCAGTGAATTAAACTATGTTAAGGTCCTCAGGGATAAGTTTTGTGGATTATTTGCACGACGGAAGCATAATTCTACGCTCTGTCCCAATAAGCTAAACTTCTTCCGCATTCGCCACCTCTAGCAATAGTTTTATCATGCTGGGTGGGTTTATTAGACGGGAACCCACTAATTCATCAAAATTAAGAGAAAACCAGGAGGTGGTGGAGCTCTTCACACGAGCACAATGGATATCCTTTTGTGACAAGTTGCAGGGTTATGACGACGAAGTGGCAGAAGAATTTTTACAAGCCTTGAGGCCGAAATCCAAAACACTGGCCACCGTGAACTTCAGGGGCCTAAGCCTCAAGCTCACCCCGCAATATATCAGTCGAATTACTAAACTTCCAATGGGTTTGCCATGGGATAAGGAAGAAAGGAAGTTGAGCCAGCAGGCAAAGAAAGAATTCTTTCCACCTGAGGAGGAATTCACGGAGGACAAAAATGGGGTGCGTAGAACCAGCTTGCTGCCACCATGGAATGAAGTTAGCCTACAAATCATGAAGTATATAACCTGTGAAGGCCGTTTTAGCATCGTGTACGGGTATCACTTTAGGTTGCTCACTAAATTGAGACACCAGATTGATCTTCCTGTAGAAAACAAACTGAGCATTCCTTATTTCTTGCTACAGTCTCTAATTGAGTGTGCCACAAAGTTAAAAGAAGGCATACCAGATTAGGTAGCCCACCATGGATTGATCAAACTTCTTGTGGAGGATGCGCTTCATTCATTTAAGGTTCCCCTCTCATGGGAAGCATTCAGAAATTTGACAAGAGATGGAGACATAAGGATGTTGACTGAAGAAAATGGTTCTTCCAGCAGTGAGGAAAAAGAAGCAGTGGCCGCAGGAAAGAAAGAAACAGGCCAGAAGACCTCGACCACAGTGCAGAAGAAAGAACAAAGGAGGAAGCACGAGAAAAAGGATGCTGAGGAAAAAGGTGACACACCCATCTTGTCAGCAAGAGAGAAAAGGTTGCAGAGCAGAACAGACAAAGCTGAGAAGGTCCACATCTGCACAAGTACCTCATCAGCACCCGCAACCAAACCAAAAAGCAAAACCCATGCAGCAAAGCAAGCCAAGGTGGCGACACCTGTGTCTACAGGAAAGCAGAAACAGGCTTCTACAGGAAGCCCGAAAACAGAAAAAGGGTCTTCTACAGGAAGCCCGAAAATTACCAAAATAGGGTCTTCTACAGGAAGCCCAAAATTGGCTAAAACAGGGTCTTCTACAGGAAGCCCTGAAAAGGTGAAACCCAAGGAGACGAAGGCTGATATTCGTGAAAGGGAGGCAGCAGCTGTACTAGCTGGCCTCAGCACGCCACCTAAGCCAAAAGAAAAGAGAAAGAGGGAGACCCCTCTATACTCTGAAGTTCGAAGAAGTTCAAGGATCAAGACGGGCAAGCCACAGCCCCCATCCAGCAGCCAAGTCACTACAGGGGATGCCCCTACTTCACCCAATGAGAGGTCCCCCTCGAAGATATCGGTCACCTACGAGAAGGGGAGCCCAAAAGCAACTACTTGGAAAAGAAGGATAGACCAATCGGCTTCAAAAGCCCGGCTCAAGGTCAAGGAAACAGAGAAGAGGGAAGGAGCGGCACCCTCATCGCCACCAAGGGCAGAACAGGCAGAGCCACCAAGAGTAGGGAAGAAAGATCATATTCCGGAGCCTAGTTCTCGGCCAAGGACAAGGAGCTGGGGCAAAATTGCTCAAGGATGAGCAAATATTTTAGCTGGGGGGTGATGATGAGCCCCAATTTTTGGTAACAAATTGGGCTCATTTGGCCTACTTACCTTGCTCAACCCTTCATCTTTTATCACTTATGCATTCATTTCTTGGTATATTCGTGTTATTTGTAGGAAGAAGGGCAGGCATTATATCTATGTGGCTAATACACGATGATTTCAGGTTTTTTGGCATTAAAGGGAGCAAAGACCACGCAGAAGGAGACAAGGAGACAGCAAAGGTGGCATTGCAGGTTTATAGGGAGGTTGTCTACAGCCTTAAATAACCTCCCTCGTGATCTCCACCCTAACTCCGAGCTCCAACAGCTCTCCCCACCGAGCTTAAAGGCAGCCAACGGGTTCTACAGGAAAAACAGTTTACGGCAGTTTAACTTTTAGTTGGACAGTCGAGCTCCATTAATTGAGGAAGCCAGCTTGATCCTCATCATGTATAAATAATAAGGTCGTGGCCTTTGATAGGAGCTTTTTGAACTTTTGAACTACTGTTGCAATTTCTAAGCATGAGCTACAGCTCGGTTTTTGCTCTTTGTAAGCCAGTTTTGGCATGTTATTAGACTCATGATTATTCAATAAAGACAGGTAGCTTTGGATTCAATTCTGAGTTTTTAAGGGAGCTATAGCTCTCAGGTTAGGGCCCAACCTGAGAGCAATAGACCTCCTCTTCCTTGTATTGTTACTTGTCTTTCTTTTCAGCACTTTATTCCTCTGTTTTGACATGCATTTAGAAATTACAGTCTGCTGATTTGATTTCTTTTATGTGATTGAATAGGATTAGTTTACAGTTCAAGTGCTTTTAGTTGCTTAGATTAGAGTAGGAGAATCAGCATTCATTAGAGCTCCAAGAAAAGGTTGACAGTGCACTCACTGCCATCTCTGTTTAGAGATTGGGGGTGTAGAACGTACCAACCACAAAAAAAACGCAGTCTTACACTTTCATTCAAGCTGCAACACAGTCATTTCAATTGTAGATCCATCCATGCATTCTGATCTTGAGCAGTACTTCTTCATTCCAATTCCATGCACGATTTTTCTCTGAAGTTTACATTGCTGTTCGTTGACTTAATGACACAATTAGGATAGGTTGATGAATTCTCGGTTTTGTGCAGATTTGTTTCCTTTACACTGCGTTGCATCACTCTGTTATCTTCTTCTTCTTCTCAACCGCGCCTAAAGTCACCTACCCAACCTCTGTTCAGATCGTTTGCCTTCCAACACTTCTACTGTTCACGTAGCTCCATCTCTTTGACCTTTCATTGCTTCCACCCTCCTATCCACCCACCAACTTTACCCATTATTTCCTCATCTCATATCTCTGTCCCTGAGCCATCATAAGCCCCCTTTCCATCCTACCTATCCACCCATACAACTCCTCCACTCCTCCATCACCCACAACTCCAACCACAGAACATCCTGTAGAAGTTAGCAAACTTCCTGTAGAAATCCCGAGCTTCCTGTAGGATCCCCTGCAGACATCCTGTAAAAGCCTGCAAACTCGGTTGTCGAGCACCTGAAAGTTGTGGACTTCTGTGGAATGATGTTTTGGATCCCCTGGAACCTCTCCTAGCCCTCCTGACCTTTCCCAAGCTTTCTTTCCCTTCGAACTACCCCTGCGCAGTCAAACCCTAATAAGAAACAAAATCATAATAACTCCAAACCACTTAAGCAAAAATACAAAAACAATGTTCTTTTCAGTAGAAGTAGCTTAGTTTCATGCATCTCATATCACTAGAAGTAATGGCATCATTTCTAGAGGTTTGCACTCGCACCATTGCATCATAGAGATTAGACTAGTCAGATTAGGGTTTACTAGGGTTTCCCTGTTTTGTTGGCTTTCAGTTCATTATTGCAAAGTAGGTTAATTTCCTTTGAGATAGCCTTCGTCCATCATTTAGAAAGCTTCTTCTGAGAACATATAGAAGTTGGCTTTAGCCCTAGCGAACTTGTGCCAGCTGACCAAGTGACAGCTGCGACAAGAGCTAGTACTTGTGCATACAGCACCGTCGCTTCCAAGTTTGTTACGAACTACCGGGTTGATAAAATTAGAGATAGGAAGCTCCAGGAGTTGTAGCATTATTGCTACAATACTGGAGCCCACCACACCTATGGAATGTATTTCATGAAACACCTCTCACTTTTATTGATACTACTACAACATTTGCAACTGAGAAGCATCCAAAAAAACAATGAATCAATTGTGTCTGCAACTCTCTACTAGGAAAAATTGTGTTGTTGTTGACTCTACTACTGAACCTCCTGCTCTTTTTTCAACACTTCTCTGCACTCCCCGGTATCTGAATGAAACTAATCCTCCTACTACTGAGTATTGTGAGACCCCATATCAAGGTAATGATACACGAGGATAATGCCTCAATGGACCTTGCTTGAATTTATGCAACTCTTGGACTAAGGATCTACATCGCTCCACCTCATTCTTGGAGGTATAGCGGCATGCACTCCCTCTTCCCACTTGGCTTGAACTCTCCTCTTCTTGGAGGCATCTGACTAGTCCTCTTCATCATCATCCTCCTAGTCAGGCCAACTTCCAACTAGATCAAGCTCCATCTTGAGAGCTAAAGCATGCTCCCTCTCAACCAAAACATCTATAATCCTTGCCTTTCTCCTCATGGTTGTGCATGCATTTGCCTCCAATGTGTAGAGGCCCTCAATCCTTACCCCAAATTGCTTGATTTGACATGAATACAAATGCTTGAGGTAGGCCTTCCCATCTCTAAAGACTACCTCATACCCTTTGTCTTCAATCCTCAATTTGTTCATCAAATCAAGTTTCCTAGCTTCATTTCTATTTATGAATAGCTCATTGAGGTTATTCCACATAGCAAAGGGACTCTCTTTTCCATGTAAATTTTAGACTATGTGGTCTCTCATTGTTAGGCCCCTATACTACTAGTGTAACCCCTTATTGTTATTAGTACAACCCCCTTATTATATTGTTGTACCCATGTAGTCCCCATATTGTTACTATTGTGCCCCATAGAAACCCACTATTGTTATTATTGTGCCCTTACATTATTATTGTTATGTCGGCTTTGATTATATTATGACCCCTTATACTCCTATATATAGAAAGGAGGTCTTGTCATTTGTATCATCCAAGAATTCTTCATTGTGTACTGTAAAGGAGGTTGCCCCCTCGAAGAGGCTTATTTCTAAGGCGTTCATCTATCTTTTCTATCTTTTTGTGAGATGGTTTCATAACACTCACACCCTCCAGGATGATCCTCTTAGCTATAACTACATCTTTATTCCACTATGAAAGATTATGGGTAACAGTTGTTCTTGGTTTTGCAATGTATGTCTTGACATATTCTAGCAATCCATTTTCACCCAATATCACCTCCATGCAATCCTTCCATGCAATGAAATTAGAGTTTCATTCCAAGGCATACTCTAATCTCAACCCGTTGAAGGTCATCTTCCCAACTCTAAAGAGATCTTGCTACACTAAAATTCAAATTCGAACCTCCTAAGAAACAACTTCAAAGTTCCTGTTATAATGTGAATCCTACTCTGATACCATGTAGAAATTATTTTGTATATTTGCAATTTCTCATGAAATTTTAATCAAAATCATAAGACACAAACCTACTCTACTGATCTATGGAATTCAATTCAAAATTTAGAACATCAATCATAAACATGTAATGAGAAATAACACACATGCACACAATATTTTTTCTAGGGGAAAGAAATTTGCTAAAATCCCCTTTGCCTACTTGCATTAATCTTATGAATAGAGATGTATTACAATTACTATCTCAATCTGAGCTCAACCAGCAAGTGAATAACCTATATGTCTTCTCACTAAGAAAATCTTACCCAAACTTATTCAATTTCTGCCTCTGCTTGAGTCCCTATTTCCTTGTGCAATTCTTGAGGAAATTATGCCCCTATTATTTAGGAATTTTCTCTGAAATGATTGCGCAATTCCCAAGGTTGATGATGTGACTACATGCAACACCTGTACACTCAAGACTAGTCTACAACTGATATTATACTACCTTGGAATCTCCACCACAACTGGGGAACTTGAATTCTTTGAATGCACTAGTTTCTTTGGGTTGATTTATCAGTTAACTAGATGATCATTGAGTTAGATTGAAGTCTCACTACACAACTGGCCTTCCACTAGTTCCTCCAACAGTTAGAACTAGTTTAACCAAAAAAAACTTGAAATAACTGACCTTGATTGTTACAAATTAGCAATCACACATGCTCAACTAAACTTCAACTCCTCTAACTCAAATTTACTGAGTAAACTGAGTGACACAAGCCATATCACACAAGTTGATTGCATCCAAGTTGTGTGTTGATGTGGAAATTCAAATTTTCTCAATTTGACCAAGGCAAAATCAAATTAAGACTTTCTTGGTGCATTTTTCAACAAAAACCATTTTCATACAACAAGTTCATCGCTATGTCAAGGCCACTGTAACATCGAGGTTATTGTCACTGCTTTACTACAAGATCATTGTCATA
Source organism: Pinus tabuliformis (assembly GCA_031772625.1). Classification (NCBI taxonomy): domain Eukaryota; kingdom Viridiplantae; phylum Streptophyta; class Pinopsida; order Pinales; family Pinaceae; genus Pinus; species Pinus tabuliformis. The sequence continues at coordinate 341,012,116 of CM062807.1, read as the reverse complement.
TATTAGGGTTTTGTCCTATGCATTATCACAACCTCATTGTCATATTAAAATCATTGTTTATTGTTGGGTATTATACAACCACATACAAATTCATAATATGAAATAAACATCATCACTATCAGCGCAAAACATATGTCATAAACATACAACATATTTCCTTGTATTATGAGGATATTTTCCATGTATCTCTGTTACCAATCTAAGACTTATTATTACTGTTATATGGAACATTATATAGCTCATTGTCATGTGTTATATATATATATATATATATATATATATATATATATATATATACTATCTTACGATATATAGTCATTGCCCAATCATAATGTGAGCACACACCTTAAAGTATACAATGGAAACAAAACATATAGAACCACAATGCACTGCATTGAAACACAATGCCACTGAACATGTAGCGATGCCTCTGTTATGTAATGGATGTGATCGAGATGATATTTAATTGCAGTGACTATGTAATTGTCATGCCTCTGTAATTGTGGTGCCTTTGCGACGCCCTTACAATGATGTCCATACAGTGATGTGATTCCCATAAACTAATGCCCATACGTTGAAGCCCATGTGGTGAAGCGATGCCCAAACACGACACCCATAAAGTTATATCATGTAACGATGCCAAGAGTTATGTCATGTATTGATGTCAAAATAGAGATATGTTGAGCTACAGAAATACAACTATGTGAGAGCCATGATTCATATAGAAAGAAAGAGCCAAAAATCAAAGTATAGTGATGCCACCAATGCACCGTGACGCCACTAGCAATGTGATCTATAGGAGATACGAGTTGAACCACAAATATCACGAAATCAAGTCATTGTTAATTACAGAGGGATTTGAGCCACACGGAAGTCTGAGCCTTGGATAATTATTACGAGCCATTGTGAATAGATGTGATCCTCAAGGGAAAAAAAATGTGAACCTCAGAAAACAATAGATGTGAATTACACAAAGCATGAGTATATTGAGCCATACAATAATTGACTATTTATAGATATTTAAGTGAATTGTATGGGTAGATTCATTTGAGGAGCCGACTTGAAATCTCATGGAGGGAATAAAAAAGTTAAATTCGAATTTCACTCTAAATATATTCCCCTTCAATAATTAATTGCCCACACATTAATAATAACATTTAATTTGAATTCTCCTTTTGACCATTATAAATTTTTTTTGGGGTATATTGGTTTTCTTTTTGGGTAGTAGGGTTTCTCAAAGGAAATTCATCTCGAAGCTGCCCAATTTTCAACATTGATCAAGGCTTATAGCTTTGCAAAGTTTTGTTAGAAAATTATATATTACAGAGCAATGGAACACATAAAATATTGCAGAAATATAAACACAGAAAACACATAAAACAAGAGAGACACAAATATACGTGGTTCACCCAGTTTGGGCTACATCCATGGTGAAACAGCCAGTCCTTCTTTTATTATATTATCCAGCAAACTAAAGAGATACAACCTACAGCATATCCATTGTAACTCCCTCTTCGCTCTCAATCTCCTCTCTCTTGCTCACTCAGAATACAGATATACATAGACACAATACAATTCCATCATATATAGCAAGGGGTTGCCTTCTAGGGAAAAAAAACCCTAAATTAAACATAACTTCTACCGTCAGATCTCCGCATAATGAACGGCCTAGATTGACTACGAAATTACAACATTTTACAAGGAAATTTTACATCTATTCTTAGCTTCGGGGGCACTGCCCCCGAAACCCCCGCCAGGGGGGGCTCCCAAAAGGTCGCAGTCACCCCCCCTGGACCCCCTCTACAACGAATATTTTATGAGTGGCGTTTCCACCCCATTTCGAACTAGGTTCCAATGCGGTGATATCTTTGAATACAGAAGATAATCAGGCTCCACACCCAACAATCTCCCACTTGGAGACTGATTATAGCAACTCCACTGCTGCTTCATTTGCTAGACAATTACTCCACTTTGGACCTGGTTGTTTCTCATCTTCTTCATCATACTTGAAGACCAATTGAAACTGAGCAGATTCTCAGTTTCTCCCTGGTAACAACTTTTGTTAACATATCTGTAGGATTCTGGCTAGTGTGTATCTTTTCCAGCTTCAACTGTCCATCTTACAATGCTAATCGTATGAAATGGTACTTTAGCTGTATATGCTTAGTCTTGGAATGAAATGCAAAGTTCTTTGCAAGATGTATGGCACTCTGGTTGACATTGTATAACCTGCCCAACTCCTGCTTCTTACCTAATTCATCCAGAAACATTTGTAACCAAATCATTTCTTTACTAGCCTCTGTAGCAGCAACATACTCTGCTTCTGTTGTTGAGAGTGCAACAACACTTTGTAGTTTTGAGACCCAACTTACAGCTGTTCCACCTATAGTAAATACATATCCTATAGTGCTCCTCCTGTTATCTCTGTCACTTGCCATACTTACATCAACATATCCCTGTAGAGAAATCTTTGAGCCACCAAAGCATAATGCTTGATTTGTGGTACCTCTCAAATACCTGAGAATCCACTTCACCGCCATCCAATGTTCTTTTCCTGGATTGTTCATGTACCTGCTTACAACTCCCATTGCATGTGCAATATCAGGCCTTGTGCAAACCATTGCATACATTAAGCTTCCAAATACTGATGCATATGGAACTTTAGACATATAATCCATGTCTTCTTGGGTCTTTGGGCACATCTCCTTTCTTAATTTGAAAAGGCTAGCCAAAGGTATACTAACAGGTTTTGCATTCTACATATTAAACCTTTTCAACACCTTTTCTATGTACCCACTTTGAGACAATGTTAATTTTCGATTCTTCCTGTCTCTAGTTATTCTCATACCAAGGATTTGTTTTGCAGCACCCAAATCCTTCATTGCAAATGAGTTTTCCAATTTCCTTTTGAGCACATTTATTTCCTGCATGTTAGAACCTGCAACAAGCATGTCATCTACATATAATAACAATATATTATAGTTGCCATCATTTTTCCTTTTGAGATAAACACAATGATCAAAGTGACACCTAGTATAACCCTGTTCAGACATAAACCTGTCAAATTTTAGATACCACTTCCTTGGAGCCTGTTTTAAGCTATAGAAGCTCTTCTTCAGCCTGCACACTAGTTTCTCCTTCCATTTTACCTCATATCCTTGTGGTTTCTGCATATATATCTCTTCCTCCAAATCCCCATGGAGAAAGGTTGTCTTTACATCTAACTGCTCAAGATGAAAATCTACAGCTGCTACTAGACTTAGAATAGTTCTGATTGAAGTCATTTTCACAACCAGAGAAAATATCTCATCAAATTCTATACCCTTTTTCTGTGAAAACCCTTTCACCACAAGTCTAGCTTTATACCTTTTTCTACCTCCATCTTCTTCCTTCAACTTGTAAACCCATTTATTCTGCAATGTTGTTTTACCTGCAAGCAACCTGACTAAGTCCCAAGTCTGGTTATGTGCTAAGGAGTCCATCTCTTCTTTCATGGCTTGCTCCCACTTCTTCCTATTTTCTACCTGCACTGCTTCTTCATAACATTCTGGTTCACTAGAATCAGTCAACAATACATAATATAATGAAGGAGAGTATCGTTCAGGGGGTCTACTTATCCTGGTAGATCTTCTAACACCAGTTTCAGGTGTTTTAGGTGCTTGTTGCTATTGTGGTTGTTTTTCTAGCTGTTGATCATTATGATTTTTAGGCACCATTACTTTTCCTGCGATATCATCAAGCACTGTGTATTCTCTGTTTTCTTTTTCCTGTTTCTTTTCCTGTAGTTGATCCTTATACAAAACCTTTTCATTGAATATTACATCTCTGCTCCTAATGATTTTATGTTTTTCATAATCATAAAAGCGATAACCAAAATCATTAACACCATATCCAATAAAGGTACATTTCTTTGATTTTGCCTCAAGCTTTGTTCTATTTTCTTTATTAATGTGGACAAAGGCTTCACAACCAAAAGTCTTTAAAAAAGAGTAGTTTACCTTTTTACCTATCCATGCCTCCTCTGGAATACCACCATCCAAGGAACTTGAAGGCCCTCTGTTTATTAGATAAACAATAGTATGTACAGAATCTACCCAAAATTGTAAAGGCAATCCTTCATGCAATCTCATGCACCTTGCACGCTCCATGATTGTCCTGTTCATCCTTTCTGACACACCATTTTCTTGTGGTGTTCCTGGAACTGTCTTCTCTCTACGAATTCCATTCTCAGAACAGTAACTATCAAAATCTTTGTTGTAATATTCACCTCCATTGTCTGATATGAGACACTTCAACCTTTTTCCTATCTCATTTTCAGCCAAAGCTTTCCATTTCTTGAAAGTATCAAATACATCAGATTTATTTCGAATACAATAAATCCAGGTTTTTCTGGTTGCATCATCAATAAAAGTAGCATAATAACTAGAGCCGCCAAGAGATGATACCTGAGCAGGTCCCCATACATTTGTATGCACAAGCTCTAATTTTTCGCTCTTCTTTTCTTTCCCAACTCTAAGGAATCTGACTCTCTTCTATTTTCCATAAACACAATTCTCACAGAATTTTAAATCAACATGCTTCAAACCTGGCAACAAATTTCTTGAGTGAAGAATCTGCATCCCCTTCTCACTCATGTGCCCGAGCCTATGATGCCACAATGTCGTATCTTCTCCTGTATAGGTTAAAGCATTAACAGAATTAGAAATACCATTGCATAAATACAATGTACCAACCTTTCCTCCTTTCGCTATTACCAGGGATCCTTTAGTGACCTTCCAGGTTTTATTTGTGAAGGTAGTTACACAACCTTCACCTCCCAACTACCCTATTGAAATCAGATTTTTCTTCAAATCTACAACATGCCTTACCTCCTTCAATAGCCACTAATTTCCATTTTTCTGTTTTATGAAAACTATACACATTCCAACGATTTTACAGGGTTTATCATCACCCAATCGAACCTGTCCAAAATCTCCTTGAACATAATCATAAAAATGTTTCTTATCAGGTGTGGCATGGAATGAGGCCCCTGAATCTACCACCCAGGCATCAATAATATTTTCTAAAGAAAGAATCAAAGCATCTTGCAACACATCACCTGTTACATTTGCTTCATGATTAGTTTCTTGTTGCGCGTCTCCTTCTTTTCCCTTCCGAGACTTGCAGTCTTTCTTCAGGTGTCCTTTCGTCTTGCATTTCCAGCACACTATCCCTGATCTGGACTTGGATCTGCCTTTTCTTGACTTACTGTGATATCCAGGGCTCTTTCCTCTTTCCATTTTTCTTCCCCTAGTCTTTGCAGTTAAAGCATTACCTAATGTCTCACCGGAGCTTTTCCGTCGCATTTCCTTGCTAAGGATTGCACTGACAACATCATCAAACTTTAAAGTACTAGATCCAGACACAGAGTTACTGATGGCCATAACTAAACCATTCCAAATTTCTGGTAATGAGCACAGAAATAATAGAGCCCTAACTACATCATCAAAAGTTACCCCTACAAAACTTAACTAACTTGTAATTGTATTAAAATCATTTAAATGATCAGCAACAGATCCACCTTCTGACATCTTCATATTAAATAAACGCTTCATAATAAATACCTTATTTGAGGCTGAGGGTTTTTCATATAGTTTGGCCAATGCCGACATTAAACCCTCGGTTGTCGTTTCCTTTGAAATATTAAATGCTACCGACGCCGCTAGGCACAGCCGTATTGTTCCAAGTGCCTTTCTGTCGAGAATATCCCATTATGTGTCTGTCATACTCGTCAGCTTCTTTATCTTTCCGCTCAATGGTAGGTACATATCTCTTTGATATAGATAATATTCCATCTACATTTTTCACAGCTGGTAATTTTGGCCGTTGAATTTTTCGACCCTAAACCTACCATCTTCCGCCATTGCTCCCACTCGAACCAGGAACCCTTCTCTCCTACAATTTTATCAACCAAATAGACCTTTAGCTCTGATATCAATTGTTAGAAAATTATATGGAACACATTAAATATTGCATAAACATAAACACAGAAAACGCATAAAACAAGAGAGACACAGATATACGTGGTTCACCCAGTTTGGGCTACATCCACAGAGAAATGGCCAATCCTTCTTTTATTATATTATCCAGCAAACTAAAGAGATACAACCTACAGCAGATCCACTGTAACTCCCTCTTCGCTCTCAATCTCCTCTCTCTTGCTCACTCAGAATACAGATATACATAGACACAATACAATTCCCTCATATATAGTGAGAGGTTGCCTTCTAGGGAAAAAAACCTTAAATTAAACATAACTTCTACCATCAGATCTCTGCCTAATGAACGACCTAGATTTACTACGAAATTACAACATTTTACAAGGAAATTTTACATCTATTCTTAGCTTCGGGGGCGTTGCCCCCAAAACCCCCCACTAGGGGGGGGGGTGCTCCCAAAAGGTCGCAGCCCCCCCCCCCCCCTGGACCCCCCTGCAGATAATATTTTACGGGTGGCGTTGCTGTCCCATTTCGAACTGGGGTTCAATGTGGTGATACCTTTGAATACAAAAGATAATCAGGCTCCACACCCAACAAGTTTCCACTGCCTCATCCTCCTTCTGCCACAATGACATTCACATGACAATCCTGTCAGCTTCTTACCGCTATCTGGAGTGGGTGTATCGGCTTCCCACCCATTCATCATTTGGGTTCCCAATTGAACTACATATTTATGGACATATATATATATATATATATATATATATATATATATAATTATAATTATAACCCCAACCATTTGATCCAACCACTAGCATCACACGCGCACACACACACACATACACACATATATATACATGATTGAAAACCATCAGCTAATGAAAACTTTCTTCATTTCCTAGCTCCATTACCTCGGCCAATTCCATTTGTGCACTCACAAATTAATTCAGGTATGATATGGGATGACGTGCCCTGTGGACCTATTTTGCACCAATTAATGGATTGTCGGGGTCACTTGATTTCCACCATGGCTCAACTCATTTCAACCCACCCTTTTCACTTGAACACTCTACCTTGTGCTCCTAGGAAATGGCCTCCAGGATTACGTGTAGTTTGGGTCCATGCTCCTCTACAGGATATTTGCTCATAGTGGTCCACCGCTCTTGAACCTACCACAACACCCCACGATGAGTCATCCCACGCTAATTTAAAAATTATTGTCATTGAATTACCAGGGGGCTGACCTTTAGGATTAAATGTACCGACAGGTCTATGCCTCCACACTTCTGGCTCCTCCCATTGTCTCATAGTTCCCGTTCTTATTTATATACGAATCCCACACCTTGCTCCATGCATCCTCTTGCACTAAGTTATGGTAGCGAGTTATTATATCGGCCAGAACATGGGATCCAACTCACCCTGACCTTCTCCATGCTATTGGCCTACCACACTAGCCTATTCCTAGTCATCCCTGACCGCTCCTCCCATATGTTCTTTTTTCATCTCTCAAGGACGCAACCTTTGGGACACATCATCCTAGCTTCCTCTTAGCTATTGAACACCCAGAATCGTACTCGTGACTACAAAGCACAATTATGCACCTAGTCATGGGGAATGGAATGAGGAAGCTTATTGATGATAAGGATATTATTTTCGATAAGGATCTATATAAATACTAATCCCACCTATTGATTTTCATGGTGATGCAATGAGTTTGGTTGTGAATAGTATAAGGGAGACCTTTATGTGTGCGCCAATGAATATGCTTGGTGAATTCATGGTGGTTCTGCCCAAAACTTGGGTTATGCATGCCATTTAAAGCCATTTGCAAAGAGTTTGACCATGGCTTGGCCACTATGGTTATATAGTAGCTTGGACTTGTGTCAGAGTTCAAGCACGGCCATTGAGGTTTACTTATAAGGCACTCACTAGTGCTATCCTTGTTGAGTTTACCATGATGTCTATAATGGAGAACAATGGTCAGGGACTTGTCTATTTAGGCTAGAGATTTATAAATCTAGACCCTCAAGGATTTGCAGTCCCTAAGGTATTCAATTCCTTACCGGGATCAGTCAGATCTTAGGTTAGAGATCTATAGATCTCATCCAAGGACCAAAAAATCACAGCAGGCATATAAGAGTCATTGTTGGCTTAATGGGGCCTAATCCGGGTTCAGAAATGTCCAGCCAAAGAAATCCCGACACTACCGGCCCTTTCAGCAACAATCCATGGAGTGCAGACTAAAGTCTCACCCGAGGTAGTATGGGAGGGTGCTGGAACCAGATTTCCGCACCCTAGGGATGTCTTGATGTGGTATGTGTTTGCGCGGAGTGATCCTACGCACTACGTGGCTTCCATGCAGCTGCCTTCTCAGGGAAACTACCTTAGTCAAGCGTGAATGCAATTTACCCTTTTCTGTGCTTAATATTATTATAGATCTTTTGTTACTTACAAAGGTACAACTCTTTCAGTTATTATTTAACATAAATAGACATGCGTGTAATCATAAATCAGGAACAGATGCATAAACCAGAATCTAGAACAGATACATGATATTTCAAAATCAACTTATCTTTATTAATGCCTTTATCTAGTTACAATCCACTTCCTGCCCTGCGCACACAGCTGCAGGGGTCTGCGCACACAGCTACGGACTCTACCAGGCCTCCGCGCACACAGCTGTGGAGCCTCTATCTCCTATTACAACCCAAACTTGTACTTACAGACTCAGATCTACTATCACTTTTAGACACCCATATTACTTCTTCTATTACCAAAATTTTCCTTTTACACTTAGAGCCTTGCTCTTATTTATACATTCCCATGGTCCGTGGACCATGGGCAGGCCGACACATTCTAGATTAATTTATAATATTTTAGGGCAGACTACCCTTAGACTTGACCCATTACAATTCGCGCTCTGTGCACTTCGCGGAGCTTTTACAATACAATACCCAAAAATGTGGGCTTCAAGCCCCAAAACCATTATGCGAGGGATCCACTGCCCAACAGGCCCCCAACACAATCATCGTGACTCGTCCCAAGTCACTCATCAGTGCAGCGAGACACGCTACCAAGGCTTCGTAGTTCACCATCCCTGTGAGTACTGCACTGTGCTTCGTTCTTATAGCCTTGCTTCTTGCAACACTTCTTCAAGCTCCTGCTCCATTGCCCCTACTAATTCACCCAACTGATGATGCTCATTCTGCTCTGCTCAATTAACACAAAGTGGCTCCTCATAGGATTTGAGCTCTAGCTAAGATGCCAAAGCCATGAACTCTTCGTGCAAGTGTAGCAAGTTTGTAATATTTGGTCCCGTATACTTAATATTAGTTGTAGCTTGTGTTGCATTTTTGCAAGAGAGTGTTGATGTTCGCGAGGTCCCAATCTTCAAGTTTCGTTGCACTTGTCCATGACCTTCTATCTTTCATGCCACGATTCACCATCCTGCCCTTATCTTTCATAGATCGCTTACCCGACCACAGGTTTCGCGGTGATATCTAGACCATTCCTACTATCTATCTAGGAATTTACAGTATGTCTCTTATCACTGGCATTGGGCTCGGCACGGCGACTTTGGCCGTCAGCATTACGCAGTCCCAAAGGTCCTACAAAGCATCGAAGTTGGACGGGTCCATATCTATCAGGTAACTCAATAACTTAAGTCTCATAGTGCCATGGTTTGATTGGTGGGCGACCAGCTGTGATTTATAAGCCGGCCAATATTCAAATTCGACCATTCCCTCCTGTTTTGGTTCATTAATGCGATACAGAATAGAAATCGATTCAAATCTAGTATTGACTTCATGTCTTAAATGCCCGTCGTCCACTCCTTGGTGCCTTAGATTGACCATCTTGTCATGAACAGTGACCTCAACGGTCACTTTCCCGCCTTTCTACATAGTAGCGCAGCCCTTTATGCGTGACCGTGATTCCTGTAATAAATGCTTCTTACGCAGAACCCTGTTTCCACGCAACTTTCTTGCAGACTCGTTTATAGTCTCGCACCTTCTTTCAACTGCTTGAAGTGCTGAGACTATACTTCGGTCGGTTAGTCAGGCAGCCGGCCCACTCGTGTAGAGCTTCAGGTGACTGCCATTTACCTTTCCTGGGAAGGGCTCCCCATTAAGCTTGTCGAGCTGGACCGCGCCACCATCTGTGACCTCTTTGACTACATATGGTCCCAACCAATGCATTCGGAGTTTTCCAGGGAATTTCTCGAACTTGCTATCATACAGTAATACCAAATCATTGACTTTGAACATGCGCAACTTGATGTGGCGATCGTGCCAAGCTTTCTCACACTGTTTCTGTACCTACTGATGGAAGCCTGCCAGAAATCGTTCTTCCTCTAGTTCTTCCAGTTGCGTGAGCCTCTCTTCCAAGGCTTCGCAGTCGGCCATGCCTATCATCACTGCTATCCGCAAACTGGGTACAATGTATTCCATTGGCATGACGACTTCCGTGTCGTAGACTAACCTGAACGGTGTCTGCCCTGTCAATTTTTTGCATGTGGTTTTGTATGCCCATAACACGACAGGTATGCGTAAATCCCAATCGGTTCACTGCACATTACATACTTTGGTCAATGCAGTCTCCAGAATCTTGTTGAATGCTTCTATGGTCTCGTTCACTTGCGGATGGTACGGCGTGCTTTGCTGATGATACACCTGGAATTCTTCAGTAAGTGCGTTGATAGTTTCATTTAGGAAGTGTGTTCCATGGTCACTCATTAGAATTTTTGGGCATCCAAACCGTGTCAAGACGTTGTCAAATAAAAATTTTGTAGCTGTAGTAGTCGTGCAGTCCTTAACTGGTTGTGCTTCCACCCATCTAGTTAAATATTTTGTCACAGTGATGATATAGCGCACACCTGTCTTCCCTTGAGGGGTGATAGGCCCCACAAAGTCTATGGCCCATTTTTCGAATGGCTGCAGTGTCATCTATGGATTGAGTGGCATCTCATCCCTTCGCAATGGTTTCCCAATCCACTGACATATATCACAGGCCCGACAGTACACTTTTGATTCTTTATGTAGGGTTGGCCACCATACTTCGGCACGAAGAATCTTCTGTGTTGTTTCCCGTCTTGCATAATGTCCTCCTGCAACCCCCCCGTGTGCTTCTATGATTATCTGTCCTCATTCAAATTCAAGTACATATCTTCGTAATATTTCATCATTTACCATTTTGTATAGGTGCCCCACAATAACAGTAAAATCTGTCACGCGTACCACCAATTCTTTCTTCTGCTAAAATGAATATCCCTGCAACGCGGTTCCTATGGTTAAGAAGTGGATTTTATCCTCGAAGTGGCCATCCGCGACGCGCACTACATAGAGTTGTGCATCAGGTAGTCCTTCCTCCAAATTTGTTGGCTCCTCACCGTTCTCAATTCAGGACAAGTGATCTGGGCCTGCGTTTAGGCGTCCCAGCTTTACGATGACCTCAAAATCATATTCTTGAAATAGTAACGACCATCTACAAATACGCCCCCCCCAACACATGCTTGTTCACCAGGTTTTTGAACGCGAAGTGATCGGTATACATTTTAAAGTTCCCAGTGAGTAGATAGTGGCGGTATTTCTGGAGTGCATATACCATCGCCAACCCCTCACACTCAGTACTGGAGTATTTCTTTTCTGCTTTAGACAATCGTCGACTTGCAAATGCGATCGGGCGGTCAATGCCTTCTGCTCCTTCCTGCTTGAGTACAACGCCCAACGCGATACATGATGCATCAACATGTACATGAAATTCAATGTCCTATTTTGGGAAAACAAAAATGGGGGCAGATGCCATCTTTTCCTTTAGAATCTCCAGACTTTTCTTACAGTCATCATTCCAACAATATGCAACGTCCTTTTTCAACAACTGTTCCATTGGTGTCGTGATTTGTGCATAGCCCTTAATAAACTTTTGATAGTAGCTAGTGTGTCCCAACGTGGTACGGAGTTGTTTGACACTACGCAACGCTTGCAAATTGAGTATGACAGCAATCTTCGCAGGGTCCACCATCAAGCCTTGTCTTCAGACCACATGGCCGAGCAAGTTTCCAAAAGGGATGAGGAATGTACACTTTTTAAGATTTAGCTCAATCTGGTGTCATCGACATGTATCCAGCATCAACTATAAGCTCGCTACATGTTTCTTGACTAGCCCAAATACAGTCCAATCATCAAAATAAACCTCCAAAAACTTGTGAATGAATTCCTTGAACGTGGCCACTACTACACGAAAAATATCATTGATGCATTCTTCAACCCAAAGGGCATAACAGTGTACTGAAAACATCCCCATTCGGTCATGAAGGTGGCCTTTCTCCTATATTCCGGTGCGATCTTTATCTGATGGTACCCCGAGAACCCATTCGTGATTGAGTACGCTTCCTGTCCACCAACATTCTCCAGGACTTCATCTATAAACAGGGTCAGGAACGGGTCATGAACACAGGCATCATTCAGTTTTCGAAGGTCCATGCAGATTCAAATTTCACCCTTCTATTTTTTCTCCTGCACTATCATAGGACTCACCCAGTCAGACTCTTCCACAGGTTCAATAATTCCTGCTGCAAGCATTTTGTCCAATTCTTCGTGGACTTTTTCCTTATACTTCGGATTCAAATGGTAAGGACGCTGCTTAACTGGCTTCGCTTCCGGTTTTAGAGTTATCTTCATCATCCCCAGGTCACCGAGGATCCCTTTTAACTCTATTATTTTGGTCGGGAATAAGTCTTGATATTCGTGCAGTAACTTGACGACCTTATCCATTGTGGCATCATCCCAATAGTCCCCAAGGGTCGCGTACTTTGGCTCCTCATTTGTACCAATGTTCACCTATTTCATTTTTAGTGGCGCTGTGATGTCGGGGTCCTCGATCGATGGTCCTCGAATTTCGTGACTCCCTTCTGTTTCCAGAATGTTAATGTTTCGGGGGTCATCATCATCATCCTCCACTTGCATGTTGTAACATTCTAGGGCATGGCTTAACTGATGTGACCATTCTGGTTGAACTATTTCTTCTGGTTCCTATGGTATTTTGAAGATAGCGACTTTCACAATTTGCAACACATCGTCAACAGTATCCATCCATTGGTCTTCAAATAAGAATGTTAATAAAAAACCTTTGCGCAAGATATCCCATTCGCCCATACCATGTCGGAGTTTTGTCGTAGTATACCAGTTTATGGAGATGACATCCAGGGTATGATAAAATAAGTGTACCCATTCAGGCTGGGGCTCTTCGCCATAGGCTTTGGTCCATTTTGCAAGGTGTATGCACGGGTTATCACGTCCATCGTATTTCTCGGTTATTCATAGCTCTAGCTTCCCAAACCTTAGCTGCATCATCCTTCTGCAATCACGCCAGTTTTCAAAATTTCCTTCATGTGTTCCCCACCAACGCATAGGTGTTGCACACAGCACCCACAATAGTGCATCAAACCTCTAGTTCTCTGGTACTGCACTCCCAAACTTGCTCAAGAATTCGTCCACCACTGTTAGTCCATCATATGTTGGTAGATCTCGAGCCTGGGCAGTTATGCAACGTAGTGATTTGGTCATCATATTACAATTTAGCGTCGTCACTTCACTCAACCGATTGTGCCATCACTCATCTTCTTCATCAGACTCCGACAGGAAGGATTCTGTGTGCTCCCATGGGGTCCTTTCATCTACAGTCGGATTTAGCCAATCCTGGTTTCGCGCGGTTACTTTATAGATACAATCTAACTCCTCGTCACTTCCATCATCATGCACGGGTTCTATGTAACACTCTCCTTCGGTGGGATCAATGGAACTATCACACGTAGGGATTTTTTCTCGAAAATCATTTTCCCCTTCTTTAGGTTGATGACTCCATTCATATATGTTGCCCAATCTATTCCTAGTAAAGCAGGGTAAGGGTTACTGTAATCTACAATCTCTACTACCTTGAAAATTGTGCGTGCTCACACCGTCGATATCCATTTTTACTCCTATCAATCTTCCCATGGGCAAGATCTTTTGTTGGTTCGCCATCTGCAATTGAATGGGAGACCACTGTAGTGCAGGCCTACCCATGCATTCCCAAGTCTGCTTTGGTAATACGTTCGCGTCTGAACCCAGGTCTAAGATTACTTGATCCATCTCATATTCGCCAATTTGCACTGTCAACCGCATTTCCCATCCGATGTGCGGAGCATGCTTCCCCATTTTTCAAACTACGCGCGGCTCCCCTGACCCTGCACACCTAGCGATCAGCTCTTGTAGTCCTTTAACTGCCTTATTGTCATGCAACAGTTTCATACATGTCTCTAAAAAGGTAGTTAGCATAGAAGGATCCAGGCTCATCTCTAGTTGATCCCTACTACCTGAAGTAGAGACCTTCGTGAAGCTCTTCTTAGCTTCCATAAATGTTTCTTTTGCACGGTCCAAGTCAAACTCAGGTTCCTTTGCAGGAGCCTTACGTACCTAGGTATCCTCTTCAGGTTGCTTCCCCTTATCTTCCCCCATGGTCACGCCACTTCTAAGCATCATGTTTACATTGGGGTCCTCTTCATGCGGTTCGGACCTCATCATTTGGATATTTTGCATCGGAGTGGGCTGCAGCACCCCTTTTTCGCACATTTGTGCAATCAACGTCGGACAATCTATCATTTCATGATCAAACTATTCACAGTACGGGCAAGATAGTCTCATCGGGTTGGTACAATCACGAGCGTAGTGCCCAGGTCCTCCGCAATTGTAACAAATTAGCTGTCCGCAGCCCCTCCCGGGCCCCATTCCCTCGCAACCTCGACCTCGCCCTTGGAAGCCACCCCGTGCTATTGCTGCAGCTGGATCGAGGCCTTGCATTTCAGTCTGCATTCGATAAGTTGGGGTCCTATCCATCATTAGTTCATAGCTCCGACATGTTTGCTCATCATGACCCACTGATCTACAGAAATTACAGTACAGTTGTTGCAGAGTCTGGGTATATTTCTGCAATAGGTGACAGTTGTCTATTACGTGCTTTCCTCCCACCTGACAAATCGCGCACCAGAGAGTGGTGGACACACTCGGTCCTGCTTGTGCCTTTGGTCTCATCGGCTTCAGCCCCCCTCCTACCAAATAGTTCGCAAATACAAGACAGCAATCCTTATCGTGACCATGGCCTTTACATTTTATACACCACACTTCTTCGTGCGCCTCTGGCCGGGGCACCCTATCCTGCTTCAAACTCTGCATCTCTAAGCATAGGTTTTGTAGTTGTGTGTGGATTTGTTGGACTCCAAACCCTAGATCCTGTGTCAGTGTTTCATGCAACCTCATCGCCATTTCCAATGCCTCTGCCTGGGTTAAGAGCTTTTGTTGTGACAGTGTCATCCTCAGGTGTGGTGTCAAAGACGCCACAAACCACATGCGGTGTTGTGCATCCATCAGTGTCATATTAGCCTCATGAATCATACTTTTCAGCCTTTGATCTAGATCCCAGGGGGTTTCACCTGGAAGCATTGCGATCTCCTTGAATCCGATGATCGACTGCGTCTCTGATTTTGGTTGGCTAAATTCTTTGTTCAATGCAATCTGAATTTCTGCTATTCCGGCATTCATATGATCATTTGAGTGCTTGATATTCCAAGTTAGCATGCGATCCTACAGTGCACTTACCAATGTGGCCTTCTTAATGTTATCATCTGTAACCCCGTGCGCTTCCCACACTGCTCTTACTATGAACCGAAACTGATTGGGATCTTTGTTTCCTACTCCTCTTAATACAGGCAACTTGATCACGCTCGCCATACTAAACTATTGGTTTGGTGAAGGCGGAGTGGGCGAAGTTGGAGGCGAACAAGGTGAGGGGAGTGGTGGAATTATTAGAGATGATAACTGCGGGATTCGCTGCCCAATCAAACTGACCGCACTTCTTGGAGAAACCCAAGCGCTCTCTTCCTCACTTGCTCGCGATGGTGAAATTAAAGGACTATTTCCTAACCCTTCGATCCCTTTGTAGACCCTTCCACTCCACGTCGTTCTACTCATTAATGTATGCACATCACCTTTTTTTCACACAACAACATCTTAATCCAGGTATTCAAAGAATTGATGTACTTAACTCGCGGTCCTTTGAGAAAACGTCTTTCTGCTTCGTTATAGCTGACAGTTGTGTCTATCGCAAATTTAGTGATAAACCCTCCTATTATCTGATCCATCCAATGATCTACAGCCCGCATGATCTTATCTTCAGATGCCTCTAGCATATGCACTAACTCCGGAGTCCACACTATCCACTAATCAAGCTTGCACCTTCCCTGGCTATCTGCTAGCCTCGCGATCCAAGCATATAGTTCTGAAGAGAATTTCGTGAAGAAGACCTCGTGGATTTCTGTATATATGAAGCGATCCAACCACCTTCTCTCGGATATCTGTGGAGTTTTTTTTTCCTGTATCACGAACTCATGCAGCTTCTGATCCAACCAATCTTCAAGTTCTTTCTTCGTAGGTTTCTAGCGTTCCGACATCAGACATCCCTTAGGCAGATCCCGATCTCGGCAATGGAACCATTTGTTGGCTTAATGGGGCCTAACCCAGGTTCAGAAATGTTCAGCCAAACAAATCCCGAAACTACCAGCCCTTTCGACAACATTCTGCGAAGCACAGACTAAAGTCTCACCTGAGGTAGTATGGGAAGGTGTTGGAACCAGTTTTCCACACCCTAGGGATGTCTTGATGTGGTCTGGGTTTGCGTGGAGTGATCCTACGTGCAGATGTCTTCTCAGGGAAACTACCTTAGTCAAGCGCGAATGCAATTTACCCTTTTCTGTGCTTAATATTATTATGGATATTTTGTTACTTACGAAGGTACAACTCTTTCACTTATTATTTAACATAAACAAACATGCGCGTATCATAAATCAGGAAAAGATGCATAAACCAGAATCTAGAACAAATACACGATATTTCCAAGTCAACTTATCTTTATTAATGCCTTTATCCAATTACAATCCACTTCCTGCCCTGCGCACACAACTGCAGGGGTTCGCGCACACAACTGCGTATTCTACTAGGCCTTTGCGCACACAGCTGCGAAGACTCTATCTCCTATTACAACCCAAACTTGTACTTACAGACTCAAATCTACTATCACTTTCAGAGACCCATATTACTTCTTCTATTACCAAAAGATTCCTTTTACACTTATAGCCTTGCTCTTATTTATACATTCCCATGGTTCGCGGACCATGGGCGGGATGACACATTCTAGATTAATTTATAATATTTTATGGCGGACTACCCTCAGACTTGACCCATTAAAATTCACGCTCTACGCACTTCGTGGAGATTTTACAATACAATACCCAAAAATGTGGGCTTCAAGCCCCAAAACCGTTACGCGAGGATCCACTGCCCAACAGTCATCATGAGGCATATGGTGCCAAAAAGACCGCAAGGAGATCAACACTCCTCAAGGAAACATAGATTCCTTCCTTTAAGTTTGATTACAAGTATAAGCCTTATGGATAGGCACATAATGGATAAGATCACATACCTACAATCATTCCCTTTTTAGGGAAAGGGAATTCCAAGCATGACTGCATAGATAGTTGTCAACTGCCTTCTGTTAAAGGCATGGTGACTCTTGAAGGGCCTACAATGCTCACACTGCACACCACCATGCTAAATTAGAACGTATTGCGACCATGTGGTGGTTATCTACACATATATAAATTCTCTCCCGCATAACAAGCAAGAACACAACAACTTATGAAAGGTTTCCAAGCAACTCACTAATAGAGTTAGCCATCTTATAAATACCACTGGCAAGTACCAATCAAGATGAGTACCATTTCTATAGTTAGCCTTCCAAGCCAGGATTTACCACATTATCACAATACCACGACAATAGATAGAATATGACTCCTCATCTTAGGAAATTCAACTTCAATGTGCATATCACATAAATGCATATTGCAGGAAGTGCAGGGGTATAAAATCAAGTCAACCCAACTCATGAAGTCGCGGCATACACCATAAAGCACATAGATTTTTTGGACCAAGTCTTGGGTCAAATGGATGTGTAGACGCATGACCAAGGTACACAACATTGAAGGCTTGAAGAATCCCCTCATGTAAAATCACAGGTCAATAAGAATGAGAGAGAGGGAAATCCTCAACATTATTACATTCCACATAAACCATGTCAATGCAGGTTGTCTTCAATGTAATCATCATGTTGTAATAAGAAGAAATTCTCATGCTAAATATTGCTGCAATAAAATCAATATTCTTGTAGGCTATTCCAATTCCTTGAAACATTGCATTGTATGTTAGTCAATTGTGTAATAATAGTAACACAGTCATGTATTTTTCACAATAGCACCATTCAAACCAGAAATGTATCACACATTCATTATCAGGTAATATACATAAGAAAAACTCATCTTGTAAATCCTTAGGCAATTGAGATTGGGACTATGACTCTCCACCCAGCCATAGATAGTTACAGCTAGTTCTCTCTTGCAGCTATCACCACCAAGATGAATTCCAAATACTAATATGGCTTGCTCAATGGATTGTATACCGACTACCGGCTGAAACAATGACTCTAGAATCCCTCCTACCTCCACCCACCAACTAAATATCAATCAACTCTTTAGGGAATTGAGAGGACTACCACCTCCACTCTCCATTTGTTCAACAACTAATGATCTCCAAGGGATTGAGAGGCTTCACCTACACCCTTAACATGTCACACAATCATTCCACCCACTAATGGAACTCGAGAATACACTATCGAGATGAATGAAACAATTGTTGAATTGGGGCTTATATGATCCATATCAAGTTTATGAGAAATTCTTCAGCATAAATCACATGATATTAAATTTGTCGATGTGTTTCAAACCAACTTGTGTGGTTCATCATTAGGACAAGTTGAAGAATCAGATCTAGGTTGTATGTTAAATAGTCAGAGCAGAACCTCCAATGGCTATATTTGACCAGACAACTGCTAAATTGACCAACTAACAGCTATATTTTACTAGGAAACGGCTAGTAGGACCGGACCAAGGGAAAGAAGAGCATTTAATTAAAGATTGAAATGAAAATAAGTTAAAGTTACAGAATTTAAATAATTATTAAATCAATAGTTAGTTATACTATTATTAAATTAAAAGGGGTTTTACATTAAAAATACATAAAAGGTATTAACTATTATATTTAATTTAGAGGTTAATAAAAAGAAAATCCTAATGTTAGAATTGTTATATATGTTAGATTGTTAGATCGAAGCTATTAAAATAAGCTAATTTAAGTCTAATATAATAAGAATTTATAGCTTAATTTTCTTTAATTGTTTATTTATTTTAATTAAAAAAAAACTGAATTTCAATATGGACTTAATTTCAATATCAAAGTAATTATTTGTATTTTTAATTAAGTTAAAATATTGTATATAACTAATAGCTTAAACTAAATGTTATTTTAATATCTTATACTATATAAACAAACCTCCCAAAGAGGATCAAAGAACTATGGTAAAAGAGAGTAGGTTAAAGGATAACAAGGGGAAACTAACAAATAAGAAAACCAGAACAAGCTATAAAAAGAGGGAGGGGAGGAAGGGAAGAACACGACCAGGAAGCGAGGGTTGGGACCCAGCAACTACTGATCTTCCAGCTGTCCTATCTATTGAGATTGCTCGACCTTTTTTCAATTTCAAGGGCTTCGCTAAATTTTCGGTGATGGAACTGCAAAAATCTAGCAATAACACTGGCCTCCTCGATACAAACACGATTTTGGTTTTCTCAGCATGCTCCACTAGTGCAGAAGACTTGGTTATCCTATGTTTAAGGTTAGTTGTGTGCTCACTAATTCTCTGATTAATAGAGCGTCCAGTCTCACCAATATAGGGGGTCCCACAGGAACAAGGAATAATATAGACACTATAATATAGGGGTTCCTGTGGGACCCCCTATATTGGTGAGACTAGACGCTTTATTAATCAGAGGATTAGTGCGCACGCAGCTTACCTTAAACATAGGAGAACCAAGTCTTCCGCACTAGCGGAGCATGGTGAGAAAACCAAACATCGTGTTTGTATCGAGGAGGCCAGTGTTATTGCTAGATTTTTGCAGTTCCATCACCGAAAATTTAGCGAAGCCCTTGAAATTGAAAAAAGGTCGAGCAATCTCAATAGATAGGACAGCTGGAAGATCAGTAGTTGCTGGGTCCCAACCCTCGCTTCCTGGTCATGTTCTTCCCTTCCTCCCCTCCCTCTTTTTATAGCTTGTTCTGGTTTTCTTATTTGTTAGTTTCCCCTTGTTATCCTTTAACCTACTCTCTTTTACCATAGTTCTTTGATCCTCTTTGGGAGGTTTGTTTATATAGTATAAGATATTCAAATAGCATTTAGTTTAAGCTATTAGTTATATATAGTATTTTAACTTAATTAAAAAATACAAATAATTACTTTGATATTTGAAATTCAGTTTTTTTTTTAAATATAAATTCTTATTATATTAGACTTAAATTAATTTATTTTAATAGCTTCGATCTGACATATATAACAATTCTAACATTAGGATTTTCTTTTTATTAACCTTTAAATTAAATATGAAATAGCATTTAGTTTAAGCTATTAGTTATATAAAGTATTTTAACTTAATTAAAAAATACAAATAATTACTTTGATATTGAAATTTAGTCCATATTGAAATTCAGTTGTTTTTTTTGTTTTTTTTTTCAAATAAATAAATAAACAATTAAATAAAATTAAAATATAAATTCTTATTATATTATACTTAAATTAATTTATTTTAATAGCTTCGATCTGACATATATAACAATTCTAACAATAGGATTTTCTTTTTATTAACCTCTAAAATAAATATGAAATAGTTAATACCTTTTATGTATTTTTAATGTAAAACCCCTTTTAATTTAATAATAGTATAACTAACTATTGATTTAATAATTATTTAAATTCTGTAACTTTAACTTATTTTAATTTCAATTTTTAATTAAATGCTCTCCTTTCCCTTGGTCCGGTCCTACTAGCCGTTTCCTAGTCAAATATAGCCGTTAGCTGGTCAATTTAGTTGTTTCCTGGTCAAATATAGTTGTTGGAGGTTCTGCTCTGACTATTTAACATGCAACCTAGATCTGATTCTTCAACTTGTCCTGACGATGAACCACACTGGTTGGTTCGAAACTTGTCGACAAATGTAATATCATGTGATTTACGCCAAAGAATTTCTCATAAACATGAATGAAACAAGTAAAGGAGACTCCAAAACTTCTTTCCAAGACTCCAAGGGATAAACCTCTACTCCAAGTTGTCAAGAGGCTCTAGATAAAACTAATCTCCATCCTCCAACCCCCAGGGTGTCCTAAGATTTACCCTCACTTAAAGAAGCTCCTTGTGTACCCCTATTGCTCCACCAGAAATAAAACAACTCCTCTGAGAGCCTTGGAATGCCTTTGCTTTGGAAATTACAATTATCCTAAGCGCTTTTAATTGCTTGCATTTTTCCTCCTTCTTGTCTAGAGTGTCCAAACAACAAAATTGAATCTCTGTGTCTCATGGCCATGTGTGCTCCCTTTTGCATTGTCATCTGATGGTTCTTCTCTGTAAGTTGTCCCCTAATATGTTATTGCATAATCCTCTCCATAATCCCCTCTTTATGCATTCATTTTTTTTTTCATTTCCTTGCATGCATGCTTCCCAATGCACGATTGTTGACTTCCTCATGTCCTTTGTTTTCCTCTCCACACGATTAGGACTCCCGTTACTTCCTCCTATGGCCAGTGCCCTACACTGCCTGTGTTTTTCATTAAATTCTTTCCCTTCGTTGTATTCTTCATTGCCCCAAGCAATATGGGTCTATGAACTCTTTTTGAAACCCATAAATTAAAAGCACTAGCATTATTAAAAACATAACAACCAACCTTGAATAGTTGTCCCAAAACTGTCCAATTTCTCTTGTAGCAAATACACTGAAAAACTTAAGCAAGTAACCACCCAATCCTAGAATCTGTGTCCCTCATTCAACCCCATTTTTAATTTGAAAATCAAAATACATAAGATGTTTTTCATGGAGTTCATAAGAAAAAATACAACCAAGGTTGTCACATGCAAGCTCGACCACAATCGACTGAACTCAAACCTATCACTTGACTTGCTTTTCTTAACTCAACTTAACTCTCAATTACGAGAATAATTACTATTTCCAACATTTAGATTGTTGGACATTGGATAAACCAACACTCCTCATGTGTTTTGTGACATAAACTAATTGTCTCTCGTGGATCCTTATCTCTGGCAATTTGATTGTTGACTAACACCTGTGGTTTTAGGTCTAATGACAATTGTGATTCCCAACAAGTGGTATCAGAGCGTAGGTCACGAGTTCAACGCACACCTGACTCACACCAGCGGGGTATTGTTGGACATTGGATAAACCAATGCTCCTCATGTATTTCATGACATGGACTAACCGCCTCTTATGGATCCTTATCTTTGGCAATTTGATCATTGACTAACACCTGCACGTTTTGGTATAACAACAGTAATAAATTCCAACAAGAAGAATATTCCAAAAATTTCCCAACTTGAAAATCATCCTTATAGATGATCATGTAATTGATGTTGAAACATAACTATATAATCCACTAAAAATACAAACCTTAATGAAAATGAGGGTTTAACTTTGGAGGGTTTCTTTGGCTTAATAAACCCATATTTTTTACCCTTGTAGTAAATTCAGCCCTTAGGAGGCGAAACCTAGTCCGATAATGGAAATAAATGCTCATTCATATTTCATGGTATGTTCGTCATGGGAAAACTGGTTGAGGACAACCATGACGACATAGAACACAATCAGATTTGGAAACTGATATATATTGTGCCATTGATCCATTAATGCGTGGAGGTTGTATATGCTCACTGCCAGATAATATACTTGCTTAAATTCAATGGTGGGCATAATTGTGATTCCCAGAAAGTGGTATCAAAACGTAAGTCACTGGTTCAACACACACCTGGTTCACGCCAAGGGGGGAAATTGTTGGACATTGGATAAACCAATGATCCCTGTGTATTTCGTGACATGGACTAACTGCCTCTCATGGATCCTTATCTCTAGCGATTTGATCATTGACTAACACCTGCACGTTTTGGTCTAACGACAATAGTAATTTCTAACAAGAAGGATATTCAAAAAATTTCCCAACTTTAAAATCATCCTTATAAATGATCAGGTAATTGATGTTGAAACATAACTATATAATCCCCTAAAAAATACAAGCCTTAAGGAAAATGAGGGTTTAACTTTGGAGGGTTTCTTTGGCTCAATAAACCCATATTCTTTACCCTTGCAGTAAATTCAGCACCTAGGAGGTGGAACCTAGTCCGATAATGGAAATAAATGCTCATTCATATTTCATGGTATGTTTGTCATTGGAAAATTGGTCAAGGACAATTATGATGACATAGAACACGATCAAGTTTGGCAACCAATATATATTGTGCCATTGATCCATTAATACGCAGGCATTGTATATACCCACCATTGGATAGTGTACTTACTTAAATTTAATGGTAGGCATATACAACCTCGTGCATTAATGGATCAATAACACAATATATATTGGTAGCCATCAAATTTCCACTCTTACCCCTTTAGTGCTTTCTTTGCCCTAAGGACAACAAAACATTGGTTGTCATTGATGAAAAAAAATTGTGCAAGTCATGAAGACATGTTACATAAAATTGAGGAAGTTGAAAACCAAAATTCTATCAAACACCTCAGTGTTCACTGCCATATTGCTCATTGCTATGGGTTTGAGATTGTGTTGATGTGTTCTTCGTCTTCTGTCATTAGCGAGCTAGTGAAAAGTACATAGATTTACATGTTTATTTTCTCTACCATATTGCAAAAATCGGTAATAAGAAATATATAAAAAGTATTAAAATTTAATCAGTGGGTGGGAAGCCAACTAGAATTTATGTGCCATCCCACCTACTAGAATTTCTTTGCCATAATTGAAAAAATCAGTAAGAAGAAATATATATATATATATATATATATATATATATATATATATATATATATATATAGATATAATAATAATAATAACAAAATTTAATCTTAACATGGATGCGAAATATAATTTTTGTGCCAAGACTTGAACTCTCTATGAAAAGACTTAAATCTGGAAGATATTTGATATGAATATTGATGCTTAGGTTTTTTAAAAATGTGCATACCTACCGTGAAAAAAAAATATTAATTTTATTATAGTGAAATTTAAAATATAAAAAATGAAAATATGATGATGATGATGATGGTTAACGTCCACTGAGACCAAACTTTGGTCTATCAGACCTAAAGAAATGAATTACTTAGTTTGATTTAAGATTTTATTCCTATGCTCAAAAAGCTTGGAGAGAAGCCTCTCGAGCTCACTATAATTTTGACACCGTAAAAGGCTAGGAAGGTCAGTATTGCAACAAAGATTATGAAACTGAGATCTAATGTGGTTGTATGCGGGGCACTCTAAGAGGAAGTTATTTTCATCCTTGATGTTCATATTCTCACAGAGATGGAATATCCTTTCCATCCATGGTGTTTTAGGAACTGCCCAACGACCCATTTCACTATGGAGCTCATGAGAGTTCGTTCTAATCTTGGCTATATTAATTTTCTTCTTTGAGCTAGTTAAAACAGAGAGATACTTTTGATCATCCAGGGTGGGGTTGATGACCTCCTTATAATATCTTAATTTTCTTTTAGCTGCTAAATCTTTCTCACACCACATTTTTTCTTTGAACTTAGAAGTAACAATATTTTTAATGTTATTAATGTTTTGCAATGCAGCATTCTCGTCGATCTCCCAATGGTTTAATCAGGCCCTCGTGTCTTTATACCAACCTCGTTTGATCCTTAGGCAGTTTTGGCTGGAATTTAAAGCTAGCTTAGGAAGTCTATGGTCTCCTATGTTTTTGAGTTTGTGCTTGTACAACAAAATCCTAGTCATAGCTAGGCTCTCGATAGGGTAAAGACCCGCTTCTATAAGGAGAATAGGATAGGGTCTATTTATTTTAATTTTGAGGTTATACCTTATAAAATGCTTCTTGATTTGATTAATATTTCTCAAGGATTCTCTAGAGATGTTGCAACCCCAAACCTCACATCCATATAAGATAACATGAGTGACTAAAGCTTCAAACAAGAACTTCTTTATATCCCACATTACGAAGTTTGTCGTTTTACAATTATTTTCAAGACCAAAATAGGCTTTCCACCCCCCATTAATCCTTTTCTCAATGCTATAGTTCCAGTTGAGCTCGTGATGAATATCAATTCCTAGGTACTTGTAAGAAGACACTTCCTCCAAGTTACTATTGTCGTACATAAAATTAGTGTAAGTGTCCTTCTTGGATTTGATAATCATAACTTTTGTTTTGTCAATGTTAACATTCATACCCATGGTAGAGCAGAAATCCTTAATAAGACTAAGTTGCTTATCAAGATTAGATGGGCACCTTGCGAGAAGAACAATGTCGTCATCATATAGAAGAAGGATGATGACTATCCTAGCTAAGATCTTGCCAGCACAACCTGCTTCCTATAAACAACCTTCTAGCATGTTGATTTAAATGCCAAATAGGGTAGGGAGAGGGGGCAACATTGTTTAACTCCGATATTACACTTAATATCTTCTGACCACCCCTCATTGCTCTTTAGCTTAGCAATTACATTCTCGTATAACCTTATAGCGGCAGCTCTCAAATCGAAAGGAACCTTTAGCCCTTCTAATCTATTCCATAGGTTGTTTTTAGGAACCATATCGAAAGCCTTTCTAAAGTCCACAAAGAAACAAAAGACATTGGATTTATCATTATGGCATTCCTCCACAGTGATCCTAAGCATAACGAGGTGGTCCGTTTTTGAGTGTTACATTCTAAAACCCGCTTGGCCTTTAGCCTACTTACCTTTACTTTCAAGCCATATGCTCAACTTCTTTTCCAAAATAATACCATATAACTTGGCTAAGAGAGCACTGATCATAATTATCCGATAATTAGAGGGGTTATTTGTATCTCCACTTTTAAAAATAGGGATAATGAGACTCTAAGTGCATAGCTCATGATTGAAAAAATTATATATATATGAATAGCTCTTATGATTGAAAAAATATATATATTAATTTTATAATAGTGAAATTTAAAATATAAAAAATGAAAATATGCATAGCTCATGATTGAAAAATATATATCTATCTTATGATTGAAAAAAAAAATATTGTTTTTAATATTTAAAAATAATGAATTAATAAATTACTGGGAAAAATAAAAAAATAAATTAGTAAATTATTAAATAAAAATAGTAATTTATGTTACATAGCTTGGAACATTTCCATTATTATTATTTAATAAAAATATTATGAACCTTATGTCAAGCTTGTTTTGATACGATGGTGAAAGGAAAATGTTAGAATATATAGAGTTTTGAGATTAAGTTTATATATAATTTATAACTCTAAAATATTTTTTTAGTTATAATTTTTAAAATTAATAATTATTATTGTATTGTATTTTATATATTATTATTATTATAGAAAAACGAAGTATTTGTAATGATTAATAATATTGGCTTAAATAAATTAAATTTAGATTTTAAATTGGTTATAGATTTGATGTTTACTAATGAATATTACAGATCTGAGATGTTTGTGATATTAGATGATGAATTTATTTTGCAAAATGCTTATTGTATTTATGGATTTTTATTTCAAGTTACATCTACTTATGATATCATTTGCATGCATTATTAGTAACAAGAAGATAGTAGGAAATTAGTTTTATTAGGATAAACTTATTATTAGTCCCTGCCACAACAAGCAAATCAATTTTCAGTCAACACTTGCAATAAACATTGTTGACTATGAAAAATTTGTCGAATTTGCTATAATTCATTATAATGCTCTATAAAATGCATTTTTTATGAGAATATTGTAAATAAAATAATTGGTTTTTTTTAAGAAATGAAATTCCAAATTTTTTATTGGCTAAAACACTTGAAAAGTCTAATTAATTGTGGTCAAACATGACAAGTAAAATAAATAAATAATTTTTTTTTTCAAAAATACAAAGAAAAAAAGCAAAGTGACATGTGACAAGTGCGTGAGCATTTATGTGACAAAACGTATTTGAAAGTAATAATAAAGGGTAGAACATGGCTTGTGTTTTGCAAGACTTAGAAATGAAATTGTAGCACATTGAGATGTTTATTCGAGACTATACATGCTCTTTTTAATAAAAAATATTGTTTGAGGAATAACATTAATGATAAAATCTCTCTTTCAGATTTAATTACAACCAAAATTTAATTAAAAGAAAACTAAGTGACATTTCAATTGAGGTATCAGAGTGAACATCAAAATATAATTAAAAACAATTGTATTCTAAGCATTTAAGAACATTGATGATCAAATTCCACTACTTATTTGCAACAATATTAACACACCTTAAACATTCAATATATCTCCTCGATTGTAGAGGGGACATTTTGGGATTCATGCTATAAAACTTGTCATTGAGAAGTGGAGGTGCAGTTCCAGAGTCCATTAGTCATGTAGCATTTTGCAAACAACAATGAAACTTGTTATAAGGTAGAGTTATAGAAAAGCACAAAGAAGAAAAATACAAAGATTAAAGTCTATGAAGTTGTCAGCGAAAAAAATAAAAATGTAGAGTAAAACTTCTAAGTACATCTTTTTTTGTTTGCAAAGCATTTATTTTCAATGTGTTTCAAGTTGAATCATATTTTTGTTGTTTTTTTGTGCTTTGTTTTTCCTTTGTTTACATGCATTTGTTAGTTTGTGTGTTTCAAGTTACATGTATTTGGTTGGCTTAACAATGTGCATTTGTTTGTTTGTGTTTCAAGTTATATGCATTTGGTAGGCTTAACAGTCTGATTTTGTGAAGTATGAAGCAACAATTTAGTTAACAATAATGCAATATTGTAAAATATGAAGCATGAATTTAGTTGACATTTGTTGGGTATGTGTTATATTCTTTGCATGACTAGTTCTAGGCAACCCTGAATTTTTTTTTTGGCAGATCCACCCATGGTTTTACGCATGGTTTTATGCATGATGGTTTCGCTTATAATATTGTGTAGATCTAGTCAAGGGAACTACAATTATGTTCTAATCCAGGGGTAATGGATTGGGGGTTTATGAAGGCTTCAACATGTATATAAATTATTGTAAAATTGAAAGGAATAAAATGAAAAATCAATCTGGTTTTCCCGGTTTTGGGTTCCAAGAGAAAAATCCTTGTGTATGTTTTATGTTCTCGCCAATGTATATTTTCTGTATTTTTAAGAATTCTTTTGCAGGTAGTTTTTGTATAGGGTTAAAACCTTCAACATTTATATAATATAGTCGCAATTTAAGTGACCTTAGTAGTAGGTCTTATTCTTTGTTTAGCTATGTGTGTCTTGTGATTGTTATATGTTAGAAATTCATATCTTCTTAGATAATTGTGTTTGGTTTGGTAATATTTTCTGAATTGGGACACACTTTATGTACTATTTACATGCATTTGTTTGTTTGTCTATTTCAAGTTGCACGTATTTGGTTGGCTTAACAATGTGCATTTGTTTGCATGTTTCAAGTTACATGGATTTGGTTGTGTTAGTCTATTTCCGTGGACTGTGAAGCAACAATTTAGTTAACAATAATAGAATAGTGTAAACTATGAAGCAACGATTCAATTAACATTAATATAATATAGTCATAGTCTAAGTGACCTTATTATTAGGTTGTATTCTTTGTTTTGATATTTGTGTCTTGTGATTGTTGTATGTTAGAAATTCATGTTTTCTTAGGTAATTGTGTTAGGGTTGGTAAGATTTTTCGAAGTGGGACACACTTGATAAAGCTCTCACAACACGATGTGAAATCTTTCTTATGTATCATAATACTTTCTTGTGTTTCACTTTTGGTTAACCACTCCCGATTCGAGTGGAAGAGATGTGTGGCTTCAAGAACTAAAATCCTTTCATCTTTTTCAATTTTATGTTTTATGTTTCTATTTGTGGCTCTAGATGTGGCCACCGAGCAGGTGACAGTGACCTAGTTTCCTTCAAGTAACCTTACCTCGGCTAGCATAATAGATTGAGACAACTCCTTGTGTTGTGTGTTGTATGTACATATATAAATATAGCAATCATATGATGTTCAACTAATAGGATGATACCATTCATTAAATTATTTCACATAAATGAAAAAGAAATAAATTTGAAATGCATGAATCATAATAACTTGAAACTAATATATTTAATTATTAACTTTTTTCATAATTGCATTATTATTGTATGCCTTATGCTTTATCCTGATTTTTGTATCTTTCAATTGTATTTTAAAAATTCATGCTTTCTTCAGTAGTTGCGTTAGACTTGGTAAGATTTTTTTGAAGCATTTCAATATTTGGTCCCCCTTTCAGTATTGACACTACCAAGTACCAAGGCTAATGATTGATAGCTGATAGGCCACCCTCTAAGTCTCAATTATCACTTTTATTTACCATTTTTACAAGCATTTCAACTCTCTAATTTATCAGGTGAAGGTCATCTTCATTTCTCTCCATGAAACACAAAAAAGAATTCTATGACTAGATAAATAATTACACCCAAGTATATATCTGGGACACATTTTCCAATATGATTATAGATTCAAAAGTTTATTTTAGGCTCACCTTGTGTGGAGCAGCGGAATTTATCCTTTTATGTCCGCAATTTTGCACATACTTTAGTTCCACGTGTCTTTTTTCCATACAGTTTAGTTCCACATGTATTTGTTCAATATAGACTTTAACTGCACACAAAGTTTAAATTAGCTAGAGTGATAAAGTGTGTAACAACCCCTGTTTGATTTTCCATGTAAATAAAATAAGACCAAGGTCATGGGACATGTATTCCAAGTTGAATGGTGGGTAAATATTATAGTGGGCATCTTGTGGTTTATTAGTGGCTATGGAAATTGGCAAAGGCATTGACAAAGGTGAAGAGGAAATAATTGGTATTTAATTAAGGAAATAAAGTAAAATAGGAGAAAAGGGGGATGAAGAGACAAAATATGCATGCAAGGGAAATTAGAGACAAAAAGAAGGAAAATGAAAGAAAAAGGAGACATCAATCATAAAAAGTCATCAGAGAAACAATTGATAGACTTTTGACAGTTTTGGTTGAGCTCTTGTTCATTCTCTCATACACTCTTGCACACTTAGATAATTCTTAGAGAATTATAGCATTCACTTGGACTTGGAGAAAGAAAACAAAGGAAAAGCAAGGAATTGATGGGAAGTGGAAAAGAAGACTGGATTAGCAGCTACAATAGGGATACGTTGCAGGTAACAAGTTGCATGTGTGATTTCCTTGTTGATATTTGCATGCATGGTACATGCATGTGGTTCCTTGGTTATTTGTTGTCATTAGCATGGATATTTTCCTAGATTAACAGTGGTTTTAGCCTTTCCTTTTCATTTCCTGGATAGCAATGATGTAGTGGGTTCTCTATTTATATTTATGGTTGGTTCTTAAGTTCTCTATTGCTATGGGTTGGGATAGAATCTCTGGAGACCTGGAACAGCTTGGGTTCCCTAGAGGTTGTGGGTTGAGATGGGATATCTTTGGAGAGCTGTAACAACTTGGGCTCCCTAGAGGTTGTGGGTTGAGATAGAATCCCTAGAGCCCTGGAAAACTCGGGTAGAGACCAATTTGGTTTGGTATTAGTGATTTCTGGACCAATTATGTGAAATCATTATGGTTGAGGGTTGAGGTGGTTTGGCCTCTGGAATCCCTGGTTGGTTTTATTTTAGTTTAACCCATATGATCACACACTCATGCTTGGAATATGGCGTGGGGGTGATTGGATGAAAGAGATATTTTGGTTCAGCTAATTTATGGTTAGGTGGTATGTGAAAGTCCCTGACTTGGTTGGATTTTGCATATGCCAATATGAGATATTTTTCTATTGTGATCTATGAGCACTTGTACTAGTTAATGTGTTTATTTTATGTCTTATTTGTCATGGAATATATTCTAGTTATATGTTGGCTATATGCACGATTATATGATGTGCTCTTACTATGGATCTCTTTCATGATTTGACAAGTTATTGAATGATTGATGAATGCATCAGCTAACAAGTGTTGTTGTAGCTACTTGAGAGGGAATTGGACCTTATTTATGATTCTCTAATGAAGTACATAATTTTATGATCAAATATGCATTCATGACCTATAGCTTCTATGTTTACCATCTATTTGACAAAATGTTTATTAAGTGACTAGCATGTTTTGAGCAAGACCTAGCCTGATGTTTTATTGCACATACTTGTTATCATCATTGATTGCACTCTAGAAATTTATGGGCACTTCTCGGCAGTCACCTGAAGGCTAGCCCTAGAAAAGTGGCATAGATTTTGCCATCACATGCACATAACTGGAAGATTTGAGTCATAACCACATGCACAATGTGTCATGGGTGTGGTTAGGGTGTCAAGCTTGTAAAAATGAGTTCCAACTCAGGGTTTGATCACCAGGAGTGGTTTTCAAGCTATTGAGTGATCTCTTGACCCTGAGGGGTGGTAATATATGTTTCGGTTGCAGTCCCCACTTCCATAACTAGAACTTAGAGGTCGGGTCATGTCATAGTAGCACTCAACTCATGTTTACCCTCGAGTTCTTGTAAAAGTGGATAAATGTGGGAGGAGGCGTTACAAAGTGTAATTTGTATGTTATAGATTCATGCATTCTTAGGTAATTGCGTTAGACTTGGTAATACATTTCGAAGCAGGAGACTTGGATCGTGAGTTCGAGGAACACACTTTATAAAACTTCTATGGGGTGACATAAAATTTTCCATTATGTATCATAAGACTTTCTCATCTCTTGCTTCCTGTTAACCATGACCCATTGTCTTATTGTAAAGATGTAAGTTCTTACATGTAATCACACAACATGATGTGAATATTTTTGTTAAATGACATAGAAATCCACAGCTTGTGACTTTTGTTAATTTGTGGCCTTTGGATAATTTAGACGATGCACCATGAGTTCATGGTGGGGAATGCCTCCTGCGATGACATAGTTTCAAAGTCCATGTTGGCACCAGGTGGTACCTTAGGGCACTGCCACATGTCAATTGACACTTATTTATGCATATCAACCACATTTAGTAATATTTTCATGATAATATTGTTAAAAAAGACAAAAATGAATGAATATAAAGTGTTGCAATAAAAATGTAAGGACAGAGATTAGGCATGCAAAAATTGTGAATTATTTTGTTATTGCAAAGAAGATAATAATTTATTGGTTGTTGTTAATTTATTTATGACAACTTTATTATTTTTCAATTGCAACTAAGTGTAGCTACTTTGGTCTCTATATTTGTCTTCCATGTATTGAAGTAGTTTTATTTCTCTCCACGTAGCACAAAAAAAGAATTCTACGACTAGGAAAATCATGAGACCTAAGTCTAGATATTTGGGCCATTTTTGCAATATGATTATATTCAATATTTCCTTTTGGGCTCACCTTGTTAGTAGTGGAGCTTACCATTTTATCTCCACACTTGTACAAAGACTTTAGTTCCACACGTGTTTTTTCCGAACATATTATAGTTATGCACATGTCCTTGCTCTTAACTCTCCAATTTACTAGGTGAAGTTCATCCTCATTTCTCTCCATATAATACAAAAAAGAATTATATGACTAGAGAAATCATTACACCCAAGTCTAGATATCTGGGTTGCATTTTCCAATACCATTATAGATTCAACATTTTTAGGTTCACCTTGTGCAGAGCAATGGAACTGGCCCTTTTGTGTCTATAATTTTGTACATACTTTGGTTCTACACATGTCTTTGTTCCACACATATTTTAGTTTGCATGTCTTTGTTCTGTACAAAGTTTAATTGCACAAAAAATTAGCTAGAGCGATAAAGTGTAATCTCGTATGTTAGAGATTCATACATTCTTAGGTAATTACATTAAAATTGGTAAATTTTTCAAAGCAAGAGACTTACTCCATGAGTTCCAGGAACACACTTTATAAAACTTCTACGCACGAGATCAAATTTTCCGTTATTTATTGTAAGACATTCTTGTCTCTCACTTCCCATTAACCGCAACCCGCTATCTTATTATAAAGACATAAGTGCTTACATGCAATCACGCAGTGGTGTTGATTTTTCAAGTGCAATAGATAGAACACTAATTTATGAAAAAATTGATAATTACTTATAATGATGTAGATATTATTTTAGCACTTCCAATTTACCATTAGGATATTAAACTTTAGAAATTCAACTAGAAATGCACAAGGATTATAGAGATCACAATGCACAAAGATAACATATATTTACCCTAGGAAAACCCACTTGGGGGAAAACCCCAACAAATGTTTCCTTGGAGAAATTATTTATTTCAATAAGAGATACACCTAATTATGCTAGTAGAATATGATGGTTAAGATGACCAACAATACAATGGTCAAACCTCATCAAACTGCCCTCTTATCAATCCCAACAAACTCGACCTGGCTTGATCTACCTAGGCTAAAATTCGGCCTCCAAAAAATTGCCCAGAAACTTAGTCCTTCTACTCAGAATTTCAGCCCTGTTGCTTATAATTTTGGCCCTGTTTCCCAGAAGTTCACAGATGAAAATCTACATAAGGACAGAGAACCACACATACGGAGTAAAAGAGAGATATAAAAGATGTTAGAGATGTCTCCATCCTTCTTCTTCTCCTTCGCTTAGATGCCCAGAATATACTTTGTTATGTGTGAGATTGAATTTTACTAGAATGAGGAGTCCGAGTGCCTTATATATAATGTTTTG
The DNA here is from genome assembly GCA_031772625.1 of Pinus tabuliformis. NCBI lineage: Eukaryota > Viridiplantae > Streptophyta > Pinopsida > Pinales > Pinaceae > Pinus > Pinus tabuliformis. Next base: position 340,978,259 of record CM062807.1, on the reverse strand, counting down.
GATGGGATGAATGGTAGTCTCTTCACTAGGGTCAACTTGAGAAGTTTGGAGCCAAAAATTCAAATTTTCTCTTTTGAAACTGACATGAAGAACATGTCCTCTATCAATTATATTTCAAGGACATCAAGAACATGTCTTACATAAGGGATAAAATATTAATTATGAAGACCAACCATATCTACAAAATTCAATGCTCCCTCTTAGCTAGGGATGTATTCATAATGACTATCAAATGTTCTCTTATTGAAAAAATTCTCTAAAAATGGTTATAACAATTTATCATCATCATCAACATCATTCAATTACCATAATCTTCGTCAACAACTTTGAATCATGGTAAAAATATTCAGTATCACTAGGTACCATAATTTTGGTCAGTATCTCTAACCTATGGTGTGTCTGTAGAAACTTTGAATAATATGACACATATTCAACAGAGATTATCCCGATCATACAATTTAAGCGGAACATGTATAATACATAATCTCCTCTACGTTGATCATCAATTTACAGAAGCAGAAACATTCACAGGCACACATAGAAGCATCAATCAAACTCATAAACACAGTACGTATCCCGGGGAAAGCATCTCGCTAAAAACCCCACACTATCTGTATATTATATTGATTGAATCATGTAACAATAAAAAGCATAATACTTCTCACAAGTATCTCCACCTGTTACACACAATACAGCTCAGATTTGATCTCCAAATCTCTCCCGCTGCTTGCCTGCCTCCACTGCTCAAACCTGCTCGAGAACTGATTAGAATAGCTTCCCAAACTCGATTTTACACTGCAAAATAGTCACCCACACTATGTTGGACGTGAGCAACAGCTATAATATCATGAAGATACGTGAGCAAACTCATTGGCATACTCAATCCTTTGATTGTGCAAATCATCATGCACAGCTATAGTCACAACTGATAGCAATCTGATCCTCTAACACCTGTCCCTGCTGAACTGAACATGCACTGACATGCAACTGAGTTAACTGATGTATTCTATAGTTGCATTATGAGTTAATAACTTGTGAATTAATTAATAACTAATTCACCCAACTCATCTTTAGTCTATTGATCAGTTAGACTAAATACAACCAGTTTAACAAAGCTAAACTGAACACAACTCCATCAACTGTACCTCCAGTCCACTAAACTCAACTCACTTGAGTTCTAACTGAAGTCATGCATGCAACAACTCAACTGACTCATAAGAAAAATGAATTTCCTTCTGACAGTTGCATGTGCCACTTCCGTAGCTCAAACTGAAGTGCTCCAAGAGAATAAGATTAAGTTTATAGTCCAAATATTATTGTGAGATAATAATATTTGACTTTTCTATTTTTGACTTTGATCACTCACACTGTGATCACTCACACTGTAATCACTCACACTGTGATCACTCACACTTTCATCAAAAATAGAAGTCCATCTATTTTTCCCAACTTGATCAATCATCCATAGACATGATCCATATGTCTAAAAATAGACTTGCGCCAAAAACAGCCTGCGGGCCCACTTAGTGAAGGCGACTCTTTTCACTAAGCTCCATCATCTTGTTGCACTCTCAACAAGCATTTCTTGTTGCACACTTTTCAACACTCCCTCTCAACAAGAAAGGCTTCCTCTCAAACCCGATCCTGTAACTCTGGAATGTTCTCCATGCAACACATTTGGCCGGTCCACTTGCTCTGTCATCAAAGTCTCTGACTGCTATTGCCTCTGTCAACTGAAACTCTGCATCTCTGTGCTCTTCAGTATCTGACTGCTCTAGCCTCTGTCACTTTGATCTCTGACTGCATCCGTGCTGCTGCTGGTTCTATCTCCCAGCATTGCATCCGCACTGCACCTCCCAACTGACCTCCCTGTTGGGATAGAAACATCCTCTGATGCTGAAGCTCTACCTGCTGCTGACAAGTGCTCCCTCTCTGACATCTGCGCTACTGCAACATCTCCATGCATCTCGCACCATTGCACACCTCTCTGTGCCACCTAACACTGTGCAAAACACTTGTGCCTCTCGCATTGCTACAGCCTGCTAGCTATGCGCTGTCCTGGGATTCCCTGCACTGTCGCTCTCTCTGCCGCTCCATCCGCATCTGTCCCTACCCAATCAGTCAGTTCCTGCTACTACGCATCGGGGCTCCCGTAGCAAGGTCTCATCCAAGAGGTTGGGTACCTCAAGGATCTTGCCCCTCCTCCTTGGGACAATCAATCCACATCACCCCACCTCCTACCTGGAGGTATGGATGCATGCGATCCCTCAGCCCACCTGGCTTGAAGTTTCCCCCTACTGGAGGTCTCTGGATGAGTAGATGTCTCTACTCGATCTCCTCTCAGCTTCCCTTGTTGTGGCTGCTCCACAACCTCCTGAAGCTGTTGCACCAATCGTGGCTCCTCCACAATCGTCTGAGACTTCTTCTGGCTCTGCATGTTGAGAGGTAATATACGCTCCCTCTCAACCACCAAGTCTCCATCAGTTGCCTTGCTGCTCAAGGCTTTGCATGCATCTTGAACCTCAAGAGCATACAGGTTCTTGACCCGTGAACCAATCTGCTTCACCTGTCTAGTGATGATGTGTCTAAGGAAAACCTTTCCCTTAGTAAAGACCACATCATATCCTCTGTCTTCCAACATTGCGATCGACACCAAGTTTCTCTTCAGTCCTGTACATACTTGACATCGGTCAAGGTAAGGCGAGCTCCATGCTCCCTCTGAAAAATAACCGTGCCTACACCTGAGACACTATACTTCTCATCATTACCCATCCCTATGAGTATCTGGAGATCTTTCTCCTCCAAAGTACTGAACAAACTTTTGTCACCAGTCATGTGGAAAGAAGCTCCACTGTCAAGAAACCAACCACTTCCCATCATGGATGAAACCATGCATGCGAAGAGTGTGAAGTCCAACTCAAACTGTGAAGCAAGTGAGGCTGCCTCACCTTCAGATCCTTCCCCGGATCCCTTCTTGGACTTCTTCTTTGGGCAATTAGTAGCATAATGACCCAAATCATGACAACGAAAGCATCTCACCTTCACCTTGTCAACCTTCTTCCCATCATTGGAAGAACTGGATTCGGAAAGAGAAACCTTCCCCTTCCCCTTCTTCGCCTTACTCGCTAAGGCACAGTTCTCCTCATCCTGCATGGATGAAGAACCATCTCTGGTGCTCCGTCTAATCTCCTCCTGCATCAAATCCGACCATGGTCGTTCCCAATTTGGTAGTTTCTCCCTTCCATTCACCGAGTCCTGGTAGCTATGCCAACTCTTAGGAAGGTCAAGGAGTCCTAGACTCACCATCCTCATCATCAACAGTAACCCCCACACTTCCCAGCTCATCTCGACACTGAGTGAACCTCGTGAGATACTGGGGCATACTATCTCCATTCTCGAACTGAATGTTTCTGAGTTTTATCTCTTGCTTTGGAATTAAATTCGAATTCCACCAGCACAAAACTCAACTGCTTCCGATCTAGAATTCGTGACTGAATAGTAGATCTGATGATCAATCCTCGCTTGATATCCTGTAAAAATCTCTTCTACAAATCAAGCTGCTCTGATACCATGTAGAAACTTTTTCTACAAATCATCTAGCTCTGATACCATGTAGAAACTTTGAATAATATGACACATATTCAACAGAGATTATCCCGATCATACAATTTAAGCGGAACATGTATAATACATAATCTCCTCTATGTTGATCATCAATTTACAGAAGCAGAAACATTCACAGGCACACATAGAAGCATCAATCAAACTCATAAACACAGTACGTATCCCGGGGAAAGCATCTCGCTAAAAACCCCACACTATCTGTATATTATATTGATTGAATCATGTAACAATACAAAGCATAATACTTCTCACAAGTATCTCCACCTGTTACACACAATACAGCTCAGATTTGATCTCCAAATCTCTCCCGCTGCTTGCCTGCCTCCACTGCTCAAACCTGCTCGAGAACTGATTAGAATAGCTTCCCAAACTCGATTTTACACTGCAAAATAGTCACCCACACTATGTTGGACGTGAGCAACAGCTATAATATCATGAAGATACGTGAGCAAACTCATTGGCATACTCAATCCTTTGATTGTGCAAATCACCATGCACAGCTATAGTCACAACTGATAGCAATCTGATCCTCTAACACCTGTCCCTGCTGAACTGAACATGCACTGACATGCAACTGAGTTAACTGATGTATTCTATAGTTGCATTATGAGTTAATAACTTGTGAATTAATTAATAACTAATTCACCCAACTCATCTTTAGTCTATTGATCAGTTAGACTAAATACAACCAGTTTAACAAAGCTAAACTGAACACAACTCCATCAACTGTACCTCCAGTCCACTAAACTCAACTCACTTGAGTTCTAACTGAAGTCATGCATGCAACAACTCAACTGACTCATAAGAAAAATGAATTTCCTTCTGACAGTTGCATGTGCCACTTCCGTAGCTCAAACTGAAGTGCTCCAAGAGAATAAGATTAAGTTTATAGTCCAAATATTATTGTGAGATAATAATATTTGACTTTTCTATTTTTGACTTTGATCACTCACACTGTGATCACTCACACTGTAATCACTCACACTGTGATCACTCACACTTTCATCAAAAATAGAAGTCCATCTATTTTTCCCAACTTGATCAATCATCCATAGACATGATCCATATGTCTAAAAATAGACTTGCGCCAAAAACAGCCTGCGGGCCCACTTAGTGAAGGCGACTCTTTTCACTAAGCTCCATCATCTTGTTGCACTCTCAACAAGCATTTCTTGTTGCACACTTTTCAACAGTGTCATCATTGGTATCTCTATGTGTTTTCTTATGTCCATGCATGAATTTTTTCATTCTGGAAACATGAGACTCCTTCCCATGAACCTCAAAACCTTGAGGTTTTTCTATGTACACTTATTTCTCAATCACACCATTGAGGAAATAAATATTTACATCCATATTATATAAATTCCAACCTATAGAAGAAGTAATAGAAATAATATATCTAATAGTATTGTACCTAGCAACTGGAACAAAAGTCTCATCATAAACTTCTCCCTCTTCCTAGGAGAATCTTCTAGCCATAAATCTCACCTTATACTTGCTAATACTACCATCCATCGCATGCTTAATATTGTATATCCATTTGGAGGTCACCACTGACTCCCCTCCATGTCTAGGCATAATTTCCCATATATCACTCTTCACAATAGATTAGTATTCTTCCATCATCACATCCTTCCAAATTTGTTGGCTAGTTGTCTCCTCATAGTTGGAAGGTTCATAATCAATGAGATTAGTCATAAATGTTGCATATCCATAATACCTCTCCAATCTCTTTCTTTCCCTTAAGATTCCACGTGGCGCTGCATGTCCTTATGCTTCCTTCAAGGTAGATCTAAGCCAGGTTGGCCTCTTCTTGGTTTCTAGAATAATAACTGGATCCCTCAGTTCACTACGCCCTTCTGGCTTTTCTTGAAGATCTACAATATTTTTTGAAGGAATGGATGGACCTAAACCCTCTTCCTTGGGAGCTTTATTCTCTTCATCATCATGAGAGTCCATGGAAATTACTTTAGACTTTCAATAGGCAACATTCTCATCAAAGATAACGTCCGTGTTGAATTCAACTTGTCATTGTCCAGGAACATAAATTATACATGCCTTTGATGACTCATTATATCCAAAAAGTATTCCTTTCTTTCTTGAAGGATCTAGTTTCTTCCTTTTATATTTTGTCCGATGAATACTTTTTCAAGAGTCTTAATTCCAATATTTGACAAGGGCTTCTATTTTGAAAATAGACTGTTGTCATGGATGCTTCACTCCATAAGAACATGGACAAGTCTTTATCATGCATCATTGCCTTAACAAATTCTTGAATGGATCTATTATTTCTTTTAGAAACTCCATTTTATTGTGTATTGTAAGGGACTAACAACTCCCTCTTAATTCTAGCTTCTTTATAGAAGGCAGCAAGTTCCTTGGAAGTGCATTCTCCTCCATTATCTCATCTCAAAATCTTGATTTTCTTTCTTCTCAAATTTTCTACTTCAACCTTGAATTCTTGAAATTTGTTGAAGACTTCATCAATGGTCTTCTTGAAGTAAATCCATGTCTTGCGAGAGAAGTCATCAATAAAATTTAGATAGTACAGAGAGCCTCCAAGATACTTTTGTTGATTTTTTAGTGTAATCAAGACTAGTATAGTTTTTCACAATCGATAACTACTTCCAATGATATAATTAGACTTATTATATCATTCCAATCATAAAACAATTATACATGAAAAACTTAAATCGTTTAATTTCATCAATAGAGAAATAGAGATCACAATGAACAGTAAACAAGAGACAAGAGACACCAGAAATTAGGCTTCAAGCCAGGGTAAATCCCACAAGGGGAAAACCCAACCAATATTTCCTTATGAGAGAGAAATTATGTTCATCAATAGTACATCAAAGAATATTCCAAGTCAAAAACCAATAAATAAAGAGGGAGAAAGTAAAAAACCAGTAAACAAAGAGAGAGAAAGTCAACTCTGGTCAAAGTATATGTCTATAATAATAAGGCCAAATTTCTACATGTGGAACCTTTAATGAGTAGGACGAAATTTAGTGAAGGCCTCAGTCAACGGTCCCTGCAATTCTCTGTCAAAGGAGAGAGAGTTGACCCACGGTCAACCTATTCCCAATAGTCTATAACAAAGGGAAAACTTCAGTCAAGACAAGTCAAGGAACCATCTGCAATCTCTGGCCTCTAAGAACAGCCAAACCCTTGGTCAAATAGATCCAAAATATCCCAATTCAAATCAAATCAAAATAGAGAGAAAGAAGGTAGTTAATGCAAGTCTGAAATGTCTCCTTGACTCTTTCGCATGTGTGTATTGGCCTCTATTATTTTCAAATGAATCTGTGTGTTGATGAGAAGGTAAAATGAGTTGCAACAAAGTCGTGTGTGAGATGGCTCCCATTGAGAACCTTAGTATTTTTCATTAAGAATTAATGTCATGTATGAAGGGCTCTTCTTGAGCATATGTAAAAAGTATATGAGTATATGTCTATGTTTAAAGAGACCTCTAATGACTAGCACAGTCATCCTCCTCATGTCCGCTTCAATTAAGAATTAGAACTCATGTTGGCTCACAGTTAAAGGGACGCATCCCTTCATAGATCATGTCGGCTTTATATGGAGACAAACTACTATATATACTCGGCTAGATATTCGCATAAGAACAGTTTAGGAATTCGGATCCTCTACAATATTCAGTGGGAAATTACAATGATCAGAACTCATACCAAATTATAGAGAACATGTTTTGGATGACCTCAAATAGGAAGCTTGGATATATTATAGTTAAATAATTCAGGTTTTAGTTCAGAAAAGAGAGTTTATAGCTCGTATTACTCTGAGTTCATTACAGTAAATTAAGCCTGGATTCGGATCACAGAAAGGAAGGAAACTCAAATAAGGATAGTGAAGGTTTGTCATATGAAAAGGAAGGGCAGTTCAGATGTGTCAAGGACTAGCAAGAAGTGATGAAGGAACAAAAAAGTTATGTCTAGTTAAGGAACTATTGTTCATTGTGTTTCGGTGATACTACAGAGGTCACATTTTTATGACAATACATTAACAAGTATCGGTGCCAAGACTAGTATATCTATAGTTCGTTGAAGAGATGATCTCAGAGAGAAGAAGGTCGAAGAAAAGGAGGAATCAAGAATAAGAACAGAGGACTAGTGTCTTGGTATTGGAGTGGCTAATAGGTCAAGGGTCTTGTTCTTGGTATTCATCAATTGGAATCTCTATAAGAAGAATTTGTGAGGGTTTCAAAGAGTGAGAGGTTTTAGCCTTGGCTTATAGCTTACGTGATGTGTCTCTTGTGTATTTATGTTCATGCATTGGTTACTATTTGATGAAGAAAGAACACTAATAATCTAACGAGAAGAAGATACAAATCTAAAGAAGTAAAAATAATTCACAAGCAGTCACTAATGAAATAGAAATCACTAACACTATTTCCCTAGATTTCTCAACATGGTATCATATCTAAGGTGATGAAGTCAAAGGAAGGGCATCTAATCAAAGAGACATTCAAGGTTCAATTTTCAAGGAAAGGAATCAAAGCAAGTTGAAGGCTATCAAAGAAAAAGAACAAGATCTACATTGAAGAATCAAACCCTAGATCAAAGTAGTCTACAACAACAAATGATTTTGTTTCTATAGTCATCATCAAAATGCCACAAAGACCCTCATCAAGTTATCTACAAGGCAAGATAAATCGAAGGACTTTAGAAAAGAAGATCACATTATCTTGGAGATAGTTGAAACCCTAGAAGAATTTTTTATCTACACTACAAGGGAAGTAGAAGTATATTGAAGACAAGAAGGCATTGCCATCATCTTCAAGGCTATAAAGAAGGCAAGTATCTTCTCCTTGTCCTTGAAGAAGTTCATCCGAAGAAGTAGCAAATCATCCTCATCAAAAGGATCAACCTTCTCTCTTGAAGAATTTTTTTTTCATTTGGAAGAAGATCATCCAAGAGGGAGCATCGATACATCTTCTCCAATCATCATCAAAGTGATCAAGTAGAAGAGTTCATATTCACTTGTCAAGTAAGAATATCTCACTCTTTAATTAAATCTGGTAAAATTACTTCATGTTTTCAAGGAGATCTATAAGTTGTTTGGGTCATAAAAATTCCTTGCATGAAAAATGAAAATAGACATAGTCCTCTAAGAAGTTGAAGTCATCAAACATATCAAAATGGTTTCCTATGAGTTCATGGAAAGGGATAATTATGAAAGATCCCCTCATATAGAAATATTGGAGACATCAAAGAAATAATCTCATTCTCTGAAGGTGTGATAAAGAAGGTCACATGACTTAGATATGATCTACAAAAAAAATTAAATATATCAAAGAATGAAGGATATCTTCATAAGATCTCATCTTTAAGATCTAGGTAAGAAGATTATCATCATTGATCTATAATGAACTAACTGATAATCAAGGAAACAAATATCTATGAGATAAGAAATTTACCTCATTCAATAAATTTTGATTTCTATGCAAGATAGAAGATGTCAAATTGAAGACAAAAGTGTTGAAGGTTAAGGACTCAAACATTTGCTGGAAGGAAAGGAAGTTTGGAAAAATCTGAAAGAAGAGCGTCGCTGAGATTCAATGTTATGAATGCAAAGACTATGAACATTACAGGAAAGATTGTCCTTATCTTAAGAAGGACAATAGTGAAGTAGTTCATTTCACCAAAGAAATGGAGGAAGCTCAAAGAAGGAAGTCCAAGGAAGAGAAGAATTAGAAGCAAGAGCTCGTGAAACCACCATAAGAAAACATGAAGGACCAATAGAACAAAATCTATGATAGTCAACTTTGAAGGATATAGCTCTTGGTGACATCATTGGAAGATCAAAGAAAGAATTCATCTAGGAAAAGTCTCATCATACATCGGTTTAAAATGGAAACATCTGCTGAATACAGATATGCGAGATGGAATTCTCATTGGAGGATTCATCGATCGAGAAAGGAAGCAAGTGTTTCATCAGGAACTCCAACTTGTGGAGTTCATGGGATGATGGTATGATGACATGAGAGATGAAGAATATCAAGGGGTTGGATAAATTTTCAAGAAAGGAAGCTACTGAAACAAGCCTGGATGATCTAAAGGTAAAATGAGGTATGTATGCTTGTATTTAATATTATAAATTCATGCCGTATGGTTGCAGATAACAAGGATCACTACTTCTATTTTTAGAAGCATGATCAAAGGAAAGGAATCTCCTACTATGAAAGAATGTTGGAAGGCATGAGTCACACTAGATGAAATCAACATAATATGTCCTCATATGAAGTATGAGATGGTTGACAACGATTAAGGAACTCTGATTGGAAGACCCTAGGAATGAAGTGTGTTAAAATGTAGGAAGAGGTCGTGATAATATGCAATGAAGGTAGAAGGCATTCAACAACCGAAGTCCAAGAATATTTGACTAGAAAATATTATGGAAGGATGTAAAGACTCTGATGGAAATCATAAAAATATAGAGACCCTTGACATTGAACATTTGTAGAAGATGTGTCAATATGCATGCAAGATGTTGATATTTACAGGAAGATGTCGTGAGGAAATATCATCACAAAGGTAATTCTAATTTGAAGTGTACATTGATTATTTTTACAGTAACATCTGGTTGGGCTTATGTAGAACTGTAAAAGGGAAGATTTGTGAATGACTTCCAAGCAGACCATATGGAAGGATGTAATGTTCTTCCGGAAATATGGCATGAAAGAATAATGACATGAAGCAAAGCCAGATGGAAAATTTGATGGATCACTTTCTGATGAGTTAGGGACATGACTAACTCATGGACAAAAGTGATGGATGATACGTGCCCTATATATAGAAGTTCCCAAAAGTTGAAGACTCCTTAAAATATATTCATGACATCAAAGAAAGGAGCTCTTCATGCAGCTGATTGTTTTTGGATCTCCACATGAAGAGCTGTTATAGGTCCCTGGTTAAGAGGGATCCTGAGAAGAAGTTTCTTACTTGGAAGAAACTCAGAAATTCCTAATCCAGAAGATTAGGTACATTCCTCTGTGTTAGAAATGAGTACATTAATGGAATAAAACCCCTTGGTGTAAGAAGGAGCGATAGACATGTTGTTATGTGCTTCACCTAAGAAGACAGAATGGAGGATTGTGTAATCATTTGGCAGTTGTGGGATGAGATAGGTAATCCCATGGAAGAGTAGTCATGGAGTATCGATATTCTTTTGGGGACTAGGGATTCCAACAAAAGAATAGTTCTCATGAAGCATATCCTGAGAGAACCTGAGTGGGGCATGTTCTGAGAGAGACAATGATGAGGATGTCTATAAATCATTTGTCTCGCCAACATTTTTCTTTGATATTATGGAGAGATAGAACTATTATTCAAGGTCTTGCTATATAAATGTTGGTTGGTATGATGCTATACAAATGAGTTACAAATCTGAATTATTCTTATGATAAATTCTTGAGATTGAAAATGACCAAGTACCATTATGAATACCTATTAAAATTGGGAACCAGGGCCAAACTCCATGTGGGTCATATTATTTATGGTAGCTGATATTTTTCTTGGATCCCTCTCATCAAGAGGTGTCGGATTGATCTAAATATCATCTGATTCCGATAAGTATTCATGGAGTTATGAATTTATTTGTGTTATAAGATAATTCGTCAAGGTCGACCAGCAACTAAATAACACCCTCATGTGCTCAACGTTTTAGTATAAAAGGAGATGAATTGAGAGTCATTTCACACACACTTATCTCTTGATTTATCTCCACTAACTTTGGGTTTTTAGTGGAAGAGAAATCTAGGAGAGAAAGCCCTAGACATTGGAGGAAAGGAGGTTTCCCTAGCCGCAACAAAGAAGACAAGCCAGCGAAGCTATGGAAGCGATCTATACATTGACCTAAAGGAGACCTTAACTTTGTCATGGAATAAGTTTAATGCAGCTATGGAGGAGGCCTTAACAAGCCCTAGCCACAATTCTAGAGGGGAGATCTAACCCTAGACGCAGTGAAAGAAAGAGACCTAATTGCAGACACTTATACGTTGCCCTAATGATATCAAACCGCAGTCAAGGAAGAGATCTATACGTTGTCCCAAGGGTGCTCCTAAGCTGTCTATAGGATGCCCTAAATGCAGTCATGGGTCTTTTGGAGGGCCGAATTGCTGTAAGGGAGACCGAGGTGGGGAAAATTGTTTTAGGGCCACGTAGAGGTGTCTTGGGTGCAAGAAAGGGAAACATATGATGCTATATGGAGAGGCCTAAACATAGGTCCTATGTTGTTGTTCTAAATATCCCTAATCACAGCCAATAAGTACCTAGTCTCACCCTAACTATTGGTCATGAAGATGGTCGCAGTCCTTATGGGGTTGACTGTGGGATAACATGGAGGATACATCGGTGTGCTCTAACAAACAGAATTGGAGCAGCATGCCAATTGGTAGGAATGTTGATGGCCTCACCTAAAGGCTACCCACCAATACAGAAAATAGAAACTCATCTAAATGACATGGTGATGTAGTTTAGGAATGTAAAACAATGTTAAAATGATGGCACGTTACAGCAGTTGTGATGGGACAACAACAATACAATTGGGACAACAACTATGGCATGGCACAATTGGGACAACAGATGTGATAGGACAACAATAATACAATTGGGACAACAGCTATGGCATGGCACAATTGGGACAGCAATTGTGATGGGACAACCGCAATAGAAAATTGGGACAACAATATGATAAGCAAGGTACAACAAGCACATGGTGGAAAGCAGTGAGGTACAGTATGAGGTAGCACTAGTGAGTGCAACACTATTATAAGATACCGCAAGATGTTGCAGTACAAGAAGGTGCAGCACTATGGTAATGAGGTCCAGCATAGTGATGATGGGTGCAGCATGGTGTAGCACAGTGAGGTGGTGCGTGATGATGAGGTGCAGCACAATGCATGGTGATGGATTCACCTGAGAGAATCAGTTGAAGCAGCATGTCTTCAACTGAGTTCAGCTACCTCATGTATCATATACATAGAGATGATCTATGCTCTTACTTAGATAAGTCAAAGTGTTGACTTCTGTTGTATACGTACTATCTCTCTCTCTCTCTCTCTGTGTGCTGAACTATTGAAGAACATATAAGAATAATTGATCAAGGTTTTCCCCACATTGGGGTTTGTCCCTAGCTAGCGCCACATCGTGTGTCCTCTTGTCTTGACTTGTCTTCTGTGATCTATGTTTATGTTCTATCTACAATTTATTTTAATGTTGATGTGATTGCTAATATGGAAAAGATATTGAGCTAACTGTGAAAATTGAAATAAATTTTTCTAAGCATAGAACATACCTAAATTTAACATGGTATCAGAGCTGAGGTGAAGACAAAGCCCAAGAAAGAGTGAAAGAGCAATCACCAAAGACATTTGGGAAAGGACAAAAGGATCAACGGATTCCTCATCCCTCTTCTAATTCACCAAGGGTGAAGTCAAAGCAGACAATATTATCAGAATGGCACAGCGAAAGCTTCGGATAGCCTACCTAAAGATCACTTCAATGGGAAGTTCGGATCTAAGGGTGGAGAGAAAGCGAAATACCTTGGTTGTAATAAGTTCGGCCATTATGCGAAGGAGTGTCTAAATGGTAGGGACACATCACTTGATGGTGATAACAATCATTCGAGGGACATCTTCAATGATAGAAGGAATGACAGTTAATGCGGGTCATCAAGGAAATGATCGACTCTTCAAAGAAAGCAAGGAACCCCAGGTATGAAGAATAAAATGTTGTCTTTGGTATATAAAGCAACATTATCTTATATTGACCCCCTCCCCCTGACTCTTTGGGAATTTGGCTTATGAATTGTAGTGCTTCAAGGCACTTCATCGGATAGAAGGGTGCTCTCTCTAATTTGGTAGAGATGGAAACAATCGTGGGATTATACTTGGAGTCGATGCCACCTATCCTGGAAAGGGTGTAAGGAATGTTACCCCTCAATTTAATGAGGGTAACTCGATTCATTTACGAGAATCTCTTTATGTACCTGATCACAAGAAGAACCTAGTGTCCAATTTGGTAATGGAAGTCAAAGGTTTCAGGGTCGCATTCATCGATGGAAAGGTACGTGTTTGAAAATAGAATTTTCAAAGATGCTTTTACTCGTGGGTTCATGGTTGAAAAATTGTATCAAGTTGCAGGAAGTCCATTGCGGAACATGTCAGTTGACACATCTCATCTATAGCACTGGAGGTCTACTTTATGGGGCCCTACCCGATGTGAGTCAGATGGTGACAGAGATGCCTAAATTCAAAAGCAGCATGAAAGTACATGTCCAAGATGTACCAAAGGAAAATATTACAAGGGGACCATTCCCCTCATGCAGCAGATCCACAGGTTTGGAACAACCCGAGGGGTTTGAGATTCATGATCGGGAATCTCATGTATGCAGGTGGAAGAAATCCCTTTATGGCTTGAAGTAAAACACCTCGGGCTTAATATGAGAGGATTGATAGTTTTCTGAAGAATTTGAGATTCACTAGGAGTGAAGCCAATCCAAACCATTGCTTGAAGGTTGTGGATGATAGACCTCTCATACCGGCACCTTATGAGGACGACCTATTTATGAAAAGTGCATACCCTCTCATTTGAAAAAGTAAGAGGGAGTTGGATTTCAGATTTAGAATGATGAACTGAAAGCCCGTGACTACCTCGATGGATCTTAACTTTCAGAAGTTATGTGGTAGGGATGTCAGACCTATTTTGGGAAATGCCTCTAAGTTTCACAAACTCATACTAGCATTGATGTTCTTGGTGAACTCCCGTCCAGATATATGTTTTGCAGTTAGCATGTTGGGCTCATATTTGGTTGAGCCTCACTGGATTGATGTCAAGAATCACTTGAGATATCTTCAGGGAACAATCTCTCATGAATTCAGATACACTTCTAGAAATATGAAGCTGCATGATTATTCTATTGATGATTAGGTACGCAGTGTGGAGGATCGCAAGAGCACTTTCGAGTGTTGGTTCTCTTTGGGTTCTACTTAGATATCCTAGATGAGCAGGAAGAAGATGTTGGTTGCTATAAGCACTGTTGAGACCGAATACATAGCTACGAGTATGATCTCGTGTGAATCTTCCTGGTTGTGGAAGCTCCTCAGTGAGTTGTTTATACACATGATGGATACCACCGTGATCTTCTGTGTCAACCAGGGCCGATCTGATTGTTGGGGAATCTCATATTCTATGATTTCTCCAGCATATAGACATCAGATACTACCTTATCTGGGATATGGTACATCGATGAGCGATGAGGCTTCATCACATTGAGACTGATGTATAGGTCACAGACATTCTGTCGAAGCCCTGGGGAAAGGTCAAATTTGTGACTTTCCTGATGACTTGGAGTCGTTGAGAGACCCTCTTATGAGGGTCTTGCATGATGCATGCATTGAGCTCTGGTAGCTCTGGGGGGCTTGGGATACTTCTTGGAGCAACAAGCGGCCATAGGGTGACTCGCCCTCCCCTAATGGTGCATTGTGTACAGGGTGAATGGTTCAACCTTCCCCTGTGATACCCTATGGCGACTTATGGATAGGATGAGTGGTTCTCTTGTCGAGGCATCCTACCCATGTAGTATGGGACTCATGGGAAGTACCTTTCATCTGGCCAATGATTAGGGAAATGGGGTTAGGGACCATAGTAGTACTATTGATGGACGCATCGTTGTATCTATCGTACTACTTATGCTAGGATGACCTCCATTGATCTAGGATCAGTATGAGTGGTTTGGGACACTCTCTTTTGATATTAATCTGGGATCAATTGGAACTAACTTCGGTTCAGTAAGAGTGACATAAATCACTCTCTTGAAACTAATCTAGGATTAGTAAGAGTGGTATGACAGACTCTCTTCATATGGAACTGACTTCGGGTCAGTAGAGAATGGTATGAGACATTCTCAATCAATTATTCTTCTTCATGGTTCAACAGAGTAGAGCAGAGCATAGCAGAGCAAAGCAATACAGGGCACTGATGGCAAAGATAGTACAGCAGATGGAGTTCTCCCTAGTTGAGAGGGAATGTTAAAATTGGCAACTAGGGCCAAACTCCATGTGGATCATCTTATTTATGGTAGCTAATATTTTTCTTGGATCCCTCTCATGAGAGGTGTAGGATTGATCTAAATATCATCAGATTTCTATAAGTATTCATGGAGTTATGAATTTATTTTTGTTATAAGACAATTCGTCAAGATCAACTAGCAACTAAATAACACCCATGTTAGAGTCGGTCTGGTCATCCCTCCGTCAGAGATCAAAACTCTTTTTGCATTTCATGTTTAGGTGTCCCATCTCTCTTGATCAGTTGCATTTCGTTAGTAGCATGCCATAAATCTAACGGAAGGGATTTTGTCATTCATTCCCCTCATGCTTTGCATTGTTGGCTCAGGTGTGTCCATCAAAATCAATCTTAAAAGTCATTTGCAGTCCTGTTGCAGTTTCTAGGTCATAACAGTCATTTTAGTCATTAGGTCTAGGGTTAGTCAATTTGGTCTTCGACAAAGTCTAATAAAGCCAGCAGGCCAGAGGGAGGTCCTTGATAAGTTGTTATTTCAAAAGATTTTTATCGTCATATAGATGGATTATGACTTTTCTTCAAAACTCTGTTTTGAAGACAAGTCGACATTTTGTTATTTGTAATAATTTAAAAAAAAAAAATCAGTTCTTGAATTCTTCAATCGCAACCCACCCTGGTCTCCTTTGCCAAATTCCATGATAACTATCCCTGCAAAAAATTGCTAAGAAATTCATCATTTCAACCAAAAATCAAGGAGGAAACAAAAAGTCAGAGTTCTATTAATTGTGAAAAAGTGTCAATTGCAAAACATTACAAAAATGGGTTTTGGAGAACCAAAAATCAAATTGATGTCTTTATAAAGGTTTTTCCATGAAGATGAAAGTAATTCTGCATGCCAAGGTTGGAGAAAAGCTTTTCAAGGCGAATCTGGGTGAGGAGTGCATGTTTTGGAGAGAAATCGTTTGCAACTAACCGACGTGGCGCACATAACAGGTGGCACGGCGCACTGGGAGTTTCTGCCCAGTGTTAATTTGAACGGGCGCGATGCACAGAGAGAGCACGGCGCACTAGGCTCTTGGCACGGCGCATATAGTCCAAAGCTCGATATTGCATGAAACTTCACCAAATTGCCCACTCCTTGCGTGAATTTGTCAGGTAGGGCTGCTATTTGACATTGCTTCAAATTTTGTGATAAGTGTTGGTGGTTTATGGGTGGTAGCGGTCAAAACAAAAATCTAAACCCTCCCTCTAAGGTGCCTTCAAAGGAATTTTGTTGTAGGTTCTTTAATCTTTGATTTGTAACCAATGTTTCTCCTTTTTCCCCATTTTTTCCCTTGTTTCCTCATTTCCTACCCCCCCCCCCCCCCCCCACTAAGTTGATCAATCCTACATTACATTTAAATCCCAAAAACCTAAAACCCTAGCCCTTATAAAAATCTCCTCAACCCTATACAACTAATCCCAAACCCTAAACCTTATTCCCATATATAAAATCCCCCTCCTCTCCCTAATTAAATGTATTTCAATATTCCCTAATCCCCTACTATTTTCCCCTTCCTAACATTCCCTGGTTGCATTTGTTTTTCCCTTGGTGGCAAAATCACAACACAACAGTTTTTTTACATCAAAAAGAGCAGTCCAAGTACAATTTATATACAGCAGCATCTTGTCTTCAAGGTATTTTGTCCAGCAATCATGGCATCTGAGCATTCATTGGACTATGAGGTGGAAACCCAAAGTGACTCTCCCTTGGAAGAACAGGCACCCCGGAGGCCTCATAAAAGTGGCAGACATGTTAGGGAAGAACCGACCACCCTTACAGAATTGCAGGCCTGCCCTCTTGCTATGCAGTGTTTTTAGCATCAATCATGCTATGAGTTTTGTCAAAAGGTGGCTAGTGTCCAATTTCATCATGAGTTGGCTCGTCTTTTTGTGTTGCACTTGCACGAAGATCAGGCTATCTTGGCTGGTGTCACCTTCACACTTACACCAGAATCTGTCTCATTAGCAACCAGTATACCAAATATTGGTGAACCATGGCACAAGAAATAGAAGATTGACCGGCAGCATTATGAGCCATACATTAAAACCAGTTTCTTGAGGCAGCTCAAGGGAGTGTTCTCGTTCCGGTATCTGAAAGATGAATATGCTCCACTAATGAGATTGATCATGAAATATTTCAGCTATGAGGGACGTTTCTCTCGTCTTTATGCTTATCAAATCAGGTTGCTCATGCATTTCACTAGGGTATGGATGATGAACATTCCGTATTTCATTTGCCAGAACATAGAGAGGATGACCACCTTTATACAGCATAAAACCCCTCAGCAGCAACTTAATAGTGTCTATCATTTTTCTCTTATTAAGATTTTGGTGGTTCATCAGCTTGGATTGCAGGGCATCACTTGGGATGATTTCATCTCTCGTGACTTCTTCAAAGCTTCACGGGGAGTATCAGAGGTTAAGCATGAGGGTGAACCTTCTCATCAGTATGAGCGCCATGAGACTGCTAGTGTGTCGGTTTTCATCACATATCCGAGAGGCACCAGACATTTGTTTGCAGCGACAAAGCGAGTGTTATCTCCACCCGGGGTGGAAGGGGCCTCGCTTCCTCCATCAACATCATAGGTATAGGACAAAGGCAAGAGGCCAATGCAGGATGAGGGACCTTCAGGTGAGCCATCAAGTGAACGAGAGACCGACTTCATTCTCCTTCATGATGATGATACATATACGGGTCCACAAAGCGCCAAACTTAGAGAGATCATCCAGGAGCAGCAATCAGAGATCGAAACCTTATCCCTTGACTTGGAGAGGGCTAAGTGGACCATGAAATACTTGGAGCAGAGGAACAAACAGCTTGAAGATCAGCAGGCAATCATGGAGCTACAAAACATTCGTGAGCATCGCCAAGCTGCACAAAGGAGAAGAGTTGAGCTCACGTCATTGGAGCAAGAGATTAATGAGGATCGAGAGGCCAATCTCGAGAGAGTTAACATGCACCTAGAGAGGCTATTAGAAAAGGCCAACAAATACCATGTACTACTGAGATACATGGCTTTTCACTACATGGCACGAAACAAAGTGTGCAAGGCCCGAATCAGGAATTTGAAGGTGAAATTGAGGAAGGTAATCAAGAAGCAAAAGAGGCAAAGGGAGCTCGATCGTCTTCAGATATTGGTCGAAGCCTCTTTAGCTCAGCATAACGCTTGATAAGGAAGATCCAGCCCAAATTTCAAGAAATTTGGGGCATTTTTGGTATTTTTGGAAATTTTTGTGCAAAAAATAGGGTTTTTCTCCCTGTGCACTGCGCCCTGTGGCACGCGCTTACGATTGGAAGCTCCAAATGCAAAAAAGTTTATAGTTTTGGATTTTTCACAAAAAATCATGACTTTTGGTGCATGTCCAAGAAGTTTGGGCAAGTTTTGAGTCCTCGGGAGGTCAAAAACACCCTAAAAATGACCTCTCTGCCCCTAATTTCACACACAGGAAGCAGTCTTGGGAGATTGAGGTTTTGGAGGGGCAAATGGGCACCAAATTCAGAAATTCCACTTGGGTTGGAAAGTAGACAGGTAGGGATTTCCAAAAAGCACACTTGGGCTCAATTTGGACTTCATAAAGTGCCTCAAAAGCAGCATCAAAGTGGCGCGACGCATACAGAAATTGGTGCGGCGCACAGAGGTTTTTTGACCAATTTTCCACCTTCCAGCTCAGAAATTCGGCCAGTTTGACTAGTTTTGCTTTGTGATGTAATTTTTGACTTATCTTGATGTAATTGGGTGAACATGATGTAATTTTGACACTTAGTTACTTGTTCTAGAGGATTCATTCACCAAAGAGTGAAAATTTAATGAATGAATCAGTTTCCTACCTTATAGAGGCAAGTTGTTTTGATTGCCTAGATTTTAGTGCTTTGTTTAGAATTGGTTGAAACAGCTCCTAGAATGATGAGCTCGACCCCTAGAGGCAAGGGAATGGGTTGGGATAGTCTATATCATGTATTTTCTAAGTCATTGTCAGGGTTGGACTCTTGGGAAAAGCTTGGCACTCTATTGTACATTCTATCTCTACATTTTTGGCTAAGGAAAGACCAGGGTTTTGCAGCACTAATTGGGATCCATGTGGCTTTATGTTTTGATGGTGTGCTTCTCTGAGTAATTGTAAGTTCATTAGTGTTATGTGTATCATTTTCTTTCTTCTTCTTCTGAATTTGAACAAATGAGTGATTAAGGTAGAATTCATAACTGCTATGCTCTGCCTTTGAATTTGTTTAAATTTTCATGTTTTCATCTGTTTAAGGAGAATTCTTGAGACTTTCTTGCTCTCCTTAGCTCCACACCAGTCTGATCTAACCATCTCACTTGCTTTAAAACATCAAAATGATTGCCTTCCTTGCCCCAATCGGAACTCTGCAGAAACTAAGCCTCATCCCCGAGCCCAAATTTGTCTTTCCCATTTTTTCAACAAAACCCTCAAAAAACCAAATCAAATCCTTTGCACTTAATACCTAACCTAAGATCAGTTGCAAATTTAGTCATCTTGAGCCCCATCGCTTGTCTTTTGCTGAGATCGACCCGGAGAGAGCCCTCTCCTGTCCTCGTAGGGCTAGCTACGAGGCTGAGAGTGGTTTGATGTGGACCTAGAACCTTGTCTTTTCAGCCTGAGACAAATCTAGGCTCTAACAACCCACATGTGATTAACATTTTAGTATAAAAGGAGATGACTTGCGAGTCATTTCACACACACTTCTCTCTTGATTTCTCTCCACTCGCTTTGGTTTTTTAGTGGAATAGAAATCTAGGAGAGGAAATCCTAGACGTTGGAGGAAAGGAGGTTGTCCTAGCTGCAGCAAAGAAGACAAGCCAACGAATCTATGGAAGGGATCTATACGTTAACCTAAAGGATCCCTTACCTTTTTCATGGAAGAATTTTAATGCAGCTATGGAGGAGGCCTTAACAAGCCCTAGCCACAGTCCTGGAGGGGAGATCTAACCCTAGACGCAGTAAAAGAAAGAGCCCTAATTGTAGACACCTATACGTTGCCCTAACGAAATCAAATCGCAGTCAGGGAAGAGATTTATACATTGTCCCAAGGGTGATCCTAAGTTGTCTATAGGATGCTCTAACCGTAGTCAAACAGAAGGTCTTAGCCGCATCAAGTCATGGGTCTTTTGAAGGGTCGAATTGTTGTAAGGGAGGTCGAGGTAGGGCAGACTATTTTAGGGTTGCATATAGGTGTCTTGGGTGCAAGAAAGGGTAGTGTATGATGCTATATGGAGAGGCCTAAACACAGGTCCTATGTTGTTGCTCTAAATATCCCTAGCCGCAGTCAATAAGTATCTAGTCTCACCCTAACTACTAGTCATGAAGCTAGTCGCAGTCCTTATGGGGTTGACTATGGGATAACATGGAGGATACAGCAGTGTGCTCTAACAAACAGAGTTGGAGCAGCATGCCAATAGGTAGTGTAGAAAATATATGATAGGTTAACCCAATAATGCAATATAAATCAAAGCATAATACTATAACCTACTTCTACTATCAATTTTCGGAAGCTTAAAGATCAAGCTGAACAATATAACCAGAAGAAGAAGAATCATTGGCACAATACACATGAAAATACTTTGGGGAAAGTCTCAGATAAAAAACCCCATCTTATTGTATTATCATACATGGTGAAGATACATAGGAATTATACAAAGCCTTAGCTCTCACAGCTAGCCAGCTCTCAGCACAATCCTCACAAATGCTCACAGGAAATCTTGGCTTTTCTCCAGCCTTCGTCTCTTCCCTCTAAGCTCCTATTTCCTTCCGATGTTCCTTGTGGATGATTAGCCTATTACCAAGTGGAGAAACAAACCTTCAAAACTTCGCAATCCTCAAGGATGAATCCTTGACTGCATGCATGAGTTTTCTCCATGAGAAAACACATGAAACTGATAGTACACTATCCTTGAACATTAATCTCAATTGGGTCTTTCTCAGAATAGACATGCATGAGTTTCTGATGAGGGAATCTTCAGTTAACTGGAGTAGCACTAGTTGAGTTCATTAATGCATCAACTGGTCGTTAACTCACTATTAGTTCCTCAAATAGTTTGGAACTAATTTAACTGGACTTAGCTCAGTAAACTGAGTTAACTAATTACAACTCAATTATAACTCAATATCATCTCCTTAATTTAAGGGATAACTCTTGCATGACTTTAGAAAGACTTCTAACTTAAATTTCTCCAACTAATTAATTTAAAATAAATTAATTAATTATTTCCAAGTAACTGTTAAGACTAAATTTGATTTTAATTCACAATTTAATTCAAGGAAAAATTAAATTGGAATATTCTTGTTTCCATATTTCAACACTCCCTCTCAACAAGAAATGGATTATCTGCCACCCCGATCCTGTCTCTATGGAAATTGAATTTACACTCTGACAATGCCTTTGTCAAAATGTCAGCATCTTGCTCCTCTATCAAAATATATTGCAGCAACATGATCCTTCTCGCTACACAGTCTCTAAGATGATGATATCGGATGTTGATGTGCTTGAACCTATCATGAAATAATGGATTCTTGACAAGTTTGATACAACTTAGATTATCACAATAGATCACAGTTGGAGCCATCCTCTGATCAAGCAAAACAAATAGGATTTTCCGCATCCAGATGGCCTCACATGCTGCCTGACTTGTAGCCATGTACTATGCCTCTACCGAGCTGAGTGCAACCAACCTTTGTTTTCTGCTGTACCAAGAAACTACCACTAAAACAAGGTTGAAAATCCCTCCTGATGTGCTCTTCCGATCTGATGGACTCCCTACCCAATCTGCATCAGTGAAGCCCTGTAGCTTCACTCCCTTTTTCCATCTATACCATAATCTGCACGGAGATGTGCCTCTGAGGTATCTAAATACATGCTTTGCCGCCTTCCAAAACATCTTGGTAGGCTTAACCATCACTTGACTCAGCTGGTTCACCGCATAGCACAAATTTGGTTGTGTATTCATTAAGTACATCAATGAACCCACAAGTTTCCTGTACACAGTAGCCTCTACCACTTCTCTTGAAGTAGCAACCTCCTTCCTCCAGTTATCTGCTAGAGGAGTCTGCATGGGCTTGCACTTCTTGATGTGGAATCTCCTGAGTATCTCGTTGGCATACTTTCCCTGAGACAGAAACAACTCCCCATCCTTCTGCCACACTTCCATGCCAAGGAAGTAATGCATGACACCCATGTCTTTCATCTCGAATTATCTTGCAAGGTCCTCCTTGCAAGACATGATCAACTGATCATCACCAGTCAATATGAGATCATCAACATAAAGTACAATTATCAACAGCTTACCTTTCACCACGATGTGGTACAGGTTCGCATCTGCTTCACTCTTTGTGAAGCCCAACCCGGTGAAGTAGTTGTCTATCCTGGTGTACCAAGCACGAGGTGCTTGCTTCAGCTTGTACAATGCTCTCTTGAGTCGGCACACATGTGACTCATGATCGAAGGTCTTAAAACCTTCCAGTTGCTCTATGTACACCTCTTCCTCAATCTGGCCATTGAGGAATGAATTCTTCACATCCATCTGATGGATCTTCCAACCCATTTGTGTTGATAGTTACAACATAGATCTGATAGATGAGTACCTTGCGACAGGAGAAAAAGTCTCATCATAATCAATCCCCTTGACCTATAAAAAGCCACGGGAAACAAATATTGCCTTATGCTTCTCCACACTACCATCAATAGCTTGCTTTACCTTGTAAAGCCAACAGGAACTCACAACTGACTTGTTCTCCGGTTTGGGAACCACATCCCAAACACTATTACGAACTATGGAGTCATACTCCTCCACCATAGCATCAACCCAAATCGGCTGTTGCATTGCTTCCTCAAAGGAAGATGGCTCGGTCTCAACACATTCCCTAGCAAGGGCCATTTATCCAGTGTACCTCTCAGGTCACCTCCTGTGTTTGCACTGAGAAGATGGTGCTTCCACATTCTCTCTCGCATCCTCCAACAATCTGTCAGCTTCTCTTATGCGCTTCCATCAATCTCTGGAAGACTCTAGTTGAGTGGATGTCTCCACTCCTGGAACCTCTGCATGCGGCTGCTCCACATCATTCTAAGGCTTCTCCTCCTTAGGAACCAATATTTCCTCCATAGCATGTAGTTGGAGCTCCCTCTCAAGGGAAACTCGTATTGGCCTTCTACTCATCAAACTTGAGATCTCTACGAACCACTGTCCTCTAACTGGTAGGCAAGTACACCCAATAGTTGTGAGGTGTATCAGTGTACCCCACAAATATCCCCAACTTTGTTGTCATCTCAAGCTTCTTCCATGCATCCTTTGTCACATGGAAATATACCGATGAGCCAAAGATCTTGAAGTGACCCACTTCTGGTCTCTTACCCGAGAAAGCTTCCTCTGGTGTCTTCATCCCAAGTATGTGATGCTTGCTTCTATTCTACAAATAGACTATTGTGTTGCATGCCACAACCCACAAGTGAAGTGGTAGGCCTTGGTCATGCAGCATTGCCCATGCTACCCCTACAATAGTTTTGTTCTTTCTCTCAGCCACCCCATTCTATTGTGGGTTATGAGGTGTTGTCAACTCTCATTTAATTCCTTCCGATGCACAAAAGTCCTTAAACTCTTGAGAGACATATTCTCCACCATTGTCACTTCTCAAGACCTTGATCTTCTTCCCTGACTCTTTCTCAACCAAAGCTTTGAACTCACAAAACTTTGTGGAAGTTTGGTCCTTCTTCTGCATGAAATAAATCCATCATTTACGAGAATAGTCATCAATGAAAATAACATAATACCTTTTCTTCATTGTGGATTCCATCAAGAATGGTCACACAAATCAATATAACTCACTCTAAGATAGCCTCTTCTCGACTATCTCGATCATGAAAGGAAGACTTGGTGTACTTTCCCAAGGTACAACCTTTGCATGTGTCAACTTTCTCAATTTTATGCTTGGGAAGTCCTATAGATATCTGCTGCATTATCTTCAAAGCCCCATGATGCAAATGGCCCAACCACCTGTGCAACAACTCGCCAATGTCTTGGCTTTGCACCAATTCTTCTTTCGTACTCAATTTTGCACAATCATCTACCTCTAGTTTATAGAGATTCTTCACCCGAATCCCTATCCTCTTGGTCTGACCCGTGGCTATGTGTCTTAGGAATGCCTTTCCTTTACTGAAGACAACATCGTAGCCTTTGTCCTCCAACATCACGACCGATACCAAGTTTGTCTTCAGTCCAGGAACATACATCACATCTGTCAAGGTGAGAGAAGCTCCATGCTCCCTCTAAAAAGAAACCGTGCCCACTCCTAAAACACTATACCTTTCATCTTCACCCATCTCTATGTGCATCTTGAGGTCTTTCTCCTCCAAGGCACTGAATAAATTTTTATGACCGATCATGTGGAATGAGGCTCCACTATCAAGATACCAAACACAACCCATCATCGATGACACCATGCATGCGATGAGGGTAAAGTCCATTTCAAACTGAGAGGCTAATGCCTCACCTTCCGATCCTTCTGAAGATCCCTTCTTGGACTTCTTCGATGGGAAATTAGTCACATAATGTCCCATATTGTGACAATTAAAGCATCATACTTTAGACATGTCACCCTTCTTTCCTCCATGAGAAGAATTCGATTTGAAATGGGAAGCCTTCCCCTTCCCTTTCCTTGCCTTACTTGCTAAGGCCAGATTTTCTTCATCATCATTCTTGGATGAAGAACCATCTCGTGTGCTCCTCCTAATCTCCTCCTGCATAACATCTGACCACATTCGTTCCCAATCTGGAAGTTTCTCCCTTCCATTCACAAAGTCCTGGTGGCTATTCCAACTCTTTGGAAGGCCAAAGAGAGCAAGACTCACCATATCATCATTGGCAGTAGTTATTCCCACACTGCCAAGCTCATCTCTGCAGGTGGTGAGCTTGTTCAGATATGTGGAAATAGTATCACCCTTCTCCATCTTGATTCTTCGAATCTTATCCTTGAGCGCCAATTTTTTCTGGTCGCTATTGTTCTGGTAGAGGTCCTTTAATGTCTTCCACATTGAAAATGGAGTATCCTTCCCATGGAGACTCAAGACAATATGGTCTCGAACTCCCTCAAGAATGATCCATCTCGCCTTCACCACACACTTCTTCCACTCAGCCAACTCTTGTGCATTAGTTGAAGTTGGCTTTGGGATTTCTTGATCAATGAATTCCTTCAAGCCATTGTCTTCTAATACAACCTCCATTCTATCTTTCCATGACATGTAAGTCGAGCTACCTTCCAAGGCATACTCAAGTCTCAAGCCATAGAACTCCATTGGCCAACCTTGAAGTATGATATGAATTCGATTTGCACCTGCAACCACGAACTTCAAACTTCAAATTCTCTTCTCAGTATATTGTTCATAGCTCTAATACCATGTAGAAAATTTATGATAGGTTAACTCGATTATGCAATATAAATCAAAGAAAAATACTATAACCTACTTCTACGATCAATTTGCAGAAGCTTAACGATTGAGTTGAACAATATAACTAGAAGAAGAATAATCAATGACACAATACACATGAAAATACTTTGGTGAAAGTCTCAGATAAAAAAACCCCATCTTATTGTATTATCATACATGGTGGAAATACATAGGAATTATACAAATCCTTAGCTCTCACAGCTATCCAGCTCTCAATACAATCCTCAAAGATGTTCACAGGCAATCTTGGCTTCTCTCCAGCCTTCCTCTCTGCCCTCCAAGCTCCTATTTCCTTACGCTATTCCTTGTGGATGATTAGCCTATTACCAAGTGGAAAAACAAACCTTCAAAATTGCGCAATCTTCAAGGATGAATCCTTGACTGCATGCATGAGTTTTCTCCATGAGAAAACACATGCAACTGATAGTACATTGTCCTTGAACATTAATCTCAACTCGGTCTTTCTCATAATAGACATGCATGAGTTTCTGATGAAGGAATATTCAGTTAATTGGAGTAGCACTAGTTGAGTGCATTAATGCATCAAGTGACTGTTAACTCACTATTAGTTCCTCAAACATTTTGGAACTAATTTAACTAGACTTAACTCAGTAAACTGAGTTAACTAATTACAACTCAAATATAACTCAATCTTATATCCTTAATTTAAGGGATAACTCTTGCATGACTTTAGAAAGACTTCTAACTTGAATTTCTCCAACTAATTAATTTAAAATTAATTAATTAATTATTTCCAAGTAGTTGTTAAGACTAAATTCGATTTTAATTCACAATTTAATTCAAGGAAAAATTAAATTGGAATATTCTTGTTGCCATATTTCAATAGTTAGGATTGTTGATGGCCTCACCTAAAGGCTGCCCACCAATGCAACAAATAGAAAATAATCTAAACAACATGGTGATGTAGTTTAGTAATGTACAACAATGTTACAATGACGGCATGGTACAAAAAATGTGATGGGAAAACAACAATACAATTGGGACAACAACTATGGCATGGCACAATTGGGACATCAGCTGTGATAAGACAGCAACAATACAATTGGGACAGCAGTTATGGCATGGCACAATTGGGACAGCAGTACAATAAGAAAGGTACAACAAGAACATGGTGGTAAGCAATGAGGTACAGTATGAGGCAGCACTGGTGAGTGAAACAAGATGATAAGGTACAGCAAGATGTTGCATTATAGGAAGGTGCAGCATAAGGTGTAGCACTATGGTAATGAGGTCCTGCATAGTGATGATGGGTGCAGCATGGTGCAGCAAAATGAGGTGGAGCGTGATGATGAGGTGTAGCACAATGCATGGTGATGGAGTCACCTGGGAGAATCAGTTGAAGCAACATGTCTTCAAATGAGTTCAACTACCTTGTGTATCATCTACTTAGAAATGATCTATGCTCTTACTTAGATAAGTCAAAGTGTTGACTTCTGTTATATATGTACTCTCTCTCTCTCTCTCTCTCTCTCTCTCTCTCTCTCTCTCTCTCTGCTGAACTATTGAAGAACTTATAAGAAGAATTGGTCAAGAGTTTCCCCACATTGGGGTTTGTCCCTGGCTAGCACCACATCTTGTGTCCTCTTGTCTTGGCTTGTCTTCTGCGATCTATGTTTATGTTCTATCTGCAATTTACTTTAATGCTGGTGTGATTGCTAATCTGGAAAGTTACTGAGCTAACTGTGAAAATTGAAATAAATTTCTCTAAGCATAGAACATACCTAAATTTAACAATACCTCCCTAGTTAAGAGGGATTTTTGAAAAGTATAACTAGGTTCGTGTTGAAATATGGCAACAAGAGTATTCCAATTTAATTTGTCCTTGAATTAAATTGTGAATTAAAATCGAATTTAGTCTTAACGGCTACTTGGAAATAATTAATTAATTCATTTTGAATTAATTAGTTGGAGAAATTCAAGTTAGAATTCTTTTTGAAGTCATGCAAGAGTTATTCCTTAAATTAAGGAGATAATATTGAGTTATATTTGAGTTGTAATTAGTTAACTCATTTTATTGAGTTAAGTCCAGTTAAATTAGATCCAAACTGTTTGAGGAACTAATAGAGAGTTAACAGTCAGTTGATGCATGCATGCACTCTACTAGTGCTACTCCAGTTAACTGAAGATTCCCTCATCAGAAACTCATGCATGTCTATTCTGAGAAACAACCAGTTGATATTAAAGTCAAGGACAATGTACTATCAATTGCATGTGTTTTCTCAAAGAGAAAACTCATGCATGCGATCAAGGATTTAATCCTTGAGGATTGCGCAGTTTTTGCAGGAGATCATCCACTTGGTTGAAGGAGAATCATCCCATAGGAACAGCACAAGGAAATAGGAGCTTGGAGGGAAGAGAGGAAGTTTGGAGAGAAGCCAAGATTGCCTCTGAGCATATGTGAGGATTGTACTGAGAGCTGGCTAGCTGTGAGAGCTAAGGCTTTGTATAATTCCTATGTATTTCCACCTTATATAATAATATAGATAGTGGGGTTTTTAGCTGAGGCTTTCCCTAAAGTATTTTCATGTGTATTGTACAATTGATTCTTCTTCTTCTGGTTATATTTTTCAACTCTATCTTTAAGCTTCCGCAAATTGATAGTAGAAGAAGGTTATAGTATTCTGCTTTGATTTATATTGCATTATCGGGTTAACCTACATCAGATTTTCTACAGTTCGATCTTCATAATGACATGTAATTGTAATGATGTAATGGAAATAAAATTATTTGTGTAATCCTTGCTTCATGGATATCATGAGCAAGTGATTTTATTTTAGATGACTCCCATTGAGAGCCTTAGGATTTGTCATTAAGAATTAATGTCATGTATGAAGGGCTCTTCTTGAGCATACGTAAAAATTATATGAGTCTATGTCTATGTCTAAAGAGCCCTCCAATGACAAGCACAATCCTCCTCCTCATTCGACTTCAAGTAATAATTATAAATCATGTTGGCTCATAGTTAAAGGGAGACATATCTTCATACATCATCTCATCTTATTATAGAGACAAACTACTATATATAACTTGCTAGATCTTCGCATAAGAGCAATTCATGAATTTGGATCCTCTACAATTTTTGGTGGGTAATTACAGTGATCAGAACTCGGACCAAATTATAGAGAACATGTTTTGAATGACCTCAGACAGGAAGCTCGAATATATTACAATTAAATTAAATAATTCAAGTTTCAATTCAAAAAACATATTTTAGAGCTTGGATTACTCTGAGTTCATTACAGTGAATTAAGCCTGGATTCGAATCACAGAAAGGAAGGCAACTGGAATAATGATAGCAAAGGTTTGTCATATGAAAAGTAAGGGCTTGGATGTGTCAAGGGACATCAAGAAGTGATGAAGGAACAACGAAGTTGTGTCTAGTTAAGGAACTATTGTTCAGTGATGTATCATTGTTTTTTGGTGATACTGCAGAGGTCACATTTTTATGAAAATACATTGACATGTCTCGGTGCCAAGACTAGTATATCTACAATTTGTTGAAGAGAGTATCTTAGAGTGAATAAGGTCGAAGAAAAGGAGGAATCAAGAAGAAGAACAGAGGACTAGTGTCTTGGTCTTGGATTTGCTAATAGTTCAAAGGTCTTGGTCTTGGTATTCGTCAATTGGAATCTCTATAAGAACAATTTGTGTGGGTTTTCCTCTCAAAAAGTGAAAGGTTTTGGCCCTGGCTTATAGCCTACATGATGTTTCTCTTATGTATTTATGTTCATGCATTGGTTATTGTTTGATGAAGAAATAACACTAATAATCTAACAAGAAGAAGATACTAATCTAAATAAGTAAAAAGCATTCACAAGTAGTCACTAATGAAATAGAAATCACTAACACTATTGCCCTATATTTCTCAATAGTCCATTAATTTCTAGTGAAAATACAAACTGCAACTACACCATTTTTCAACACTCCCTCTTAGCTAGGGAGGTAGTGTTACACAAAAATATCGTCACCATGATTATTTGTAGTTAGTATGGGTCTATCATCACTTGTACTGTCCTCCTAAGCAAGTCTCAGACCTCAACTCTTCAAGTCAAGCTTTGAAAATGAGAAAAAGACATTAAAAATCAATGTAACTTTGGTTCCACACTTTCTCTCACTGTCACCTGCGGTCCCGCACCTTCTATGTACAAAAACTGTGGACCTGCCCACTCTGTCCCTAACGGTGTAGGTGCGGACCCCTGTGAAAGTCAAAAGGCGAAATTTTTATCTTAAAAACTCACTTTGGGTTAATTCTAGAGGTTTCTAGAAGGAATTTTAACGTGGATTGTTCGCTCTGAGGTGGTTCATGCATCCCAAAAGAGAAGGAGCTAATCCCTTGATGAGAGGAGCTATCCCTTTGAAGGAGGGCTTTATCCCTTTGAAGGAGGACCTAGTAACCTCCCTCCATTGCACTATAAATACAGGCATTGGGCTGGTTGCTAGAAAGGTTAGAAGCTGAACATTTTTAGGGTAAATGCTGGTGAAATCAAGACTTCCTAGTTGAGCTTAAGAGGAGAGATCACATACCTTTTTGGCTTCATTGGGGAGTGAGTGAAACTTGTCAAAGTAGAGGAGACTTCTTGCTGGACCCTGGGAGGAGCTTGTACAACGTCAAGGCAAAGGTTGTAAAGTTCTTCTTCTTTTGAATTAATACAATCAAACTCATTTTTCTCAACAAGTATCTTATGTTATTTGTTTCATGGACTCCTTGACTTTCATGTTAAATATGTTTTATGATATTGGCTTTTTAGGTGCTATTTAATTTGTTTGCCTTGTTTGTGTTTGCATATTCGCGACAAAGGAGCTCATTTGAATCGAAGGAGCGAGGGCATCCACAAGCTTGCGTTGGACCTAAGGTAGGCCCTAAAAACACTTGTTTGCCATTGTTTATTAAAGCATATTTAGAGAAAGATAGTGTCTGGTTGGTTTGCTTGCCATTAGGTCTTCTTTAGATTCTAGGAAGGTCTATCTTGTCCGCAAGATCGACTCATTCCATGTGACAAAATGGTGACTCCACTGGGGACTTGATTGTTTTCCTTGTTTTTACTTTGACCTAAGAAACTATGTTTTTGTTTCTGTTTTTGGCTTGTTGTGTGTAAAATTGGGTAGAGTTTGTAGATCCAGGGTTATTTTTTGTTTTTCATAGCTTTGGGAGAGGACCACACCCTATCTGTTTGACACAGTGCGTACCTACCCGTAGCTTGGCTTTTAGCACAGAGCGGGACCGCACCTGTGTTAACTGTGGGCCTGCGGACCCTATCAAAATTTTGAAAAACCTAAGATTTCCTCTGTTAGTTATCTTAGTTTTTGTTTAGAAGTTATTATCCACTGCCCATACCTGCATATAACCTGTCAGAAGCTTTCCTTAGGTTAATTCCATTGGCATTCCCGTTTTAAGCTTTTATCAATTGGGTGTTTTGAGTCTCTTTTTTGAGAAACTCTTAATTTGATTTCCTTTGGTCATTACTTGGAGGTTTGTCTCAGTCTTTTCACAATTTTGTATGAGTGTTAATCGCCTTTGAGTGTTTTCATTTTTGATCTTTGGAACTCTCACCCAATTTTCTCGACTTGCACTTGATTAGTTTTTAGATTACATTAGAATCATCTTGTGTTTGAGAATTCTCTTGCTTAGATCACATTTGCATAATTAGAATTCTCATTTTCAGAATATGAATGAAAAATGTGCATAGATTACATTTGCATACTTTTCAAGTGAATTGTGCATAGATTACAATTGCATAGTTTACATTCTGAAAAATCAATCGTAGATTTAGATCAGTTTTCTTTGATTTGAATTTACACAAAAATAAAATAAAATAAAAAACTATTTTGGAATTGATTTGCATTAGTTTTTCTTGATGAAATTAGTGCATTAGAGAATTTGTTATATTTTCTCTTAGTGATCATTTTTTGCATTGTTGGAAGTGAATGGAAACTCTCTCCTTACTTTAGTTAGGATTCATCGAATTGAAAGGATTACATTATCATATTCGATTGCATTCAGTTTTGAGTCGGGTCATAACACCATTGGTTTCGTATCCATTAACCCTTTTGAGTAATAACAGCCTAAATAACACAGCGCTTAATTAAAATTCATCTAGTAATTTTTACATTTTTAGGGCTCTTTCCACCAATCTAGCTTAGGCTAGTCTCTTGGAATTGGTTTTAGTTAACTCTCCAAGACAGTAAAACAAACAAGTAGTCGATCTTGCCGTAGGGAGAAATTCCAATTGTTACATCTATGCTCTGGGAAAGCTCCTCTTAAAGGAGAAGCACGAGATCATATCTGAACTAGTGAGGTAATCAATCCTTCCTCATTGGGAACGATAGAAGACATTCACGTATTAAAAACTGTAAACCTCGGATTGACCATTGTCGAGGAGCCTGGGGTCACTTGTTGGTAAACCTTGGATTATGTCAAGGAGCCTTCAAGGGGATTGAGCTTGTTACTCTGCCCTTGCGTGCGTATCGGATCATAGATTGTTCCCCCAGGTATATTTGTTTCCGTTGGTAACCTTAGTGACCATATTCTATAGGATTCTTTCCTAAGGTGACGGTGGAGGGAAGATCCCATTGTACCTGGAGCAGACGTTGACTAGACTCACTTGGATTTTCTGGGGGGTTCTCTTCACTCGAGACGGTTTAGTGGAGAAACTTGTGCCAGTCTATTCATTAAGCAGGTTGTCGGGGTAACTATTCCAACCGCCATTTCTGTATTGAATTCTGTGACGTTGGATTTCATCACCAACTAGTGTTTTCAGTACGGAAAGTTACTGTTTGTGTGTGGTTTGACTCCTAGATTTGATAGCGCGTGTTAATTTGTTTGTTTTTACTTTTAGAGACCATAGGTGTGAATTGTGAATTGTTAATTTTAGTTTTAAGTTGTTAATAAAATTCACTAAAGTTGAATATAATGGAAACTGTTCTGGAATTTACCGACCAAGGAACCCCTCTTAACGAGGATCCTAGTACTTTTCCTTTCTTTGGAAATGTTGGTCCTCCTTATATGGCTACTTTGTCATTACCTGGATTTACAATAGGTTTACCAATATGGTTATTTTCAACTTCGTTGGCCCCAAATACTCCAATTGTTCCACCTCAACCAAATGCTTCACCTCAACAGAGTTCACCATCTCAACATCACCAACCTTCTGTTGACCCTTTAGCTTCTTTGCCTAATTTTTCTTCCTCCATTTCTTCCTCTTCGCTTGGTAAAACCCTCGATGCTAGTAGCCAGGTGGCTAAGAAGAAGAAGAAAGGGAAGAAGAAGAAGAAGCAAGATAAGAAAGAAGTCAACCAACCAACCATGCCTGTAAGTGTTAGTTGTGTTGAGGAAACCTCCAACATGCATCGTAAACCCAAATACCCTTGTAGGCTTTGTAAGGGTGACCACTTCCTTATCAATTGTCCCGATATTCCAAAGGTCTTGGAAGTATGGTCAGAAAAATCTCATCAACTTTCCATTGATCCATCAACCAGTGATAGTCAGGCTCCTGGGAAACAGGGTAAAGTTAGGTTTCCTTGTAAGTTATGCAAAGGGAGTCATCAAACTCACATTTGCCCTCACATGGATGAAGCCTCAAATTTGTTGGAAAAGCTTACTGTTCCACAGCAAGAATTTCCAACCGGTTACCGTAAACTTTCTCCCAGCCTCCCGTCAACAGACAGAGTAATTGATCTAATTTCAAGTACAGTCGATCACACTCTCCCATTGGAGAGTGAAACTCACATCACTCAGGTTGATGATCCATTAGTTGATCAAGTGGTTGATTCAATTTCACATTCGGTCGATCCCACTTTCCCTTTAGAGAGTGAACTTCATACCGCTCAGGTTCTTTTTGTTACATCAGACTCCTCTACGCCGGGGGGCATTTCACCTGTTTCTACAGAACCCCCTCCAAGTACTAAGGTCTTTTCCTTTGATTGGAATAGATTGACAGAACCTCGTCTTCCTTCCTCCATCCCTTTCCAAATCATTGTCAAGGTTGGTGGTAGGGACATGCATCACACGCAGGTAGATGAAGGTGCTTCTGTTAGTATTTTATCCTCAATTGCTTGGAAAGCTTTGGGTTCCCCTCAGCTTGCACCTATTACGCAGAATCTAAAAGCTTTTACTAGAACCATTAGTGAACCTTTAGGGATCCTTCCTAGTTTTTCCATTACCTTGGAAGGTAAAACTGTCTGTATTGATATTATGGTAGTTTGAGGTCCCTTGGATTTCAATTTACTCCTTGGACGAGACTATGTTTATGCAATGAAAGTTGTCGTATCGACACTCTTTCGCGTGATGTCTTTCCCTCACAATGGAAATATTGTGACTGTAGACCAGCTTTCGTTCCCTAGTCTTGTTTCAACTACAAATAATATGACATCCCTAAATGTTCATGATTCTAAAGAGGTATCCACCCCGCCACGGGTTAATTATGTGGCAACTGGTCCCATGTTTTCAGTTACCAATGTAAGTGAGCCTCTCATTGTTTGCTCATCTTCCTTTGATTTAGATCCGGTAATTGACATGGAAAACTCTATGGGATTATTTGAACGCGATGTTCTTATCCCTTTTGAGTCCCTTGACATGTGTTCCTTCCAGAGAACTATTCTTCCTTCTGATGAAGACCTCTTGGAAGCCATGATCAAGGTGTGTCCATTGACATGTCTTTCTTCCAGTTGGAAGCCATGATCAGTGCTTGTGAGGATAGTTTGTTCCTGTCTCAACCTCATTAAAAAATGAAATTGGATGTTGTGAGGATAGTTTTTTCCTGTATCAACCTTGTTAAAAAATGAAATTGGATGTTGTGAGGATATTTTTTTCCTGTATCAGTCTCGTTAAAAAATGAAACAGGCTGCCATGAGGACAGTTCTTTTCTTGTGTCAACCTCCTTAAAAAATAAAACAACTCCCTTTTCAAGTTAAATCTTGAAAGTAAACCTTCATTCCATCCACCTGGTTGAATGCAATGAAGCTTGGGGGGCATGTACCTCGCTTTGCATCACTATGCTAGGGGCATGCGAACTTCTGGAGCATAGTTCCTTGTCTTGTGTCAAGCTCGTTAAAAAATGAAACAAGGAGTCTTGAGCATAGTTCCTTGTCTTGTGTCTAGCTCTTTAAAAAATGAAACAAGGGTAGGTTATATAAGTAGATTGTAGAGAGTCGTCAACGAGGATAGTTTGTTCTTGTCTCAACCTCGTTAAAAAATGAAACTAGGAGTCATGAGGACAGTTCTTTTCCTGTGTCAACCTCGTTAAAAAATGAAACAGGGTGTTAGAGGATAGTTCCTGTTACTGAGTCAACCTCATTAAAAAATGAATCAGGTAGATTTTAGGATATATAGGTAGATTGTAGAGAGTAGTTATGAGCATAGTTCCTTATCTTGTGTCAAGCTCGTTTAAAAAATGAAACAAGGGTTTTGAGGATAGTTCTTTTCCTGTGTCAACCTCACTAAAAAATGAAACAACTCCCACGAGTCTTTCCAAGATTTCGAAAGTAAACCTTCATTTCATCCACCTGGTTGAATGCAATGAAGCTTGGGGGGCATGTACCTTGATTTGTGTCATTATGTTGGGGGCATGTGAACTTATAACAAGCATAGTTTTTCGTTTCAAGCTTGCATAAACATGAAACCAAATCCGAGCATAGTTCTCTTCCTGTGTCAAGCTCGTTAAAAAATGAAACAAATCCTCCTCTAATTAAGTCGAGAGTTTGACTAGATCTCATAAATGTTAAGTTGTATATTTAGGTTAGTTATTTCAGTTTTCTGCATAATTTTCTTATAGTTTTAGGTCGAGTCTTTCAAATGATCTTGTAACTAAACCTTCATTTCATCCACCTAATTGAATGAAATGAAGCTGGGGGGCATGCGCTCTAGCAGTTATGATAAGGGGGCATCAAGCACAGTTTTCTCTCTGTTTCAAGCTTGTGTAAAAATGAAACTACTTTGAAGCATAGTTTTTCTCTGTTTCAAGCTTTTGTAAAAATGAAACCTATCTCGAGTCAGTTTTAGTTATTTTCAAGACTCGTTAAACTCATGAAAATGCCGAGATTATTTTGCTATCTTTCATTCTCGTAAAACAAATGAAAATGCCGAGTTCTTTCCGTCTTTTCCTGCTCGTAAATTAAATTGAAAGTCGGCCATATGAGTACATTTTTATCATTTTTTCGAACTCATTAAAACTTACGAAAAAGTGAAAACCATGAGTACATTTTTATCATTTTTTCGAACTCGTTAAAACTTACGAAAAAGTGAAACCTTGGAGTTTTCTTTTAAGCCCTTTTCAAACTCTCAAAATATGAAAATATTGCCAAGTTTTTTCTTTTAAACTCGTTAAAACGGAACTAAAAGACGGTCCACTTACAGCTCTTTTCCGACCGTAAAAACATGAAAATATTGTCCGATTCTTGTCGTTTCAAAATCGATATTGGTTATAAAATGACGTGTCGTTGATTGCTTTTTTACTTTTTTGGATCAAGGGCACTAATAAAGAAAAGTACTCCTTGGTCGTAAAAGATCAAGCGGTTCTCTCAAGTATTATTTTATACTTTTTCGAGCTTGGGAGACACAAATTTACGAAAAAGGTCAACCCTGGAGTTTTCTTAAGTTTTTTCAGACTCTAAAATTGAAAAACGCTGAGTTTCTCCTATACTGGACTCATTAAAATTTCACAGTAAAGGACCTGTTCAATTACAAACAGGAACGAACCACTCCTTCTTAGGGTTCAAATTTAAACTAAGTTGGACTCATCCGAAGGATGAGCTTATAATAAAGCAAATGTTATCCTCCTCAAGCTTGTCAAAAATAAAGAGGTACTTGCCAGAAATGGTGGGGGAAAAGAGAGAAAAATGAGCCTGTTTGTCATACTTTGTAACCACTCTTGAACACGACACTTTTATTCACCTGGGTTGGGAAATCCTTTGCCTAACAATTGATCAAACCACATTGAAAGTCTTCAGCCGATTTCTAGGTATTAACTTTGGGTCAATTGTCACCAAGCCATCTGTCGTGTCGTTATGTGTTCAAGAGGTCACTTCCAATAAGCCATTCATCTGCAAAATATCTGTGATCCATCTTGACCATCCCTGAGTCAGTCCTTGCAACTAAATTTCTTCAACTTGATCTATGATTTCGTGTTGTGGGCTTTCCCTACGACGGATCGCTTTCTATCGACATCAGCTCATTATCTAGAAAGATGATCTAGGAATCATCAGTACCTTGAGATCTGCACGCCTCAATGGCAGGTTTCTCGCCTTTGACGATAGTTTACATCATTGACTTTCGATCAAAGGATTCCGTGACATGTTCGACATCAACACATTTATTCACATCTCATGGATTGTACTAGGTACTTTGAGAGCCATTGACATCACTAGTGGTTTCTCTCACACTTGTTAACAGTTTACATCATTGACTGGTAATCAAGTGGTTTCTACCATGTTCGGCATCAACACATTCATTCGCATGGATAGAATCGTACTGTTTCGGGAAGTAGAAATGAAGACCCTGGATCTAGTTTCCACAATCCAGGCTGCGAGGAATTTTGTATTCATTATATAATGGACTATTCATAAACAGATGGCTGTGTCCATACTATGTCCACATGAGTCTTTACTTGTGATGTTTTACAAGATCATTCCTATATCAGAGTAGTAATTAGTTTTTCTAGTCATTTTTGATCTGAGTATGGGAATGATATGATCTCATATATATATCTTGCATTGAATGTTTTTACAGGTTCCAACTGGGCTCTCCACAAGATGATCCTCGAAATGATAAAGTACTTCACTCTTCCTAAATGATAAGAAATCCTCATCGACTACAGACTTCGCACTTTAGGGGGCAATCTGTTACACAAAAATATCGTCACCATGATTATTTGCAGTCAGTATGGGTCTATCATCACTTGTACTGTCCTCCTAAGCAAGTCTCAGACCTCAACTCTTCAAGTCAAGCTTTGAAAATGAGATAAAGACATTAAAAATCAATGTAACTCTGGTTCCGAACTTTCTCTCACGGTCACCTGCAGTCCCGCACCTTCTGTGTACAAAAACTGCGGACCTGCCTGCTCTGTCCCTAACGGTGTAGGTGCGGACCCCTGTGAAAGTCAAAAGGCACAATTTTTATCTTAAAAAACTCACTTTGGGTTAATTCTAGAGGTTTCTAGAAGGAATTTTGACGTGGATTTTTCGCTCTGAGGTGGTTCATGCATCCCAAAAGAGAAGGATCTAATCCCTTGATGAGAGGAGCTATCCCTTTGAAGGAGGTCTTTATCCCTTTGAAGGAGGACCTAGTAACCTCCCTCCATTGCACTATAAATACGAGCATTGGACTGGTTGGTAGAAAGGTTAGAAGCTGAACATTTTTTAGGGTAAATGCTGGTGAAATCAAGACTTCCTAGTTGAGCTTAAGAGGAGAGATCACATACCTTTTTGGCTTCATTGGGGAGTGAGTGAAACTTGTCAAAGTAGAGGAGACTTCTTGCTGGACCCTGGGAGGAGCTTGTACAGCGTCAAGGCAAAGGTTGTAAAGTTCTTCTTCTTTTGAATTAATGTTGGGTGTGGAGCCTGATTATCTTCTATAGTACCAGCATATTGGACCCCAGTTCAAAATGGGGCGGCAACGCCGCCCGTAAAATAATCGCTGCCGTGGGGGGTCTAGGGTTTTTTTCCCTAGAAGGCAACCCCTCTCTTTATATGAGGGCATTGTATTTGAGGCTGTGATATAGATGTGTATTCGGTGAGCGAGAAACATAGAGGTGAGACTGTGAGAGAAAACAGAGGATATTATAGCGGTTTTGCTGTAGGTTGTATCTCTTCATTTTGCTGGATAATAGAAAGGAAGGACTGGCTGTTCGGGGTGGACGTAGCCCAAACTGGGTGAACCACGTATACCTGTGTCTCTCTTGTTTTGTGCGTTTTCTGTGTTTATATTTCTGCAATATTTTATGTGTTCCATTGCTCCGTAATATATAATTTTCTAACAACTGGTATCAGAGCCGAAGGTCTATTTGGCTGATAAACTCGCAGGAAAGAAGGGTTCCTGGTTCGAGTGGGAGCAATGGCGGAAGATGGTAAGTTTAGGGTCGAGAAATTTAACGGCCAAAACTTATCGCTGTGGAAGATGCAGATGGAAGATTATCTGTATCAGAAAGATCTATACCTACCATTGGGCGGAAAAACAAAGATGCCGACGGGTATGAAAGACGAAGAATGGAACCTTCTCGATAGAAAGGCACTCGGAACAATACGGTTGTGCCTTGCTGCGTCAGTCGCCTTCAACATTTCGAAGGAAACCACGACAGAGGGTTTGATGCAGACGTTCTCGAAACTATATGAAAAACCCTCGGCCTCAAACAAGGTATTTCTTATGAAACGGTTATTTAACATGAATATGTCGGAAGGTGGATCTGTTGCAAACCATTTAAATGATTTTAATACAGTTACAAGTCAGTTAAGTTCTGTAGGGGTAAACTTTGATGATGAAGTTAGAGCTCTGTTATTCTTGTGCTCATTACCAGAAAGTTGGAATGGTTTGGTAATGGCCATTAGTAACTCCGTTTCTGGATCTAGTACCTTAAAGTTTGATGATGTTGTCGGTGCTATCCTTAGCGAGGAAATGCGACGGAAAAGCTCCGGTGAGACATCGGAAATGCTTTGAGTGCAGAGTCTAGAGGAAGAAAAATGGAAAGAGGAAAGAGCTCAGGATATCGCAGTAAATCAAGGAAAGGCAGATCCAAGTCCAGATCGGGGATAGTGTGCTGGAAATGTGGAAAGAAAGGACACCTAAAGAAAGACTGTAGATCTCGGAAGGGAAAAGAAGGAGATGCACAGCAAGAAAACAATCATGAAGCAAATGTGACAGGTGAGGTGTTACAAGATGCTTTGATTCTTTCTTTCGAAAATATTACTGATTCCTGGGTGGTAGATTCAGGGGCTTCATTCCATGCCACACCTGATAAGAAACACTTTCATGACTATGTTCAAGGAGATTTTGGACAAGTTCGTCTAGGTGATGATAAACCCTGTAAAATCGTTGGAATGGGTAAGGTTCTTGTAAAACAGCAGAATGGAAACCAATGGCTATTAAAGGAGGTAAGGCATGTTCCAGATCTAAAGAAAAATCTGATTTCAACAGGGCAGTTAGGCGGTGAAGGTTGTGTGACAACTTTCACAGATAAAGCTTGGAAGGTCACTAGAGGAGCCCTGGTAATAGCAAAAGGCGAAAAGGTTGGTACATTGTATTTATGCAATGGTATTTCTAACTCTGTTAATGCTTTAACTTCCAGAGGAGCAGATGCAGCATTATGGCATCATAGGCTCAGACACATGAGTGAAAAGGGGATGAAGATTCTTCACTCAAGGAATTTGTTGCCGGGTTTGAAGAATGTTGATTTGGACTTCTGTGAGAACTGCATTTATGGAAAACAGAAGAGAGTCAGATTTCTCAGAGTTGGGAAAGAAAAGAAGAACGAAAAATTAGAGCTTGTGCATACAGACGTATGGGGACCTGCTCAGGTATCATCTCTCGGTGGCTCTCGTTATTATGTTACCTTTATTGATGATGCAACTAAAAAAAACTTGGATTTATTTTATTAAGAATAAATCTGATGTATTTGATACTTTCAAGAAATGGAAAGCTTTGGTTGAGATTGAGACAGGAAAGAAATTGAAGTGTCTTAGATCAGACAATGGAGGTGAATATTGTAGCAAAGAGTTTGATAGGTACTGTTCAGAGCATGGAATTCGCAGAGAGAAGACAGTTCCAAGAACACCACAAGAAAATGGTGTGTCAAAAAGGATGAACGGAACAATCATGGAGCGTGCAAGGTGCATGAGATTACATGCAGGATTGCCTTTACAGTTTTGGGCAGATGCTGTAGATACTGTTGTTTATTTAATAAACAGAGGACCTTCAAGTTCCTTGGATGGTGGTGTTCCAGAGGAAGCATGGACAGGGAAAAAGGTAAACTACTCTATTTTAAAACCTTTTGGTTGTGAGGCCTTTGTCCATATTGATAAAGAAAATAGAACAAAGCTTGAGGCAAAGTCAAAGAAATGTACCTTTATTGGATATGGTGTTAATGATTTTGGTTATCGCTTATATGATTATGAAAATCACAAAATCATTAGGAGCAGAGATGTAATATTCAATGAAAAGGTCTTGTATAAGAATCAGTTGCAGGAAAAGAAACAAGAAAAAGAAAACAAGGAATACGTAGTTCTTGATGAAATTACTGAAAAAGTAAAGGTGCCTGAAAATAATAATAATCAAAAACCACAACATCAACAACCATCACAACAACAACAGGCACCCCAAACACCTGAAAGTGGTGTTAGAAGATCTACCAGGACAAGTAGACCTCCTGAACGATACTCTCCTTCATTATATTATTTATTGTTGACTGATTCTGGTGAACCTGAATGTTATGAAGAAGCAATGCAGGTTGAAAGCAAGAAGAAGTGGGAGGTAGCCATGGAAGAAGAGATGGACTCCTTAATGCATAACCAGACTTGGGATTTAGTCAGGTTGCCTGCAGGAAAAACTACATTGAAGAATAAATGGGTTTACAGGCTGAAGGAAGAAGATGGAGGAAAGCAAAGGTACAAAGCTAGACTTGTGGT
This sequence comes from Pinus tabuliformis, assembly GCA_031772625.1. Lineage (NCBI taxonomy): Eukaryota > Viridiplantae > Streptophyta > Pinopsida > Pinales > Pinaceae > Pinus > Pinus tabuliformis. The sequence goes on along the minus strand of CM062807.1, from coordinate 340,936,460 downwards.
GAAGGGGTTTGCACAGAAGAAAGGTATTGATTTTGATGAAATATTTTCTCCTGTTGTTAAAATGACTTCAAGCAGAACTATTTTAAGTCTTGTAGCAGCTGAAGATTTGCATCTTGAGCAGTTAGATGTAAAGACAACCTTTCTCCATGGGGATTTGGAGGAAGAGATATATATGCAGCAGCCACAAGGATATGAGGTGAAAGGGAAGGAGAAACTTGTGTGCAGGTTGAAGAAGAGCTTGTATGGTTTAAAACAGGCTCCAAGGCAGTGGTATCTAAAATTTGACAAGTTTATGTCTGAACAAGGTTATACTAGATGTCACTCTGATCATTGTGTTTATCTGAAAAAGCAAAATAATGGCAGCTATATTATATTGTTATTGTATGTAGATGGCATGCTTGTTGCAGGATCTAACAAGCAGGAAATAAATGTGCTCAAAAGAAAATTGGCAAATTCATTTGCAATGAAGGATTTGGGTGCTGCAAAACAAATCCTTGGTATGAGAATAACTAGAGACAGGAAAAATAGAAAATTAACATTGTCTCAGAATGAGTACGTACAAAAGGTGTTGAAAAGATTTAACATGCAAAATGCAAAACCAGTTAGTACACCTTTTGCTAGCCATTTCAAACTTAGCAAAGAAATGTGCCCAAAGACCCAAGAAGACATGGATTATATGTCTAAAGTTCCATATGCATCAGCAGTTGGAAGTTTAATGTATGCAATGGTCTGCACAAGGCCTGATATTGCGCATGCAGTGGGAGTTGTAAGCAGGTACATGAACAATCCAGGAAAGGAACATTGGATGGCAGTGAAATGGATTCTCAGATATTTGAGAGGTACCACAAATCATGCATTATGCTTTGGTGGTTCAAACATATCCCTACAAGGATATGTTGATGCAGATATGGCAGGTGACAGAGATAATAGGAGGAGCACTACAGGATATGTATTTATTGTCGGAGGAACAGCTGTCAGTTGGGTTTCAAAAATCCAAAGTGTTGTTGCACTTTCAACAACAAAAGCAGAGTATGTTGCTGCTACAGAGGCTAGTAAAGAAATGATTTGGTTACAAAGGTTTATGGGTGAATTGGGTAAGGAGCATGATATGGGCACGTTATACAGTGATAGTCAAAGTGCCATTCATCTTGCAAAGAACTCAGCATTTCATTCCAGGACAAAACACATACAGCTCAAGTACCATTTCATACGATCAGTGTTGGAAGATGGAGAGTTGAAGCTGGAAAAGATACACACTAGCCAGAACCCTGCAGATATGCTAACAAAAGTTGTAACCAGGGAGAAACTGAGAATATGCTCAGTTTCAGTTGGTCTTCAAGGATGATGATGAAGATGAGAAACAGCCAGGTCCAAAGAGGAGTCATTGTCCAGCAAATGGAGCAGCGGTGGAGTTGCTACAATCAGTCTCCAAGTGGGAGATTGTTGGGTGTGGAGCCTGATTATCTTCTATAGTACCGGCATATTGGACCCCAGTTCAAAATGGGGCGGCAACGCCGCCCGTAAAATAATCGCTGCCGTGGGGGGTCCAGGGGGGGGCGGCAGCGACTTTTGGGAGCCCCCCCCTGGCGAGGGGTTTCGGGGGCAACGCCCCCGAAGCTAAAAACAGCTGTAAAATTGCCTTGTAAAAGTATAGTAATTTCTAGTCAATCTAGGCCATTCATTAGGCGGATGATCTGACGGTAGAACTTATGTTTAGTTTAGGGCTTTTTGCCCTAGAAGGCAACCCCTCTCTTTATATGAGGGCATTGTATTTGAGGCTGTGATATAGATGTGTATTCGGTGAGCGAGAAACATAGAGGTGAGACTGTGAGAGAAAACAGAGGATATTATAGCGGTTTTGCTGTAGGTTGTATCTCTTCATTTTGCTGGATAATAGAAAGGAAGGACTGGCTGTTCGGGGTGGACGTAGCCCAAACTGGGTGAACCACGTATATCTGTGTCTCTCTTGTTTTGTGCGTTTTCTGTGTTTATATTTCTGCAATATTTTATGTGTTCCATTGCTCCGTAATATATAATTTTCTAACAATTAATACAATCAAACTCATTTTTCTCAACAAGTATCTTATGTTATTTGTTTCATGGACTCCTTGACTTTCATGTTAAATATGTTTTATGATATTGGCTTTTCAGGTGCTATTTAATTTGTTTGCCTTGTTTGTGTTTGCAGATTCGCGACAAAGGAGCTCATTTGAATCGAAGGAGCGAGGGCATCCACAAGCTTGCATTGGACCTAAGGTAGGCCCTAAAAACACTTGTTTACCATTGTTTATTAAAGCATATTTAGAGAAAGATAGTGTCTGGTTGGTTTGCTTGTCATTAGGTCTTCTTTAGATTCTAGGAAGGTCTATCTTGTCTGCAAGATCGACTCATTCTGTGTGACAGGTAGTTTTCATTCTCTCTCAAAATTGATTTACCCAACCAATTCATAGGTCTCCCGGCTCACGGCCTAAGGGATAAACCCAAGTCTCTCTCTCTATCAAGATAAATCTCCTCATCCAATCCATATGTATCCCAACCCACAACCTAAGGGAGAGATCAACAGTCTCATCATAAGGAAAGATACATAGCATATAACACATCCCACGAGCCAAAACCTCGTGGAATCTAGATCAGTTCCCTATCAACCACTGGGATCAATCAATGAAGCAAACCAATCATATGTAAAAGATACATCTCATCGATCAATCCATAGGTCTTCAATTTCACAACATAAGGGAGGAAACTCAATATCAATCTCCCCAACTAGTCCATAGGTCTCCCAGTCACTACTTAAGGGAGAAGTCACAAAATCAATGTCCCCAACTAGCCCATAGGTCTCCCAGTCACTACTTAAAGGATAAATCACAAAATCAATTTCCCTGGCCAAACTAGTCTCCTAGTAAAAACCTAAGGGATCACTCCATGCCATGAAACCAAGCTCCTCGACCAAAGTCAGTGGCCTCCCGGTCAATCGACCTGAGGGAGTGAAAGTCTTCTCAACCAATCCATAGGTCTCCTAGTCGTAGCCTAAGGAATATTTTTCGTCACATAACATTGTACAACCAGTGCTCCCTCTCTATCATAGAGGGTTCTCAACAACTCTAATTTGTTCTCTAAATTATGCAAACTTCATTTGGGACAACAAATTTGTCAACACATTAACAACCTGCTCATCAGTAGGGACATATTCAAGCCTCATAGCTCCCCTCTAAACAATATTCTGGATATAATGATACTTGATATCAATGTGCTTCGACCTGTCGTGAAACACGGGGTTCACATAAAGCTTCACACAACTTTGATTATCACAATATATAATGATATATTCCAAAACTTGATAAAATAAACCAACAAATAATTTTCGAAGCCACGCAAATTCACAACAAGATGAACATGCACCTATATAGTCAGCTTCATTTGTACTCAAATAAAAATAATATTTCTTTTTACGAGACCATGAAATCATAACAAATCCCAAACGAAAACAAAATCCAGAAGTGCTCTCTCTATCATCAGAGCTTCTAGCCCAATCAACATGAGTAAATCCATGCATCTTCCATTTTCCCTTAGAAACATATCTCAAACATATCCAATAGTACCATGCAAATATCTCAGAATATGTTTCATTACAACCCAATGCACATGTCGAGGTTCAACCAAGAATTTGCTCAACGTGTTCATAGCATAACAAATATCAAGTATAGTATTCACAGTGTATTTCAATGAGCCAACTAGTTTGTGATACATAAATGGATCAATCAAATTAGAATCACAGTCCCTGATCTTCTCCAAATTCATTACCATAGGTGTGTCCATGGACTTCCAGTCCATCACGCCAAACCGTCTAAGCATCAGAATAGTATATTTTCCTTGGTCATTAAAGATTCCATTGGGACTTTGCCAAATTTCCAATCCTAAACAGTAATGCATAAGGCCATGATCCTTCATTTCAAATTCAGAAACTAGCTCCCTCTTACAATGGACAATTAACATTTCAACCCATGCTAGAAAAAAAATCATCTACATACAACAACAACATCAAGGGATTGCCTTCAACAACTTTGAAATAAAATTTTGGATCAACATCACTCTTCTTGAATCCAAGACTCAACAAGTAACCATTAATGTAGGAGTACCATGCACGAGGGGCATGCTTCAGCCCATACAAGGCTTTATTCAATTTACAAACTTGTGTTTCTTTATCATGGACCTCAAAACCTTAAAGTTGTTCAATGTAGACTTCCTCTTCAATAATCACATTCAAAAAAGTAGTTTTGACATCCATTTGATGCAATTTCCAACCAACAAGAGGAAAGAGATATGACAGACCTAATAGATGCATATCTAGAAATGGAAGAAAACATGTCTTCATAATCCTCTCCCTCTTTCTGGGAGAATCCACAAGCCACAAATATAGCCTTGTACTTTTCAACACTTCCATCAGCAACATGCTTAATTTTATAGATCCACTTTGAAGGCACAACAAACTTTCCTTCAAGCCTTGGAAAATTTTCCCAAACATCATTCTTCAATATAGATTGATATTCTTCAGTCATAACATATTTCCAAACGTGTTCCTCGGCTACTTGTTTATAGGTGGATGTCTCAGAGTCAATGATCTTGCATATCAAGGCTATATAATGAAAGCATCTTTTTAGATTCTTGCTTTCCCTAAAGGTCCCAACTACCGTGAGATGTAGCATGTCTTTCAACTTCCTTCAATGCTCTTTCAAGCTAGGTAGGTATCTTTCTAGTATCAGGTATAGTGGCTATTAGAGATTCAATGTTTTCGTGATCATCTGAATCTTAATGTGTATCTTGATCCATTAGTTTAGGTTCTTTAGAATTTTATTCCACATTCTTCAGAGCCACTTGTATCTCATCATCAGAGTCCAAGTGTGAACCCTTGGACTTCCAAAAAGAAACATCTTCATCAAAGATAACATCCCTACAATTTTTGTAGAAATTTTGAATAATATGACACATATTCACAGAGATTATCCTGATTATACACTTATAAGCGGAACATGCATAATACATAACCTCCTCTACATTGATCATCAATTTACAAAAGCAGAAACTTTCACAGGCGCACATAGAAGCATCAATCACACATATCAACACAGTATTTTCCCGGGGAAATCATCTCGCTAAAAACCCCAACTATCTGTATATTATATTGATTGAGAACATGTAACAATACATAGTACAATACTCATCCCAAGTACTCAGTACTATCTCCTCATGCTACACACAATACAGCTCAGATCTGATCTCCAAATCTCCCCCGCTACTTGCCTGCCTCCACAGCTCAATACCTGCTCAAGAATGAATGAGAATGGTTTACCAAACTCGTATTTAACCTCCAAAGAATCACTCACACTGGGAAAGACGTGAGCAGAGGCTATAATACTTCGTATTGGCCAATTCATTGGCATACTCAATCCCTTTGATTGTACAAATCCTCATGCACAACTATAGTCACAACTGATAGCAATCTGATCCTCTAACACCTGTCCCTGCTGAATTGAACGTGCACTGACATGCAACTGAGTTAATTGATGTATTCTATAGTTGCATTATGAGTTAATAATTAGTTTAACAACTCATCATTAGTCTATTTTCAGTTGGACTAATTACAATTAGTTTAACCAAGTCAAACTGAACACAACTCCATCAACTCTACAATCAACTCCACCAAACTCAACTGATTGAGTTCTAGTTGAAGTCCCTGCATGCAACAACTCAACTAAACATAGGAAACTCGTATTTCCTTCTTTCAGCTGCATGTGCCACATCTGTAGCTCAAACTGAAGTGCTCCAAGAGAATAAGATAAAGTTTATAGTCCAAATATTATTATGAGACAATAATATTTGAATTTTCTATTTTTGAAAGCCTGTCTAAAAATAGACTTTGGTCACTCCTGCTGTGATCACTCCTGCTGTGATCACTCCTGCTGTGATCACTCTTGTTTTGGTCACTCCTGCTGTGATCATCCCTGCTGTGGTCACTCCTGCTGTGATCATCCCTGCTGGGATCCAAAAATAGAACTTGCGCCATAATTTGCCAGCGGACCCACTTAGTGAAGGCGACTCTTTTCACTAAGCTCCATCATCTTGTTGCATTCTCAACAAGAATTTCTTGTTTCACACTTTTCAACAATTTTAAATATAGAATTTTTCTAGTACATAGACCGTGAAGGCCTTTAAATCTTCATTGTAGCCAACAAAAGTTCCTTTCTTCCCGGAAGGTTCCAATTTTGTTATGTTCTCCTTGGGCACATGAACATAAACAAGACAACCAAAAATTATTAAATGCTCAACATTTGGTCTCTCACCTATGAAGACTTATTTAGGGGTCTTGTATTCCAATATTTGATGTGGACATGTGTTTTGAACATAGAAAATTATTCTTGTAGCTTCTCCCCAAAGAAACATAGGCAACTCTTGATCATGAAGCATGACCTTGGAAACTTCCATAGTAGTCTCATTCTTCCTTTCAGTAGTTCCATTTTGTTGTGGATAGTAGGGAACTATCAAATCCCTCTTAATGTCATCATCCCTGTATAAATCAATCACTTCCTTGGATATGTATTCTCCACCATTGTCAGACCTCAAGGTATTGATTCTTCTTCCTCTAGCATTTTCAACTTGTGCCTTGAATTCATGAAACTTTTCAAATACTTTATCCTTGGACTTCAAGAGATAAATCCATGTTTTACATGAATAATCATCAATGAAAGAGACAACACAAATTTCCACCCAAGGTCTTATTAAACATAGGCCCACAAACATTAGAGTGCACAATATCCAAAATTCCTTTGGACCTACTACCACTGCTACTGCATCTTCCTTTCACATCTTTCCCAAGGCACATCCCTTGAAAACAACATCATGATAACCTTGATTTCTAGAACACCTTTAGTAAAATATTTCATTATATTCGATGCTTTATAGTGAATATGAGTGTACCTTCAATGCCATAGCTCATAGAGATCAATGGTGTTATGAAGCAAAGATTTAATTGAATGCCCAAGGATATGATATAGTCCTCCAATTAATACACCAATGACCTTGGCAGATTCAAAAGAGGCATCCTTATTCCATACTAGAACTTCTCCATCAACAAAAGCAATTATATATCCTTTGTCCTCCTGAGTTGAGATGGACAACAAAATATTCTTTAAACTAGGAACATATAAAATATTGTTAATGGATACATTACCTTTTGAATCCAATTGGAAGAATGATGACCAAATCCCTTTGACATTGTATTTTCCATTATCACCAAGTTCAACCCTTTGTGTTGGGTTGTGTTATATTCTTTCCACGTAGTTAACAGGGGGATTGAGGTGTACCCATAACCCCACTTTATGGGGTCCGGGGCAGCGCCCCAGAAAATTTTGGTTTTGAACCCTATGTTAGGTTGGGCGGACCCACCTATGGTTTTGTGCATGATTTTCGCACATGTTTTTGGACACGATGGTTTTCAGTCCATGGTTTTGGACGCGATGGTTTTCGGTCCATGGTATCGGATGCTTCAACATGTATAATATGTATTGTAACATTGAAAGGAACATAATGAAAAAAATCAAGCTGGTAGTCCCGGTTTTTGGATCCAGGGGAAAATCTCTATGTATATGTGTTTTATGTGTTCTGCTCTCGCATTATTTATTTTCTGTGTTTTAGAATTCGTATGCAGGTAATTTCTGTACGGGGTTAAAACCTACATTTGGTATCAAAGTAGTTTTGGCTTCAAGGGGATGCCTTTGTTGCTGAGGGGTTTCGCTCGGGCCTGTGGTAGACCCTGTTCAGTGGGAGATCTGCGAGATCAATTCTGGTGGTGAAAGAAGATGGCGAGCAGTGGAAAGATAGAGATCGATAAATTTAATGGTCGGAGTTTTGAGTTGTGGAAGCTCAATATGGAGGATCTGTTGGTGGATAAATATCAGTGGATCGCAGCAGATCCATGTACTAAACCAATGGGAGTGTCTGATGAAGAATGGAAGAAGTTGGATCAGAAGGCAAAGAGCACAATACAATTGTGTGTCTCAGATTCAGTATTATTGAATGTATTAGGGGAAGCTACAGCGAAGGCTTTGCGGGACAAGTTAGGGACTTTGTACCAATCTAAGTCTCTGGTGAATAAATTGTTCCTGCGGAAAAATCTGTATAACCTGAGGATGAAAGATGGAGACTCGGTGACAGAGCATTTGAACGCATTTAATACTGTGGTAAGTCAGTTAGCATCTATTGATATTAAAATTTCAGATGAAGATAAGTGAATTAGTTTGTTGTGTTCTTTACCAGATTCGTAGGATAGTCTGGTTATTGCAATAGGTAGCAATGCAATTGCCTTGCATTTTGATGAAATAGTCTCAGCCTTGCTGACGGAGGAGATGAGACGAAAAAATATGGAGAGCCAGAATGGTGATGCCTTGTCTGTACGAGGACAGTCCCAGAACAGAAACAAAAATAACTCATCGAGTGGGAGATCTAAATCTAGAGGGAGATCTAAATCTCCAGGAAAACCTGTAAAGGTGGTGTGCTAGAAATGCAGAAAGGAAGGCTCCGGATAAAGGAAACGGATCTGATGAGGCTCCTTCTGCAAAGGCGAAAACCACCTCAGATGAAGGTGGGGATGTGTACCTGGCTTCTTCAAGTACACATGTAGATCATTAGGCATGGTCGATTGACTCAGGTACATCCTTTCACTTCACTCCCCATATAGAGTTCTTCTGCGAGTATGATAAATACGATGGTGGTGATGTCTTCTTGAGGGATGACAGGAAGGCTAGAATCGCTGGTCACGGAAAAGTAAAATTGAAGTTGCAAGGTGGAAGGGTTATAACACTTCCGGGTGTTCTGCATATTCCTCCATTGGCCATAAATCTAATCTCTGTAAGCAAGTTGGATGATGCAGGTGTAAAAACATTGTTCGATAAGGATACCTGCAAGATGGTTCGGGAAGCACTGGTATTGATGCGGGGAGTTCGGATGAGAACTTTGTACAATCTACAAGGTAGCACTGTTGTTGATGGGTGCAATAGTTTGTGGTTCCTGAAAGTGGAGCAGAAAATCTAGTGGTATCTGGAGAGAAGACCATGTTGTGGCATCAAAAGCTTGGACATATTGGAGAGAAGGGTCTTCGAATACTTCATAGTAAAGGTATGGTAGAAGGTATGAGTAATAGCTCTCTAGATTTTGATTTCTGTGAAAATAATGTATATGGGAAGCAGAATCGGGTGAGTTTCCCCTCTAGTAGTAAGAGGGCGAAACAAATATTAGAACTAGTGCACAATGATGTGTTTGGACCTCTGAAGGTTCCATCACTGGGTAAGTCTGTGTACTATATATCATTTATAGATGACTTCTCAAGGAATACATGCATATATTTCCTTAAGAATAAATCTGAAGCCTTTGACAAGTTTAAAGAATTTAAGGCTCTCGTGGAAAATTAGACAGAGAAGAAGATAAAGGTGTTGAGGACAAATAATAGTGGAGAGTTTTGCAACAAGGAATTTGAAGAATTCTGTAAGAAGTGTGGTATAGCATGATATAAGACTACTTCATATACACCTCAGCAAAATGGAGTTGTAGAAAGAATGAATAAGACGTTGATGGAAAGGGCAAGAAGTATGCTTAGTCATGTCGGGTTAGGACAAGAATTCTAGGCAGAGGTGGTGGATATTGCATGTTGCCTAGTCAACAGGTCACCTTCATCAGCGTTGGAGGATAATACTCCACAAGAGGTATGGATTGGTAAGAAACCCTATCTTTCACATCTGAGGGTATTTGGATGTGATGCATATGTACATGTTCCAAAGGAGAAATGAACCAAGTTGGATAGCAAATCTGAAAAGTGCATCTTTATTGGGTATAAGGATGGTTTAAAAGGTTATAAGCTTTGGAACCCAGTCACATGGAAGGTTGTGTATAGTCGAGATGTGGTGTTCAGAGAGGTAAAATATGTTATTAAACATGAATTCCAACCAAAGGAACCTGAGAAGATAGAGTTTGAGCTAAAGGAGGAAGAATCGGACTCTACAGTAGAGGAGGAATCAGAAGATGAAGAGCCACAAACTCCGGCTATAAGAAGATCAGTTTGAGAAAGAAGGTAGCCAGAAAGGTATAGTCCATCTGCTTTCTGTTCAAATTTTGCTTTGTTTGTTACTGATGATGATCCCATAACTATGAAGGAAGCAGTGGATTCAGAGGATGGAAAACTTTGGAAAGAGGCCATGGTTGATGAAATGGCATCTTTGCACAAAAATGAGGCTTGGGATCTAGTGGAGTTGTCGTCTGGAAGGAAACCCATATGTAGCAAATGGGTGTTCAAGAAGAAGACAAATGCATAAGGAAAGGTGGAGAAATAGAAAGCTCAATTGGTAGCAAAAGGTTATTCCCAAGTGCCGGGAATTGATTTTGGTGATATTTTTTCTCCTATTTCCAAGGTAACTTCTATTAGATTACTTTTATCTGTTGTTGTTGCTTTTAATTTTGAGGTATAACAGATGGATGTGAAGACAACATTTCTTCATGGGGATCTGGAAGAGGAAATATACATGAAGCAACCTCAAGGCTTTGCAGTGAAGGGTAAGAAAGAACTGGTATGCACGTTAAAGAAGTCTCTATATGGATTAAAACAGTCACCAAGGATGTGGTATCAGAAACTTGATACATTTATACGGGGGCTTGGCTTCACCAGAAGCAAAGCAGATCACTGTGTGTATTTTAAATTAATTCGTGACCATGTTATTTATCTGGTCTTGTATGTGGATGATATGTTGCTGGTTGGAAATGACAAAGAAATTATCCAGGATTTGAAGACCCAATTATCCTCCAAATTCGACATGAAAGATCTTGGTGCTGCAAACTATATTTTTGGCATGGAAATTAAAAGAGATCGGATAAAGAGGAAGCTCTGGTTAAACCAGAGGAAGTATGTCGAGACAATACTGCAGAAGTTTGATATGCAAGATAGTAAACCGGTGAAGATTCCTATTCCTGTAGGTGTGAGGTTATCTGTTGAACAGTGTCCTAAGACACAAGAAGAGGAAGAGGACATGTCCCGTGTTCCATATGAAAGTGCAGTCGGTAGCCTGATGTATGCAATGTTCTGTACTAGACCAGACATTGCACATGTAGTGGGAGTATTGAGCAGGTTTATGTCAAAACCAGGAAAGGAGCATTGGACAGCAGTGAAGCGGGTTTTCAAGTATTTACGTGGCACTAGTGATTATGGTTTTTTCTACCAAGGAAGACCAGGATTGGATATAGTTTTGGATATTTGTGGCTTTGTTGATGAAGACTGGGCTAGAGATCTGGATCAGAGAAGATCTACAAGTGGGTATGTGTTTAACCTATTTGGAGGTGCAGTCAGTTGGATGAGTAAGAAACAATCTGTAGTGGCACTATCAACTACAGAGGCAGAATACATGGCAGCCACTCATGCAAGCAAGGAAGCAATTTGGTTGCAGAGATTGTGTTCAAGTATGGGGTTAGTATAGGGAGCTATAAGGATAGACTATGATAGCCAAAGTGCAATTTTCTTGGCAAAGAACCCTGCATATCATTCAAAGACAAAGTAAATTGATGTTCAGTATCACTTTGTGAGGGATATGATAGAATACAAAAAGGTTTTGCTGGTAAAGGTGGACACGTTAAAGAATATTGCAGATGCATTGACAAAACCTGTGAGCTCTGAGAAGTTCTCTTGGTGTAGAGAGACAATGGGCATTTCAGGGCTGGAAAAATGACTAAGCTCCCTTGTGTCCCCCTGTGGAAAGAAAACAACAAGTGGGAGAATGTTGGGTTGTGTTATATTCTTTCCACATAGTTAACAGGGAGTTTGAGGTGTACTCGTAACCCCACTTTATGGGGTCCAGGGCAGCGCCCCAGAAAATTTTGGTTTTGAACCCTATGTTAGGTTGGGCGGACCCACCTATGGTTCTGTGCATGATTTTCGCACATGTTTTTGGACGCGATGGTTTTCGGTCCATCGTTTTGGACGCGATGGTTTTCGGTCCATGGTATTGGATGCTTCGGCATGTATAAATATGTATTGTAACATTGAAAGGAACATAATGAAAAAAATCAAGCTGGTAGTCCTGGTTTTGGGATCCAAGGGAAAATCTCTGTGTATATGTGTTTTATGTGTTTTGCTCTCGCATTATTTATTTTCTGAGTTTTAGAATTCGTATGTAGCGAATTTCTGTACAGGGTTAAAACCTACACTTTGAACATCTTCTTTTCAAACAATTCAAAGAGATGATCATGATTTCCAATCATGTGCTTAGAGGCACCACTGTACACCAACCATATTTCATCATGAACTACAATGGTACCTGTAAAATTAGTAAAATAAGTATTCATCATCAGAATCATTCTTTCTAGGCCTTCTCTTATGAGAATATTCATTATGGTCGGCAAAAAAGGCATGATGTTTCCCTTTTCTCTTTCGATCTCCATTCCTTTGATAGTCATCCCTTCGATTTATTTGAGGATAATGATCTTGATAGTGTCCATAATCTTGGTAACATTAACATTGTACATTTATTAGATCTCTTCTATCTCTTCTATGTTGAGAGGGAGTAGAAGCTCCTCTTTGTGATGTAGGTTCTCTTCTTGGAGCAGGCCTTACATTTGGTCTTCTACCATAGCTTCTTTGAAACATTCTGAAATTAGATTTTCTTTTAAAAGTTTTAGAATGAGCGGCAAAAACTTCTTCATTTGGATCTTTAGTTGGGTATCTTGAATGGAGTCTTGAATCTTCTTGTGTGTAGGAAACCCACAAATTATAAAATGAAGGTGCATTTTCTCTTGAACTAATGCTTGTTGAAAAAGGATCCCAATATCTAGGAAAATGACCCAAACCAACAACTACTAATTCTTTATTAAATAATTCTTCACCAATGACCTTAATTTGATCTCTTATTTGAGATATCCTTAAAAAATATATTATATAATTATTTTCCATCCTGATATTGCGAATTTTACATCCAAAACTTATATATTGGTTGATGTTGTTAATAGTGTACAAACCAGTGATGGCATCATGCATTCCCTTGAATGTTTGGTGATCAATAATAGAGGTAGTTAGATTATCCCTAACAGATTCTATAATGATGCTTCTTTCCAAGATGTCATCTTCTCGAAATTTTTCTTTCCGTGCTTGATCAACTCGTTCAGTAACTTTACCTATAACAATGCCCAAAACTTTATGCCTTGTAAGAACTAGATCAATCCTGACCTTCCATGCCCTGTAATTAGAACCTCCTTCAAATTTGTTCTCTGTCTTCATGAAGGAATTGATGATGAAGATGAAAGTGACGAACCAAAATCACAGATCCCAAGATTCTTCAAGGTGCTTTCAATGATCTTCAAGGTGATCTCACATCTCTTTCCCTTCACCAAAGCTCTGATACCATGTTGATTTTCTAGTGCAATCAAGATTAGTATAGTTTTTTACAATTGATAACTACTTCCAATGATATAATTAGACTTCTTCGACCATTCCAATCATATAGAAATTATACACGAAAAAATTCAAACATTCGATCATCAATTATAGAGCAATAGAGATCATAATGAATAATAAACAAGAGAAGAGAGACACTAGAAATTAGGCTTCAAGCTAGGGAAAAAACCAACCAATCTTTCCTTATGAGAGAGAAATTTTGTTCATAATAGTACATCAAAGAATGTTCTAGCAAGATTCCAAATCTGACCTCAATTTATTCAATTCAAAATCGATCAATGAAGAGAGAGAAATTCAACTATGGTCAAAGTAAATGCTTGCACCAGTAAGGCCGAATCTACTTGTGTGATTTTCATTATCTCTTGTCATGTGTCTTGAGGCACCACTATCTACCAACCATAATTCAACGCTATCTGCAACAGAAGTAAGAGAAGAAAAATAGAAGAAATCTTTGTCACCTAGATTTTTATTCTTGGGTTTCTTTAGATGTTCATCAACGTTTGTTGTGGTAGCATGACACTTTCTCTTTCTCTTTTTATCATTTGATATTTCAGGACAATGACTTCTATAATGACCAAATTTGTGATAATGATAGAATTTAATCTTCGACATATCTTTCTTCCCCTGAGGAGCAAGTCTTCTACCTTCATTTCTTCTTTGGAAGCCAAACTTCATTCTTCCTCCAACCTTCTTGGAACAACATGAAAATTCTTGAATGACACCTTCTTCAAATCTCTAAATCCTTCCTTTTGATATAAGTCTAGATTCTTCTTGAGTACATGAGGTCCATAGTTCTTAAAAATTTGGAGTTTCCTTTATGTCACATATACTAGATGCAAATGAGTCCCATGAGTTAAGTAAACCATTAAGTGTTGTAGTCACAAGTTCCTTTTTAGAATGATTTCATCAATTTCTTAAATTTTATCTCTTAGTTGAGAGATCCTCATGAAATATGAGGCCAAAATATCATTTCTTTCCATTTTGACATCACAGAGCTCATTCTTCAAACACATTTCTTGACCATTGTTGTTGATGGTGTAAAATCCAAATAGGGCATCATATATATTCTTTGGAGTGTCAAGATTTATGACATATGTAATCAAATGATCTCTAATATAATCCATAATAATACTTCTGTTTATGATTTCATCCTTCTCATATTGTGTTTTTCCTTCATTATCTGAAGGTTTAGTGACCTTGCCCTTCACAATATCCAAGACATCATTCTTTGCAAGAATGATGTCAATCCTTATCTTCCAAGCCTGAAATTTGTAGCTCCTTCCAACTTGTTCTCTCTCCATAGATGAACCCATAGTTATAGATAAACAATTAGATTTTTGGTGTAGGTCTCTTCAAGGGTGATCTTAATTCCCTTTCCTTAACTATAGCTCTTATACCATGTTTGTCTTTAAAGTGAAATGAATACAACTAATTTCTGAAAAAAATAATAATCACTTCTAATGATGTATATATTCTTTTAGCACTTTTATTTTATCATTAAGCAATTACACTTCAGAAATTCAACCAAAAATGCAAAAGGACAGTAGATATCACAAAAAAAAAAAGATAACAAAAGATTTACCCTGGGAAACCCAACAACCTTCTCCTTAGAGAAATTCTCCAGTTAACAAGAGATACCCCTAATTTTTCTAGTAAAATATGATGGTCAAACTGACCAACAATACAATGGTCAAGCCTAGTCAAATTTCCCTCTTGTCAAGCCCAACAAACGCATCCCTGCCTAATTTTCCTAGGCCGAAACTCGGCCTCCCTGCCCAAAACTCAGCCCTTCTGCCCAGAAAATACTACCCATAATTTTAGCCCCTCTGCCAATAATTTCAGACCTACTGCATAGAATTTTAGACCTTTTACTTAGAAATTGCCCAGAATTTCACACATGTGAAGCTACAAAAGGAGAGAGAACCACATGTGTGAATTCAAAGAGAGATAGAAAAGATGCTAGAGATGGCTTCTTCCTTCTTCTTCTTCTCCTTTGCTTGGATGCCCAAAATGTACTTTGTTATGTGTGAGATCGTAGTGTGTTTGAATGAGGAATTCGAGTCCCTTATATGTAGTGTTCTAGCTGGGTTGAATGTGTGTCTCTTCATTAGGGCCGACTTGAATTGAAGGAGGGCCAACCCGACAATTTTGGAGCCAAAAATTCAAAATTTTATCTTTTGAAACAAACATGAAGAATATACCTTTTATTAATTATATTTCACGAGCTATAGTAAAAATGACATGAAGAATGTGTCTTACATAAGGGCTAGAACATTAATTATGAATATTGACCATAGCTACAAAATTCAATACGTGGGACATGAATCTTTTTGTTAAATTCCATAGAAATTTGTTGTTCGTGGCTCCTATTAGTATTTGTCCCTTAGCAATTTTAAATGATTAACTATTATTTTGTGGCGGGAAATGAGTCCCACGGTGACGTGGTATCGAACTCCACATTGGCAGTATGTGGCACCTTAGGGGAACTGCCATGTGTCAATTGACACATATTGATGTATATCAACAAAATTTTGTAATATAGTCATGATAATAATGTTAAAGAAGCTAAAAATGGATTAATATAAATTGTTCCAATAAAAAATGTAAAGACGAAGATTATGCGTGCAGAAATTGTGAATTATTTTGTTATTACAAAGAAGATAAATAATCATTTATTTTTTGTTGTTAATTTATTCAAGATGAATTTGTTATTTTTCAACTACAGTTAAGTGTGGCTACTTTGGGCTCTATATTTGTCTTCCATGTATCTAAGTAGCTTTATTTCTCTCCATGTAACATTAAAAATGAATTCTATGACTAGAGAAATCATTAGACCTAAGTCTAGATATCTGGTCCATTTTTACAATATGTTTATATATTTGATATTTATTTTTTGGCACGCCATGTGTGGAGTAGTGGATCTTATTGTTTTATCTCTGCACTTACGAACAAACTTTAGTTCCGCATAGATTTTAGTTCCATGTGTCCTTCTTCCGTACAGACTTTAGCAATGCATACAATTTAGCTAGAGTGATAATTATAATCTTGTTAGGTCTAAAATTGGTGGAAGCATGTGTTGATGACTTCGCACAAGGCGTGGTCAAAAGGAAAAAAAAATAGATTAGGTCTTCACTATTTATTTTTCGTCAAGTTGAAAGTATACAAAAAAAACAATAATAGTATGACATCAAATGTCCATGCATGATTATTGAAATGCAAAATGGCAGTAACATAAAATTATTATCTAAAATTATTAAATTGTTTCCATCAATGCATTATTTTATTCTTTTCAAAGAATATAAATAGTTATCTAGTAGTTGTTATTAATTTATTCACAAAAATTTTATATTTTATTTTTTACAGCCAAGTGTAGCAACTTTGGGCTTTATATTTGTCTTCGATGCATTGAAGTGTTTCATTTCTTTCCAGGTGTTGTAGCAGTTGCAACACCCTAAAAAATTTTGGCTTGCACTCAAATTTCAGAGCCTTCCTTGGTCTTTCCCTAAATTGTTGCAAACACTTAAGCTCATTTCATGAGCTTTTCTAGATTCTTTTAAACCCTTTTTTCTTGTTGGATCAATTGTTGTCTTTTGGCATGTTTGACTATGTTTCCATTCTTGCAGACCTTTTTTGGTAGTTTCAAAGGTTGGTATTTGTGTATATGATTTGTACTAGCTATGTAAACACTCATTCCACTCAAATACAAAGTTTTGAGCACTGTCACACAAGTGTCGTCACGTTCGTCCTAAAGTCTATCTCAACTACCGCACTTGTCGCCTCTTGTTATGAGACAATCACACATAGGGTAATGCTTTGTCTTGTTGTTCTTGTGGTATATTTTTTTGTATCGTCAAAGTATGATAAGTGTGTGATCACAAGTTCAAGTTCTTCACGAGTCAATCTTCCTCCCGTGCTTAGCCATTTTTCCAAAAATCTTCCTGACCCGAAAACTCAACTTCACTAGACCACGAATGAACTATGCACTACACATTCTCAGCCCTTAGTGATGTGACCTTGTTACCTAGAACTGCGCAGTCACTTCCCCCAGGGCAGTTGAACTGCGCAATTCCAAAGCTTAGAAGCCTTCCTTGCCCCCCAAAATCGTGCAACAATTCCTCCCAATCTGACTTGAATTGTGCACTTTCAGTCCTCAAGGTTCTCCCCTTTCCTTCTGGAACCCCACAATGTGTAAAGAACCCAGCCTCCCTTGGCCTCAAGAACTATGCAGAAGTGTCCCCTAGTTTCCTCCCTCAGTCGGAGCTCACTAACCTCATGAAATGCACAGGTCTATCCTCCAGGTCTCTCGGCAACCTAGTCCCCCTTGCCCCCAAAAACTATGCAGATCTACCTCACAGGGTCCCATCCTGCATCATCCATTGACTGCCTGAACTGCCCTAACTCCCAGTGGCCTCTACACAATTTTTCTCCTCAGTGAGGATTGTGCTCAAAAGTTCCTTGATTAATCCTGAGTTGTGCTCTACATAATCTCAATGATCATCCTCTCCCCTTGTCACCTGAAACTGCGCAATGCGTAGTTACCAGGCCCTCTCTCCCTCATTGTCACTTGTCCCAGGCTCAGATCATGGATAATAATGCATCATCTTAGACTAGGGAGTTTTCAGATTGATGTCGTCCTGTTATGAGTAAATTGCAAGAACAAGTACACTATCAAATCATAGCAAGATGATGAAGAAGGAGAAGGAGGAGGAAGCATGCTTGAAGACCCACTTGTAGTTAGACGAACACGTGAACCTATCAAGAGCAAGCAAAAGAAACACATGTGTGCAACCACCTCTCAGGACCAAAGATCATTGAATACCCTGCATCATCAATCTATGGAGAGGAGGAGAGAAATAATATCCAAGAACACATCTACCACTTCGCAGCAACAACGGATTTCCATTTCCACATCATCAAGTCAGTCCATGTCAGCAGTGTCATTTCAAGTCATGTCATGAGTTTCCATATGCCACATCACTATTGTGGGCCATGTATATTGTAAAGTGGAAGTACAACTGAAACACATGAATATGAATATTCATGTCAGTTGAAAATTCATAAGAAGTTGAACAGTCATGAGGGTAGTCAAAGAGTCATAAGGGGTAAGCATCACCCCTTGGTTATATATACCCCCTCATTATATGAGCACAGTACTTTTCACCTTGTCTCCTCACGCAAATCATTAGAGAGATCAGTTAGTTCTTTGAGGAGCAAGGAGTGGATCCAATGTCCCACTACTAGAGCTAGTGATTTACATTGTAAATGTGTCTTGGAACTTTTGCTTGATTATAGAATATTTTTAAGGCCAGCACATTTCCATGCATGACTTATGGATATTTTTAAGACTATTCTAGGAATGTTTGTATTTCGTCTTTTCTTTCACATGTACTAAGATAGTTGAACTATTTCAGTTTTTTTAGTTCTTATCTTGTTGGGAATGTGTTGTAATGGTTGTCACTATTGTCTCATCCTTGTGGACTATTTTGTGGGATACTAGACAAACCTTTCCTTACTTATTGGTTATAACGAATGTCACATCTATTGTCGACTATTTTGTTGGATGTTGGACAAGCCTTTCTAGTTCATGTGTGTCTCTTCTTGGGTGGTACTATTACCTCTCACTTAGAGGCTCACTTTTCTCCCCCCTTTTGCAATAAGAGAACCTAGACACAGCTGCACTGCACACTCACCAGGAACACTCACCTTGTTGTTTGAAGATACCATTACATCACTCTCCTGTGATAATAGCTAGATCCAAGTAAAATCTTTAAGGAGTTGGAAACCGGGACTTTATACCAGATTGGACTCCTACACCAAATCGTGTGAGGTCTAATTGGGACTTCATATCAGGGAGATCCCCTTAGTTGATGGATTCCCAACATCGTCAACAAAATGGCGCTAGAAGTAGGGCCAGACAATAGGATGTTCCCTTTCATTCTGGTTTAAATCTCTTATTTAAAATGCTCTTCCCCAAATCATAATCCTGGGATGTTTTTCTAAAGAGGTTAATTGTACCATCCTTGCAAAATTTATTCATGACTTGTTCGAATTTACATTCAATGGTGAGGGTGAATCAACTTTTCGTGAAAATTTGTTTCAAGTTTTCTGTCTTTGTCTTTTTCACATAATATGTTCCAAAGATGTCATGGATAGATTACTCACCCTCACATTCGAAGGTCATGCTAATTGATGGTGTCATACATTACCCATTTCTTATATCCATTCATTCGTTCAGCTTGCCAAGATGCTTCATAAATCCTTTGATAAGTATAACCACCAAGATGTTTTTGAAATAATTAATCATTTAATAATGAAGCTTGATGAATCAGTTGATGATTTTTCTAATAGGTTCCTTCACCTCTGTTACGAAATTCCTATAAAACTTTTGAACAGGTATTTCTTGAAACAAGAGTTTGAGAACTTGGTTCATGTCTCCTCATACAGTGAGCCTGAACCTCATGTTTTTCCTTCTTCCCCAACTCTTGTGAATCATGAGGTACCTCAAAATTCAAAGGAGGATCTTAATACCCCTTTTATTCCTTGTCCTCCTCCTTTTATGGTCTCAATGAGGGTGCCTCCTTGCGGTGATAGTAAAATTGGGAAATCTATGAATTCTAATCTCCAGTTTATCTTCTCATTCTTATTCACCTTCAATGGAGGAAATTCTAGAATGTCTCATGAAGCCTATGGTGAAGACTCATTCCTCCATTCCACAAGATGATGTCACATTCACAACTCTAATCTCAATATTGATCCAAATTTTTGTTATCCTCTCTCATCTTCACATCCTGACTCATTGTACCATTACCTGCTTGATCAATCTGCTCCACCAGCTGGTTCTTCACATTCTCTTGATTCTCAATTTGTTGGCCCAGATTGTGACCAAGTACAAAGCAGTCACATTATGTAGGTAGAGGAGTAGAAAGGTGAGGACACTTTCAATTTTTCCTCTCTGTTTTGGAATCTTCAATGTCAAAACACTGAGTTTTCATTCTTGAATGATTCTTAATCTGCTAATCTCGGTGGAAAAACCAATACAATCAGTTGTTTCAATCAACCCCCAGCCTTGGGCCATGATCATTCCAATGATGATAACTCTATTTCTGTATGTTGTGACAAATTCCCAAGCACGTCATATGATCTTTCGGTTTCTCATGAAGATTTTAATTTAGATCTAGAATCTGCTTCGGTCAAAGAAGATGTTCATATCGATACTTCCCCTTCACCTCACTACCCCTTCTGTCCTACCATTCATGACACGTCTACTTGCGATGGAGATACTCCATGCCCTCCATTTTCTTCATCCAATGAGTTATCTCCTCGATCGACACAAGGTGGTGAGGTTGTCCACGATGAAATTGAAAACAGTAAAATCATAGAGTATCAGTCCCACCCCTCATCATCTCATCTCTTGCATTAGGATAACTCTTCAAATCAGATTTCTCATGATATTTCACCAATTCATTTATCCTTGAATTTGTGATCAAAAGAGTCTTCTCGTTAAGAATAGCAACAAGAAATTCCAATTTAATTTGCCCTTGAATTAAATTGAAATTATATTCTCATAGCAACTTGTAATAGTTAATTAAGTTAAATTGAATTAATTGAATTATGAAATTCAAGTTGTAATTCTATCTAGAGTCATGTAGAGTGATCCCTAAATTTTAGGGGCCCGGATTGAGTTCTTTTTGAGTTGTACTTAGATAACTCAATCTAACTGAGTTATAGTCAGTTAAACTAGTTCCAACTGTTGGAGGAACTATTTGGAGGTCTAATAGTGGAGTAGTGCACCAATGCATCACTAGTATTGTGCTAGTTAACTAAAGATTCACTCATAAATAACTCATGCATGTCAATTCAAGGGAAGACCCAGTTGAGATCAGAGTTCAAGGACAGTGTACTATCAGTTGTATAATTTTCCGAGTTGTACAGATGGGGCATGCAATCAGTTTAGAACCTATGTTTGTATTGCGCAGTTATGGAGAGTGGATTTCCCAATTAAATTCGGGATAATTATCTTAGGAATTGCGCAAGGAAGTAGGGGTTTGGTAGGCAAAAGAATTGGCTAAGTGTTGGCTTGAGTTGGCTTGTGAGGCAGAGAGTTAGATTGTACTAGTGCAGGAATTGTTCAAGATGAACAGGCATTTTATTTTCTTCTCAGATTTTCTAGTTAATGCAATATAGGTAGTCAAGGTTTTGAGCAATTTCTTTCCCTAGAGAAATATTGTGTTATGTGCGATTGATATTCTTCATTTTTTGCTTATTGTTTTTATAGATCAATTTTTGTTTTCGTTGAAGATTAGAATAGATTATTGTCTTGTGTTTTATCATATCACATAAGTTGTTGAATCTACAGTAAAAATATACATGGTATTGAAGCTGAAGACAGTATATAAGAGGATATTTCATTTTTGGTGTGCAGGTGAAATCGAATTTGCAAGTTCATACTTCAAATTCAGCAATATGTCATTCTATGGCCTGAGACTTGAGTATGCCTTAGAGGGAAGCTCGAATTACATAGCTTGGAAGGACATGATGGAGGCAGTGCTGGAAGACAATGGCCTCAAGGAATTCATAGATCATGAAATTCCTAAGCCTACAGCATTAGATGCTAAAGATCTGGTCAAATAGAGAAAGTGTGTGGAAAACGTGAGAAGGATTATCCTAGAAGGAATTCGAGACCATGCTGTCTCGAGTCTCCATGCTAAGGACACTCCATACTGAATGTGGAAGGCATTGACGAGCCTATTTCAAAATAGCAGTGACCATAGGAAGTTGGCACTGGAGGAAAAGCTCATAAAGATCAATATGGATAAGGGTGACTCAATTCCAAAGTACTTTACCAAGTTCACCCATTGTCATGATGAGTTTGGAAGTGTCGGGATTACTATTGTCGAAGATGATATGGTGAGCCTATCTCTTCTATAACTTCCCAAGAGATGGCATAGTTACCAAGACTCTGTTACTGGGAGGGAGAAGCTACCAAATTTGGAGCGACTATGGTTGAATTTGGTATAGGAAGAGATTCATAGGAACACCAAAGACAGATCCTCATAAAAGGATGATGATGAGGATAATTGTGCCTTAGCAGGTAAGGAAAATAAAGAGAAGGGGAAGTCATCCCATTCCAAATTAGATTATTATTAGGGCAGAAATAATAAGGACATGTCGAAAGTCAAGTGCTTTCATTGTCACGAGCTAGGACATTTTTCCACAAAGTGTTCGCTCAAGAAGGCCAATAAGAAGCCCTCAGGAGGAGCGACAAGTGAGGCTCTTGCCTCACAATTTGAACTAGACTTTACCCTCATCACATGTATGGTGTCATTGATGATGGGTAGTGTATGGTACCTAGATAGTGGATATGCTTTCCACATGACTGGTAACAAAGAGATCTTTCATACCTTGGAGGAGAAGGATCTCCAGATGCATATCGAGATGGGTAATGACGAGAGGTATATTGCTACTAGGATTGGTACAGCTACCTTTCAAAGGGAGTCGGGTTCTCCCCTCACTTTGCAAGATGTTATGTATGTTCCTGGTTTGAAGAAGAAATTGGTATATGTTGCCATGTTGGAGGATAGAGGTTATGATGTGATATTTAGTAAGGGAAAGGTGTTCCTTCATCACATAGCCATGGGACAGGTGAAGAGGATAGGGGTTCGAGTGAAGAATATCTACAAGTTGGAGGTATAATATTGTGTTTCCTTGAGCACAAAAGTAGATAAGGTGCAGAGCTGAGACATCGGTGAGTTGTGGCACAAGAGGTTGGGTCACTTGCATCATGGCGCTTTGAAAATCATGCAGCAAATTTCTACTGGTCTTCCCAAGGGTACACTTGAGCAGGTTGACACATGCAAAGGGTGTACATTGGGAAAGTACACCAAGGCTTCCTTTCATGACAAAGACAGTTGAGCACAGGCGATCCTTGATCGAGTCCACTCAGATGTGTGTGGACCATTCTCGACAGCATCCATGGCCAAGCACATGTATTGTATTATATTTTTTGATGGTTTTTCTCGTAAATTTTGGATCTTCTTCACGCAGAAGAAATATCAGACTTTTTCAAAGTTTTTTGAATTTAAAGCGTTGGTCAGAAAATATACTGGAATAAAATTTAAATCTTTCAGGTTTGATAACAGTGAAGAGTATGTGTTGAATGAGTTTAAAAACTTTTGTGCAGCAGAAGGCATTCGACTAGAGTTAATAGCACCGCATAACCCACAACAGAATGGGGTGGCTGAAAGGAAAAACAGAAGAATAGTAGGGGCATCACGGGAACTGTTGCATGATCAGGACCTACCACTACACTTGTGGGTTGAGGCATGCAACACAGCTATTTATTTGCATAACAGAAGCCCTCATCAAATTCTTAGGATGAGTACACCGGAAGAGGCTTTTTCAGGGAAGAAATCAAATGTGGGTCACTTCAAGATTTTTGGTTCATTATTCTACTGTCATGTAACCAAATATGCACGGAAGAAGCTTGAGCCAACAATAGAGTTGGGGATATTTGTGGGGTAGACTGGTACATATCACAACTATTGGGTGTACCTGTTGACCAATAGGATTACAATGGTTCACAGGGATGTAAAATTCAATGAAGAGAAGGCAATGAGATGTTCCCTTCAGAGGGAGCTTCAGCTACATGTGGTTGAGGAGCTTTTAGCTCCTAAGGAGGAACCTGAGATTGATGTGGAGCAGCCACATGCAGAGGAACAGGGAGTGGAGATACCCACTCATGCAGAGTCTTCCAGATATGGGATAAAGCGCACCAGAGAGGCTAATAGATTATTGCATGATTCTAGAGAGAATGTTGGAGCACCTACATCACAGTGCAGGTAGAGGAGGTCACTAGAGAGGTACACTAGATACATGGCTCCTATGAGCAGATGTGTAGAGACTTAGCCATCTTCTTTTGAGGAGGCAGTGCAACAACCAATTTGGTTTGGTGCCATGGTTGGAGTATGACTCCATTTTTAGGAACAGTATTTGGGATGTGGTCCCAAGACCAGCGGAAAAGTCAGTGGTGAGTTCCCGATGGCTTTACAAGGTAAATAAAGTAATGGATAGTAGTATGGAGAAACACAAGGCTAAGTTTGTGGCCCGAGAATTTTATCAGGTGGAGGGGATTGATTACGATGAGACCTTTTCTCTTGTTGCAAGGTACTCATCAATCATATCCATTTTGGCACTATCATCGCAGATGGAATGGAATATATACATCAAATGGATGTAAAGACAGCCTTCCTCAATGGCATGATTGAGGAAGAGGTGTATATTGAGCAGCCTGAAGGATTTGAGACCTTCAACAAAGAGTCGCATGTGTGTCAACTAAAGCAAGC
The DNA here is from genome assembly GCA_031772625.1 of Pinus tabuliformis. Lineage (NCBI taxonomy): Eukaryota > Viridiplantae > Streptophyta > Pinopsida > Pinales > Pinaceae > Pinus > Pinus tabuliformis. The sequence goes on along the minus strand of CM062807.1, from coordinate 340,911,638 downwards.
ATTGTATGGGCTTAAACAAGCACCCCATACTTGGTACACCAGGATCGATAGCTGTTTCACTGGGTTGGGATTCGTCAAAATTGAAGTAGATGTGAACCTTTACCATATTGTTGTTGAAGGTAAATTTTTGATCATTGTTTTATATGTCTATGATATGATTCTAACATGTGATGATAAGTTGATCAAGTCTTGCAAAGAGAACCTTGCAAGAGAGTTCGAAATGAAGGACCTTGGGCTCATGCACTACTTTTTGGGCATAGATGGCAAGGTAATGAGAAAATTTTTATCTCTCAGGGAAAGTATGCTAACGAGATACCCTAAGGTTTCACATTGAGAGCACTAAACCCATGGAGACTCCTCTAAAAGGTAATTGGAGGAAGGGGGATGCTACTTCCAGTGAAGTAGTGGAAGCTACTATTTAGAGGAAGCTTGTGGGTTCAATCATGTATTTGGTGAACAAACGACTAGACATGTATTATGAAGTTAACTAGCTTAGTCAAGTGATGGTTAAGCCTACCAATTTGTATTGGAAGGTGGCCAAATATGTGTTGAGATACCTCAGAGGCACTACTTAGTATGGTTTATGGTATAGACAGACAGAGGGAGTGAAGCTTCAAGGCTTCATCGATTCAGATTGGGCAAGGGTCCATCCAACTGGAAGAGCGCATCAGGAGGGATCTTCAGTATTGGGTCAGCAGTTGTTTCTTGGTACAACAGGAAACAGACATTAGTTGCACTCAATTTCGTAGAGGCAGAGTACATGGTTGCTAGTCAAGCAGCTTGTGAGGCTATCTAGATAAGGAAGATTCTAGTTGGTTTGTTTGGTCAGTAGAGGGATCCAACTGTGATTTATTATGACAATCAGAGTTATATCAAACTCTCTAAAAATATAGTTTTTCATGATTGGTCCAAGCACATTGATATCTGATATCATCATCTTTTAGATTGTATGTAAAGGAGAATTATGTTGTTGGAGTACATTCCCACAGAGGAGGAGGATGAAGATATTTTGACAAAGGCTTTGTCAAGATGCAAATTCGAGTTTCACAAAGACATGATTGGGGTATTGATAATCCCTTTCTTGTTGAGAGGGAGTGTTAAAAATAGCAACAAGAAATTCCAATTTAATTTGTCCTTGAATTAAATTAAAATTCTACTCACGGCAACTTGTAATAGCTAATTAAGTTAAATTGACTTAATTAACTTAGGAAATTCGATTTGTAAGTCTATCTAGAGCCATGTAGAGTGATCCCTAAATTTTATGGGCCCGGGTTGAGATATTTTGAGTTGTAATTAGATAACTCATTCTAATTGAGTTATAGTCAGTTAAACTAGTTCTAATTGTTGGAGGAACTAGTAGGAGGTCTAGCAATGGAGTAGTGCACCAGTGAATCACTAGTACCACACCGGTTAACTAAAGATTCACTCATAAATAACTCATGCATGTCAGTTCAGAGGAAGACCCAATTGAGATTAGAGTTCAGGACAATGTATCATGTGTTGTATAATTTTCTGAGTTGTACAGATGTTGCATGCAATTAGTTGAGGACCTATGTTTGGATTGCGCAGTTATGGAGAGTGGATTTCTCAATTAAATACAGGCTAATTCTCTTAGGAATTGCGCAAGGAAGTAGGGGCTTGGTAGGAAATAGCATTGGCTAAGTGTTGGCTTGAGCTGGCTTGTGAGGCAGAGAGTTAAATTGTACTAGTGCAGGAATTGTTCAGGATGAACAAACATTGCATTTTATTATCAGATCTTCTGGTTAATGCAATATAGATAGTCAGGGATTTGCGCAATTTCTTTCCCCAGAGAAATATTGTGTTATGTGTGATTGCTATTCTTCCTTTTATGCTTATTGTTTTCATTGATCAATTTTGGTTTCCGCTGAAGAGTAGAGTAGATTCTTGTCTTATGTTTTAGCATATCACATAAGCTATTGAATCTATGGTAAAAATCTACACTTCCAACTTGAGAAATTTGGTTGTTGATGTTGAAAAAACTGGTAAAATTTGTGACAGGGATGGAAACTATCCGATGAGCAGCGGTTTTACTGAAACCAACAATAACAGCTATCCTCAAACCATGCATGATCTGGTTCAAGTTTCAAAATGTGATTCTACAATTTCGGAAAGTTCTGGGACCTGCCAAGGAGTCGAGGCACTTCAACCTCCGTTGATGGTTATGTTAGGATGTCACGACTCTGGTAAACCCCATAAACTAAGTCAAATCTGGTTTCTCTCACACAATTTGTCTCTTTGCATGGTTTCACTCGATGTAACTTCCCTTGTAAAAAATGTTTTGTATTTTGGGTGTGACCTTTCGAATTTTCAAGATTTTACTTATGACAGAATTCAAGAGTATGTTGCAATTCATTCATCTTCATGAAAATATCTCACATCAAACTCGGATTGGGAATGTGCATCTCTCATAAAGTCATGGAATTGAAAAGTCAATTATTGCAAGGACTATCTTTTCCAGAAGGAATCATACTTATCGAATTTATCCTTTAATGGTCATCTCCTCGGTCTTCTGGTGAATTTTATATTGCAAATTTGTCATCTCATCACACCAGAAATCCTCTTGAGTGATAATGAATGGGCAAGCTGTCACACGAATCAAGTTCTTCTTCATTCACCATGTCCCAACTGATCTCATGCACTTGTGGTTCTAGAATCCTTTTTAAACTCTTTTGGTGAACATGATGCTTGTACAAGTTTTCACCAATTGCAAGGAGGTGGTTTGTCATATTTGGTTCACAAGGAACTTGGTTCGATTGTTCAGAGCATTCGCAAGATTGTTCAAAATTATTTTCTTCGTTTATTTCAAACCGGGAATATGAACAATTAGCTCATCTGATCATTTCTCTATCTTTGGTGGTTTTCATTCAGCTTATCATTTTCCCATCAGCACATCCAATGACAGTTGTTTCACACCCCTTGATCTTCAATTTTCAACATTTCTCTCTTCATATTTTTTCAAGCAAGAGACGCACTTCAGCCTTCGCTAGTGGTTATGGCGGGTCCTCACTGTCTTAGCATGATTGCTGATTATGATCAGATCTATTTTGCCTCACAAGATTCCCATCTTGATCCTGTTTTTTTAATAAAAAAATGCAAATTTTTCAATATTTCAAGGTTTTCAAGAGGGTTGGCATGAATTTCACGATCCAATCATTGAATGGTTGGAACAATTTTACTTGGCAAGCTCCATAGCAAAAAACAAGTTTCAATCTTTTCTCGTGCTTCCTAAGGAGCTCAGTGTAGATGAAGACACATACGCAAGAAGCTTCCAAGGTTTGTCAAAAAATGATATTCATTGAAAAGGTAAGCATGTGGATTGGACGAAAGTAGTGGTGGTGACCCACCTTTCTACTTACATGTAAGACCTTCCCTTTCTTGTGCAAGTTCTTCAAGTTTTTGTATCTTTTGTTGCACATCATTTTATATTTGTTTTAATTGTTCATATCTTTGTGGATGCGGGTCGGGAACGACTACGGTGGCTTCACTGGAAATTTCATTATATGTGACCCCAACCTCCTAGCTAATAAGTTAGGAGTAGGATTAGTTGCATCTTAGTTTTCCCTTTCTTGCACTCGTTCCTTGTAGTATATCCTCGTTTTCTCATTATGGTTTTACATTATGTTTGCTTTACCCATGTTGTTCTCTTGTCTTCTGGTTTTGTTTCTTGGTTTTGTGTTTTCTTTCTATTTTTCTTGCTTTCTTCCTTGAGTTTTTCTCTTATTTTCATTATGCGAATAAGTTTTGTGCGTGGACCTATTTGGCTTCTTAGTATGTGTGTGGCCGAACAATAAAGAGTCTTGTGACACTTCAGCATTTGGCTAGCCATCTGTCTGTATTCCTTGTGTTGGTTACACCTTTTGGTTGATGAAGTTCCAACAAAAAATACAATCCATCTGTAAGGAGAGTTTTGGTCCAACCATGAACCCATGTCTATTCCAAAAACCTCATGCCTATACTTAGTTTTTCTGCTTTGATGTTCTCAATCTTATCCAATTAGTAGAAACGAAGAAGGGGAAATCTAAATGAGCATACCTAAATCAAAGGTCTCTATATGCTTATCTGAAGGAACAACCTCTTCTGCTCTCAATACGTCGAGATCCATCTTCCACCCCAAAACAAATAATTGTCGATGCACAGTTATCTTTAAATAAATAAATAAAGGTAAAAGAAGAGAAAGGCTTCCTGCACAGAGGGGTGAAGCAAGCAAATTCATCGAGGTATTTTCCAGGCTCGCTGGCAGTGGAGTAATGATTGTGTTCCTATGTGACTCCGTCGGGGTACTGTCTAGAACTTCTGGCAGCAGAGCAACACCAGAGATGAAAAACTATACTCTAGAAATCTTAAGCTCATGATCTAAACAACCCTTCCCAACTCGAAACATTGTGATTACGTTGAATATTATGTTGTGTTTGACTGAGAAGGTATAGAGGGGACCATGGTTGTTCGTGGGGTAAGTGGGAAATCCAAGGTGATCTGAATGATGAATCAATACTCCCTGAAGGACCAAGGCCCTGCACAAAATAAACTAACCAAGATAGAGAAGTTAGAATTCAACTAGTGTGTTCTCCAAGTGTTGTAGTGGTTGCAACACCCTCCAAAATTTTGGCTTGCACTCAAATTTTGGAGGTCTTTCCCTTGATTGTTGCAAACACTTTTGCTCATTTCATGAGCTTTCCTAATTCCTTTAACCCCTTTTTTCTTGTTGGATTAGTTGTCGTCTTTTGACATGTTTGATTGTTTTTCCATGCTTCCAGACCTTTTCTGGCAGTTTTGAACATTGTTCTTTATGTATACGAGTTGTCCTAGTTATGTAAACACCCATCACGCTCATACACAAAGTTTTGTGCACTGTCGCACAAGTTTCGTCTCGGTCATCCTAGATTCTATCTCAATTGTCACACTTGTTGCTTCTTGCTATGAGACAGTCACATAGAGGGTAATGATTTGTCTTGTTGTTCCAGTGGTCTATGTTGTCGTATCATCGTTGTATGTTAAGTGTGTGATCACAAGTTCAATTTCTTCACGAATCCATCTTCCTCTCCCACTTAAACATTTTTCCGAAAATCTTCCCAACCCAGCAACTCAGCTTCAGTGGACCCCAACTGAGCTACACAGTGCACAGCCTCAGCCCTTAGTGATGTGACCTTGTTTCCTAGAACTACACGATCATTGTCCCCTAGGGAAGTTTTACTACACAATTCTAGAGCTTAACATCCTTCCTTTCCCCCAGAATTGTGCAGCAGTTCCTCCCATTCTAACTTGAACTACGCACTTCACACTTCCAGTCCTCAAGATTCTCCCCTTTCCTACTAGAACCCTACAATGCACAGAGAACCCAACCTCCTTTGACCTCCAAAAATATGCAGAAGTGTCCCCCATTGTCCTCCCTCAACTGGGGCTCACTAACCTTATGAACTGCACAGATCTGTCCTCCATGTCTCTCTACTGCCCAATCCCCCTTAGCCCCAAAAACTACGCAGATCTGCCTCCTAGGTTCCCATCCTACATCAGCCATTGACTACCTAAACTATGCAATATTGATCTTAGTGGGCACTATGCAATTTTTCTCCTCAGTGAGGATTGTGCTCAAAATTTCCTCAGTCAAGCCTGAGTTATGCTCTGTGCAGTCTCAATGATCATCCTCTCTCCCTATCACCTAGAATTGTCCAATGCCCAGTTATTGGGCCCTCTCTCCCAGCTTGTCACCTGTCTCGGGCTCAGTTCATGGATAATAATGCATCATCTTATACTAGGGGGTTTTCTTATTGATGTCGTCCCATCATGAGTGAATTGTAGGAACAGGCACACTATCAAATCATGGCGAGATGATGAAGAGGGAGAAGGAGGAAGCATGCCTAAAGACTCACTTATAGTTGGACGGACACATGAACCTATTAAGAGAAAGAAAAAGGATGTGTGCAAACACCTCTCAGGGCCAAAGATCATTGAAGACCCTGCATCATCAAGCTATGCAGAGGAGGAGAGAAAGCATATCCAAGAACACATCTACCACTCAACAGCAACAACGACTTGACATTTCCACATCATCAAGCCAGTCCATGTCAGTAGTGTCATTTCAAGTCATGTCATGAGTTTTCATATGCCACATCACTATTGTGGGCCATGTATATTGTAAATCAAATGTATTGTAAAGTGGATATCTAATGGGAACACATGAATATGAAGAGTCATGTCAGTTGAAAAGTCATAAGAAGTTGAACAATCATGAGGGTAAATAAATGTCTTTTGGATTAATCACATCATTAGGATTTGGTCAACGTTTCAAACCAACTAATGTGGTTCATCCTCAAGACAAGGTGAAAATTCAATCGATCTTCAAGAATAAATAACATGGATGCATCATTGCCTGGAGTTAGACGTTGAAAACTAGTCTTTAGTGAATTAGCTATTAAGGTAAATAAAATGATATTCTAAATTGGTTGTTAGGAATTATTTATTAAAATATTATATATTTAGTTACAAAGTAGTTGTTAAGAATTTATTTATCATAATTATGTATATCAATTTTAAATATAGCAAGAATAATTACTAAATTAATTAAAATAATACTATAAGTTGTTAGGAATTGGTTACAAAATATTATTTATTTATAAAGTAGTTGTTAGGAGTTTATTTATTTTAATTATATTAAATAAATTAATTTATAATATTACAAAAATTAAATAGTAATAAAGTTATAAGGGTCCATAAATGGTAAAAAGCAATAGGTAAATAATATTACAAATAAATAATATTTAGAAATAAACTCTAAGAACTTAATATATTTATAATACTATAAGGGTTTAAATAGAATATTTACTAAAAAAATGCGGGGGGGAGAGGGGGAGGAAGAGACAAGGGGTGGAATCACAAAGAGAGGGTCGGAATCCAACTCTTACTCAATTTCCAACCATCATCCCTGTTAAGATTTCTAGCATGCCTCTCAATCTCAATAGCCTCTCTAAGATTCCTATGGTGGAAGTGATCAACCCTAGCAATGACTCTGGAGTCCTCAATGCAGACATGGTGTTTGGATTTCTTCACATGTTCAGCTAGAGCTGATGAGCGGGAACGATTGTGCCTAATGTCTGTTGCATGCTCATGGATTCTATGGTTAATGGACCGACCCATTTCTCCAATGTAGGGAATACCACAGGAACAAGGAATCAAGTAAACACCTTTCATGTCCTTAGGGTCGATCGAGTCTTTAAGAGATCCAAGAGAATTTCTAATGGTATTGAGAGGTTTGAACGAAGAGGAAACATTATTCTTTCTAAGGATATGGGAAATATTTTCTGTTGTCCCTTGGATAAAAGGGAGATGAACCTTGGAGAAAGGATCAACACGAGCAGTTTTAACCCTTAACCCTTTACAAGCTATTTGAAAGGCCTTGAGGCCTTGGGTTCTACTATACCCATTATTTTTAAAAACTTCAAGAAGACGAGATTTCTCCTACTCTAGGTGGTTTTCATTAGAAATTTTTAGAGCATGGGTAGCAAGAGTGCTAAGAAAACCAAATTTATGTGCTAGAAAATGATGAGAACTAGCATGAAGATATTGTTCCGTGTGATTTTTTTGCGAAAAAACCTGATGAGAAATGGAACCATCATTCATTCTAGAGAGGATAATGTCAAGGAAGGGAAGGCACCCATTCACCTCAACTTCCATTTTGAACTTACAATATGATTATGAATTAAGGTGGTTCAGAAACAAATCCGACTTTTCACGTCCATGGGTCCATATGAAGCAAGTATCATCAACAAACCTCTTCCAATTTTTAGGGTGAAATTGAGTTGAGGCTAAGGACTTGGTCTCAAAATCTTACATAAATAAGTTATAAACTATAGGGGGAAGAGGGGAACTCATCGAAACTCCACAAGTCCACTCATAGAACTCACCTTGAAAACTGAAGAAAGTCTAGGTGAGGCAGAGGCCAACTAATTTGGCAGTATCCTAGTTAGTGATATGATTTATGACACCAATGGCCTCATGAATGGGGATTTGTTAAAGAGTCACAAGGGGTAAGCATCACCCCTTGGTTATATATACCCCCTCATTGTATGAGCATAGGACTTTTCACCTCGGCTCCTCCCTCAAAGCATTAGAGAGATTAGTTAGTTCTTTGAGGAGCAAGGAGTGGCTCCAATGTCCCACTACTAGAGTTAGTGATGTACAATGTAAATATGTGTCTTGAAACTTTTTCTTAATTATAGAAGCATTTTAAGGCCAACACGTTTCCATGCATGACTTATGGATGTCTATAAGACTATTCTGGAAACATTTGTATTTCATGTTTACTTTCAGATGTACTAAGATAGTTGAACTATTTTAGTTGTTTTAGTTAAGGCCAACACGTTTCCATGCATGACTTATGGATGTCTATAAGACTATTCTGGAAACGTTTGTATTTCATGTTTACTTTCAGATGTACTAAGATAGTTGAACTATTTTAGTTGTTTTAGTGCATCAGCCTCATTACTCCATGTCTGCCTTGCATTGGTTCTAAAGTTTTGATTAATGAGACTTTCTCTGATAGTTTCAAAGTATGAAACTCTTTAAGCCAGCTTGATACTTTCTTGATTTCTTCTGCATTAGTAGCAAGAGTAGCTTTGCCCATACTTTCAGCTCCATAGACTTGTGAAAAAGGATTAGGAATTATAGGATTTATAAATTCCATGCTTTGATAATCCCACGGTGATGAAAAGGTTCTCAAATACTGGAGTGTTCTCTCAACACACTGAGAGGCTCGAACCTGAACCTTCTTCTGACATCTACCACCTTTAAATTCCCAATCAGCAAAGGGTGCAAACAATTCGTATTGTGGGAAGGAATCAGTACCTGCAAAATTCTCATCATTGCTTTGCAGAAAAGCAGCTTCCAAATATTCAAATAAATCAGGGATTCTTAAAGATTTTAAGAATCTTTCAACTTGTTCATGCATATTTATTTCTTCCAGATCAAGCATTTTTGCAGTGACATAAACAACAACAGAAAAATCAACTCCACCAATAATTTGATAATAATTCAAAATTTTCAAAATTTTGATCATCTCATGTGTATAGTACCTGGTCCAAGAATCATCTAATGTTTTAAAATACAATTTTACCTTCATGTTTGGTAGGGGATAGCCCTTTACCAACTCTTCATCCATATTTAGAAAAACACCAATATTTTTATGTTGCCATGCTTGGCACCTTTGGATCCATTGGTTTCTTCTCAATCTTAAACCAACAATCTTTTTAATTTCTTGAACCACATCGCCTAGGATAAAATCAAGAAGGCGAAATCTTTGAACAAATGTTTCAAAACTGTCATCAGCAGGAGTCTTACCAGGAAGACGGAAAATATCATTTCTGTGAACATGAACTTTGTTCATCTCTCTAGTAAGAGCATCGGCTAAAACATTAGAATTACCAGGAACCCATTCAACTTCAAAATCATACATTTGGAACCACATTTTCCATGCTATAAGTCTTCCACACGCAAGTTGTTTTGAGATCTTTGCTGTCAAAAAATACTTGAAATTCATAGAATCGGTTCTGATTAGAAAATTGGCGGGTGCTAAATAAATTTCAAACTTTTGTATACCATTAAATATGGCGAGGGTTTCTTTTTCTGCAGGAAAATAGTTTTTCTAGTGTTTCAAGAATTCACCAGAAGCATAGGCACATAAAACTTCTTCAAAATTTTCTCCTTCTCCCTTTCTTTCAAAAAGGACTGCTGCCCAAAAATCATCAGAGGCATCAGTCTGTAAAATAAGAAAACCATTACCGGGAGGTTTGAGTTCCGGGAGATGCTGACATTCGGCCTTCAGTAACTGAACTGCTTTGGTAGCTTCAGATGACCAACCAGAATGAAGATGTTGACGAATAGGAGCAGTTTTTTCAGAGAGTCTAGGAATATACTTATGTACATAATTCAGAATTCCTAGAAAACGTTGAATCATCTTCACATCTTTCAACTGATCAGGAAATTCAGAGAGTTTAGTTAACACATGTGGCTGCATCTGAATTTTTCCTTGACTAACATGAATTCCAAGAAAATCAATGCTATCTTGAAAAAGACACATCTTCTTCTCTGATAAAACAAGACCATGTGTTCTTGCTTCTTCAAGAAATACTTGTAGATGTTTTAGATGTGTTTCAAGATCTGAGCTATGTACAAGAATATCATCAATATATACAACTATGAAATCATATTTACCGAAGATATGATCCATTCTTCTTTGAAAGAACGCAGGAGCATTCTTTAATCCAAATGGAACAACTCTCCATTGAAAGAAACCGGCAGGGCAGGTGAAAGCAGTTTTATGACGATCTTCCTCCTTGATCTGAATCTGATAGTAACCAGATTTCATATCAAACTTACTAAAGATTTTACTGCTCTGAATCTTCTGCATTATTGTTTCTTGACGAGGCAGAGGATAATTAAAACTTTTAGTAATTGCATTCAGTGGTTTATAATTAATAACCATCCTATCCTTTCCTCTGACTATTTCGGAATGATTCCGAACCAGGAATGCAGAACAAGAGTAGTGAGATCCACTTCTTTCTATGAGTTTAAGATCAAGTAATTCTTCTATCTGCTTTTTGATTTCTTTTTCTTCAGCTGGAGTGTAGGGTATTAATTTTCTGGTTACCCCATTGTCATGCAGTGTAATAATTTCTTGTTGAGGGCTCTCAACACTCTAGAATGCTTTAGGATTTTCAGAACAACATTTCAGCAATTCTTCATATAAATTTAATTATTCTGGGGACCAATCTGGATTTCTATTGGCTTTCTGCGTAGGTTGGTTTTGGTCTCATAGATCTGCAAAACTTCTTTCCAGTCATGGGATTCATTCTTTGATTTTCTGACACCTATTTTCTTCTGACTCTGTTCTTTTCTTGCTTCGGAGTTTGCCATAACTAATCTTGGTACTGCTATTGCCTTCTTTTTGATATTATAGATAATTTTATCTTCGCTTATAATCACAGGAAATACTGAATTTATAAATTGCATACCTAAGAACAGACTTGCAGAGGCATCATAATGTTGTATTGCAGACATTTTGACAATATTCCCCCCAATTTTTAAAGAAACATTATCAACATAATCGGTGAGATTGATTGAACCACCTATAGTTTCAGACACCAGAATGTGCTGTAACGGTTTCCATAAACCTTTAAACAAATATGGACGAGCAAGGTTGTTAGAACCACCGGTGTCGATGAAAGCATCAACAGATATCCATTCTCCTCTTACCTGGACTTCAACTGGGATATACAAGAGATTGTTAGACTTGACAATCTTTTTAAGAAAAGCACTTTCTTCAGCAAGAGAAGTAGTATTTACAGGCAGTGATGACGAGGATGATGCTACTGTTTTTGGATATGGACAAAAATAATTCACCATGGGTTGTGGAGGCAAGGAATCTAAAACGGGAGTCGAATTCTTTGAGTCTATTGTGATCACAGTGTCGACTGAGGAGTCATCTGAGTATTCTTCTGTATAATCTTCTGAATCATATTCATCACTATAATGAAGCTCTTGATCACTAGGTTCACTTTCCCATGCACTATAACAAAGATTCATTTTTTGACTGACATTTGGAATAGATTCATTATCGGACAAAGAAGCATCTGTCAAGATATATACATCTGACACTTCATCTTGAGAATCAACTACTGACCAATTATCTACAAAATCTTCAAACTCTATACAAGCTTTTAACTTACTGGACGAACTCTTTGGACATTTATGAGCAAAATGACCTTCTTGCTTACAGATAAAGCAAGCATTGTCTCTTTTGGGTTGTTTTATCTTTTTGATATATTTGAATTTTCTGAATGGTCGCTTTGGATTTGCAACTCGTTTTGGTCTGTATTTTCCATACCTTTTTGATCTTCTCTTCTTAAAAGGAGTCCATGGAAGTACAGAACGACATACATTCAGATTTGGAGAAACATCATGGATTTGTTTTTGCCAACATAAATATTTGACCTTTTCCTGACATCTGAATAAAAGATCTATCCAATAAGTTTGATCTATCTTTTTGCCCTGGACTTCGAGATCTTTCATTATCATATCACCTAAATTTCCTGGCAACTTAGACAAGAAGGAAATCTTCTGAGTAGAATCATTGGTAAGATTTGCTTTGTATACCTTTGACATATAGTCATTACCAAAATGATTCAGATCTTTTAAATCTTTTAGTTCCATTCTTGTTAAATCAGTAATAAGTTGCTTTTTCTCATCTACAGGTTCAGGAACAAATTGTGTTAGCAATAAAACTTCTAATGTAGCTAAACCCGAGGCTGCAACATTTCTCCTTTCTTCATCTGTTCCACCCATCCACCAATCATACACAATACCGGCCATTCTTTTCTCAGCTAGAAGGAAGATAGAATAATTATCCAATTTTGAAACAACTTGCATCTGGTAGAGAGCTCCGATCCAAACTCTAATAGATTCTGCTGGATTTTTGGATCTATCCAGATCTAGAACATAACCAGATGAATTAGTAGGAAATAAATCTTCCTCTACCCTTGGGTATTTGGCTTCTGTAAACACATTTGCTTTTTGGAGAGATGGCATGATAAAGGATGGAAACAGGGTAGCAGCATTTTCAAGAGTGGCTAGCTCACTTTTATTTTTGTGGACATGAACCGCTTTAGGCATTTCTAATTTATGTCCAACTTGACTACTTGATTCATCAATATTGTCATCTTGAGACTCACTAGTGACCCAATTTTGAGGAATGTCCAAGTTTTTAGAAAATTTTGGAGGCTGTGATTCTCTTTTCTTCCTTTCTCTCCTTCTTCTTTCTTTAGCTTCTCTTTGTTGTTTGTCTGCTTGTTGTTCATCTTGCAAGAGTTTTAGATTAGCAAGAATTAACTCACTCTGGCAACCTAAATCATCAAGTACTTCTTCAGCATGTGCACACCATGTTGTCAGATAATTACCAATCTGGTAAGTCTGATCCAGATCATTAGGATTCTGTGCATTATGCTCGATAAGAGGAGCACAGTCAGCTCGTGTCGCTGGTTGCTTGGACAAAGAAGAGGTTGTACAGAACTTGGTTCGAGGAGGCCACTTGCCACCTTTGACAAAACGGTGATTGGCATACTGCCATTCTTCTACAGCAGGAAAATGACCTATACGATGCATTTTATTTACAGGAAAAAAGGTTTTGACTCAGGTATGTACAACTCAGTAGAGGATAACTGAGGTTCAGAAGGACTGTCTTCTTCAACTGTGGACAAATTAGAACTACTGGAAGGAACATCACTTGGAGCAATTGGAAATACATATCGACGAGGTCTGGTTACAGGTTTAGGTATCTTTGACTTGGCAGGAATCAACTTTACTTGACCATCATCAAGTGATACCCTCCTAAACTTAGCTTCAGGCTTTCTTTCATCAGCAATTGATTTATACTGAATATACCAATTGTTTGGTAATTCAGAAGGATCATATAGTACACCTTCGACCTGTGCATTTGATAAACCAACTGTAACACAGTCTTTCAGAACGGGTTGTTTCAGCTTGGGATGTGCAGTGTTAGTTAACTGAAACGAGGCTTGGACAATTGCAGAAAGGTATTCACTATCTTCAGCCATATTAAGACCTTGAACTCCAGTCAATAGTTTCCAGCAATCTTTTAAATGTGCATCATTCAGACTGATAGAGTAATCGGGAAATATGGTTCCATATTGGCATCCAGTGGACAGATTTCCCATAATGGTTCCTATTCTTGCACTATCATAGGTTTGATGACGGGTGTCGAACAGTTCAGCAATACAAGGAGTATTTATACCGTGACGAAACAGAGGTGCAAGACCTATTCTTATCCCCCTAAAATGAAGATAAGAGTACTTATTTTCCTTGACATACTGACGGAATTTCTTTATCTCATCATCAGAAAATAAATTCAAAGCAAGAATTTGAACAGCAGGGCCTGAAATATTTATAGTAACCTCGACTTATTTTAAGAAAGATTTTCTTTTTAGAACAAAAGACATCAGAAGCTTATATACATCAGTGGCATGCAGTGCAGGAGGATTCCAGTTAGCGGGAGTTTCAACTTCTTCATGATTGTCATTATTATCTAGTTCAGATTCATGAGAGCGAGAAGAGACTTTTGTGATTACTTTTCGATCAATAGAAGAAAATGAGTGTAGGAGATACAAATTTACACCAGGGATGATGGACTCAGTAACTTACTTGAACCTTTGAATTGCACACTAAGGCGAAAGCTTCTTCACATCAACCTGAGATATACATGGATTTACGCGACCCTTTCCTCTGACTATTTAAGAATGATTCCAAACCAGGAATGCAGAACAAGAGTAGTGAGATCCACTTCTTTCTATGAGTTTAAGATCAAGTAATTCTTCTACCTGCTTTCTGATTTCTTTTTCTTCAGCTGGAGTGCAGGGTATTAATTTTCCAGTTACCTCATTGTCATGCAGTGTAATAATTTCTTGTTGAGGGCTCTCAACACTCCAGAATTCTTTAGGATTTTCAGAACAACATTTCAGCAATTCTTCATATAAATTTAATTGTTCTGGGGACCAATCTGGATTTCTATTGGCTTTCTGCGTAGGCTGGTGTTTGGTCTCATAGATCTGCAAAACTTCTTTCCAGTCATGGGATTCTTATCTTGTTGGGAATGTGCTATAATGGTTTTCATGTTGTCTCATTTTTGTGGACTATTCCACAGGATACTAGACGGACCTTTCCTTACTCATTGGTTATAACAACTGTCACATCTGCTATGGACTATTCAGCTTGATGTTGGACAGGCCTTTCTGGTTCATGTTTGTCTCTTCCTGGGTGGTACTATTACCTCTCACTTATAGGCTCACTTTTCTCCCCCCTTTTTCAGTAAGAGAACCTAGACACAGTTGCACTGCACACTCACCTTGTTGTTTGAAGATACCATTGCATCATTCTCCTATGTTGATAGCTAGAGCCAAGGAAAATATTTAAGGAGTTGGAAACCAGGCCTTTATAATGGATGGGACTCCTACACCAAACGGTGTGAGGTCTGATTGGGACTTCATATCAGGGAATCCCCTTAGTTGACAGATTGTCAACACCGTCAACACTAGGTAATTCAAAAAGGAATTATACAACTAGAGAAATCATTACATGCAAGTCTAAATATATGGTTCGCTTTCCCAAGTTGGTTATAAAACAAATATTTGCTTTTGGGGCCACCATGTGTGGAGAAATGGAAATTATTATCTCCTTTGTTTCGCATAGACTTAGGTGTGGAAAGAGTTTACTTAAAGTGATTAAGTCTGAAACAAAGTTTATCTTTCTTATACACATGACTAAGGAAAATTATTCAAATGCAAAATGATAATAACTTGAAACTATTGTCTAAAACTATTAACTTTTTTCCAATTATTTTATTTTATGTTTCAAGTTGTATCATATTATTTTGGTATTTTTGTGTTATATTTTTTTCTTTGTTTAGATGCATTTGTTAGTTAATGAGTTTCAGGTTACATGTTTCAAAGAGACGTAAAACTCATTAGTCATTTAACATCATACAAAGAGCTGTGGAACTTGTTATGAAGTAGAGTTGTAGAAATTGTGAAAAAAAAAATACAAAGATTAAAGTATATGAAATCATCAATGAAATAGAAAAATGCATTCATCAAACTCGTAAGTACATATTATTTTTATGCTTTACTTTTTTGTTTGAAAAGCATTTATTTTAAAAGTGTTTCAAGTTCAAACATATTTTCTTGGTTTTTTAGTGTTTTTTTTTGCTATGTTTCCATGCATCTCTTAGTTTGTGTGTTTTAAGCTACATGCATTTGGTTGGCTTAACAATATGCATTTCTTTGTTTATGTGTTTCAAGTTACATAGATTTGGTTGGCTTAACAATCTACTTGTATGAAGTATGAAGCAAAAATTTAGTGACTTATGTCAGAGACCTAATAGAATGCAGACAATTGAAGAAAATAAATAAAATTGAAATGCATAAAATTACTTACATGAAACTATGTTGTTATTAGTCGAAGAGAAATTATGGAAAAAGTATAATAGCTCTTGACTATTTGGTTCCCAATTAACTTGAAAGTATCAAAAAAATAATACTACGACATCAAATGTTTATTCGTGATTTTTAAATATGTCTGAATCATACAAAAGAATTAGAGATTTCATGGCATTTAGTTTGGCTCCTTATATGACTGAAAAAAAAATTATTCAAATGAAAAATAGCATTAACTTGAAACTATTATTCTTTTTTGCCATAATTGCATTATTTTATTACGTACAAAAAAGATAAATAAGCATTTATGATTTGTTGTTGATTTATTTACAACAACTTTATTATATATAATTTACAACCATGTGTAGCTACTTTGGTGTCTATATTTATCTTTCATGCATCAAAGTAGCTTCATTTCTCTCCATGTAATGTAAGAAGGAATTCTACGACTATAGAAAGCATTATACTCAAGTCTAAATATCTAGGCTTCTTTACCAACATGATTATAAATGTTGGCCCATCAGCAAGGGAAGATCCCCTCACAGGTTTCTTCTCTAATCTCTTAACGGACAATAATTTCATAGATCCAGCCCCGATCAAACTAAAGCCCACTTGGAGGAACCGAAGGTCAGGGGAGGACCGGATTGCCAAAAGACTAGATCGTTTTCTGTTATCTGAGTCCTTAGCAGATAAAGCTCCTCTCCTCAAGCAGTGGGTCGAGGAAGTAGGGAACTCAGACCACTTTCCTGTTTTTCTTGAACTCTCTTCTCCTCCCCCAAAGCCGCCTGCTCCCTTTAAGTTCAATTCATCCTGGCTCCAAGATCCCACATATAGTAACCTGTTTAAAGAGACCTGGATCCATCCTGCTCACAACTCAGGAGAGGATAAGAGTTTCTTGTTTATGGAGAATCTCAAAAGATTGAAGAAAGCGACAATCTCCTGGGCAAAGGACAGGAAACTGAAACAAAATGAGGATTTGAATAAAATCCGGGAGGAGTTGAAGCAGTTGGAAAGCACTGAGGAAGATGGTTATTCAACGCAGGCCTCTAAGGACAGAATTCTTCATTTAGAGAAACAGCAAAACAAAATCCTCCTGGATAAAGAAGAAGAATGGAGGCTTAAGAGTAGGGCTATTTGGCTTAAATCAGGGGATGAAAACACAAGGTTTTTTCACAATTATGCTAAAGGAAGGAAATCAGTTAATACCATTTGGAGTCTCAAAGACGAAGAAGGGAGGGAAGTCAAATCTTTCCCCGAGCTATCTAGCTTAGGACAGAGACATTTCCTGAAAATCTTCTCTGATCCGGGAGAGGCTACCATTGCAGAAGTCATAAGAACAGCTCAATGTTTCCCCAGATTCATTGAGGAGGATGAAGCAGAAGACCTTACAATTCCGGTGTCCAAGGAGGAGGTGGAAGCAACCATGAAGCTTATGGGTAAGGATAAAAGTCCTGGCCCTGATGGGTGGACTGTTGAACTCTTTCTCCACTTTTTTGATCTTATAGGCTCTGAGATTACCGAGGTAGTTGAAGAGTCAAGACAGAAAGGAGAAGTTTACAAACCCTTCAACTCTACTTTTATAGCTCTCATTCCTAAGAAGGATGATCCGGAGAGTTTTGAATATTTCAGACCAATTTCCCTGTGTAACTGTATCTATAAGATCATTGCAAAGGTCATTGCTCTCAGAATTGCCCGTATCCTGTCAAGGAATATATCAATGGAACAATTTGGTTTCCTGGATGGCAGACAAATCCATGAAGCAATTGGAGTAGCCCAGGAGGTTATTCATAGTGTCAGATTGAAGAAAAAAAAGGGTGCAGTTATCAAAATTGATCTCTCAAAAGCATATGATAGAATTAGCTGGCTCTACATCCGGATGCTGCTTACTCATGTGGGCTTCAATTACACCTTTATTAGCTGGATTATGGGTTGCATCTCAAATGTCAGTTTTGCAGTATTGATCAATGGAGCAGCATCCTCATTTTTTAACAGTCAAAGAGGCCTTAGACAAGGATGTCCACTTTCCCCTCTCCTGTTCCTCCTTGTGGCAAAAGGGCTAAGCAGATTGATCCACAAAGCCAGAAGAGAGGCGAAGGTAAAAGGTATTGAGGTAGCAATCAATATTTATATCACTCATTTACTTTTTGTCGATGATATACTGATTTTTACCAATGGATCTCTCAATGAACTAAAGGAATTAAAATGCATTTTCGACCTGTTTCTGAAAGCTACTGGAATGCAGATAAATTCTCGTAAATCTCAAGTCTGTGTGGTAGATTTTGAAAGAAGAGAGAGGGACAGAATGGCAAATATTTTCCCTTTCCCCATTCAAGCTTTGGACTCCCCTTTCAAATATTTGGGTTTCTGGTTAAAACCAGGTTCATACAAAAAAGAGGACTGGAACTGGCTTGTAGCTAAAATAGAAACCAGAATATCTCACTGGAGCTTTAGGTGGCTCTCCAGAGCAGGCAGACTGACCCTTATCAAATCGGTTCTGTTAGCCATCCCTATTTACTGGGCTGCCTTGACTTGGATTCCCAAAGGTATAATGGAAAAAATCAGAAGAATATGTTGCAGATTCCTTTGGGCTGGAACAAATGAGGCCTCGGTTCTGCCTTGGGTAGCATGGGACAAAGTAGCTAGGCCAAAAGAATGGGGTGGATGGGGTATTAAAAGACTCCCAGAATTCAGCCTATCACTAGCAGCAAAATCGGGCTGGCGATTATTAACTATGGAGAATCTGTGGACTAGGGTAGTGAAAAGGAAATACATTGATCCCGTCCCCTTGGAAGATTGGATTCGGAGTCAGAACAAGAAGACAAAGAATACCTCTGCCATCTGGAAGGTCACGGTGGAAGCCTTTTCAGTAATTGAACAAGGTTTAGCTTGGAAAGTGGGGGATGGAAAATAGGTGCGTATTGGCAGAGATCCCTGGATAGGGTGCAATGAAGATTATGCCCTGTCCCCAGGGTTTCTAAGACACCTAGACAACATTGGAATTACTTCCCTAAATCAGGTGGAAAAAGTGGGACAATCTACCTTTTGGGGACAGGCATGGCTGGGAGCCGAAGATCTAGGAATAAATGACAGATGGAAGAATGAATGGGAGGTTTACCTCAAAGAACTACATCACTCAAATGTAAGGATTAAAGAGGAACCAGATCGCCTGATGTGGGCTCAAGGAAAAACCGGGGACTACTCTCCCAAAGAAGGATACTCTTTTTTAATGAGCAAGAAGGGGTGGGGAGAACCAGTCTGGTGGGCAAATAATATTTGGAAACTCAAGGGTCCAGCAAAGGCCAGGCTCTTCCTTTGGTGTATCCTAAGAAGGAAGATCCCAACATGGGAGATTTTACAAGCAAGGTTTCTAGCAGGGCCTGGGCGATGTCCCCTGTGCAAGACTGAAGAGGAAACCATTGGTCATCTTTTTACATCTTGCGCAGTCACAAAAAGGATTTGGGAGGAAGTTACTACCATGCTCAAGGTAAAAGCTCAGTGGGGTCATGAACCTTTGGAAGAGGCCTGGAGGAAATGGTGGCACAACTTTCCGGAGGGGAACATGAGAAATCTGCCCCTGGTCTTCTTCTGGGGTGTATGGCTGGCTAGAAACAAAAGCCTGTTCCAAGACAAGGATACCCACATATCCACCGCCGCTTCCAATGTGGCTGCCATCTACTCAGCCATCCCGCCACCTGAAGCTAGAAACCCCAAAAACAAACAAAACCAAATCATTATTCAGGAAGGCATGCCGTGGGCATTTTTCGATGGGGCATCCCAAAATAATAAGGCTGGAGCGGGCATGTGCATACACATAAACCCAGAACACTCTTTAAAAGCATCTATAGGGTTGGGCACTGGCACAAATAACTATGCTGAATTGTCCGCCTTGCGCCTTCTCTTATGCTGGCTTCTTCACAGAAATATCACCTCAGTCCAAATTTTTGGGGATTCTCTCAATGTCATTAAATGGGTCAATGGAAATGCATCTTGTCAAAATCAAATACTGAAGACTCTTGTTGATGAAATTAACTCACTAAAATCTTCTTATATCAGTTTTACCATATGTCATATCTACAGGGACAAAAATGAAGTCGCAGACCAACTTTCTAAGGCTGGTCTACAACAAGTTCTGGGCAGTTGGTCAATAGAGGAGATCAGACAGGGGCAATCACACTTTACTCATCAGCCTCCGCACAATCTTCCACAGTGATTACAGTACATAGCCTTTTTTGACAGCGGTTTCACAGTACTTTTTATGTTGCTGTACATATACTGTTCTATATTTCTTTATATGCGGTTTTTAGTTTTTTCTTACATATGACTCCAGCAAACTATATAACATTATTGTTGTATATTTTTTGACAAAAACAGACTTTTAAACTTTTTCTGTTGTTTGGGGTTGTTTTCCTACATCGTAGGAGACCCCAGAATCTACGGATATCATGTATATGTTCATATTTTATCACCTCCTGTGGGGAGGAGATCTGTAAGTGCAGTTAGAAAATTGCTGTAATAGCTCGCAATGAGAGAAAAACAGTGCCTTTAGAGCCCTCTTGTTGTCTCAAGAACACAACAGAACTTTAGAGCCCTCTTGTTGGCTCAAGAACACAACAGAATGTAAACTTTTTATGGCTGTAATAAAAAGTTGTGCTTTTTTCTCCGGAAAAAAAACATGATTATAAATTAAATATTTCCTTTTGGCCCTTATATCTGTGTAGTCCTAAACATGCCTTTGTTCCACACAGATGTTATCTAAAGTCATAAGTCTTCCTGGCTCGAAAATATTGCTAGGTCTAAAAATGATGGAAGGCATGTGTTAATGTATGGCATATGCGAGGAGAAATGTGCTTTTTCACTATAAATGCTTGCTAGTTGACTACTCTCAGATAGTTTTGTGATCGATGATGTCACTAGTTCATAAATATACATGGTCATGCATTAGTCAAGGACACAACAAAAATTTCATGGGTCATAATATAAATATGCACAAACAATTATAGTTATCTTTATATTTAAAAATGGTTGGAAAGACTGTTTTTAGGCTAGGTACACCGTGGCTTTGCTCTAGTTAATCACCCATGAACTGGATTAATAGTCTGAGTCATGTGGTCAAGCTAAGTGGTTCATTGATTGTCACTAGTGGCAACCACCAAAGAGACCCTTTAACCAAATCAAAATCAAATACAAAGATTCAGTAATATATCATTCAGTTTCAAGAGGTTGAATACACCACGTGGATGCTTTGTTAGCTAGGTTTTTTAAAGCAAGCACTACAGGAGTCAACAACCCATTATACAAGTCCTTTGTTGACAAATATTTACAAAACAAAGAGTATCTAAAGCTACAAACAACCTTGTGTTTCATTTTCTCTTTGTAGAGCGAACCATCAAACTCACATGAAAAAAATGAGAAATTAACTGAATTGGTTAGTGGGAAGGAGTTTTCTTCAAGTTCTGCATTCGAGACTGGGGGAAGGGCATGTGGGCCTCATGCAATTTTGCATGCTGACCCTCATGCAAGATTGCACACTGACTAACCCTTGTATTCCATTGTATAATCATCTAGTTTAAGGTAATTTCAAGTAATAATTACCATATTTTTTGTTTTTTTAATATTTTTTATATTCATTAAATTTAAAGGTGAGATAAATTTAAGTTGTATTTAAATGAAGAAAAATGTCTAAAAAGTGAATTAGGGAAAATTGAATTTACATTTTTTTAAAGCACGACCTATACATTTTTCTAACAGTACTAGTTTAATTTATGTTTATTTACAATCATAAATAAATCTGAAATGCATGAATGGAAGTAACTTGAAATTAATATTATTAACTTTTTTGCATGATTGCATCATTATTGTATGTCTTATGCTCGTTAGACTTGCTAATATTTTTGAAGTGTTAGAACTACCATTCCGCCTTTCAAAATTGGAATTACTATGTGCCAATGCTAGTAATTGGTAACTAATAGGCCACCCCCTAATTCTTAAATTTATCACTTTTATTTACCACTTTTACAAGATTTTTAACCCTCCAATTTACCAGGTCAAGATCATCTTCATTTCTTTACACATAACTCAAAAAGGAATTCTATGTCTAGAGAAATCATTACGCCCAAGTATACATATCTATGTCATGTTTTCAAAACAATTGATTTAATATTTTCTTTTGGGCTCACCTTGTGGAGAACAGTGGAACTTACCCTTTTATCTCTGTAATTTTGCACAAATTTTAGTTATGCACAAGTATTTGTTCTGTACATAATTCAACTCTGCACAAAGTTTAGCTACAATGATGAATGTAATATTGTGTGTTAGAAACTCAAGTATTCTTAGGTAATTGTGTTATAATTGGTAAGGTTTTTTGAAGTGGGAGACTTAGGACGCAAGCTTGAGGAACACACTATAAAACTATTGTGTAGCGACGCCAATTTTCCTTTTATCGTAGTACTTTCTTGTATATGACTTCCCGTTAACCTTTCCCCATTGTCTTATTGTTAAGGCATAAGTGCTTGCATACAATCCCATTGCGGGACATGAAACTTTTTGTTAAATAACATAAAATTCTTGTCTCGCAACTATTATATGAGAGAACATGTGTGGAGAGAAAATGCATATGTAGAGAAAAGAACACAAATTTCTTCCACACCCATGAAATTCGACTCATAATATATAGATTGTCTCATTGGAAAATTTGTGGGAGAAATGACTTTTATTTTCTTTTAAAGGGTTCAGTTTGAGTCATTTTTGAATATGTATTCAATTTGAATTTTGTTTTGCTATATGCAAAATATGCTTAAGCGTTAAAATTGAGAAAATACAATTTTTCTTATAAATGCAATATTAGAAATGCATATAGTGTTTTATAAGATTAATCCTCTTTTTATAATTAACCGCTAAATATGAGTTGAAAGATGAGTGTCCTTTCAACAATATGAAATTTTACAGTATCATTATTGGTTTATATGTTGATATTGAATCAATTTTTTTATTGTTTGTAGTAATGATTTTTTTCATTTTGCAAAGGAAAATAATATCCAGATTCATAAAACATCGAAACATTGAGATATTTATTTCTTTTGATTAGATTCTTTGTTGATTTGAAAGGGGACAAATCATCTCAATCTAAGGTGGAACTTGTCTAATTTTCTTGGGGTCATTACAAATATATACAATTTCCATTTGATACAAGGTATACACATTTTGGAAACATGTAAATGGAATTAATAGAAAAGGTTTTCACTAATATCTAGAAAGAGAAAAAAGAAAAAGAAAACAAGACAAAAGAATTCTTGTTCTTTTTTTTTGTTTATTTTTATAAAACTATCATCCGCAGATAGAAAAAAGAAAAAGACAACCAATGGATGTGCTTAAGGTACAAAACAAACAAGAAGATGGAGAAAGGAATATGACTGAACTAAACAATGTTGTTTTGGAAAAACACCATTTGACTCGTATAAACAATTTCAGTTTTACTCTTAGAGATTTTTTATTTGATTCTTTGTTAATGCTTTTGCATAATATATATACTTCTATGAAATTGAGAAAAGGGACAATACAACATTTCTGACTTTGTTTTCAAAATAATTTTATAGAAATGAGTTAAATACATATTCATTGATTGAAATGCATAATGTTGATGATCCTAAGGTTTATTTTCATTGTATGTGACCCTCTATTTCACTTGAGTAGCCATCAAATGAGAGAGTGATTTGTGCAGATATTTTTTGTATACATTGGTAACTGTCAAAGTGGCTCAAAATACTAATAAGAATTTGGTGAAAGAGCAAAAGAGTCCATACTTGCATTTCCATTCATTTATAGGAATGCACACATATGACATATTATTTCATGATGACAATCCCCTCGTTGGACATTTTAAGTGACTCTTGTGCAAAAATAAAATGTAGATATCGATGGTTCTAGAGGAAATATAGATGCTTTGTGGCATGCATTAATTGAATAACAATGGGCACAAATATAAGCCAAGATCACAAGGACTCAAATGAATGAAAAATTTCAAGGGTGCTTGGGGTTAAAGCTCATTTCAATGCATTTTTCATCTAACGCAACTTGGATATGATGTGGGTTGTTTGTGTCACATTATGGCCCAGACTTTCTCAAACACAAATTTACAAG
This sequence comes from Pinus tabuliformis, assembly GCA_031772625.1. Classification (NCBI taxonomy): domain Eukaryota; kingdom Viridiplantae; phylum Streptophyta; class Pinopsida; order Pinales; family Pinaceae; genus Pinus; species Pinus tabuliformis. Next base: position 340,887,489 of record CM062807.1, on the reverse strand, counting down.
GTGATCCTTTTGCAATAAATTGCATGGACCGTTATGTCAAAGTTAACATATAAAAAAAATAGGGCTTTTGAATTGTGAGCGTTATGTTTTAATTTTGGCACTCCCATATGAAAAATGAGACACAGAACGTGGTATTTTTGTTTTTTCTTGGATGGATTATGTTTTACAAGTAGACATTTGTGTATGGTCTGCAAATAGAGGAAATCATATTTTGACTTGATTCAACTTAGACATTTCCAAGTCAAGCATGTTTAATGTTATTCAACATCAAAAAAATATGGTGCAGTGTTATTTTCAACCATTGGAACATAGAGGAAATATATTTATGAATAGTACATGAATGCTTTCAAAAAGTAGCAATTGTATGGCACACAATAACAATTCCCTTTGAACAATAAAATTTTTTCTTAGAAATAAGACTGAGGCAAATGATAAAAACATGAACAAAAAATAAAAAGCAGTGATAGTTCATGATAGAAAGAGAGTATAATTCAAGGAACATTGTCACACTCACTGAACAAACGTTTAAAAAAATAATTGCTAACATGCCTATCTATGATTGCTCAAGTTGTTGTCAAAATTTCTTATGAAAGATGTTATAACAAGTAAACAAATTGATTTTCAAACAAAACATGTTGAAACTAGGGACATGTAACTAGAACATGAATACGCTTGTAAGAATTGTCAAAAATCCTTGGATCATAGTGAGATTCCCATTTTTTCATGCCCTCAAGAAACTAGATGCAATAAACATATATGCATCGTATGCAAACTAACTGAGTTAGAAGAATGACTAGTATCAATGTAATTACCATTCATGCAAATTTGAGAACCGAGCTCGAAATATAGAGGTCAACAAATTGTCCAACATGTGCTTCCACATGACATAAAAGAAACTAATACAATTGCTGTTACGACAAAGAGAAGACTCCACTACAAAAGTGTGTATGCTTATTGTCACATTTGGCCACATATCGACATTAAAGTGTTGTATTGTTGATGCAAAACCATGCTTTATCGAATGGAGAGGGTTGTCATAAATGAAATTTGGAAGGAAACATTTCTAGAGGCCACAAATACACTATTTGTTGAGACAAATATTGAAATAAACAACAATATCAATAACAACAATGAAGAGCTAGTGACAAAAACATTGTTGCATGGGTTCACAAAATCACATAATATTTATGATCTTCAAATTAATCAGTTAAACATTGCCCCTGGTGAGGGATATATGCCATTAGGGATTTTCCAGGACAAATATTGTGAGGAAATGAGCTTCTCTACACTTTTCTATGGAGAAAAACGTGCAGATAATATTACGAGAAACTTTACATATCAACAAATTTCACAAGGGGAAATATTGCACAAGGACCCTGACTTTGCATACCACACCAAAAATTTACAAGGAATTATGCATTATACTTGGACAAGTTCTCAACTGTGTTTAGGTGAGAATAAGAAAAGGAAAACTAAAGTGAAGAAAATTATTAGCAAAATATGTTAAGTCAAAGCCAAATCTAGATCGTATTCTTAAATTAGAAGTTGGTTACGTGGATCTAAGAACAATCTTCACATCCCCTAATTACTTTCTTGGTTTATGTAGGAACTCTATACCCATGATATGATAATTTGGTCCACCGAATTTATTTTTCTCATTTAGTTGTGGTGACAATCGCGGGTAACCACTACTCAATGCAATACAAATTATCAAGGACAAAAGTAACCCTTCTACCCACAATGAGATAACAAAAACCATGATTGAAACCTTATTAAGAAACGATCTTGTAATGTGTGTACGTTACTACAATAATTGGATAGGTTCCCTACGACAACTAATTTCCCATGATAAGAAGTATCTTGTTGAATTGCAAAACTACTTTTTTGTAACATAATTCCAAAATATAGGAAGCCAACATGAACATGCATTGTTATGGACAAATAATGCACTAGTCTATGGAAGAAATAAGAATGTTGAGATAGAGCACTTTGTAGATAGATATTTGCCTTGTGATTCACAGATTCTTGCAAATGATCTTAAAACAATGAAACATCATTATCATAAAAATTCTTGTAGGAAAAAAAATGTTCATTGTAGGTTCAAATTTCCCATTCCTCCAATAAGGAAAAAAACCATACTTGAACTAATTGAGTTCACAGATGAAAAAATGAAGAAAAACACCAAACTTATCTTTGAAATGCTAGAACATGCCAAATACAATGAAACATATATGTTTGAAAACATTTTGAGATATTTGGGATTGTTTGAGCATGAATGAATTGATTCCATAAAGTGTAGTTTAAAACGAACAATGATTTTACTAAAAATAAAACTAGCTGACATATGGACAAATAGTTATTTTCGCCATATTCCAAAAATGTGGAATGCAAGCACAAATGATCATTTTTCACTTGATTCTTATGTAACAACCAAATAATGTAGCTCTTACATGATAAAACTTGATAAAACCATGACAACAACTTTTAAACATATTCGAGAAGAATATCAGAAAGAAAACCTTGATATTGTGCAAACAATCGTCCGACTTGGAAAATGTTTTCTAAACTTGCAAAAAATGTCTGCACACCAAGATTTTAATGTTTTTTTGTTCCTTCCTTTGTGTACAAGTTCAAGAAAATGTATATTCATTAATACTTCTCTCAAAAATCAGAGGGTGTCTGTTATAGAAATTTTTGCGCCTTACAGCTTTAAGCATGAAATGTCCATAATTCAAGGGATCCAAAGTCCCTAAAGATGTTGTTACAGCTCCTAAAGGAACAAGGTCAACCAATGACAGCTTCTCCCAGAAGTTCTCCACCAAAAACTGCTCAAAACTAGTCAAATCGGGATCAATTCAGAAGCTCTACTAGCTGCCTGCGTTGCAAAGCACCCCAGTACACTAGCTAGGTGCGTTGCAACGCACCTAAATGCACTACCCAGGTGCGCTGAGCGGGAAATGACAAGTGGCAGAGTCATTCAACGAGGTGGAAAGACCATGGAAGCTTCCAGAATCTTCTCCAATGACACTTGCCTCACTGAATTCGACCAAGTGATGAGTAAGAGGCTCTCAGTCTCCAAGTGGAAGCAAGAACTGACAGAGAGAAGCCACAAGTCAAAACATAAGCTGACTCATCCTCTCTGCTTACATCTATATATGGATCCCTCATCCCAGAGATCCAGAGGCTGGAATTTTGTACTTTGCAGAGAATTGCTATTGGTTTGAGATTGAGATTAGTACATTGGGTGATTTATGCTTTGTTGGAGGAGAGGAAGGGATTCCTTTGCTGGGAGGTAGATGTTGGATCAGGACTCACTTGGTTGTATCTCCTCTTGGAATTTCTTATCATATCAATAAAATTATTTGAGTTTCTCCTACGTGCTGTGTATCAATGATGTTTTGTTATATTTGCATGTTTAGCTTAATCTGATCCTGAGCTTTTTATGAATGTATATCTATATCTTTGTGTAGTTTCTCTCTCTTGTGATCTTGCAGGAATTCGGTGAAGCTGGGCCAGTAAGGACGCAGGGAGCTGGGAGCTACTGAAGAGAGGAGTGATTGGATCAACAAACTAGCGAAAGATACAGGTTAGTTACATCCTTTCTCCTCATTTACATTTCATAAAGAAGAATACTCAAATAGTTTTCCTTGTTTGTTGCTAAGGCACTATCACACCTTAGAGTGGGATAGGGGTGTTCTGAATAGATACTTTTCCCAACAACAAATTGGCGACTCCGCTGGGGATCGTATCTAGTTAGTTTATTTGTGTTTCTATTGTTGTTCTTCTCATAAACTTAGGAGTGGCGAATCGAACTGCATTTGCCATTTACAAATGCAAAGTAGAGATCTGCCACTCTAGTCCACTCACTGGGCCTATTTATGATCTGAACAAGCTGATCCACAAATTCTCTAACTGCCCTTTGTGATAGCTCTTAGTCCTCCTTTAAATCATCCTTCTAATTGTACCTTATTGATAGCTTTTATCCGGCCAAAAACCTCAGATCAAACTGCAAACCGTGACCCAGAACCCAGAGACAATTCTCGTTTCTGCTTCAGCGCAGGCTCTGTGAAGAGACTCTGCATTTCAATGCAGGTCCCGAGAGGGCTACCTGCGCTGAAATTCAGTTTCTCTGTGCAACAGGTGCGCTGATCAGCCTTTGCCCTGTGCAGCTGTGGTTCTTTGCATCCTTGTGTTCAGTTTTATCTCTGTTTTTTTTGCAGCCTGTTATCAATGTGTGTACCTATCTGAAAACCCCTTTTCTCTGCCTTAATTGTGCCTCAGTTGTATAAAAGAAACTGTATTTGTTTTTGTGTATTTGTTACATCATTTGTAGTTTCCCATTACAAAAGTAAACTAGTCATACTGTCACCCTTAGATCTAGACCTGTCGTAAGTGTCGTTTTGATCTTAGGAGTAAGTTTGTTTGCTGTTGACAGTTGATTGCGCTTTTACTTTTGTCTTTTGGTTTGAATTTGTGAATTTCTAGTGTCGAAACAAGTGTTTACTTCAAAATCATAAAGTGTTGTAATCGTCTTTTTGATTTCAAAAAGAAACTTGTTTGTGTTTTCACTTGAAATCGAATTCAAATTTGTACAACAGCTTTCTTTTTAGGCATCAATATTAAGAAAGTGAAAACAAATACATGCATTTGTGCATTTGCATATTGATAGTTTGTATGGTTTGATTTAGGAAAAGTGCATTTACAGTGTGCTCTATGCTCTTTGAGAAAAGATTGTGTCTTTCTTTTCCCCTTGTAGCTAGGATTTTCATTGTTGAAAAGAGATAAAAGCTTGCTTATCATCTTTAGACTGCATTTAGGAATTGTATCTACATTTCGTGGTGATCCAAAAAGGAAAACTTCTAATAAAGATCAACCTAAAATAAATTGAATGAACTTAACAACGCATTGGAACTTAACGCACAACATAGAGGTCTAGGCTAGAGACGTGTTCTGGCGTCGTAAAACCTGGTGACTGTCGGTCTCGCTGATGGTTGGGTGATTCCTCCTGAGAGACGATAAGCACCAGTATGGATTGTGCTCCCACGTACCGTCGAGTATATATTGGGAGACCCCTATAGGCATAAAACCTTTATCCATAGGAAACCGTGTCGGTCGCCCTACTGATCGCAATGCACTGAACACAGCATTCGGGAAGATTGACCGCCCGTACCTTAAAAAGTATTCTGCGGTTTTGCGAAAAGTTTGGCACACCCTCTACCTAGAACTCCAGAGCAGTCCATTTCATTCCTTTTCAGACTCCTTAACGGAAAAGGTCCATCTGAGCACTTGTCACTTCAGGCTCATTAAAAATTGAAGGAGACTAGAGTCATCTATTGCTTTTTCTCGACTCTTTAAAATTGAAAAAGCAAGTTGTGTCCAAGCGTCGTTAAAATTTATTTTAAACGGAATATTCATACCCTTCTTCCTGCGTTGATCTTTGGGTTGATAAAATGGAGCCTACCAACCAAGGAATTCCCCTTGGTGGAAATCCTAGTCCTTTCTCCTCTTGGGGAGATGTTTGTGCGCCCCATATGGCCACATTGTCGCTTCCAGGACTGACAATTGGCTTGCCGGTCTGGCTCTTCTCAACCAATGTCGTTCAGAACACCACTATTCCTGAACAGTCGAATCAGCAGTTAGACCAGTCCAGAGTTAACCACCAGCCTTCTACCTCCTCTAATTCTTCCTCTCCTCCTTCCTCTTCGCTTGATGGGGCTGGCAAAGCCAAAAGTCAAGTTCCTAAGGAGAAGAAGGAAAAGAAGAACAAAGAGAAAAAGAAGAAGGAGCCAAAAGCGACTGGGGGCAAACGAGTGTCATCTAACGAAAATCCACACACAGCACTGGCCAGGCCTAAATCGCCATGTGTCATTTGCAAGGGAGACCACTTTCACAGAGATTGTCCTTGCATCCCTCGGATACTAAGGGACTGGTCTCCCCGTTTGCACAATCTGGTGGCGTCAACCTCTGATAGCCATGTTGAAAGCACACCGTCAACTAGCGAAAGTGAAGTCCCAGGACAAAAAGGGAGAGCTAGATCTCCTTGTAAACTGTGCGAAGGCGATCATGCCATCCACTGTTGTCCCTTCTTAGATGAAGCTAAAAGAGTTTTGGATGATCGTCCGGTTTCACCGTTACGACTTCCTCCTGGATATAAAAAACTCTTGCCGAGTCCTTCGTTAGTTGAAAATCTAGCTGGCCCGCTCAAGTGGTCAGCTGAAGCGTCGGTCATTGAAGATGAACCAGCTGAATCCATACCCGACGAAAGTCAAAAGGTCGAGGCGGCAGTTGACCCGGTCTTGCCTTTAGAGGTTTTATCTTCGAATGATACAGTCACTGAGGAGAATAAGGATGACACCGTCCAAATTCTCTTCATCAACACAGACTCCGACGAACACGGGGGCAATCCACCCATTCCTTTATCGCAGGAAGGAAGTTCGTCAGAGCGATACCTGGCCGTCTACTCGGTCCCACCTCCAAGCAACCTAGTTGTCTCCTTCGACTGGAATCAACTAGGCAGACCCCGTTTACCAGCAAGCATACCATTCAGAATTATCGTCCAAATATACAGAATGGTCATGGCTGGCACCATCATTGATGAGGGGGCATCTGTGAGTATCCTTTCCTCTACTGCTTGGAAAGCGCTTGGTTCGCCATCGCTTTTGCCTGAGATGAGAAATCTGACAGGCTTCGATAAAGGAACCAGTCAACCTTTAGGGATCCTCCCCAATGTGCCCATAACATTGAAAGGGAAGACCGTTCAAATGAACGTGATGGTCGTTCAAGGACCCTTGGATTATAACCTACTCCTTGGACGAGACTATATATATTGCATGGGAGCCATCGTCTCCTCACTCTTTAGAGTAATGTGTTTTCCACACGAAGGAAGAGTGGTCAAGCTCATAGACCAGCTTTCATTTCCCGGATCACGCATCGCAAATAGTCATATACCGTCCCTAAATGGTCTCTTCACGCAAGAAATGTCTCAACCCACGGTCCGTCCTCCCGATGAGCGCGAGTAATTCGGAGGGATATGACTGGAACCCAGGGGGCATGCGTCCTGGTCTGCTTCAGCAGAAAAACTTTGGGTATAAGGTATGTTTCCGCGAGAGAATATGACTAGTCCGTACCCCGTCCGTGATTGGAAGAGGGGTTGTTCTAGAATAAGATTCTTTTGTCAAAGTTATGTGTTTGGCGCTCGTTGTCACTCACCTTTGTCTATCTCGGTAGACATCGCCGAAGAAGTGTTTTGTTTGCTGCGCAAATGAGACAATCTTTGGTAACCTGAAAGAGGTAGGCCTTTCTTGGTAGAACAAATCTTTTATCTGCAAATTGAGGGGTAACCTTGAAATCGTACTTTATACCTGGGGGCATGCAAACCTTTTGGAGTGCAACCAAGGGGCGGCTATTTATTTTTTAAATTTTTAGGTCCTCCCTTTAAACCTGTAGGTCTAACCCTTTAAACTCATAGGATTAGTCGTTTCCAAACTTGCATAAAGAAAGGATTCCGGAGCAAAGCTTTGTAAGGCACAAGCTCCATAAAAAATGGCATCTTACATGAGACATTCTTATCATATGACTGGATTAATCGAGCAGTTTTAGCACATAGTTCATGCTCGTTAAAAAATAAACATAAGATCGAGCAGTTTTAGCACATAGTTCATGCTCGTTAAAAAATAAACATAAGATCGAGCAAGTGTTTCAACCCGCGCTTAAGCTCATTAAAAAATGAACTATCCTCCGGTAAATAACCACCGTGAATGTAACATTATCAGCCATTAAAGCCTTGGTCGTGTTTTCACCGTCACCTCCACTTTTCCATTGGCCGATCATTCACCTCCATATGATTGTTTACCCATTTTGAGGAACAACTGCGAAGAGTGATTTCACTAGCCATCCTTGTGACACTGCCGTGCTTGGAAAATTCCAACCCTTACCTGGAATCAGCTGCTACCCATTTCATCACTCGTTCCTCAAAAGATGAGTCTTCTTTAAGCTCTTTTCATCTAACTCGTAAAATATGAAAAGATTGCCGAGTTTTGGCCTCCCAGCTCGTTAAAGCGACTGGAAGAGCTATCCTTCCTCTAGATTTTAATCTTTTTGGACCTGAGGGATTATTGCACAAAAAGATCGAGCGCTTGTTTTGTTCGGCTCGTTAAAACTATCGAAAATTCATCCCTTCTGTATTGTTTTATACTTTTTCGGACTTAAGGGATTAGATGACGAAAAAGGACTTTCGGAGTTAACTTTACGTATCTTTTCAGACTCTCTAAAAATGAAAAGGACTGAGTTATCTTTGTCGTTAGACTCGTTAAAAACATTAATAGCGACAAACTTGTCTTTAGACGAGAACGAGTTTCACTATCGCTAGGCTCGTTAAAACATAGCGATGGGTTTGCCCGAAGGGAAAATTATAGAACAAGCATATGTTATCCTCCTCAAGCTTGACAAAACTAAATAGGTACTGGTCAGCAATGACTGGGGAAAAATTGGGAAGAAACTCAAAGAACCTTTATTGGTAGCAAGTCGCTCTTGAACATGACACTTCCACTCCGTGCCTGAGTCGGGTTGGGTTGTTTCATTCACCGGTCACATCACCATGCTCTCGCCATACCATCCACTTTTGCGGTAAATGCTACCAATCCATCACACAAGTGTCGCCGATATGTTCAAGAGAAGTCATCCAGAGAATTCAACCGTGTCCCATCCACTACCATACATTATACTTCATTCTTTCATGACCGCCACCCTGAACCTTATATCATCATATCGTTTTCACCTCCATCAAAATCATTTGCTCCGTTCCGTGTCATTGATGTGGGATTCATCAAGGCCCTCCTTTGACGGATCGCTTCTTGTCGACATCAGCTCATTATCCAAGAAGTTGATCTAGGAACACCCCCCTCAGTACTTTGAAGCTTGCATGCCTCAATGGCAAGTTTCTCAGTTCCGGCGACAGGTATACATCAATGACCTTCGACCAAAATATTTTGCGTGGTGTTCGACGCCAAGTCCTTTATTCACACCACGTGAATTGTACTGCAGTACCTTGAGGGTCATTATCATTATCGGTGATTCCTCTCGCGCTTGTTAACAGTTTACATCGTTGACTGGTAATCAAGTGATGTCTTTCCATGTTCGACTTCAAAACATTTCTCACATGGATCGACTTGTACTTAGAGTGAAGATCGGACGAGATTGAAGACCCCGGATCTAGTTTCGTCCATCCGGGCTGCGATATATATTCAGGAAAAATAAAGACATTGACATGTACAGCATTGCAGAACAGATAATCATCCTACCAAAAGGATGATGATTTCATCAGAATCATCAGTCTACCATCAGACGATTGTCTGTCCTATGTACATAAAAATGAATTTATAAAGCTGAGCATGGGAATTCCCGCCTCAGCTAGATCATGAAAACAGTATGAAAAATAATGTATTGTATTGTATCTTATTACAGGTCTCCTCCCAGCATTGAATGAACTTCGGATCCTCCTAATAAAGCATTTCACCCGATAAACGGCCTCATACTTTAGGAGGCAACTGTTATAGAAATTTTTGTGCCTTACAGCTTTAAGCATGAAATGTCCATAATTCAAGGGATCCAAAGTCCCTAAAGATGTTGTTACAGCTCCTAAAGGAACAAGGTCAACCAATGACAGCTTCTCCCAGAAGTTCTCCACCAGAAACTGCTCAAAACTAGTCAAATCAGGATCAATTCAGAAGCTCTACTAGTTGCCTGCGTTGCAAAGCACCCCAGTACACTAGCTAGGTGCGTTGCAATGCACCTAAATGCACTACCCAGGTGCGCTGAGCGGGAAATGACAAGTGGCAGAGTCATTCAACGAGGTGGAAAGACCATGGAAGCTTCCAGAATCTTCTCCAATGACACTTGCCTCACTGAATTCGACCAAGTGATGAGTAAGAGGCTCTCAGTCTCCAAGTGGAAGCAAGAACTGACAGAGAGAAGCCACAAGTCAAAACATAAGCTGACTCATCCTCTTTGCTTACATCTATATATGGATCCCTCATCCCAGAGATCCAGAGGCTGGAATTTTGTACTTTGCAGAGAATTGTTGTTGGTTTGAGATTGAGATTAGTACATTGGGTGATTTATGCTTTGTTGGAGGAGAGGAAGGGATTCCTTTGCTGGGAGGTAGATGCTGGATCGGGACTCACTTGGTTGTATCTCCTCTTGGACTTTCTTATCATATCAATAAAATTATTTGAGTTTCTCCTACGTGCTGTGTATCAATGATGTTTTGTTATATTTGCATGTTTAGCTTAATCTGATCCTGAGCTTTTTATGAATGTATATCTATATCTTCATGTAGTTTCTCTCTCTTGTGATCTTGCAGGAATTCGGTGAAGCTGGGCCAGTAAGGAAGCAGGGATCTGAGAGCTACTGAAGAGAGGAGTGATTGGATCAACAAACTAGCGAAAGATACAGGTTAGTTACATCCTTTCTCCTCATTTACATTTCATAAAGAAGAATACTCAAATAGTTTTCCTTGTTTGTTGCTAAGGCACTATCACACCTTAGAGTGGGAAAGGGGCGTTCTGAATAGATACTTTTCCCAACAACTGTGTCTATCCTCAAATGACCAAAACAATTGTAGCAAGAACCAGATTATTCAGAGGATTTGTTATGTACTTCAATTATTAATTGTTATTTGGAACGTCCTTCAACTATTAAACACATTTTTTCTATTATCAAGCTATACAAAAAAGGGAAATAAAAAAAAAACATGGTGATGTTCCATTTGTCATTATATTCGTGAGATATAGTGAACATAAGGACCCATAAAACTTTAATCGAGAAAAGTTGATGCTATATGTGCCATATAGGATTAATGAATGTGTTTTTAAACTTATGTACTCTAGTTGGATGGATTCCTATTAGAGCCTAAAATAAACCATAAGAAAAAATGAGCAAGCGTTCGCTTATATAGTTCCTAGAGTGTGGGATAACCTTGATGACGCATCAAACGTTTTTGAACTAAATGATTGTGGATATTTCAATAGAGATGCGATGAAGAAAAAATTCAATTTCCAATGGCCTATTATTGAACAAAAGGAAATAATATGAAGAGTACAATATTGATACTAACCTCCACTATTTTCATAGAAGGAAACATATAAAAACATTAGTTGTGTTATCACCTGGATTGAACTTCAGGCTGAAGGAAGGCAATGCCAGGGTAACTACAAACCATGCTTAGCCAAGTAGCTAGCCCTACTAGTCCAGGAGAGGGCACTCTCCATAAGGATCTCAGCCAAGATGAATGGATCAAGAAAAGGATATTAGGCTAGGTATAGTAGCACAAGGTTTGATTTGATTTTGAAGGGGTTTGCTGGATCAGGAAGAGACAGACAGTTAGGGGTAGGGAATTAGGTCAAAATTGCAAGGTGTTCAATGGGGAAAGGTAGGTATAAGGTTTAGCACTCTAAGGCTTGATGGGTGAGGTATTTTAAGATTGGTGAGAAGCTAGGAAGAGAATGTGATTACCATGGATCCTCCCTAGATTGTAGAAAACATATAATGGTGAATATTTCCCCAAAGCAAAGCAGTGACGTTATGATTTTTTCCTATCAACTTGAAAACATTCACTTAGAAGCAATGAAATGATTAATGAAGTAAAAAAAACATATTAACATATGATCACAAGAGAAGAAACTGAACTAAACTCCATACCACATGGATCCCAAAGAAATAGCTGCAATTTTTATTAATCTCCTGCTAAACTACTACAAATGATGTACAATCAAGGCATAAGCATCCAACATAGTCCAACCCTTTACAATGAGAAAGAAGAAGAAGATATAGGCATTGTTTCAACCTCCTCCCATCCTCAGGGGTCGAATCCATAATATTTGGAGCTAATATAACCAACAATGAACAAGAAACTGGAATATAGGCATCCTAACAACTTGCCTCTAAAAGTGAGAAAATTGATTCATTTGTGCTCAAATTGACTTTTAATCTAATGAATCTACCCTCTATTACTATTATCCATAATATTTACAAGCCAAGTCATCATTTACATCATTAAAACATCCTCCGTGGGAAAAAATCCATGAACATAGTCAAAACACATAAAAATGGCCATCTTATGCAAAATTTGTTCTACACGCAGCGCCACTGGTCCGACGCGCAGCGCCACTTTCAGGTCTCGTTTGGGGGCCTTCCCTTCATCCAAATTGAGCTCACGATAGCTCATTGGAAATATCTTCAATTATACTTTCCAAAACACCTAGAATTTCTTCATTTGAAGCTAATTTGACCCCTCAAAAGTTGATTCTCCCAAGACTGCTTCTGTGTGTCCAAAAAGTGGCAGAAAGGTCATTTTTAGGGTGTTTTTTTACTTTTTGGTGGACCAGTTCTGCCCCAAAAACTTAGAAAATCCATAGGGTGCATGTACTCATCACTCTAAATCCAAAAATGCAAGCCATTTGTCCAGATTTTCTGTGTGTGCAATTTCCAAAATTTGCAAAAAACAAAATCTCCTCCAAACCTGACCAAAATTGGTGAGCAGCACCATCATCAAGCATCTTGATGAGCCAAGGAAGCTTCAGCAAGCAACCTAAGCCTATCCTCCTCTTTTTTTCCCTTTAGAGCCTGCCTTAGCCTAGCTTTCATCTGTTTGACCCTCATGTTGCAAATTTTGTTCCGGGTCCTGTAGTGGTAGGCCATGTGCCTGATCATCTGGTTGTCCCTATTGGCCTTTTGCAACAGCTTCTCTAGGTGCAAATTGACTCTTTCAAGCCAAATCTCTCTATCATCCTCAATTTCCTTCTCAATAGGAGTCAAAGCAACCAGTGCCTCTTCCTTTTGCATAGCTGATTCATCCTTGTCACCTTATTGTTTTATCTTGAGAAGTTCCAGCTCCATGAGGACCTGCTTGTCACTTAACTTCTCATTCTCTTGTTCCAGATATGCGATGACATACTTGGCTCTCTCTAAATTGTCCATCAATGCTTGGACCTAAGCCTTCCTTTCCTGTATGATGATGTCCTTTATTGTTTCTTCATCCTGAGCCTCTAAATCAATTGTTTCCATGCCATGATAAGTATAATGTTGCTCCGGCTCATCATGCTCTGTCAAATCGAAGTCTCTCTCTTCCTCCTCATCATCAAAAATTTCGTCCGGCATCTTTTTTTTCCCTTTATGCAGATGTTGCACCTGTTCCTACTGTGTAGATGAAGGAGGCAAAGCCCCTTCCACATCCTGTGGATCAAGCATTTGCCTATGAGTTGATGAAGAAGGCAAGGTCCCTTCTGTTGACATTATGATACAGGTATGACACAAGTGTTGTCCTTGATGGCAACTCACTCAGATGATAGATCATAGTTCATTCTCTCAGAATGAAGGAAAAAGAGATATGCGTGGGTTCCCTTTTGAGCCAGCCACGTGTATATGCGGGTTTGCCGACCAAAAGACGTGTATGCGTATACATGCACTTTCACACAAGGAAAGGTGCGTACATGTTGGAGAACTTGGTTTTGGTATACGGTATTTGGTCCATGGTATTGGTCCAAGGTATGTTATCCGACATGTTGACCCCAGGTATTTGGTCCAAGGTATTGGTTCTAAGTGGTTGTGGACCATGGTATTGAGTAAGGCCTAAGACTATAAAAGGAGGAGGAGATCATTAGGCCAAAGTGCAAGTGTACAAGTGATGAATATATGATGAAGTGAGAGATCTAGTACGTTGGTTATGGGTTGGTGATGCTTTGCTTGATCTGAACCAAGGGTGCACCTATGCGGTTGAGAAAGGTTGATGGACCGGGATCATGAAGACTAAAATGCATTATCATTATATGGTATGATCATGAATAGATCTAAATACTGACACATGTCTTATCCTTTATATCTTATGTTCTGGATATATCTGAAGTTGGAAATTGCAGCGAAGGTATAAGTAATTATTTTCATATCTGTACGTGGGTTCCCTTTGGTGAAACAACGTATACACACTGGTTTGACACAGCCAAGTAGCGTATACATTATGATATTTGATATTTGAGGTTGTTGTTGGTTCTAGTGGTTGTTGCAGAGTTCTGGGTTCTGCTCTGTGTTCTGGTGACTATGTTTTGATAATAGGGTTTCAGTGATTCAGTTGTTGGGTGATTCAGAGATTGATGATGCAGATATAGTTGATGGTTGTATTGCAGTGGTGATTGTTTTGTATTGATGGATCTAGTCTGAAAATTTATGAAACGTGGTCCCTAGAAGAAAAGAGAAGGTCGTAGCCTATTGTAGGCTGGCACCTACGTACTAGTAAACATATTGGCTAGTGCAAGAGCTGGGGAGTTGTAGCTCCCTTCCAGTAGTAGCTGGAGAGCGAGAGAAGGTTGTAGCCTTCTGCAGGTGGGTGCCTGTGTACTGGTATGAGTTTGCGCCATTGCAAAATTGTAAAAAGAAGTTTCTTATTAAAAGGAAGATAGAGATGATTGCAGCAGATGGTTTTCACCCACATTGGGTTTCCACCTTATATCATGGTGTTCATGTGTGATTCTTATGTGTGATGATCTGTTCTATTTTACTACACCTGTTTATATGGTTAATAATGTTCTGATGCACTCATTAAAGATCAACTAACTAAATCATAAGTTTGTTGGATATACGCTAGTTGCATTAAACACAGTTGCGTATACACGCGAGTTTCCTTAACTGAAGTAGCATATATGAATCTAAGTATGGAATTGTAAAAAGTTTATTGATTTGCTAATACTGATTCACCCCCCCCCCCTAGTATTATTTCCAACAATTGGTATCAGAGCAGGTCCTTCAGAAGAAGCTTGATCGCTTGAAGGAAGATCCATCAGGATGAGTAATCAAGAAAGAGAGGGAGCCATCATACCACCAATCTTCGATGGGAGCAATTTTATGTACTGGAAGATAAGAACCACAGCCTATCTACAATCGCTTGGAATGGATATTTTGGAAATCGTGGAAGGAGGATATAACTATCCATCAGCAATTCCTATAGATACGATAGGTAGAAAGCAATATGAACTCAATGCCAAAGCTATTACTGTCTTATTGGGAAGTTTGTCAAGGTCATGCAATTCAAATCAGCCAAAGAAATATGGGACAAAATCATTCTAAGCTACGAAGGGGATGATAAGGTAAAATGTGTTAAGCTTCAAACTCTCAAAATTCGGTATGAAACTCTTAAGATGCATAGTAATGAAAGCATAGCTAATTACTTCCTACGTATAGATGAGATTGTAAATTGTATGAAGAATCTGGGTGAAGAAATTAAGGAAGTTGTCTTAGTTGAGAAAGTTTTGAGATCCTTGTCTGCTAAATTTGAATCCAAAGTGTCTGCCATAAAAGAAAAGGAGGATCTGCACAAAATCACTATGACGTAGCTTCATGGAATCTTAACTGCTTTTGAGATGAGAAAAGAAGGACCATCAGATATGAGAGAATTCGCATTTAAAGTATCAGAAAATCTCATTTTAATCAATTAAGAATAACATCATAAATATCAATAAGCATAAACCATAATTAATAGGAAAAATTTAATTATTAGGCATAATGACATAATAAGACAAAATATAAAATTGTAACATTAATAGAATAATTAAAAATAAATTACAAGGTAGTTATTAAAAATATGTATAATGTAAAATCATAAAGCTTAAAATAAATAAAATCATCAATAAGGAAAAGAGTCGGCCATTGGACTTCACATCCTGGGTTTTTCATATTTATACCTAAAATTTCCTTCTTTTCTCCTCACATTTTGTCCTGATGATGAGTCTAGTTGCAGACTCGAAACGTCGACTTCAAAACATGAACACTGTGGAAAATCCGAACTCCATTCAAAAATCACACCACAGTAATTTGCAAACTAAAAAAGGATAAACTATTACGATTTCAAGACAATACTAAGATTTTGGATGATATTCTTAGTAGTCAAAGATCCCCTACTATCAAAACTGGTATTGGATTTTATGAAACTATCGAAGGTGAATCTAGCTCACACGGTGAGGGAAGGAATTCTAATGCAAAATCTGAAATAATCAACAAGGAGATAAGTGGTCAACCCCAACAGCAACCAAGGAAAGAAATTCTTAAAAGAAAATCTTTTACTCCTAACTATGGAAGTGATATACGGTTATTTCCTCCGATGAGTAATGTTGAATGTTATGAATGTCATAATCTTGGACATGTTGCATCTAGATGTAGAAGAAAAATTCTTCAAGACCATCACACAAAAAGATCATCACGTTCCAGGTACTTTAAGGGATATTGCTTTTTTTGCAATATGTTTGGTCACAAAGTTATTGATTGCAATAAAAGGAATATGAAACATGTAAGATGTTATGCATGTAACAAGTTTGGACATAAAGTAAAGGAATGCAGGAGCAAAATTTGGACACCAAAACAAAAGGATCATACATCATCACAATTCCAGGTATTGAAGAAGACAAAATTAGAGTCAGAAAGATGTGGCATAACTCAGTTAGCAGACATAACAAACACAGGGGAAACTGAAAGTGTAGACCTTCAGTATTCCAATTTTCATACGCAGATATTATGAATAGAAGTCACGTATATACGTGAGTTGGAGGTTGCAGAGTCGCGTATATGGGGATCTGAAGAAAAAGTAGAAGAAAAAGAAAAGAAGTCTGATATGGTTTGGTCATGCTGGTTGGCACAGGTTCAAGGGGAGTATATGCTTCGAACAATGCATTGTTGGTATTATGGTTAGAAGTCTTTGGTGATAATGCTTATGATACATCTTGCTACTTATTGTTGGTTGGTCAAAAGAATGGCATTGCAGGTTACAGGTTTTGATGTTGATGAGAGATGCTTATGGTGCAGATCATATGGTGTATGATAGTTGCTGATGACTATCATGGTCTTGTTTATATTGTTGGTCATTGTTATAAAAGTCATGTATATCATTTGATGTAAAGGTCATGAAAAGACCCAATTTGTAACCCAACTTTGCATGGGAAGGATGATGTAATAATGTCTATTTCAGTCATGTATAAACATTTGGTATATACCCACTTGGTTGGGTGGATGAGTTAAAATGGTGTATCCCCACTTGGTTGGGAGATTGATGTATGTATGAGTCATTGGTGATAGGAAGGTCATACTCACTTAGTTGAGTTGTAGAGTCATGTTATTCTCTTGAAAAATATTTTTGCAAACTAGGCATGTGCTCAGGGGAGCATGGACGGATTGGTACATCTTGGCATGTACAAAGGGGGACCTCAATCAGAGAATTCAACATGTACTCAGGGGGAGTATGGACAACAGAATGTATATCAAGGGAGAGAATATCTTGGTCCTCCCTTTGCCCTTGATGTCAAAGGGGGAGAGTGACTTGGTGTGGTTTTTGCCATCAAGTCCAAAGGGGGAGATTGTTGGCATTATGATACAGGTATGACACAAGTGTTGTTCTTGATGGAAACTCACTCAAATAACAGATCACAGTTCAGGCTCTCAGAATGAAGGAAAAAGAGATATACGCAGGTTCCCTTTTGACCCAGCCACGTGTATACGCAGGTTCGAAACTCACTCAGATAACAGATCACAGTTCAAGCTCTCAGAATGAATGAAAAAGAGATATACGCAGGTTCCCTTTTGACCCAGCCGCATGTATATGCGGGTTCACCGACCAAAAGATGTGTATGCATATACATGCACTTTCACGCAAGGAAAGGCGCATACATGTTGGAGAACTTGGTTTTGGTCTATGGTATTTGGTCCATGGTATTGTGATCCATGGTATTGGTCCAAGGTATCTTGTCCGACATGTTGACCCAAGGTATTTGGTCCAAGGTATTGATTCTAAGTGGTTTTGGACCATGGTATTGAGTAAGGCCTAAGACTATAAAAGGAGGAGGAGATCATTAGGCCAAAGTGCAAGTGTATAAGTGATGAATATCTGATGAAATGAGAGATCTAGTATGTTTGTTATGGGTTGGTGATGCTTTGCTTGATCTAAATCAAGGGTGCACCTATGCAGCTGATGAAGGTTGATGGACCAGGATCATGAAGACTAAAATGCATTATCATTATATGGTATGATCATGAATAGATCTGAATACTGACACATGTCTTATCCTTTATATCTTACGTTCTGGGTATATCTGAAGTTCGAAATTCCAGCGAAGGTATAAGTAATTATTTTCAGATCTGTATGTGGGTTCCCTTTGGTGAAACAATGTATACATGTTGGTTTGACACAACCAAGTAGCATATACATTATTAGATTTGATATTTGAGGTTGTTGTTGGTTCTAGTGGTTGTTGCAGAGTTCTGGGTTCTGCTCTGTGTTCTGGTGAATGTGTTTTGATAACAGGGCTTCAGTGATTCAGTTGTTGGGTGATTCAGAGATTGATGATGCAGATATAGTTGATGGTTGTATTGCAGTGGTGATTGTTTTGTATTGATGGATCCAATCTGAAAATTTATGAAACATGGTCCCTGGAAGAAAAGAGAAGGTCGTAGCCTACTGTAGACCGGTGCCTACGTACTAGTAAACATATTGGCTAGTACAAGAGATAGGGGGTTGTATCTCCCTTCCAGTAGTAGCTGGAGAACGAGAGAAGGTTGTCACCTTCTGCAGGTGGGTGCCTGAGTACTGGTATGAGTCTGCACCAGTGCAAAATTGTAAAAAGAATTTTCTTAGTAAAAGGAAGATAGAGACAATTGCAGCAGGTGGTTTTCACCCACATTCGGTTTCCACCTTATATCATGGTGTTCATATGTGCTTCTTATGTGTGATGATCTGTTCTATTTTACTACACCTATTTATATGGTTAATAATGTTCTGATGCACTCATTAAAGATCAACTAACTAAATCATAAGTTTGTTAGATATACGCTAGTTGCATTAACACAGTTGCGTATACACACGAGTTTCCTTAACTGAAGTAGCGTATATGAATCCAAGTATGGAATTGTAAAAAGGTTATTGATTTTCTAATACTGATTCCCCCCCCTCCCCTCTCAGTATTATTTCCAACACCTTCCACATCCTGCAGAGCAAACACTTGCCTATCAGCTGCAAACAATTTCCTTGTGCCCCTATGGTATGTCATGTAGGTCCCGCGCACCTCAGTAGCTCTAGTATGTTTGGCCTTGTTATAGACATATTTGGGCACTTCAACCCCAAACTTATATGTCTATAAACTAGGGCTCATCAACCCCTAAAAGAGTTGTTTCATACCCTAAAAGAACATGGTCATATGATTACATCGTTCCCCAAAAGTTCCACCTGAAAAACCATCCAGAAATGGCCTAAACTGAACCATACTAACTACTACACTGGCCAGGTGCGATGCAGACTGAGTGATACACTGCCCAGGTGCGATGCATACTGATTAGGCCTTCTATAGGGTGCGATGAGTGAGGATGGAAAAATGTCCGAGACAATTTTCTAAGTGGATGCTCATGGAATCTTCTAGAAACCTCTCCTATGACACTTGCCTCTCTGAATTTTCCCAAGGATGAGTAAGATATCTAAACTTTAGTTATCTCTTCTCTTGTGGAACCAAATTTAATAAGTGGAATGACACTAATCAAACCCCAGAGATGACTCACACCCTTGCACACATCTATAAATGGATCCCTCATCTAAGAGATCCAGAGGCTGGAATGTTGTGAATTGCAAGTAAGTGTTGATAGATTGTAATTGAGGAAAGAGCATTGTATTGTTGGTGTGATCTTTCTATTTCATGAGGTGAAGAGGGCTTGATGCTGGGAGGATGATGCTGGATCAGACAACTGGGTTGTAATTCTCCCTTCTATTTAATAAATTTCTTCAAGTTTTCTTCCATATGTTGTGCAACTGTGAATGCTATTATATGTTCATTATATATTTGATTCTGTAATGTGTATGTTGTAATAGATCAAGTTGCTTTGACAGTTCTTTGTTACTATATTTCTACAGGTACTCTCCAAGCGGGATAAGTACAGAGAGGAGTTGCAAGCTCTGTCAAGGGGCAGAAAGATCAAGCAATGGATTAAGAGGAAGTTCCAGGTTGGTCCTATTATCTTTCTCTTATGCATTACACATAGAAGAAATCGTTGAATTACTTTAAACTGTTGTTTCTAGGGTAGTTTCCAAACCTAGAGGGCTAGTCGCTCGAAAAGACACTAGTTTTCCTAGAAACATATAATAGCATTCACGAACGATAACATTCACAATTGCACAATCATATGGAAGAAAACTTGAAGAAATTTATTAAATAGAAGGGAGAATTACAACCCAGTTTTCTGATCCAGCATCATCCTCCCAGTATTAATCCCTCTTCACCTCATCGACATCGAATCATATATTCACACCACGTGAATTGTACTGTAGTACCTTGAGGGTCATCATCATTGACAGTTCCTCTTGCGTCTGTTAACAGCTCACATTATTGGCTGGTAATTAGGTGATGTCTTTCCATGTTCGACTTCAGAACATCTCTTCACATGGATTGACTTGTACATCAGGCGAAGATTGAACGAGTTTGAAGACCCCAGATCTAGTTTCATCCATCCGAGCTGCGATATATTCAGGGATATAAAAACATCAAATGTACAAAGGCGCTACACAGATGGTCATCCTAAACAAGGATGATGACTCTACATCTAAAGAATCACCAGTATGCATCTTCTGACGACTATCTGATCTATGTACATGAAATGAATTTATAAAGTTGACTTAAATCAACCATCAGTCGAAACCACTCTCTCTGAAAGTGAATCTTATGAGTCTATACCCGACCAAAGTCAACAAGTCAAGGTGACACTTGACCCAGTTTTACCTTCAGAAAATCGTACCCTTCCCGAAGAGAGTGAGAACGATACCGTTCAAATTATTTTTGTTACTTCAAAGTCCGATGAACTTGGGGGCAATCCACTTGTTCCTTCACAACAGGAAGAAAATCCTCCAGTTATCGTAACTCAAGAGGTTAGTTCACCCATTTATTTGGTACCCCCTCCAAGTTGTCTATTCACTTCCTTTGATTGGAATTGACTAGCAAGATCCCGCCTTCCTTATCATGTACCTTTCCGGATCATAGTACAAGTTTGTAAAATGATCGTGTCTAGCACTATTCTAGATGAATGGGCATCAGTGAGTATCCTTTTCTCAACTGCTTGGAAAGCACTTGGTTCTCCATCGCTTATACCTATTACACAGAATCTATCAAGCTTTAACAAAGGAACCAGTCGACCGTTAGGGATCCTTCCTAAGTTACCGATCACTTTGGGAGGGAAAACCATTTGTCTGCACATGATGGTAGTCCCAGGACCGTTAGATTACAATCTACTCCTTGGACGCGACTATGTTTATAACATGGAAGCTATTGTTTCAACACTCTTCTGAGTGATGTGTTTCCCAATGAACGCAAAATTGTCACCATTGACCAGCTTTCATTTCCCAGTTCAAGCATAGCTCCAAGTCAATCATCATCCCTAAATGGTCCTATTCTATCAACGGTCTCTCTTGAACCTTCATTCCAGCCACCTAATTGCCATGAGTAGTCTGGTGAATGTAACGAAGCTTAGGGGGCATGCACCCTTGTCTTGTTAGATTGCAACCCTATGACCTACATTCTGTCGCGTCAATTGCTAGGGGGAAAATATTCCAAATGGATAGCCATTTTGCAGGAGTTTGATCTGGAATTCACCAAATCCAAATCAAAGAAATCTCTTGTCTTTGCGGAGTTACTTTGTGACCTTCCCTTGTCATCCAATGATTTAACATCCAAAGCATCAATCGTGGATGAGACTCTGTTTCTGATATCGTCAAGCGATCCATGGTATGGGGATATACTGGTCTATCCCCAAACCCAAACTTTTAGGCTTAACACCTCTCGCTCTGAACAATGGCATATTCGATACCAAGCCAAGGATTATTTGATCATTGGTGATACACTTTATCGTTGTGGTGTCGATACAGTTCTATGAAGGTGCCTCACGCATGAGGAGGCCGAAAAAGTTCTGAATGATTTTCATTCAGGTGCTTGTGGGGGGCATCTATCTAGTTACGCTATTGCACAAAATATCTTACGAGCTAGTTACTTTTGGCCCACCATATTCAAAGATTGCATAATTGTAGCCAGAAGTTGCCATGCTTGTCAAAATTTTTATCGCAAAACCAGATTACGACCTGCACCATTGCATCCAGTAGTTGCTGTTGGGCCATTCGCTAAATGGGGCATTGATTTCATGACATGTAACCCCACCTCGGCTGAGGGGCATGGATATATTATAGTTGCAATCGACTATTTTACAAAATGGGCTAAGGCGATGCCTACATTAAACAACAGCGGAAAAACAGCTACTCTTTTCTTTTTTAATCATGTAGTTTCTAGATTTGGTGTTCCACAGGGTATAGTCACAGATCATGGGTCGCATTTTCGCAATCACATGATGATCGAATTGACTGCCAAATTAGGACTGTCCCACGATATTTCTACTCCATATTATCCACAGGCTAACGGACAGGTTGAGGCAATCAACAAAGTCCTTAAGCACATGCTGTAGAGAATGATTGGAGTCCACAAAAGGAATTGGCATTTAATCCTGTACTCAGCTCTGTGGGCATATAGGACTTCGGTGAGAAATGCGACCAGATTTACACCCTTTCAGTTGGTGTATGGTCTGGAAGCAGTCTTACCAATTCAGTGTGAAATCTCATCCCTCAAGCTTGCAATTGATCTGCTTCCCGAAACTTCTGAAGAAGAGGCTCGTTTCTTGGAACTAATCCATCTGGATGAAACCCATCGTGATGCCACGCTGGCTAACGAAGCACATAAGAAACGTGTCAAGGTGCAATATGACAAAAATGTCAAGCCTCGTGTCTTCTCAGAAGGTGACCTAGTCTTACTTTATGATCAAGACTCTGACAAATTAGGAGCAGGTAAATTCGAACCATTATGGATGGGCCCCTACATTGTTAAAAGAGTATTGACAAAAGAAGCCTACGAGCTGGTCGATTATGATGGGATCCCACTGTCGCAGCCCCGAAACAGGTTGTATCTTAAATGTTACTATGCTTGATTGAGCGTAGTAAACTCATTGTACATATGCTTTTATTGCATTTATGAGTGTTTTCTTTATAGAGTTGTCAGTTTGGTTGAGTACTCTGCTTCACATTTGTTGCAGATGTCAGACGTTTTGGAACCATTTGTTAGATATGCTGACAGAGCTAGTCGTAGTACGCAGAACCTGTCTTCTGTGGCCTGGGCCATTTTCGCTCCAAGCGGCGAGTTAGTGAGTTTCAGGGGGATATGTATTGGTCAATCGACAAACAACATCGCTGAGTATAGTGTGTTGATCGAACTTCTCTATGATGCCATTTCACATGGCGTACGCCGACTCGTTGTCAGGCTAGATTCACAACTTGTCATTCTACAGCTTACTGGCATTTATTCCGTTCGGAACCCAGCTATTTATCGCATGTTCCTAAGAGTCAGGATTCTGGAAAGACAATTTGATTCCATTCAATATCAACACATTTCCAGAAACTTAAACACATTAACTGATTCATTAGAAAACTATGCAGCATTTGTAAAGAAAGCATTTCGCATCAACATTTGCATCAGGATTGCATAACCTAACCAAAATAAAACTCCTAAAAAATAAAAATAAATAGTTGTTTGTAGTTTTTACAGAATGTTTTGTGTCCAAGACAAAATCGGTCATCTGACCAAGAAACTCAAAATGAATGCAGAAAAGCATCCTACACTAGTGATGCTGGTGATGACATGTCACCACCTGTGCAATCATGTGAAGGAGCCTAGTCCATCGACTCGGCACGCCAGTAGTATGGCGTTGTAACCTCAAAGGTAACTCATCGGTCCTGACATCCTGAATACCGAGAGTGAGGCCCTCGATCTGATCCTGCAACACTGCTAGGGTCTCCGATATGTCTAGATCCTGAAGGACGGCCCTCCCTACAGCCTCTCCTACTGGAGCATCATCTGCCGACCATGGGCATGCCACTAGTCACATTGGTCCAATGTCTACACACACATATAAGTTTGATTAGTCTTGGTAATATCAAAAACACAAAAACATTATAAAACTGATAAACAAAGATGTGGATGAATCATTTTACCTATAGCACTCCACTGCTCACCAGCTGGTAATGCCAAATCCGGGTCTCCTCGAAAATCCATCCCGACGTATGGATACTCCGCAAACACCATCTCCTGATGGTGGAACCACTCAAAAAAGGCATCAGAGAAGGAATTTTGTGACTGGCCGGCATGTCTAGCCATAATATCAACCCATCTCTGCATCCATGGTTCCCTCGGTGCTGGCAATCCCAGTGAATTGTTCTGAGGCTGCATCATTGGAATCCTCTCCAAAGCAAAAGTCGTCAATATGGATCCGTAGCCAAAATTCTTGGTTCTTCCATTCTTTACTTTGGAGAGTTGTTCTTTTATGACAGAAAGTATCGCCTCACACTAGTTGAACACCTTCAGTTCCAGGCATTCCAGGACATACTGCATGTAAGATCCGTTTGCCAAGTGTAAGGTCACGCTGCCAACCAATCTAGCAAAGGTAAATAAAATGGTCCTCAAGGGCCAATCAGTGACATCCCGGATATTGATCTTCTCGTCTCTACTGGGCTGAGATCCATCCCTATAAAACTGACGAATGTAATCTTTCACGGATTCACACCCACGATCGAATCCTGATAGTGAAAGAGGGGCACCACGCCTTGACAATCCCGTTAGAAAGTAAATGTCCTCGATTGTCAAAGGAATATATTTACCTCTGATCTGGAATACCTGGTCAATCGGATCCCAAGCATCAAGAAAGTACTGCGACAAGCTAATCTATTGCCTCATGCTGGATATGCTGAAGAACTTCAGCAAGCCACAGTTTCTTAATGCATCAATTGTGCCCTAGTCATGTAAAGCAATCATGTCCTCCTCTTCATGTTCTCGTTCACGCCATGTGGCAACCATCTTGATCCAACAAATATTTGGAATGCAGACAAAAGATGAGTTAGGGTCCAAATTTGGGAAAAAACAGGCAAAAATTTGATGAAAAATCATTGTGTAAAGTTGCCTTTCTACGCCCATCGCACCCTGCCTTTGAGCAAGGTGGGATGCATACTAACTGGCCTGTTGGAAGCTCAGTATGAATCACACATTTCGATACAAGCTAGGTGCGATGATTGGGGAATGAGATATTTGAACCCTAGGGGCTCAGAAAAGTGTAAAAACTAGCTCAAAATCAAGAAAAGATGGAATGAAAATGAAGAGCTCAGGGTTAGCTCCTACTTGGTCCTGACGGCGTAGAGAATAGTGATGAGCCCCAAAAATGGACAATTATTTGGGCTCATTCAACCTCCTAATTTGACTTAATCCACCATTCTCATTAGTTTATTGCATGTTTTTTATTACATTTATGTTAATAGAGTGAATTTGGTTAGTCATTATGCCAACAAGTCTAATGGGTGCTTTGTGTAGCCTTTTTGGTCAACTTGGAGACAAAATTGAAGGTCTTAATGAGCACTTGGCAGCCAAATTCGTGGGAGAACAAGCTAGAGGATTTGTAGGAAGGTGTCCCCTTCATTTATGGGCCCTTACCTCGAATTCTCCACCATCAGCTCGGAGTTCAAGGGCCACCGAATCAATCAGCACAAGGGCAGCCAAGCAAGTCAAGTAGGACTGCTGTTAACTCCAAGTTTTGGGCAGCCAAGTCCCTAAAGTTTAGGAGGAATGTTGGGTCCTCAATTTGTATAAATAAGAAGGCTTAGGGCCTCATTTTGGTTAGCCAGTTAGTCATTTTGTTTTAGCCATTAGTTAGCTAGTTTGTAGTTCGATTTTTATGCAATAGATTAGCTTTGCTTTCAGCTCATGTTCAAGTTCTTCTTGTGGACAGTTTTGATGTAACTCTTCATTTCTTGATCAATAAAGATGAATCCAGCTTTGCACCAGCTCTAAATCTCTCTTAGGAGGCTGTAGCTCTTGGGGTTGGGCCCATCTCAAGCGCCCAATACCTCCTTTGATTATCTTTATGTGTTTTTGCTGCATTCTTAGAATAAAATCTGCTATTTAGATCTAACTCTTGTTTTGTTATTTAGTTTGTTTTTTTATGTGTAAAATAGTTTTTCATGCTCAGATTTAGTTGATAGGTTGTTAACAGAAAAAGCTTCAAGAAAAGGGCCAAAAAACATCTGTGGTTTCACCTCTCCCTTAGTGGGATCAAGAGTTGTGACTAGGATGACTTTGCTGCCCACAAAAACACTGATTTTGCTTTGTCATGCAATCACTAGTGTTTGATTTTCATGTGTAGAAGTTGGTTACAAGTTCAAGCTTTCATTTGCTTATTTGCATGAGTTAAAATACATGGTTTCATTGCAGGTCACACTTCTGTTCATTCTCTTTACTAACAGCTAGCAAATTAGGTCAACGTAACTAGGTCTTTGAATTTATAAGTTTTGTTGGTTCAGATTGGAAAAACAACTTGCAGAGCACCTGTACCACTCCTTCATATGCTTATTCTCCATCAGCACCATCCACTCCACCCTCTACTTAGAACCCTTGCTTCACGTTTGCCATTCGCTCCCAAAACCCTAATTTTTGTGCAACATTGCTTCACTCTCCCTTGAACAAATCCAATCGCTCCTTAGCCCCATCCACCAAGCCCTAGACCTCTTCACACCCCTATTTCACCTCCATACTCGTTCCTCCACCTTTTTCCCTCCATCCATTCTCCAAAATCCTCTTTTCAGAACATCCTGTAGAAATCTCTGAACATCCTGTAGAAACCCCTGCAGACATCCTGTAGAAGCCTGCACACTCGGTTGCCGAGCACCTGAACGTTGTGGACTTCTGTGGAATGATGTTTTGGATCCCCTGGAACCTCTCCTAGCCCTCCTGACCTTTCCCAAGCTTTCTTTCCCTTCAAACCACCCCTGCACAGTCAAAACCTAATAAGAAACAAGTCATAATAACTCCAACCACTTAAGCAAAAATATAAAAACAATGTTCTTTTCAGTAGAAGTAGTTTAAATTCATGCATCTCATATCACTAGAAGTAATGGCATCTCTTTTCGTAGTTTGCATTCTTTCCTTTGCATCAGTAGGACTAGTTGGTATAATTATGGTTTCCTAGGGTTTGTGTTTCTTTTTGGCTTTCAGTTTCTTTCCGCAAGTAGATTAGCTTCCTTTGAGTTAGCTTTCGTCCATCAGTTAAAAAGCTTCTTCTAAGAGCTCATAGAAGTTGGCTTGGGCCCCTAGCGGACTTGTGCCAGCTGACCAAGTGACAGCTGCGCAAGAGCTAGTACTTGTGCATACAGCACCGTCGCTTCCAAGTTTGTTACGAACTACCGGGTTGATAAAATTAAAGAAGGGAGCTCCAGGAGTTGTAGCATTATTGCTACAATACTGGAGCCCACCATCTTTTTGGCGCCGTTGCCGGGGAAGCGTCAGAGTATTGATGATTGTCGCTTTTCTTCTATTTTCCACTACAATCTTCTTCTAAGTAGTTTATTTCGTTTCCATTATGCAATTTCGTTTATGCAAAAGTAGATTAGCATTTCCTGCTTTCATAGATTAGCATTTCAATTCTGCAATTTCATTTCTGCAAGCGTAGATTAGCATTTCAATTCCGCAAGCGTAGACTAGCATTTCATTCCTGCAATTTCATTTGAGCAAAATAGATTAGTCCTTTCCTGCTTTCATTTCAATTCCGCATTTTCATTTTAGCAAGATAGTTAGTTGCAGTTCAATCTATTTCAGTTTTGCAAGTAGAAGTAGAAAAAAGCAAAAATCAACCAAAAAGATTTCATTTCATGCCTTGTAGGAGTAGAGATAAGTTAGAAAAATGATTGCACAACACCCCCACTGCTTCACACAGCCAACGTTCTCTCTTCTTCGATGGCTGTGATTAAAGAACCCCTGGGTGGACATCAAGGCATATTTAAAGAACCTCTAGGGGAGAAGAAGAAGAAAACATTCCTCTGGAGCAAATGGCTACAAGTAGAAATGTTGGGAGCAACATCTTGTCCAAAGACGAATTTGAAAATCAGATCAAAGATTTCAAGAGTGATATGAGGCAGTTTCTTGCCATGCAACTGGATACCTTGCGGATCCAACAGAAGCAAGAGGAAGCCAAGAGGGCTTTGGTCATTTTTTGTCCTAGCTGCACTAGAAAGCATCCTAGGAATGAATGTCCATTGTACTCCATAGAAGTGTGTTTTGTCTGTGAAGAATACCATCCTACAGATCAGTGCCCTTCCTTACCCAGATTCAAAGCTGCATATCAGAGAGCCAAAGGAGCCACTGAACCACTCCCTTATATGAACCAAAGGAGGCCGCATGGACCTAGATCTTACCAGTAGGAACTTCAAGGGACATCCGAGACCTATTATGACCCCTATCAAGCCACTTTCATGCCTTCTTGGGGTCCCCCTGCTCATCCTTCCTGGTCTACACCTCCTCCTTGGTCATATCCTCCTTGTTCCTTCACAGATCCATATTATGCCCTACCAGTTGCTCATTCATTTCACTCTTATGCTCAGCCACAACCTCAATGGAATGCACCTTATCAGGAGTGGAGGCCCCAGTACAACTCTCATCCCGCTCATTTTCCTCCACCACCTGCTCATCCACAACCATCGCCTCCTCCTCCACCAAGGCAACCCCAAATGCCTACCCAACCACAATGCCATCCATCTCCATCTCAATTTCACACCTCCACTCAACTACCCGTACCATTTCCAAAACCATACAATGGAGCAGCTCAACCCAATTGCAAAGCTGAGGCACAACATATCCAAATGACTCCTCTTGAGCTCAATGATCTTCACCATAGCTCAGGAAAAGCATTGCAAAAAAGAGATCATCTTGAAAGCATTGAAGGATCACATCCAGCAAAAGAAGATTCAAAAGAGGAGATCAAAGAACCATGGGCTGCACTTGATGAAGAGAAGAGATCAGAATCAGAGATCGAGAAAGCCTCCTCATGGTTACCATCAAATCTTCCATGTATTCAAGAGAAAGATCAGCAAAAAGAGGAAGATGAGAAAGTCATGTTAGAAGGTGACATGAAACATGATCCAGATCAGCAAAAGAACCAAGGATATCAAAGCTATATTGAGACATGGTTCCAGACAGTCACTGAGTTGCAGCAGTACTCTCTTCCTCAGCTATGTTTGATCCCTTCAAGGTCAGATCATTTGGTCTCTGAGATCTGGATACCTATCCAAGCATGCATTTCGAGCCTCCACATCATTTTGTCTCTAATCTTGATGTGCACATGGCTCCATTGGAAGTATTCTTATACTTGAGAACGATTTTGTTTTTCAAGTAGGGTAGGGTAGAAAAAAAAAAAAAAAAAAATGAAAAAAGAGGAAAATAGAAATCTAAGGTGAAAACCTCCTCGGAGGCGCCTTAGATTGGCTCATTGATTGAAAACCTCCATGAGGCGGTCAATGGGTTGGGAAAAAAAGAGAAAAGAGAATAAGATCTTTGGGTGAAAACCTCCCTTGGAGGCGCCCAAGGCAGGCAATTAGGGTGAAAACCTCCATGAGGCGCCCTAATTGTTTTTCAAAAAAAAAAAAAAAAAGAGAAAAAGAAAAAGAAAAATAAAGCTAATCTCCATTGAATAATTTCATGTTGCAGCAATGACATTGCAGGTTGCAAGAAGGATGTTTCATGACAGGAGGAGCACTCAAATCAAGGTTAAAGGAATTTTTCTTGTGCCTTCTACAGGAAGCTCTGTATTTCTACCGGAAACATCCTGTAGAACCTTTGGACGAACCAAATTCAAGTTTAAAATGGAATCTGATGGTGGGAATCTATTGATTAGGCCTACAAGCACTTGTGTGTCCATCCCTTTCCTTTCTCCATCATTTTTTTCCACCTCCTTGTGCTTCTCATTGTGCTTCTACAGGAACTTCCTGTAGAAATTGTGGGAAACTAGACATGGATTTCAAAAAGTGGTTTGGCGAACATGGTAGCTTCCTCAAGGGTTCAGAAGCCCTCATGAAATCTTCCAACTCCTCCTCCATCATCTCCATACCTGCATCACAGCCCAAGCTCAGCTTTCCCTTCCACGCAAACACTTGCAAAATGCCTTGAAGAAAAAAACACATGGAACAAAATTTGTTTTTGCCATAACTTGAAAACCATGCATCCATTTGCCAAACCGTTTTATGGGGAATTGTACAAGGGTGATGGCAACATGCTTGAGCAGTTTTAGCCAATTCCGGTGCACGGTTTCCAAGTAATCAGCCTCCATCACCATCAGCCATTTTTGCATTTTCTCCATATCCGTGCATCCGTTTCAAAACCTGTTTCATGGGGATATGCATGTGGGTGATAGTAGCCTACCCAAGCAGTTTCAGCCGATTCCGATGCACGGTTTCCGAGAAATTGAGCTCTGAAATCTTCAGCCATTTTCCATTTTTCTCGAAATCCGTGCATCCATTGATCACGATTTTGCTATGGGAGATGCATAATGATGATAGGAACATGCTCACCGAGTTTCAGATCAATCCGGTTTACCGTTTGAGAGCAATGGCGAAAACAAGTTCTGGTTTTGTGACCATGCAGCAGCAGCAGCTTGAAGGTGCAGATCTGAACGTGGAAACAATTGCATGCAGCTCAGATCCGGCCAGAGGACACCTGCACAAGGAAAAGCAATCAAAAATCATCAGCCAAGCCCTCATGCAATCAAAGGATCCAAGCATGCAGCAGCAGAATCAGAGCATGCAGCAGCAAAAAGCTTCACAAGCAGCCGTTCGACTTCCAGGTACGTGACTGAAACTAATTCCTTTGTTGCATGAATGTAATTTGAGAACTGCGTGAACAATGAGATGGTTGTGATTAAAAAAATCGGTGGCCAGCTAACTGGCCACCCTCATCCAGTTCAAACAGCGCTCGGTGGGTGAATACGACACGTGTGCTCAGCCATCTCAGGAAGAAAACTGGAAACAGGTAGTAAAACTCCAGCGTGATTGATGGACGTGATTACAGGCAGAGAACAAACAGTCTGGTGAACGTGATGGACATGATTAGTGGTGGTTGTTTAAACGGTCTACATGGGGCCAACGTGCACTTGGCCAGCTCACCCTCCATCAACGGAAGTCTCCATAAACAGCCAATCAAACTCTCACCTCCGTTGTTTCCAGTTTATCATCGTCCTTGCAGCTGCAACAAGCTCCATACCACCTCCATAGTAGCAAACCAATCTTTCTCGGCCATTTTTCAGAACCCTCCTGCTTATCGGCATTCTACAGGGAGCACTGTTTCGTTCTACAGGAAACGAGAGCCGCCTACAGGAAGGCGTCTACAGGAAAGGCAGAGAACAGCTCTGCGGAAGGAAAACCCAGAATTTTCGTTGAATTTGGAGCTCCAGACGAGGTAGGCTCGAAAAAAACTCCTCTATGCATGGTTTGTTTGTGCAAGGTGGTGAATTAAACATGGCATCGGATTGTACAATCAGTGAAAATCTGCCTGTGTATTGGAAATAGAAAGTTTGCCTGTGTGTTGCACTGAGTTTCTCAATTATGTCTGCATCAAGATTCTTCTCCACGTTTCCTATTTCTAAAATTCTCTTATAAGGAAGGCATATGCAGCTGTGAGAGCCATCCTGTGGATAAAAATTTTAAAATTTGCATATCTGAATGTGCCCTGAGAAGAAAACTTGGTCTCTGTCCTCTGTCTGTAGAAGAAAAACTCTTCCTTTCATAACCAGATCGCTGAGAGCTGAGTCACAGCAGTCTTGAAACCAGCATTCCCTATTTTCTTCTTCAGTCACTGGTTGAATGTGGGACAAAAATGAATGAAGGGATTCCAGACCAGATGGCCCATCATGGGCTCATCAAATTATTAGTAGAAGATGCCCTGCACACCTACATTGTCCCCATATCATGGGAAATCTTCCAAAACATGTCTAGGGATGACAATATCAGAGTTTTGGCCAAAGATATCACCCCATCCAGCAGTGAGGAAGAAGAACACATTGAAAAAGGTGAGAAAATCGATGGTGAAAAACCGCAAGACATCCAGGCACAGCAAGAACAAAGAGGAAAAGGAGAAATGGGCCAGATTGCTAAGCCTAAAACAGGGGAAGAAACAACAGCAAAAACACCAAGGGAAAAGAGGATGCAGCGCAGAACAAAGAAGGCCGAGAAAGTCCAACTGAAGAGTGTCACAGCCAAAGAAACCACACAAAAACAAAAGGAGAAAACACAGTCAGCAAAACAGGCAGAAACAGGCACAGGGATTTCTACAGGAAGCGGGGGAAAAGAGCAGCAAGAGGAGAAATCACTCGAGATATTGGCTAGGGAGGCAGCAACTGTGCTTGCTGCCCTAAGCACATCTCCAAAGCAAAAAGGGAGGCGAAAAAGGGGAACATCCATGTACTTTAAAGCAAGAAGGAGCACACGGATAAAAGTGGGCAGACCCCAACCACAGTCAAAAGAGCCAATTATCATTGAGGACGCCACAACTAAACAAAAGGAGGAGTCTCCCCCAAAGATATCCATCACCTATGAACGACGAAGCCCGAAAACATCCACCTGGAGAGAAAGGATTGAAAGGATGGACTCAAAGACAGCTCTACAGGAAGCTGAGATGGTTCTACAGGAAACTCTGGCTAAGCTGAAAGAGACAAATTACAGGAGGAGAATGAGCTGCTGAAACAGTAGTTACAGCTATAGGGAAGTCATAACGAAGATAGGCCCTCCATTTTGGGAGAACAACAACAGCAAGAAGGGCCTCTAGCAGACAAGGAAACATCTGATGAACAGCAGAGAGAGGATAAGCAGGCTAAGACAGTGCCGACTGTTTCTACAGGAAGACAGAGAACTGTTAGCAGACTGTTTCTACAGGAAGTTAGCAGACTGTTTCTACAGGAAGCTAGCAGACTGTTTCTACAGGAAGCCAGCGAACTGTTTCTACAGGAAGTTTGAAAAGAGGGAAGCCAAAGGAGAAATCAGCTGAGATGTTAGCCAAAGAAGCCACCAGGGCCATCAAAGACGAGGAGAGAGATTGGTTGCTCAGAGGATGAGAAACACTTTCAGTAGGGGGGTGATGATGAGCCCCAAAAATGGACAATTATTTGGGCTCATTCAACCTCCTAATTTGACTTAATCCACCATTCTCATTAGTTTATTGCATGTTTTTGATTACATTTATGTTAATAGAGTGAATTTGGTTAGTCATTATGCCAACAAGTCTAATGGGTGCTTTGTGTAGCCTTTTTGGTCAACTTGGAGACAAAATTGAAGGTCTTAATGAGCACTTGGAAGCCAAATTCGTGGGAGAAAAAGCTAGAGGATTTGTAGGAAGGTGTCCCGTTCATTTATGGGCCCTTACCTTGAATTCTCCACCATCAGCTCGGAGTTCGAGGGCCACCGAATCAATCAGCACAAGGGCAGCCAAGCAAGTCAAGTAGGACTGTTGTTAACTCCAAGTTTTGGGCAGCCAAGTCCCTAAAGTTTAGGAGGACTGTTGGGTCCTCAATTTGTATAAATAAGAAGGCTTAGGGCCTCATTTTGGTTAGCCAGTTAGTCATTTTGTTTTAGCCATTAGTTAGCTAGTTTGTAGTTCGATTTTTATGCAATAGATTAGCTTTGCTTTCAGCTCATGTTCAAGTTCTTCTTGTGGACAGTTTTGATGTAACTCTTCATTTCTTGATTAATAAAGATGAATCCAGCTTTGCACCAGCTCTAAATCTCTCTTAGAAGGTTGTAGCTCTTGGGGTTGGGCCCATCTCAAGCGCCCAATACCTCCTTTGATTATCTTTATGTGTTTTTGCTGCATTCTTAGAATAAAATCTGTTATTTAGATCTAACTCTTGTTTTGTTATTTAGTTTGTTTTTTTATGTGTAAAATAGTTTTTCATGCTCAGATTTAGTTGATAGGTTGTTAACAGAAAAAGCTTCAAGAAAAGGGCCAACAAACATTTGTGGTTTCACCTCTCCCTTAATGGGATCAGGAGTTGTGACTAGGATGACTTTGCTGCCCACAAAAACATTGATTTTGCTTTGTCATGCAATCACTAGTGTTTGATTTTCATGTGTAGAAGTTGGTTACAAGTTCAAGCTTTCATTTTCTTATTTGCATGAGTTAAAATACATGGTTTCATTGCAGGTCACACTTCTGTTCATTCTCTTTACTAACAGCTAGAAAATTAGGTCAACGTAACTAGGTCTTTGAATTTATAAGTTTTGTTGGTTCAGATTGGAAAAATGACTTGCAGAGCACCTGTACCACTCCTTCATCTGCTTATTCTCCATCAGCACCATCCACTCCACCCTCTACTTAGAACCCTTGCTTCACGTTTGCCATTCGCTCCCAAAAACCTAATTTTTGTGCAACATTGCTTCACTCTCCCTTGAACAAATCCAATCGCTCCTTAGCCCCATCCACCAAGCCCTAGACCTCTTCACACCCCTATTTCACCTCCATACTCG
Organism: Pinus tabuliformis; assembly: GCA_031772625.1. Classification (NCBI taxonomy): domain Eukaryota; kingdom Viridiplantae; phylum Streptophyta; class Pinopsida; order Pinales; family Pinaceae; genus Pinus; species Pinus tabuliformis. Next base: position 340,853,069 of record CM062807.1, on the reverse strand, counting down.
TTCCTCCACCTTTTTCCCTGCATCCATTCTCCAAAATCCTCTTTTCAGAACATCCTGTAGAAATCTCTGAACATCCTGTAGAAACCCCTGCAGACATCCTGTAGAAGCCTGCACACTCGGTTTCCGAGCACCTGAACGTTGTGGACTTCTGTGGAATGATGTTTTGGATCCCCTGGAACCTCTCCTAGCCCTCCTGACCTTTCCCAAGCTTTCTTTCCCTTCAAACCACCCCTGCACAGTCAAAACCTAATAAGAAACAAGTCATAATAACTCCAACCACTTAAGTAAAAATATAAAAACAATGTTCTTTTCAGTAGAAGTAGTTTAAATTCATGCATCTCATATCACTAGAAGTAATGGCATCTCTTTTCGTAGTTTGCATTCTTTCCTTTGCATCAGTAGGATTAGTTGGTATAATTAGGGTTTCCTAGGGTTTGTGTTTCTTTTTGGCTTTCAGTTTCTTTCCGCAAGTAGATTAGCTTCCTTTGAGTTAGCTTTCGTCCATCAGTTAAAAAGCTTCTTCTAAGAGCTCATAGAAGTTGGCTTGGGCCCCTAGCGGACTTGTGCTAGCTGACCAAGTGACAGCTGCGGCAAGAGCTAGTACTTGTGCATACAGCACCGTCGCTTCCAAGTTTGTTACGAACTACCGGGTTGATAAAATTAAAGAAGGGAGTTCCAGGAGTTGTAGCATTATTGCTACAATACTGGAGCCCACCAAATAGTCCACCATATCTCCCAAAATCGACTGGCGAAATTTGAGGGGGAAAACCACTCCAGAGCTCCAAAATCCCAAATTTGAAATGAAATGATGAAAATGAAAGGTAAAACTACTTTTTGTATTTACTATTCATGTACTTCAAGTAAGATGTTAGTTTTAGTTCATTTTTCCTACATATATATGTATTTCTAATCAATTTGATGGAGTGATTGAGCAGGTTGAACGACTATCGAAAGAATATAATGTGCTAAACAGTGAATTGAACATCTTTGACCACTAGTTCAAGCATATCTTTCCGTTTTAAGCTTGTAAAAAAATGAAACTGAAACCAAGCATAGTTCCCCCAGGGTTCAAGCTCATTAAAAAATGAACCCACCTTCAGTAAATACCCTTTGTGATTGCCATGCTATCAGCCTTTTGAGCCTTGGTTGTGTACCTCTCATCACCTCCATTTTTTTGGCTGATCATACGCTTCCACTTGGTTGTTTACCATTTTGAGGAACAGCTGCGACGAGTGGTCTTGTTAGCCAACCTCTTCCCAGAAACAACCATGTTTTGAGAAGTTCCAAGCTTACCCAGAACCAATTTCTACCCTAGACACCACTCGTTCCTCAAATCCGAGTCTCCTTTAAACCCTTTTCAGACTCGTTAAATATGAAAAGATTGTTGAGCAATTGGCCTTTCAAACTTGTTAAAGTGATTGGAAGTGCCATCCCTCCTATATATTTTAATCCTTTTCAGACCTGAGGGATTGTCTCACGAAGAAGTTCAAGCACTTGTCTTTTCGGATCGTTAAAGTGATTGAAAAGTCATCCCTTTTGTATTATTTTAATCTTTTTCAGACCTAAGGGATTATTTTATGTAAAAGAACCTCTAGAGTTTCCTTTTTGTCCCTTTTCAAACTCTGTAAACATGAAAAGGACCGAGTTATCCTTGTCGTTAAACTCGTTAAAACAATAGCGACAAACTTGTCCACCAAGACAAGAATGAGTTTCACTCTCGCTAGACTCGTTAAAACATAGCGACAGGTTTGCCTGAAGGGCAAATTATAGAACAAGCATATGTTATCCTCCTCAAGCTTGACAAAAATAAAGAGGTATTGGTCAGCAATGACTAGGGAAAAATGGAAGAAAACTTGAAAACTTTATGGTAGCAAGTCACTCTTGAACATGACACTTTCACTTCATCTTCGTGATTGAGTTGGGTTGGGTTATTCCGTTCACCAGTCGTCTCACCATTGGTCTTCCACACCATCCATTTTTGGGGTTAATGCTACCAATTCATCTCAGTGTCGTCGATATGTTCAAGAGAAGTCATTCAGTCAATAATTCACCATCCAGTTAATGTCTCATCCACTACAATACCTTCATCCTTCATTACCGCCATTCCTGAACCTTGTGTTGTCAAATCGTTTTCACCTCCAGAAAATCATTTGCTTCGTTTCGCGTCAAAGATGTGGGATACATTAAGGCCCTCCTACGACAGGTCACTTCTTGTCGACATCAACTCATTATCCAATAAGTTGACTTAGAAACAACCCTTTCAGTGCTTTGAAACTTGAATGCCTCAATGGCAAGTTTCTCACTTCCAGTGACAGGTTGACATCAATGGCCTTCGACCAAAATATTTTGCGTGGTGTTTGACATCAGATCATATATTCACACCACGTGAATTGTACTGTAGTACGTTGAGGGTCATCATCATTAACAATGATTCCTCTCGCGTCTGTTAACAGCTCACATTATTGGCTGGTAATCAGGCGATGTCTTTCCATGTTCGACTTCAGAACATCTCTTCACATGGATTGACTTGTACATCGGGCGAAGATTGAATGAGTTTGAAGACCCCGGATGTAGTTTCATCCATCCGGGCTACGATATATTCAGGGATATAAAAACATCAAATGTACAAAGTCACAACACAGATGGTCATCCTAACCAAGGATGATGACTCTACATCTGAAGAATCACCAGTCTACATCTGTCGACGACTATCTGATCTATGTACATTAAATGAATTTATAAATTTGAGCATGGTAATGCCCGCCTTAGCTAGATCATGAAAATTATATTATGATGACGTATTTTATTGTATCTTATACAGGTCGCCTTCCAGTTTCGAAACCTCGGATCCTCATGATAAAGCATTTCACCCGACATCAAGATTTATGACTTCATGCTTTAAGGGGCAACTGTTATAGACATATTTGGGCACTTCAACCCCAAACTTATATTTCAATAAAATAGGTCTCATCAAGCCCTAAAAGATTTGTTTCATACCCTAAAAGAACATGGTCATATGATTACATCATTCCCCAAAAGTTCCACCTGAAAAACCATCTGAAAATGGCCTAAACTAAACCATATTGACTGCTACACTGGCCAGGTGTGATGCATACTGAGTGATACACTGCTCAGGTGTGATGCATACTGATTAGGCCTTCTATAGGGTGTGATGAGCAAGGATGGACAAATGTCTGAGACAGTTTTCTAAGTGGATGCTCATGGAATCTTCTAGAAACCTCTCCTATGACACTTGCCTCTCTGAATTCGCCCAAGGATGAGTAAGAGATCTAAACTTCAGTTATCTCTTCTCTTGTGGAACCAAATGTAACAAGTGGAATGACACTAATCAAACCCAAAGATGACTCACACCCTTGCACACATCTATAAATGGATCCCTCATCTAAGAGATCTAGAGACTGGAATGTTCTGAATTGCAAGTGAGTGATGATAGTTTGTAATTGAGGAAAGAGCATTGTATTGTTGGTGTGATCTTGCTATTTCATGAGGTGAAGAGGGCTTTATGCTAGGAGGATGATGCTGGATCAGAAAACTGGGTTGTAATTCTCCCTTCTATTTAATAAAGTTCTTCAAGTTTTCTTCCATATGATTGTGCAACTGTGAATGTTATCATTTGTGAATGCTATTATATGTTCATTATATATTTGATTCTGTAATGTGTATGTTGTAATAAATCAAGATGCTTTGATGGTTCTTTGTTACTGTGTTTCTATAGGTACTCTCCAAGCGGGATAAGTACGGAGAGGAGTTGCAAGCTCCGTCAAGGGGGAGAGAGATCAAGGAAGGGATTAAGCGGAAGTTCCAGGTTGGTCCTATTATCTTTCTCTTATCCATTATACATAGAAGAAATCGTTGAATTACTTTAAACTGTTGTTTCTAGGGTAGCTGCCAAACCTAGAGGGCTAGTCGCTCGAAAAGACATTAGTTTTCCCATAAACATGCCTTCTCATATTTCTTCACCTGAGCACTACTATAAGGTCCTCCTGATTCTTGAGACATTGGTGGAGGAACTTGAGGACCCCTGAAGATGTCATGAGCAATAAATGTCTCCCACGAGATGTTGAGGAGGTTAAGATGATGAAGCATAATCATCTTGATCAGGGAATAATGATAAACACTACTCATCTGCTGAGAGTATGGCTTTTTCTGCACAAAGTGGGCCATCTTCTCAATATTCCTGAATAAGAAATAAGGGAGGTTTAACATCCTCACCCTGGTAAAATGCATGAGAATCCTGATGTGATAGGTGTACAGTCTAGAAAATATGCCCTCACAAGTGAAATATTTCATGATTATTTTCATCATGGGGGCATACTTTTCTTCAATAAATCTGAAAGGAAAAATCCTCTTTGCCTCACTTTTGTACCTAGGTTTGATATAAGGCTCATAATAGTGTTCATCCAATTCATGTGCCTTGTACCACTTCTCCCCTACATTCGAAATTCTGGTTGCATTCGCAATAATGGAAGGTGAAATTGTAAATGTCACCCCAACAAGAGTCACCTTGTTGTCTCGAAGATTGGCTACAAAAAGCCTGGTGAGCTCAGGGTGGTGTTGAACTCTCTCTACCTTCTCACAAAACTCATAGCACCCTAGATGTCTGAAACAAGTGACAGCCAATTGAGAGGCCTGCAATTCTCTGAGGTTTGATGGCTCTTCCCTGATAATTCTACCTCCCTTGTGTGGTTTTCTCTGATGTCGAGGTTTATCTGTCGAACTATCACTGCCAGTGTTTTCCTCCTCCTCATAGTCTTTGTCTTCTCTGTCCATGTTTGCAAATTTTGAGGTTGTGCACTCCTAGAAAAGGGATGAAGGGAGTGAGCAAGAGTGATTTAGGAGTAAGGGAATGGGAGATGACCTTGTGAGGTATTTGGTGGGCTAGAAAATGAAGGGGAGGGTATGAATCATGAAAATGAGGGAGAGGGGCTTGGGTCCTTTTTTGAAGTATAGCTTGTGGGATGAAGGACAAGGGGGTATAGAATGTTATGGAGTGATATAGGGGAGAGTTTCAGGGCTTTAGTAATAGATGGTGGGAGGAATAATAGGGGTTAGGGTTTTAGGCATAACTAGGGGAGAATCTAGGGTTTTACATTGCCATGGTAAATTACCTTCAAACACTTCAATTGCAAATCAATGATGAGGTATAGTGAGGGCACTTACTTGTTTGAGGGATGAGAGGGTGATTTTGGAAGTTTTTATGAAGTTGGAGGCTTTTTTTATCCTTGCTGCTCAATGCGTAGCGCCCTCCTGAACGCATAGTGCAGTGTTATTTTACACTACCAAAACCGCCCTACGCGCAGCACTCAGCTTGTACGTGCAGCGCCACCCCCTAAATGTGCAGCGCCACCTCCACTGCCTAAAACGCATAGCGCCACTTCCCCTTGGCCCAAAACTTACTCAACTTCTCCTCTTTTCTTCACTTTTTGACTCCTTCTTTGCACAATGAGAATGATGAACTTGAAAATGAAGTGTGACACCTTATATAGGAGTGTATTTTGATTTTTCACTAGAAAAACCCACTTTCTAATGTTTCTTGACCTTTTTCAAAACTCTGTTTTTAATGCCTTTTCTTCTTTGTTCCTTTTCAGGTGGATGATGCTCAATTTGAAGTGATTTTTGCAATGTTTCTTTGTCTTGTAGCAAGGAGAGATGCATTGGTGCAGCTGGGATCATTTATTACATAAAGTGACTTAAAATTACATAATAAATATAAATTAACTCAAAATACTTTGTTTTCACCTCAAAATATGTTTTTTGAGGTGAAAATTACATTAGTTAAAAAGATAATTATATAGTGACTATGACTTACTAGCCATCATTCTTGATTTATTTATCATCCTCATCCCCTTGCTACCTTTTATTTACACCTTTAAATCATGCCCTTGACCTTGGAAATGGAACCCTAAGACCTAATGAAAGCATGCCCTATGACCTAATGAAAACATGATTGCATTTTGACCATGAAACCATGACTGAAGAGAACCTGAAGATGGATCAGCAAGTATATTTTATGAGGGAGAAATTAGATTTTCTGAAGAGAAGACAACCATCATTAGATCAGTTTGACATGACCTAATGAAATGACGTAAAAATTTCAGTATGGGACCCCTAAAATGAAAATGCAAAGAGAAAATTTGATCCCTGATGGAAGTATGTAGTTACCAACACTAACATTGGCCTTTTTGGGGATGGCAGTTCCTTGGAGGTGTCAAGAACATCGTAGACCAAGTGCCTAGCTGATTGGGCCAATATGGTCAAACAAACAGAAGACTAAAACAAAACAAAAAACCCCTTTTTTTACAATTTTAAAGAAAAATGACTCAATACAAACTGAAAAATGACTCACAACTGACTCTAAACTTGACTATAAACCAAATCAACCAAACTTGACACAAATCATTCAAGATTTATAGCCTTTACTTCGGGCCCCAAGTTTTAGATGACAATGTACTTGAAATCTTGCAAGGAAAAGTAAATCGGTATATACAATGACGGTGAAGCAACTTGAGGGAACAGCATCAAAAGTAGTAGTGTTTCAGGAGCCTACCATTCACTGGTCCTCCTGAGCACTATTGACCATCCATTTCCTTTAACAAAAATGCATTATGTCCTCAATATGCTGAGATCTTATACAGTCCTTTCCATAGATTTTCAAACTTACCATGCTTTCCTTTTTCTTCATTTCGTGCATCCCATCGCGGCACTACATCTTCCAGCTGAAACTTTTTTGCCTTGGTTTTGCGGTCATAAATTTTCTTTATCTTCTCTTGCAACCAGAAAGTGTTTTGGGAAACCTCTTCCCTTATTTGTTGAAGTTGAATCATTTGGTTAATTTTGTGCTGAATATCATCCTCTTCGTTGTCGGCTTCCTGTAATAATATCATGACCGGGACTGTAAGTGATGTGGGAAATACCGTATCAGTACCATAAAACAACTCAAAAGGTGACATACCTATTGATTTATTGCTACTCACTCTGTTGGCCCACAAGGCATTAACAAGCTTTCGATGCCAATTCTTCTTGTTTGCCTCCAACATTTTCTTCATAATGTTCACCAAGGATTTATTTGATGACTCAGCCAATCTATTGCCCTGCAGGTAGTATGCCTTGGAGTGACCAAATGTAATATTGTACTTGTTGCAATACTCAACCATCCTCTTTGACTTAAATGTTGCTGCATTATCTGTTATAATCTTGTGAGGGCAACCAAAACGAAACAAGATATTAGATTCTAAAAACTAGATAATTACCGTGTCCATGGCTTGCCTTGTCAGAATGGCCTCAATCCACTTAGTTAAGTAATCGGTAGCTATCAAAATCCATATGTGTTGTGCTGATGATGTAGGATGGATTTCTCCTATAAAATCAAGTCCCCACTACTGGAAAGGTGCATTTACTTCAACTGGCTTCAGAGGAAGAGGAAGCAACTTCCTTTTTCCTTGAAAAATTTGGCATTCATGGCAGCTCATAACTGTCTTATATAAATCTGAAAACAAAGTTGGCTAATAATATCCTACTCTCAACACTTTGTTAGCTATTGTTTTCCAAAACAAATTACCACCACAATCACCTCTATGAAAATCATTCATCACCTGTTGAGCTTCATCTTCAACCAAACAATTAAGAAGAACCCCTCCCGGATCTTTCCAATAAAGAGCACTATTTAAAATGCAGAATTTTGCAAACTTTAGTTTTAGTGATCTACCTTTACTTCTTGACGTTCCAAGAGGTAGAAAAAGATGCTGAAGAACATAAACTATATCAGAATACCAAGGTGATTTGAGAAACATTTATAATACTTGAACGAGTGAGCCACCATCTTTGTCATTTGACATTGTTGCAATGAGATTTATGTCTAGAGCGTGCAAATTTGATTGAGCCATTAGTTTTTCCAAGCCTTGTCCTTTTATTAGTTTAGTAGGCTTAATCTCAAGATCATACTCCAACATTTCTGCTATCCACTTACCTCTTCTTCCCTCCGGATCAGTTTGCATGAGAGCATCCTTGACGGTTACGTTAGGAACATATGCTATGGTATGTGAATGCAGAGTGTGTACTCTGAAATCCTTCAATGCTTTTATAAGAGCCAGAGCTTGTTTTCAATGATATTGTAATGCAAGGCAACATCTCTAATAGTCCTACTGAAGAAAAAAAAATGGGTTGCTCCACCTGATCCCTCTTTTGCATCAACACCGCAGCCATAGTGTGCTCAGACGCAAATGAAAATATAATAAAATCATGAGTATAATCAGGACTGATCAAAACTGGGGCTATGGTCAAAGAAAACTTTACCAAGTTGAACGATTTCAAGGCATCCTCGGCTCTTAGGAAGAGATTAATTATCCTTTAAGGACACTTTGTTGAGGTTCCGGAAATCTATGCACAACCTTATCTCTCCAGTCTTCTTTCGTACCGGGACCAAATTATAAATCCAATCAGAAAATCTAATTGGAACAATGATGCCAGCTTTAAACAATCTATTTACCTCTTTCTCGATGGTTGGCAACAGCTTTGGATTGATTGTTCTCAACTTGTGTCTAAAAGGTTTTTGATCCGGCTTGATAGGAATAGTATGGTGAATGATATTCTTGTCATACACTTTCAAATCTGAATAATCCCACACAAAAACATCAGAAAATTTAGAAAGTAACTTAACATACTTAGCCTTTGTTTTGGGAGACAATGTTTTTGATTACTTTACAAACTTGGGTTGGTTAGTTGTTCCGAGATTTACATCTTCAACTCCTTTGTTCATAGGAAACAAGGTCGGTTTTCTCACCAGATCATCCTGATCAAAGAGATCCTCTAAAGGTATGAGACCTCTAGGAATAATATTATCCTTTAGCTATAAAACCTCCATCTGATTTACCTCAATATCTTGTTCATCGGAATCACAAACATCATTAATGAAAGCATTCTTAAACTTTCCTTCATTCTGCAAAAAAGGCATTATTTTCATTGTCATCCCAAAAAACTTGCGAATACCTCAAATTATCAGGAACAGTAGGCCTATGTTTGACATGAATTTCAAATTTATTGCTAGAATTCATTGGAATCTTCAAATTGCTGGCTGCAGTGGCGAGTGAATCTGCAATGATGTTTTGACTCCGAGGTACCGTTGTCAAGGTGTATTCCAGAAACATCTTCAAAATATCCAGAACTGCATTTCTGTAGGCTCTCATCCACGGATGCTTTGCTTGATATTCTCCTTTTACTTGTTTAATCACCAGCTCTGAATCACCATAAACAGAAATCCTTTTCACGCCCAGTTTCTTCAAAAAATTTAGACCTGTAATCAACGCCTCATACTCCGCTTCATTATTAGAGAAATCAAAAGCTAACTTGTAGGAACATACTCTAACATTACTTGGGACTTTGGCAGGCTGGAAAGCAGGGCTTCGAATCTAAATTCCAATACCAGCACCATCGAAGTCCATGCTCCAAAGGTCGGCTTCATCTTCTAGATGCTGGAAATATGTTTCTTTCTCAACCTTACCTTTGCTGATCACTTCATTTTTCGGCTCTTCACTAATATTTTGTTGTTGTGTAAGTTGCTCAGAAGAAATTGCTATTTTTTCTTTTTCTTGATTAAGAACTGCTCTAAAATTCTCGGAAATTTCTGGTACATCATCTACTTCTACAAGTTGAATATCTACATCATTCAATCCACTATCAGAGTACAAAACAAAAGACTCTAAATCAGTATGTACAGCATTTATCGGATGATTCACAGGCTTCTCTTTACTAGTGATCATATACTTCATTTTCTTTTCCCGGTACAACTTCCTCAATTGACCGAAAATAGGGATTGTAGCATAAGAGAAGTCAAGTTGTAAAGTGCCTTTGAGTTTAGCTCCCCATGATCTAGATAAGAGCATACCAAATCGTGGTGGTATATCAGCAACTACCACATCCATCAAGACATTTTTGGCTGGGATTTGATCTAAAGAAACCACCAAATCTTTGATGAGACAAATGCAATGAACTCTACCAGAATCAAAAGAGTAAAAATCATGATATTTTCGGGTGATATCCAGGCCCAACTTTTCCATAGTGGCTTTGGGCATCAAATTATGGGAAGCTCCGGAATCTAACATGGCATTATGGAGATCTCTGCATCTTTCTTATATTTTCACCCAATTTTATAAGGATCACTAACAATGGTTGGAGGATTCGGATCTGGATTGGATCTGGTGTACTTTCGTGAAGCCAGTATGCTCAATTTTGAAATTTTATATATTGCTTTACAACTTTCCAATTCAGCCTAGTAAATTCTAAAACTCATCATCCACAAGCTTAAGAATTCAAATGAAAATTACCGGGGTGATTAATCATTCGTTCCCAATATGGTCGCCAATATGTTATCACCTGGATTGAACCTCAGGCTGAAGGAAGGCAATTCCAGGGTAACCACAAACCATGCTTAGCGAAGTAGCTAGCCCTACTAGGCTGGGAGAGGGCTATCTCCCATCCTAGTAGGGCTAGCTACCTAGCTAAGCATGGTTTTTGGTTACCCTGACATTGCCTTCCTTCAGCCTGAGGTTCAATCTAGGTGATAACATAGTGGTGACCATACTGGGAATGAATGATTAATCACCCCGATAATATCTTTCATTTGAATTATTAAGCGTGTGGATGATGAGTTTTAGAATTTACTAGGCTAAATTGTAAAGTTGTAAAGCAATATATAAAATTTCAAAATTGAGCATACTAGCTTCGCGAAAGTACACCAAATCCGAATCCTCCAACCATTTTCAGTGATCCTCATAAAATTGGGCGGAAATCTAAGAAAGCTGCAGAGAAATTCAATGTAGCAGAAGAACAATCAAGTGAAGTTTTCATTCCTTGTGTTCATTCACTCCCAGAAAGGTTAGACACTCTGCAAGATATTGAGTTTGATGTTCATTTTGAGAAAAGTCTATTTCACAGAAAATCTTTGAGTTGGATTGATCAAATATTTGTTGATTCCTCTATATCTCTTGAATACCCCATTGAAGACTTGTTTACACAAAGTAAATCAGGGTCACAACTTATTCATGCTCTCGATAAGTTGCAGAACCTTTCTTTAAATGTAGACACTTGGGTGAAAAATAGGCCATCTTTTAATTTTAGAAATAGCTCCTTTACATCTACTGCAACTCAAACAATTCTTTACCCACTACGTTCATCTTTACAGATTGTTCATACTACTCTAGCTGTTGTTAATTCCCATTTGAATATACCGAGTACCCCAATCCTTGCTTTAAATCCACCTCCCCCACCTCGAGTTATGGTTGCCTGATATGCACCCCTTCTTTTACCTCAGAATCTTGGTGCCATGCCTACTGATTATCAAACAAAAATACCTTTCTTTGATGCCACTCAAACCATTACAGCTCAGCAACATGTAGATAAAATGAATGATTTCTTGTGATGGTGAGGTTGTTTATACAAAGCTTTGGAGGTGAAGTTCGGAAATGGTTCAGAGCCTTACCAGCAGCTTCTATCACCACTTTACCAATCCTCCATAGGTAGTTCCTGGATCGATGGGAGGTGAAGAAGAATCCACTTCAGATTTTGTCCGAGTATGAGAACATCAAAAGAAATGTTAGCGAGAGTGTGCAAGACTATTGTGTGAAGTTTAATGCAGTATACAATACTATTCTGCAAACATTAAACCACCGGAGGTATTCGCTTTGCTCAAGTTTTTGAACGGTTTCGATACTGATATGGCATATTAGTTGTGGGAACATGATCCTACAACACTAGAAGACATGCAAAAGAATGTTGTGAGCATAGAAGAAAAATTGTTGGCCAAAAGAGCAAGAATGAGATCCAAGAAAAGAGTGACCATGAAAGAAGAAGCATCTACTTCAGATGTAAAGATGGATACACTAATTCGAATAGTGGAAAGGATAGTTGACCGGTTATCCATCATAGATAGACCTGAACCTCAAACCCGGAATCCAAATTTTAGAGGATAGCAGCAACCCCAATTCTGAATCAAGCAGAGAGAACAAAAAGCATCAGAGCAACCAGCACAACAACAACAGCAGATCAGAACTCCCTTAAAGCGAAATTATGTTTAAGGAAGGGAAGAAGAAGATGAGGATGATTCGATAATTGAAACAAATCACTTTTTCACTACTGATGGTATGCCCATATTTCTGACCGAATATGAAGAATACGCAGAAGTTCCACACATTCATAGGGATGAGGATTACATCTTAGCAAATAATGTGGTTTTGAAGGTTGAATCTAATGATTATCAGCATGGTTATATGAATGCTTTGACTGCACAGCAGAGGCAGTACTCTTGCAAATAGATCCTTTGTCTAACATGGTGAATGTTAAGGATGATCATCCTGAACTCATTTTTGGTCCAAACATAGAAGGTCAGCCTAAAGATAGCAAAGTCCCCCCCTTTTATCTGAGTCTTAGACTGCATGAGTATATTCTCCATAATGTTGTGTTAGATTTCGGAGCTTCCCATAATTTGATGCCCAAAGCCATTATAGAAAACTTGGGCCTGGATATCACCCGGAAATATCATGATTTGTACTCATTTGATTCTGGTAGAGTTCGTTTCATTGGTCTCATAAAATATTTGGTGGTTTCTTTAGATCAAATCCCAGCCAAAAAAACCTTAATGGATGTGGTAGTTGTTGATATACCACCACGAGTTTCTGCTACACTGAATTTATCTACAGCTTTCTTAGATTTCCACCCAATTTTATGAGGATCACTGACAGTTGTTGGAGTATTCAGATCTGGATTGGATCTGGTGTACTTTCGCGAAGCCAGTATGCTCAATTTTGAAATTTTATATATTGCTTTACAACTTTCCAATTCAGCCTAGTAAATTCTAAGACTCATCATCCACAAGCTTAAGAATTCAAATGAAATATATTACTGGAGTGAGTAATCGGTCGTCCCCAGTATGTTCGCCACCATGTTATCACCTGGATTGAACCTCAGGCTGAAGGAAGGCAATGCTAGCGTAACCACAAACCACGCTTAGCCAAGTAGCCAGCCCTATAGGCCGAGAGAGGGCTCTCTCTGTAAGGATCTCAACCAAGATGATGGGATCAGGAAAAGGATATTAGGCTAGGTATAGTATCACAAGGTTAGATCTGATTTTGAATGGGTTTTGCTGGATCAGGAGGAGAGAGACAGTTAGGGCTAGGGAATTAGGTCAAAATTGCATGGTGTTCAATGGGGAAAGGTAGGCATAAGGTTTAGCACTCTAGGGCTTGATGGGTGAGGTGTTTTAAGACTGGTGAGAAGCTAGGAAGAGCATGTGATTACCATGGATCTTTCCTAGACTGTACAAAACATATAATGGTGAATATTTCCCCAAAGCAAAGCAGTGATGTTATGAATTCTGCCTATCAACTTGAAAACATTCACTTAGAAGCAATGAAATGATTAATGAAGTACACAAAAAATATTAACATATGATCACAAAATAAGAAACCGAACTAAACTCCATACCACATGGATCCCAAAGAAATAGCTGCAATTTTTATTAATCTCCTGCTAAACTGCTACAAATGATGTACAATCAAGGCATAAGCATCCAGTTGAGTGCAACCCTTTATAATGAGAAAGAAGAAGAAGATATAGGCATTGTTTCAACCTCCTCCCATCCTTAGGGGTCGAATCCCTAAGATGAGGATCTAACCTAACCAACACTGAACAACAAACTAGAACATAGGCATCCTAACAACTTGCCTCTAAAAGTGAGAAAACTGATTCATTTGTGCTCAAATTGACTTTTAATCTAATGAATCTACCCTGTATTACTATTATCCATCATATTTACAAGCGAAGTCATCATTTACATCAGTAAAACATCATCCATCAGAGAAAATCCATGAACACAGTCAAAATGCAGAAAAATGGCCATCTTGTGCAAAATTTGTCCTACGCGAAGCACCACTGGTCCAACACGCAGTGCCACTTTCAGGTCCCTTTTGTAGGCCTTCCCGACATCCAAATTGAGCTCATGATAGCTCATTGGAAAGATTGTCAAGTCTACTTTCTAAAAAACCTAAAATTTCTTCATTTGAAGCTAATTTGACCCCTCAAAAGTGGATACATCCAAGATTGATTTTGTGTGTCCAAAAAGTGGCAGAAAGGTCATTTTTAGGGTGTTTTTTGTCTTTTTGGTGGACCACTTCTGCCTGAAAAACATAGAAAATCCGTAGGGTGCATGTACTCATCACTTTGAATCCACAAATGCAAGCCATTTTTCCATTGCGTGCCCCTAGGAAAAGGCGCTGCGCGTTGAGCCAGATTTTCTATGTGTTCAATTTCCAAAATTTGCAAAAAATAAAATCTCCTCCAAACCTGACCAAAATTGGTGAGCAGCACCATTATCAAGCATCTTGATGAGCCAAGGAAGCTTCAGCAAGCAACCTAAGCCTATCCTCTTCTTTTTTGCCCTTTAGAGCCTGCCTTAGCCTAGCTTTCATCTGTTTGACCCTAGCATTTGCCTATGAGTTAATGAAGAAGGCAAGGTCCCTTCCACATCTTATGGAGCAAACACTTGCCTATCAGCTGCAAACAATTTCCTTGTGCCCCTATGGTATGTCATGTAGGTCTCGGGCATCTCAGTATCTCTAGTCTCTTTGGCCTTCTCATATGTCTTCACCTGAACACTACTAGAAGGTCCTCTTGATTCTTGAGACACTGGTGGAGAAATTTGAGGACCCCTGAAGATGTCATGAGAAATAAATGTCCCCCTGGAGATCTTGAGAAGGTTAAGATGATGAAGCACAATCATCTTGATCAAGGAATAATGATAAAGATTAGTGATCTGCTAAGGGTATGGCTTTTTCTGTACAAAGTGGGCCATCTTCTCAATATTCTTGAACAAGAAATAGGGAGGTTTAACATCCTCACCCTGGTAAAATGCATGAGAAGCCTGATGTGATAGGTGTACAATCTGGAAAATCTGCTCTCACAAGTGAAATATTTCATGATGATTTTCATCATGGGGGCATACTTGTCTTCAAGAAATCTAAAAGGAAAAAACCTTTTTTCCTCATTTCTGTACCTGGGTTTGATATAAGACTCATAATAGTTTTCATCCAAGTCATGTGCCTTGTACCACTTCTCCCCTACATTCGGAATCCTAGTTGCATCTGCAATAATGGAAGGTGAAACTGTAAATTTCACCCCAACAAGAGTCACCTTATTGTCCCGAAGATTGGCTTCAAAAAGCTTGGTGAGCTCAAGGTGGTGTTGAACTCTCTCTACCTGCTCATAGAACTCATAGCACCCTAGTTGTCTGAAACAAGTGACAGTGAACTGAGAGGCCTGCAATTCTATGAGGTTTGATGGCTCTTCCTTGATAGTTTTGCCTCCCTTGTGTGGTTTTCTCTAATGCCGAGGTTTATCTATCAAACTGTCACTATCAGTGTTTTCCTCCTCCTCATAGTCTTTGTCTTCTCTGTCTATGTTTGCAAATTTTGAGGATGTGCACTCCTAGAAAAGGGATGAAGGGAGTGAGCAAGAGTGATTTAGGAGTAAGGGAAAGGGAGATGACCTTGTGAAGTATTTTGTGGGCTAGAAAATGAAGGGAGGGTATGAATCATGAAAATGAGGGAGAGGGGCTTGGGTCATTTTTTGAAATATAGCTTGTGGGATGAAGGATAAGGGGGTATAGAATGTTATGGAGTGATATAGGGTAGAGCTTCAGGGCTTTAGTAATAGATGATGGGAGGAATAATAGGGATTAGGGTTTTAGGCATAACTAGGGGAGAATCTAGGGTTTTATATTGCCACGGTAAATTACCTTCAAACACTTCAATTGCAAATCAATGATGAGGTATAGTGAGGGCACTTACTTGTTTGAGGGATGAGAGGGTGATTTTGGAAGTTTTTATGAAGCTGGAGGATTTTTTTATCCTTGTTGCTAACCGCGCAGCGCCTGCAACAGGTGCGCAGTGCCCTCCTAAACGCGCAACACAGTGTTATTTTACACTGCCGGAAATGCCCTACACGCAGCACTCAACTTGTACGTGCAGCGCCACCCCCTGAACACGCAGTGCCACCTCCATTTCCTAAAACGCACAGCGCCAAACTCCAGAAGCGCAGCGCCACTTCTCCTTGGCCCAAAACTCACTCAACTTCTCCTCTTTTCTTCACTTTTTAACTCCTTCTTTGCCAAATGAGAATGATGAACTTGAAAATGAATTGTGACACCTTATATAGGAGTAGATTTTGATTTTTCACTTGAAAAACCCACTTTCTAATGTTTCTTGACCTTTTTCAAATCTCTTTTTTTAATGTCTTTTCTTCTTTGTTCCTTTTCAGGTGGATGATGCTCAATTTGAACTAATTTTTGCAGTGTTTCTTTGTCTTGTAGCAAGGAGAGATGCATTGGTGCAGTCGGGATCATTTATTACATATAGTGACTTAAAATTACATAAGAAATATAAATTAACTCAAAATACTTTGTTTTCACCTCAAAAAACATTATTTGTCTTGTAGCAAGGAGAGATGCATTGGTGCAGTCGGGATCATTTATTACATATAGTGACTTAAAATTACATAAGAAATATAAATTAACTCAAAATACTATGTTTTCACCTCAAAAACATGTTTTTTGAGGTGAAAATTACGTTAGTTAAAAAGATAATTATATAGTGACTATGACTTACTAGCCATCATTCTTGATTTATTTATCATCCTCATCCCCTTGCTGCCTTTTATTTACACCTTTAAATCATGCCCTTGACCTTGGAAATGAAACCCTAAGACCTAATGAAAACATGCCCTATGACCTAATGAAAACATGATTGCATTTTGACCATGAAACCGTGACTGAAGACAACCTGAAGATGGGTCAGCAAGTATACTTTATGAGGGAGAAATTAGATTTTTTGAAGAGAAGACAACCATCAGTGGATCAGTTTGGCATGACCTAATGAAATGATGTAAAAAATTTAGTATGTGACCCCTAAAATGAAAATGCAAAGAGAAAATTTGATCCCTGATGGAAGTATGCAGATACTGACACTAACAAGTTGATTGACCTTATCATATGGTAAAACATCCACATATACTAGATGACAAAAAATTCTATAGCATAAGAAGAAAATTGAACAAAGAACAACCAACAATAGTAAAAGATATCCCGATTAAGAAGAAATGGGCTCCCTTAGAACCAATATATCTTTTTTTTACTAAAGATGCAGGAACTAGAAAGTCTTTTGTTGCAAGAGAAATCTTCCAATATCTTTACACATGTACAATAATAGAATTGAATATGATCCACTTACATTAAAGGGAGTCATATAAACTTATACATGACAAGAAACTTTCAATGTTCCTGGTGTCACACTGTACTCAACCTTTTCCATTCCTTTTAACAAATATGAATACTTGAATTTAAGCAATGAAAAGATGGATATATTGTCCAAGAACTTTGAAAATCTTCGTGTTGTGCTTTTTGATTAGATTTCTCTTGTCATTTGTACATTTTTGTACCATATTGATAAATAATTCCATGAAATAAAACATACCCCTACTAAGTACTTTGGAAATGTTGATTTGATAATGTGTGGTGACTCATTAGGGGAATTTTGAGGCCTAAAATGGGCCTCCTAAGAAAAATGTATAACCAAAATAAACTTTATAAGAACCAGTAGGATTCAAGATGATGATGTCAACCATGGGGGATGATTCACCATTTTTGGAGTAAAAAAGTAAAAAGATTAAAAAATAATAAAACTATTTTTTCAACTCATATTTTCAACTTATCTCCCTAAGATTTTACTCAAATTTCGAGCAGGAGTACTTGTTGGATGCAAAATTTAATTCCTCGTCCAAGGATTACCCATGTTGCATACATTCAATGGACCCTGCTACAAGAAAATTGATAAATACATGAAAAAACGTGATTGCAATCACATTTTTCATGTATTTCACATTTTTCGTGTATTAGGGCCCATCAAAAGTATGCAACATGGGTACTCCTTCGATGAGGAATCAAATTCTTCCTCCAACGACTCTTTCCGCTCGAAATTTGAGTAAACCCATAGGGAGATAAGTTGAAAATACGAGTTGAGAAAATAGTTTTTTTCTTTTCTCCCTCTAAAATTTGATGATGTAATCAAATCTTTTTTTTATTTCCACTATTATTTTAAATTTCCTTAGGAGGCCCATTTTAGACCTCAAAACTCCCCTAATGTGTATGAGGCTCAACCTATCAAAGACACTTTGAAATTTGAACACCCAATGTTCAACCATTGTTCAACAAGTTGAGAGTGCCATACAATTTTTGGCAATATAAAGTAAAATGCTATGTTTTACATATTCCAATGCGTCAAAAAGACATAGCTTTTGTTTCAATTTTGAACAAAATGTGAATGAATTCCCAGTGAGATGTTGACATAGAATTCATCAATCATCATTTTTATAGGGCACCACCAATTGATCCACTTTTTCCATATCTATTTTACAAAAATAAAGATGTGTAGAGACACAATGAAAAAATGTTGTCACATGTGGATACAGAGTTGATAGTCCTTCAAGAATCTGACAAAGTTAAAAGCATTCAAACAAACTTTTCAAACAATGATATTTCTAGCAAAAATACTCGTAAAAAACAAATATTGTTTAATTATATGCTGGAAACTATGACATCAAAGATGACCTTGTTAATGGTGCAAATGGAATATTGAAAGTTTATTCTTCAATTGGAGAAAATGGACAAGATGTAGTTTGGTTATAATTTTTTAATCCAGTTGTCAAACAATTACACAGGAAAAAAAAGAAAAAAAGAAAAAAAAATTCCAAGAATTATATGGTACAAATCTTGAAAAATAGTGGACATTATTGTTTCGTGTTGCAAAGTTATTACCATCATCTAGAAGCACAAGTCATTGCAGAATACGAAGACATTTTCCAGTACAACTAGTTTGTACTATGACAATACTTAGAGCATAAGGATTGACTTTAGAAAGACTTAAATTTGACCCAAGTAACATTAGAACACATAGTTTAGTGTATGCAACTATTTCGTGAGTGAAAACCATGGATTCGTTGTTCTTGCTCCAAAAATTAACACATGAAAATTTCCGTTTTAGCAAAAAAATAGACATAGAAATGAAACACTTGATTGAAAATTCATAATGGAACTTTCATCTTGTTCGTAACTATTTTGCAGATACCAATGCACTTACATTGGTCTCCCTGAACACACATAGCTTGCAAGCACATATTGATGATATTCAAAAAGATGAAGACATTATGAATAGTATAGTTATTTGCTTGCAAGAGACACACACAGATTTCCTATCTAACAAACATAAGTTTCTTGAATCCAATTTGAATTCATCATACTCTATTCATGGTGTTCTTAATTGCATAAAAAACACATAAACAAGTTTGAAACAAAAAAAATTTGCAATGAAAATTTGAGCTTGTGATGTCATAGATTTATGTAATACAACCAATTTGCATTATGAACATATATGTTTCTCCTTTTAATCTTGTCTTTACAATCATTGAAACAATATCAATAGACAAATTACACATTCTTCATGGTGACTATATCTTGATTATTATTGGTGATTTCAATGTTGACATGCATTCAAATAGCCAAAGGACAAATTATACTCCAAACTCATAGACCATAATTGGAAAAATATTGACCTTGGTTGTTGTCAAGTCGGTTTGTTAGATGCATATTGGAGTGATCATGATGCAATTCATGCTAGCTTGTGCCTAAATTGAACTTCACAACAAACTGTTGCAATATTATACGTATTTTGTTTCTTCTTTGAATGAAAAAAAAAAAAAAAAAAGGTAGCAACAAAAAATCACTCCCCTTATTCCATGTATTGTTTTTTTCCTCTCATTATTTATTTTATAGTTTGGAACTTGATATTTTATCATATGCAATAATACGAACATTAACCTTTGTAACATGAATTCAAATATCTGTTGTAGGAACATTGTAAGACATATGTTGACTTTAACAATGCTTACTCTTTAAAACTCATATAGTTATAGCTATTGCATCATACCTGTTGCAGTCAGTAATTTATTATCTTCTTCAACTAGTTTGTTTCTATGCCTCAGTCTTCTTTGACATTTGCAATAGTTGAAGGCTCTAATTACTTTGATTCAATTTAGGCAATATTAAGAAAATAAATTGTTTGCATAAAATTTAAAGCAATTTTTAATCAAATGGTGGAGTTACAATCATTTTAAATACAAAGATAATTCTTCAAATGTGTATTTTAGAAAGAAGACATTCACAAAAGTTGTGTTCTAATATTGAGTTCAATAGTCTTTCATTGTGTACCTTTTTTAAATGCAAATGAGTAAATTTGAACAATGATTCCTCTTTGATATGCATATAAATATAATTACATGTTTTTAATATTGCATATGCATTACTCAAGTAGATTACAAAGATATGTTTAAGTTACACAATCGGTGTTTAAAACATCTAGGTCCCTGTATATATTTTTCGACAATTGATATACAATATATTTGCTTCACGGTTGTGTTTATACATGTGTAAAAATGAGAAAAATGTTAGCTTGCAAAGTAGATAGTGGAACAGACGGCAATGAAACCAATCATATGGACAAACATGTTTCTCTTTCTGCTTCCACAATCAAGAAAAAAGAGCAATCTTTCCATTTGCACATTAATTAATTTTTTGCATTTTCTTCGCCTAATTTAGTGTTTTTAAAATAGAAAAATTATAAAAACCATTAAGAGAATTTTTTTATTTTTATTTTCATAGCCAAGCAAAAGAAAAGACAGTCGCATCCTCCATAGTTTATGTTTGCATGGGAAACTCAACAGATATTTTTGAAATAGATGTCTTTATGTTGTACGTCTTTGCTTCTACTGCAACATCTTTCTCACCACCAAAGGCTCAAGTCATACACGCTGATATTTTTTATGTAAATGGACAACTTAGAATAACTGTCAACATAAGTGATAAGTTAAATTCTCAATTCTTGTCCTATTTATTTGTTGGGAGCAGTGTTCATATAATGAGATTCAATATCGTAAATAAAAAAAACACAAATATGAAAAGGGTGTTTCTAGTCATAGCATCTCATTGAATCCAACGTCTGTTTTTGAGACAATACCAATGCTTTGTAATTAACATTGCCTTGCTCCAAATACTACAATTGATGCACTTTTAGAAGCAAATACAAATTATTTAGTTTGAATCTTTGCAACACTTGTTATAGGATGCCAACAAAACAATCATCAGTTTGAAATATGTATCAAAGATGGTGAAATGAACAATGGCAGTGCCATAGTATTCTATAGAGTCTTCGTTGTTAAGAAATCTAAGGCAATATAGAGTTTGATTTCTCTTAACTTGATTTCTCTTATACTTTGACAAGTTCTTGTGATTATCTTAGTTTTCCATCATTATTATTATGTTCTTTTCATCATCAAGACAAATGCCAAACAAGAATACCACAAAGACACCAGAGATAGGCTCCAAGATAGGAACAAACCCCTATGAAAACCTGTTCAAACTCTTTCTTTAGCAAAATCAAATCAAGTTGAGATAATCCAAGACCCTTTGACGTAGACCAAGACCTCCCTTTATCCATAAAGTCAGCCTTCCAAGAAGATCATTCTTCTTCTGACTCATCTCTTCATAATTCAACATCAAAAACCTCTTCAAGAACATGAGTGTACAAGGGTCTCTGCCCTCTCTGTTAGCCCGTACTTTTGGCTCCTGCAGTCATACTAACAAAAATTTTGGTCTTGCATTTATACTAGAAAAATTCAGTCTTGTAGTATCTTTAGCTAACTTCAGTTTTCTTCTTCCATTTCCTTTCATAGGTAGCTCTTCCTTTAATTCCTCTTCAAACTTCCTTTTTCAATAGAAAATGCATATTGAATAGATGACAGTCGATTAATCTTCATAAGGTCAAATGCTCCTTTCTATATATTCTTTACAAGGTGGGCGTGTCCCTTCATGAGGCCGACTAGACTGTTGAAGAGGAAGACTTGACATGAAACAAGGATGACTTAATGGCGGTGGAGAAGATGACCAAACTACATCAATATAATTTTATTCCTTTGATACAATGAGCCCAATAACGGTCTTTTACATGATGATTTTGACTTTGACTCGATACAAAAATCCTACAACACACAATGGGTGCTTTGACCCATTGACTAATGACCTAACCATGAAACCCATGCTTTAATAAGTCAATTTTCTTTTACAATAAAAAAAAAAAATTGACAAATACATTACATCATGACTCAATTACAATTATGAAGACCAATACTAGTTACATTTCTCAACATTTGTGTCTTGTTATACTTTGTTTGTTTCTTGTTTTTTCTTCCATTCTTCTTTTTTCACGCTTGTTGCTAAAACAATTCATATTTTCATGCTCTCTTTGTTACGACTAATTGAATTTTTCACTTCAATTTTTACTAGGTGAATTTGGGCGAACAATATAGACAAAAATTTACTAAACTGCAGAAAGATATAGCAAGCGGAAAGATAATCATGATTATGTTAAAAAACATAGTTTGAAATGGCCCAAAAGGATCACATATCATACATACATGTCTATTGAGTTTATATGATCCACTTAATGATGAATCAACAAAAATTTATTTAGAGACTCTCAAAAAAACAAATGTCCAAGCAAGTTTTCAATTGCATCTTGACTTTTCATAAGATAAAATCTAATTTATAGACTCTCACAAAAGCAAATGTCTAAGCAAGTTCTCAATAACATCTTAACTTTTTATAAGTTTTCTTCTATTCTTTCATTTTGCAATTATTTGATCCTTCCCCTACTCTATTTTCTTTCTCTTACATTCTTTATCTACCTTAAATTTAACAAAAATATATTTCTATCAACAAAAAAACTATTGTAGATGACTGGAATCCTCAATCCAGTTGATATTTTTTTCTTACCATACAATCCATTCCGTAATGAGTGTGAACAAATTATTAGAACAATGGAGTGTCCAATTACAAAAAATGTGGTTTCAAATCATTATTTTCTTATAAACACAATTAGAAGTGTACAATCAAGGATGTATATGGCAAGCTAGATTGCACCCTTCCAAGGGATCTTCTTCAACAATTATTCCCAAAACTTCTGCAAATATTCATTGCAGAATACAAACAACACATTCAAGGAATTTTTTCTTGTTAAGTGGATTCTCAATAACTGGAACCTTTACAATTTCAATGGACAATTTCGTTGTCCACATCAAAAATATTTGGCATCCTTGATTACTTTTTTGCAATATAGTCTAGTCAATTTTGTATATTTTAAGTATGTTCATGAATAATGTGAAGAATTCTGAGATAATATTTTGTATGGAATATAGTATGACTCATAATCCTATGACAATGGGAATAAGTATTCATTGACCACGAGTTTTCCAAGCCCTGCTCTGAGCTTGTATATTACATCTAATGTTCTTTTGTTGATCAATATGAATATAAACATTCGACAAGATTTTTGAGTCTCGTATGTGTGTTCCATGTATAGTATTATTTTTAAATCTGGTTTGAGTTCTTGCTTATGTGGCTATGTTGGTTGTTGTATCTAATTGTGTTAATGTATACAAAATGGACCCAGATTTTACTATTTCCTGTTAAATTTATTTTATGCATAATTGTTGAAGGATTGTGCAAAGATGGACTCCTTGTATAAATTGTAGCATCTGCATTACTTGGTCTTAATTTATTTATCACAACTTAATTATTTAAAATTTATAGGCAAGTGTAAATAGATGGGTCTCTTTGTCAACACGATTATAAATTAAATATTTGGAATTTGATCCCATCTTGTGCAGATAAATGGAAATTTCCCTTATACCTCTGCACATGCCTTATTACAAATCCCTTACTGCCACCAGATTTAGAGTTAGTAGGATTTTTAAAGTGGGAAGACTATAATACAGACCTATAGACCTTAATTGTTAATAATAACTTTATGCTTAACTTCTATATAAATACCATTGGAAATATTTCTAAGTGGAGTATAACAAATTTCATAAATCTTTCCAATTAAATAATTTATGTGAATTTAAAGCGAATCTACTGATTCCTCTTCTATGTTGTCCTACATGCATTAAAGCAAAACATAAAATATTTTGACTTCATACTTCAACAAGCTTTACCTCCACACATAGTTCACTTAACTCTACACATCCCTATCCTCTATGCATCCTTGTTTCACACAACACTTTGTCTTCCATACACTTTCACATGGCCACACCCATTCTTGCCTCTGCACGCTTCTTATGCACACATCAATTGCCCATGACGCTTCTTCTGTACACCTATTATGCACAATTTCTTTTTCAAAATTGTCCTTCCACGAATTCCTCCTCAACGTTATTAACTACTTGCAAGCTACCTTTTATGATTACAAAGATGATAATTGTGTATGTTCACACCGTGGGGCTTATGTAAAGGCATGCTTTTAAAGGTTAAGGCCAAAGTATAAACTTTAGTTGCATTGAACACTTTTTACATGTCGCCAAGGAAGTCATTCCCTGGGACACAATCATAATGCATCGTTTAAAATTTTCGATGGTCGTAGACTAACAAGACCCGCAAGATCAGGATTTATATGTCATTTAACAAAAAGGTTCTTGTCCCTCCACAAGACTACATGTAAGGATGTATGCCTCAAAAATAAGAGAGTGCATTGTGGTTAACAAAAAGTGAGAGATGGGAGAGACTTGTGATACAAAATGAAAATTTTGACATCGCGTCGTCAGATTTTATAGTGTTCCTTGGGAAAGAGAAGACAATTGTGTAGGTTAGTTGTTGAAAACTTTCCCATCATTCCACAGGACTTATGTAAAGGAACGCTTCTAAAGGTTAAGGCCAAAAGGAAGAATTTAGTTGTGCATATGCCTTTATTCCACCAATTTTAGACTTGGTAATATTTTTACAAGCAGGACACCTTATAAATTATATTTAGTGCTTACACTCTTTTAACGTTGCATATCCTAACCTCCACACATCATTGTCCCACACAACACTTCTTATTTTTCACACATTCTCATTTTTGCATGACAACACGCATTCTTTCCTCCACACACTTCTTGTGTACACCTCCATTGCCCACAACACTTTTTCTACACATGTACTACTTTGCACAATTGCTTTTTCACAATTTCCCTTGCACATTCTATGGGACAAGCTCATAATGCATCATTTAAAATTGTTGACGACCATGGACTAATAGGAGCCGTGAGACAGAGATTTGTATTTCATTTATAAGAAAGTTTCATGTCTCGCCACAAGGTCGCATGTAAGGATTTATGCCTTAATAGTAAGAGAGAAGGGTGCAGATAATGGGAAGCAAGATACATGAAAGTATAACGATACAAAATGAAAATATGGAGACAAGAATTGTGTATGTTACTTGCTAGAAACTTTCTTGCCATGCCATGGGACTTATATAAAGGCACACTTTTAAAAGTTAAGGTCAAAATACAAACTTTAGCTGTGCACATGCCTTTTTTCCACCAATTTTAGACTTGTTAATATTTTTTTAAGTGGGACACCTTATAAATTATATTTACTCCTTCATGCTTTTGATCCATATGTTATGTTTCTTTTTCCATGTTTTTAGGTGCATGAAGTCTATAAAAACAATTTCTAGATAGATCATCATAGTATGTCGTGTTTGTTTCTACAATGTAATTTTATGCATTATCTTACTCTTTTATCAAGTTTCCAAATCCTATAATTGGTTGAACAAATTGTAACATAGTTTTTTATTCTTGTATCAAATCTCAAAACAAAATTAGAAGTCATGCAATAGAAGCAGGGACTAGCTACTTTACATCTATTTCCCTTGTTAAAACGAAAAGTTGGAAAGATATGTCGACAAGGGTTTTAAGAAATAAACATTTTTTTGTGATTGATACCCAATGTTAACAATTTATGTTGGATAAGTTAATGTAGGGACAAAGGGAAAATGAGAACCCTACAATATTTCCAATAATGAAATGAATGATAGCCCTCGTAATCATGACCAACATTGAATGTTGAGATGAAAAAAAAAGAGTAATTAAAGTGATTGAGGGATATGTAAATTATGGACACACAAATGTATGATTAGGCAATTATATTCCTTTGATACCTTAAAATAGTAAACAATAAGTGGATTAAATTCGAAAACACACTTTATTGAATTATTTTATAGTTTTTTACCCAAATCGATATATAGTAATAACATTTCCAAGTGCAACATTTGTATGCATTTAAGAGAGGAGGGAGGAAACCACAACAACTAGATGTAATAAATCAACACTAATATGATAATATGTTTTCCTTAAATTGATCAAAGTGAAGAAGTTACATCTATGAAGCTAGTAAACATGAAATTTAAAAAATATAAAATTGAGATCATTAGAGAATATTATATTTATATATATATATATATAAGGAAGTGAAGGGGTGTTTATGTCAAGTAGAAAGCTCTAACAAGGATATTGATAAATGGATTGAACAACATGAATGAGGACTAAAGATGACCAGAAATTAGGAATACTTGGAATTTGTAAGGAATGATGGTGATTCCACTAACAACATAATGTTTAATTTCACCAAATTTCCCTAGGGGTATCATAATACATTATTAAAGATTGACTAAAAATTAAGGTTCAAAATGATGAGGGTTACTTGAAAGTTTAATAATATACTTGGTTAAGGAAAATATGTGAAAACTTGAGAATATCGATGAAATGACTATCCCTGCCAAGTAAATTTTCAACTTCCTTGTTGAGAGAATAAGAAGTAATGATCTAGCCCTAACTAAAAAACATAACCAAAATAGATCCTAGATAGATGTTTAATGATATTTTTGCATTAAATGTAATAGATGGTATTAATTGTTTATGCATGTTAATGAATTTTATTAATGAATCATGATAAGAATATGTGTGGAGCACCTGGAAGGTATGCTTTTTGATAAGTAATCTAGCGGTTTTTCAATACTATTTCTAATCTTTTCTGCATTATGAGCCTAAAAATATAAGGGTTTTGGTAAATTGTGTGAAAATGGACAAACGAAGCTCAATCACTAATAATCGATGTTTTCTATGCAGAAGGACGCGGAAATAGGGAATTATCGAGTAAACACAAGAAGCGCAAGGAAAGTAACTGCTGCCCCGTCGACAGGGAACCGGATGCGGACAAGATCAAGTAAAATTGGAGCCGAATAATCCAGGAAAAGAACGCAGGACATCGTGACGGAGAACGCAAGAAGGAAAGAGGAGACCCGAACGATTAGCGAATCCCTCAGGATCTTCGATCCTGAGGGATCGCTGCTTTAAGCTTATCTTTTGTATCTAGACATCTCCGTCATTTCTGTTATATAAAGGTACCACGCCATCGAGCGTGGGGGGAAGGACGACTGTTATCATAATTATAAACTCAGAACGATTTTGATCACTGAGCTTTTGTAAGATCTGATTTTGTACACTTTTGTTAATGCAATCAGTATAAAGGATTTGGTGTTCACTTCGTTTCTGCATCTGAAGTAACTCTAAGCAGTGTACCATCGTAGCCAAGGGCCCAGCTCCGACGGTCACTTGCTGTTGTATCATACGGTGATTTGTGTGGTTTGCTTATTTCTTTTATTACAGTAATCCGATATATCCTTGCTATGATAGACTATGCTTCTTAATTAATACTTGAATCTGAATAAGTTCTTTAATTCAAGTCTCTGTATTACACAAACTGAATCTATTCGAATTGCATCCATTTCCACAGCAAGTTATTGGTATGAATGTTATCATTATTGGATTCATATGAAATAAGTATTTGTGAGGCTTGAGGATAATATCACTTTGTTCAGAAACATAGTCGCATCATACATTACTCTCGGATCGCTACAGTAGTATAGACCGTGTACATACTTCGTGGTTTGCTGTTCCATTTGGATTTGCTGTTCCTTTTGGGTTTGCTGTTCCATTTGGATTTGTTGTTCCATTTGGGTTGCTGTTCCATTTGGGTTTGTTGTTCCATTTTATATGATTGACGTTTTTTGTTTATGATAGTTTGCTGTTCCATTTCATTACTGTTGTTCCATTTCATTACTGCTGTTTCATTTTAAGAATTGCTGTTCCATTTTACTTTCGTTAATCTGCCTTTATTGCTTTCGCGTGATAGCAGGCCTAAGGCTGTCGTGAGCCCAGCAAGACGCTGCCTAGCTCCCTGACCTATAAGCCCATGCTTTGGTTTCCTTTCTTTATCAGTTTCTAAAGGGAAGGGTTATTGGTTCCGTACCCTTGACTGATCATTTGCCTTGTGTGATTTCATTTTCTGAATTGGTTTAGTTACAGCTTAGTGTTTGTTTCCTTTCAAGTCATTAGAACGCTATACTACCGAGCACTACTTGGACAGAACAGCCTCGGATTGAGTTACTCCTTGAAAGAACAAAACGATCCCGGATTGACTTAATAATGTGGAATAATTGGTGGTGTGAGAGACCCTAGTTATCGCTCTACATTTTGGCGTCGTTGCCGGGGAAGGGGTAATAGCCATTTGTCCTTTATAGAGTAGTGCGCAAATCTGCTAGGAGGGAGTTGGATTTTAAAAACGGAAGGTAAGAACCTGCGTACGGAGCATGTAAAAGCCCTGCTCCACCGTCCACTCTCTTAGTAGAATTGCTGGTTAAATAGGATTTAGCAGTTTAATTGGAGTGCATGACTAAGCAGAAAAAGTTAGAAAAAGATCAAAAGCCTCCATCCAAAGCCAAGGGGCCGGTGACCCTTGGACGAACGACCTTTATAGACGAAATCTATAAGAAAGCCGACTCTCAGCCATCAGTAGGTTATAAGAAAGTCAATTCTAAACAGCCTACTAGTTCCCTTCAGGCCTCGGGATCACCATCTGAAGCCTTTGCTGAGGTGCACAGTCGAACAGAGGAGCAGGATTTTCAAGAAATTGAAAATTTGACTCCTGGACCATTGCACGAAGGGACTCAAAGTAACCTTTGTGAAGGAGAAGGAGAAACAGGGGAAATTGAGGAACCTAGATCTCCTATTGAATTAAACCAGCCTTTGAATAGCCCGGACAAGGGAAGCGCTGTGAAAATCCTTGTTGAAGGAATTCATTCACCGCAGACAGTTGGGGCCATTATCATCCCTGATCAAGGGAGTGGTGTCAAGACAATCCCTGTTAAGACTACCCCTCCTCAACCAAGGAACACTCTCTTGGAAATTCCTGAAGATTACTGGCATATATTCGATCCCATGGCGCAGAATCAGCCAAACACCCAGACCTCCACATTGCAATATCCGATAGTAGATTCTGCAGCAAATGCGCCCATGAAAGCCATTCCTCTCCAGCATATTCCCACATTTCATGGCCTCACATCAGAAGATCCGGACGCCTTCTTGTTCGAATTTGATGTATTATGTAGAGGATACGATTACACCACCGATCCCCAGAAACTGAAATTGTTCCCCTCTACATTAAAAGGGGCTGCGTTGAGATGGTTTATGGGCTTAGGTGGTGGGGTTATTAACAATTGGGATCAAATGAAAGAAGCCTTTTTAAAGAAATACCAAGATTACTGTAGATCGAGGGAATTAAAAGATGAAATCTTTCAAATGTCAGCCAGACCAAACGAAACCTTAGAAGAATATGTGGAACGTTTCCAATATAACTTGCAAAGATCCCCTTATGCATCACTACCTCTGCCTGATAACGTGTTGAAAACTGCATTAATTAGAGGTATGAGAGAGCAATGGATCGAAACGTTAAACATCATGGGGAAAGGAGACATTTATCAGGAAAATTTTGTTGATATCATTGATCTGTGTATCAGGAGCTCCAGAGGCAGCACGAGGATAAAACCAGCGGAATATGATCGCTTCCCCAGAGATAACAGAACATTAACAGAGGGAGTAACACGGGCGGAACTTGGAAATTTGCTAGAAAATTTTAAAACTGATATCCTGGGAACATTAACTACACAACTTGACATTGTGCAGGCTAAACAGAAGCAAGCTGAGGCAGAGCAGAATCTAGCCATTTTTTGCCCACGATGCAGGAAGAAACACAGCCATAAGGAATGCCCACTGGATACAGTCCAAATATGTGCTATCTGCACCAAGGAACACCTGACCGAAAGCTGCCCTTCACTGCCTGGTTTGAAGGCAGTATACAAAGAAGCAGAAGAGGAGTCAGAACCAGCATATTTTGTTAACCAGCGTCGTCAATGGCAGCCTAGGCAACCAGGTATGTTTTCAGATCCCTCCTCTTCTTTTCAACCCCCGCAGTTCAGTACACAGCAACAGAACGTGTGGCAAAATCAGTCCCAACCCCCGTTTTCAAATTGGTCACCTCAAATGTTTCCTACTCCGAATCCTTGGATGTCCCAATTTGGTTGGCCAAACTGCCCTTATCCTCCACCATATTGGCAGAATAGTTCCTATCCTCCACAGTGGACCCCTTCCACTTCGCAAGGCTCATCCTGGCAGACAAGCTGGCCAAGATCGACATATCAGCCAGCAGGATCAATCCCACTCCCTCAACCAACTCTGCCAGCTTTACAACAAAATCCCCAGTCTAATCTGAGACCGCAACTCCCAGCCCAACCCAATCCCAACCCTAATAATAGGCCAGTCCAATCTATCCAAATCATAGACACATCAGAGATTGAGTCTGACCTAAGGGAGTGCAACGATCTTCAGTTAAGATCGGGACGAATAATAGAAACAGAGGGAGATAAAATGATTCATATTGAAAATCAGTTACCAATAGAACAACCCCCACAACGGGAGGATGAAAACAAAGAGCAAAACAATAAACAAGCAAGTACATCCTCTCCTCCTTTCCCAGAACGATTAGTCATATCTCGACCTATACAACCTCCAGACTTTGACATTTTGGGAGAATTACAAAATTTGTATATAAAGATTCCATTCCTCCAAGCTATACAAGATATTCCTATATATGCGAAAACCATAAAGGAATTATGCATAAAAAAATCAAGGAGGAATACAAATACTAACCCTAGAGTCCAAGTAGTTGGTACTTTATCCGACCTATTATCAGGAAAGGAGACACCTATCAAATATGAAGATCCCAGGAACCCAATTGTAACCGTTCAAATCTATGGCCAAACCCTGACTAACGCTCTAGTCGATCTGGGAGCTGCAATCAACATTTTGACAACCTCCACCTGCCAAAAGCTTGGCATTACGTCAGTAGAACCTACCTCTACTCTGTTAGAATTGGCAGATCGATCTGTAGTTCGACCAGAAGGTACTCTGAATGATGTCATGGTTTCCGTAGATTCATGGGAGTATCCCACAGATTTCCTGGTAATTAATCCTAAAACCCGACTAGATGGACATCCGTTAATCCTAGGCAGACCCTGGCTTGCTACTGCCGATGCCTACATAGGCTGCCGGCAAGGAAACATGACTATAGCTAAAGGACCCGATGTTAAAAATTTAATTTTATATCCACCAGCTCAGCCAAGCCTGTCAATGATTAAAACTAACTCTTATCCTGTATCATATCTTGCTAACAACATCAGATCTCCATTAACTATACAGAAGGCGTTAGACTTCAAGGATCAAACAGAAGACGACGCCATTAACAATTTTATTAGTCAAACTGAAGCTAGAAAACATATGCAATGTCTTATGATAGAGGCAGCATTTGACAGTGAGCTAGAAGAAGATCCCTTAAAAGATCCGCATGATCAGAAAATACCAGTAACTGTTGTTGCTAATAGTAAAGTAGTGGAAATTGAACCTGGTTAAACTCTGAATATTAACACCAATCTTACACCAGATCAAGAGACAAAACTTGTTAGTCTGTTACAAAAATACAAGGATGCATTTGCGTGGGATTACCCCGACATGAAGGGGATTGATCCTCAATTATGCACCCATCACATCTATATAGAGAAAGATGCAAGACCTATCCGTCAGCCACAAAGAAGACTCAACCCTCACCTAAAGGAGATAGTGAAAGATGAACTTCAGAAGCTCTTAGATGTTAACTTTATTTACCCTATCTCTGACAGTAAATGGGTCTCTCCCCTTGTGGTGGTACCCAAGAAAAATGGAAAATGGAGGATTTGCGTCGATTACAGGGAGTTAAACAAGGCTACACAAAAGGATCACTTTCCCCTCCCATTTATAGATCAAGTATTGGACACGTTAGCAGGGAAGAAATTTTTCTCCTTTTTGGATGGCTTCAGTGGATATAACCAAATCCAAATTGCCCCTGAAGACCAGGATAAAACTACCTTTACGTGCCCTTGGGGAACGTTTGCCTATCGTGTATTACCCTTCGGCCTATGTAACGCCCCTGCTACATTTCAAAGGGCTATTCTCAGTATTTTTGCAGATCTAATAAACGATGGACTTGAGGTGTATATGGACGACTTCACACCGTATGGGGATGAATTTGATCCAGCTCTGGATACCCTGGAAAAAGTTCTACAACGCTGCATTGCTACCAGACTCTGCCTGAGCCACGAGAAGTGCTACATGATGATGACGGAAGGGCTCATTCTAGGGCACTACATTTCAGCAGCTGGCATCCAGGTAGACCCTGCTAAAATTCAGATTCTTTTGCTCATCCCTACCCCCACTACTCAAACAGAGGTGCGTAGTTTCCTTGGATTTTCCGGATATTACAGACGCTTTATAGAACATTATTCACGAATTGCAGCACCTCTATATGCTCTGACAGGTAACGTCGATTTTTTGTGGACAGATAAATGCGACCAGGCTTTTAAAGAATTGAAAAAGTTGCTGTCAATAGCTCCAGTCCTTCGAGGACCAAACTGGAATCTGCCATTCCAGATCTCATCGGATGCCTCGGATACAGCAATCGGTGCAGTCCTAGGACAAGAAGAGGATAAGAAGCCATACGCTATTTACTATATTAGCAAAAATTTATCCTCTGCCGAACTCAATTATACTGTTACTGAAAAGGAATTTCTCGCTGTAATTCATGCTGTTAATAAATTTAGGCATTATATTACAGGTTACCCTGTTGTGTTATATACAGATCATTCTGCTATTAAATATCTAGCAAACAAACCTGTCACGAATGCTAGAGTAACTCGATGGTTGATCCTGTTGCAGGAGTTTGACATCACAATTAAGGATCGACCTGGCAAGGAGAACCCTGTAGCCGACTTCCTCTCAAGAATACCCAAATCAATCGAAGCAGCAGCCGTGGAAGATCAATTCCCTGACGAACATCTGTTTGCCATTGCCATTCGAACACCCTGGTATGCTGACGTCGCCAATTACCTTGCAGTGGGTAAGTTACCAAAACACCTAACCCCTCAGGAACGAAAGCAAATTGTTCAAAAAAGCACACGATTTTCGTGGATTGGAGACCATTTATTCCATACAGGGGCAGACATGCAAATCAGAAGGTGTATTCGAGAGGATGAGATCCTAGACATCTTAAAGGCTTGTCACAGTGGACCATGCGGGGGGCACTTTGCCGATAAGAGAACAGCACATAAAATACTACAGGCAGGGTACTATTGGCCTACAATCTTTAAGGACGCGAAAAAGTTTGTGCAGGCCTGTGATAGCTGCCAGCGAGCAGGAAAACCTGGTCAAGCTGATGAAATGCCTCTGAGACCACAAGTGGTTATTGAGCCATTTGAACAATGGGCTCTCGATTTCGTCGGGCCCATTAATCCACCATCAAACCAAAGGACATACATCCTGGTAGCAACAGACTATGTTACTAAATGGGTTGAGGCTGAATCATTAGCTAGGGCTACAGAAGATTCGGTAATACAATTTTTGTTCCATTTGTTTGTACGTTATGGACTTCCGAGAGAAGTAATTACAGATGGTGGACCACAATTTGTTGGAAACAAACTAGCTGCAACATTTAACAATTATCATATCCAACATAAGATTACTACCCCCTACCATCCGCAGGCAAATGGACAAGTAGAAAACAGTAACAAGATAATTGAGTCAATCTTAACAAAGACCATCGCATCACACAGGCATGATTGGGCTGCTCGGCTACCTGAAGCACTGTGGGCTTATAGAACCACATGGAGAAGTACGACAGGCTATTCACCTTATCAATTGGTGTTTGGGAAACAACCAATCTTTCCTATCGAATTCGAGATCCAAACACTACGAACTGCACAAGAGGTTGGCCTAGATCTGAATGAGGCACAGATCAATCGACTACGACAAATCAACGAATTGGATGAGATTAGGCTCTCTGCATTACAAAACACAGCATTAATCCAACAGCAGCGAGCTAAGTGGCACGATGCACTTATAAAGAATAAAGTCTTCCATGAAGGAGACTGGGCTCTGTTATACGATTCTCGGTTCCAGGACTTCCCGGGGAAACTCCAGACTCGCTGGCTAGGACCATATGAGATCCAGAAGGTGCACGACAATGGGACCCTCACTCTGATCACGATTGACGGTTCTGGACATACGTTCAAAGTAAATGGCCACCGAGTTCGTCTCTATCGAAGACCTCTTACTCGGGAATCCTTTTGTCAACAGCTTCAGCAAGATACTGATTTGGAGATCCTAGCAGAGGAAGTGAAATCTTCCTCACCCATAACTTAAGCAATTTGTTTTTCATAATTTGTACATAACATCCTGTATATATGTTCTTTTCATCTTTGTTTTGTAGTATTTTGGTTACCTTATTTTGCACAGCACTGGTTTGATTTTGCTGTTCCTTTTCAAAAGGAACAGCACTCGTTTGATTTTGCTGTTCCTTTTTAAAAGGAACAGCACTCGTTTGATTTTGCTGTTCCTTTTTAAAAGGAACAGCACTCGTGTGATTCTGCTGTTCCTTTTCAAAAGGAACAGCACTTTTGGTGTTTTGCTGTTCCTTTGCAAAAAGGAACAGCACTTGTTGTTTTGCTGTTCCTTTGCGAAAAGGAACAGCACTTTTTATTTTGTTGTTCCTTTGCGAAAAGGAACGACACTTTTTATTTTGCTGTTCCTTTGCGAAAAGGAACAGCACTTTTGCGTTTTGGAATTTTTACTGTTCCTTTGCGAAAAGGAACAACACGTTTGTGTTTTGGAATTTTTGTTGTTCCTTTGCGAAAAGGAACAGCACTTTGGCGTTTTGGAATTTTTTGCTGTTCCTTTGGAAAAAGGAACAGCACTTTTTGTTCTGCTGTTCCTTTGCGAAAAGGAACAGCACTTTTTGGCTTTGCTGTTCCTTGCAGAAAAGGAACAGCCCGTGTGGATTTTTGTTGTTCCTTTGCGAAAAGGAACAGCCCGTGTGGATTTTTGCTGTTCCTTTGCGAAAAGGAACAGCCCGTGTGGATTTTTGTTGTTCCTTTGCGAAAAGGAACAGCACTTTTTGTGCTTTGCTGTTCCTTTGCGAAAAGGAACAGCACTCGCATATTTCTTTTTTTTCAAGATGCAGAATGTGGTTAATTCCGCTATTTTCCGCAAGACGAGTCATCCACATGCTCAGTGCAGAGAAGACACCATCAGAACCTTTCTGCTTCTATTTGGACGTTTTGCAATTATGCTCTCCTAAATCCTTTAGATACAGCAATGACATTATGCAATGAACATAAAAGCATGATATACCGAAACCTGCATATCATAAATCGCTATTATTTTAACAGTCAGTATATATAAGAAGTCAAGAGGAAGGACATTAACTTTCGTCTTTACTGTCATTATCTTGTTCCTGAACCATGGTTTGGAAATTTTTATCATGTCGATCTTCCTAAAAACTTTCTTGATCATTACTGAGGAATATGAGCAAACAATTTATATCTGTCTGTTGGGATTGTAAGACTTCTTCCACCATTCCCCGCTCTTAAGGAGTGCGGAACCACCCTTATGTGTAATTGAACAAAGAAAAAAGAAGTGTGCTGCAAAAGAAGAATAAAAGAAAAAATGAGAACAAGACATGAAATCGTCAAATGCAGGATAGGGGGTCTCATTCAGAGCCAGCCTACCATGATCATAAGGATGGAAGCGAAGTGGCATTCCCATTACGGCCACCACACCAGGGATATGGTCCAAAGGTAAAATAACAAGCAAACCTTGGAACAGGAGGTCTCATCACGAGCCGGCCTGACCACGTTTCGTGCCTACCCTGTGAATGGCATTATAGTTATCTGGTCACCAAGCCAGCATAATGGCCTGCATTTTGACAAAGCACTCTTCAGTAGATACACAAAGGATAATGGTTCCGGAGGGTGAGATAAACAACTTTGCCAAGGTTATGAACACCTGTTGGCAGTAGAGCTCTGTTAATGGCATTGGAGTCGTAATATTTACACCAACAGGTATGATATTAAGTTTGTTTGTCTTTTATATCCTTTGCATGTATCATATGTCACACCCTGATATAATTATCGCATGAGCATTATCACCAATCATGGCAACGGAATTGACAATGACTACTGGAGACTTGGTACAGTTGACAGACGTCCAACCCTCGGTTCCTCATTATATCACACTGGATTATCTTAAAAGCGATCCATTTTTCTGCCTCGGTTTCGGTACTTCATTGTCCTTTTACAACATGGCATAATTTCCACCTGTTGTACTTTATGATTTGACTCCCGACTGGCTGCTGCTCCTCTCTTTGACGGCTGGGGGCAGCCTATCAGATCGCGGGGGGGGAGGTGACCTCATTACTCCAATAGTTACGTGGCTGCACACCATTCGGGCAAAATAATAACACGATTTAACGGTATGATGATCTCATTCCACGGACTGTCACCCACGGTCTTTCTCTTTGCTGCATGCTCTGCGGAAATCCTTCCTAAAAATAGCATCGAGTACCCTCTCTGTTCGGTAAATACCGCGGACAGTTGCTGTGTCATTCCCGAGTCCATTCCTGAGAGTAAGCTATGGGCGGGAAAACAATCCGAAGTGAACCGCACAAGCTGGTCGCGTCTGCTGCTGCCCGCGAAATTCTGGAAAATGCAGGATGGTTGAATTACTTCAACCACCTGCAAGAATCGAACGAGGCTGTAGCGTTGGAATTCCTGCAAAATCTGCAGGAAAACCACTCTATAGTCGGAGGAAAGCGGATAGAAGTTACGGAGGACATTATTGCAGAAACCTCAGGATTACTAGCTGTTGGACCCAGATGGGAGCTGAAGAAGGA
Source organism: Pinus tabuliformis (assembly GCA_031772625.1). Taxonomy (NCBI): domain Eukaryota; kingdom Viridiplantae; phylum Streptophyta; class Pinopsida; order Pinales; family Pinaceae; genus Pinus; species Pinus tabuliformis. The sequence goes on along the minus strand of CM062807.1, from coordinate 340,815,934 downwards.
AAGACTGCAGAAAGCAATGGAAATTTTCCAAAGCGAAGGCCAAAGTCTGACAGTCAAAGGGAAAGGAGTTCTGCCGACAACACTGGGGGAACCCTGGACCGAGCTGGCAAAGATAGTGCAGAGCTATATCACCTGCGAAGGGAGAAAAGATGTGGTAAGGGCTCGTCACTTAAAACTTCTAGCTGTTTTGAAGGGAAAATGCTCTGTAAATCTCCCTGCCTTTTTAAATTCATTATTACATGATGCGGCCCGAAGTTTGAAGAAGGCTCAGCACACAGAGACGGTTGTTAGCCACCACGGACTGATTCGGCTAATAATAAGCCACAATCTTGCCCAACAGCAAGACACCTGGGAGGAATTGGTCGAAACAGTTAAAATGGGACTGGCTTTACCTCGAACCTCCAGCACACTGGAACGTTCAGAAGAACACAAGGAGCCAGCAGCGGAAAAGCATGTTGTTTCAAAATGAAAGCAGTCCTCTAGCACGCCGAACAATCAGAGAAACGTAAGAAGCCGGCGGCAGAAAAGCATGCTGTTTCGAAACGGAAGCGATCCTCCGATACGCCGGAACGACCAGAGGAACCTAGAGAACCTGTTGGCACTCCCAACCTGCCTGAAAGACCCAGGAAGTCAGCTCGATTGGTTCGAATACGGGGAAGGTTGGAAAAGATTCAGAAAACTGCGGCCCAACCAATTGAAATCGAGGACGAACCTTCGAAAGAGGAAGGTGAATTACCCGAAGGAAATGCTGAGCAACTAGAGGCTGGAACTAAACAGCCAGAAGAAGGAATTGAGGAAGAAAACGCACAATCCATGGGGAGCCCGTTGCAAGACCATCCAGGAGAAGAGGAATTGGCAGCAGTTCTGGCCAATATGGGAGAATACGGCCAAGCCTCCAGTCCAGGAGGCATCCTTGACGGTCCCGCAGAAGAAGAATTACCTAAGGAAGGGCATGCAGAAGAGGCAGGGGAAGAAAACCTGCCTGTCTTTGGTAATGAAGCAGAAGACATCAATTCGGGGCAATCTGTCCCCAGGGCACCGGAAGATGTTCCAGGAGAGGAAGAAGAAGTAAGATTGAAGGCCAAACCCTCTGCCGAGGCTAGGGAAATTGCAAAATTGAGGAAGAAGCACCAGAGGATGCTGGGCACGATAGCCAGACTTCAGCAACAAATCAGAATGTTGAAAGCCAGTCTGAGAATACAGAAAACTGCAAGGCAAAGGAAAAGGACCACGGCAGCAAGAACCCCGAGGGTTAGGGTTCGTTTTGATGGACGAAACCCCATCAGGAGACCTACTGTGGAGGAACAGTCCGCTGTTCCGAATGATAATGAGGAACAGGGTGCTGTTCCAATAGAAACTGTTGTTCCATCTGGCCCGGAGGAACGAATGGACATTCCAATGGAACAGCAAGAGGCTCCGGTGGTAGGAAGACCGTACCAACCCTTTGTTCGCATCAAAAAGGAGACGGATAGCAAAGAGGTTCAAACGGAAGCACCCCCCTCGGGTGTAATTCGGGTCCAAAATTCCAAACAACGCAATAGGAAGGTCCAGGTTAAACTTCCAGCTTCTACGGCTGCCTGGAAGAAAGACCCGAAAACCAGAACCTTGCATAAAATGATGAAGGAAGCCCAGCAGGAGGCCGAGCAGTTACGAGAACAGACGGTCCCCAAGGAAAGATATGAGGAGCTCCAGCAGCAACTTCGAAACATCAGTCAGTCTGAGAGCCAGGCCTTTGAAGGATGGCAGAAGGAGCAGGAAAAGGTTGCTAAGGTAACTCGTCGACTAGATAGTTTTGTTAAACAGATGGACACCTTGTGTTCCTTGTATACTGATGTTTTGACTTGTAGAGCCCCTGCTAAAAATTATGCTTTGTTTTTGCTTGAACGTTATTTGAGATTAAAAATAAAAGTTGTTAGGGCAGGAGCACCCATCCATATCGACACTGTTAATGATTTTATAGATTGTTGCAAGCACTATGGAGTTAAAGTTCAAAGGTTGTTATGTGAATTCTACTTGCACAATCTTGTCTTAGACCAGGAAACTGATTTGAATCCTGGCCCTTTCGTTGGCGATATACAATTTCAAGCCTTTATCTCATTTGGGGTGAATCAGTTAAAATGGCTTAAAGCTTACAACATCTTCCAGAGGCAAGAAAATAGTTTAGACCTTTGGGTACGAGCTGAACCTAGGGACCCAGCAGCATTATGGAGAGAGCATAGGAGTATGATGAGGATCCCAGGTGTCATGAAGATATTAGGTCCCATGCATGAAGACTTGATCCGAAATGGTCTGGAGTATTTCCTGACTATTAAAGACCAGGCCTTCCATGCTGCAAAGTTTCGCTACCGAACCTCTAACCCAAACATCCAGCTCAAGGAACCCTTTAACTTTGAGAATTTTGAATTGGCTGCCGGTCGATTGAGTCTCTATGGGGAACGGATTCTGCGAGCAGGACCATTTTGGTTGGGGTATCGGTTTCGCAGCCCAATTATTTGGCATCCTGCACCTGGATATCAGGCCCTATATGAGATGCCTGCAGATCAGTTAGATCAGTTCTTTGACCATCTAGTTGCTAATCATGGTTGTCGGCCTCTTCGTGAGATCCCTTCTCCGGCCTACTCTCTCACAGCCCTGCATGTCAATTACAACGTTTTCATGAGGACATGAAACAGGGTAAGCAGGGGGGTGTGTGGAGCACCTGGAAGGTATGCTTTTTGATAAGTAATCTAGCGGTTTTTCAATACTATTTCTAATCTTTTATAGCATTATGAGCCTAAAAATATAAGGTTTTTGGTAAATTGTGTGAAAATGGACAAACGAAGCTCAATCACTAATAATCGATGTTTTCTATGCAGAAGGACGCGGAAATAGGGAATTATCGAGTAAACACAAGAAGCGCAAGGAAAGTAACTGTTGCCCCGTCGACAGGGAACCGGATGCGGACAAGATCAAGTAAAATTGGAGCCGAATAATCCAGGAAAAGAACGCAGGACACCGTGACGGAGAACGCAAGAAGGAAAGAGGAGACCCGAACGATTAGCGAATCCCTCAGGATCTTCGATCCTGAGGGATCGCTGCTTTAAGCTTATCTTTTGTATCTAGACATCTCCGTCATTTCTGTTATATAAAGGTACCACGCCATCGAGCGTGGGGGGAAGGACGACTGTTATCATAATTATAAACTCAGAACGATTTTGATCACTGAGCTTTTGTAAGATCTGATTTTGTACACTTTTGTTAATGCAATCAGTATAAAGGATTTGGTGTTCACTTCGTTTCTGCATCTGAAGTAACTCTAAGCAGTGTACCATCGTAGCCAAGGGCCCAGCTCCGACGGTCACTTGCTGTTGTATCATACGGTGATTTGTGTGGTTTGCTTATTTCTTTTATTACAGTAATCCGATATATCCTTGCTATGATAGACTATGCTTCTTAATTAATACTTGAATCTGAATAAGTTCTTTAATTCATGTCTCTGTATTACACAAACTGAATCTATTCGAATTGCATCCATTTCCACAGCAAGTTATTGGTATGAATGTTATCATTATTGGATTCATATGAAATAAGTATTTGTGAGGCTTGAGGATAATATCACTTTGTTCAGAAACATAGTCGCATCATACATTACTCTCGGATCGCTACAGTAGTATAGACCGTGTACATACTTCGTGGTTTGCTGTTCCATTTGGATTTGCTGTTCCTTTTGGGTTTGCTGTTCCATTTGGATTTGCTGTTCCATTTGGGTTGCTGTTCCATTTGGGTTTGTTGTTCCATTTTATATGATTGACGTTTTCTGTTTATGATAGTTTGCTGTTCCATTTCATTACTGTTGTTTCATTTTAAGAATTGCTGTTCCATTTTACTTTCGTTAATCTGCCTTTATTGCTTTTGCGTGATAGCAGGCCTAAGGCTGTCGTGAGCCCAGCAAGACGCTGCCTAGCTCCCTAACCTATAAGCCCATGCTTTGGTTTCCTTTCTTTATCAGTTTCTAAAGGGAAGGGTTATTGGTTCCGTACCCTTGACTGATCATTTGCCTTGTGTGATTTCATTTTCTGAATTGGTTTAGTTACAGCTTAGTGTTTGTTTCCTTTCAAGTCATTAGAACGCTATACTACCGAGCACTACTTGGACAGAACAGCCTCGGATTGAGTTACTCCTTGAAAGAACAAAACGATCCCGGATTGACTTAATAATGTGGAATAATTGGTGGTGTGAGAGACCCTAGTTATCGCTCTACAATATGTATGGTTTTATTTCTCTTCATGTGATATGTGTTGAGATGATTATCATATTTATGATGTTATTTTTGTTGTAATCTAGCGAAAAGTATGAATTAGTCACTAGTAGAGTGGAATATCGAGTAAGATTAAAGAATCACATGCATCACATGGAAGAGAAAAGAGACATAAAAGTAGTATAGAGCCAATGAAAGCACACTTGTATATGACTATATCCTCAACAACCAACCAACGTTTTCATAGAGTCGAGTACATCCATATTTATATCTATGAACAGATAGTTACAACAGTGTAACTATCTCAACTGACTTCACCAGACAAACTTGGCTAGTCAAATTGTTACAGGATTCGACTAACCTATAATGCATTCTTTGGTGAGTAGAATCAATTTAGTCGACAAGCCCCTCCAACATCTCCCCCGTGCTCAATTCCTTCTTCATCCTGATGAAGGGGGAGGCCTGGGGAATTACAAAAATTGAAAGAAGTATGTTTTACAAATAGTAGAAGAGAATAAGAGTGAGGAACAAGAAAATAAGAGAATGTTGGCTAAGTATTGAATAATCATTTTGGTGTCGATGGAAAAGTTTGTGCCCTTGTATGTTGTTGTGCAGGTTGGTTGACTGATCCTATAGGTTTCTCATCCTTCGTTCCTTATAGTCCATCCCAAGGGCTTATGATATGCATGACTCTTCTTTGTTTTTCCCCTGGTGACCAATTGGATCCCTCGACCTCTGATTATGGGATGCCTAATTGTTCCTATGGAAAAGATGGGCCACATTTTGACATGCTTGGCTCAAAAAGTTGATATTTAGGTTGAGGTGGATTCAGATGCGCTGAAAGTGTTGGAACATGGACTTCTTCAAATTTCATTTGATAAATCATGGGTGAAATTGTTTGAAGATTTTGGTCAAATATTAACCAGTCTTTCACTGATTATTTCACTTGAACCTCCAAGACTTTCATATTTTCCAAATATTTCATATCTTTTTAACACATAACTTTCTTGGATGGCTAGCAATTCGGGAGTACCTTGTTACTCCAATTTCTAGATTTTCTAATTAATAGTTTGTAGGTACTCAGCAACATTGGAGGCCTCAATTTGGGATTTATTTCCTTCTCTGAGCCACTACCTCTCCTCTTGCATGAGATTTCTTTTTGTTTTCTTATCTTGTACAATGTTATGAAACCAGCTCACAAAAAGATAGAAAAGATACATGACGCCCTAGAAATCAGCCTCTTCAAGGGGGAAACCTCCTTTACATTACATAAATGAGCAATTCTTGGATGATACAAATGACAAGACCTCATTTCTATATATAGGAGTCTAAGGAGTCATAATACAATTAGAGCCAACATAACAATAATAATGTAAGGGCACAATAATAACAATAGTGGGCTTCTATGGGGCACAATAATAAAAATATGGAGAGAACATGGGCATAACAATATAATAAGGGGGTTGTACTAATAACAATAAGGGATTACACTAGTAGTATAGGGACCTAACATGCCCCTCTCCTTCAAAAAGTGTTGTCCTCAACACTTTAGTAGTAGTTGATGCTTCTGTATAAAATTCTTGTCCTCGCATGTAGAATATTTAGTGGGTAAGCTTTTCCACGTGATGAGATACTCTGAAATTGATCGATTTCATAACTGTCGAGTTCTTGTTTTCGTGACTGCTCCAGGCTCCAATATGGTTTTTCTTCCTCATCAAGTTCTGGCAATATTGTTTGAACTGGGATCTTTTGAAACTTTTGAATGAGTGGCCACACTTCTTCATCCTTCTTCCATTCATCCCTTGCTTCGTTTATTAAATTTGGTTGGATAATAGAAATAGCACAAAACAATGCTTCCACATCCTCATCCTTTCTTCAGAGTGCATCTACAACAACATTTTGCTTCCCTTTTTTGTAGATGATTTCAAAGTCATAACCCAACATATTTGTGACCAATTTTTTATGTTCTTCTAAAGGTAATCTTTGTTCTAAAAAGTATTTAAGACTATCATGATCCATTTTTACCTTGAAGTGTCTTCCCATTAGGTAAGGTCACCATTTCTTAAGTGCATGTAGTATTGCCAACATTTCCTTCTCATAAATAGCTTTCTTGAGGGACATTAGTTTGTATGGATGTAACCATAAAAATACCCAATCGCCTACATCAAAACTTATTTCATTGCGATTTTGATCTGCCTATTGTTTCATTCGATTATGCACCAAAGTGGTGTTATCCTTTAAAATTGGAGAACTTGTTGTTGATGCTCGATGTGATCTTTCACTGCTTGAATCTTTTTCTTCTTGATATGTCCTTCTATCTTGAGAGTTTGAGGAGTGGTAATTTCTTCCAATGCATTACAAGATATGGTCGGATTCATTTCTTGATGCTCTATGTGATCTTTCACTTCTTGAACATTTTTCTTCTTGATATGTCCTTCTATCTTGATAGTTTGAGGAGTGGTAATTCTGGCCATTGCATTACAAGATATGGTCGGATTCATTTCTTCTTTCTTGATGTGGTCTTTCAATTCTTGGACCTTTTTCTTCTTGATATGTCCTTCTATCTTAAGAGTTTTAGGAGTAGTAATTCTTTCCAATGCTTTACAAGATATGGTTGGATTCATTTCTTCTTTCTCTTGGGTTGGTTCCTGGTGTATATACTCTTCTTTTGACTTTTATTGATCCTTTTCTTCCTCCTCTCCACAATCAATGTAAAATAATTTCTTCTCAGCACACTTCTGACCTTTAATGTATTTGTTATCACAATTGTAACAAAGCCCTTTTTCTCTTTTTTCTTCCAATTGTTGTGGTGTAACCCTTGTAGGTTGTGGAAGGCTAGGAGAAACAACACTTCCCTCTTTGTAGTTGTGAGGGGTAGACTTCCTTGTTGCCATAATTTTGCTTTCCACTTTGTAATAAATCCCTTTTGCTATTTTTTCTTCCAATTATTGTGGTGTTTCTCTAAAGAAGGTGTTTCTCTTTGTATCCTCATAATGTGCTATAATTTCCTCCGTGAAAATTGACCACGTAACAAGTGGTTTACAAGAAAAAAGCCCTTTATACCATAAAAATTGATCTTGTTCTAAATATGAAGATGCAATACATACATTTTGTAACAATGCTACACCATGTAGATCAAAATATTTCTCCTTCTGTAGTATCCAATTTACCGGATCCTTGCCATCAAACTTCCTCATCTCGATTTTTCTTGATTTTAGGAGTTCGATCTTGAAATGACTGTAACTCTATAATTTCAGATCTCCAAGTTCTAAAATTTCTTCCTGCGGTATCTCTCCAAGTTCTCTTTCTAACCCCACAAGTCTGATCAGAATTTGATTATCCAAGAAAGGGTTATGCCAAATATCCCACAGTGACCTGTTTATATACTAGTTCAATAGAGTGAACTTGCATGACGTGCCACATCTCATTGTTTCGACCTTAGTACCTAAAACTAATACACAGAAAACTACAAGAAGTTCTCTTTCTGAAACTTCTTACAAAATTTCAATCTGATGCTCAAAGCAATAGTTATGATGATTTTCCCTCGGTCACCTATTTGGAATATAATTCGGGAGTCTGCAAAATCTCTAACTTCCTCGGATCATATCTACGAAAATATAGCGAGAAAAGATCTGAAATTTGGACCCGAGGTTTAGGCCGATTTCTTATCAAATGGGTTTTTTGTTTAGCTTCTGAAACATCGCAGAAAAATAGTTATAGCGAAACTACCATGATGACCTGTTTGGAGCAGTGAAACCCTAGAATCCAAAGCTCTGATACCAAATGTTAAGAAACCAGCTCACAAAAAGATAGAAAAGATAGATGACGCCTTAGAAATCAACCTCTTCAAGGGGAAACCTCCTTTACATTACACAAATGAACAATTCTTGGATGATACAAATGACAAGACCTCCTTTCTATATATAGGAGTCTAAGAGGTCATAATACAATCAAAGTCGACATAACAATAATAATGTAAGGGCACAATAATAACAATAGTGGGCTTCTATGGGGCACAATAATAACAATATGGGGACTACATGGGCACAATAATATAATAAGGGGGTTGTACTAATAACAATAAGGGGTTACACTAGTAGTATAGGGACCTAACATACAACTTGATTTTCTAATGTAATTTTGGCCTAACTTTCAAATTTAATGTGATTCCGTGTTGATAAATCTTGGATTAACATCTATTGTTCCCGTAAATGACTACATGTATTTGATAGATAAGTTGGCCAATTATTGAGACAGTGTTGAGTGTAGAAACCTTGTCCAATGTTCCTTCCTATTTATGTTTGGTTTGTTTGAAGGCATTAAACCCCTATTGTATGACGGCCGACAATTCTTCATTCCCTTGTGCTTTGGAATTCTATTGTAACTAGGAAACCTATTCTTTCATATGCACATTGTGGTCTACCAATTGGTATACCAATTACTGTATGGAAGTAATTATTTCATCAATCTAGGCAAGAATATAAATTTGGGGCTTTTCTACTGCCAGGTTCATGTAGTATGATCAAATCCCTCTTCTTGTTGCTTCTTCAGTCACAACTTAACGCCATCAACTGACTTATTCTTCCACCTTACCCTAGCTTCCTTTGTTGTATATGATAAACAATGAAAGACATGTTTTTTGGATACATATGTTAAGTCATATGGTAATGTAGTCGTTTTAGACTCTCCATGAACTTTTGTTTTTTCAAATTTTCTGCATCCTTTTTCTCACCGGGTCTTTTTAAAAATCTTATCTCTACTTTTCGAGAATACGTATCCACTAGGGTTGGTTGAGCAATATTTCATGTTGTTGGGGTATTTCGTGTATATCCTTTGACTTTAGTTCTACTTTAACAACGGTTTCCTTAACCATATCTATTTGTTCCACCTATTTTGACAAAATCTTGTAGGTGTCTATATGTTTTTCCTTCTGTTTGTTGCCCACTACTTTCCCTTGAAACATATGTTAGAGTTTCCAATGGTGAGTTGTTAGTGAGGTTGACGTCAGGAATCTGTGTTTTCTACTTTTAAACTCCATTAAACTATCCCTCTGTTGGTTTTTGTGGAGAGATTCGTGTTTGAAAATGCGACTATATTACAGGTTATTCTTCTTGTTGTTGATGTTATTGTTTTTCCAACATCTTTTGCTTTACCATTTCAATAAATACTTATTTCTCCTAGCCTAACAACTACAAAATTTCAAGCCCAATTTGATGATCCCAAGAACTCAAGTGGTTTTTTTTACTTCCTTTTTGGTTTATCTTTGGCTGTTGTTTCCTCCAATAACTATTTTGATATTGTGTCTAAGTGTTTTTGGAGTTTAGGATCATCTAGGGTAATGTCATTTAACACTTCCTGACAATTGATGCCCACTTTTTGTTCTTAAATTTTTTTTTCTACTTCCCTACTTGTCAGATTCTTAGAAGTCTTCAGCATAGAGGTCGACAAGTCAACCTTAATGTTGGATATGTGTTATATTTTTTCCATGATTACCTCTAAGCGTTGGGCGCAACACGGGAGTCGTCGCCCCTCTTGTCGGGGGGTAGTAGCCCCCCTACATGGCATTCAGGGCAACGCCTCAAGAATTTTTTTTTAAGCGGACCCAAGGATGGGGGGCAAACCTAAGGATGTTGGGCATACCTACCCATGGTTTTTGCGCATGGTTTTGGGAATGATGGTTTTTTTCCCATGGTATTTTGTAGATTCGTTCAAGGGAACTATAATTATGTTATAATCTAAGGTTAATGAATTGGGGTTTATGAATGCTTCGACATGTATATAATGTATTGTAGCATTGAAAGGAATATAATGAAAAATCAATATGGTTTTCCCGGTTTGGGTTCCAGGAGAAAATCTTTGTGTAAATTTTAAGTTCTCACCATTATATTTTTTTCTCTTTTAAGAATCTGATTGCAGGTAATTTATGTATAGGATTGAAACCTACATCTAGTATCAGAGTTGTTTCGGCTTCAAGGGGATGCTTTTGCGGTTGAGGGGTTTTTCTCGGGCCTGTGTTAGACTATGTTACAGTGGTAGATCTGCGGGATTGATTCTTTTGGTGAAAGTAGATGGTGAACATTGCAAAGATAGAGATCAAAAAATTCAATGTACATAGTTTTGAGTTGTGGGAGCTCAAGATGGAGGATTTATTGGTGGAAAAAGATCAGTGGATTGTTGTAGATCCAGGTATGGCACCAACAAGAATGTTGACAAAAGATTGGGAGGAGTTAGATCAAAAGGAAAAGAGCACAATATGATTGTGTCTCTTAAATTCAGTATTAATGAATGTATCAGGAGAAGCTACGAGAAAGGCTTTGTGGGACAATTTAGCGACTTTGTATGAATCTAAGTCTATGGTGAACAAATTATTCCTGAAAAAAAGTTGCATAACCTAAGGATGAAGGATGGAGACTCGATGAAAGAGAATATAAATGCCTTCAATACGATGGTAAGACAATTGTTATATGTTGATATTCAAATTTCTGATAAAGATAATTGCATCAGTATGTTGTGTTCTCTACCAGACTTATGTGATAGCCTAGTTGTTGCAATAGGTAGCAATACAACTACCTTGTTCAAGTTTCATGAAATAGTATCATCCTTATTATCGGAGGATATTAGACGTAAAAATATGGATAGCCAGAATGGAGATGCCTTGTATGTAAGAGGATGGTCCCAACACCGAAACAAAAATAAGTCCTCAAGTGGCATATCTAAATCTAGAGGGAGATCAAAATATCCAGGAAAGCTTGTAAAGGTATGCTGGAAATGTGGAAATGAAGGGCACTACAAAAAGGATTGTAACTATAAAACTTTTGAGAAAGGAAAGGTATTTGATGATGATCCTTTTACAAAGGCGAAAATCACCTTAGATGAAGTTGGGGATTTGTACTTGGCTTCTTCTTCAAGTACACACATAGATCATGAGGCATGGTTGATTGACTCAGGTGCATTCTTTGACATGACTCCCCATAGGAAGTGGTTTTGTGAGTACAAGAAATATGATGGTGGTGATGTCTTCTTAAGTGATGATAGGAAGACCAGAATCATTGGACATGGAAAATTCAAATTGAAGTTGCAAGGTGGAAGGATTATAACACTTCTTTGTGTTCTACACATTCCTACATTGGCTAGAAATCTAATTTTTGTAAGCAAGATGGATGATGTAGGTGTAAAAATAGTGTTCGAGAAAGATACTTGCAAGATGGTTCGAGGAGCACTGGTATTGATGAGGGGAGTTTGGATCAGAACTTTGTACAAGTTTTTAGGCAATACTATTATTGATAAGTGCAATAGTTTTGTGGTTCCTGAAAGTGGAGAAATAAATCTTGTAGTCTCTAGTGAAAAGACCATGTTGTGGCTTTAGAGACTTGGGCACATTGTAGAGAAGGGCCTTCAAATATTGTATGGTAATGGTATGGTATAAGGTACGTCTAATTACTCTCTGTATTTTCACTTCTATGAACATTTTGTATATGGGAAGCAGAATCAGGTGATTTTCCCCTCTGGTTCTAAGAGGGTAAAAGGGATATTAGAGCTTGTGCAAGTGGCGTGTTTGGATCTATGTCAGTTCCATCACTAGGTAAGTTTGTGTACTCTGTCTCATTTATATATGAATTCATGAGGAATACATGGATATATTTCCTCAGGAAGAAATCTGAAGTCTTTGACAAGTTTAAAGAATTTAAGGCTATGATGGAAAATCATATAGAAAAGAAGATCAAGGTGTTGAAGATAGATAATGGTGGAGAGTTCTACACGAAGGAACTTGAAAAGTTCTATAAGAAGTGTGGTATAACATGGAAAAATAATACTCCATACACACCTCAGCGATTGTGCTAGATAAGGGCATGAATTTTGGGCAGAGGTAGTGGTTACTATATGTTACCTATTTAATAAATCACCTTCATCATTGTTGGAGGATAAGACTCCACATGAGGTATGTACTGGTAAGAAACCCTCTCTCTCACATTTTAGGGTATTTGGTTATGATGCATATGTACATGTTCCAAAGGATAAAATAGCCAAGTTGGATAGTAAATATAAAGTGTGAATCTTTATTGGGTATAAGGATGGTTTAAAAGGTTACAAGCTTTGGAACCCAAAAACAAGGAATGTTGTGTATAGTCGATATGTGGTGTTTAAAGAACTAAAAGATGTTATTAAACATGAATTCCTACCAAAGGAATCTGTAAAAGATGAGTTTCAACTAAAGGAGGAAGAACCAGACTCTACAGAAGAATAGAACTAGAAGAGGAAGAGTCACACACTCCAGTTTTGAAAAGATCAGTTCAAGAGAGAAGGCACCTAGAGAGGTATAGCCATCTTCTTTTTTCTAAAATTTTTATTTATATATTACTGATGATTATCCCAGAGCTTTCAAGGAGGAAGTGGATTCAAAGGATGGCAAACTTTGGAAAAAGGCCATGGTTGAATAAATGGAAGACTTAGACAAAATGAGGCTTGAGATCTGGAGGAGTTGTTGGTTGGAAGGAAACCCATTGGAAACAAATGGATGTTTAAGAAGAAGATGAATGCAGAAGGCAAGGTGGAGAAATGAAAAGCTCGGTTTGTAGTAAAAGATTATTCCCAGGTGCCAGGAATTGCTTTTGGAGATATTTTTTCTCCTATTTCCAAGTTAGCTTCTATTAGATTACTTTTATTTGTTACTGTTGTTTTTTATTTTGAGGTAGAATAGATAGATGTGAAGACAACATTTCTTCACGAGGATCTAGAAGAAGAGATCTACATGAAGTAACCAGAAGGGTCTGCAATGAAGGGTAATAAATAACCAGTATGTAAGTTAAAAAAGTATTTGTATGGGTTAAATCAGTCACCAAGGATGTGATATCAAAATTTTGATACATATATACAGGGACTTGGCTTCACAAGTAGCAAAGAGGATCATTGTGTGTATTTTAAATTAATCGATGACCATGTTATTTATTTGTTTTGTATGTGGATGATATGTTGTTGATTGGAAATGACAAACAAATTATCTAGAATTTGAAGACCCAGTTGTCCTCTAAATTCGACATGAAGGATCTTGGTGTTGAAAACTATATTTTGGGCATGGAAATTAAACAAGATCATAAAAATAGGAAGATCTGGTTAAACCAAATGAAGTATGTCGAGACAATATTACAGAGGATTAATATGCAAGATAGCAAACCAATGAAGGTTCTTATTCCTGTAGGTGTAAAGTTATTTTCTTAACAGTGTCCCAATATATAGGAAGAGGAAGAGGACATGTCTCGTGTTCCATATGCGAGCGCAATTGGTATCCTGATGTATGCAACGGTTTGTACTAAACCAAACATTTCACATGTAGTGAGAGTATTAAGCAGGTTTATTCCAAAACCAAGGAAGGAGCATTAGATAGCAGTGAAGCATATCTTCAAATATTTGTGTGGCACTAGTGATTATTTTTTTTGCTACCAAGGAAGACTAGGATTGGACATACGTGGTTTTGTTGGTGTCGACTGGGCTAGATATCTAGATCAAAGAATATCTACAAGTGGGTATGTGTTTAACCTATTTGGAGGAGCAATCAGTTGGATGAGAAAGAGACAGTATGTAGTGGCACTTTCAACTATAGAGACTAAATACATGGCAGCCACTCATGCAAGCAAGGAAGCAGTTTGGTTGCAGAGATTGTGTTCAAGTATGGGGTTGGTACATCAATCTATAAGGATATACTATGATATCCAAAGTGCATTTTTATTGGCAAAGAACCTTGCTTATGATTCAAAGACAAAGCACATTGATGTCCAGTATCACTTTATGAGGGATGGTTAAAGAAAAAAAGGTGTTACAGGTAAAGGTGGACACTTTAAAGAATGTTGCAAATGAATTGAGAAAGTCTATGAGAACTGAGAATTTTTATTGGTGTAGAGAAACAATGAGCGTTGCAACTCGCGACCAATGATTGTGCACTCCTGTGGCCCCTTATGTAGACAAAAAACAAGTGGGAGAATGTTGGGTATGTGTTATATTATTTCCACGTCTAGCTCAAAGTGTAGAGGGGGGTTTGCAAGGGGGAGTAGACTCCTTGCTAGGGATTTTGCAATGGGGAATTAGCCCCCTTGCATAGGGCTTGGGGGAGTGCCCCGAGAATTGTTTTTTTCAAACAGACCCAAGGATGGTGGGTGGACCTACCCATGGTTTTGGGCATGATTTCTTTTATCCCATGGTATTTTGTATATCCAATCAAGGGAACTACGGTTACGTTCTAATACAGGGTTAGTGGGTTGTGGTTTGTGAATGCTTCAACATGTACATAATGTATTGTAATATTGAAAGGTATATGATGAAAAATCAATCTGGTTTTCCAAGTTTTGGGTCTAATAGAAAATATTTGTCTATATTTTATGTTCTCGCCATTTTTTTTCAATTTTAAGAATATGTTTGCAAGTAATTTCTATACAGGGTTAAAACCTACACTTAATTGGTACTGTATACTTTTTGGCTTCCCTTTCTTCTCCTTTTTCATCGTCTGTAAAGGGAAGGAGAACTTTAATTTTAGGTTCCAAAGCACCTTCTAGAATAGGGAAAATGATGTTTGTTTACCAACATAACTCATCAAAATTTTATTGTATTGAAGGTCGGTATGGTAATTCTTTAGGTTGTACATCATGTAAATTAACATACCAAACCTTAGTCATGTTGATATCCAACTAGATGTGTGATGTATTGGGTAACATCTAACAAATCTATTGAGAAACTCTCCATTTATTTGACACCAATTTTAAATTTATTAACCAATTCCTAAAAATTGTTTGTGGGGATATCAACTTAGGGTTTCCTGACCACCCATGTGTAAAAGACTCAAAGTTATTCATGGGAGGAACAATTTTCTTTGTGAATTCAACTTCTC
The DNA here is from genome assembly GCA_031772625.1 of Pinus tabuliformis. NCBI lineage: Eukaryota > Viridiplantae > Streptophyta > Pinopsida > Pinales > Pinaceae > Pinus > Pinus tabuliformis. The sequence continues at coordinate 340,800,821 of CM062807.1, read as the reverse complement.
CAGGAGATCTACATCATAGTGATCTAAATTAACAAATATGGGAAGTGAATGGCCTTACTAGAATTTTGGCATTCCTGATAGTTCAAGGTTCAACATATCTGCCATATGTTCTTCCCAGTTGTATTGTTTTCCTAACTTGGTTATTTGACCAATGGCTTCCAGCATATTAAATTTTATATCGGATGCTCGACCTACCAGAGTAAGGCATAATCAAACTATTACGCAGGCCCATTATCCTTGAGGGGATTGTAATTGACTGATAATAAGTCCTTTGGAATTTTTCACTTTTATCCCTCTAGTGAATTCTCTAATCAATTTTCGAGATTTTATCTCCTCCATGTAGAAACCAACTAATTTTGTAAACTGAAGTGGTTGTAATAGGTAGTGGCTTCTCTAACCACAAGACTTTGTCATGGAATCGATTGACTATAAATTCTGCAGCTTCCTCCTTGAGTCCTTGGAAATATGCGACCAAATAATATCTAATTCTTGCTTTTTGCAACATCTAGACATCTGTAGTCCATTTATTTTCGATAATGCCTCATTTTTTGAAACTTATGTCATGTTTTTGTCATGAAGGTTCAATTATGTTTTCCTGTTTAATATTATGGAGCTGAACCTCCAACTCTGTTGTAGTATTTTTGTCAAATCGATGCTTCTCTCTTGCCTCAGGGAAGGTTTCTTTGACCTAAAATTCCACATGTCTCCTTCTCATTTTAAAATCATCCTAAAATTCTTGCCCTCTCAATCACTCAAGGAGGTCTAAGTATAAAATTGTAAGACTTGGGAGGTTCAAAATTTTGAGGACCTCGAGCACTACAATCAACGATAGATCGAGAACAATAATATTATGTTTAATGCATTCCTTACTTGTATGCATGGAGTTAGTGTATTTAGTACATTATTAATTCCATCTGTGGGCTCTTGTTGTGCTCGTCCTGTCACATTATTGTTGGACATTTCCATTACTCTGGGCTCATGTGAGGTGAATGGCCAAGCTATCTTACTATTTTTAGTGGTTGGATCACTTTTTGAACATGCCATGTCATCTAAAAATAACTTAAATTGGGTGTGATATCCTTGTTTTTCATAACATCTAAGTCGAGTAAAGTTGTTTGGTCAAGATTTAATTTGGAATCAAACTGTGATATTCCTTCTCTACTTCTGGCGAGGTCGACTTCCCTCTTAAAATGTTCTCGAAATTTGAGTCAGCGATCTTTCCTTCTTTTATGTTTTTGCAGTTGTCAATGTCATCTTAAAGTTTTTATATGATTTATTATTCATAAATTTTCTCAAACCTTGGACACACTCCATTGTTTTGTATTACATTTGTTATGATGATTCTTTTTACCGGTACTTATTTGTTGGTATAGTTGTTATTATACCAACTTTTATAACTGCTTATAATCATAATTATTAGTTTATCTTAATGATTGATGCTAATCTTAAAATTATTGTACATATGGTCAGTAAGCTAGACTGCCACATCATGGTTTTCATACTAGCCTCAAAGAGGTTTTCACTAGTAATATGTCGAAGTCGTTAAGTGATATAAGCACCATTCACTACTAATTCAAGTAGATTCCCTTGAAGTGTCTTCACTTGCACTACACCTGAAGAGTGTATATCTTGTATTACAAAGGGGCCTAGCCATGCAATTTCTAGTTTTCTTGGCTTCCCCTTATTCGACTATCATACTATAATGCTAGATCCCCTACTTCAAGTTCAAGTTCTTTGTTTGTAGATTCATGTTATGCCACACTTTTTGCCACTTTTTATGTGCTTATTACTACTTAAGCGTGTGCCCCTGTCACTAATTATAGTCAGGGGACAACAAAATCTTGTTACCATATTTTCATGGATAAATTTAGTTGGTACTTCTTTTCTACAAGACTCAACTGGTTCAACTTCTTCCCACTTCATCAAATATTCCATTGCAGTGATAATATATTTTGCACCTGTCCTTTTGGCCCTTTTTGGAAATGGACCAATAAAGTTAATAGCCCAAATCTCAAATGGTAGTGTCAGGTTTATAGAGTGGAGTGGCATTCCATATTTCGACAATGGTCGGCCTATTCACTGACACATGTCACATTTTTGGACTTTTCTTCAATAGTCTCTTAATAGGGTTTGCCACCATAATCCTAGTTGTAAGGTTTTTCTAACTATCATATCCCCTTGATAATGTCTACCAGCAAAACCATTAGAGCTTCATCTACAATATCCTTCCTTTCATGCTCCAAGGCACATCTTCGAAGTATTTTGTTCGTCCCCATATTATGTAATTTTCCATTGATTAATGTGAATGGCATTGCTTTTAGTGATAAGATTTTCTTTTTCTTTTCAAATACCCCCTTAGGTGCTTTTCTCGTATATAAAAACTAAACAATTTATGCAAATCTTGCAAGAATTGCTACAACCTTGAATAGATGTGCATCTAACAAGTCGTCACCATATTCTGTCTATTCTTCTCTTGTTTCCGTCCGAGATAAGTGGTCGGGCCTGACATTCTTTTTCCCTAGTCAAACTATCACTTAAAATTCAAATTCCCATAATAATAATAGTGATCAATAGATTTGTCCCTGATGCACTAGTTTATTGGCAAGATATTGTAAAGTTGGTGATCTATGAAGAATATAAAAGGATTAGCTAAAAAATAGTGGTGGAAATTTTGTAAAGCAAAAATTATGGTGAGTGCTTCTTGTTTTGTCATCAAATGGTCTCTTTTGGATTCATTCAAATTTCGACTGGCGTAGGCATTTGGATGGTCTATGGACTCGCTGTCAAGCCACACTAGTATGGGTGCTTCTATTAAATTCCTCTTAAGTATTTGAAAAGATTCATCGCATTCCTTGGTTAAATTATACAGAACATATTTCTTGAGTAGCTCATTGATCAGGAAATTAAAGTCAAAGTAATGTCTGATAATTGTCTGTAGTATCCCATATACCCCAGAAAAAGTTTAATCTACTTTTGGTTTACTGGGGGTTATAAGTCCAAGATCACTTTAATTTTTTCCATGTCTACCTTGATCTCATATTTACATACTACATATCCCAATAGCATACCTATAGGTGTAGCAAAAATGCATTTCTTGATGTTAAGAGACAAATGAATTTGCCTCATCTTTCCACCATAATCCTAAACCATTGGACATGATAATTTAGAAGTGTATACATGGTCCAATCATTGAAGTAGGCTACCATGGTTTATACATGTATTCTTGAACTTCTTTTACTAGTATTCTAGAAAATATTGTTTGTGCATTTTTTAGCCCAAATGGCATTAATCTGTATCCAAAGAATCCAAATTTTGTAACAAATGTGGTTTTATCTTGATCTTATTTTGAAATGGGTACTTGATTGTACCCTGAGAAGCCATCTATAAATGAGTAAGACTCATTCCTTGTCACCTCATTTATGATTTTATCGATGGATGGAATGGGAAATGCGTCAGTTACTGTTAGTTTATTTAAGTTGTGAAAGTCGACACAAATTTTTAATGAGGTCGATTTTCATCTTCCCCATTTCTCTCGCAAGTCCCTTCAAAAATTTATAATCATGATCGGATACATATTTATATTATTTTAGTAGGTCAATAAATTTTGGAGCTTGCTTGTCTGAATAATAGTCTCCAAGTTGGGCTATTTTTGGTCACCCATCATTTGAGATATCAACTTCTTTAATATTAAAGCCCACATCCATCCAGTAAAGGGCCTTTGACTCGTTGATATTTTGGTCCTTGATTTTTATCTCTTGGTAGGCAGGTAGAAAATCCAATTTATCGGGCTTCTCACTTTCCTCTTTAGATACTTTAAGTATTGTTTTGATTTTTCTGAAATTTTTCTTGATGATCCTTTTTCTAGTGAAAAATTTGTCTTGGAATATGAGTGTTTTCCATTTCCAAGTGATTAGTTATTTTTTTCTTTGATGAGTATTGTAATACATTATTGCATGTAAAAGTTGACAAGTGGTTGACTTATATTTTTTTTGTAGGAGTTTCTTTTTCAAATATTCTTTTATCTGTTGAGTTGCTTCGACCCATTCTTCCTCTCCTGGTTGAAATTCAAAGTCTTTAGTGAAATTATTCTTTAATTCACTCCATTGTAGTGAGTCACACCGAGCTTCTTCAATCTTATACCATTTATTAGGTAGATCATTGATAGTACCAGGAAACATATGGGGCCAGACTCTCTACTCCCTGTAGTCAATTCTTTTTCATTATGCTTCACATAATTGAATATGTTCTATAGGGTTCTGACCAAGTTTAAAAGTTGGAATGTGTGTTTGTGCCAACAAATTTCCTCCTCCACAATGCTCAACAAAATAATTCGTTGGTGATGTCTAATTTTGGACTCGAGAAGCATGGGTATCCCACCATGTTGCCACCAATCCAGTAAAATTTTGTTCTAGACCTTTGCATTATTCCTTTCTCTCCTATTGACTTAGTCACTTGTTCAATGTGGTTTACAAGAGATGCTTTCTCTTTAAACCTCAGTGGTGTACCGCAATCCTTCCTTAAATGTAATGGTAGAAGTGTAGGATTTTCTTTTAACTTTCTATCTTGTATGAGGTGATTTCTTTTATCATAAAAAAAGGTCGAACATTTTTGGTTGGCATGGCTTCAATCAACCAACTTTCTCTTTCTTTAGGCTCATAATTCTCGATCTACCATTCATAAATCTCAATATTCGAATTTTGACCAATGGAGAGTGGTGAGCCGAAAAGAATTTCTCCATATGCATTTGGTTCCACATTATATTTATCCCTCTGAGAGATTAGGTAAAGTCTCATTGTTTTCTATGTCATCATCTCGGAGTTCTACCCAGGGTTTTCCTTCTCGAGGGTCAATAGGAATTATAATTTTTTTCTTGTTTCCTTTAAATTTTAATATGTCTCTTTCTAAGGAAATTGTTGTTTTCATTTTTCAACCCCATGGTCTTCCGACCAAAACTAAATATGTTGGTATGCCATTTATTAATTCAATTACCTCGAAATCAACAAAATTTAGAATACCTATTATTGATGTTTTCTGTTGCCTTACCATTATGATAGGTTCTATGAATCTTTGGTCTGTTAATTTCAGGTAGTTAGTCGTTCGTTGCAACGTTGACCTTCCTAATTTTATCCATGTTTTTCTAGGAAGGATGTTAACTTGCAATCCAAAGTCAACTACGACTTGATTTATCATATAACCATCTATCTAAAGATCTACTTGAGGGTCGTATTCATTGAAATGTTTACCTTGAGATAATTGGCACAAGTTCTTGCACTGATTTTTCTTCTTGTTATAGTCTTTCAATATGTGAAGGAGCTCAATCAAATGGTTGTTCATGTTTTAATAGCTCTAGAAATTCTTCTAATATATTGTCTTTGGTCGAATTCTATTAGCCAACCTCGTTTTTAAAAAATTCAACTACCTTTTCCATCATATCATTATGTTGCTACATATTTAGATATTAGGAAGTGCCTTTTGATGGTCAAAAAATTTGTTGGGTTCTTAGATTATTTTCTTGACCTACTCCCGAGTTGGTGTTGACATGAAGGGTTTTGGAGTTCAAAACCTCATTCTTTGGGATAGAATGGAGGAGGTTTCCAACTCTTTTATTCATTATCTTCTCTAATATTTTAGGAAATCTTCTAAAGAATGATCACCCTGTCCATACATATTGCAGAACCTTAAGTCGATTTTGTCTTTCGGGAGGTAGCCAGGTGCAGCATGGCCATCTTGCCAACATGTGAAGCACTAAATTATTCCTCGACCTCAACCTCAAACTTATCCATTATATCTTACTCTTCTTCTAGCAAATCCTCCTCTACAATTTTCTCTTCCCCCTTGTGTTGTTAGATATTAAATTGATCAAATTCATGTGTATGATATATAGTGTGATAATTAGGCTTGTTTCTTTTGTTCAACTAACACTCTTGTGTGGAATGAGTGTTATCTTCACATATGGCACACCATTTAGGCTATGCTTTTATTACATTATATTGGTACTTTCTTATAGTATGACTCGACGTGACTTTACATATGTCACAATATATATTTGTGTGAATGCGTCGGGCATCCTAATCAAAATAATCTGCAAATTTTCAATTGTCTTTTTTGTGCCCTTCGGTTCTGCAACTGGTGCACCATAAAATATTTTTTTGCAAAGATAATCTTAGAAACGACTATTGCAATTATTTAATCTTTTCTTCTAATATTTTGTCATTCGATGAGGAGTTTGATAGCCATTTGTTTTTTGTTTCAATGTGTTGGTCATATTTCAATGTTTTCTTGCATGATATAACTTCATGCATTCTTAGTGGCCCTTGAACTTTTTGTAGTAGCCCAACAACGTACCATTGAACCAACAAAGCTTTATTAATTTTATATGGGATATGACTTAACAAATCCTTGATTTTTTTTTCATATTCTCTTATTGTTTCATCCGTCTTTGTTTGATATCTTTTAGCTTTTGTGCCGCAAGATGTTTAACATCTTGGGATTTGAAGAAGGACAAGATATTTTTTTATGTCACTCTTACTTTTATCTTGGTTCTCTATAAAGTTCATAAACCATGTCAGATCTCTTTTCCTAATAGTTGCAGCAAACTATGCCATTTATTTGTCCTCGTCTATGATGCCATTAGTTGTCCAGAATTTCTCAGAGATGAACGAGTGCTTTTTAGGATATTCATCTTCCTCATAGAGGGGGATATGGATTAATCCCATATTTATTTGAGGTGGTGGATTCCTTACTATTTCCTTTGGACTTGGGTGTTTGATTGATGAAATGGGTTGTTATCCCAATAGATCGATCAACTAAACAATTTTTTCAAATATATCAACCTTGACACTTGGTGATTGAATGACTTGATGATTGAACGAATTGAGGGGTACGATCTTAATCTTCAACTTCAACACTTGTAAAATTTACTAATATTTCTTCAGTTTGGGACCCTTTATCTGTGTATTTGATGAACTAGTTTGTTCTAGGTTGCATTGATTTATCGACTCGACTTCTATTTTGTTCTTCTACAACAGATATTGATTTCAGCAAAGGGGGTACGTTCAAGAGATTTCTTATATGGAAAAGTATGTCTTCATTTTCTTCATTGCCAATCTAGGTTTGGTTGACTGCAAGTATTTCAATTTGGAGAATGTCTTTCATGTTCCCATGCTCATCTTGTTTATACCAAACTGCATAAGGCTTTGAATTAATATGGAGTATTTGCTGGAGAAATTATCCTATAATGGGACTTGATATACTTGCGATAGGGGATCACAAAATCACTCGTCTAAATTCATCAACTTCCATATTGTCTACATGCCTACTAGGGCTTAATTGTAGACTATCACTTCTTATCAAATCAATCGATGTTATGCCTCTCAACCCTAGGTGCTCTTTGCTACCATATGAGGAGTCTCGTGCATCTTTAATCTCTCGGTCTCAAACTTCTTTATTTCTTAATCTCTGAGTAAATTTTTCCTCCCTCGTATCCTGTTGTTTTTTCTATCTAATTTCCCTTATATGTTTTGTTGAAAATAGCAACAAGAAATGCTAAAAATAGAAGTGATAAAATTAGCACTACTATAAATATCATTTCAGGATACATTCCAATTTTAGCTAGTCCCTGAACAAAAATTGAGAATTAAAATTCGAATTTGATCTTAGCAGTTATTTGTAAAATAATTAATTAATTCATCTTGAGTTAATTAGTTGTAGGAAATCAAACATGAAGTCTATGTGAAGACATGCAACAGTTTCTCCATTTATTGAGGAAGTTATCCCTTGATTAAAGGAGATCAAGATGAGTTGTACTTTGAGTTGTAATTAGTTAGCTCAGCTAACTGAGTTAAGCCCAGTTAGATTAGTTCCAACAATTTGTGGAACTCATTGTGAGTTCAGTTAGTTAATGCATGCATGCATGTAACTGCTGCACTTTAGACAACTGAATATTCTCTCATAAATAACTCATGCATGTCAGTTCAGTCAGAGACCTAGTTGAGATCAAATGATGGGACAGTGTACTATCAGTTTCAGGAATATTCCATTGAGGATATCTCTTGCATGCAGAAGGAATTCATTCCTTGGAGATTTCGCAGTTACTTCTGAGTTTGATGAGTGTGTGATGAGGCCAATTCATACATGTGGCAGCATTGGACCCCGGGAGAAATTACGCAAGGAAATAGGAGGCTTGGAGGATTGGAGGAAGGCATATGTTGTGTATATTCAGTCTGTGAGCTGTATTGAGGAATTGTACTAAGAGATGGACAGCTTGTGAGCTAAATCTTTGTGTAATCCAAACATATTTCCACTTGTATGATAATACAAAGAACGGAGTTTTTCGCTGAGGCTTTCCCCAGAGTATTCTTCTGTGTTCATGTGTGATTGATTTCTCATTCTCTGTTATATGTATTCTATTTGATCTTGCTCAAAATTGATTAAGCTTCTGCAAGTTTGTTTGTAGAAGTAGATCAAGTATTTCCCTTTAGTATATTGCATTATCAGGTCATCTATAGTGGGAAATTTCTACATGGTATCAGAGAAAAGGTGATCAAAGCGAAGAACAGTATACAAATAAGGGAGAAGTTCGAAGGTTAAAGTTCCTAATTATAGAATTTGAATTCTTATCACATCTCAAATTTCACCAATGGCGTTCAACCGTTTAAGACTAGAGTATGCCCTTGATGATAGCTTGAATTATATAGCCTGGAAGGACCGCATGGAAGCAATATTAGAGGACAATGGTTTGAAGGACTTCATTGATCAATAATTCCCCAAGCCAGCAGCAACTAATGCTACAGAATTGGCCGAATGGAAGAAATGTGTGGCTAGACCAAGGAGAATCCTCCTGGAGGGAGTTCAAGGCCACATTGTCTCGAGCCTCCATGAGAAGGAGACATTGTTTTCAATGTGGAAAACATGGAAAGATCTATATCAGAATAGCAGCGATCAGAGGAAGTTAGCGTTGAAAGACAAGCTTCAGAAAATCAAGTGTGAAAAGGGCGACATAATCTCTACATATCTGAACAAGCTCACCACCTGCAGGGATGAGCTTGGAAGAGTAGGGATCACGATAGCCGATGAAGACATGGTGAGTCTTGCTCTCCTTGGTCTTCCTAAGAGTTGGCATAGATACCAAGACTTGGTAAATGGAGGAGAGAAACTGCCAGATTGGGAACGACTTTGGTCGGATCTAATGCATGAGGAGATAAGGAGAAGCACTAGATATGGATCTTCATCAAAGAAATATGATGAAGAAAATATAGCCTTAGTGAGTAAGTTGAGGAAAGGGAAAGGGAAGGCGTCCCATTCCAAATCCAGTTCTTCCCATGGTGGGAAGAAGTTTGACAAATTGAAAGTGTGATGCTTTCATTGTCATGAGGTGGGCCATTATGCTACGAATTATCCACAGAAGAAATCTAAGAAGGGATCCTCGAAGGGATCAGATGGTGAGGCACTGGCCTCACAGTTCGAATTGGATTTCTCTCTCATCGCATGCATGGTTTCATCCATGGTGGGATGTGTTTGGTACCTATACAGTGGAGCCTCTTTCCACATGTCCGACGACAAGAATCTTTTTAGTACCTTCGAGGAGAAGGATCTCCAGATGCAGATGGAGATGGGCAATGATGTAAAGTACCGTGTTTTAGGTGAAGGTACGATTTTGTTTCAGAGGGAGCATGGAGCTCCTCTCATCCTAACTAATGTAAAGTATATACCGGGTCTGAAGAAGAATCTTGTGTATGTCGCTATGCTAGAAGACAAAGGCTATGATATAGTCTTTAGTAAAGGAAAGGTATTCCTGAGGCATATAGGCATTGGACAGACTAAGAGGATTGGGATTCGAGTAAGGAATCTCTACAATCTGGAGGTAGACAACTGTGTTGCATTGAGTTCCAAGCTGAGTTGGTGCAGAGCCAAGATGTTGGCGAGCTATGGCATAGAAGATTGGGCCACTTGCACCATGGGGCCCTAAAGATCATGCAGCGAATTTCTACTGGACTTCCCAAGGGAAAACTGGAGCAGACGGATACATGCAAAGGTTGTACCTTGGGTAAGTATACGAAATCTTCCTTTCAGGATCGAGACAGTAGAGCTGGAGCAATCCTGGAGCGAGATCACACAGATGTTTGTGGACCATTCTCTATAGCCTCCATCTCTAAACAAAGGTGCTATGTTATTTTTATTGCTGATTTTTCTCGTAGATGTTGGATCTACTTTATGCAAAAGAAGGATCATATCTTCTTAAGGTTTTGTGAGTTTAAAGCCTTGGCAGAGAAAGAATCTGGAAAGAAAATAAAATCCTTGCGTAGCGACAATGGTGGAGAGTATGTCTCCCAACAATTTAAGGACTTCCGCATAGCAAAAGGAATTAAACGGGAGTTGACGGCGCCCCATAACCCACAGCAGAATGGGGTGGCCTGAAAGGAAGAACAGATCGATTGTGGGAGTAGCTCGAGCGATGTTGCATGACTAGAGCCTACCACTTCATTTGTGGGTTGAGGCATGCAATACAACAGTATACTTGCAGAACAGAAGCCCGCATCATATACTGGAGATGAAGACACCAATGGAAGCCTTTTCCGGGAAGTGACCAGATGTGAGTCACTTCAGGATCTCTGGATCATCGGTTTATTTCCATGTGACCAAAGATGCCCGGAAGAAGCTAGATCCAACAGCTAAGTTGGGGATACTTGTGGGGTACACTGATACACCCCACAACTATCGGGTGTTCCTGCCTACCAGTCAAAGGGCAGTGGTACGCAGAGATCTAAAGTTCGATGAGCAGAAAGACATGTGATTATCACTTGAGAGGGAGCTCAAGTTGCATGCAGAGGAGGAACTTTTAGTTCCTAAGGAGGAGGAGCCTCATACTGATGCGGAGCAGCGTCATGCAGAGGATCCGGGAGTGGAGACATCCACTCATGCTGAGTCTTCCAGAGATAGACAAAAAGGCTCAAGGGAAGCTAACAGGATGATGATGTATGCGCAAGAGAATGTGGGACAGCCATCTTATCAGCACAGATAGAGGAGGTCACCCGAGCGGTACACTAGTTACATGGCCCTGGTTGGGGAGTGTGTAGCGACCGAACCTTCTTCTTTCGAGGAAGCAGTGCAGCAACCAATCTGGGTTGATGCTATGGTAGAGGAGTACAACTCTATCATTCGGAAAAATGTGTGGGATGTTGTCCCAAGACCTCAGGACAAGTCAGTGGTTAGTTCCCGATGGCTTTACAAGGTAAAGCAGGCCGCTGATGGCAGTGTTGAGAAACATAAGGCAAGGTTTGTTGCCCGTGGTTTCTCACGGGACAAGGGAATTGACTACGATGAGACTTTTCCTCCTGTAGCAAGGTACTCATCTATCATATCGATCTTGGCACTATCAGCTCAGATGGGTTGGAAGATCCATCATATGGATGTGAATACTGCGTTCCTCAATGGGAAGATTGAGGAAGAGGTGTACATTGAGCAGCCGAAAGGTTTTGAGACCTTCGATCGTGAGTCGCATGTGTGCTGACTCAAGAGGGCTTTGTACGAGCTAAAGTAAGCACCTCGTGCTTGGTAAACCAGGATCAACAGCTATTTCACCAAGTTAGGCTTCACCAAGAGTGAAGCAGATGTGAACCTTTACCACATCATGGTAGAAGGTAAGCCATTGATCATTGTTCTTTATGTGGATGATATGATTTTGACAGGTGATGATCAGTTGATCAAGTCTTGTAAGGAGGACCTTGCAAGAGCGTTTAAGATGAAATACATGGGTCTTATGCACTACTTTCTAGGCGTGGAAGTGTGGCAGAAAGATGGGGAAGTATTTGTGTCTCAAGGCAAGTATGCCAATGAGATACTCAAGCGATTCCACATGGAGAAGTGCAAGCCCATGCAGATTCCTCTAGCTAGTAACTGGAAGAAGAAGGATGCTACTTCAGGTGAGGTAGTAGCTGCTACTGTTTATCAGCAGCTTGTGGGTTCATTGATGTATCTAGTGAACACATGACCAGACTTATGCTTTACGGTGAACCAGTTGAGTCAAGCTATGGTTCAACCTACCAAGTTGTTTTGAAGGAAGCGAAGCATGTGCTGAGATACCTCAGAGGCACATCTCAGTATGGATTGTGGTACAGACGGACAGAGGGAGTGAAGCTTCAGGGCTTCACAGATGCAGATTGGGTAGGGAGTCCATCAGATCAGAAGAGCACTTCTGGAGGAATCTTCAACCTTGGTTCAGCTGCAGTTTCCTGGTACAGCAGGAAATAGAGGTCAGTTGCACTTAGCTCAGCAGAGGTTGAATACATGGCTTCCAGTCAGGCAGCATGCGAGGCCATTTGGATGCGGAAGATTCTAGTGGGATTGTTTGGTCAGAGGATGGATCCAACCGTGATCTACTGCGATAATCAGAGTTGTATCAAACTCTCTGAGAATCTAGTTTTTCATGACAGTTCCAAGCACATTGATATCCGATATCATCATCTTCGAGACTGCGTGGTGAAGAGGATCATGTTTGTTGGCTAGTTGAATTATTTATTGATTAAACAATCAAGTACCACATTAATTGTCAACCTGGGAAAGTCTTTTATTCCAAAGGCTACCGCGTACTGAATGTACTTAATTCTAAAAGCATTAAAAAGCTGTAGTATACGTGATTCTTACGCTAAGTTATCACAGTACCGCTAAAATGGAAGTAATTAACTAAGATTACAAATCTGGAAAGCAAAGTGATGGATGCTCTGTTGGCAGAGGATCAGGACCCTATCCTCCAGGTGAGGACGTTCATCACCTGCCCCTGTAACCAGATTGCTAATACACACTGCACTCTAATTCACCGGTGAAATATCCTTGCATAACTTCAAGCAATTAATGAAACAGAGTACTAGCAAAACGGAAATACCAGAGGTAATGCTACAGAATCCAAACAGAGTACCAGCAGAAAGAAACTATCACTCACTTACACACTTGACAGAAAAGTAAATGGGTGAATCTTGTGAGGAAGGTGGGCCCAGTCCCTCTCACAAGATTCCCCAGAACACAAAGGCTAGATTAAGTGCTCATAATAATCTTCTATTCATCTGCCAAAAGATTCAAGTACAATAAAGTTCAGACTTGCTGATGTCTCTCAAAATCTCACTTATAGACCACAATCCCCCCCCTTCTAATGTAGATGTCTCCTCTTTATAGAGGAGACATCTATTACAATAGATTATTACAGTTCATTCAGTTAACCCATTCTATCAAAAATAAAAATTACAGAACGAGGTTACAACAGTATAATAATATATTCTTTCTTAGGTTCTGGCTGTTACACAGCTGGTAACCGACTTCGACTGTCTTCTTGGGATCCTCGCATTCCTTTATCGTTTCCCCATGCTGTTCCTGATTTAGGCAATGGTAACTGTGTTCTACCCGCTTTAGACAGTTGCTTGATCATGCCGCGTCAGCGTTCTTCAGATAGTTTCCGTTTGTTATTCCCAGCTGTTGCAAAATAGCCTGCTTTAGATGGTTGCTGTTGCTGACTGTAGCAACTGCGTAGTTGCTGCTTCTAGTGTTGCAGCAACTGCGTAGTTGTTGTTTCTGGTGTTGCGGCAACTGCGTAGTTGCTGTTTCTAGTGTTACAGCAACTATAAATTATAATTCCTGCAGGCTTAAGACAATTACTTGGCAACTTAGTCAGCTTTTCCAAAGATAAATATAAAGATACTCACGAATATGCAATGAACAATTAAACATATAGATGTGTGGAAAGTTACTTCGTACCTTGGGGTGATTAAGTCATTATGTAATCAAAGCTTACAACTTATGACTGAAAAGGATAATATTATGGAAAAAATATAAGGTCAAAATTGGTCAATTCTGAGTCCTAACATCCCCCCCAACTGAAGAGATTGCATGTCCCTATGCAATGCCTACTCTGAGTCTGAGTCGGAGTACTGGGATGAACAATGTAGATTACTGAGACAATAGTTATAGGAAGTGGCATCAAACTTCTTCCTGAATCCACAGACAGTCTGTATTTGCCTCCATGCTGCTGCTTCTTCCCTGTTGGATAATCCAAACTGGCCCTTGTATTGTTCACCAGATAGCCATAAAAGTGGAAATTTAAATCTGTAACCCATCCAATTTTCAGCACAGTGTTGCATGCATTTAACATAATGAGGTACCCTTGAGAGTGCTACCTGCAAATTAGGTGGATTATAAGGGTGATATTCCTGCCTCTCCTTGGGGCAGTTTTCCCAAAACAGTTTGTTTGCCTTGACAACCAAGGATGCCTTAGTATTTACATAATGCTGACAGTCTCTTAGGACCATTGCTTGCAGTTGCCTAACGTGGTCCTTCATTTCAGGATCACTTACCATTCTCAGGTGTTGTGCAATGAAGGTGGTTGCGTTCTGCGGTTCAGCTCTAATCCACAGAAGACAATTCTGTTCATTATGTTGAGCTGAAGCAAAGGCGTTCTGCCATGTAAGTTGGTTAGCTAAAAAGGAGATAAAGGCTCTCAGTTGTATGTCGCCAACTACAGGTATCATATTCATATTTCTTTCTTCGGACATGGCTTCATTATGGAGATAGAGCTCGCATAACAAATTTTGATCATTTTTAGGTGCCTCTGCAAAGGTTTGCATAAACTGCTCTGATGTAACTACCTGATGAGGTCTACCTTCTTTGACAGCCTTTATCTGTAAAAATGTGAGTCTTTCCCTCAAAAATGTTGCATAATTAAAAGATGGTTTCCTTGTGGCAAGAATTCTTTGGAATAACTCAAACATCTGGGTCAATCTGGCTTTTAGTTCCTTGATTTCTTTGTACTGGGCTCTGCACTGCTTGAGTGCTTCCCAGTTCTTGTATGCATAACTAAACCAGATCCCTTTTTGTTGTTGGAATGCTTTGCCTTGTGACTGCTCATATTCTCTCCACCACTTTCCTTTTAATGCTTGAAAACTATCTGTTTCTGTGCATACATCACTAACAGAGGGAAGCTCTGTTTGTGTAAAGGCATCAACAAGGATAATCTGCTCTGTTGGAGTAGGCTGGGATGATCCAACATCTTTTTCTTCATTTCTGGCTAGTGTCTCTTCTTCCTGTTGTACTGATTCATTTTGTTCCATGGTGATTTGGGTGGGTCGGGGTGAGTCTGTGCCTTTTTCCTCATTTCCTTCTTCTTCTTCTCGTTCCTTGGAAATTTGAATAGGGCTGGGTGAGTCCAATTTTTCTTCATTTCCTCCTGAAACTATTTCTTCTTTCTCCATGACAGTTTGGGTAGGCCGGGGTGAGTCTATACCTTTTTCCTTATTTTCTTCTATTTCTTCCTCTCATTCCATGACACTTTGAGTGGGCCAAGATGAGTCTGTGTTTTCTTCTTCATTTGCTGACTCTTTTGTAACTACTTCTTCCATAGCAATTTGGGTAGGTCGGAGTGAATCTGTATTCTCCTCTTTCTTATTCCTTGTTTCTTCCTGCATAGTTTCTGGGGAACTTGCTGGTTCTTGTCTGTCAGCAAGCTCTTCTGTTTGTTCTTGCGCAATCTCTGGAGAACTTACTGGTTCTTGTGTGTCAGTAAGCTCTTCTGTTCGGACCTGTGCAGTTTCTGGAGAACTTGCTGGTTCTTGTGTGTCAGTAAGCTCTTCAATTTGATCTTGTGCAGTTTCTGGGGAACTTACTGGATCTTGTGTGTCAGTAAGCTCTTCAGTTTGGTCCTGCATCTTCTCTGGAGAGCCTGTTGGTTCTTGTGTGACAACAGGTTCTTCTGTCTGCACTTTTTCTGGAGAGCCTGTTGGTTCTTGTGTGACAACAGGTTCTTCTGCCTGCACCTTTTCTGGAGAGCCTGTTGGTTCTTGTGTGTCAACAGGTTCTTTTATTTCGGCAGAGGATTGTGGCATTTCTGTCTGTGTAACAGCAGGCTCTTTTGTTTCATCTACAACAGCGGAGGCTTCCTTCATTGGTTCTGCCACTACCTTATATCCTGCTTGAGTATATATTTCACCACAATTGGTACACACATATTCATTATCCTTACTTTTCTCTACTGCAGACGCTACTCATGCTAAAACATGCAGGCTGAATTCATTCTGATATACTTCCTTGACCCTTATTATTTCCTCCTGATAGTCCTGAATCTGAGATTTCAGAAATTCAATTTCTTCCTGCAGGGCAGGTATGGTAGGCTGGTCTTGTGGAGCGGTAGATTCCAGTGGAGGCAGAGGTTGTGTTTCATCATTTTGATCAGTATTCCCCACAGGTGGTTCTTGTGTGTCACCTGGGGTAGTGGCTGTTTCTTGTGTTGCAGCCATTTGGTCACTATTACCTTGGGTGTCGGCAGCTGGTTCTTGTGTGTCAGCTGTCTTAAAATATGATGTCACGAAGCTATGAACACTCTGCATCTCAGCTGTCGAGGGTGAGGGAGAGGAGTTTTGAGGACTGGTGGGAGTGCAGATCCTTATAGTGATGGGCGGTGAACTGGGGGAATTAGGAGATTCAGCTGCTACCGATGACCGAGTTCTTCGCTTTGGTAGAGAAGCAGGGAATTCAGGCGTTTTTCTCTTCAGGCTAGCTTTCTTTAGGATAGGGGCAGTAGCCGGAGTAGCAGGTGCCTTAGCTGAAACCCTAGTTCTTTTTCTTTTCGATGGGGTTTTCTTTCCCTGCTGCCTTTTTCGTTTAAGCAGGGTAATAGGGATATTGTCATCAGAGTCATCAGTAGAAATACCAAGTATGGGAATGGAAGGATTGGTTCTTTTGGGAGATGGGGTTGTTCTCGTGGTTATTTCTACTGCTGCTTGTTCATTCTCAGCAACTTGCGGGGGTGTTTGCTGGAGTTGTTCAGGAATGTGCTCTGCTTGCTGAGGGTTTTCTAGAGGGATTTGTTCAGGCATGTCCTCCGTTTGCTGAGGAAGTTCTTCATCTTGCTGAGGTGTGTCCTCAGCTTGGTGAAGAATTTCCTCATCTTGATGAGGAATTTCATGTTCCGGCTGTGGAATTTCTGCCTCCTGATGGGGATTAATGGGGGTTGGAGGGTTATTTAGAGCAAGGGCTCTATTAATCAGCAATTGGGCTAAGCGGTGGTGTTTTAAGGAAAGAAGTGGACGCTTTGCGTTAACAGCATAACGTGACATGTTTTTGAGACAACCCAATAGATAATATGGCATGTTTATTAACTGACCACTTCTCAAATGATTCAACAGGACGAAAACGTGCTGGTAAATTACCTGGTAGCGGCCTTCGCATGTTAGATATTGCTTGACAAATTCAGCGACTTTTGGCCACGGTTGAGGTAACGACCGAAGTGCTACGCCTCTGCCTTTGGGCTCTACCTGCTCGCCTGGTCGGAGAAAATCTTGCTGCGCATTAAGAATCAGGTGCTTTCTGCTGAACCACCGTGTGCCATTAGCTGGTAGCCCGGTAACTTGGGTTATAATTTCCTCCGTGACTGGGAGTTGAACTCCCTGGACAACAGAAAATCCTTCTGTTAAATTGCATGCAAATTCAAGGACTTGCTGCGCGTCAAAGTCCGGAAGTCTCCTGAAGTACTCTATCCATCCCGCTTGCAAGAAAATTTGATAAATCTCCGGATAGATTTCAAGGACTGCTGTCGTGCCAGGTTCATGTGTAATGAGGGTTCCTCCCATAGCTGTTGTTTCAGTAAATTTCAGAGTTCAGAGCCGAGCTTCCAATTTCAGTTCAGAGTAAAACGTCGCAAATGGTAACATGCTGTGATAGGGTGGCTTTTACATATTACCGGGAAAGTTAAGGGTGGCGGTAGTTGGCGTAGTATGTCATTATGAGAGTTCCCTTGGTAATCCCCCCCCTCCTACATGTAAGTGATATGATTGGAAGTACAATTATTTGATAGTCCTATCAACTTCTCTACATTATCTATTATTTAATGTCCATACATAATCATGCGTACCTTCGTATTTTACCTTTTTGATTGCTGCGTCAAAAAGTCTTGTCTTGTCTTCTGCTGGATCATAATGATTACCGCGGATCTCAAAGCATGGGAATACCGGCGATTTGTAATGGTAATGACAGAAAGTGATAGTAGGGTGCTGTAATCATCACAAGAAGTAGTATATTTTATCAAAATTTGTTCCTTGGGGGCTGAAGTGGTAAGACTGTTGTTTTCATACGTGAGGGAATTTGCTGGGAAGGGTATTTCGTGATCGGGAAGCAATGTTGTAGCACCGGGATTGGTGTTGCAGCAACAGAAAATTGTTGTTGTGGCAACAGGGAATGATGTTATATCATCGGGAAAAACACGTTTGTAAAAACGGGAAATGTGCTGGAGCAATAGGAATGGTGTTGCAGCAACAGGAATGGTGTCGGAGCAATGGAAATGGCATTCCAGCAACAGGAAATGGTGTTGCAGCAACAGGGAATGGTGTTGCAGCAACAGAAGTTCCGAGTCCGCAAAGTAATTCCTTTGAAACTTTTGTTCTCAGCTACTTCCCAAGCTAAAATCTGCAAAATACTGAAATGTAATATCGCAATCCTTGGCAGGATTTATTAGTTTCTTAAAAAAGGAATATCTAACCTAAAGAAAAAAAAATTGCATAAATAATAGAAACTCAAGTGCTTTGAGGGATAGCAAGTTCCCCTGGAAAAGAATATTGTTTTATTGCCATGCAAGTGGCTTTAAAATCTTCTTTGGAAACCGGCCGCTGATATAACCGAAGTCGGTAGCCATTCACTAACAGTGGTGTTCTGCTCCCATCAATTGTTAAAAGTCTAACTGTTCCATTTGGAAAAACAGCATCCACTTCATACGGCCCTAACCACCTTGTTCTTAGCTTCCCTTGGAAATTCTCGAAACGGGAATCATAAAGTAGAGCCCAGTTACCTTTCTGGAACTGCTTTTGCTTGATGGTTCTGTCATGCCATCTGCTTCTTTGTTGCTGTATCATAGTTGTTTGATGGATAGCATCCAGTCTTTTCTCATCCAATTCCTGAAGCTGCTGCAACCTGGCTGTCTGTGCATCAGTTAAATCAAGGTTAACAGCTAAGGTAGTTCTTAAGGTTTTGATCTCAAACTCTACAGGGAAAATAGCATTCTTTCCAAAAACTAATTCATAGGGTGAAAATCCTGTTGTATTCCTCCAAGTGGTTCTATAGGCCCACAGAGCCTCGGGCAACCTCTGAAACCAGTCCCTTCTATTCTCCTTTATCGTTTTTGTTAAAATGGCTTCTATGACCTTGTTGGTACTTTCCACCTGCCCATTTGCTTGGGGGTGGTACGGTGTAGTCATTTTGTGCTTGATATGATATTTTTGGAGCGTATTTTTGAAGCCATGAGAATTAAAAGGAGGTCCTCCATCAGTGACTAATTCTCTGGGTAGTCCAAATCTAACAAAGATTTCTTCAAATAAGAATGTTAGTACTGCTTCTTCATTAGCTTTAATGAGTGCTTTGGCCTCTACCCATTTAGTCATATAATCCGTGCATACTAATATGTACACTCTTTGATTAGATGGAGGATTAATGGGACCTATAAAATCTAATGCCCATTTCTCAAAAGTTTCAAGAGTTACCTGGGGATTAAGTGGAATTTCATCCCTATGGTTAGGCTGGCCCATTCTTTGACAGCTGTCGCAAGCCTTCACATATTTTCTGGCATCTTTAAAAAGTGATGGCCAATAATAACCCATTCTAAGTACCTTGTGTGCTGTTCTTTTGTCTGCAAAATGTCCTCCACAAGGGCCATCGTGACAAGCTTTTAGTATATCATAAATCTCGTCTTCCCCAATGCATCTCCGGATTTCTTGATCTATTCCTGTGTGGAACAGACACCCGCTTATCCAGCTGTACCTAGCACTTTGCTGGATGATCTTTCTTCTTTCCCTGTGTGATAGGTGTGATGGTAATTTTCCTGCAACTAGATAATTGGCAATGTCTGCATACCAAGGTGAGTGAGAAGATACTGCAAATAAATACTCATCAGGAAAAGAATCATCTACTGGAGCATTTTCATCAGTTTTTAAACGAGAAAGGAAATCAGCAACTACATTTTCTTTTCCTGGCCTATCTACAATTGTGATATCAAATTCTTGTAATAGTAATAACCATCTGGTGACTCGGGCATTTGTAACTGATTTATTCATTAAATACTTAATGGTCGAGTGATCTGTATGCACAAAAGTAGTGTAGCCAATAATATAATGTCGAAATTTATTAATAGCATAAATAACTGCTAGAAATTCCTTCTCAGTAACTGTGTAATTTAGCTCAGCTGGTGTCATGTTCTTGCTAATAAAATAGATGGCATAGGGGAGACTGTTTTCTTCCTGACCCAGGATAGCTCCAATTGTCGTGTCTGAAGCGTCAGAGGAGATATGAAAGGGTAATGCCCAATCAGGTCCTCTCAAAATGGGAGCTGTGGACAACTGATGTTTAAGTTTATTGAATGCATTTTCACAATCATCAGTCCACTTAAATTCAGCATTTTTCGTTAACAACACAAATAGAGGAGAAGCTATTTTGGAAAAATCCTTAATGAATCTTCTATAGTATCCGGCATGTCCTAAAAAGCTTCTTACATCAGTTTGTGTTTTGGGGATAGGAAGGTTCTGAATTACCTGTATTTTAGCTGGATCGACTTGAATTCCTGAAAATGAAATGAAATGACCCAATACAATACCTTGATTCATCATCATATGGCACTTTTCAGTGCTTAAGGCAAGGTGTGCTTCTATACACTGCTTAAGTACTTTTTCAAGATTTTGTAGTGCATCCTCAAAGGTCACTCCATAAGGAGTAAAGTCATCCATAAATATTTCTAATGAATCATTTAACATATCAGAAAAGATCCCTATCACCGCTCTTTGGAATGTTGCTGAGCGTTACATAGCCCAAATGGAAGTACTCTGTAAGCAAAGGTCCCCCATGGGCTAGTAAATGTGGTCTTGTCCTAGTCCTGGGGTGCAATCTTAATCTGATTATATCCACTAAACCCATCCAAGAA
Organism: Pinus tabuliformis; assembly: GCA_031772625.1. Taxonomy (NCBI): domain Eukaryota; kingdom Viridiplantae; phylum Streptophyta; class Pinopsida; order Pinales; family Pinaceae; genus Pinus; species Pinus tabuliformis. Next base: position 340,779,886 of record CM062807.1, on the reverse strand, counting down.
TGAAAAGAATTTCTTACCTGCTAAATTATCCAATACCTGATCAATAAATGGTAAAGGGAAATGGTCTTTTTGGGTGGCTTTATTCAATGCTCTGTAATCCACACATACTCTCCATTTCCCATTTTTCTTGGGTACAATTACAAGTGGGGAAACCCACTCACTATCAGATATAGGGTATATAAATCCTGCATTCAAGAGTTTTTGGAGTTCCTCCTTCACAATTTCTCTAAGGTTGGGGTTCATTCTTCGCTGGGGTTGACAGACTAGCCGGGATCCCTCCTTAATATAAATACAGTGAGTGCATAGTTCAGGGGAGATCCCTTTCATGTCTGTGTAGTCCCATGCAAATGCCTCTTTATTTTCTTGGAGTAACTTTATTAATTGTTGTTTTTCATTATCAGTCAAGTCAGGATTTATATTTAATGTTTTGCCAGGCTCAATTTCAATTGTTGTACTTTTGGAATGGCTGCCTACTGCTGTCTGAAATAAGTTTTCATCTCTCATGTTCTGCTGGGATTTAGATTCTAAGATTGCAGTGAAGTGATTATATGTTTCAGGGCTGACCGAAGAGGGTTCAGAAATAAAGCTGATGATTATTTCATCTTCGGTGGAGTCCTTAAAAATCAAGGCTTGTCCAATAGTCAATATAGGTTGGGTTTCTTCATCCTCATAGTCTACCCATACAGAATTGTCATTATTAATCATGGGTGTAGCATGAGGATAGAGGGTAAGCTGTTTAGTTTCCTGCCCATTAGTGATGGTCATTGATCCTGATCTACAGCTGATGAAAGCATCTGTTGTAGCCAGCCAAGGTCTCCCTAGAATCAACGGATGACCCCCCAACTTTGTTTTAGTTTGTAACACCACAAAGTCAGCCGGGTAATTCCAGGATTCTACAGAAATTATAAGATCTTCAATGACCCCTTCAGGTTTAATTGTAGAGCAGTCAGCCAACTCTAAGATAGTTGGAGTTTCCCTAATAAAGTTTTTTAACTGAAGCAATTGTGTTGTTTCGAGTGTCATAATATTTATTGCAGCTCCTAAATCTACTAGAACTTTAGAGATAAAGGTTTTTCCAACCTAGACTGTTACTGTAGGGTGACCAGGGTCACCATACTTCACAGGATAATCTTTTTCGGTCATTAAAGCAGTTAATTCTCCCATCACATGAACTGTGAGGGGATCCTTAGCCTTTCTTCCCGGTTTTTTTATACAAATGTCTCTAATAGTTCTAGCATAAATAGGAACATCTCTTAATGCTTGCAATAATGGGATTTTAACATACAAATTCTGTAGCTCTCCTAAAAGGTTAAAGGTAGGTTGCTCAAGTGTTTTAGTGAGAGTCAGCCGTTCAGGGATGGAGGGATCTATTGTTTGATCATTATTATTAGGTGATGATTCTGCTGTTTCAGCATTATTGTTAGCTGGTTTTTCTTTTCTAACTTCTTCTTTGTCAGAGTCAGTGATATCAGCTATAATGGGTTCAACAATTCTCCCTGAGCGAAGATGGATATCGTTACATTGCAGGGGAGAGACAGGCTGATTTTGAATGTCAATTACTTGCAGGGCTTTATTGTTATTTGGATTGGGGTTAGGTTGTACAGGCAGTTGTGGTCTAATTGCCTGGTTATTTGGAGGAGTATTGGATGGTAAGGAAAGAGACTGTTGTTGTTGAGGAAATGGTATCTGTTGGGCTGCCCAGTTTGGATTCCATTGATTAAAATATGGTTGCTGGGGAGCCCAAGGATTCCATATAGTAGGATCAGGAAAAGGAAGATTTGGTTGCTGCATAAGTGGAAAATTCATTGTATTAAAGGGTGGGTACTGCATTTGGTTCATGGATGGGTAGTTTGTTTGAAAAGGAGAATTATTATTCCAACGATTGAATGTTGTGTTAGAGCTCATACCTTGTCTTTGTGGCCATTGCCTCCTCTGTGTCATCAGGTACACTGCTTCAGCCTCTTCTTCAGTTGACTGCAATGCTGCTTTGATTCCAGGCAGAGAGGGGCATTGCTGGGTTTCATGGTCCTTCTCGCAGATTGTGCAGATAGGTATCTTATCCAGTGGGCATTCCCTGAGTGAGTGTTTTTCTCTGCATTTGGAACAAAAAATAGCTAGGGCAGCTTCTGCTTCTGCCTGTTTATTCTTTACCTGCAGAGCATCAATTTGTGAAGCAAAAGATCTTAACATCTCAGTTTTAAATTCTTCTAATAAATTACCTATTTCAGCCCTTGTTGCTCCTCCGCTTGCTGACTTCTGAACTCTTGAATATACATTATCTCTGCTTTTTGATCTGCCTACTGCTCCCCTTGAACATCTCATGCAGAGATTGATGATTTCATCAAAAGGTTCTTTGGATATGTCCCCTTTTCCCAGCATGTTTAACATGTCCAGGCAGTCATCTCGTACTCCTTTCAGCAATATAGTCTTTAGAATATCTTTACTCATATTAGGATGGCCAGACCGCTGCAGATTATACTGTAATCTTTCCACAAAATCTTCCAAATTCTCGTCCTCTTTCTGAACCATTTTAAACAACTCTTCCTTCCTTTCTCTCGTCCGGCAGTTATCTTGATACTTAGCCAGAAAGCTCTCTTTCATCTGATCCCAGGTAGTGATTGCCTGAGCTCCTAGGCTCATAAACCATCTTAACGCATTCCTTTTCAGTGTTGCTGGAAATAGTTTTAGTTTTTTATTAGCACTCACATAATCATAACTCCTACATAGTATGTCGAATTCGAAGAGGAATTCATCAGGGTCTTCAGAGGATAACCCATGAAAGTTGGGTAATGCTGAGAGTGGAATGTTTTTCATGCGGGTTGTTCCTCTCGGGAGCTCCCCAATAGGGAATTCCAGGGTAGAGAGCGAATTTTCCCCTCTTCCTTCTGTTCTGTTACCCTCCATTGGTATTTTTCCTGAATCACTTGCTTTATCTTCTGTGTCTTCTGTTTCTTCAGGTTCTTCTACCGGTTCCTCGGTGTATTCTGGTACTTCCAGCTTCCTTTCAGGTCCTAGTACTTCCTCCGTCTGTCGATCTGTTTGTGAGGAATACTGGATCTGAGGTCTCCGGGAACTTGTCCTCTGTGATGTTTCAGCCTTTGAGATGATTTCGTCAATATAAGTTTTTCTTCCTCCTTTGCCGCCTGTGAAATTAGGTTTCTTGCGTCCTCTCATGCATCTGTTATTCTCGAAAAGAAATCATTAATGCCTTTAGAAATCTCTAGTTGCCTTCCCCGGCAACGGCGCCAAAATGTTGGCTAGTTGAATTGTTTATTGATTAAACAATCAAGTACCACATTAATTGCCAACCTGGGAAAGTCTTTTTATTCCAAAGGCTACCGCGTACTGTATGTACTTAATTCTAAAAGCATTAAAAAGTTGTAGTATACGTGATTCTTACGCTAAGTTATCACAGTACCGATAAAATGGAAGTAATTAATTAAGATTACAAATCTGGAAAGCAAAGTGATGGATGCTCTGTTGGCAGAGGATCAGGACCCTATCCTCCAGGTGAGGACGTTCAGCACCTGCCCCTGTAACCATATTGCTAATACACACTGCACTCTAATTCACCGGCGAAATATCCTTGCATAACTTCAAACAATTAATGAAATAGAGTACTAGCAAAACGGAAATACCAGAAGTAATGCTACAGAATCCAAACAGAGTACCAGCAGAAAGAAACTATCACTCACTTACACACTTGACAGAAAAGTAAATGGGTGAATCTTGTGAGGAAGGTGGGCCCAGTCCCTCTCACAAGATTCCCCAGAACACAAAGGCTAGATTAAGTGCTCAGAATAATCTTCTATTCATCTGCCAAAAGATTCAAGTACAATAAAGTTCAGACTTGCTGATGTCTCTCAAAATCTCACTTACAGACCACAATCCCCCCCTTCTAATGTAGATGTCTCCTCTTTATAGAGGAGACATCTATTACAATAGATTATTACAGTTCATTCAGTTAACCCATTCTATCAAAAATAAAAATTACAGAACGCTGTTACAACAGTATAATAATATATTCTTTCTTAGGTTCTGGCTGTTACACAGCTGGTAACCGACTTCGACTGTCTTCTTGAGATCCTCGCATTCCTTTATCGTTTCCCCATGTTGTTCCTGATTTAGGCAATGGTAACTGTGTTCTACCCGCTTTAGACAGTTGCTTGATCATTCCGCGTCAGCGTTCTTCAGATAGTTGCCGTTTGTTATTCCCAGCTGTTGCAAAATAGCCTGCTTTAGATGGTTGTTGTTACTGACTGTAGCAACTGCGTAGTTGCTGCTTCTGGTGTTGCAGCAACTGCGTAGTTTCTGTTTCTGGTGTTGCGGCAACTGCGTAGTTGCTGTTTCTGGTGTTACAGCAACTATAAATTATAATTCCTGCAGGCTTAAGACAATTACTTGGCAACTTAGTCAGCTTTTCCAAAGATAAATATAAAGATACTCACGAATATGCAATGAACAATTAAACATATAGATGTGTGGAAAGTTACTTCGTACCTTGGGGTGATTAAGTCATTATGTAATCAAAGCTTACAACTTATGACTGAAAAGGATAATATTATGGCAAAAATATAAGGTCAAAATTGGTCAATTCTGAGTCCTAACATTGTTGTTGCTATATGTTTCGAGCAAGGAACCGGATGCATATATTTTGACTGAGGCATTGTCAAAATGCAAGTTCGAGTTCCACAGAGACAGGATTGGGGTGACTGATAATCCCTTTCTTGTTGAGAGGGAGTATTGAAAATAACAACAAGAAATGCTAAAATAGAAGGCTAAAATTAGCATTGTTATAAATAGAATTTCAGGATACATTCCAATTTTAGTTAGACCTTGAACTAAAATTGAAAATTAAAATTCGAATTTGATCTTAGCAGCTATTTGTAAAACAATTAATTAATTCATCTTGAGTTAATTAGTTGTAGGAAATCAAACATGAAGTCTATGTGAAGACATGCAACAGTTTCTCCATTGATTGAGGAAGTTATCCCTTGATTAAAGGAGATCAAGATGAGTTGTACTTTGAGTTGTAATTAGTTAACTCAGTTAACTGAGTTAAGTCCAGTTAGATTAGTTCCAACATTTTGTGGAACTGAATGTGAGTTCAGTTAGTTAATGCATGCATGCATGTAACTGTTGCACTTCAGATAACTAAGTATTCTCTCATAAATAACTCATGTGTGTTAGTTCAGTTAGAGACCCAGTTGAGATCAGATGATGGGACAGTGTACTATCAGTTGCAGGAATGTTGTATTGAGGATATCTCTTTCATGCAGAAGGAATCAATTCCTTGGAGATTACGCAGTTACTTCTGAGTTTGATGAGTGTGTGATGAGGCCAATTCACACAAGTGGCAGCATTGGACCCCAAGAGAAACTGCGCAAGGAAATAGGAGGCTTGGAGGATTGGAGGAAGGCATATGTTGTGTCTATTTAGTTTGTGAGTTGTATTGAGGAATTGTACTGAGATTTGGATAGCTTGTGAGCTAAAGCTTTGTGTAATCCGGACATATTTCCACTTGTATGATAATACAAAGATTGGGGATTTTAGCTGAGGCTTTCCCCAGAGCATTCTTCTATGTTCATGTGTGATTGATTTCTCATTCTCTGTTATATGTGTTCTATTTGATCTTGCTCAAAATCGATTAAGCTTCCGCAAGTTTGTTTGTAGAAGTAGGTCAAGTATTTTGCTTTAGTATATTGCATTATCAAGTGATTTATAGTGGGAAATTTCTACATGTTTTGAGTATCAGACAGTTGTTTATACTGTCACACATATCATTGATTCCTTCATCGATTTTCCTCATGGAATGTGTATTCTCATATTCTTACAACCAACTGTTTTCTTCTCACTTTGACTACCAGTTAACTTACTTATATTTCTTGTTATTTCCTATATATTTCTCAAGAACATCTACCCCTCATCACCGAGCTAACATGTAGAAATTTTGAATAATAAACACATATCCTGATCATGCCCTATTGCGGAATAGATGCACAATACATAAGCTCCTCTACGTTGAACATCAATTTAGCAGCATCAAAAACAATGAAACATCAATCGCATGCACACATTAACACAGTATGTAACCCGGGGAAAGCTTATAGCTGAAAACCCCACACTATTTGTATATTAATGATTGAGAACATGTAACATTACATAGTACAATACTCCTCACAAGTATCCAGCACTATCTCCACCTGTTACACACAATATAGCTCAGATCTGATCTCCAAATCTCCCCCACTGCTTTGCCTGCCTCCACTGCACAATCCTACAAGAGAATGAATGAATCCAAACTCGTTCCAAGTTCTATTTACCTTGGAGAATCACTCACACTGGAAATCACGTGAGCACAGGCTATATCACTGGGTATATGCAATTCTCATGGGCATACTCAATCCTTTGATTGTGCAAGATCTCATGCACAACTATAGTCACAATTGATAGCAATCTCAACCTCTAACCCCTGTCTCCACTGAACTCTACATGCACTGAGTTAACTGATGTATTCTTCAGTTGCATTATGAGTTAATAATTAGTGAATTAATTAATAACTAATTCACACAACTCATCACTTAGTCTATTGGCCAGTTATACTAAATACAACTAGTTCAACTAAGTCAAACTAAACACAACTCCATCAACTCCACATCCAACTCCACAGAACTCAACCACATGAGTTCTAACCGATGTCCTGCATGCAATAGCTCAACTGACCCACAAAGAAAGTGTATTTCCTTCTGACAGCTGCATGTGCCACATCTGTAGCTCAAACTGAAGTGCTCCAAGAGGATAAGATAAATTTTATAGTCTAAATATTATTATGAGACAATAATATTTGACTTTTCTATTTTTTACTTGCAGTCTAAAAATAGACTCTGATCACTCCTGTTGTGATCCAAAAATAGAAGTCCATCTATTTTTCCCAACATGACCAATCATCCATAAACAGAATCCTACAACTCATAGACCATGATCCATATGTCTAAAAATAGACATAGTCTAAAAATAGACTTTGCGCCAAAACTTGCCTACGGGACCACTTAGTGAAGGCGACTCCTTTCCACTAAGCTCCATCATCTTGTTGCATTCTCAACAAGCATTTCTTGTTGCACACTTTTCAAAACTCCCTCTCAACAAGAAAGGATTCCTCTCAAACCCGATCCTGTAACTCTGGAATGTTCTGCATGCAACACATCTGCCCGGTCCACTTTGCTCCAACAACACTTGGAACAAAAACACTCCCAACTGACCACTCTGTTGAGCTAGGAACATACTCTGATGCTGAAGCTCTACCTACTGCTGACAAGTGCTCCCTCTCTGACATTTGCGCTACTGCAACATCTCCATGCATCTCGCACCATTGCACACCTCTCTGTGCCACCTAGCACTATGCAAAACACTTGTACCTCTCGCATTGCTGTAGCCTGCATGCTATGCGCTGTCCTGGGATTCCCTGCACTGTCGCTCTCTCTGCCGCTCCATCCGCATTTGTCTCTACCCAATCAATCAGTTCCTGCTACTCCACATCGAGGCTCCTGTAGCAAGGTCTCATCCAAGAGGTTGAGTACCTCAAGGATCATGCCCCTCCTCCTTGGGAGAATCAATCCACATCACCCCACCTCCTACCTGGAGGTATGGCTGCATGCGATCCCTCAGCCCACTTGGCTCGAAGTTTCCCCCTACTGGAGGTCTCTGTATGAGTAGATGTCTCTACTCGATCTCCTCTCAACTTCCCTTGTTGTGGCTGCTCCACAACCTCCTGAAGCTGTTGCACCAATCGTGGCTCCTCCACAATCGTCTGATACTTCTTCTGGCTCTGCATGTTGAGAGGTAATATACGCTCCTTCTCAACCACCAAGTCTCCATCAGTTGCCTTGCTGCTCAAGTCTTTGCATGCATCTTGAACCTCAAGAGCATACAAGTTCTTGACCCGTGAACCAATCTGCTTCACCTTTCAAGTGTGATGATGTGTCTAAGGAAAACCTTTCCCTTACTGAAGACTACATCATAGCCTCTGTCTTCCAGCATCGCGATCGACACCAAGTTTCTCTTCAGTCTTGGTACATACTTGACATCGGTCAAGGTAAGGCGAGCTCCATGCTCCCTCTGAAAAATAACCGTGCCTACACCTGAGACACTGTACTTCTCATCATTACCCATCCGTATGAGTATCTGGAAATCTTTCTCCTCCAAAGTACTGAACAAACTTTTGTCACCGGTCATGTGGAAAGAAGCTCCACTGTCAAGAAACCAACCACTTCCCATCATGGATGAAACCATGCATGCGAAGAGTGTGAAGTCCAACTCAAACTGTGAAGCAAGTGAGGCTACCTCACCTTCAGATCCTTCCTCGGATCCCTTCTTGGACTTATTCTGTGGGCAATTAGTAGCATAATGGCCCAACTGATGACAACGAAAGCATCGTACCTTCGACTTGTCAACCTTCTTCCCATCTTGGAAGAACTGGATTTGGAAAGAGAAACCTTCCCCTTTCCCTTCTTTGCCTTACTCGCTAAGGCACAGTTCTCCTCATCATGCATAGATGAAGAATTGTCTCTGGTGCGTCGTCTAATCTCCTCTTGCATAAGATCCGACCAAAGTCTCTCCCATCCTGGCAATTTCTCCCTTCCATTCACCGAGTCCTAGTAGCTATGCCAACTCTTAGGAAGGCCAAGGAGTGCTAGACTCACCATATCCTCATCCTCAACAGTTACCCCCACACTTCTCAGCCCATCCCGGCATTGGGTGAACTTCATGAGATACTGGGGCATACTGTCTCCATTCTCACACCTAATGTTTCTGAGTTTATCCTTGAGCGCCAACTTCCTCTGGTCGCTCTTGCTTTGGAATAATTTTGTCAACGTTTTCCACATCAAATATGGAGAAGCCTTTCCATGGAGGCTGGATACAATGTGATCCCTCACACCCTCCAACAGAATCCTTCGACACTTTGTTGTCTTCTTTTGCCAATCCCTGACTTGAGCAGCATTAGTAGGCTTTGGGACATCCGCATCTATGAACTCCTTCAACCCATTATCATCTAACACCGCCTCCATCCTGTCCTTCCATGCAATATAGTTTGAGCCGCCCTCAAGGGCATACTCCAATCGCAATCCGTTGAAAGACATTTCAACTTTGACACCAAGAAAACATTGCTGCAAATTTGAATTCCACCATCTCAAAAAACTCAACCGCTTCTGATCTAAAATTCGTGAGAACAAAGTATTTCTCGTACAGAGATCGACTGTATGGGCATTCACCGGATATCTCACCTTCCAAAAGAAGGATGAATCCAGAGGCTACCTGGCCCGATCACAGACTCTGCCTGAAGAAATAAAATGTAAACACTTTCTGAATATTAGATCTGATGATCAATCCTCGCTATATATCCTGTAGAACTTTTCTACAAATCAAAGAGCTCTGATACCATGTAGAAATTTTGAATAATAAACACATATTCACTAGAGATTATCCTGATCATGCACTATTGTGGAATACATGCACAATACATAAGCTCCTCTATGTTGATCATCAATTTAGCAGCATCAAAAACAATGAAACATCAATCGCATGCACACATTAACACAATATGTAACCCGGGGAAAGCTTACAGCTGAAAACCCCACACTATCTGTATATTAATGATTGAGAACATGTAATATTACATAGTAAAATACTCCTCACAAGTATCCAGCACTATCTCCACCTGTTACACACAATACAGCTCAGATCTGATCTCCAAATCTCCCCCGCTGCTTTGCCTGCCTCCACTGCACAATCCTACAAGAGAATGAATGAATCCAAACTCGTTCCAAGTTCTATTTACCTTGGAGAATCACTCACACTGGGAATCATGTGAGCACAGGCTATATCACTGGGCATATGCAATTCTCATGGGCATACTCAATCCTTTGATTGTGCAAGATCTCATGCACAACTATAGTCACAACTGATAGCAATCTCAACCTCTAACACCTGTCTCCACTGAACTGTACATGCACTGAGTTAACTGATGTATTCTTCAGTTGCATTATGAGTTAATAATTAGTGAATTAATTAATAACTAATTCACAAAACTCATCACTTAGTCTATTGGCCAATTAGACTAAATACAACTAGTTCAACTAAGTCAAACTGAACACAACTCCATCAACTCCACATCCAACTCCACAGAACTCAACCACATGAGTTCTAACTGATGTCCTACATGCAATAGCTCAACTGACCCACAAAGAAAGCATATTTCCTTCTGATAGTTGCATGTGCCACATCTGTAGCTCAAACTGAAGTGCACCAAGAGGATAAGATAAAGTTTATAGTCTAAATATTATTATGAGACAATAATATTTTACTTTTCTATTTTTGACTAGCAACCTAAAAATGGACTCTGATCACTCCTGCTGTGATCCAAAAATAGAAGTCCATCTATTTTCCCAACATGACCAATCATCCATAAACAGCATCCTGCAACTCATAGACCAAGATCCATATGTCTAAAAATAGACATAGTCTAAAAATAGACTTTGCGCCAAAACTTGTCTGTATGACCACTTAGTGAAGGCGACTCCTTTCCACTAAGCTCCATCATCTTGTTGCATTCTCAACAAGCATTTCTTGTTGCACACTTTTCAACATAACATACTCCTAGTCGGTGAGGGAGATTCTAAAGAACATTTTCATTTTCTCAGGAAGTAGCCCCATGCTTCTTTTGTATTTTTACACCGAGAATCAAGGAATTTTTTTCTTAGTTATCTTGTTTTTACTCTTGTTGGAATTTATTGGATTTTGTAGAGGTGGTCTATATTCAACTATGTGACAAACTCCCCTATTGAGGAGAAATTTATGTAGTAAAGCATGTATGGTGCAGAAAAAGCTATCATGAAAATTGTAAAAGAACCTTGCCTTAATTTTTTCAATAGAAGTGTGTTCTTCTATTGCTACCCACTCGTGCGAATTCATTCTCTCGCCATTAGTTAATATTAAATTTAGTCGATTGTTAGATTCTATTTGTCGCATTAGGTAAGTGTTCAACACATTTCTTCATTTGGCGAGGACTGATTGGATAAACTTCTCATGTGCTTCTATGAAGAAATGCACTCTAACTTATGCAATAGATAGTCAATTTCTTCTTACGTAACTTTTCAAGTAGTTATTAATTTTCCTCTGCCACTACTCTTGTATCTCGTATAGTGTAAGCATTTATGCATGCATATTGTATAAACTTGGGTCCAACATTACTGACAATGGAACCAATATTGTAATCTAGTGAAAAATAGGCATTAGTCACCATTAGAGTGAAACATTGAGTAAGCTTAAAGAATCGCATGCATCACATGGAAGAGAAAAGAGACACAAAAGTAGTAGAGATCCAATGAAAAACACACTTGTATTAGTATATCCTCAACAACCAAACAACTTTTTCATATAGTCAAATACGTCCATATTTATATCCATGAATAGACAGTTGCAATAGTTTAACTATCTCAACTGACTTGATGAGGCCGAATTGTATGGTCGACTCGTCAGAGGAGCAAACCCACTTCCAATACATTATTTGATGAGTCGACTCGACTTGGCTAGTCAACTGAATCGATTAGCCCTCCAAAAATATTAACATGTGGCTCCTTTTAGTATGTGACTTTTATGATACTATAATATATATTCGATATAGATATGTTGATGTTATAATTTATGTGTATGCTTGATAGTATGCATAAGCAGTTCTTTCTACTTAGTAAGAATTTTGTGAGAATAATGATGTTGTATTCTTGTTATTACATTCAAGAATTAGCATGTGGATTATTTTGTATGAGGTAATGTTTTATGATTATATAACTAATGCATTGGTTGCATGTTGTAAGGTGGTGACTAATAGGGAATCCATCGAAGGACTAAGAGAGTCGATTTATTTGATGATCTCGTGGGAGCCCATACCTACAAGGGAGAATATGTAACACGTTATGGGCCAAGGAAAAACTCAATCAACTACTTATGTCAATGTTTTTTTTTCCTTGTAGATTCTTGATGGGATATGCAACCATATTGAGGAGGTCAAGTGCCTAATATTGGAGTTATGATGTAGAAGTCCACAAGTGTGTGTGGGACTTCAATGTCTGGGGCTATACCTGGTAAGAGTTGTGGAGGGAGTTTGGGTTAGCCTTTAAAGACATTTGGAATATGTAAGTACCAAATTGGATGCATGCCTTAGGGCTCAGGTATAGACCAATGGGGGCTTTAAGCCTAGTTCCAAAAGTTGGGAAAGAAGAGATTGAGAGTACTTGCACTTTCCCTGATGTTGTGATGTATCTTTTGATGTTTGTTATGGTCACTTGGGTAGTCCTTATACTAGTTACAATAGAGGGTGTTGGTAAGAGAGAAGAAATAAATAAATTATATGATTAAACTTAACTTCAGGACGAAGTTCCTTGAAGAGGGGGGAAATATGTAATACTCCATATTATCAAATTAATACATAATAATAATATAGTAATAACAATACTAATAATAATATGTGAGAACAATAATTAATAACTAAATAAAATAATAAATAATAAAGTGGCATTCCAAATAAATAAATAGACTATAAAAATAATTAGAATAAAGTCAAGTTAATAAAAAGTAAAAAAATAAAATAAGCAAGAGTCAATTATGGAAAAATATGAATTGAGAAAAATTTAAGACAAAAGAAAAGAAAATTGCATGATGGCATATGGAAAATGTGCATGAAGATTTTCTTTTCATGCTTGGAACAAATTATAATTTATTTTATTTAATGGATGAGAAGGAGAATGTGAATCATTATTCTTTCCCAAAGGAGAATTATAGGATAGAAGGATTCATTAGCTAAGGTTGTTGATTGAAGGCTTGGGGGTAGCTAGTTGTAAAATAACATAGTGCAATTGAGTTTACGGTTGGGCGGAGAGTCATCCCCAAAATGTTGGTTGTGGCCAGCTGGATCTGAATAATGCAACAGTTATGAAATTACAAGGAAGTTAATTCTTCGTTCTACATGTAAGTTTATCATCTCTCGTGGATTTCATAGATTATATACTAACCAGCTGAAATTTTTATTTATATTGGTGATTAATGACCTTAATTTATGTAATTAATTTGTATTTAATTATGTTTTAAGTGTGGACTATTACAAAATTTTACTTTACTCATATTGGCTCTTTCATTTCATAGGTACATTTCTAGGATTAAAGATCATAAGGAATAATGACTTTAGCAATCGAATAGATGAGTAGCAATGCAATTTGCTAGACAACGGTAATGAAGTAAAACTAAGTTCAATCCACAATTTTTTAGTTCAATTGCATCATCCATTCATTTGATTAATTGTATTTTTCACATTTATTTAGTTGGAGGGAAAGCCTCATTGTCATTGAGTTAGTGTACAATCAACCAGAACCACAACATAAAATTGAATACATAGGAATTATTGGTCCAAGAATAGCTTTATTATCAAATATATCAATGATGTAATAACAACATAATCATGGATATCAACCACATGACAATTGTGTAACAATTGAAAACAAGGGTGGTACCATGAGTGAAACCTGCAATCTTCAATATCTATAATAAAGTTTTATTTTGCAAAATAAGTTCAATACATAGTTTTGGGATGTATTTGAATTAACATCCCTATAAAATCCTATAGAAATAGACTAATTATTAAAATTAACTAATTGTAACTTGAGCATAATATGATGTTATATTTTCAACTCTTAGAGTAATTTAAAGTTTATTTTAAAATAAACAAATGATTTAAATTTTAAAGTTTTATGAGCTAAATATTTTCTAGCCAATATAAATATGTGTGTTAGTTTTAGAACTAAACTGAAATCGAAACAATAGAATTTAGAGACCAAAAAAAGCAAGTTTGCATTTGATTTTTTGCATGTACATTGTAAGTTTCATCTACTTTACATGCAAACATTTCATTTGTTGACCTAAGCATCTATCAAGTAGAACCCTAAGTAGAGGTCAACCATCGTTGAATCAATGGTTCTGAAATGATAATCATTTAATTAATTAGGAAGAGAAAATAAAATAGTTGGAAAATTTGGGAATCAAGTGGTATGGTTTAATTTTGCATGTTGATTGATTTGAAACTTTTTCCCTTATATTCACAAACTTCATTAGCGGCTAGTGGAAAAAATGTTAACCAACAACATATGATATGTTACAACCTTCGTGGTGGACTGGGTTAAACACATGAAATGATGCCTCGAAGGAAAACAATAAATCCCTATAAATGCTAAATAAAATTCAACGTTTATGATGGCTATGACATTATTTATAATGGAAAAGTAATAGTTTTTATATAGAAAATACATATTTATATGAAGTGAACTTTGAATCAATTTTGTTGAGAAATATAGTTCAAACCGGAGCTTCTTGCACAAGTTAGAGTGAATGTGTGAGAAGCTTGAGACAATTTCTAGTGGTTGTTTAGTAAAATTGTGAAATAATACTATATTGTAATTTTACTTAAATAAATATAAGTGAAATTCAATTACAGAGAGTAGTTTATTTGGAAAAGTGTGTAAATATGTTATGTAAAATATTATGAGGTTTTTGACTCGATCTCTGATGAAAACATGTCCAAAATAAGGGAAGGCATGGTCCACCTAGTGGTTATTGTGGTAATAGATGAAATCAGCCATGTATCACACGAGTACGAGAACAAAAATTGATTATTCCACTAGTCATGTGTGTGTGTGAAAGTCAAATTTCCTATATTCTTCAATTCTAAGAAATGTAAATAAAATATTTTAAAGATTCTATAATTGTAGTGAATTAGATTGTTCTAAGGTTAGTCATACACCTCGTTGTTGAGAAAGATAAGGTAGTTGCTAAAATTAAAGAGATTAGTTGTGAAGCTATGGGGAATTAGTTTCTAGGATCAAGGGGATTAAATATCTCTCTTAAGCATAAATAGGACAAAATGGGAGAAGATGAACCACACATGAAAACATTTGAGAGAGACGGAGACAAAGAGAAGAAGGAGAATACACTTGAGAAGAGAAAGTGCAAATTTATTATAAAAGAAGGAGAATACACTAGAGAAGAGAAAGTGAAAATATGTTGTAAAAAACAGGAAGAGACAATTTGTACAGCATCAACATCTTAGCCAATCTGTACAACAACAACATCTTATAGTTGTATAATAGTAGTTGCTACCTTCTTTCTTCAACATAGCCATACTTCCATTTCAACATGTTATACTTCTTTCGTTTATTTATCATATAATTGCTAAGTTACAACAGATTGTGGAGGTACCTTGTAAACTTTGATCATTGGAATGATAAGCTGATTTGAAGGGAAAAATCATTGTGTGTGTGTGTGTTGTTCATTTACTACTTTCATTGTTAATTTTTTAACAATATGTGTGATTATTGCATGTTTGGAAATATGTATTTCTATGATTAAATGAGTTCATATTTGGTTTATTTAATTAAGAGAAACAGGGTACCAATCATCTAGGGCCTTTGGAAAATTTAACATGGTATCAAAGCTTGGTCTTTGATTGAAAGCCTCAAGGGTTTACAATAGTAAATCAATTACCAAAATCAATGGCCACTAGTTAGAGGGCTTCATTATTGTTGCTTGAAGGACTAAGCACTTTTTCATAATACCTTTTTTGTTTTATTTTTAGATCTAAGAAGTTTTTGAATTTGATATAAGATATGGAAATGAATGACCTTGTATTTGAGGAAAGATTGGATGGTGCCTCCAACCTTTTTCCCTATAAATTGAGGGTAACATTTCTATTGGAAGAAAATGATCCTTGGGATATTGTTAATGATGTTGTGCCTCCACCTATAGATATGTGGTAGTTGGCAGCACACAAAAAGAAGGAAGTGAAGCCCAAGCAAACGAACTTGGATGTCATGAAGGATCACCTAATTCCACAAATATCTGAGAAGACAATGACAAGGGAGATGTTAGATGCCCTAGTTAGCTTGTAAGAACATTCATAGAAAGATGATATCTGGAACAAACTTATATCTTTAGAGATGACCAAATTAGATCGTTACCAGTTACACGATGAAAATCCCACAGATTTGTGAGCAACTCACACTAGTTGGAGAGAAGGTTGCAGATGTGGAGTTGGTGAACATGGCAGAGAATGTATTCCCAAATTCATGGGAACCATTTATTAAACATATTTGTGCTTGAGAGAACCTTCCTAATTTTGAAACATTATGGGATGATAGTATCAATGAGGAAATTTGAATGGATCTAAAGGCCAACAAGAAAAGTGGTGATGACAACCTAGCCCTAATTGGTCAAACCAAGTAGGGTAGCGGTAAAGAACCCAACAAGGGTAAGGGAGAAAGTGATGA
The DNA here is from genome assembly GCA_031772625.1 of Pinus tabuliformis. Taxonomy (NCBI): domain Eukaryota; kingdom Viridiplantae; phylum Streptophyta; class Pinopsida; order Pinales; family Pinaceae; genus Pinus; species Pinus tabuliformis. The sequence continues at coordinate 340,763,522 of CM062807.1, read as the reverse complement.
TTCAGCCTCGTAGCCAGTGAAGGACTTAACTAAAATCAAGTGCTTCATTTATCATAGGTTTGGTCATTATACGTCATAGTGTCCGAAGAAGGGGGGCTAATGGAAATAGTAGCAGAACCACATAGCATCCTTTGCAAAAACTCAGATGACCAAGTTTGCTACCAAGTTTGAGAAAGATTTCGCAATGGTATCTTGCCTCTCTACTAATATTGTTCTGAGGAACGTTTGGTATGTGGATAGTGGATCGTCTAGGCATATAACATAAGCATGTGAGTTATTTTCAAGTCTAACAGAGCAATACTTAAGAGTCCAAGTTGAACTTGGTGATGATGCCAAGTACCAGTAGTAGGAGTTGGTATCATTCCCTCCTAGCTCCAATCAAGTAACTCTTTAGACTTTGATGATGTTTTATTTGTTCCAAATCTCAAGAAAAAAATGTTTTAAATTTTTGGTTGTGGATGATAAGAGCTATGTAGTAGAGTTCAAGAATTGACAAATCCTTATCAAGCTATAGGAATCTAGCCCAGAAGCAGCACAGGTGATTGGGGTTAGGGAAGGCAACTTGTACAAGTTACAGGGTGAACCTGTTTGAGCCCTAGTTCATAACACAAACAACTTGTGTGAGTTATGGCACAAGAGGATGAGGCACCTACATTATAGAGCATTGCCTATTATGAGGGAGATAGTCACAAGTCTTCCAGAGTTCAACATTGAGCAACAAGGAGTACACAAAGGTTGTGTGGTTGGCACTATGCCAAGGTTACTTTCCAAGCAACAAGCATAATCTAAGGAGATTCTAGACCTTATGTTTCCTTCATTGATGATTTTTCATGTAAGATGTGGATCTACTTCTTAAAGATAAAGGATTGTTATAGACATTTTTGCGCCTTACAGCACTGAGCATGAAATGTCATAATCTAAGGATCCAAAGTCCCTAAACATGTTGTTCTACCCTAGAGGAACAAGGCTATCAAACCACAGCATTCACAAAAGTTCTCCATGAAACTGCTCAAAAACAGTCAATTCAGGATCATGTCAACTGCTCCACTGCCCATCTGTGTTGAATGTCAATGG